>OY829123.1:8143358-9517913 GCA_963691645.1 Pelosia muscerda | reverse complement strand
GGATTTTGTGGTGTGCAGTAAGATTCTTGACTATTAGGTTACAGGTTCGGTATCTATTCATAACATAAACTCTCTCTCATAAACTCACGCCTTTATCCTCGAAGGGGTAGGCAGAGGTGCTTGCACCCACATTTCGCCAGTTTATATTTAGGCCCCAATATAATAGGTGGCGAGCCTATTGCCATTAACCGGGCACTTATAAACCTGTGATAAATACACACATAACTTCGAAAAGCATCGAAAACTCATTGGTGTGTGCCATGGGATCGAACCCGAGACATTGTCTCAGCAGTCCATTACCCATACCACTAGACTACCGCCTATTTTATATATCTGTTCAGTGTAAATATTTGTGTGTGTGAATATTAATGCCTGCAAGCCAGTAAATACCTGACCTGCTGATGGATGAATTAGGGTGTAACCACATTAATCGACGCGGAATCGGCTGAAGCCGGTTAAAAAAGTCTTTATGCCGACGGAATAAGAGTGTTACTAATAGCTTTCGCATCGGCTCGGCTCGGCCGACGCGACGCGGCATCGGCCGACGGCGAATCGAACCGTTTGTCGATTAGCTGATCGCATCCGTACGGCGCTGAATCCAGCGGAACGTTTCCGCCTGCTGCCGAACAGCGCTGGAGGCGGTCGAACGGCGTTGAACGGCAGTTGAATCAACCGTTCGCATGCCTTCATCTACGACGGTAGCCGAATGGCGCCGAAGACGGCCAATCGGCGTTGGGTAGCAGTCGAATGAATCCGCTCGCGTGCCTTCATCTCCAAATGAAAGGCCAGAACGTCCGTACAGCTCAGAGTTAAACTTAAATCTGCGATGAAAGCATTTGTTGATATTTTCGGGGTCTCACACGATCACGACTGTCGACTGCCGAACGCTTGCGAACATCCGTCGCGACGGCTGTTTGGAGGTGTCGACTGCCGAACGTAATTGAACAGAGGCCGTGACAGCCATTCGGAGAAGTCGACTGCCGAACGTAAGTGAACAGCCGTCGTGACGGCCGTTCGGAGAAATCGACTGCCGATCGCATGTTAACAGCCGTCGCAACAACTAATCGGCGATAAGCCGAGTAGTGTGGTGATACGCACTCGGCTTAAGCCGATTCCGCGTCGATTAATGTGGTTACACCCTTAGGCAAAAACTAGCAGGTCATCCTTAGTCGGTGTGCCAACGGACCTTCCAATGCTGTCACACCAAAGTCAGGGTTTTTTTCAGTCTAACTGCGTCGTAGACGATCTTCGATATTTTCCATGAAGCGACTGCAATTTTGACCTCCACAAACTAAAGATACAGGTGATATGAAAGTACTGCAGTAAGACTAGTCGTTCGACTTTTTAGGGCTCCAACTTTCATGCTCTCTAAGGCACGACCGGACCAATGCAAATAGTCTTATCATGTCATGCATACATTATATGCTTTGAGCGGGGACCAAACCTGCGCTTCCTGCACTACAAATATACATAAACTAGCTGACCCGCGCAACTTCGTCTGCGTCATCCCGTTTTTGTAACATTTTTTATTTTAACTTCTGCACCGCACCAGTTGGTTGCAGCATGATGTTATATACATATAAACCTTCCTCTTTAATTACTCTATTTATTAAAAAAAACCGCATCAAAATCCGTTGTGTAGTTTTAAAGATTTAAGCATACAAAGGGACATAGGGACAGAAAACGCGACTTTGTTTTATACTATGTAGTGATAGTGATAACAAACATGAAATTGGTGTTTGGTAACACAAAATGCATGAAACTTCTGTAGTAATTCCAATAAAATGGACACCGTAGAGCCAGAATTTGTAGAGGTACAGTTCAATGAGAATCCTTTCAAATTGAAATATTCAGAATTCCCTTTGCCACCAAACGGATTTGACGTGTACAGTGAAAATACTTTTGGTCAAATAAAACCTTATTTTTTATTGTTAAACTTTAACCGAATACTTAAGAAATGCTGGATTTAAGTTTTATTATCATGCAGCTCTTTTGTATGGTAATGCTTCTTCTGAGAGCAAGTAATGCTCAAGAAGGAGACTGTGAACTGAAGACCAGAGAAGACTCTTAGCCCACACAGCAGCAGATGGGCGTAGCATATCGCAGAATGACCTTCGTCGTTCATGACCGTGAGCCTAGGGGTGATGAGTGGAGTCGCCTGCCACCTTAGAATTTTTTGAACAAAGGAAACCTACTCAACGTGCTCTCCGAGGCACGGTAACAACCAGACCTATATAAATAGATGTACTAATATTTGCAATAAGTAGGAAACTAACCCGCACCACGCGTAGCAGTCGAGTACACTACCGTCTTACCATAGAAGTTGTAATATACAAATTAATTGCCTTGCTATTTACACCATATAGCAAGGAATCGGGTCAAAAAATTTTTTTCTTAATTTAGTTGGCTGCAACATTTTTGGTTAGGGATTTCTTTTCAACATAGGTACCTACTCACTTTTTTTACAAAGTGTACGATTGGCGGCAATAGGTTCGCCCCCTGGGAGCGAAAATCATAGTTGGTGAAATATGGGTGTTTAATACATCTCTGCCTACACAGTCGGGGATTACGAGCGTGAGCATATGTATGTATGTTCATACATACATATAATCACGCCTTTATCCCTGGAGCGTTAGACACAAGTGAATTAACTCCCTCATTCATTCATTCATTGTATTGGATCGGTAGTGTATTCCCGTATTCCAGGTAATATTGATGACCCAAGTCATGCATCTGATGCTGAGTCTATACTGTATATATCTGTCTAATGTTAAACACCCCTATCTTATAATTGCCTTGTACGACACCGTATGGGAAGAAATGTGGTGACCCAAATTCTACGATACAGGAAACCTTCGGATATAACATAACATAACATAAACTCACGCCTGTATCCCCTGAGGGATAAGCAGAGGTGCTAGCACCCACATTTTGCCAGTTTATGTTTAGGTCCCAATGTAATAGGTGGCGAGCCTATTGCCATTAACCGGGCACTTATAAACCTGCAATAAATACACATATAACTTCGAAAAGCATCGAAAAGTCATTGGCGTGTGTCATGGTAAACCTGGGATCGAACCCGAGACCTCGTCTCAGCAGTCCAATACCCATACCAATACGCTACCGCGGGTATAACCGGATTTAACAGTTGTATTATCTACATACAGTCACATACAAATACCTAACAGTACCCAGTATGGTGTGAGACCAAGGATATTGCATTCCGATACTGTATCGATTGTCAACGAACGCGTCAAGCTTTTGTTACAGAAGCGATAGTTCTTTGAGAGTAGAGCACGTATGTAATAACGCGTTCCAATATCCTACCTATTGTGTGATATATGTCTGAAAATTTAGTACAGTATTCTGAAAATTCTTTTTTTTTTATAGGTGGCAGACAAGCACACGGCCCACCTGATGAAAAGCGGCCACCGTGGCCTATGAACGTGTGCAACACTAAGGGTGTCACACACGCGCTGCCCACCCTGAAGGGAAAGGGGGAGCTGGGAAGGGGTGGGGAGGCTAGGGAGGGGAGGGGAAGGAGGGGTATAGTGAGCTCTGGCTACCCTACTTACCGGCGGGAACACAACACGATGGTTATTATGCGGCTAGGTTAATAGGCGGAGGTACTTCCCCAGTTGGACAGCTCAGCGATACTAGCCTAGTGGTATGGGTAATGTACTGCTGAGACTAGGTCTCGGGTTCGATCGTTTTACCATGGCACACACAATGACTTTTCGATGCTTTCCGAAGTTATGTGTGTATTTACCGCAGGTTTATAAGTGCCCGGTTAATGGCAATAGGCTCGCCACCTTAGGACCTAAACATGAACTGGCGAATTATGGATGCTAGCACCTCTGCATACCCCTTCGGAGATATAGGTGAGTTTATGTTATGTTATGCTCAAAATAACGATGGTAATACGTACATATTTGAAGCCATTTTATGCAGTGAAAGCGATTATTGGCTGAACTTTGATATTTCTCGTGAAGCGACTAACCTTTAACCTTTACAACTAATTGACGAGTTATATATAGTTTTGTAGTTAGACTAGTCGAACTTATGAGTGTTGTAACCCGTAACGACTGCCATATATGTTCGTATGACAACCCGGACCGACGGTTTTATGTTTTCTCCCAGGCACTACCAGACAAGTGCAAATAATCAATAGTCATACAAATGTTTGCACTGAGCCTGGATCGAACCCACGTCTCCTGCATAGCAGTTGTGTTTAATACCGCCACGCCACAAAAGCTGTAAACAGTACAAGTAAACAGCTCGTTATGTTAAGCTGAAGGTAAAGTCTCATGAAAGAGGGTCACCATTGCAAACACGTGCAGTGCTCCAATGGGACGCTCAGCTTGACGACCTCATCAGATGCTTTTTCATACCCCGCTTACCAGCTTCTTCTTCGACAAGTTGAGGTGCATTTATCCACCTTTTTTTATTTTTTTTATATAACTTAGGTCGCATACAAGCACGCGGCCCACCTGATGGTAAGTGGTTACCGTGGCCTATGGGCAAGTGTAACACCAGAGGAATAACACTCGTGCCGCAACTCCTGTAAGAACAGAGACATTCTATGTCATCAGCGCAAAAGATGTAGGATAAGCCTTTGGTTTTCCCACGGACAACACAAAACCTCTCTAGTGAGCTCTGGCTACCCTACTCACTACCGAAAACACAACACAAGGTTATTAAACGGCGATATTCTGTAGTTCCCCAGTCGGACTGCTCGATTGGGACGGATATACCGTCGAATCGTCGTGTGTACGCAAAAACCACGTGACGTGTAGTAGCGGAAATTAGTCCGCCTTATCATGCACCTGAGTTATAACTGAAGATTTACAACCGTGAATAATTGTATGTGCAGTGCAAGTTCTCAAGTTAATCATAACCACGAGAGGAACGTTTCCTAAACACATAGTTTTGGCTGCAACTTTAAGTTTCAGCGGTGCGTTAGTTGTACAATGAAATTTTACTACAACTCACAGTATGAAGCAAACTTTGTTTAATTTTACATTCATGCAGTGGGTTTTTGGACACTTTTAGATCTATAATCCTTTGACAGACAAAGTGTATTTTTTTTTAACATAACATAACATAAACTAGACGGAGGTAGGACACGACGGTATCTCCCGTCCGAAATGAGCTGTCCAACTGGGGAAGTACCTCCGCCCTACAGAAGACCGCGGTCATAATAACCATCGTGTTGTGTTGCCGCCGGTAAGTAGGGTAGCCAGAGCTCACTATTCCCCCCCTTCTCCTCCCCTTCCTAGCCTCCGCACCCCTTCCCAGCTCTCCCCCTTTCCCTTCAGGGTGGGCAGCGCGTGTGTGACACCCTTAGTGTTGCACAAGTTCATAGGCCACGGTGGCCGCTTTCCATCAGGTGGGCCGTGTGCTTGTCTGCCACTTACGTAGTATAAAAGAAACTCACGCCTATATCCCCGAAAGGGTAGGCAGAGGCTCGTGTAGAGGCGAAACACGTGTCGAGGTTTGTCCTTTGCACTTGAGGAATATTGCACAACATATCTCCTCTCTGGTAAGAATTCTTTTCCTTGCTTTGAAGAGGGCGGTTGGACATTCCAATAGATATTGTTATCGTTGGAGTGTTGAATCGCGGGTGAGTGGTGGGTCCCTACCCCAATATATAGTCTTTTACTTGCTTTGATGGGAGCGGTTTGACCTTCCATTCTATTTAAAAAATAAAAAGTAGTCTAAAGATTTTCAAGTCGCATGTCACCACCAAATACATTGTGACATGGCTCGTAAACAAAATTAGTGGTGACATATATTCCAGCTTGGCACGTATCCAATGGCAAATGCGTTACAATGTGGCAGGTTGAGACATACACAGCAAAGATTTAGTACTTAGAACCATAATTTATTAATATAAAATCAATAACAAATTCGCAATGCTATCACAATTGATATACGTCGTCAACATTAATCAATTAACCCGCCCCTCGCCGTACCAGGGGCAAAGGTGCCCATGTCGCTAGCGGCATTTCCCCGCTGAATAGCTACCTCCAACCTCTCTCAGCGATAGTCACCGGTCACCGGTAATTTTTCGCCCCCTCCCCCCCACGGTAACAGGTGGGCTGTGTGCTTGTTCCTTCGGTTTGACTTGAATCCTACCATATCTGAAGTATCTTCATGGTGCCTTTTCTTTGTTGTGCTTATGGATCCGAAGGGCCGACAAAAACCACTTGCTTTATTAGCTACAGATATGAGTTTACAAAAAACCCTTCAGTTTCTGAATTAATAATTACCTAAGAAATAAACATATCCTCCATACTTATTCTTCCCGGGGCTCCATCCAAATATTACACGACCAAAATGCTGTGTATTTTGTTGGTATTTAGTGCGGCTCCGAAATTTCGGATGTATCTTGGTAGTCCCTCGAACCTCGACACGGAGAACGGAACTCCAACACTCAGACATTTCCTCCAAAAACGCGTGTAAATTTTTCACCGACACTTAAGCTGTTACGATGTCACATCCGGTTGGATTTTCATGACGACACGCGTCGCGCGTGACGTACTTCCTGCAGGATTACGTTCAGTTTGTATGAATATATGATGTGGTTTTATTTTATTAAGCTCTTTATATAATGATGTTTCGATCGTTTGTGCTTTTAGGGTAATAAGTTTGAGATGTTTTAGGATGTATTATATTCTGTAATAAGCTTTTTTATACTTATAAGATAGGTTATAAGAAAGAGGTTACTCGTACATTACGACCAATGAAGCTTGATCACACGTCAGTAGAGTGGCGAGGCTTTTCTTTTTTTTTTCTATCGTGCGAAAAATCCCCACGGATACCCCCCACTGGAGCCGGTTGGGAAGGTTATGTCGGACTCGAACCGACTAAAACGCACGCCGTCATTGGGTCTTCAGTTGCCGGAGGTGAGGTTGTAGCCAACATATATATCCCTCGCACCCCGGCAGACCCAGGGCCTTCTCTTCGAGATGACCCCCGTCGGGTGACTGGCGAGACTACCGAATAAAATGATGAGACAATAGAACGGAGCCTCGTTCTAGATACTCGGTCGAGTCAGCGGAGTATTCATCCTCCTACTTTCCCACACTGTCTGGTCCACCCTCTACTAGGTGCGTATGAACAAGACATTAGGGATAAAAAGTTCAATTACCACGTCTGAAGTTATGTATTCTGACGCTCAGGAATCAGTACTGCAAGGGAATATAATAATGAGAAAGTTTCAAGTCCTTTAAGCGGGCCCTGAAAAAGCATCTGATGAGGCCGTCAAACTGAGCGCCACCATTGTAGCACTGAAAGTGTTTGTAATACAGCTGTCCTTCTTTCCTGAGACTTTGCTTTCAATTTGGTTGTCGTTGTGGTAAATTTTGATTACTGTCATGTCTTTAGTGACACTCGCAAGGTTAAGACGAATCGATTGACGTAAGAATGATCAAAATCGGCCTACGCGTTTAGTCTCTAGGACGCCACATAGAAACAAACATACATACATACATACATACATACATAAATACATACATACATACATACATACATACATAGACTGATAAACACAATACCCTCCTTTGCGTCGCGCAGTCGGGTAAAAAGAAAATAAAAAAAATCAAATATAGGTAGGAAAAAATGAATGCTTCGACGGGATTCGAACCCTCGATCTTTCCCTTTGATTTGAACAGTCTGCATAGGTACTTATTGATTTTCAAAATTTTCAGCACAATATTTTTTTTTTTCAATGCTGCAGTTATATCTGAATCGAAACCGACGAAAAACACATCGCCACGGTTCTTTGAATGACGAGGTGTGACATTTTCTTATACACATCTGTTTCAAGATAAGCTTATCAAAGTCTAAAGACACAAACCCTAGTTTCGATTAATCCTCTTTTAAAAATATATCCTTCCTTTTTGGTATCGTTACGGGTAATACCGGTGTAACAACACAACTGTAGCCTTAGCACGAAATACTATCAAATTCGTAATGTAAAGGTTTCGACAGAACGGAGCATTGCGATTGGCGGGCTACACACGCACACATGTTCACAAGAGGCAGACTTTTTTAAAACGCACGTCGTCCATGGGTCCTTGATTGCCGGAGGTGAGATTATACAAGACATATCTCTCGCACCCCGGCAGACCCGGGGACATCTCTGTTGAGATGACCCTCTTCCCCCAATGTGGGGACCATGGTGTCCCCATCTAGCCCCTGGGTATGGGGTGGCATTTTGCGCCATCGCCGTGGCCTGCTTCTGCTAGGGTGACCGGCGGCTCCACCCGTCACCCCCAGGCCCGCTTCTGCTAGGGCGACCGGCGGCTCCACCCGTCACCCCCAGGCCCGCGCTCATGGGGGACGGAGGTCATTTTGCGACCTCCGACGTCCGAGTCCTATTCGAGCATTACTTGCTCGCAGAAGGAGGCGGCGGTTGCCCAAGCAGTCGCGCATCGTACCATCACCGTGAGCAAGGTGGCGAGCGAGACAACTCCCACCCCTAGGGCTGTCACTAGGACACAAGAGGCAGACTGCCAATCACAATGCACGGTTCTCTCGAAACCTTTAAATTACGGATTCGATAGGAGTTCATGCTAGTGCTACTGAATCGTGTTCTATTAACAGTTTATTGATAGCTTTCTGACGTTTCTCCGGCATATTCCCTTGTCTGTTCGTTTGTAACACAGGCGTATGCTGCAAGGGATTGTTGTCTAACATTACATTAATCAGTTCCTGTTACATCGTGTTTCTGTTGAAGCGAAAATGAGCTGAGCGGAGTAGGGATGTGTAGTGATATAACTACACATTCAACTGCTACAGAGGTGTGGGTTGGATGTAGTAATCAAACTGCTAAAGAGTTTGAACTGCTAATATTTTATATGTACCTATAAATAAGTCGGAATTGTGCGGCTAAGCACGTAAATAATTTCCTTGCGATTTACACTGTGGTTTAGGTACAACATTTTCGGTTAGGAATTTATTTTCGGCATACCCATTTTTTCAGTGCCCGATTAGCGGCAGTGTGCTCGCCCCCTATTACGTGGGACTGAATATCATGGTTGGCGAAATGTGGGTGTTTAATACACCTCTGCCTACCCTTTCGAGGAGTACGTGCGTAAGCGTATGTATGTATGTCTATATGTATAGATAAGAAAAACGTTAACAAAACAACTTTTATTACGAACTGTAAATATAATCTATCTACAGTTGTGTACAAAACTATACACTGCCGAGTCTAAGTGCGTTCCAGGTTCGATGCTCGCGTTTTAATTGGGCATCCGGTATTTGTACACAAGTTTGGACTTCCGGTTCTGTCTGCCTCAGAAACGGTATCGTAAATCTTTGCTCGGTAGCGGGAAATACTCTTAACTCTACAACTTTGCTGTATCTTGAAGGCTTTTATGGCGTATGCTTGAAAGGGTAAGCAGAGATGTATATATACTACCCTGTTTATTATAGCTGGTAACTTTTAGTTTTTTTAGTTCGTTTGGTTTTAGGTTAGAACTTTAGACAATTTTGTTGTCAACCGGATATTTGTGCCAAAGAATCTTCTTTTTCTTAGAAGAGATTTTAGGTGTATAACTATATAATATTTCCTGGGGATATACTTATATTACGGCTTTAACTATCTTACTGCGACATATACATCCTTTCCACTCCTTCAACTTTTGCATGCATTATAAACATTTAATTTATCAAGCGGCCAATGAAAACAAAATTTACTAGAGAGTTGTAAAATCTCTTTTCTGATGATCTGAAATCAACTTTCAAATCAAATATAAAAAATGGAAATATAGCTATTAAATTACAGGAATAACGAACTCATGAATCTGTAAGAAAATTTCGGCAATCTCACATGTAAAGACCTATTTAATTATTAACGTTAAAGAAACAAATTCTGATATAAAACTTGTACTAATTACAGAAGCAACTACACAACATTCGCTGCTGTTCCCTCACTCTTGCCTAATACAAAACAAATCCTCCATTTTCGTGTATGATTCGAAATCAGTGGTTAACGTGTTATTTGTATCAAACAAAATGATTATAAACTTACTCGAAAGTTTAGATAACGAGGGATCTATTCATAGTCTGGCCAGCAAAGTATTTATTTATTTATTTATCCGCTTTAGCCTAGTGGTCCGGGTAATGGCCTGCTGAAACGATGTCTCGGGTTCGATCCCAGGTTACCATGGCACACACCAATGACTTTTCGAAGTTATGTATGTATTTATCGCAGGCTTACAAGTGTCCGGTTAATGGCAATAGGCTCGCCACCTGTTACATTGGGACCTAAACATAAACTGGCAAAATGTGCTAGTACCTCTGCCTACCCCTTCGGGGATAAAGGCGTGAGTTTATGTTATGTTATGTTATTTAAACTTTTTGCACAAATGCCATGGGCATTTTCTACCAGTCAACCTGAGGGTGATGCAGAGATTTGTCAAGGTAGGTGCTCAAAGTGTTATAGTGAGTTTTAATAAAGTATAAGTACATAATATATACTTAAATATGTAAATAAAAATATAAACTTATATATAAAATATTCACTTTTAAATTTTCATGATAGCGTTTGCGAAACCCGGGTACTAATAATTTTAATATATTTCACCATTGCATACCATAGGATAAGTATTACAGTAAATCAACGGTACAGTTCAATGTGGTACATACAACATAGTAAAAAAGATTTAGGGGCAGTTTGGTGTACGTAAATAATAATATAATAAATAATTCTTATTGGCTGCTTGATTAATCGAATCCGTTCTTCAAAACAGTACTTCTTAAATGCTATCTATTTTGATGATAAATTTCGTATTACTTTTTTACAGCTGTCACTTTTCAAAAATGTAAATTTAATAAAAGTTGCTGTTTTTTATTTAAATTTCACATTGAAGTCAATTAGTCAGCTAAGCTAGCAATGACAAATCATGTAAATAGCCCGCTTCGGGTAGCGTGTGGTGCAAAGGAGCTCAGAACATTGGCCGCATTTCCGCACTAGATTGCAATGGCTAGCTTTTGGACCAGGTACGATCCGGAGCGAGAGTCAGTGGAGAGAGAGAGAAGTCACTTGCATATAATAGGTCTTTACCAATGTGATTGACATCCTACAATTCGGGCCATTTCAAATGAAAATATTTTTAGCTTGGCTAATTATTCAAATTTCAAAGTAATTTTCTTTTAAAAGCATAAATTCATTTTTCAAAAGTAGTCATTTGTTTATAGATTAGTGTTAAGTTTTTATAGCATTTCAATATTTTTCGTCATCATAGATACGTTGGAAATTCGAGTAATTATGGCATATGAGTAACTACTTTTTCCAGAATTTGGGTAACTTCTTGGCGGGAAGGCACTTCAATACCCGAGAGGTAGCAAGGTAGCATAAAATGCCTTTGAAGAATTTGTTGCCTCCGGTCCAGCTAACTTCTTTAAGAAGTCAATAAACTGCCGCTGCGTTGGCAAAGATTACTTCGATTAATAGAAATAGAAAATACATGAAAAATAATCACTTTTTTTCTCATACGTACGGCAATTTCAAGGGTAAAAATCTTAATATACGTACAAAGTATAATATAATAATAAATAATTGAATAATAAAATCAACTGTACATTATATTCATGATTATTCTTGTCCGCACTATAAATGAGCGCCTACATCCTTTACCGTGGAACCTGTTCACAGCCGGTAGCTAAGGTTTTTGTTGTTCTCAAGATACACGCCAATAGTTTTCTTGTTTTAACTTTACAACTACTTAACTCGGCGTCTGCTCTCTTACGTACATGCGGCATAATGATACTTTCATTCATGTTATGAATATTGAAGCTACAGAGTAAATCTATCCATGCTAAGTATTTATTTATGCTAATATCATAAAGTGGTAAAGTTTAGGAGTTTGTGAGGTATTAGGCTACAGCCTATTACAATATCAGCGTGTACGTAACCGATTTTTTTCATATTCGGTACAGATTAGAAATTGGAAAAGGACATAGGATATGTCTGGTTGCAAAAACGATTCGCGAGCGGAACTGCTGACAATATGTTTATATACATATGTCGGATAGTATAGTATCTGAATGTTAAGAATGCCAAGTATTAATTGTTTGTATTAAGATTTGTGTGTAGTAACATTGGTGCGTGTTTAGTTGTGACAGATGTCAGTTGACAGTGAATTTTGATTTAGACGCGGCGCGAAGTGGACTTTCGAATACTACCCTCACTGCATTCTATCAGCTTGGGTGCTAGTAGCTAGTGGTAGTGTTACGTGTAGTAGGGGTCAAAACTTTTATATAGTACTAGCTGTTGGATCGCGTGGACTTCTGATCCCGTTCCCGCTGCTCCATGAGCATTTAGGGGTATAAAAAATAGATGTTGGCCGATTCTCAGACCTACTCAATATGCTCACAAAATTTCATGAGAATCGGTCAAGCCGTTTCGGAGGAGTACGGAAACGAACATTGTGACACGAAAATTTTATATATTAGAAGAATGTTCGGGATATCAGAGGGCAGTCACTTTACCGAAAAAAATCGAAGTACATCCCCGTCACAGTTAGAATGAAAAACACCCAAGTGAGTCGAGAAAAGGCTCAAAAGATGTATTTTTTTAAATTACTAACCTCGCTAGCTAAACTCAATTACTTATGTTAGGAGTGGATAATTTAATGGCCAGGATTCGAACCCAAGATTTCTCGATATTAAGACCGACTCCTTAACCACTTCACAGTCCCTAGAATCATCAATAAAATCTAACTTGCCCTAACTTTAACAATTCAAAGTAAAAATTTAAAACAGGGCCCTCCTAATTACTTCATTCATTAGAGGACCGAGGACCCACGTAGAGGGACGTTCGAGGGACCTTTTTATATTTTATTTGGGGCATATCTTTTGTTTCCTTTTTGCGGTCATGACACCAAAGGAAAACAAGATTTCATGGCAGGGCTGGCTATATATTAAATTAACGTTTCGATACTTTTACTGTGTTGATTTTTAAATAATGTTTGATATAATAAGAAATCTCTGTAATTTTACCTGAAATAACGTTAATATGTTATAATTTTCATAGTATGCTATAATATAAAATAACCTAATTTCATATGATGATGTTTTATATCATATAATCTTCATTTGATATAGGTACAGTAGAACTCAAAAGTGCAGTAGCAATCATACGCAACTATAGCGTCAACATTCTAACGCTACTTGTGACCTTTTTCTTTTAAGACAAGCCAGCGTCGCCTCGTATTGCATAGTAACATTACACACACATATAAGCGCGCCGGCCGCACGCTAAACCATTTTGAGCCTTGATGTGCTAATGCACTTATGAGCTCTGACTGTACCTTATAGCATTCAGTATAATTGTAATATTTTTTTTATTTATGACTTGTCAATTTACTTCACCCCGTCTGATAGTAAGCTAAAGGCCAAGTATCAGGAACGAGGGTCACCATTACAAACACGTTACAATTGTGGCACTCAGCTTGACGGCCTCATCAGATGCTTCTTCACGCCCCTCTTAAAGGACCCGGGACTGTAGGAAGAAGGAAACACGTGAGCTGGCAATGAATTCCAAGACTTAATGGTGCAGCAGAGGAAAGACCCACCGAACCGCTTGGTTCTTGATGGAATATTCCACACCGTATGTGGGTAAAATCTAAGCGCTGCACGTGTTGTCCTGTGTACAAAAGGAGAGGTTGCGATTAATTGGAGGAGCTCATCAGAGCATTTACATGGTAGAGACGGTAAAATACTGCCAAGGATGCAACATCTCTGCGCATGTGCAGAAGCAGAAGCTCATAATTTTCAAAATGCATAATATTCTTTTAATATAACGGTCCTTTACCTCAATGTTCTTTTGACCTAATTGGTCGACGGGCTCCTATTTCTGGTTAGTTGAAGCAACTGCCATCGGACCTCCACATCCAAATTGACGATATCGAAGTGAAGTTCTTCGTCTATCACCCTTTGTATAAAGCTAAAACAATCTACATTAATAAAACAGTAATATGTATATTTTGTTAACACATACTGTCGGACGTTTACTTCTCTAAGTGGACATATTGTCCGACTATTTACGTATTGAACTCAAATGGTTGTTAATATTACAGTTGTAGAGGTTAGAGCCTTCTGTATTTGGTAGTGAATAGTGTTGTAATGTGTTAGAAGGAACGATTGAGACCGCGGGTTCGATGTTCGTGATTGTATTGGTTGTACGGATTTTATATAAGTAAGAAAGAAAAAAATACTATAGGAAGATATTTAATTCTTAGACCGAAAATCTTAGTTGGCGAAATGTGGGTGTTAAATATACCTCTGCACCTTCTACCACTTGAGGGAGTGCGGGTATAAGCAGTACTTATATAAATATTTAAAATGCAGCTGTAGAAATTGAGAATAGTGAAACCAAAGTCAGTCTAGTTCATACTATCTTTTTTTTGTATAGAGACAAATCCAAATTTTAAGATTTTTTCGTGTATGAATTAGACAACATTAAGCAAACAGCAACTTTTAATTATATTTTTTTAAAAGTGACAGCTGTAAAAAAGTAATTTATCATTAAAATGGATAGCATTTAAGAAGTACTGTTTTTGAAGATCGAATTTTTCAAGCGGCCAATAAAAAAAAATTAATAAGTACAGAGTTGTAAAATCTTGAAATCAACTTTCAAACAAAATAAAAATAATGTTAATAGCTATTACAGAAATAACGAACTCATGAATCTGTAAGAAAATTTCTTCAATTTCATATGTAGATAAAGACCTCACTTTTCATATGATATTGAATTATAAATATCTATTAGTATTTATATTTATTACTATCCTATATGTGTGCCCAATTTTTCTTTATAGTTACCATACATACATTTGAACCTGTTTTCTTGTTTTCCACGATCTCCTCTCGCCGGTCTGCTGGGAGAAATTTCTTGGAGAAATAAGCAGTGCCATTGTACCTACTTGTCAACATTCAATATTTAAGTATTGTTTTTCTGTGTGTGCAAATTTTTAAACAAAATAAATAAATAAATAAAGACCTATTATTATCCTAGAATAAAATGTTAGATACTTTTCTCGATTCACTCCATTTGAGACGTTAGAGGTATTATTATTGTTCTACAAAATGAAAGACTTATATGTCACATCACTACATACTACATTATTTTCTAAAACACAGTGCAATGACACAAATAATTTGATTAGACAGTACCGAATTTGGCATTGACGCTAGCGACATTACCTACTGCCTTATATGGCACTGTGAAAAGTGTGAGATTGTTTGTTGATTGTTTTATATTTGTTCTTAACATTACATCGAATTTTCCATTTTAAACTATGCTCTCTAAGTATGTTTAGTCGCCTTATGCCACATCTACATTTACGTAACATTTTTACCGTGACCGTGTCAGAAGTGCGTGAAAAAGCATCTGATGAGGCCGTCAAGCTAAGCATCATTACAATGGTGGCCATTGTAATACCGTACGTGTTTGCAATGGTGACCCTCTTTTATGAGACTTTGCCTTCAGCACAGCAGCATATAGCCGCGGTAGCCCAGTGGTATGGGTAATGGACTGCTGAGACGAGGTCTCGGGTTCGATCCCAGGTTTTACCATGGCACACACCAATGACTTTTCGATGCTTTTCTAAGTTATGTGTGTATTTATCGCGGATTTATAAATGCCCGGTAAATGGCAATAGGCTCGCCACCTATTACATTGGGACTTAAACATAAACTGGCGAATCGTGGGTGCTAGCACCTCTGCCTACCCCTTCGAGGATATAGGCGTGAGTTTATGTTAATGGTAATATGTTAATTTGCCTTCAGCTTAACATCAGGCGAGGTGAAGTCAAATTCATGCATTCCTCTGTAAGGTACTAGGATCACATCCCATTTTGGACATTCATTTTTTAATCTACAATAGACAATCATTTTTTATTGAAACAAGCCACAAGCCATACATATTAACGTAATATTATGAACTTGGATGGTTGAATGTGTTTTGTTTATTTGCTAATTAAATGGCGAAGATGTACACGCCTGGTAATAAATGGTTACCTGTGAGCGCTTGCAACACCAGACACGCTCAAGGTTGCCAGTAAAAAATATAAATGGCGTATTGTAACTGCATTGCAAAACTAAAAATAGATGGGCTAAAAATTTATATCCTTACGGGTATTTACATCTGTCTGCCTATCTTTAGAGGTAGGTATATAAATATAAATAATATTCAAGGACAATCTACGCAACGTCACCTAGACCCATGGTAAGCATAGTTTAACTAGCTTGTATGGTGGGTTTTAGAATGCGGATAAATATACTTATATACTTTTTTTTATAATATCACGCCTATACCCCCGAAGGGGTAGGCAGAGGTGCTAGCACCCACATTTCGCCAGTTTATATTTAGGTCCCAAATGTAATAGGTGGCGAGCCTATTGCCATCAACCGGGCACTTATAAACCTGCGATAAATACTTCGAAAAGCATCGCAGTCATTGGTGTGTGCCATGGTACCTGGGATCGAACCCGAGACCTCGTCTCAGCAGTCCACCACCCAAACCACTAGGCTACCGCGGATTTTCTTACTTTTTTTTTGTAAATACATACATATTATACATAGAAACACTCAGCCTAATGCAAGTATTCAAATTCATGTACACAAATATTTGTATTGAGCGGGAATTGAACCCACGTAACCTGCGTAGCAGTCGCGTTCACTACCGCCACGCCACGGAGTTTGTCAAAGGTAGATTTATGTGTGTACACTTATAATAATATCGAAGAATTTTTTCAATGCACTTGCTTTAATTTCACATAAACTGGCTTTAATTTCATTATTATGAGGCACGTAATGACACCTGTATTTAAACTGTGACATTTTCATTGCTATTTACTATTTTTTTTTATTTATAGGTTTTTGAGTTGCTACCCGCTGCCATGATACCTTACCTTGCATGATGCATAGCATGATATCTAAAACTTACCTATATAAATAGATTAGATAGAAACCGCGGTAGCCTAGTAATGGACTGCTGAGATGAGGTCTCGGGTTCGATCCCAGGTTTTACCATCGCATACAACAATGACTTTTCGTCTTTTCGAAGTTATGTGTGTAATTATCGCAGGTTTATAAGTGCCCAGTTAATAGGCTCGTCACCTATTACATTGGGACCTAAACATAAACTGGCGAAATGTGGGTGCTAGCTGCACCTCTGCCTACTCCTTCGGTGATATAAGCGTGAGTTTATGAGAGTTTATGATAAATAGATTTCTGGATTTTATACCACTTAGATAGCAGACAAGCACACGGCCCACCAAATGGAAGGTGGTCACCGTGACCTATGGACGTTTGCAACACCAAAGGCGTCACACTCAAACTGCTGACCCAAAACACAATTCTATTTAAATACAGAAAAACGAAAAGTATTTAACTAGGTACGAACAAAAACCGGTAATAAACGGTTTCTATTACTTACAATCATAATAGTTAGCATGTTCCCACTATTACTTAAAAAATTGATAAAACAGATACAAAGATATTGTAAGAATAAAAAATAGTCCGGCCGCGTCCGGTCTTCGATGCACTTGGACGCTGTAATGCGAGAATGAATCAAAATGTAAACATTATAAGTGGTATACATTATTGATAACACACTCGTACTTATCCACTGTATTTATTATTGTACCTAGGTATAGCTACAATAATAAATATAGTGGAGAAGTAGCAGTGTGTTATCAATAATCTTTAACAATAAGTTGTACCAAGTACCATCATCAATAAATATCTTAATATATAATATAAATCTCGTGTCACAATGTTTGTCCTCAATGGACTCCTAAACCACTTAACCGATTATAATAAAATTCGCACACCATGTGCAGTTCGATCCAACTTGAGAGATAGGATAGTTTAAATCTCAAATTATAGTCGCAATTTTGAATTTATTGCTAATTATTTGTCTGTTATTATTTGACAGTCACAATTATCTGTTAGCTCCAAATGATTCTAACAGATGTCGATACCTTTCGACTGGGTTGAGTAAGTAATCAATAGATGGCGCTGCTATGGTAAATCTACGAACGTGTCATATAAGCTACATTTTAACAGCATAATTACCACGTGTTGTTGACGCTATAAAACGCAGACGAAGTTGCGCGGGTCAGCTAGTAGATGATAAAATTATAGGTAGTACTTATTGAAATGCGTCATGTAATACTGTGGAAAAGTGCAAGAGTGTTATCAATAATATATAAGAATATGAAGTTCTTCAAGAAGAGCATTTTGTAGATTTCTACAAGTGTGACGGATGCCTCTGGTGTTGCAAACGTCCATAGGCTATGGTGACCACTGTCCGTGGATATCGTGTCCGGTCATATGTAATCATATTATCGATTTTTATATCCAGTCGGGCTATCCAGTAACTAGTAATGTCCAATATAGGAGCTTGCACTACCAGATTAATTCACGAATCGAACCCAAAACCTTTTAAATCAACTGCCGCGCTTATCTGAGTTCAACGAGTCATTGTTGAAATTGTTAATTAATCTATTTCAAAGTCTCAGAGAATAAAGCTTCACTCCCTAATTCCGAGAACATTATTCTTTCCTTAAAATAGGCTGACATTTACTCAGTAAAAATTAAGAAACCCATCCTCAGGATTCCGTTGAAAAAGGTCCTAACTTGATATTAAATTTTTGTTTTAAATGAAGCAATTTTCATAATTAGATACCTACTTGCTTTAAAATAAAAGGTTGTTCAATTATTAAAACTGTGCTTTTTAATTATTTGTAACTATAAGAAACTTTTTACCCATTCAATTCTACACCACACAATTAAAAAAAAATTGATTCCCAAAATTGGTCAAAATATAATAAGTATAGGTAATGAAGGTTAAAATAACTTTTCAATTTTTTACTGAACTTTAAGTTACTTATATTATGAAACATATAAGAGTAAACGCAACATATACTGAGATAAATAACATGTTTTCTTGCATTTCATACATTTGCATGATGCGCTGCAGGCACGTGACGTCACCTACACCTATCTATTTTGTATAAAGCGTTTTCTAGTAACTCAAAAAATGGAATTTTCAAAATCAAATATCTTAAAGTATTTCTTAGTGTTTATGAATTTCGGGCCTTCACGCGATATATTTTTGAACACTTACTTTTGTCGACGTTTTTAAACGTGTAAGACGTGATTAAAAGTTACATCTTAAAGTATTTGTTGCAGGAATATTTAAATTTATTTATTATATTATCAAAAGTGGCCATTTTTCGGCATATAAAGTTTTCAACGTCCCTCTCGTTAGCTCACAATGTATCGTTTGGAGTCCTAAGGTCACTAACACCCTCGAGCCCTTGTAGTATAATCTAGTTCAACAATTTCTTCGAACCCTTTGTCCTTCTCCACTATCGAACCCTTAAAGCATATGTAGGACTCGTCCTTGAAAGAATTTTTTTTCATTGTTCCTCAGTTGTTTGACGGACTAAAACGCTTCGTCACGAGTTCACGACTTAGATAGCTTGTGTAAACAAAAACGGTAATGACGGAATGATACAGCCTTAAAATTGGAAAGGCGTGCGATATTTTATGCTTAGAAATACCCTTTTTGTTAGAATTCTTAACAAGTTTCTGTCCAAGGTTCGACAAATAAATAAGAAGGGTAGTTGTTCAAGGGTGAATTGTTGTCTTGAAAGAATTCTTTTTATTTGAATAGTATTAATTGAAAATCTTACAAATACGGTCAATATCAGAATTTTATAAAATTCATTAACAATTTTTTCATCATCGCAGCGCAGAGCACTTGTGTCCCAAAACTTGTATTTTGGTGCACTAGTTCTGTTCTTCTAAGCTACGTCAGTACCTAACCTAACCTCCTAACCCCTAATACAAAGTTTGGTAGTTGCTAGTTAAGATTGAATAAAATCCTGAAGTCTTTAGTAGGATTCCAAACACTCATACTTTTATAAAGCCTTCATTATCTCCCTGCCCTTGTCCCAAGCCCTTGTCCCAAAGTTTTGGTATCGGTACAATATGTCATAATGTTTTACATGAAAGAGTAACAAACATTCATATACACACCAACATAACCAATTTTCCACATTTTTTATAACAATTTAGTGACAGACAACACATGGCCCGTCTGATGGAAAATGATTATCTTGGTCTATGGAAGTTTCCAACATCATGTTGCCATACCCTGTAGAATATATAACACTAGCAGGATATTTTTCAATACAAAATAACAATTCTTCTTGTACATTAGACTTTGCCACTCATATAGTAATTCCTCTGTGCACTCCCAGGTTTGCTGGAAGAAAACTCAACTTTGAGTTAAGCTCGCTTTTGTACATCTCGTCTTACTATTGTATATAAATATAATTTATTTGTACATGAAGAATAAAATAAAGAAATAAATAACTTATTTCCAAGTTGTGTTTATTCAACATAACGCCATCCAAGCTCCTAGGACTGGTTTGTGGCTATAAAAAGAGACAGTGCCAGGTCGTCAGCCCGCAGGTGCAGCGTCGGACAGATGTGATGTAAATGACACCGTCCAAGTTCAAATCCAGACATTTGGGAGAGTGACAGAAATTCTACAAAAAATTACGATGTTTGGATATTTGTCCCTCAATCACGTTTTAAGAAGTAATACTAATGTTATATCTGGAAAAAGTTTTCATGGTTTACGGGAATAGGAATAAACAGGGCGCGCAGTTGCAGAGTAATATTATTAAATCGTTCAGTATTTGCAATAGTTCGTATGAGTAACAGTAGAATGGATCCAACGTCGACCCCCGGAGCCTAAAGGAAAATTCCGAACGCTCAAAATTGTAACTCAATCTTAAAAAAAAGATAAATTTATTTGTAGAAACATGTGTACAGATGGTGTTACAAAGTACATTACAATACATTGCTAGTTTCAACATATTCTGTCAATGTAGACATATATGAGACATAGTTACATAGTTAGTACACAGGGCAACACGTGCAGGGCTTTGACGTCACCTGCATACGGTGCGGAATATTCCATCAAGAACCAAGCACAAGCTGGAATTCCTTACCAGCTCACGTGTTTCCTTCTTCCTACTGTCCCGGGTCCTTTAACCGGGTCGTGAAAAACATCTGATAAGGCTGAGTGCCACCATTGTAATACTTTTTGTAATGGTTACCCTCTTTCCTAAGACTTTGCCTTGAGCTCACCATCAGGTTGGGTGAAGACAAATTGACGTGTCCTAAAATAATAATAAAAAAGAAACATTCCCCGAAATTCACTTTTCCATTCTAAATTGATTTGAATAGTCATAATTTCATTAAACTTTACCAAAAGTCATATTTCTTATATTGCCAGTAACAAAATACTTGTTTGTATGCTGACTCCGGAAGAGATGATCGATATAAATGTAATACATTTTCGGGTCTTAATGAAGAGACGGGAAGAAGTTCTTATAGTTTGAGATTTCTTTTATAGAGTTAGTAGGTATCAGCTTATTTATATGTACAAATTAAAAATTCTTGAGAAAGTGAGTCTCAGATTTTGGTTCCCACACGCATAACTATCATGATCATTCTATGACTATCTGTACCATGATAGCCTAGTGATATGGGTAATGGACTGCTGAGACGAGGTCTCGGGTTCGATCCCAGGTCTTTCCATGGCACACACTAATGACTTTTCTACTACTGACAGTAATGACCCTAGCAGAGCTGGTAAAGGATCAGAGAATGATAAACAACATAACATAACCTCACGCCTATATCAGGTGGCGAGCCTATTGCCATTAACCGGTCACTTATAAACCTTCGATAAATATACACAAAACTTCGAAAAGCATCGAAAAGTAATTGGTGTGTGTCATGGTAAAACCTGGGATCGAACCCGAGACCTCGTCCCAACAGTCCATTACCCATACCACTAGGCTACCGCGATTTCTTATTTATCTCGCGGTATCGACTTATTTACTAGAATAATGAAACCAATAAAACAAAACTATCTGCCATACAACACCGCGTCTATTAAACCAATTACGCTAAATACTCCGGTCGAGCCATCGGTATCCGGATGTAATCTATATTATTATCCGGATAATGCAGTTACAGTCGGTTAACCGATGTCCCGGGGCATTTGCGATAACCTGCCCAACCGAATCATTTGAATGTGAGTTATTGATGTACGGTTTTAGAGTTTTCAGTAAATGAGTAAGTAATTAATAAATAATAAATATTCTAGGATAGTCTACACAACGTCCCCTAGACTTATAGTAAGCATAGCTTAATCAGCTTGTGTTATGGGTTCTAGAATGCGGATAAACTTACTTTGATTTTTTTTAATTTGCTGACTGTTCAAATCAAATATTAAGATAGGAAAACGTGAATGCTTCGATGTTTGGAGTCCCCGTAAGGTAAAGACCGCGGGTTCAAATCCCGTCGCAACATTCACTTTTTCCTATCTAAAATTTTTATATGTAATGCAAATATTTATATTTATGCAGATAAATATTTGCACTACGCGGGAATCGAACCCATGTCTCCTGCGTAGCAGTCGCGCAGCAAATCTGTAAATTAAGGGTAGCTTATTGTCTGTTATCAAGAATAATGCGGTTTTTTAATAGATAGAGTGATTGAAGAGAACGGTTTATATGTATATAACATCACGGTGCGGATCAGGAATGAAAAATGTTCGGGTCAGCTCGTATTATATTATATTTTGTGAAAGTGTTTGAGAGATTAACTCCCTTTGTAGAAGCTGGCAATGTTATATTAAACAATCTTTTGTCCTCTCAAAGATAAGTCCCTGGTATTTCATAATCCACTGGTTATTAACAATATCTTCTGTTTTCCTTAATTACCGGGATTATTACCCCGGTATCCGGTGACCGTCGTACGGAGCAAATTAATTTTTAATTACCTACAGCGGTGTCGAGTCATTCGGGGCTTTAAGCACCTTTTATTATAATAATAATAGTTATAGGATCCATTTTAGAAATAGTTAGGCTATGCATTGTATTTTATGATGGGTTGCAGTTGATAAATGGATTGTACCCCGAAATTAACATAATATAACATACATTTTATGTTAATTTCGGTTAACATAAAGTTTATGTTTAGGTCCCAATGTAATAGGTGGCGAGCCTATTGCCATTAACCAGACATAAACATGCGATAAATACACACATAACTTTGAACAGCATCGAAAAGTCATTGGTGTGTGCCATGGTAAAACCTAAAGATACAATTACTTTTTTCATAAATAATGTAGACACGAACGTAACTATAATGTATATCATAATACAATAATATAACAAAAATGAATTGTAATATACAAACTAGACCAAGAAGATATACCTTCACGTCTATACTCATAGCAAAAAGACAATTGAACTATAAATTATTCGCGGGCACAATAAGCGTCTCATTTGCACACCGTGTATTCACGGCTTTAGAGAGAAGCATGATTTATTGTTGCACAATGTGTAACTGCCCTATATTCGCTTCGAATTATCTGAGTATAAAATTATGATGGCGAGTATTTTTTTACTTTTTTTATTTAGGGCACGTCAATTTGACTTCACTTCGCCTGATCCAGTGGTCTATACAGAATATATTTTTTTTATATCACGTCTTTATCCCCGAACGGGTAGGCAGAGGTGCTAGCACACACATTTTGCCAGTTTATATATTTAGGTCCCAATATAATGGCGAGCCTATTGCCATCAACCGGGCACTTATAAACCTGCGATAAATACACACATAACTTCGAAAAGCATCGCAGTCATTGGTGTGTGCCATGGTAAACCTGGGATCGAACCCGAGACCTCGTCTCAGCAGTCCATTATCCATAATTTCTTTATATACATATCACGCTTGTTTACAGCCTCTGTGGCGTGGGTGGTAGTGAATACTACTGCTAAGTCTAAGCTTCGGTTGCACGATCTTACTTTAACATTAACAGTGCAGTTAAAGTACCGGTCAGGTATAAAACAGGTTGCACCATTTGACAATTGTTAAAATGACGTCATAACTTGACGCTAACTGTAACCGGCCATGCTCAAACGTCAAATTCTATCAAAAAGATAACTATAACAGAGCTACTAAATATCCTGGTGCAACACATTTAGACAAACCATTGGAATCAATGTTACTCCCGGGTCTGCCGAGTGCGAGAGATATGTCCGGCAATCAAGGGCCCATGGACGGCTTGCGTTTTGGTCGGTTCGAGTCCGACATAATCACCTCCATCGGTTTTGGTGGAGGTCGTATCCGTGGGGATTTTGCGCACGATAAATAAAATAAAAAAAGGAATAAATGTTACTGTTACTGTTAAATTTGACGGAAACCTTAAGTTTAACAGGTAGGCGGTGCAACTAAGCCTTAGTTATATTTAGTTTAAGAATAGATGCAGTTGAATTGATGTAGTTCCGTCAGACGGCCTCTCTGAAGTTCTACGCAAGAGGTCCGATTTCAGTGGAAATATTTGTATGCATGAATTCGGCTATTTTCATTGGGTCTGTACGTTAAGCCGTCGGTCCCGGTTATCATACGAATATCTATGGCAGTCGTTACGGGTAGTTGAACCTTATGTTCGCCTATTTCTCTAAGCAAAGATGAATTAACATCCAAATTTTTTTTATTTATGGCTACTATGTGGTAGTGATTATGTCGGCCTCGAACCGACTAAAACGAAAACCGTATGTCATGTTAACTCCGGCATTTAAAGACCCTTGCAGAGTTGACATATTACAAGACATATCTGTCATATGCTGGCGGACTCGGGCATATCTCTTTTAAGATGACCCCTGACACTAAAATTTTGCATTCCCTCGGTAATAAAGGAGTCTATGCGTCTATTTATGAATGTAATATAGATTCTAATATGTTTTCACTTTATAACAGTATGCATAAAACCTAAAATTTCAAAAACTCTATATTAATTAGTTTATGAACAGTCTCAATATGTCTGCCCATCTCATTTTTAAATGGTCATTAATCCATAACCCGCGGGTTATTAACAGTGGGTCCGTGGGACCGTCCCACAGTGCACTGCGGAGTGTGACGGGCGTAGGGTTACTGAGATAACCAACGCCTTGCGCATACAGGGTGGGTTATATTACTTGTTACAGTATCATCACTACCTACATACTCGTCGTAGTATAAAATAAAGTCGCCTTTTCTGTCCCTTTGTATGCTTAAATCTTTAGAACTACGCAACGGATTTTGATGCGGTTTGCGGTTTCAATAGATAGAATGGTTAAAGAGGAAGGTTTATATGTATATAACATCATGCTACGACTAACAGGTGCGGAGCAGGAATGAAAAATGTTGCAAAAACGGGGTGACGCAGACGAAGTCGCGCGGGTCAGCTAGTCTAATATATAAAAATGAATCGCGAAATATATATAGCAAATAACTCGAAGACGGCTTGACCAATTCGAGTAATTCTTTTTTTGTTTGTTCCTTGAACTCTACGAAAGGTTTTTATGGTGCAGCGGGAACGGGATCAGAAGTCCACGCGGGAGAAGCCGCTGGCAACAGCTAGTTTTTAGTAAATCATTACACAGAGTACATGTAGCTTGTTAAAACTTTACAATCATAATTTTCTTATTTTTGTAGTAATTTGTGTAATTGCAGATTATGTGTTTATATAAAAAATTATGAAGTTAGAAAAATTAAAATGTAATGAGGCTATTTTCCAAATTAATTTATCTGCAACATTTTCGGTTAGGAATTATTTATTGACATACTCATTTTTAACAAAGTGCGCGCATTCGCGACAATAGGCTCGTTCCCAATTACGTGGGACCGAAAATCATAGTTGGCGAAATGTGGGTGTTCTTCCCCCCTTCGGGAATTACGGGCATATATAGATGTATGTATCTATGGCCCACGATAAAAAATGTAGGATGTTAGTTCAATAAATATATATCAAAAACATCCCCATACTTTAACATCAGCCTGTAGGTTAAGACGCTGACCGGCGCTTTGAAGCTGAACGCATCGTATTCACACGCGTAATCGTCCGATTGTTCTACCCTAACTAGACCAGCCGATATGGTGTAATTAAAAAAATCTTCACTTTCCTTGGCGGTGCACAGATTTATTCCCCTCCCCTGCCCCATACCCTTATGCAGTTGACCGTAATTTAAGGTATTGTATATAACGTATTGTAATATGACAGCGGAGGTATAATATAAAGAAAAGAGGGTTATGTGTTTAATCTGTATATGATAATATGCGCATATCTTTTGTATACCCATACCGCGGTAGCCTAGTGGCATGGGTAATGGACTGCTGAGAAAATGTCTCGGGTTTGATCCCAGGTTTTACTATGGCACACACCAATGACTTTTCGATGCTTTTCGAAGTTATGTGTGTATTTATCGCAGGTTTATAAGTGCCCCGTTAATGGCAATAGGCTCGCCACCTATTACATTGGGACCTAAACCTGAATATAAACTGGCGAAATATGGGTGCTAGCACCTCTGCCTAACTTTTGGGGATATAGGCGTGAGTTAATATTATGCTATGCTTAACGTAATTCGCAATGCTAATTAGCTACACTAAAGTTTTCTTTACTAAAAATTTTTCTTTGTTTCTAACCAGAAGCAGTTTCATAATTGTTTTTATACATGTATAAGCGAAAAAAAAGCATAAAATTTCTATTAAGACAAAATTACACTAATTCCCGTTCATCCCGAAATTTCTTCAGCAATATCCCCGAAACTCCAATTTGACCGCCATATCAACTGAGAAAAATCAACACTAAAATTAACGAGAAAATGGCGTAATTTTTATACGCCATTTACCCTCTGCTTCCCCTAAGGAAATCCCCGAAATGGCACCCATTAATTAATGGGGTACGGAACGGCAGTTTCTCAGTCTTGTTGCCAGCTATAAATTTATTAATTACGTCAAGTGTTCTGATGTTTTTTTATATCAGGTAACACTATGTGTGAAATATTTCTGAAAGGTATTAGTTAGATTAATTGCGTTCTTTTGTTTTTTTTTTCGACAGCGGAGGTATAATATAAAGAAAAGAGGGTTATGTGTTTAGTCTGTATATAATAAATAAATAAATATTTTAGGACAATCTACACAACGCCACCTAGAACCATGGTAAGCATAGCTTAACTGGCTTGTGTTACTGGTTCTAGAATGCGGATAAACATACATAGATTCTTTTTTTTATAAATACATAAATATTATACATAGAAACACCCAGACCAATGCAGATATTCGTATTCAAGCACACAAATATTTGCACTGAGCGAGAATCGAACCCGCGCCTCCTGCGTAGCAGCCGCGTTCACTACCGCCATGCCATGCAAAAATACTATGTCACAATATACAAACCAAATAGCATGGAACTGCGATCTAGTTTCCGCAACTCTTGCAAACCTAGGATGAGAAGTAGGCTATTTTCATACTACTTATGTAGCAGACAACCACACGGCCCACCTGATGGAAAGCGGTCACTATGGCCTATGGACGTTTGAAACAAAAGGGGCGTTACACTCGTGCCTTGTAGTGGTGTGTCTCTGCTTATCATTAGGCGTGGTGCAGTCAATTTGACGACCTAAGCATAAAAAAAACTTTGCAAAGACATAAAGCATTAAAAAAACAGACGTACACCATCCTAATTTATAACCATTCACCCCAATATGAATGTCTTCAAAACTTTACTTACCTGCTATCGAAGATCGAAAATATTGAATTTCCTTCTATACATGGCTCGCTTTGACCAGCAATAGTTAAAACGGAAACTTTTTGAACAGTCAATGTATAAAGAATAAAAAAAAATATCGTGACATGTAATGCTTTGTATCGAATCCCACCTATGGGAACAGGTGGTAGTGTACACTGCAGGCCAAATGTATTTTGACCATGACTTTATTTTAATTTACAATCTTGATAGTTGAATTATGGAAGTATGTGCGATAACGTAATTAATTATTAAAAATAATATTAAATACCCAATACACAAAATACCAGAAATCTATATTTTGATAATTTAGAATAGATACGTAGTTTTTAATTTGGCGATTAAAGCGACTGGGCGTGAAATCATTTAAAATAAAGATTTTGCGCAAAGTATTGATCATTTTACTCTTCAAATATATCTGTTGTATTATTTAACTCCATAAAATCAATCTCAGTGACGTATGATCAGTTATAATTGATCTAATCGCTAAACAAACGTCAACTATCCATTCTGTCGTTTATTGCATTTAACCATCATTAAAATTTCAAGCTCATAACACGTACAATATTAAATAAATTTACAAATGACCTGACAACAGGTACAGTACAGTCTCCATTTCAAAAATAAAACAAATTACAAGGGGCAATATCTTTTTATTTGAAAATAAAAAGGTTACAACACCCTTTTAACTCCAACCCCGTTTATTATTAGCAAGAAAACCTCTCCCCATACGATTTTGTCGTAAACAATTAAAAAGCCATTTATTTGTCGTTGCGTGAATTTGATTAATTGTCGCAAAGGTTACCGCAACAGTACCCCCGTATAATATGTTCATTAATTTATTACGACAAACAGTTTCAGATTTACATTTAAATGAAACAAATTTAAAATAGACATTTCGGTTGAAAAAATTGCAAATTCATTTGTCTTTATAAAAATGTAGTCAGCGAGTTTATTATGTAGAAAATTCTCATTTGATTACATAATTTGGAATAACGTTGCATAATAAATTAAGTTTTTATTTATAGCTTGGTCGTATAAACTCATGTAAAATTACAGAATATAATTTTAGGGATATCATAAATTTTAAAGCAGTTTGTTCTGCATCAGCAATATAATCTATTATAATAATTTTATCCCAAAATTTTGATTTATATCTTTCGAGTTGCTCGCAGTAATGCAAATTATTATGTCATCATTTTATTAGGTATAATAAAATAATTATTCACTTAGTAATAACGCACGTTGTTTTGTCTTATGCTTATTATGTTGATATGAAGTATGGAATACAGAAAAAGTTGTAGCGTTGTGTGCTTTTTGTAAAACTAACTGAACACAGCAGGGCAGCGTAGCAGCGGTTTTATTCTCATTAAGTTAACATGGAAGTTGCTCGTTTATTATACATTAGTTATATCATGCAGTCTTCTGCATGATATAACTAATTTATAAAGAAGAATTTAAATATAATATAAAGAGAGCTACAACATTAGGTTTACATCTGCTAGTAAATGATTACTGTCGTTACCTAAAATGTAAATTGAAGTTCTTCATATTTATATTTCAGCGCAAAATATTGCTTGGTGAAAGATTACATTCTGTCTGTACGGCCTCTGTAACGTGGCGGTCGTGAACGCGGCTGCTATACAGGAGGCGCAGGTTTGATCCCCGCTCAATGCAAATTTTTGTATGCATGAATTTGAATATTTGCATCGGTCTGGTCATGCCTAGGAGATCATCTTAAGCCGTCGGTCCCGTAAATAACGAACATATAATGGCAGTCGTTACAGGGAAATGGATGAAATGGTTTCCCTTGAAACAAATGAATCGGTCAACGGCGTCCCCACTAGAAGTTATAATAGCATATGCTCTCTGAAGCTAAATAATTATATAAACAAAATACACACACAACATTATAATAAAGAACTACTAACTAATTAATTATATGCGCCTTAAGAAGTTTAACGTAAAAAAATAAAATATATAAAGAAATGCACTCATTTATTTTTGTCCTGCAGTGTAATGAGTCACATCTATTGTCGCCAGCTGCCACCGGCTGCTCAGAACCAAACCGTTGGCATATTCTTTGTACACAGTTAATGCTGACATGTTACTTATATTAGTTAAATAGTGATATGCCTCGCGATTTCACTCACATTAATTTGAGCATTGATAAGATAGTAAAAAACTGTAATATGAGGTTTTTTTATGGCACGTCAATTTGACTTCACCTCGCCTGATGTCAAGCTGAAGGCATAGAGGTTCTTTAATAAGAGTTGAATAGTGAACGCTTCGACGGGATTCGAACCCGCGATATTTCCCTTACAGGAGGAACGGTCTAACCAGGACCTTTCACACTTTGGGGTGAAAATTCGTCTATACAACCGTTTTTGGAGCGATAATCAAAGCTTCCACTTTTTCCTATTTAAATTTGATTTGAACAGTCATTTTCAGTACATTGAATGACTTGTGTTTTAAATAGGTTCACATTAGTATTGGAATCGCCCGGATTCGAACCTGGGACCTCTCGATCGTAAGTCCAACTCCTTAACCACTAAGCTACCCACGCTTCGTATATGTATCAGTAGCAATACAACGACCATTTCAATAAAATAGACGTATCCACTCGTAAGGTTTAATACTAACCGCCAATTATTAGAACGGGTTCACATTCCATCAGGTAGGAAGCGGTGAAGTGTATGTTTGAAAGGGATAATTTCCGCCAGGATTACTAGCCGAGTGCTGGATAATGGCATGGTGGTTTGACAATGTTATGGGAAATCTGAATAGAGTAACACAACTACATAACATATACATACCATATATATACCAGTAATACAACTATCTTTATGAAATTAAATATCTTTATACCTATAGCGCGGTAGCCTAGTGGTATGGGTAATGGACTGCTGAGACGAGGTCTCGGGTTCGATCCCAGGTTTACCATGGCACACACCAATGACTGCGATGCTTTTCGAAGTTATGTGTGTATTTATCGCAGGTTTATAAGTGCCCGGTTAATGGCAATAGGCTCGCCACCTATTACATTGGGACCTAAATATAAACTGGCGAAATGTGGGTGCTAGCACCTCTGCCTACCCCTTCGGGGATATAGGCCTTATATGATATAAAAAAAAATCAATAGACAATTTGCAATATTTTTTTGACCCCCCACTTAGCTTAGCTACCCTTAAAAAGTAATTAATTTGGCAAAACAAAAAACAGTACATTAATATAAACTACCTACTCGCAAACCCGGCGAACTCCTTTTCGCCATGGGAAAAATGATTTTCCCGTTTTTCTGATGAAATTTTTGCTGAATTTTCTTTGCTATAAACCTCACGGAGCCCAAGACCTTTCCAACGAATGCAAAACCGTGGAAATCGGTTCGTGCGTTCTGGAGTTATATCGTCAGGAAGGAAAACCCGACTTATTTTTATAAAGTAGATAAGGAAATACCAGCAAGTACATAATTAATGTCTGTGGGAAAAATTTGAATGATTTCAAACCTGGTGTCCTCGTAAATATAGTTGTATGTCACAGGTAATTGACTCGAATGGAAATGAACCGGCCTGGCTAGATTTTTTCTAAAACTACGGATGTACTACCGCGTTAGTACTAGTTCATAGAAGTCATTAGGAATATATACTCGTGGCCCGTGACGACCACGTATTTTTAGTCGGTTCGAGTCCGATATAACCACTCTCACTGACTTTTGCAGGAGGTATTAATGGGGATTTCCGCACGGAAAGGGGTAAGCAGAGGTGCTAGCACCCACATTTTGCTAGTTTATGTTTAGGTCCTAATGTGGTGGCGAGCCTATTGCCATTAACCGGGCTCTTATAAACCTGCGATAATTACACACAACTTCGAAAAGCATCGAAAGTCATTGGTGTGTGCCATGGTAAAACCTGAAATCGAACCCGAGACCTCGTCTCAGCAGTCCATTACCAATACCACTATGCTACCGTGGCTTGTTCTGCTATCTGAGTGATATAAAAAACCAACACGACAAGTAGTCAAAAGATAAGAGTAATATCTCTAATTATCATTTTAATTATTTATTGTTCAACAATTTAATACCTACCTACTTAAAATAAACAGATATTGTATACTAGATAAATTATACAAGTCAAACACATAACTGTCTTTCTAAACTTCACTGAAGTCAGTTAAAACAAATAAAAGTTTGCTTTTAAGCAAGCAAATCTTCGTATTACGAACCATTTTATACAATCAATTCATTCAATCGGTCTATAAAACTTATATCGTGAGGTAGCCATTTTACATTTATACATATAGGTATAAAACTAGTTTTCATTCATGATTTCATCGCGTTCTCTTTTTAAAATCCGGCGTGGGAGCTACTACTGTATACATGCTATCTCTTTTACTCTTATTAATAGTATTATATGTCGGTCTCTGTCGCACATGATGCGTCGACGCATTAAGTTAGTGGTCGAGTCTGCTATACTTTTTTTTAATTTAGCGGTTTTTTAGGGATGCGTGTAAGGGCTTCGAAGGGTCTTTGTTTCAAGGTAACGATGACGCATTGAAAGTAAAACGGTTTTATGTTTCTGTTATGTTATAAAAAGACTAGCTGTTACTTGTGGCTTCCCCCGCTAATTTTGATGCTGATGTCGCAACATATGGGAACTCAAATCTTTCTACCAAATTTCATGTAACATTCAAATCCCGAGGGGAATTATTACTTATAATAACTACGTACACCCTTATCATCAGACTTCTGTACATTTAGCTAGTTTACTCGTAAATTTAACATTTAACGAGTCTACCCATAAATTTTACGAGTCTACCCATAAATTTAACGAGTCTACCCGTAAATTTTGCGAGTCTACCCGTAAATTTAACGAGTCTACCCATAAATTTAACGAGTCTACCCGCAAGTTTTGCGAGTCTACCCGTAAATTTAACAAGCAGTAACATAAGGTCGATTCTCGTAATAATTATAATGTTTATGATTCAGATTTCATTTAACCTAAAATCTCTCAAACATCAATAATCACAAACAATTTTATAATATATATTGTATCAATGATTAATTTTGAACATCTTTTAGAATGAGATTTGGTCATCAGAACCATTTTCTTGAACTACAGAATCACACTTGACGAGTTTAATTCGCCTCCGAGGTAAATAGGTACATTCGACTTTGTAAGACATCCGGTGCTGAGAGGAAATGATGCAGTTAACTTTAGTAGTGACTCTGAGCTTTTTACTTAACATATTATATTCACGCATGTAACTCTCCGAAGAGGTAGGCACAGGTGTATTAACACGCACTTTAAATAACAATGATTTTTGGTCCCACGTAATAGGCTGCCAAGCGGGTACTTTGTACTTTCTGACAAGAAAACCCCATCAAAATCAGTTTAGTAATTTTTGCATTCGTCGCAAACTACGAACTAAGCACTCCAAAAATATAAATAATTATTTATGTTAAGTGTCGTTAATATAATAAACTAACTTTTTTTTTTCAATATCTTCTTTGTCCAGACTTAGTTCACAATTAGATAGATAGATAGATAATTCTTTATTGTACACTTTAGAACAAAGTTAACAATACAGTAAAAAGTATAAAGTTACATATTCAATGGCCGGCCTTATCACCAAAGGCGATCTCTTCCAGGCAACCTTAGGATGAACAGGAAATTACAGCACAATGAATAGTATGATTCTGTTGTGTACATTGCATATGCATATCAATCAATCAGTCTATCGCAGTCCACTGCTGGACATAGACCTCTCCCAATGTGCGCCACTGCTCCCTATCCTTCGCCTTCCGCATCCAGTCTGTCCCAGCCGCCTTTTTCAGGTCATCAGTCCATCTGGCTAGGGGCCGTCCTACCTTCCGTTTGCCTTCTCGCGGTTTTCACTCAAGGACTCGTTTGCTCCAGCGACCATCGGTCCTCCGGCAGATGTGGCCAGCCCACTGCCACTTTAGCTTGGTTATTCTGCGAGCTATGTCTGTAACTTTAGTTCTTTGTCGGATGACCTCATTGCGAATTTTATCCTTCAAAGAGACTCCAAGTAGAGCGCGCTCCATGGCATATAATATTACATAAATATGCATATAATATTATATAAAAATATAAAAATATTATATAAAAAATAATTGCACTGAACTGTAATTCCCCCGAGTAATAATCGAATGCTACACTACCGCACAAGTCGACAATATAAATCAATAATATTTTTTTTATACAAACCACCTCATTTGAGTCTTGAAGACGCACCTGTCTTTACCGTAGTCTCTGAACCATGTCCGCAGTGACTCAGAACACGGGTCACTGCGTCTATGACTACCGTGAGACCATTTTATATATGCCTTTGTTTAGGGGACCCACTAAGGTGTAATGGTCAGAAGAAGAACTTTTAGGCCGATACATTTTAGCGAAATTTGGATTACATTTGTAAACTGTTTAAATAATAATAATAAATAATTTTATTATTATTCAAAAGAATAATAATAATAATTATTATTAATTATTAAAAAGAATAAAAATTTTGATAAGAATATTAAAAAGAATAATAATAATAATTTAAAAGAGCTCACTTTTGGGTTTCGTGGAATAGTTGTATTCATTATTCTGGACGCATTTGAGACGTTTAATAACATAACATAAACTCACGCCTATATCCCGGAAGGCAGTAATGCTAGCACCCAAATTTCGCCAGTTTATGTTTAGTTCCCAAAGTCTAGTGGTTTGGGTAATGGACTGCTGAGACGAGATCTCTGGTTCGATCCCAAGTTAACCATGGCACACACCAATGACTTTTCGATGCTTTTCGAAGTTATGTGTGTATTTATCGCAGGTTTATAAGTGTCCGGTTAGTGGCAATAGGCTCGCCACCACATTGGGATCTAAACATAAACTGTGTAACTGTGCTAGCACCTTTGCCTACTCCTGCGGGGATATAGGCATGAGTTTATGTTATGTTATTGGAGAAAATTTTCATCACCATTAAAGATAATTCTTAGTATACACGAGTATCGGATAAGATCTCCCAACTGTTTTAAAATTACTCTACGAAATAAATATTTCGAGTTCAAGCATTCACATAGGTACTCGTATTATGTGGAAAAATCATTTCCCACAGAATAATTACTCCATATAATTTACATACTTATTACTGTGTATATGTTTTGCATGCTGGGTGTTTTTTTTAATGTACTATGGAACTGGTAAAGCGTGAACCGTGTACGGACGAGTAGTTTGTATAAGAAATACAAACTTCAGTTTATTGCTCGAAAAACATCAATAAATTATTGTCTTTGTTACATATTAATTATGAAAATTTATGCATTATTTTATAGCAATATTATCATATATCAAGTAACCGCGGTAGCCTAGTGGTATGGGTAATGGACTGCTGAGACGAAGGTCTCTCGTTCGATCCCAGGTTCAGTCATGGCACACACCAATGACTTTTCGATGCTTTTCGAAGTTATGTGTGTATTTATCGCAGGTTTATAAGTGCCCGGTTAATGGCAATAGGCTCGCCACCTATTACATTGGGACCTAAACGTAAACTGGCGAAATGTGGGTACTAGCACCTCTTCCTTCCCCTTCGGGGATATAGTCGTGAGTTTATGTATATATGTATTTATAAAATAGGGTGGTGATATTCTTTTTTTCGCCGCATGAGACTAGTAATCATAGAAGTCCTGTGTTTTTTTTATACCACTTAGGTGGCAGACAAGCACACGGCCCATCTGATGGGAAGCGGTCACCGTGGCCTATGGACGTTTGTAACACCATAGGCGTCACACACGTCATGCTTACCCTAATACGTGTTCTACGGATTATTATTTGCTGAAGGCAGCATACTACTACTTAAACACTAAGTGGCAGGGTGAGTCTATAACAAGTCCAACTTCAATGAAATCCAATTAAAAGTTACACGCCTGCTTTCACAAACTTTATTTGCTGGTCACACCGAAAGGTACCTACTTTGAAAAGTTGGATATTATTTGCAGAAATTGCATGGGGAATCAGAATAGGGATCGGAGCCTACAGAAACAGCCTAGTGGTATGGGTAATGGACTGCTGAGACGAGGAGATAATATTGACGAATCTTTGAATGATACGTTCTAATAATATTGACATAAATTATTTGAAATTGTACTGCATTGTGATTGAATTAAAATGTAAAATTTGTACGCCAATTCTGGCAAAATATGAGATCTGACATAATAATGTAAACGTTCGTTTTTGTACCATTTATTCAACAAATAATGAACGTGAACTTAAGGTCTCGGGTTCGATCCCAGGTTTTACCATGCCACACACCAATGACTTTTCGATGCTTTTTGAAGTTATGTGTGTATTTATCGCAGGTTTATAAGTGTCCGGTTAATGCAATAGACTCGCCACCTATTACATTGGGACCTAAACATAAACTGGCGGAATGTGGGTGCTAGCACTACTGCCTACCCTTTCGGGGATATAGGCGTGAGTTTATGTTATGTAATGTGTTTATGTTATTCATAGAAGGTTTTATGTAGGTAGTTTGAATGTTGCATATTGCGTTAAAGTTATTTATGTGTAGGGCTTACTGACCTTATGCAATCGTTAGCGCTCAATGTAACAGTGTTATGCTTGGTACAATAACCTAGAACGTGTTCTAAACGCGCTGTACATGTTGTTTGTGAATCTTTTAAGGGTAGTACGGGGTGCTACAGTGGTGGATGAGCTTCGATGGTGATCAAAATACTTATCATATAAATCTATACTAATATTATAAAGAGGAAAACTTTGTTTGTTTGGTTGTAATGAATAGGCTCAAAAACTACTGGACCGTTTTTAAAAATTCTTTCACCATTCGAAAGCTACATTATCCACGAGTAACATAGGCTAAATTTTATTTTGGAAAAAAATAGGGATCCGTAAAATATTTGGGTTTTTCGGACACAAGGTGTAAAAAATCAACCAGAAAAGTTACTTATTTTGCGTACGCTGCCTAAACTATAAAAGATAGAACCATAAAATGTTCTAATTAATTGGAGATCTTATAAATATATACATAAAAGTCCGCGACACACTATACCTATCTATGTCGAGTGAGGCACAACAACCATTTTTTTATTTAAAAATCTTAATTTTTTTTTGGACTACATTTAAACGCATTTATTTTACTCATGCTATTAATCCTTATCAAAATAAATTATTTCATCACTAAGTACAGTTTATGTAGATAATATTTGGTTTTTGAAAGATTAAAATTGGACGTTTGGTTTTGAAGTTATGGCGATATTAAAATATTACTATTTCTGCGTTGGGAAGTGAGCGTCACCAAGGAGGGGGTGCGCATGCGTGAGGGGAGTTTAGGTCTATGCTATGAGTAAGGTACCCGCGCGGCTCCGGCGGCTCAGTCGCGCGGTCGGCTCCCTACGCAGCGGTTGTGCGCGAAGTCTAATCATCCATCAGTATATTTTGTTACCAGAAAATAATTTAACGTCAAATGTTGTTTATAGAGAAGCTCTACAATAATCGTTATCTATATTATTTATCTATATATCCTAAAACAACCGGGGTACACTTCGGGACTCCCGGCAGAAGTGAAAACTTAGTATTATTACATTTAAATATTTTCATCATTAATAACTTTAACATCCTCATAAAGACAATCTATGCAGCCTGTGGATAATGATGATGTCGTTTGTCCATCTTTCGCGGCAAAACGGAGTGACGAATTGATGTTTTTTTAAGTGGAGATATCTACACTAATATTATAAAGAGGAAAGATTTGTTTGTTTGTTTGTTTGTTTGTAACGAATAGGCTCCAAAACTACTGAACCGATTTCAATAATTCTTTCACCGTTAAAAAGCTAAACTATTCCCGCCCGGTGAACATAGGCTATGTATCATCGCGCTACCATCCAAGGGAGCGGAGAAATATTTATAAATTTCAATAGATCCGGTCGATAATCGACGTGCACGCGGGCGGAGCCGCGGGCAACAGCTAGTTATATCAATAAAAAAAAAAGTTAGCATTTAGTAGGTACGCTACCTACTAAATGCCTCAAATTTTTATTTATTTTATTTTATTTTATTCTTTCAGAAAACTCACAGCTAAAATACATTTTTTTTTATATTATCACGCCTATATCCCCGAAGGGGTAGGCAGAGGTGCTAGCACCCACATTTCGCCATTTTATATTTGGGTCCCAATGTAATAGGTGGCGAGCCTATTGCCATTAACCGGGCACTTATAAACCTGCGATAAATACACACATAACTTCGAAAAGTATCAAGTCATTGGTGTGTGCCATGGTAAACCTGGGATTGAACCCGAGACCTCGTCTCAGCAGTCCATTACCAATACCACTAGGCTACCGCTAAAATACATAGTAGTAGTTGTTAAATTGTAACATGAATGTGAATGTGAAGATTGAATAAAAAAGTATTCGAAAAAAATTCTTTATTTGTGTAGGTTTCTTATTATTATTATTTTTTATTTATGGCACATCAATTTGTGATCATGTCGCCTGATGGTAAGCTGTAAGCAGTCTCAGGAAAGCGGGTCACGATTACAAAGTCAGTTTATGATATTTTCAACACATTTAACTGGAATCCGTGAGTGTCACAGTTCACAGGCAGACGCTCCATCTGGGTCACGATACTGTCCGTATTGCGTACGAAGATCTCATCTGTTGACTAACTAAAGGTTTGAAAGTACGAAGGACAAACAAACATTCACTAAACACCAATCTATGGAAATGTCATTGTGTCACAATAGAAAAATATAAACAGAAATACAACTTCTCATGACCGCGGTAGCCTAGTGGTATGGGTAATGGACTGAGACGAGGTCTCGGGTTCGATCCAAGATTGAACCATGGCACACACCAATGAGTTTTCGAAGTTATGTGTGTATTTATCGCAGGTTTATAAGTGCCCGGTTAATGGTAATAGGCTCGCCACCTATTACATTGGGACCTAAACATAAATTAGCGAAATGTGGGTGCTAGCACCTCTGCCTACCCCTTCGGGGATATAGGCATGAGTTTATGTTATGTTATGTGTTACAACTAATCATCATCAATAACCTTGCGTCAGTCCTGGTCGCATTCGAGACCTTCAGGAGTCTGGAGTTGGCTTGTACAGAAGTGTTTAAGGAAAAAATCAGATGGCAGGCTATTGTACTTCTTACCTGAAAAGGAAAGTGATGTGAACCTGTCGACGGGTCTACTCAATCCATTTTTGCCAAAATCTTTTTAACAAAAAACCGATTTCAACTACGATCAGTAGTTTATGCGTTCATCGCGAACAAACGGATATGTATTTAATTTTTTTTGTTCTGTATCGTTAACATAACGTAGATACTTTTTAACGGGCTAATAATGATACGACAATGTCACGTTTATTCCCAGAAGTTCCTTGAAGATGTTTTATTTATCTTTACTAACACGATGACTTTTTTTTTTTTTTTTTTTTTTTATCGTGCGAAAAATCCCCACGGATACCTCCCCACCGGAGCCGGTTGGGAAGGTTATGTCGGACTCGAACCGACTAAAACGCACGCCGTCTTTGGGTCTTTAGTTGCCGGAGGTGAGGTTGTAGCCAACATATCCCTCGCACCCCGGTAGACCCGGGGCCTTCTCTTCGAGATGACCCCCGTCGGGTGTAGGGACCACGGTGTCCCCAACTAGCCCCCGAGTATGGGGAGGCGCATTTTGCGCCGCCGCCGCGGCCTGCTTCTGCTAGAGTGACAGGCGGCTCCACCCGTCACCCCCAGGCCCGCGCTCATGGAGGACGGAGGTCATTCTGCGACCTCCGACGTCCGAGTCGCCTCCGCTCGTCGCGGGCTGTGCGGGTCCGGAGTCTTCTCCGAACTCGTTCCGCCGTCTCCTTCTCGAGCATTACTTGCTCGCAGAAGGAGGCGCCGGCAGCCCAAGCGTTCGCGCACCGTACCATCGCTGTGAGCAATGCGGCGAGCGAGAGAACTCGCACTCCTAGGGCCGCCACTAGGACCCGCCTCGGCGTCTCCCACGCCGGGCACCCGGTCAGCGTGTGCAACCCCGAGTCCTCGCTCGCATCACAGTGATGGCACTCGGACGTTGGCTCCTTCCGGATCCGATGCAGGTAATCCCCGAAGCATCCATGCCCGGTGATCACCTGCATCAGCCGGTACGAGAGGCTACCGTGTGGCCTCTCTAGCCAGTCCCCCATGATGGGTCTTACCGCCGTTACTACGGCGTGCCCTGCGCTTGGTCGCCCAAGTCGTCGCTCCCACTCAGCTACCATGTCCCTGTGGAGCTGGGACTTCACGGCCCGGAGCTCACCAGGCTCGGGTTCATGTCCCCGCTCCCGCGCCTCCTTTCGGTACCGATATAGCACCGAAAGGGATCTCGCATCCAGGATCCATGGTATCGATCCGGCGAGGAGACTCGCTGCGTCAAAGGAAATTGTGCGGTACCCCCTTATGACCCTGATGGCCATCGTGCGCTGCGGAGCGTGCAGCTTCTGCACGTGTCTAGCCTTCAGGGTCTCCGCCCATATTGGACACCCATAGCCGCGCCAGAGCGTCAGCTGTGCCCTTCAATTTAGGGGCCAGACTTCGGAGATGCTCCCCGAAGTCCCATCGACCGTCGAGCACGAGCCCCAGATATTTCATCTGAGGCTTGATGTCGATGGAAATGTCTCCCACTGTGAGGCTGGATCCCTCTGGTGGCGCGCGCCGAGGACCATGAAAGAACATGGCCTCGGTTTTACGCAGAGCCACTTCAAGACCCAGCCGCCGGATCCGTTCCACGACTTGAGCAACCGCGATCGTGGCCTTCTGGTTTGCTTCGCGGTGTGTAGCACCGCACGCCGTCACTAATGTGTCATCCGCATAACACGTGACGGCGGCACCGTCCCCGAGCTCACCGCGAAGCACCCAGTCGTATCCGATGTTCCACAGAAGCGGCCCCAGGACCGAACCCTGTGGAACACCGCACGACATCTCTCGCCGACCGAGACCGGTCGCAGTTGGGTAGATGACAGCTCTCTCTGTCAAGTATGCCCCGACTATGCGGCGAAGGTAGAGGGGCACTTCGTGATACACGAGCGCCTCTCTAATGCAACTCCAGGGCAAGGTGTTAAACGCGTTGGCGATGTCTAGGGACACCGCCAACATTACCTCGCCCCGGGCAACCGCATCCCCCGCCAGAGTTCTCACGCGCATGATGGCATCCACCGTGGAGCGCCTTTGGCGAAAGCCATATTGGCCATCCGCCAAGTCTGGCCCCACTCTGGAAAGGTGCTCGACGAGGCGCTTCGCGATAACTCTTTCAAAGAGTTTGCACACCTCGTCGAGCAACACTATGGGCCGGTAGGCGGATGGCGAGTCCGCCGGGCGCCCCGCCTTTCGGATGAGAACCAGTTTCCCCGTCTTCCATAGTTTCGGAAACTGGCCCCGCTCCAAACATGCGCTGAGAAACCCTCGCAGTCGGGGCTCGAGAGCGTTGTCATCATCACTTAGAGCTAGGACCCACGCTCGGCCTGGAATGCCGTCGGGTCCTGGGGCGGTGTTCTTGGCCTTAAGCCTGCGCACCGCCAGCTCTAGTTCTACCCAAGCGACCTCGGGCACGTCATCGTCATCCACGCTGGTTGCCGTAAGCGACCGAGGTGGCGGAGTCATCCGCGGCGAAACATATTCCACCGCTTGTTGTGGGAACAGGGAGCCAACAACTCCTCCGAGCAGCTCCGGCTGGAGACACTGAGTCAACGGTGGGGCCCGGGGGCGCAGCTTGTTTCTTACCATAAGGTAAGGCCGCCCCCATGGGTCCCGTTCCAGCGTCTCCAGCAGTTCTTTGTACGCTTCGGCTTTAGCGCGCTTTATTGCCACTCGGAGGGCCTTTTTGGCCTCCCTGTATTCCTCACGAAGCTCCGCCACTCGAAGCTCTGTATCTGCGCGGCGTCTACGTCTCCTATGGAATCTAGTCCACCGGCGGAACGCGATCAAGGAGGCCTGCCGTAGCCTCGCGATCTCCGCTGACCACCAGTAGACTTGACGCCTCGGACTATAGGGCGGAGCCCTAGGCATAGACGCGTCGCAGACACGTGTCATGGCCTCCCGGAACCACGCCGCCTCGGCATCTACATCAACAGGCCTGTCCGACGCAGAGGCCCAGGCCTGAACGATGGCGGTTTCCAGGAGGCGATCCTTATCTAGTCGCTTAAGCACCCAGCGAGGTTCGCGTGGGGCCCGTGTTACCGGCGCATCGCCTTCGGAGGGGGAGATGTCAAACCGAATGTATCGGTGATCCGACGAACACGATGGAGACTGAAAAATGTTAATTAAATGGTATAATAAATTAAAAAAACGAGACACGCTCTGACTGAATTAAAAAAAATTTAAAAAATTACATGTGAAAAGTAATCAAAAACGACGGGATTTAAATGATAGATTTAATGACAGTAGACATAAAATGGTGGGCTGTTGTCTCTACTTACCCTTTTATATCAAACGGGACCTTCTAGCCATCTCATTTACATGATTATTATCAAGTTGAACTTCTACATATTTATGTGTACAATATTCAGTAACGTGTACCTCTCACCACTCGGCGCTCAATATTTTGTACGCAGGTGTTTATAAAACTGCCAAGGCTGAGACAAATCGTCTGTTTAATTTACAACGATTTATCTTTATAATATCTAGCTCAGCTCAGACAAGTCCGGTTAAATGAATGGGATTGATAACAATACGTATATTGCTATAGCACACTCTCATTGGGTGTTATTACTTAGTGCTCGTTTGGGCACCCGCTACTTGCGGGAGATATTGGATTGTAAAACATTTTACACTTCTTTGGGTTATAAAATGCGGATGAACATATTATTTTATTGTAAATATTATCTAAGAATTTTTATTTTCTTTCCGATTTAAATGTTTATATATAATTATGTTGTATGTATTCAGACCAATACAAATAAATGTACACAATCATGCATACAAATATTTGAACTGAGCAGACATCAAATCCAGTGACCTCTGTTACTGTCGAACGCTGTACTTACCACGCCATAGCCTTAATAAAAACAATAACTATGTCAGATGGGAATCGAACCCGCCCCGTGCCACGTAGCATTCAAAACATCCACTAACATACAAATATCACATTGTCAATCGCTCTGAACAATTATTCTCTATTTTTTTTAAATATTTATTGAATAGAACTAATAAGGGATTAATAAATAAGTTATCAGATTAGTACAATCTCCGCTCATTCCAATTTAAAAAACATAGATTCAATTAGCATTATGAACATAAAATGAGGACATTGAACTTACTGCTTGAAAGAGCTAATTACCATTTAAACTAGACCTATCACCACCTACTATTTGTTTCAACTTAGAGCTCTTATCAAATTGGTGATTGCACTAACCATTTTAACAAGAACCGTATTATATCACAGCATTGATACACGAAGGGATCTTATTATTTTGGCGATGCGTGGGAGTTGATTGGTCTAGAATATTGACAGATAATTGTGCATCAGGCGTTGATTGATGTTGATTATGTTTGACTTGAATACTAATTCATCATAGGGGCCCCCATTAATATTATGTCAACTTCATCTGCAAGCCTGTAGGTAGGTACACCTACTGAATGATAGACGAAACCCTGGTGCAGACTATGTCAAGCATTGGGTGTCTGACTGTAGTCACTCATGAACCAAAGCGCAAGATTTGGAGGCACGGCTTATATTTTTTTAAGACAAGTGTAAATTTTAAAAGAAACTTGGAACTTCGATATCGCCATTGGTCATTAGACTATTGGTTGTGGAGGTCAGATGGCAGTCGCTTCACGGAAAATATCGAAGTTCAGCCGCATCACAGTTAGACTGGAAAGCCGACCCCAACTGAGTTGGGAAAAAGGTTCAGGGAATGATGTAAATTTTAAAAGAAAAATACTAATAAGTGTATTCACTATTCTTGACTCTTTTAACCATACTAACACTAGTATCTTGTGTATACTGACGGACGCTGATGGTCCCATTCTCACTATAGTACGAGTATAAGTAAATTAGGATTGAAATCATTTTACTTTTACAAGGTAGTGAAAAGACCCCAGTACATGATGTTCTACGTAAAATGCTCTTGACGATGATATGTTCTTTACAAGGTAGTGAAAAGGTTACTTTTACAAGGAAGTGAAAAGACCCCAGATTGTTGTTCTACGTAAATTGTTATTGACGATGATATGTTCTTTACAAGGTAGTGAAAAGGTTACTTTTATAAGGTAGTGAAAAGGTTACTTTTACAAGGTAGTGAAAAGACCCCAGTACATGATGTTCTACGTAAAATGCTCTTGACGATGATATATATGTTCTTTACAAGGTAGTGAAAAGGTTACTTTTACAAGGTAGTGAAAAGACCCCAGTACATGTTGTTCTACGTAAGTGTTCTTGACGATGATGATGATGATGACTAATGCGGCATAGTTTAAGCTCACGGCTTCGTCCGCATATGAGCTGCAGTCTCACGATATTAAAATCTATTAATGGAAGGAAACATTAAAAACTTACTATAGTATAATATCCTGAGTCATTGCCCCGGTAATGGTCTATCTGTGTGCCAAATTTCAACTGAATCCGGTCAGCCATTTACGTCATTAAATTATATAATTACCATCATAATCCCTGCGTTAATCCTTTCCAGTCTAACTGTCTTTTCCCCTAAGTGACTGTTAATATGACCTCCACAACCCTGTTATCGAAGTACTGCAGTCGATTCAGTAGCCTTAACACGAAATACTATCGAATTCGTAATGTAAAGGTATCGACAGAACGGAGCATTGCGATTGGCGGGCTACATACGCACACAGGTTCACAAGAGGCAGACTGCCAATCACAATGATCTGTTCTCTAGAAACCTTTACATTACGAATTCGATAGGAGTTCATGCTATTGCTACAGTTGTTGAACTTTTAAGGCTCCAACTATCCGTAACTACTGCCATAGATGTTCGTATAAGGACAGCTTAAAGTGTGCTTTGTACAAATACATACAGATATTTGCACTGAGCGAAGATCGAACCCACATTTTCTGCATAGCAGTCGCGTGCACTACCGCCATGCCACTATATAAAAATAAATATAGTAATACCTTTTTCTTTTTAATCGTGCGAAAAATACTCACGAATTCAAGCTATGCTCTTACCATGGGTCTAGGTGTCGTTGTGTAGATTGCCCTAAAATATTTATTATTTTCAAACCGCTGAGATTACAAAAACTGCTATTGAATTCTAGACCTTACTGCTTGTTAAATTCTACGGTAACCTATTGAAATATCGAATTTCTGTTACCCGAATCTTAAAACCCCGAAAACGGTTGGTAGAACTTTTAAAAGACAGATGTAATGAATGACAACTTTCTATAATTCCGTTTTTCATTTCCCAGATGAATTAATTTCCAGGTGCACTAAAACCAAATTTTCAAATAGTATTTTTTTGTTTTCCATAGTGTCATAATCCAAATATAGTTATACCAGATTCTCAGAATATTTTTTTTTGTTTCCCATCGTACCATTTTCCAAATAAACTATTACCAAATTTTCATAATCTTTTTATTTAGTTCCCATACAATCGTTTTCCATCTACACTATATACCTACAGGTATAGTAAAACGCGGTAAATTTATACGATTCATTTATTAGGTAGGTACCTACAGCAAGTAATTTAGAAATATTAGTTGCCTATTACAGATAGGTTTAAGTGTCAAATTCGACTCAGCAGGTTAGGTTAGGTTAGAACTGCGACCCCCGCACGAGCCGAGCGAGCGAAGCGAGCGTGCCGCGGCAGCGGCCGGCGAGTGCTAGAAAAATTCGACTCAGTAGGTTAGGTTAGGTTGGAACTGCGACCCCCGACTCGCTATTGTTTTACTTGCCCATTACAGTCAGGTTAAGGTTAAGTACCTGCCTTGTAATTTTTCTATTGGATTCATTTTTAAAAATCTGGATATTGTTTGTCTGGATATCAATAAACTACATTTCAAAAAATTGTGTTTTAAAAATTCGGGTTTCGTGCATATGGATTACGGTCATCTGGATTTTGTGCATTTAGATTTCGTGTGTCTGGAATTCGTTCGTCTGGATTAAGCCTAAAACGGCTCTGTCGCAAAATGACCAATTCTCAAAATGACTACAGGTAGCAAAATGTCCCTTTCGCAGAATGTCCCTTTCGCAAAATGTCCCTTTCGCAGAATGTCCCTTTCGCAAAATGTCCCTTTCTCAGAATGTCCCTTTCGCAAAATGTCCCTTTAGCAAAATGTCCCCTTCCTCAAATAGGCATTAAATTACTTTCATCAGTAAAAAAACTGATCAATAGCCAGTGTACAACACAGAGGGATAGTATATGGGTAGGTAGGTGTATGTACTTATGTATTTTTTTTAGTTTATGTGCACATAAACTAAAAAGAATAATTGAAATCGAATATTTGTGTAAATTGATCTTTTGATTGACAGTAAATCTGACAAACTTCGATTTCCATTTTTTTTTTAGTTTATGTACATACACCTACCTACCCATATAGTATCCCTCTGTGTTGTACACTGGCTATTGACCAGTTTTTTTACTGTTGAAAGTAATTTAATGCCTATTTGAGGAAGGGGACATTTTGCTAAAGGGACATTTTGCGAAAGGGACATTCTGAGAAAGGGACATTTTGCGAAAGGGACATTCTGCGAAAGGGACATTTTGCGAAAGGGACATTCTGCGAAAGGGACATTTTGCTACCTGTAGTCATTTTGAGAATTGGTCATTTTGCGACAGAGCCTATAAAACGTCGTACAAATGAATAAATAGGAAAATGAAATTCGGAGTTGCGATTATATGGCAAATAAAACTTCGAAATTTGGAAAACCGGGATTATGAATAAATGGCCAAACGTTTTCTGGATTATGATATTCGGAATATTAAAATTCGGGATTAAGATAGGTAACCAAATTCTACTTTAAAAAGTACATCTATCCGAATAAACGAAACGATTTTTAACTTTAGGATAAAGCTCTGAACAGTACAGTAGCCTGATGATATATAACCTAGGACACTCACAAATAATATGGCTTCCTATTGGTGAAAGGATTTTCAAAATCGGTTTAGTAGATCCATAGAATACCTCCACACAATTCATAAACTCACAAACTTTACCTCTAATAATAATACTCGTAGTATAGATTTCAAATATTCCAACCAGAACTATTTGCATTCACACTCAAATAAACTAACTCTGGTATTAAACTCGTGCGTTAAGCTCTTGCACTGAATGTGGCTGTACCAAGAACACCTAACTAGATTGCAAGATCGCACTTCAGTAATTTATGCCTAGCACTACTCTATTTAATACCTATTGGGCATAAACCCTATTAAGGTTTAAACTACTATGGACAATTCAATTCAGTTCAGACATCACTATCACTACATAGTATAAAACAAAGTCGCGTTCTCTGTCCTTATTTTTCATGTCCTTATGTCTCTTTGTATGCTTAAATCTTTTAAGCTACGCAACGGATTTTCATGCGGTTTTTGAATAGATAAAATGGTTAAAAAGGAGGGTTTATATGTATATAACATCATGCTACGACCAACAGGTGCGGAGCAGGAATGAAAAATGTTGCAAAAACGGGGTGACGCAGACGAAGTTGCGTGGGTCAGCTAGTATTCCATAAAGAACCAAGCGGTTTTATAAGTCTTTCTTCTGCCGCATCATTAAGTCTTGGAATTCCTTACTAGCGCACGTGTTTCCTTCTTCCTACAGTCCCGGGTCCTTTAAGCGGGGCGTGAAAAAGCATCTGATGAGGTCGTCAATCTGAGCGCCACAATTGTAACACTGTACGTGTTTGTAATGGGTTTGTAAAAAACTATCAGGTGAGGTGAAGTCAAAATGTCAAAATAACGTGCCATAATTAAATAAAATAGTCTTAGCTATTTAGACATATTTAGAAGCATTGATGGTTACTACAACGAGACGACATATTCACTATTAAAGGGTCGGTATTTGTTCAGTATATCAAGCGCTGGTAGCTTAGTGGTTAAGGAGTCAGCCTTACGATCGAGAGGTCCCGGGTTCAAATCCTGCTCCCTTTCCATGAGTAGCGGCGCTGCCGTGAAACAAATTACTACACCACGATGGCAACTCAAAAATGCCGTCGATACGACAGAAGAAGAAAAAAAATGGACGCCCCTGATGATGCCCACGTTCATAGGTCACAGTAAAAAATTTCCATCAGGTGTACTGGTCTGCTATCAAAATTGTTGGTTATTGCTAAAGTAATATAGCCGCGGCTCTAGTCTTTTCACTTTCTGAAGCTACAAGAGTTTATAGGTTTAGGTAATAACTTACCATATGTTGCCCAGTAGTACAAATTTAACTATACTGATCTGATAGATAACTTGAATAACCTTCTATTCCTGCCCTTTTGAAGTAATAACAAAGAAAACATCAAATCCGAACCATCAAACGCCCTCAGACAAGACACCTGTTCTCCAAACAGGGCATTAAAAAAAAACAAAATACCACTTGACATTAGACGGGTGCTGACCATTTTAGTAAAACACTACACGCAAATAACAACCCTAATATCAACGGCATACGTCACTCATTTAGTGTTGGGAATGTATTAAGTTTGTAATCGATACAAAAAAACCGGTATCGAAAAAAACACTGGCAGGTTGTGTGAGAACAAAAAATGGATGCTACCATTTTTTTTTTCAGAGCTCATAAAGTTGTTATTTTATCAGTTGTTTTAGTATATACAGTTTTTTTTGTTGCTGGCAACTGATGATTAATAAATATTTATATTTTTAAATTTGGCGTGGGAACTAATTTGTCGTTTTGATTTTATAGATGCAGCTTGTACTTGTGGAATGCAAGACTCGCTTATCATATTACGTTATTGATTTCATAGGAAATAGTAGGAGAATGCCTTCCAATATTAAGAGAGGCCAAGGTCTAGATGGATGGATAGCGATAGGGTAATTGACTGTCATGATAATGAAGGGTAGATTTAACATGGTTACTACTTGCTCACCTGTTGATTTTATTATCCGCGATTTACTTATTATTAATTTTTATTATTAACGATTAAAAATCATTACTGAAATTTCGTATTTTCCTTCTGCAATTTTCTATGAACCTCTCGCGAATTCCTGTAGGAAGATACTTATATATACATAGGTAGTGTATTTTTATTTTATTTTATTTTTTAATTACGATGCAGTACATAGATACCTACTATGAAATATTATTAATATTATCTACATTATATGCTCACTACTAAATATATTACTTACTTATACATATACAATAAACATTATCTTTATACACAATTATTTAATTACGATTAATTTTTCAAATGACATCATCACTCTCATTTTCAAAGTTTACATTGAAAATAGGACGATGAATGTTTTAAAAATAATATACAACTAAGGAAGTCAAATATTATAGGTATATTCTTACCCTTTTAGAAAGATACGTGTTTATACGATCCTTGCAATTGCATGTATTGCTACATACCTACATGTAAGAGGTCTCAAACATCGTACTGCGTTGTATGCCTTTATACATGTATATTTTAGCTATCAAGACTCGAATTAATAAAACTGCTATTCAAATCACTAGACTACATTTCATTAATGTGACTAAATATCAAGGTGATATAATCGGCGTCACCACATTTTGTACAATGAATTTCATTATAATAAACACAGAATAGAAAAACCTAGTAGAAATGCGACACGATAGTTTCAGTAGTGGAACCGATGTCGCCAAATTCAGACATAAACCGTTAATAATACCGTGCATTACTAGTAAGTAATTGCTTTGAGTGATGGAATATACTTTTAATGCCAAATTAGCTCAAACACTTAACCTTTTTTAAGGTAGTGACAACTATTATACTACCACCACCTTTTTTTCAACTGTTCCAAATAGCGATTACTTTGCAATAGATAAAAAAGTATTTATGGCGTTTCATAATTTGGAATGAACAAGCTTGATCAATCACGATAAGTTTAGATGTATTCTTACAAAATGGTTTATATAGTCGAATTTATCCTTTGTTGCGTAAATACGCACACCAACGACACGTGTGCACCGACTACATCACACTTCCACTTGTTTTTTAAAGCTTGAGAACTCAGTTTATTCGATTTTTGCTAGCGAAATCCAGCTATTTGATAGATATTTTAATAAACCTTGTCAAATACTCTCTTTTTGGCACAACCCCTGTTGCGGGGTAAAAATGCCTGAGGCAATAAATACGCCTTTGTACGAACCATTTTGTGAAAGTAACAAAGAATGGAAATTAATTAAATCAGTAACGAATTTCTAATGTCAAACCAAAGAACAAAAGTAGCTAGATGAAAAACCACTAGGTACTTGACCATTAACAATATTCATCAGTTTATTACCTACTGTCATTATAAAAAGATGTCTTATTGACATACACATAGGTGTGAAATTCATTAACCCTTTTTATAGAGAACCAGCTGTTGCCCTCGGCTCCTAATATATTCAACACCAAAATTTGCTAAATCGGTCCAGCCGTTCTCGAGTTTTAGCGAGACTAACAAACATCAATTAATTTTTATATGATACGGAATATTCACATCCAAAATTACTAATATTCCCCTCTAGTTCAATGGTTTGTGTTAGGAAGGTCTCACGTCAGTTGTTTAATAGACAGGAATCAAACCCGGGACTTCTCAATCGTAAGGTCCTTAACCAATAAGCTACCGACACAGTTTCTCCTGAACCGTTACCAACACTCCGTTACTCAAGGTTAAATGCCAATAAAATTAATATACAAAAATACATTTATAGCAAAAAATAACGCATATTACATATTTGTACACAATTTAGAAAAAAAATAAAAATAAAATAGAAATAAAAATACAATAAACACAAAAACTAAAAAATCTCATATCCACCACAACTTGTTATCTATGGTTGCGTAATGTCACCCACGTCAGCCACTCCGGAGGAGACGAGGAGAATATTAAAGATTGGTGCATTAACAACGTAAATATCACTTTTGAACATTTCTGCGTACCCATTCAAAAGATACAGGCGTGATGTTATGATGTGCATTTGCATAAACAATGCCATGTTACGCGATTGAAGAGTTCTGTGGTCTGTCTCTAAAAAATCTCATCAGATTTAAAAAAAATTGAAATGAGGCCATCTTGGAATATACCCCTAAAGAATTTTGCAAAAACGTTCACAAGTAAAGGAAATAGGCGCGTACAAACTTAAAAAAAACTATTTTCTTCTTTCATCAGAAGTCGGGTAAAATGGCCGATAAAAAATTCAATTTCATAATATTTTTGGCGTGTAACTAAACTTATTATTGATGTTCGAAGACATTAATTTGACAGCAACAAAATTCAAAAATAGAATAGAATAAAAAAGAAACTGAAACTTGCTATAAATTTTCCATTACTAACAACCCTGTCATTCTGAGTTCAAAATTCGAAACGGTATTCAAAATTCAAACGAATTTTTTTTAAAAATTTCCCGCTAAAATTAAAAAACAAAAAGAAACAACGAAAAAGATATTAATTACCAAAATTCCTAATTCAAAAATCAGAACGCAATTCGCCAACATTACGCAGAGAGAAATATAAACGCCCCAAAGCGTAGCAACGTCAAGCCCGAACACGCAGGCTCTGGCAGGCTCCCCGGGACGCTGTACTGATCTCCCCCCCTCGCCCCTCGCGTGTCCCCCCTCGCGCACGCCCCGGGTCACACGGCATCAGTGGCCCGAAGTGCGTGCACGTCTATACCCGCTCGTACCCAACCTGTAGCATCGACGCAGTGTTTACGGATTACAGTGAAAAATTAGTGGCAAGGTGTGTGATTCTCAGTGTTTTTATGAATGAAAATCATCGTGGCAAACCGGTCCACCGGATGGCTGGATGACGGACCGGTCCCGATTTCCGCCGATACGAGTTTCGTGAGAGTAAGCTGTTTTTTTTCTATGTTACTGGATTTTTTATATGTATAATTAAATTTTTAAGTGCAGTAGGTGGTGTGAAATTTTGTTTGACGAGAGCTCTAATTTAAAAAAAAAATATTATGAGGTCTTGAGACATAATACCGGTTGTATATAAACATTGCGACGTTATTACTTAACCCTAAAATGATAACTACAACATAGTCATTGGGGATTTTTCGAATAAAAACCTATTCTATAACAAGAAATTAGTATGAATAAATTATACATGTAGCATAATATAATATTCGTAAGAGGGGGTGGCAAGGAAATTTATTATTCGGTAGCATCTAAGTAGTTACGCGTCCATACCCTCTTTAAGGATACGTCCTGATTATAACTGACAAGTAATAATCTAACATGTTGACATTTCCAAGAAATATTTGTTTACACCATGATCAAAATAATATTGGTGTAATATAAATTCACATTTCCATATCTATCTGTCTTTTCTTTAACTTCTTTTAACAACGATTTTCAATACAATTATAACTTCCTATATTTTTTTATCTGAATTATATATTTCTTAATTCGACTTGAATATTTTTTTGAAGTCGGTGTTGTGCTTCGCATAAAATTGAGAAGACATTTTTAAATAAAGAAATGTTACTCTCTAAAACAAATAGTGGCCTTGTTAATATTATTCCATATACTGAACGGACGTTTTATACGCCTGCCCATAAAAGAATCATAGTGTTTTAATGGTTAATAGGAGTTTCGTTATTAAAACTTGAAACAACTTGCCTGAACAGTTAGATTTGTAGATATTTAACTCTTCCATCTTTCCCAGTTATCTTGGTTGGTTTTATGATACAACTCGTTCTATTAAATGAATTAAATTGAAGGAGTCTAAATCACGTAGGAAATCTTGTATGGAATTCAGGAAACAATTTTATGAACACTTATATGTGAGAATTAATTATTTATTATCAAGCTTTTAAATAAGCAGTTTACTTATAATATGCTCTTTTACTGACATTTATGAAATGTTGGTGTTCGAGTAATGTGACTCGATACTTATAATGATAAGTCAAGATGGACTAAATATCCCTTACCCTTCAGGGTAGAAAGGGTTATTAGAGGTTAACTAATATACCAGAGATCCATGATAAGTTGGATAGGATATCTATTCATCTTACCATGGACTTTTCTTTCTTTTTCGGGTGAAAATCCCCACTTATGTCGGACTCCAATCGGTTAAAACCGCATGTCATCTCCTATTCTCAATAAGACTTTTATATCGCTGCCACGGCTGATCTGTGGCCATTTCAGCTATCGAGACGGCCTCCACAATTGTGTAAACTAAGGATGCCCGATCTTGCCCTGAGAAGTGGGATCCAGGAATAATTAATACCTCCAAGCAAACTTAACAAAAGGCTAGGAACGGTTTTTAAGTGTGCGAGGTAATTTATAGATAGGTAATTTGTAGATTTAATCATCAAACCTCTTAACAAATTAAACTTCTCTTATAAAATTACCTAATCTTATAAGTACTATTACTGTTAAGTTTTTTTAAATGTCTTGCTATCTTAGATTTGAGATATAGGTTCTCAGTTTTGATGCTTATATTTTTATACCTATTTTCGGGCATAAAGTTATCATAATAAATATTTAAACCAATTTCCAAGATTATTTTTGTTCCAAGGAGGAATTAATAACTTTTTTCGTTTACTACCAGGAATAATACCTACAAACAAAAATTAGCAAAGAGTTAGTATTTAAGGGTTGTAATAGGTTGTTGATTTTTCTTTTTTAAACCTTTTTCTATTCTGTTGTCTGAAATAGTGTTCAGCAAAACGTTAACAATTCTAAATTTGAATATTCGCAAATGTTTATCGAAGTATTCTAGCGTACATGATTTTGCTTTTTCCAGCAATCTTAACATTTCTGTTCAATTTAAGATAAGATGCGTGAATATTAGATTCTGGGAATGTTATGTATATAAGGGCTCCATAAAATTTTATTTTATATAGAAATTTCCCATGCGTAAAGCTACAGAAATAATCCTTGGAAATGGAGAATACAATATACGTAAATAGAATGCAGTATTTAGGTATTAAAATAAGGGTGAAAAATATTTCCCGGTATTCTCCATTGACCTAGCTCTTATATAGTTAACATCACGGTTAATTGGTATATCACGGGTAATAGGTATATCACAGGTAACATAACACGGATAATTATAGTTATCAGTGATAATATTATAGTTAAATTAAATGAGAGAGAGAGAGGGTTAGAGTTTGAGTTTAAACAGGGCGTTGACATGTTCTTAGGGGCCTAAATTTTATAGGATCTAGAATACAGAAAATCATCATCCCTTGAGCCTTTTATCAACACAGTCAGTCAGTTTTCTAGTATAACAGGGTAATCTTTATTCATGGTAAAATATTTGCACTAAACGGAAATCAAACTCACTACGTTCAACGTAGCAGTCAAACATTCAACCGCTACGCCACAGAAATTAATGCATAATAATAATATAGTATAAGAGCTTCATTTATTAATAACATTTTTTGCTATAACCGGATGTCATCAGCAGGGTAATAATACGTACCAGTTTTTACATCTAATTAAATGATTCTGCGCACAAAATGGTTCTTTAAAATTGATCTAGTCGTTTTTGCATATCATTCTCACGCTTGTATCCTGGAAGAGATAAGTAGAGGTTTAATAGTAGATACTATGATTACCATGGCACACACCAATGAAATCGATGCTGTTCGAAGTTATGTGTGTATTTATCGCAGGTTTATAAGTGCCCGGTTGATGGCAATAGGCTCGCCACCTATTACATTGGGACTTAAACATAAACTAGCGAAATGTAGGTGCTAGCACCTTTGCCTACCCCTTCGGGGATATAGGCGTGAGTTTATGTTATGTTATGTTAAATTTGGTCAACTTTATTTTGTTTACAATATAAACTATTTCAAAACATTTGAAGGTTCATATAGGTATATGTCTTTAGGCCACGGTAAACTATTGCCCATCAAGTGGGCCGTGTGCCACCTGAGAGGTACAAACAATTGTGGTACATTTCTGTGTATTTTGGAGTTTATAACAGTAATACATAAAATCGAAAGTAACACACTTTGTCTCCCTAACATTTTGGAAACCTCTCTTTAGTATTTTTATACGTTGTCTATCTATTTTAATCTTTTATCTCCCACTTGCTGAGGAACACAAAATAAACTGGCAACTCCTCTGCCATATATTTGAAATTTGAATTAACTTCAATGTGTATTTCAAATAGATCGTATTGGGTCCCACATTTTATAAAGTTGCCACGTAAAAAAAGTTGTTTTCCCTGCATTGACCCCTCTAAATGAACGAATTTAAGTTGCTATGTTAGAAATGAGGAACTTTTTAAAATTTTCAAGTTCATTTTTTTGTTGTTTATCAGTGGTGAATCTAGGTACAAAATGGGAAATAAAGGGAATATATTAGAACCTTGAATGTTTGCAGTGTTATAAAAAAACATATACACACTGAAAATTATCCATGTATTATTTTTAATATTTAAACACAAATTATTTTTTGGATTGCATTATTCATTTTCGTCTTAAACTGGTGGCTAGCTCCTCTGTTATACAGGTGCATGGAACAAATATATAGTTTTAGAAGTCTCCCGCAAAGAAAAAGTACGCCAAAATAACTTATTTCAGATTTTGTTCATGCAACTTGAAGAGAGATTCAAAATTAGATTTTTGACACACAGCATGACAATTCTTTCGAGAAGTTATAAGTTTAAAAAAGAACTGTTAAAAACTAAATTATGTCATGAACATTGATAATTTCTTTTAAGTGAACTAATTGTAAATTAATTTGCTAATGAATTTTACTTTTTATTTTCGACCATTTTTGATAGATAAATTACCAATTTTCAATGTTATAGATGATCAATAATTTCTATATTCAATGAATAAGTGTTTAAATTTCGAACAGCCATTTAAAGAAGTGCCTTTTTTATTCAGATACTTAGCTATTAAATTTCGAACGGCCATATTGAAAAATGTTTTTAGTTCGCCAAGATATTTTTAATAAATGACTAATGCTAAATGAACTTATTCAAATCCATGAACTTACTCACACACAACCTTAGATCACGATTTTCAATTGCAGTTATGACACTTTTAAGTATAGCTTTAGATATTCCTTTAGGTATAATGATTCAAAATCTTAAACTTCTTGCACATTTGTAAACCTTTGTTTGGTGCGTCAATTGTGACTTTGCCAAAACCTATTATATACTTTGAAAGTTTTACTGCTAGGCAAATTGAATGACATCATTCTCACAAGGACGATGCATAACCGTGATCTATATAATCTGTGGTGCCAAGTTTTGTGCAGTAGACTCCATTGCTGTATTTCAACTCAATGTAACTGTTTGAAATTTATAGTTATGTGTCTTTGTAATATAAAGGAAATGGATTTTTGTTCGTATTATGAGAATTTTAAAAGGCGGCTAAAATTTCTGTAATCTTTGGTTATAATAATTAATTAATGTTTTGTAGATATGATTTATTATTATTTATATGTACCTAAATGTTTATTATTATTTTTTTATACCACTTAGGTGGCAGACAAGCACACGGCCCACCTGATGGGAAGCGGTCACCGTGGCCTATGGACGTTTTATTTACGAGTGTGACGCCTCCGGTGTTGCAAACGTCTATAGGCTACGGAGACCACTTACCATTAGGTGTCTGCATATCTACCACCAAAGTGGTATAAAAAACTTGTGTCTTTAATTAGATAAAACATGGCTCGCGGGTACCGAATTAATGACCATTGTAGCACTGAACATGTTTGCAATGGTGACCCTCTTTCATGAGACTTTGCCTTCAGCTTAACATCAGGCAAAGTGAAGTCAAATTGACGTGCCATAAATAAAAACAAAAAAAAATAAGATTCCATGCGAGTGAAAATGCGGATATTTCTTCGTAAAACAATATTATACATACGTAATTCTTACCCTTCTCCCTCCAAAATAGGCAGGGATAACAGCATTCTATTCGCTCCTGTCCTTATAAACCTTAAGAGCTTCTATTCCCGACATTAAACCTTTTTATAAGGGCAAGCCGGTTTCGGAAGCTACCGTCTTGTCCTTTTTAGAATTCAATTTAGTGGGTATATGTCTTTAAGGTTGAACCTCACTCTTAATACAATAAAAAAAAACTCAACCAAAAAGTTTTTTACGGAGGCATGGAACTTTTTTATTTCTTTTTTTTAAGTTGTTTATCTACGTAGCAGCTATTTAAAACAAATGTAAGCTTAGTTAAAATATATTTTATAAGAATATACTTGTATAAATATTTTTGAAGCAGACAGGTGATTTCAAGGATGATAATGATGATACAAATACTTTTTTTTAATTAAAAAATATACTTAGATAGGAACACTTTGCCGAAGGCAAGTGGGACTACGAATATTTAAACTAAATGGGAATCTAACACGCCTTCATAGTGGCTGTCATAAATTATGTTTAATTATGTCTCTTCTTCAATAAAACTCTCATCATTTTACGATGCTTAAAAAAGTATTGAATTTAAGCGAAAAAAAATTCACCCACATGTTAATGATTAATACAAATAATAATATACGAAATTTTTTAACCACATTAATAATTTCCTGGATTAGTCAAAAATGAAAAATGTATGACTAATACTTAAATCTCTTTGAAGATTCAAACGACATTCTTTAAATTTTAGTTTCGATGTTTCATGAACATTTGAAAATAGAATACAATTCAGTGACTAATTTCTTTTTATGAAACTTCGCTAAGGTTTTTCAGGTATTCGGAAATTGCAAAAAATAAAGTATTGTAGGAAATTCTTTTGAGATCATGGCTTAGGAATTCACTTACTAATATATTACAGAATGCCCGTTTAATTAAAAAAAAATATACCTATTAGATATCGTTGCGATGAATATTTTTCTTTATTTGAGTACTAGCTGGAGCCAGAGGCTCCGCCTGTGTGAAATTCTGATCCCGTTCCCGCTGCTTGAGCTTCTGATTCCGTTCCCGTTGCTGCGTAGAGATCAAGGAACAAATAAAAAAAATAATTACTTGGATTGGTTCAGCCGTCTTCAAGTTATGCGCTTACCAACATTTTTATATAAATAGACTAGATCTAGCACGTAGCTCCACCCGCGCGGATCATCCTCCCGTTTCCACAAATCACGGGAATCATTGTGTTTTCTGTAAAATAATGATACTAATAATATCATACATAGTATAATCAACAAAACGTTTTTTCAGAATTCGTACCACATTTAAAAAAATAAATTGGAAAAAAAAAATATTTTACCCAATTCCTTGCTATGCGGTGTAAATTGCAATAAAATTAATTACATTCTTAGCCGCACTACCAATTAACGTCTTGGAGAGTATCAAATAATTCTATATAGGTAACTTAAATGTCATGGTACACAAGTCTTATATTATCTTCATAGTTATTCATTACTATTCACAGACTAAATATTAATAATGAACAACTGTAAGTCGCAAGGTGTACCCTATACTAGACTATACACCTGTATTCTTAAAGCCAACGGCGAATGTACCACCTGCGGTCATTATTACACACCTTTAGTCAAACCGAGTTTCAAACTGGATTATGCCGTTTGCAGATGGCGCTTAATCCAAAATTTTCATTTCACCTGTTAGTAGTATGCACTATCTAAAAACTAGTGGCACGTGCGCAGTGAGAATGTTTTTTTTTTGTTTTATCGATAATGTTGGTATTTTTATCAAGGAGTTAAGCCGAGTACCTAATTTAACTGCATTTATTTTTTTTAAACTGGATTATGCCGTTTGCAGATGGCGCTTAATCCAAAATTTTCATTTCACCTGTTAGTATGTACTATCTAAAAACTAGTGGCGCGTGCGCTGGTAAAATGTTCTCTTTTTTTTTGGTTTTATCGATAATGTTGGTATTTTTATCAAGGAGTTAAGCCAAGTACCTAATTTGACTGCATTTTTTTTTAAACTGGATTATGACGTTTGCAGATGGCGCTTAATCCAAAATTTTCATTTCACCTGTTACTAGTATGTACTATCTAAAAACTAGTGGCGCGTGCGCAGTGAGAATGTTCTCTTTTTTTTGGTTTTATCGACAATGTGGTTATTATCAAGGAGTTAAGCCAAGTACCTAATTTAACTGCATTTCTTTTTCTTAATGTCACCTGTCATTGTAGTACATTGACATTTCAATGACTAATTATTTTTAATTCATTGTTAACTAGCCTCTGCCCGCGTTAGTGTCTATTTTTGCGTTTTTTGGATATAACTCCGGTTTTAATCAACCAATAGCAATCAAACATACATAAGATTTTAAGTCTGAGCAAGCCCTTTATAAGAAAGAAACCATCAAAATTTGTTCAGTAGTATTTGCGCTCACCGCAAATAAACAAATTATAATACAAAAAAATGTACCTATTCATATAAACGTTAATAATATAACTTACTTAATATAATATTTACTACTATCAAACAGAAAAAAATGCTTTTTTTAAACATTTCCACTATACAGACACAATCACTTTTACAATAGTAATAATAGTACATTTTTTTATTGAGGATAGGCTTACGTTTGGCCACTATCTCACCTGATGGTAAGTGACGATGTGGTCTACGATGAATCACTTGGGACCTAAACATGAACTGGCGAAATGTGAATGCTCTGCCTACCCATTCAGGGATACAGGGGTGAGCTTATGTTATGTTGGTATTATTATTTTAATGTGTAACATTCTTAATAACTTTTAACAACTCAACGGTATTTAAAATTCGATATTTTATAAGCTTTTAGACAATATATACTTTTATCGAATCTGACCCCAGATTTGATCCCAAAACAATGACACACTAATGGACAAAAGGGGCGTTTACCGTATCATGGAGTGTTGTATGTCAACCAGGATTAAAACGTTATCAGTAGTTTGACACGCGATCGAATTTAACGCGCCGTGTCATGCATTGGCGGTGTCATGCATTGGCGGTATCACCTAGTCACCGTAGTAATGTGTTAAATAAATGTTTTACTGTTTACATACTCACTTATACTATTCTATATAATTGTTAACAGTTCAATACATAGTATAAAACAAAGTCACGTTCTCTGTCCCTATATCCCTTTGTACGCTTAAATCTTTAAAACCACGCAACGGATTTTGATGCGGTTTTTTAAATAGATAGAGTAATCAAAGAGGAAGGTTTATATGTATATAACACGTACACACGGGTGACGTAGACGAAGTTGCGCGGGTCAGATAGTATATATATAACTAGCTGACCCGCGCAACTTCATCTGTGTCACATTTTTCATTCCTGCTCCGCACCTGTTGGTCGTAACATGATGTTATATACATATGAATCAACCTCTTTAACCATTCTATCTATTAAAAAAAACGCATCAAAATCCGTTGCGTAGTTTAAAATATTTCAGCAGGGACATAAGGACATGAAAAATAGGGATAGAGAACGCGACTTTTTATACTATGTAGTGATTGTTAACTCTTAACTCAATATACTACTCAATATACTGGCAATCACAATTCTTTGGAGTAAATCTCAGCTTACCATCAGGTGTTAACTAATCGGCGACCAACCAGACAACAATCTAATATATATTTTTGAGACATTATTTTTTTTAAATAACTTTAATGATCACTATTTTACAAGATCTAAAGTAACTCAATCTATCTGTTGTAAATATGGCCATGTACCATTAGTTGACTTCATAAAGAACCTAGGGGAGTCCATCGAAACCTGTTCGAAGCCATACGAGTTCTGTGTCCGGTGGGACGCGGTCGCCCACTTACAGATTAGTGCGGGTTCGATTCCTATGTTGGCCGCTTTTATTTATTATAGATGCTTGTTTAGTATTTGTGATGGATATAACGACTTTTGAAAGAGTTTGATGTTATTATTTCTTCTTTTTTTTCTTTGAAAGAGACGCTGGCAGTATTGAAGAATAGGTGATTTTCAATATTGAATATAGTATTCAAGAAAATCACAGACAATTAAACGTAGGTCCTTAACGTCATCATCATTCTCTGAGATTTTTTTTTTAAATTTATGGCACGTCGCTTTAACTTCACCTCGCCTGATGTTAAGCTGAAGGCAAAGTCTCATGAAAGAGGGTCACCGTTGCAAACACGTTCAGTGCTACATTATTTTCAACTCATTTTTTACTTGATTATTTTTTTGATTAATTATTCTCAACTCAGTACTCAGCTTTCTTGTTTAACTAAGATGCGGCTTACATTCGATATTTTCCGTGAAGCGACTGCCATCGGATCTCCACAACCAAATTGGTGAAATCGAAGTTCTGTAGTTAGGCTCGTCAAACTTTTGAGAGCTCCAACTACCCGTAACGTACTGTACATTTTCATATGGCAACCGACGGAATCATGCATACAAATATTCGCAAAGAGCGGGGATCGAACCCGCACCTCCTGCGTAACAGTCGTGTTCACCTAACATTAACTAAGATTAAAACAAACAATATTTCTCACTAAGACATGAGTTCAAGGCATCGATACCTTACACAAAACCGGCTTGTACCGGAATAGACCGGATGTAGGCTCGTTTGGTCTCAACTTAACTGTGGGAACTCACTCGCTCACCAGTCATACAACCTATGTTAGTGCAATAACGTCTAAATAGCATTAGCAAATACCGTTTAAGTGTCACTATTACAACTTATTACAGGATGTTCTGTAGTAATTGATTGGTGGAACATGAAAAAGACACCCTATATTACAATACATAGGTACATAAATTGTTATGTTTGTAATTCCGGACTTGATCCCCGCTCGGTGCATATATTTATATGCGACGGCTTTATGTGCTCTCTGAGGCACGACCAGATTGTGCCTCAAAGAGCACGTTAAGCCGTCGGTCCTGGTTGCCATAACTGCGGTAATTGGAGCCCTAAAAAGTACAACAACTGTTCTAACTCTAGAACCAGGTCATATGGCAGTTGCTTCACGGAAAATATCGAGGTTCAGCCGCAACGCAGTTTGACTGGCAAAACTCCACAGGTCCTACGTGTACTACTGGGGTGTTATGAAATGATTTTGCCCACTGGGGGCAACTGGGAACAAAAAAGTGACCATTCTGAACAGCCACTGCTGGTGAACCACCCCAGTGATCGCAAGTGGGACATTTTTTGAAAAGAAATCCCATTTGGTACCAATTGGAAACCCGTCGAGGGTCATCTCGAAAGAGACAGCCCCGGGTCTGCCGGGTAGCGAGGGATATGTTGACTACTATCTCACCTCTGGCAACTAAAGACCCAAAGATGACGTGCGTTTTGGTTGATTAGAGACCGACATAACCTCTCTAACCGGCTCCGGCGGGGAAGGGGTGTATTTGTGGGGATGTGTTACCGCTTCCACCATCAGGTGGGCCGTGTGCTTGTCTGCCACCTAAGTGGTATAAAAAAAAAGCAACAACTACCAAAGCGGACAATAGACTCCGATACGACCGGGGTTAACACAAGGATGATGATGACGACTAGAAGCACGTGCGTTCCTATTTAAGTACTATATTAAAAACTGTGGTTACCGCGTTGGTAGCGACTCGCGACTCCATATTATATTTTTATCTATAGCTCTTATAATGACCGACGCGTTTCGAACTACAGGTTGTTGCTTTTTTGCTGTTTTAATTTCATAATGTCGCGTCAGTTGAAAGTCGTGTCATTAAACTTATTACCGTCATTTCCTTATATATTTCTAAATGTGTATCTAAAGTAATAAACTATGATATTGCCGAGTATAAATTTATTGTTATCGATACATATTTTATGAATAGTTTTCGAAACTTGACTTGCATTTTAAATTTAATCACATTAGAACTCATGAAGTGTGTAAGGACAGAAGCAGATGTCTGACTATTATCTCTACCTAATTGCTTCAAAGGGAGCAAGGTGCAAGTATGTTTATGTGTACTTACAATTTCAACCACAAATGTTCTTTTGAGCGCTTTTAAGCCCTTGGGTATTTAAATGAAATAAGACAGGTACATTATAAAAGATTAGTGTTAAAAACATTCAAATCTTAATATCGAAATCCGATTTTATACTAGGATCATAACAGATATTTTTCATTATTATATGATTTTTTTTTGTTACTCATTGTACTAAGCATTGTACACATTACTTAACTGTTGCACAACAAAAAGGACACTAGTTATGAATAGATAGTTCAATAAATACATCCTGAATTTTTCATATTATATATTGATGCACTTCTATTGGTTGTGCTGTAACACAACGTCAACATTTCTAAGGATAAAACGTCACAGAGTCCATAATGATGAATAAAAATATAGAAATATTTAATGTTGTAAAAAATGTCCTTCTATTTTGTGTATTAAAGTTAATTTAGAATCACCTTATCAGTGAAACACTTTAATTTGATATTTTTGACAATAATATTATAGTTAGTATAATATCAAATAATACATTTAAAAGTCTAATCATCCCTATTCATTTATTTTCAATATGCCATTTAGTTAATTTGATCTATTTCATTCCAAAGGCAAATGAAATTGCCTTGCAAATGCTTTAAATTTCTTTAATCAATTTCTTAATATGAATTATTAAGGCTGCCTTTTAGTGGTTGCATTAGCAAAATGGATATTATGATTGGATGAAATAAGTGGCTGAGAAATGAAAATGGCTTGACGTACTAAGCTGTGGACTTATAGTTTTCTTTCGTGATGAGACTCGTAATTAAAGAATTTATTGATAAGCCGCTGACGTACTTCTAAGTCTTGTACTTAGAAAGGTTCGAAAAACAGATAATTTGAGGGAGGCGTGACATCACGAGAAGTGCTTTTAGTTGATAAACTAAGTGCTTACAAAGTCAAAATGAGTTAGGAGAATATTTTGTGTTACGTTGAGTCGAGATATACACTTTTAGAAGTCAAGGTTTTATGTTATACTCTTATATATAAAATTGAAATTAAATATTTCTTAACATTTATTTTCAACAAACCCAACGTTTCGGAAGTTTTGCCCAACTAAGTCCAATGCTTCGTCAGTTTGCACTATGCCCAACGCTTCAACAGTCATGGTCATGGGGAGATTCTGCGCTTATTATGTTATATTCGCCTAATCATCTGATAATAATGACTGAATTTTTTTAAACAAATTGTATGATGACTGCCATGGTTTTCCCAAGCGACTATAATATGGAGTTCTTCAAGATTTCGGTAGGGTTTCTGCACGAGTAGACCGTGTGTTTGTCTGCCACCTAAGTAGTATAAAAATAGATTAGAAAAATTTAAAGTTAAGACAGTAATATCTAATTATATCGTGGTGATGCTAAGACTCCTCTGATACGCCTCAACCATTCTGCCTGTAGATGCAGATGCTGCCGCACTATTCCAACCAACCAAATAATTGAAAACATTTCACAACGAATTCTAAATGAATAATTGATAATTAATTGCTATCTTATTGAAATAATTTCATCTCATTTTGTTTGCATGGCGTGTACAATGCGACTTGATTAGCTTTTGATTAAAATTTGTTCGGTGTAATTTATTGCACTGTTCACCACGCTCACTCGTTTCTACAATTGATTTACTGTCGCGAATACGAATCCGTACAAACAAATAAAATTGAAATTTCTGCAGCATTGGAAAGCCTTTTGATTGATATAATATGAATTTCATGAAATTCTAAAGCATTTTGTATGGTAACTATTCAAATTAACCGCGTTCAGTCCCTCATAGAATCCTTTGACCTCATGGAAGTCTAAGAAAGCCTGCAGTAATATATAGGCTACTTTTATCCCAGGAAAATGCTCCTATAATCTTATGGGAACGATCAGAACTCCCCACCGGTGTAGCGGTATTAACTAGTAAAATAAATTAGAAAATGATAAATCATACTGCACCACATTTGGTTACCTGGTAAAGAATGCCTACAGCATTAAGTTTGCCTATAAATATGTGACTTCAAAAAATGAAAAATCACCTTATTTTTACATCTAATACCTACCAACTTTAACTCGTGTAGGTATCAGAGAACAAAAATAAAAAAAATATACCAAAAAATCAACGCTCATTAAAAATTCTACTTTTATTTTGTGAACACTCTGTAAACTCCGCCAACAACGCATCATCTCCCACGTAGGCAATGTGTCCGCCATATTTAGCGCACAGATGTGACAGATGAACACACATACAGATTGTAATTATATTTTAAGGATAAGCAGGAGTGTTCAGTTGGTAAATATACGACGAGTTGAATATAATTTGAAATTAATTGCAATTTTACTGTATGGTTTTTTGTAACAAAAAAACCGCGGTAGCCTAGTCGTATGGGTAATGGACTGCTGAGACGAGGTCTCGAGATCGATCCCAGGTTTACCATGGCACACACCAATGACTTTTCGATGCTATTCGAAGTTATGTGTGTATTTATCGCAGGTTTATAAGTACTTAAACAAATAGAGTATAGCAGTGAATTTCAATAGGTTAATTCATTAATTGGTTTTCCTTGTTGGTTACTACTACTTGGATACCTCGAAAATTCATGATTACAGTTCATAACATATAGCTAGAGCACGGAGCACGATAATTATCGAACGATTGGCGGGCTTCATACAAGCTTCAAGGACTGCATAAAATACTGCTCGCATCTCTGGGATGACTCCGTAAAGTACTTACTAGATGCTCTCGATAGGTTGCAGCGACGTGCGGTCCGCATTATTGGGAGTCCTGAGGTCACGAATACCCTAGGCGACGAGATGTTGCATCCTTGGCAGTATTTTACCGTTTCTACTATGGTGAATGCTCCGATGAGCTCTTCCAATTAATCCCAACCTCTCCTTGCCTACACAGGATAACACGTGCAGGGCTTAGATGTCATCCGCAAATGGTGCGGAATATTCCATCAAGAACCAAGCGGTTCGGTGAGTCTTTCCTCTGCCGCACCATTCAGTTTTGGAATTCCTTACTAGCTCACGTGTTTCCTTCTTCCTACTGTCTCGGGACCTTTGAGCGAGGCGTGAAAAAGCATCTAATGAGGCCGTCAAGCTAAGTACCAGCATTGTAACACTCTACGTGTTTGTAATGGTGACCCTCTTTCCAGAAACTTTGCCTTCAGCTTACCATCAGGCGGGGTGAAGTCAAGTAAAAAAAATACACAGCTTCACAGTAGGCGACCACAATAACACAGAGACGGATAGCGGAGTCTTAGTCTGAACCGTTTTACCCTTTGCGTATAGAACCTTAAAAAGACATCCCTCCTATTGGTCGGAAACATTCAAGCAAAATCTATAAAGGCCATTAAAAACTTCACAAACACATAAAGTAAGGCACACTTTTTTACAAGTTCGATCGTAAAAAAAAACTTCTCTTTCACAATAATTAGATTTGATAATATCCTGGAAAGTTAAAGGACATAAAATAAAGGAACGGGCCCGGTTTATGACAGGACTGGATATTGGAAGTCTGTATAACGATTAGTTTGAAATTCAGATAAACAGGATAGCCAGAGCTCACTAGAGAGGTTATCCTGTGTAGGGAAGAAGCATGTAAAAACTGGGAACCAATACCGAAAGCATTTGAAAACAACAAATCTAATTCACAAGAAAACTCGCTGTTATTCATTTCTTTTCTTTTTATTACACTTTATGTGTGCGTCTGTACTTCTGCCTTTATGCTAATCTGTGCTTTTGCTAATCTGGGATTTTGCTATTCCGGGGTTTTGCGAATCTGTCCTTCTGCTACAAAGGCGTTTTGTTTTGTCAGTGGGAAGACCGAGAAACCCTGGCAGTCGCTTCACGGAAAATATCGTTTAACCGCATCTGAGTTAGACTAGAAAGCCGACCCCAACTGAGTTGGGAATAGGCTCAGAGAATGATGATCATTTGTATATTTTATCAACCTTCAAAGACAAAGAAAGTATTATTATAAAACTTAATACTGAAACAACATTGAATGTCTGAACATAACAAATTTGTATACAAAATACCCTTATTTTTTCTTTTGTGTTCATGAAACAATTCTTGTCTATGTTTTCAAAGAGTCTATTGTTAATGGTTGTGTTAGGACGAGAGTAAAGACAATAAAGGTGACTCAGAACTTTTTCTTGTCATGACCTGCTACGTAAACAATATTTTATTTCTTGACGAATAAACACACTGTCCGTCTGATAATTAGAATTGATTATTATCGTCCGTGCCTCGTGGTCGCATTTGAAGCTATCACCCTGAAGTCCGGAGTCCGTTTATCTTCAGTCTAACTGTGTTGAAACTGAAACTCAATATTTTCAAAGCGATAGCCATCGGGAGTCTATAACCTATAGGTATAAGCGATATCCAAGAATTACAGCTAAACCAGTTGTTGACCTTTTCAGAGTTCCAACTACCCGAAATAACTGTCATAAATGTTTGTATGATAACCGGGACCGGTGGCTTAAAGTGCTCTCTGAGACATGACCAGACTAGTGCAAATAGCCATATTCAGTCATACAAATATTTGCAATGAGCGAGCATCGAACTCGCGCCTCATGCTTAGTAGTCGCTTTCACGACAGCCACAGAGGCTGTCAGTGTAGTAAAATATATGAATAGTCTATCAACCAATCTCTCAATCAGCTTATTGCAGTCGATGGATATAGGCCTCTCTCAATGTACATTAGCTGCATTAGCTGAAGCTAAATAGAGTGTATATGCTCATTGCTGTGTACTGTACACTAAAAACCTCTTTACTGGTTCAGTCACAATCGTACGACTAATTTACAATATGTGGATTGATTGATAGGGGCTGTCAAGGCGCAACTTTTGATATATGATGGGTTCCCACAAAACCTATTTTTTGAAAGCGGAGCACTATTAAAATAAGCTACTACAGGTTACGTGACGTTAGGTCACGATGCGAGCTCGACAATTTTTCCTCACGCAAAATTTTCTATGAATAAAATATTTTATGGTATCTACACAACATGCCTAAAGTAAATTCAACTTCAAAAATATACAACAACATACACAATCGAACAAATTAAAAGAGTTCCTCAATCTATTTAAAGAAATAATTATTCCAACATACCACTGCCTTAACACATCGTCATATTACTTATATGTATTTTTAACTCAGACGATAAACTACTTATACATGTAAAAAAAATACAACTACACTGGTAAGGCCACATTCGCATCACACATGTTTATGTTCACACGATTACATACATACATACATACAAATACTTGCATACCCTCTAGGAACGAAAGAGGAACAGCGTGGTTATGGAACTTTATGATAAGGTACCTATGGAACAGCTAAATGAACCACTGGTCCAAGAACGTAACTGTAGTACAACTAGGTGAATCACAAGTCCATAAAAGTAACTGTAGTACCTAGGTGAATCACGGGTCCAAGAAAGTAACTGTAGTACACCTAGGTAAACCACAGGTTCAAGAACGTAACTTTAGTACACCTAGGTAAACCACAGGTTCAAGAACGTAACTTTAGTACACGTAGGTGAATCACGGGTCCAAGAAAGTAACTTTAGTACAACTAGGTAAACCACAGGTTCAAGAAAGTAACTGTAATACATCTAGGTGAATCACGGGTCCTAGAAAGTAACTGTAGTACACCTAGGTGAATCACGAGTCCTAAAAAGTAACTGTAATACACCTAGGTGAATCACGGGTTCAAGAAAGTAACTGTAATACACCTAGGTGAATCACGGGTCCTAGAAAGTAACTGTAATACACCTAGCTGAATCACGAGACCAAGAAAGTAACTGTAGTACACCTAGGTGAACTTCGGGTCCAAGAACCTATCCTAGATGTAGAAAGTTTCTGAGAACTACAGGCACAAAAATTTCCAGTAGAACACCTAGGTGATACACAAGGACTTCTATAACTAAGACCCTTTATGCCACCTTATTACTATAAAATTCATTAATAACTAAAGACGTGTTCATTATGACCTTTTATTTATATATATCTAAGTTATTTATTAACAGCCTTTCACACTCAGTGACAAGTACGTCACATATACTAGTCCCCGCCCACGGGTCCGCCCGCGTAAGTAAACTGACACTGAGTTACCCAATAGTTAAGTATGTCACATTGTCTATAACTAATGTTTATAAATAGGTGTGTTCGTTTCCGGTTGGAGTAAAAAATGCAATTTTTTTCCTATTTGAAATAGAAAAAATTGAAATACGACCTAAATGACATAACGATAAAAACATTAACTCACGTCTTTATCCCCGAAGGGGAAGGCAGAAGTGCTAGCACCCATATTTCGCCAATTTACGTTTAGGTCCCAATGTAATAGGTGGCGAGCCTATTGCCATTAATCGGGCACTTATAAACCTGCGATAAATACACACATAACATCGAAAAGACATTGGTATTGGTGTGTGCCATGGTAAAACCTGGGATCGAACCCGAAACCTCGTTTCAGCAGCCCATTGCCCATACCACTAGGCCTAATACACCTAATAGACCTAAAAACATGACGATATGAGTACATGCGACTGTTTGACCTCAACCCATTAGAAATATTGCAGTTGGACAACCTAGGTATAAGATGGTCATCAAACCCTAAGGGGGACATCAGGGAATGTGTTGGCTACTATCTCAGCTCCGGCAACTAAGGATCCAAAGATTACTGCCCGCGTTTTAGTCGGTTCGAGTCCAACATAACTTCACCAACCAGCTCTGGTATCTGAAGGAATATTTCGCACAGTAAAAAAAACTTTCGTAACCTTTGACTTTTATCTTTGTGAGTTTTTGAGATAAGTTCCAGCTATTTGTGAAGTTAATAATTTAGTTAATACAATAATAATAATAATAAATAAATTATTTACTACTTAATAACAATTTATCTTACAACGTTTACAACAAAATGTGTAAAACAATTTTACAACACAACATTTTACACCAAAAACGCTTAAATCAAATTTTATAGAACATAAAACTATTGAGATTACCTTGTGTTGTAATATGGTACTAAAAGTGTAATATAAACACTTTGATTGTCACTAAAATATTATACGTAACACTAAAAGTGTCATTATGACCGCGGTAGCCTAGTGGTATGGGTGGTGGACTGCTGAGACGAGGTCTCGGGTTCGATCCCAGGTTTACCATGGCACACACCAATGACTACGATGCTTTTCGAAGTTATGTGTGTATTTATCGCAGGTTTATAAGCGCCCGGTTGATGGCAATAGGCTCGCCCCCTATTACATTGGGACCTAAATATTCACTGGCGAAATGTGGGTGCTAGCACCTCTGCCTACCCCTTCGGGGATATAGGCGTGATAGTATAAAAAAAAAAAAAAAAAAAAATAAAAGTGTCATTTCGGTACTCGCCTTTATTGCAATTTTAATATATTGTAATGGCATTATGTTTTATCGATGAAATTACAAGTATATTATTAACACGTAATGATTTGATGCGTATAGATTCTACTTATAGCCGCCGGATACAACAGCCGGAAACTAATGGAGTCCCTCACGCGGCTCTGCAATTTTCTTCTGCAGGGAAAACTGAGCGAAGATATTTGCCCTTACCTGTACGGGGGATCTCTTTTTGCCCTCCAAAAGAAGGATGGCGGTATCAGACCGATCGCGGTGGGGAGCACCTTCCGGAGGCTGGTGGCGAAACTTTGCTGCAGGGCGGTCCGGGTCACAATGGCCCCTTATCTACATCCTCATCAGTTGGGCTTTGGCACACCCTTTGGCTGCGAGGCAGCTATCCACGCGGTCCGAGCTTTTGTCATGCGCGAGGGGAGTAGGGACGTCCTTTTAAAATTAGATATTCGCAACGCTTTTAATAGCGTTGATAGAGGAGCGCTACTGGCGGAGGTCAGAGAACTGACCCCGTCAATTTTTCCCTTCCTTCGCCAGTGCTACGCCTCCCCAAGTTCGCTTTCTTACTGTGGTGAGGCGATCTGGTCACAGGTGGGTGCGCAACAGGGAGACCCACTGGGTCCACTTATTTTCAGCATGACCATTCATAAAGCCGTACAGTCCTTACAAAGCCCCCTCAATGTATGGTACTTGGACGACGGGACCATAGGTGGCGATCCCGATGTAGTCCTGCGGGATGTTGCGACGCTTTTCCCCGCCTTGCAGGGTTTGGGCCTGGAAGTAAATTCTGCAAAATGCGAGCTCTTCCCATGCGGCCCAATGACGGAGGAGTCGATCAAGGGTTTCACGTCCCTTATTCCCGGACTCAGAATCATCAACCGGGAGTCGCTTTCTCTTCTGGGCTCGCCTATTTTTCCGGAGGGTGTGCCCGGCGACCTGGCCGCCCGGACTAGGGTCCTGACATCGCTGGCAGGGCACTTCCGCCACCTCCCAGCTCACGTATCCCTGTAGTTGTTGAGGTCGTGTTTCGGGATGCCTAGGTTGACATACGTCATGCGGACAGCACCAACGTGGGAGTTCCCGGGCGAGGTCCATCGCTTTGATGAGGAGCTCAAACGCATCATTGAGGAGACGCTTAATATCAACCTCAATGAGCGTCAGTGGTGTCAGGCCAGCCTTCCGATCCGATTTGGGGGGCTGGGAGTGCGTCGCTTGCAGGAGTGTGGCCCGATTGCGTTCCTCGCGTCCTCCCATGGAGCCTCGCGTTTGGTCGGTTGTTTGTTGTCGCGCGTGAGTGCCGTCATGGACATACCATATTTCAGAGAGGCCCATGAGATCTGGACGAGGCTATACCCTGAATCTGGTCCACCCGCAAAACCGTTTGAGCAGAGAGGTTGGGATAGCATATCCGGGGCGTGCATCCTCGCTCGTCTACGTGACGGAGCATCAGAGGTCGAGTCGGCACGCCTTAACGCCGCCTGTGAGCCAGAGTCAGGTGCCTGGCTGCGTGCCCTACCATCCCCTAACTTGGGCACGCTGCTTGACGATGACTCCCTCAGGGTGGCTGTCGGTCTCCGACTTGGCTGTGCCATTTGCGAACCCCACACCTGCATCTGTGGTGTAAAGGTGGAAGCAACCGGCCTGCACGGCCTTAGCTGCACCCGAAGTGCCGGGCGAAGGCCCCGACACCATGCAATAAATGATATCTTGCGAAGGGCGCTTATTTCCGCGGGTATCCCCTGCGTTCTGGAGCCTCCTGGCCTGTCGCGTACCGACGGGAAGCGACCCGACGGGCTCACACTCGTACCATGGCAGAGAGGTCGTTGTTTGATCTGGGACGCTACGTGTGTGTGTACCTTCGCGTCGTGTCACCTCGCGACTACTCAGAGGGTGGCCGGCGCCGGAGCCGAGACTGCGGCCCAGCTCAAACACAACAAGTACGCCGCCCTAGAAGCTGCAGGGTACGACTTCGTCCCGTTCGCGGTGGAGACAGCGGGCCCATGGGGCATGGAGGCCAGGAGGTTTGTGGCTGACTTAGGGGTCCGACTGCGGAGAGAGGGTCGGGATCCGCGTTCGGGCCAATATTTAATACAAAATATTTCTCTGGCCGTGCAGAGGGGAAATGCTGCCAGCCTAATGGGCACATTCGGTCGAGGGGCGCAAATTGATCAAAATTTGTAGTAAAAAAAATTTGTATTTAATTTGATTTATATAATACTTAATATATATTATTTATTTAAGTTAAATAGGTGTGTTAGAGGACTTTTCTAGAAAACGGAAACAGTGGATACTACTGAACTATTTTTTTATCGTAATTTTTTCGTATGTGCCATGAGTTATAAACCCTTTTATCAGCACAATTCACGCCATATAGTAGGTAAATACATTTATTTTATTCCATAAGCGATTTATTCTACCAAGATTCTCTATCTCTCTATCTAATCTAGATTATAAAAGTTAGCTTTGTTTTTGATGAAAACATAATTACAAATGCCTACTTATAAAAAACATATCGTCGAAGAATAAAATTTAAATTTAAGTTACTTATAGTATATATAATATATTATTAATGATTCCTACCCAAATTCACAAATCATTTATTGTGTATAGACATGTAAAAGGCACTTAAAAAACGTCAATATAAATAATATATTATAAGTTAGCAAATGAACCACCGCCGGTTCGAAACTCTCTGAAACGAGAAGACTCCGGCTTGAAACTCAGTGGGCTTTTCTTCTTCTTATTGGTCTATTTACAAACTTTACTTACGATATAGATGCAGGCGTTACCTGGCGGAAATCCATTACAAAGGGTTTATATTGGGAGAGAGAGGATTTTGCCCACCACTTTACTTAGTCTAGATATAATATTATTATTGGGTGACGATACTGTATCGCGATACATATTCATGATATTTGGAGCACAAGTAAATCTCAATTGCTTTCCATACTATTTTCTAACACAAAAGTATAATTAAAGTATGTCGTACCCGGTATTGAATCCTGATGATCTTATACAATACAAATTAATACATTATATAAATTTATGCCTGTAAATCCTCAAAGAGGTAAGCAGCGTTGAATTAACTTTCACACTTTCCCAAATATGATTTTTAGAAGAATAGGAAGCGGGCCTATTACAGAATAGCAGACACTTAACTTTTAGTTGCCTTCTAAAACAGCCATGAGAAAGGAGTGGTTGAGAGGCTATGTCGGAATCGAACCCCCGAACAACGATATACAAATACGATAAACATATTCCACAAGATCTTTAAAATATTGAATGGCTAGTTAATTAAAGTATTCCATATTATCAATAGCCAATCAGGTAATTGAGTGTAGTCCAATTTAAAAAAGCATCTCTTATATCTACAAAAAAGACAAACAAAAATCTTGTATCTACATCGAGACAAACAGACGAACAGACGGAATAATGGTCTCTCTCATACATTACGACGCCTACATACAACTTCGATGAGTGGTCCAAGTTTAAAGATATGCGCGTGTATAAACAGAGCAAATAAAAAACCGTAAAAAAAGGTAGCTTAATATCTAAAGATGCATTATAAGGTTTATATCATATTTGTTTGGGAAAGCAACGAAACACGAGTAGTGAAGGTGATCTTTGAACTAAATATTATTCTCTATATACGCAGTGTTATGCTTAGAAAAACACCAAAAACGCTTATTTTTGGAGATTTTCTGACCATAAACCGGGGTGCTACGGCGTTGGATGAGTTGAAATTTCACCAATTATTATAGATGCTATTAAAACTACTAGCTTATACAACAAGGTATACACCGGGAAGAGGATCTTAAATCTATATTGGGAATAAAGGTCTCGGGACCTACTTAACTTTTTCTCTCTGTCAAACAATGGATCCAGTACTTCCGATATGATGGTTACAAGCCATACACCCCGAGAAATTCAATTCAAATGTTGGAATACTTATTTTATTGAAGCCATACGCCTTATTTTGAAGGTACATTAAAATTATATAGTCAGCAGAAAAACTTATGTGTTGGCAACCTAATATTATTTAGAATTCCTTTAATAAAAAATGACTTTAATAGAAAGCTAATGCCTCCAGGAAAAACACCTCGCCTTTCTTTCGCTCTCATTGGTTGGCCTTATCACTTGCGTCGCTACTGAGTTCGCGGCCACGACCTTATGACTTGTCCCACACAACAAACTTAAACTGGGCTAAGCGTGGGTATTAGGCGGCGTTTCGTAAGCAGAATCAAGTTTTTAACTTAATGATATTTTTTTTCGAGTGGGCATTGGCTACTTGTAACTGTTATGGCGAGATGATTTCATTCATACAACTTAGAAAGTCAGTGGTGGGGTTTGAGATTAGCGATTCGCTGATAATCCGATTCAATCTCATCATCATCGTTGCGTTAGTCCCGGTCGCATCAAAGAGTTGACACCTAAGAAGACGAAACAGTCTTTGAAGACAGTAACAAGTATTCGGTAATGTATAAATCGATATAAAACATTTTCGCACGAACTTACATAGCGGTGACAAACATTCGACAAAGTGTGTATCATCGTATGTCGCTTTCGCACTCTAGTGAATCGGGTTTTCGCACTTTTGAGCCTGACAGTACGTAGATTTCGTGTGAGAGTTCATTACCTATTACTAATATTATTTTCTGACGTTCTAAATCAAAATATTATTTCGTTATTCCAGTTTAATGGCATATAAAAACTCGTGTTTTATATTAATTAATGGTTCCGTAATTGTGAGCATGCACGCAATGGTTTGTATGCCAGTAATAATTACATAATATATAATAAAACCAGCATAATCGGCAATAAAACCTAGCGTGTATGTCTACAATAGCTATTATAGGGTTAAAACTTAGACCTACTGTATCGACACAGTATTATAATAGGTACTAAATACGTCGCATAAGATAAAAAAATTAAAAAGTGTGGATAAGTTTATGTCAATATTGTTTTAATGGTCAATTAGTGCATGTTATGGGACCACGGAATACAAAAAACAAGTGGAAGTGTTAAGAAGCGGGGTGCGCGTGTCATTCGTATGCGTATTTACGCAAAAGTGTACAAATTAAAGCTTTGCATAACTTTTTTAGAATACTATCTATCATACTATCACGCCTATATCCCCGAAGGGGTAGGCAGAGGTGCTAGCACCCACATTTCGCCAGTGTATATTTAGGTCCCAATGTAATAGGGGGCGAGCCTATTGCCATCAACCGGGCACTTATAAACCTGCGATAAATACACACATAACTTCGAAAAGAATCGTAGTCATTGGTGTGTGCCATGGTAAGCCTGGGATCGAACCCGAGACCTCGTCTCAGCAGTCCACCACCCATACCACTAGGCTACCGCGGTTACTCTCTGGTACGTCTGGACATTTTCGAAAATAATCAAGCTTGTTTGATTCAAGGTGTGAATCGTCGCAAATACTTTTTTATCTGTAGCAAAGTTATCTTTATTTTGAACATAAGAGTGTTTTCGTTTTACGGTACGTATGATTAAGACTAAATCGGTAATAAAGGTTTATACGACCAACCCAAACAATTGTTTAGTAGCAATGCAACTTAATATTAACTATTGTACGAGTATGTGTGAGTTTGGCGACATCGGTTCCCCTACGAATCTATTGCTACGCATTTCTAATAGTTTTTTCGGGGCGTGTATATTATTATGTCAAACTCTTACCAAAGGTAGTAGGATTTTCTAAGCTGCGTCTATAGAGTTAAACATGTACTTACGCTGGGCTCTTCTGAATCGGTACTCGATTAGCAAATATAGTTCATATTGTCACCGAAACTCGAACCACATTAGGAACGTAAATTTTTACAGCCATGACTCCCAAAATAACATTGGTTTTATTTACAAATTAATGTATCATTACACTTTTATAGATATTTAAAAACATAATATGTTGAAGAAAACATTATATTTTATTTCTTTACCCGAGAAATGTTTATTATTGACAAAAAAAAAAGCGGGTCGACTATTTCGTAAAAAGCATATTTTTTGTGTATCACAGCAAAACAGTGGCGTATTTATTTAGGATTTTGGATAATGAACGGTTTTTGTCATGGGTTTTGTTTATAGAATATATTCTGTCTATGGTATTAGGAAAGATGCAGATAAATCTAAAATAAATCCAAAAATATTCCAATAATAAAATTGATTCGAAAATTGAAAAATACTATTGACTCTTTTCATAATTTCTGAATGAATAAAACCAAAAAATGGTTGCAATTTATTATGTGTTTTTAATATTTTTTATCTTTCTTTACAGATTCGCAAACATTCGCACCGTGTAACCGAAAGTCGGAGATGACCGCACAGTGACGTAGTTCGTAGTGACGTGACAGTGTTGTGACATTAGTGACAAAAAGTGTTGTACAGTGAGAACTCGGATATCGTGTGACAATGTGGCGGTAATTCTAAGACTTGAAATAAATTATGTTAAGTGTAGTTCGTGAAAATAAGTCAAAATGTGTGCCAAAATTAGAAATTTAATCGCCATTTTATGCGGTAAGTTTCTTGTTCAATGTTTTTAAATGTAAGCGTGGGTAGATTGTGATTTCTTTATTCACACCAAACTTGTAATGTTAACAATAATGTATTACATATTTAAATGAGCAAAAAATGACTATGAACCAATGATTTCTACGTTTTATACCTTTAAACTGGCTACATAGAATCTTTGGTATAATTTTACAAGGTTGGCAACACGTATGTGATGCTCTTGGTGTTGTACACGTCCTTAGGCTACGGTGACAACTTCCCATCAGACGGGCTATATGATTAGCTGCCAACTAACTTGTATAAAAAATAGATTTTATAAAGAACTGCCACACAAGTTAAATCATAACTTACTTGATATCTGAAAGTCTAATTGCTCAGTTAATACTCTTATCCTAAAAGCAAGTTCTAATGGAAAAAATACAGGTCTAATGGAAACGTATAATTAGCATAGCGAAGTTTTTGTAAATGTAACTAAGCGGGGCGTAAAAAAGCATCTGATGAGGCCGTCAAGCTGAGCGCGACCATTGTAACACTGTACATATTTGTGACCCGATTTTTTGAGACTCTGTCTTCAGCTTACCAACAGGCAGGTTGATGTGTTTTGATAGCAAGCAAGCCCTATATTTCCTCCACACCTCACTTCTCTCCTACAGCTACAAATCTCTTCATCACTCATACGCGCAATATATCACAGCGTCAACCAATCCTCGCTCTGTACTTATGGCCTAGCACATCTTCGAAGAAAACATTTACACAATTCCATAGCTTCGGTACGCTTCACACCACCCAGCTACCTCCATTCCTGGTGAAGAAACAATCTAATAGTGCGTCGTTTTAACTGGTCTCCTTGTATCACGACCTCATTCCATTTCAGCAAACTTTTGTGTTGAATTGAAAACTACCTCATTATAACGAGTTAGTTAAAGTTTCTTTTTGTGTTCAAACCAATAAAACGATATCTTTTCTATATAAATAAAAGTTAACCATATGGGGTACAATTGTGTCCGCGTTAATGGGACTTGGCAAATAAAAAAGGTGCGCTTAAAAAAGTTCTATTGTTGGGTTAGTATTTATTGAGTTGCCGTAGAAGGTTACTGATAGGGTTGACAATATCTAAATATCCGCGAATATCCGAAAATAGTTTTGCTAGAATCGAGCGATCAGGAAACGTGATATTGGAAGGAATTGTATACGTACCTATGAAATTTTTTTAAAGCAAATAATATGCTCAAAATCACTCAATCATTAGTAGTATGTTCAAATCAAATTTAGATCAGAATAAAGTGAGTAGGTACTTACAGGGGGGAGGCTCAGACCGTTATGTCACGAAGTCAAAACTGAAGGTGTATAAGAAGTGTATGAAAGAGTAGGGTATAGAAGAATTTCGAATGCTTCCACTCCCACCGTCGTTTTAAAAATGGTTCGAATGTTTGATGGTTTTTGCGATTTAAATTTAAGGATAGGTATGTATTTGTCATGGAGAGGCTTTGTTTTTCAGTTCAAGGGAGTTATGGTCCTCTTTCTTGAGACTTTGCCTTTTGAAATTGACGCGTCTAATATATATAAAAAACTACATTACAATATTGGCCAAGTTTTCAATGCACTAATGTTTCGCAACGGGATCAAAAACCGCGTCTAGGTTCTTCATATCCGCAAAAGCGGTTCGGTGAGTCTTTTCTCTGCCGTACCATTAAGTCCTGGAATTCCTTGCCGGCGCACGTGTTTCCTTCTTCCTACAGTCCCGGGTCCTTTAAGCGGGGCGTGAAAAAGCATCTGATGAGGCCGTCAAGCTGAGCGCCACCATTGTAGCACTGAACGTGTTTGCAATGGTGACCCTCTTTCATGGGACTTTGCCTTCAGCTTAACATCAGGCGAGGTGAAGTCAAATTGACGTGCCATAATAAAAATAAAAAATAAAAAAAAAAATATCCCACATTTGATAACTCACGCCAACCCTATATGCTAACAGGGTGCAACCGAAACATATAGATGCAACCCTGTGCGAATTAAATTCTAATTAAAACACAACAAGTTGTGACTGTTGTTGAAACTTTTTTATTGTTTATACGAGTGCTTGATTTTTTTAAAGTACTTTTTTGTTTTAACTTTGGGGTTGGAGTTTTTTTGTATAAAATAAAGAATACTTTGACGAAATGACTTTTCAATGCTACTGTTTAATATTTCAATGAACGCCAGGAACTGGATTTCACCTGTGAATTTTCCTGAAAAGAGATGTCCCCGGGACTGCCCGGGTGCGAGAGATATGTCTTGTATAATCTCACCTCCGGCAATCACGGACCCATGAACGGCGTGTGTTTTAGTTGGTTCTAGTCCGTCATAATCACCTCCACCGTTTCGGCAGAGGAGGAGGGGATTTGGCGCACGATAAAAAAAAAAAAAAAAAGACCTATGAAAATATTCATATTCATGTACACTCTGGAGGAACGGGATGTGATGTCCCGCCTACACAAAGGGAGGACCCTCCCAAGAGGCAAGGTGCATACGCCTGGTGGGCTTTGACAGTTCCCCAGTTGTCCTGATTGCATACGAGGCCAAGGTCAACTCCAAGTTTAGGGTTAGCCTTCCAGCTTTAACTCATCCATTTCAAATGATCATGGGCGTCTATGTTAGTAAGACATTTGGCACGTCACCTCCATGACGTCAAACCAGGATTTCGAAGACCCGGCGAACACTAACAACCCTAATTCAAACATAAAATAAGTAATACAACGCACAATACAAATACATTACACAATATCTCATTAAAACAACATTATCAGGATTCATTTAACTTTGTAGGTATTCCATCCATCATGTCTGTCGGCCCTCACCCCCGAAATTATTATAGGATCAGATTTTATATTGCTCCAATGATTGCTCAATAGTCTTTCTCGTAAAGTTTCGTACAAAAATAACAATACTAGGGTACGGATCAGCGGGTGTAATAAACGGGACCTTCGCCAAAAGGACGCGACCTTATTTTCAAATACTTTGATCCCAGAGACAGCGAATCTATGTTTGTTAGTGACGTACTTTGTATATATCGATACGTTACGTAATCGGAATACGGGAAATTTTGTGTGAATGTAATACTAGATATTATATTATTATGAAAATGTTAAGTTTATTTGTGTGTACTTCCAAAACTCATAGTTTTGAATCGATTCATATCCAATTTTCAACTGCTTTAGAGATTGTACTTAGGACATTGCATTGCAATAAGGTACACAAGACAACAACGATAGCCTGTCTAGTGATATAAGTATTATACAGATCTTTATATTGATTTTGGCAAGCAGAAAAGGTCACCAGTGTTCGACATGTATGTGTGTGTAACAATAACTCGTTTCCTCACTCACACACACGCACACCTACACACTTGCAAATTACAATTGATTCAAAACCATTCGTATTTATTTATCTTCAATCATCAGTTTACATTTTCTTCAATAATAGTACTCATAAAATTCTTATTACTACTATATGAACGTGGTTTTTGATATCATGTTAGTAAGCCTTTGTGACCCCGGGGTTTACAGATACGCTTTTGAAAAGTTTAAACATCGTAAGGTTTTGAGTTCGATTCCCAGTCGAATTTTACTTTTTGAACTTTTAATATTTGTATATCTTTATGTTAATTATTTACCTATTAAGGGAATGTTTAGGTAACATCACAAAAGTATCTTGATATTTTAGTTATAATTTTATAGCAACTTAAATCAGTTGTATTTTTATTATTACTGAGCGAGTATTGTTGCACACACATGATTGCATGAATGTTTCTCGTATGTATTGGAATTTATGCTACCCTCATTCTCATTATTAAAATAACATGATAATTTTAATTTTATCTGTCAACAATTGGATTCGTTGTGCTTTCCACACGGTTAATAACAACTTTTTTATTTATAAAAATGAATCAACAACTTACAACTATTATGAGAGCGCATATTATTACTTTGCATGAGTAAAATATTTCAATACATGAAATATCTCGAAAATTGAACATATCGGTAAGTAGTATTTTCTGCAATTTATTATTATGAAAGTTATTTGATTTTATAATCCTGAATAATCTATTATTTCTTCCAATATTAATAATGAACAAAAATATATAAGTAGATAAATTTTACAGAATTTTAACAAGGAATTTTATTACTTTATTTTCATTACAGATGGAAGCTGTGCAGCAGTGGGTGCGCCGATATGGCGATTCAGGCACCATAGACCGTCTTCAGCCTGGCCCCAAAGCCTTTGCCTACACCGATGCGTGTTCTTTGCATAAAGAGGTGGTGGAAAAGCATATAGGTAGAAAACCCCTTTATGTCCACCCGTGTTATGACCACCAAACACCATGTTACATTGCAAACCGTAAGGAACCATCTTCGGGCGGCTGGGATCAAATGTCGCAGACCGGCAAGAAAAATTTTGATGTCGGATCTTCATCGTCGAAGTAGGTTAAGTTTTGTCAGGGACTATTTAAATTTTGACTGGTGCAACAATATAGTAATATTTAGTGACGAAAAATGTTTTAAATCAGACAAGGATAGACGCAAAATTTTATGGAGAAAAGCAGGTGAGCGATATTGCCAAAAAATATTCTACCGTGCAGGTCTAGTGGTCATATTACTTTAGGGTACTGGAGTTGGATGTCCTCTTATTATTATTATCTCTGTTTAATTACATTGTAAGTCTGTATTTTAGTGGTTTCAATTATACTTAGGTATATATACTCCGGTATAGATAACTTGGAATAATTAAAACCTATATACTTATACCTATATACCTATTATATACTATATACTTATACCTATATACCTATTATATACTATATACTTATACCTATATACCTATTATATACTATATACTTATACCTATATACTTACTATCTAATATATAGGCAAATTTAAGCAAATAAATGACTATTATTACTATTTATAATAAAAGTTGGAATATGTTGCGCCATTTCTTCGCACTAGTGCCTAGGAACTAAAAGATGTAATTATTTAACATTTGTGTGTAAATTATGTGGCATCAATTTGACAAATAAAGAAATTGAACTGTAAATAAGTGAGTGATGTTATTGTTAACGAAATGAGAAGTTATTATATTTGCATATAGTATAATTTCTAAACGTTAACATGGTGATTCACTACACTTTAGTTACTGAAAGTTAATTAGTTTACCTGCGTCCATACTTGTCTGATTTAAACATCCAGAAGGATAATATTGAATAACCTATTCATTATATAAAGAATGTTTAATGTATAAACCTAAACGTATTGCACTCGGCTACGCCCGCTTGGATTTCAATTATCCCGCACAATAGTATATGACTATTCTTAGGTCTACTAAATAAATAAATAACTAAATAAATAAATAAATAAATGATGTTGTTTTATTTTCCATATTATTATTATTTTTGAGATTACGGAACACTTAGTATAAAAGTCGACTGTATGGTTCTTTAATATCACAAACAAAATAAAGAACTAAAATAAAACTATTAATTAATCAGACCGCCTATATCAATATAGCTGAGGTTCGAACTCGCAACCTTCGCATTGCCATTACGCCTATAATACCACTCAACTACGTGAGCCTGTGCTGTATTGGTGAAATTTACCTTCTGATTCGATGGCAGGCAAATCACTCACTAACACATATTCAATCGTTCACAATTCACTGGCACACATAAACACAAAAACGCACACATATGTGACTTCAAAGAAATGAGTTATTGTTATTGATATTGACTGTTCTCACACATATGTAAAACATACGGGTGCTTCTTCCACTTGACTCAAATCATAAATAGATTGTATTAGATGGTTAGGCTATCATTGTTGCTTTGTGTACATTGGGCTCCCAAAGTCAGCTTAAGTGTAATTTAACCAAAAGAAACATAGATAGCGTTAATACAATAAACTAAATCGATGTCTTGTTTCTTTATAAGAAAATAACTTAACTCATGAAAGTAGTATCCTAAACTTAATTTCATTAAAAAAGTAAATCTATTATCCAGTAGCTTCTAAGACTAGTAGTTGTGTAGTGGCATCACTTCATGCAATTTTAGTTTCGAATTATTCAGGAAATTGTTAGCCCACCATACTTTTTAAAGTGTTTTAAAGGAAAATGTTTTGATATCTTTGTAAGTCTTGTAAGTAAATTAAAAGACCGTTCAAAACTATAATTATTTTTCATAGGTTATGCATTTACTCCTTCCATTTATCTAGCAGACTGAGTATAATTTAAAGAATAAAACCGAGCATTGTAAACATCAACAATAACAAAATGTTAGTCTCTAGTTTGACGGTCAAATTCTCACGGTTTACTCAAAGGACCCGGGATTGTAGGAGGAAGGAAACACGTGTGCTGGCACCGAATTCAAAGCCTTTATAGTGCGCCAAAGGAGTGAGGTACCGTGTCAAAGGGATTATCCTTCAAACGTGTAAGATCCAATGTATTGTTGGAAATATATATTTGAAAACTTGGAAGATTTTCTGGTCTTCTATATGGTGTAACTTGAAACATGCGTGTATGGGTGTGCGTATATTTTTTTGTCTGCACCCCGCCTGATGGTATGCAGAAGGCAAAGCGTCGGGATAGAGGGTCACTATTACAAACAAGTAAAGTGTTACAATGGTGGCACTCAGCTTGACGGCCTCATCAGATGTTTTTTCACGCCCCACTTAATGGAATGACTGTATTAAGAAGGAAACACGTGAGCTGGTAAGGAATTCCAAGAGTTAATGGTGCAGTAGAGGAAAAAGACACCAAACACGTTCTTTATGAAATTTCGCACCATATGCGGGTGACATCCAAGCCCTGCACGTGTTGTCATGTGTAGGATCACTACAAGTTCGAATCCTGCAACCGACATAACCTCCTCAAACCCTAAAGGCGTTTGAAGGAATACAAGTTCTATCCATCTTTTAAAGAAAATACAAACTTTTTTCTATATTAACAATGCAGAACTTCTCCAACTAATGATACATGAAGTAGCTAAATATAATAAATGGTAACACAAAATTCACGAACGAACATAGTGTGCTATGGCGACAAAGTTACTCGTTGCGAGACTTTAAGTATGTCATTTAACTTTTACGACAACAGACTGTGCTTGAAAAGTAGAAGAAAACTTTAATCTGTGGGGTTACGCTCGTGTGTAATGTGTTTTAACTTGACCCTATATTTTTCATGCATACAGATTACTTCATTCTTTTATGAAGCGCTCGTGGTTATGAAGCGTATGTGGTTAAGAAGCGCTCGTGGTTATGAAGCGCTTTTATGAAGCGATGAGTGAGTTAAGCTACCAAGGTGCGGTTGGTACTTGGATAGGTAACTTAAATAAATCTTATTAGCCTTTTGCAGTCCACTACTGGACATAGGCCTCTCTGAATGTGCGGCATGGGGAGATTATTTAGCCTACTCTTGCTATACCTGCCAGACTTTCTTTTTTCCGTGTGGAAATCTACACGGATAGCCTCCGCCGAAGTCAGTGATGGTAATTATGTCGGACTCGAATCTACCTCACGCCCAGGCTGGCCCAGAGCCCGCGAAGGTCCTCTTGGGTGTCACACTGGCCTGGTTAGTAAAGCGTTTTCTTTCTCTTAAGTCATTCTTAACCTTGGCAGAATATTGGCCAAATATAGTAACTTTTCTCTAAAAGATCTAGCAAGCCCTTGATAAGTAGATAAATAACTGCTTTGTGATATTTTATCGGAGAGAAATGCTCAGAAGGTCACTTAAGATTCGTTTCTTCTATAGCAGTCGCTAGCCTTTTGCCACTTAGTTTGATTAAATATTAATATTACAAAATACTTTTATTATAATACCAAAAACTGCTTTAAACTTACGTGTATCACCATGATCCTTGAAGTACGAGAAGTATCTTTTATACTTCAGTTTACATAAAATTACTATAAATGGGATAATAGAACTATGGCTACACTCTTGTAGTCAAATTGGCATTAGAATTGTAGTGTTTACGTCTGCTTGTCATAGAAATCGGTTCGATCCTCACTCAGTGCAAATATTCATATGCATGAATTATTTGCCCTAGTCTGATCGTGCCTCGTAAAGCACATTAAGCTGTCGGGTTTGGTTGTAGAGGTCCGATTGCGGCCGCTTCACGGAAAATATCGAAGTTTAGCCGCATCCGAGTTAGACTAAAAAGCCGACCCCCACTGAGCCTGAGCCGAGCCTGTTCCTAGGCTTAGAGAATGATGATGATGATCTGTCATAGAAAAAAAAACGATCATCTTAAAAAGTGGTTTGTTCATAATTTTGCCTATAATGAAATATTAATCCTTTAGTCGTGAATATTCGATACATTAAAGATAAATACTTAGGTTATGTCAATTTATTTTATTTTTGTCTATTGATGTGGTTGTTTGATTAGTATATGAAATAATTTCGAGAGAAGGAACCCTCCAAATAAAAAAATGGTACTAACCCGCCTGCACAGCGTGGAAACCATACTCCATGGCCTCCAAGCTTTGATAAAGGCTTATGTCCAGTACGATTGCATTGAGCTAATTGATAGATTGAAGGATGAATATGTTCTTCACTATCACTATCATCACTATCACTATCACTATCACTATCACTATCACTATCACTATCACTATCACTATCACTATCACTATCACTACATATAAAATACGTATAAATAAAGTCGCGTTTTCTGTCCTTATTTTTCTTGTCCCTTTGTATGCCTAAATCTTTAGAACTACGCAACGGATTTTGATGCGGTTTGTTTCAATAGATAGAATGGTTAAAGAGAAAGGTTTATATGTATATAATATTATGCTACGACTAACAGGTGCGGAGCAGGAATGAAAAATCTTGCAAAAACTGGGTGACGCAGACGAAGTCGCGCGGGTCAGCTAGTATAAGACAAATACCGAAGGATCACCTTGTTATCAGTTGATACAGAGCTTTGGCTATAAAATTAATTGAATATATTTTGAGCTCGAGGCTTATCGCGAGCGAATTACACGAATCTTTACAGGTCAGAACGTTTGTAAACAACAAATTCTAATAAAACGCCTCTGTGGTTCCACGAATTCAAAAGCTCTACTTGTTACGAATTTACACGCTTCTGTAAACAGATACTAGGTATAATACCAATTATTCTGTAGTTTTGTATGCAATATATTTTCCTATTAAATGTGGTGGTTTGAATTTGGGTTTGGGTTTGGGTTGGCATTACATAGTATGTTTAAATCGTAACCCAAGTGTTAGTCAAACACTTTGAGGAAACATCATCCCATGTTGAGTGAACGTTGAAATATAAAAAGGTAATTTGCCATTTTGTGGTGGCCGCCATCTTGGATTTGAATTTGTCATAGTGTTTCATACTCTACCAGTCGAGCCCTTGCATTTGTCACCCATATGTATTCTGCCACTTTCTGGCGGTGACCATCTTGAATTTATTTTTCACGAAACACAGCTAAAATTTATTCACCTTTCAAACAAGAAAAACTAGATCAAATTTTTTTTCTGTGTAAATAGTAAAAAGTATTTACTTCAAATATTTTCTACTGACAGTATTCAAATAACGGAATTGGCCTCCCATTCGTTTATACCAAATCAATATCGCCAAGATGTCAGTGTAGGTAATTGACTTTGCAACTAACTTTCGGGACTAAATACTCACAAAAGTTTGCCCCGCTATCTTTAACTTTGCCCCGAAATTGTCGACCTTTTTTCTTCCCAACATTCTTCAGAGGAGTTTTTTTATTTGACATTTTCGACACACATACTTAATATTTTATATGTACTTAGAATTAACTTCAACTGAAATATGTTTACGGAATGTTATGAAGTGGCGTAATCAAATAAATGTTTCTTTTTTCTGACTCAAATTCAGACTGAAGATAAACCGGTTATCCTAGGCATTCTGAGTTTTCATCAACATCATCATCATCATCATCATCATGATCAGCTCGCGTCAATCATCTGCGTATTACTCAAAACAAATAATTATGTACTGTTTCAGAAACAAACTCCACAAATTGAGAATCTAGACAGCAATATTTATAAGTAGGTACATTTAGGTTAAATAGCGTCCGGTAGCTTAGTTAGGTGTCGACCTTACGATTGAAAGGTCTGGGGGTTGAATCCTGCCCATTACACTACCGACATGGACCCCATTCCTATCATAAAACTGGACTTATCACAAAACACTTAACTGGAGGGGGTAGGAATTTCGATTGGTAATATTCTTATTAAAAAAACACATTGAAAAATCCAAATTGTATTCGCCTTACCTCCGAAACCTTTATAATAAAACTTCTTTACTTTCATCTACTTATTACTTATCTACTAATACATTCATAAGAAGTAGCCCCAATGAGAAGTAGCCCAAATGAGAAGTAGCCCAAATGAGAAGTAGCCCAAGAGAGAAGTAGCCCTAATCAGAAGTAGCCAATATGAGAAGTGGCCATAATGAGAAGTAGTCCATTAGCGACTCGGTTGCCATAATGAGAATTAGCCCTCATGCGCCTAAACCCATTCGTTCAGTACTTTTTGAAACATAAATTATATGTAAAACAATTTAAATGTCGGTCATTTCAAACATTTATCACTCGGCGAGGGACTTTAGGGATATTTCTAAAAGAAGTACTACTATCGTAAAATATATGTACCGACTTCGATATTTTTAAATATTAGAAAATGGGAAGGTATGTCCATTCGAGACACTTTCTAAAATGCTTTTAGAAGATAGTGGATACTTACTAGGTTTTTGGTAGGAATGCTTTTTAGAGTTTGAAAATATATCTTAATCGTTACTGTTATTGCTAGCTTTTCTCGTTGCTTCGCCTGCGTTGAAGATAAATCATGTTACCGTAATCAATGAAAACTTCTTAATTATTTTATATTTGCACATATTTTACTACATTCAAAATATTAAAAAATTATACGCGTTCAAGCTGTGCAATGGAGAGTTCAATGCACAGCTTGAACGCTGTGCTTTTTCCAAGCGATTTTCCAAGCGACAATGAAGTTCTTCAAAAAGAGCATTAGAAGGTTTGTAGGGTCAGCAGTTCGAGTGTAGCGCCCCTGGTATTGCAAATGTGAAGAAGGCCACGATGTCCTATTTCCTTCAAGTGGGCCGTGTGCTTGTCTCCTTAATGGCTTAAAAAAGTTAAAGTTCATATTTAAAACCAGATGCTTTAAGCCATATAGATTTCTATGTATAATATGTATGTAGTTACAAAAAAAAATGTATCTATGTATGTTTATCCACATTCTAGAATCCGTAACACAAGCTAGTTAAACTGTGCGTACCACGGGTCTAGGTGGCGTTGTGTTTATTGTCCTAGAATATTGTATTAGGATAGAATATAGATAAGAACGCGAATTTCTATTTATCAAAATGTTCAGGTTTCAATGCCATACAATATTAGTGTGTTAATTTAACCAAGTTCTACGAGTCTCAATATAACACATTACCCAAGTCATATCAGCTTAATGCTCAAACTAAATCTCAGTTCATTCCAGCCTATTATAGTATATCAAACTTGTAAGAATGTTCGCTAGGTGACTCCTATTAACAAACTTTAATCAATATTGTATTAATTAAGTTTTGTTAATATCAAAAACTTGTAGTGCATGTGTAAACTTTAATACCTAATTTGTTAAGTAAAACATGGTGTATCATTTTGTATCTTGGGTTTAGAGCTAGTTAGTTGTGATTCGAATGAATGGGCCCTATACTTACAAGTGACAATCGTGAATTTGTAGGATAGAATAGATTGATTCAATGTATGGGATTGACATTTATGTCTATAACACAGTTTAATACTAGCAAAGATGTTATAATAAATTGTTGTTTAAATTTGGCCTTAGAGATGGACTCATTGTAACTATATTTTATGAAATAAACTATTATTATAACATACATAACAAACTCACGCCTATATCCCCGACGGGGTAGGCAGAGGTGCTAGCACATACATTTCTCCAGTTTATATTTAGGTCCCAATGTTATAGGTGGCGAACCTATTGTCATTAACCGGGCACTTATAAACCTGCGATAAATACACACATAACTTTGAATACTATCGAAAAGTCATTGGTGGGTGCCATGGGAAAACCTGGGATCGAAGCTGAGACCTTGTCTCAGCAGTCCTTTACCACTAGGCTACCGCGGTTTATGACAATTAGTAATATTTTGCTATTGCTATCGTTGGCATTGTTAAACCGTGGGTAAGTAGTGGGTTCCTCTCCCACCTCCAATATATTTTCTACAGAAAAATCACTCGAACGGAGTCACGCGTACCAGCTAGTATTTAAAAAAGAAACCATAATACATCATAACGTTAATCTTTATCAGTAACTGTACGGATTCCATTTTGTCGCCTCTCCAATATGGTGGCGTGTTCGATCAGCGACGTCACGGCTATACAGATCGGATTATTTATCATTGCTTCTCTTAATTCCAATATTAATGTTATCTGGTACAACGCTATAGTATATTATATATACTTATTACACAATATTCACGCATGTAAATCCACGACGGGGTAGGTAGAGTTGTATTAACATCCACATTTTGTCAACTATTATAATTTCGTCGCTTTACTCTTTGCATGATTGTTCGCTATCATACAATAATTTCATGTTTACTAAATTACTTTTTTTACATACATACAAACATAAACTCACGGCTATATCCCCGAAGGGGTAGGCAGAGATGCTAGCACTCACATTTCGCCAGTTTTATGTTTAGGTCCCAATGTAATAGGTGGCGAGTCTATTGCCATTAACAGGGCACTTATAAACCTGCGACACACATTCAAAAGCTACCCACATTCAATTTTTCATGCGCTATCGTTACTTTCAAATTTATTTTAGGATTCTAATTTTTTTATTCATTGTCTCTCACACATTATTTGCTACCTCAGTAACATAAAATTGTTCTAATTTTACCATAAACTCCTCATTTGTCATCTCAAGACGTCTATCATGAAGCCCTTATAACATTTTCGGCGACATTTTTCTTACAAAATCTTGTCAAACCAACCATCATTCTTTTCCGGGCCTTAGAAGATTTCTTGTGTACAGGGTGTTGATTGAATAGCAAACGGTACAATTAATAATAACAGGGAATGTAATGCGATCAATTATATTATGGTTGGCGAAAATGCCTGAATGATTGATAGCCAGATGCGAATAGCGGTTTCGAATACAAGATAAGGGCGCCGCATTAGGAGCTTTCGTCTAGAATTTGTTTCAATTCAATTCATTTATTTGTGGATTATAGGTTCGTGTACAGCCGGGCGTGGCGGTAGTGAACGCGCCTGCTACGAAGGAGTCGCGGGTTCAATCTCTGTTCAGTGTAAATATTTGTATACATGAATATGGCTATTTGCAATGGTCTGGTCGTGCCTCGTAGAGCACGTCGGTTCCGGTTGCCATACGACCATCTATACGGGTAATAGCAGCCCTTTCTGCTTTTTTGACTTTACCTCGCTTTTAAGATAAAGTCTCAGGCACAAAGAGTCACCATTACAAACACGTACAGTGTTACAATGGTGGCGCTCAGCTTACCGGCATCAACAGATGCTTTTTCACGCCCCGCTTTAAGAACCAGAGACTGTAGGAAGGGACACATAATCTGGTAAAGTACTCCAAGACTTAATGGTGTCGCACCATGAGCCGTTTAAATAATATTATTGCGTGAATTGTGCTAATAAAAGGGCTCAAAAATCATGGTAACTACCAAAAAAAGTATTGCTACCTATAAAAAGTAGTCCATGTTAGATTTGTCTGTAGTAACTGGTAGGTTTTCTTTTGCAGGGACGTTCCTGTAACATCCTGTATATTCTCGTTTCCCAACTCCGTCTGATCAATGTGTTCAGAATGATAGTACTTAGACATTTCTTATTAACAACGGAACTAGTAATTCTATTCAATACATACGTCATTGTTTGATCGCTCTCATTCTCACGGAGTAGATCACTAGCTCTCATAGGCACTCGGTTTGCAGTTATATAGCTTTATGGTTCCCTGGTAGAGAACACATATTTGTTTTTATATTCCACTTAGATGGCAGACAAGCATACAGCCCACCTGATGAAAAGTGGTTACCGTGGTCTATGGACGTTTGCAACACTAGAGGCGTCACTCTTGGGCTGCCGACTATGTAGACGGGAGGAGGGAACACAACACAAGGTTATTATTAGCCGCAGTAATCTGTAGGGAGGAGGTACTTCCCCTGTCAGATTAGGACTGGTAATACAGGTTTATCTTACCTCCGTTGTTTGTACAAACATAAATAATAAAACAATGATATATACATAAGGATATATAAATAAATTAATTATGATTAAAAATATTAATAATAGTAATAACTTAATGACTAACGTGACGTCACCAGTAGTAGGCAAATTGACACTATTTATTTTCATACTAGGTATAGTAATAATGCACATGCTGTATTTAACCTACTCTAACGGGGAACAACACACTAAAACATCATGTAGCAAGGACATAGCAAAATGACTCACATATGCAATGCGCATGGTATGGTATACCTATAAAAAAAGATTAAGGGTAATTTTCCGTGTGTTAGCTGCATACTGCTCTAGTGTATAGCCCCCCTAAGTTACGATCTCATTGTTTGCAAGATCGCGTGCCGAACCGCGACCGAAATGGTATAAACTTCTGCGCGTGCACAATTAAAACTCTTTTTTTATAAACCAGGTTGCGTTTTATTGCACAAATTATGAATTCGAAGCCCCAGTTATGAGTTTGGTCATATGTTATAACCACATTATGAAAATGAACTAACTTTTATAATACGAATTATGAATTCCCACAGCAATCATAATTTGAAGATTAAAGTTTCATCGCTCACATAATCTGGCCTTAAAACAAAAACTATAAAATATTATATTTTCTCTGTTACTGTATTCTTGGCTCCTATTTTAACCGCTCTATATAAATTCTTACATTACTTACGGTATTAACAGTTTTATATAGACTTCTCTCTCTCACTCTGTCTCTCTCGCTGTTAGGGTTGCCTCCTACTAGTATTAATAATCAAAAGTTTGTGGATTCGTTTGGAAAACTCAATGACGATGACGCTTAAATGACAGACAGTCTAAAATAAAATATTGGCGTTTTATACCTTTTTCATTCTAGTACATACATAACATAAACTCACAACTCCCCGAAGGCAGAGGTGCTAGCACTTTCGTCAGTTATTAGGTATGTTTAGGTCCCATTGCCATTTGCCATCAACCGGGCACTTATAAACCTGCGATAAATACCCACATAACTTTGAAAAGCATCGAAAAGTCGTTAGTGTGTGCTATAGTAAAACCTGGGATCGAACCCGAGACCTTATCTCAGCAGTTCACTAGGCAGTACAAATATAAGTAGGTAATAGCAAATAAATTGATTATAAATGTCGCACTTATAATTTCTTGAGTTGTAATTCAAAATACAACTTTGATATATTAATCATATAAATTAAAAATCTTTACAGCAATCCAGATTTTATTTCCCCAAAATTTGAGGAAAAAAAAATGTAGTCTGTTTTTTGTAGGGTTAATAAGCGTGACATATACTTACCACACTCTCAGAAAAAAGTTCTGAACTCCAATACTCCTACCTAAAAGTGTGGTAAAGGATGATGATTGTTCATAGCACTCCAAGTTTTAATCATAGTTCAATAACCGGTATTGCTTTCCGTATGCGGACCGGAATGTTCTAGCTTCATAAGGATAAAATCTCTGTGGTCCAAGAACATTAAAGGACAGTTGGAGTCATTATAGGGAGTAGTGCTATTAGGCATAAAAGCTGAGTAACTAGTTTAATAGCTTGCAGTCTGTTCCGTATTAAGTGGTCGTCACTATACTAGTAGTAGCCTAATGGTAATGGATAGCTGAGACGAGGTCTCAGGTTCGATCCCAGGTTTTACCACGGCACATACCAATGACTTTTCGATGCTTTTCGAAGTTATTAGTGTGTATTTATCACAGGTTTATAAGTGCCCGGTTAATGGCAATAGGCTCGCTACCTATTACATTGGGAATTAAACATAAACTGGTGAAATGTGGGTGATAGCACTCTGCCTACCCCTTCGGGGATTGTATTATATTCTATGTTATGTTTATTTAATTACAATACTTAGCTTCATCAACGCCTGTATAGTTTATTAAACGTCCTCCACAGTACACAATAGACGGCAAATTGTCCCCGAGAGTTTATTGGTGATTCTCGACTACACGTCGCTATACTGACTATGTGTTGGAGTTCAGAGCGCTCAGTATTCCACATATCAGCGAGCTTCATCGTCAATTGATAGCGAGACGACCTCCGCCGGGTGGGATGACCACGGGTGCGTACGGGAGATACTGTACCACAGATAGAGTTTGTGCTAACGCGTGTTTGTGTTAACCCTCTTTTCCAAGGCTTTGCCTTCGTTTTACCATCAGACGAGGTGAAGTTAAACTGATGTGTCCAAGATAAAAAATATCTACCCATATGAAAAGGTCACTGAATAGTTACCAACCCAAATTCTACTACTAACCCAAATTTAAATAACGAACATGGTAGTTATGTTTCAACCAATTAGGATAATCGAATATAAAAAGAAAACAAAAACCCTCGTTTTTTTGACAGCCCTATAACAAACTACTGTGATTAGTCTACAACCGATCTTTCAAAAATAATCTTTATTGCCCATGTATTAAATACTAAAATCCTTCCATAGATCCGCGGCATTATTTTTAATATATATTTAACGAAACTATACTCTGTTCTTAGATGCTTATGGTTGATATTACTTTGTTTTATAAGCTGTGGTGCAGAAGAAAATAGTTCTTCGGGTAATTATTGTAGTAGTGCCCTAACAGCAGTGATTCTCAACTAAAATATGTTTCCTACTTGTTTGGAATGGTTTCTTGGTGATAGCATCTCATCTTGTAAGATGAAATACTACAAAGGAAAATAACTTTAATAATACTGTTTTTGTGGTTTCTGAAATGCTGCTGAGCTGCTCTGAACATTAACCATTATACAGGGTGTAATTAAGTGTGTCCAGGCGATTATTCCGTAACTATTACAGATATCAAAAAACTTTAAACTGATATCGAAACTAAGTTAACTAATGAGTAAAATGACATAAATAACTTTTTAAAAATCAAACGAAAAGTGTTTAACATTTTGCCATTAAACACTCCCATACATTTAGTATAAGATTAGAAGAAAGGTTTTAGTGTCATTGATGGGATGACTTTATTGTACTCTATCGGGATACGTCCTATAATAAAGTACTTGAATGCATCTTATTACTAACTAGATGACCCGCGCAACTTCGTCTGCGTCATCCCGTTTTTGCAACATTTTACGTTCCTGCTCCGCACCTGTTGGTCGTAGCATGATGTTAAATACATATAAACCTTCCTCTTTAACCATTCTATCTATTTAAAAAACCGCATCAAGATCCGTTGCGTAGTTTTAAAGATTTATTATACAAAGAGACATAGGGACAGAGAACGTGACTTTATTTAATACTATGTAGTGATTCACGTGAACATTAAGTGGGAAGAAGCTTTACTTAGAACTATTGACTACTATCATTTATACTGTTGATTGATTGCACTTGGTGGAACTTATTATTATACATCATTGATAACACTTGTACTTGTAAATGTAAACATTTGAGAATGCCGCAAGGCGAAACCGGCTAGGTACAATAATAAATGCAGTGGAGAAGTACAAGTGTGTTATCAATCATGTATATTGACTACTATCGTAGATCTTTTTTTTCGTGTACGATACTATCCCACCGGTGAGAGTGGTTATGTCGCACTCGAACCGACTAAAACAATCCGTTTTCGACTCTTCGATTTGCCGGCTGTCTCCTTCTCGAGCATTACTTCCTTGCAGAAGGAGGCAGCAACAGTCCAAGCCCTCATCGACCGTGAGAACTCTCATACCTAGGGCCGCCACTAGGACCCTCCTTGGCGTCTCCCACGCCAGGCATCCGGTCAGCGTGTGTAACCTCGAGTCCTTGTTCGCATCACTGTGATACTATCATTGAACTGATTTGACCTCGACGTATTTCCACAAAAATGTCTGAATCACACTTATTATTAAGTAATATTATAAAAAGGAAAGATTTGTTTTCTTGTTTGTAACGAATAGTGTCCGAAACTACTGGACCGATTTCAATAATTCTTTCACCTATAAAAAGCTACAATACCTAGGAGTAATATAGGCCATATATCATTACGCTACTATCCAAAAGAGCGGAGCAATAATCATAAATGTCAATAGATTCGGCAAATTTCTATTCATTGGCGCTAATATCGCTAACTATTTTCGTTATGACAGCAAGGAGAAGTAGTATAGAAAAGAAAGTAGAGAAGTTAGTAGAGTCGTACAACGTGATAATTGACACGCGGGCGGAGCCACGGGCAACAGCTAGCCATTTATAATTCCACATTCCTCTAAAATAACGTCATACGAAACAATAGCTTCATAAAAGAATATTTCTTTTGTTAATTAATTCATCGTTAATATCGTAACTGGTTTATGTACTTTATCAAACAAAAATGGCCTCTAAGAGAAATATTTGAATTCCTTTGTATTTTTATATCATTTTGGTGGCAGACAGGTCCTTCCAATTTCACCCTCTCCTTGCCTACACAGGACAACACGTGCAGGGCTTAGATGTTACCCGCATATGGTGCAGAATATTCCATCAAGAACCAATTAAGTCTTGAAATTCCTCGCCGGCGCACGTGTTCCCTTCTTCCTACGGTCCCGGGTCCTTTAAGCGAGGCATGAAAAAGTATCTGACGAGGCCGTCAAGTTGAGCGCCACCATTTAGCACTGTACGTGTTTGCAATAGTGGCCCTCTTTCATGAAAGTTCTCCTTCAGCTTAACATCAGGCGAGGTGAAGTCAAATTGATGTGCCATAAATAAAAAAAAGGCAAGCACCTGATGAAAAGTGGCTACTGTGGCTTACGAACGTTTGTAACACGAAAGCGTCACACTCGTACTGATGACCCTATAGAAACTTGCGAATGCCTCCCTTGCCGTGATGGGAGGAAGAGGTTTTGATCGTTAAGAGAGTTTATGTGTCGAGTCCGACACCTCTACTGATTTTGGTGGAGGTGGTATCGATAAAAAAATAAAAAGTGCAGCAGACAAGTTATTGGTCTTCCTACTGCCAGCACAATAACTTTCCGGTGAGCTCTAGATACCATATACACCTTCGAAAATACAATACAGGGTCTTTGTTAGGCTCAGGAATTTCATCACTGGAAAAAATAAGGAAAAAGAAGGATGATAAAATCAAAGAGCACATCAATGATTCAAACTCGTTATAGATTCCCAACTCAGTTGAGGTCGCCTTTTTGTCTAACTAAGATACGGCTGAACTTCGACATATTCCGTGAAGTGACTACCATAGGACCTTTACAACCAAATTAGCGATATCGTAGCTCTGTAGTTAGGCTAGTCGGACTTTTGTGGGCTACCGTAACGACTGCCATAGATGTTCGTATGGCAACCGTGACCGATGACTTAACGTGCTCTTCGAGGCACGACCAGACCAGTGCAAATAACCATATTTATTTTAGCTATATTGCTCTGATCGGGGATGGAAACCGCGCCTCCTGCGTAGCAGTCGCATTCACTACCGCCACGCCACAGAGAAATAAGATTATTCATGATAATTAAAAAAAACTAAGAAAAAATAAAACGGTATACCGCCAAAACAATGCAGTTCATACACAATAAACTAGCTACCACGCACTTAAAACCGCGACAAGTCGTAGTTAATTTCGCGCACTTACCGCACGTGTGGAGACACCCTTAGTCATGAATTGTATGACACTTTTGTGTGGGCGCGGTTACAGGGCGAGCGATTTTGAATGTTATTATATTTAGAGGCTGTATTTTAAAGTATTCGCTATATGACTGTTACAAATTCATCAATACATTTGAGAATGTAAAAAGATTTGTATTTTTATATTTATTTTTAGTAATGCACTATTCAGTTACAGGAACGTATGTCTTTAGACAGTTTCAAGTTTCTTCAAATAGTTGTGGTTGGTAACTCATTAACTTCAAAAAGGAAAATATAATGACCACTTTCAGTTTTAGACTTTATATAAAACTTAAAAATTCTGATAGTAAGTGTAATTCAACTGAAATAATATGAATTGAAAATTATTATATAAATTATTGTAACAGAGAATTCTAGAAACAAGTCATAATGAACTGTTACCACTATCCAGGTAATTCTAGAAAAATATAAATAATAAATAAAATTAAAGGTTTCTACAGGGTAGGCAGCACGTGTATGACGCCTCTGATGTTGCAAACGTCCATAGGCCACGGTGACCGCTTCCAATCAGGTGGGGTGTGTGCTTATCTGCCAACTAAGTGGTATAAAAAAAACATCCAAACCTATGAAATCACGCTAAAAGGTATACTTAACGTAATCCTCTTATGAAATTGAAATTATATGAATAAAATAGTTACAAGAATCAAATTTATGATAATTATCATAACAGAGAATTATATTTATGTTATGTATGTATGTGTATGTGTGCGTGTGCCTACGCATCTATAAGGTGTAACGAATAAAAGTCAGTGCGTTACTAGCAAGCAGTGGTTTCACTTGCCTATCCCGCATACTTAACATTGGCGACGAGTACCTACCCACTTTTTTTAAATAAAAGTAAAATGTCCGGCTCGGGTTTCGGTATTTTAACTACGTTCGACCACAATGTGCAGTCTTGGGAGACATACAGGTGTCGCATTAAGCAGTGGTTCGTGGCTAACGATGTTACCGGGACCAGCGATCCGACGGGAACGAAGCGGCGGGCTGTCTTGCTGAGCGCACTCACGGATGGCACGCATAAGTTGGTGGCAGATCTCGCGTTGCCAAAGCAACTGCAGGACGTCCCCTACGATGACATACTGAAGCTGTTGGATGATCATTTTACGCCGAAGCGATGTGGATTCGGCGAGCGTTACAAGTTCTACGCGGCCACGCAACAAGAGGGGGAGACGTATGCACAATGGGCCGCTAGGTTACGCGGGCTGACTGCGCACTGCGGGTTCTCCAACGTCGAAGAAGCGCTGCGAGACAGGTTTGTCATGGGCATGTTGTCCGGACCTGACAGAGAGAAACTTTTCGGCAAAGAGCTCACGGAATTGACTCTAAACAAGGCGGTGCAAATGGCAGAAAACCTGCAGAGCGCGCGGGCGGGGGCGGCTGCCGCGGCGGCGGCGGGGCACGCCTCACCGCACGATCAGCTGTTCAAGATTACGCGGTCGGCGACGGCTACACCGTGGAATCGAGAAGCGGCAGTGTATTTGGATACGAAGGGGGACAAGAAGCAGTGTCAAGTGTGCGGCTATCACAATCACGAAACATCCCAGTGTCGGTTTACAAAGCACAAATGTAGGAAATGTGGTGCTACGGGACATTTGCGCAGGATGTGTAATAAAATAAATTATGTTAAGTCGGGAGCTATGGATGAGAGCGATGATGACGGTAAGTGTTTTAATATTCGTTCACGTAAAGGGGAACCAATGACCGAAACCGTGTTAGTGGCGGGGATCGCTTTAAAATTCGAAATAGATAGTGGCTCGGCTGTTACGGCCATATCGGAGAATACCTACAAGGAGTCTTTTAGCAATGTACCGTTGTCGGCGACCAATAAAAGATTATTCTCATATACCGGTGAGAAAATAGTCTGTTTGGGGGTACTACAGGTAGATGTACGTTACGAAAACATATCGCGCTTGCTTTGTGTGTATGTTGTGCGAGACGGGGGCCCGCCGATTCTTGGTCGTGATTTTATAGCGAAATTCAAATTAGAATTATTACCCATACAATACTGTAAACAAATAGATGAAAGTGATTTGTTGACTTCGTTACGTAAGCGTTATCCTTCGGTGTTTTCGGATGTTTTGGGGCTATTTAATAAATTCAAAGTTAAATTACAATTAAAAAAAGATGCAAAACCCATTTTTTTTAGAGCCCGGCCCATGGCGTTTGCTTTGAAGAGTAAAGTTGACTCAGAGTTAGATCGGTTAGTTAAGTTAGGAGTACTCGTACCGGTTGATCACTCGCGGTATGCGTCACCGATCGTGCCGGTGTTAAAACAAAATGGGTCTGTACGTATATGTGCCGATTATTCTACGGGTGTAAACAAACAGTTAGTTATCGACCAGTATCCCTTGCCGACAGTATCGGAACTTTTTGCTAAACTGTATGGGGGTCAGCAGTTCACTAAGTTAGACTTGTCAAATGCCTATAATCAGTTCATGTTAGATGATGAATCGCAGGAAATAACGTGCATAAACACGCACAGGGGGGTATTTAAGCAAACTCGCCTTTGCTTTGGAATTGCAAGCGCCCCAGCTGTGTTCCAGCGCGCCATGGAGGGCGTGCTGGCTGGCGTGCCCGGCACCCTCTGTATGCTTGATGATATTTTGGTCACCGGGAAAAGTAGATCGGAGCACCTACATAGATTACATCAGGTAATGATAAAATTACAAGACGCGGGACTCACCTTACAAAAAGAGAAGTGTGAATTTTTCAAAGACGAGGTTAATTACCTCGGCTATGTTATAAATAAAGATGGGCTGCATAAGTCACCACAGAAAATCAAAGCGATGGTGGAAGCCCCGGTGCCTACTAACGTTAGTCAATTACAGTCATTTTTGGGGTTGGTTAATTATTATAGACAATTTGTTCCCCACGCGTCTTCAATTTTAAGTCCCTTGTACGAGTTATTAAAAAAAGGTAACAAGTGGTGTTGGACGCGGGATCATGACGAAGCGTTCACCGCTATAAAAAAATGCCTAGCTTCAGAGCAAGTGCTGGCGCATTTTAATTCGGACGCGACTATCGTGTTGACGGTTGATGCGTCACCGTCTGGTCTTTCGGCAATATTATCTCAAAAAGAGGCCGATGGGTCGGAACGACCGATATCCTTTGCGTCTCGTACGCTGAATTCTGCTGAGAAACGATACTCTCAGATACAGAAGGAGGCGACCGCGATCATATTTGGTGTGAGACGTTTCCATCAATATTTATATGGCAGGTCGTATCCATTCATTTTGCGTACAGATCATAAGCCATTATTATCGATTTTCGGACCGCAGCGTGGCATACCTGAAGTTTCGGCAAACAGATTACAGAGATATGCATTATTTTTGAGCGGATACAATTATAAAATTGAATACGTGCGTAGCGCTGATAACAGTGCTGATTTCTTATCTCGTGCCTGTTTGCCGGAGGTGGGGGCGCGGGTCGAAGATGCGGCCATACCGGATCTCGATCGGGCGTCATACATTAATTTCGTGGTGGATGGTAGTCTCCCAGTAACGATAAAGGAATTACGCGAGGCGACGGATACAGATGTAACATTACGTAACGTGGTGCATCATGTGTTGAATGGATGGCCGGAAAAAATATCTGATATTCGTATGAAACCATACCATTCGTGTAGGACACAGCTGTCATATGAAAATGGCTGTGTGATGAGAGGGCACAAAGTTGTGATTCCGGATAAATTACGTGATACAATCTTAACGGAATTGCATCAGTCTCATTTAGGTATTGTGAAGACTAAGGCGGAAGCCCGGTCACGATTCTGGTTTCCAGGGATAGACGCGGCTTTAGAGCGTTTGATAGGGTCGTGTGACGTATGCATACAAATGCGACCGGCACCGGCGCGGGCGCCGATTGCCCACTGGGAATACCCCCCAACGCCATTTTATCGCGTTCATATAGATTTTTTGGGACCTATTCACGGGCACACCTTTTTAGTCGTAGTTGATGCTCACACCAAGTGGGTGGAGGTTTATAATATGAAGTCCGGTACATCAACTGCGGCGACGATTGAAAGATTGTGCGAGTTTATTTCGAGATTTGGTATTCCGCATACGTTGGTCAGCGACAACGGTACAGCGTTTACATCTAATGACTTTGAGGCTTTTTGTAGAATGAACGGAATTAGTCACGTGACGTCACCGACGTACTGTCCAGCTAGCAACGGACAGGCGGAGAGTTACGTCAAAATAGTAAAAAGGGGTATTAAAGCAAGCTTGCTCAATAAGGACGCACGAAATTTAAATAAAAATCTCTTAAAGTATTTATTTCATTATAGGAATTCCGTTCACTCAGTAACCGGGGTCACCCCGGCCGAGATGGTTTACGGCCGAAAGCTTAGAACGCGTTTAGATTTACTTAAAACCGAATTACCATCGCCTTCATCCACTGCTCTGGCTAATGTGGTTCACCATAAGCAGTGTTCGCAAAATAAGTCAGGTGGACTGAATAGACAACAGTTTACCAACGGTGATACGATACATTATAAACATTATACACTCAATGGTAAATTCGCCTGGCGCAAAGGTGTCGTGATTAAAAAGATCGGCAAAGTTGTATATTTAATTAAAGACGTTGTAACTTCGGCCACTGTAAAAAAACACAAGAACCATATTATACTGTATAAGGGGCAGGATTGTGTTGATAACGTAAGCGTTGATATAGACCAAGAGGAACTAAGTGGTACCGCACCAGTCACGCAGGCGTCGGAAGGAGTACACCCAGACACGGGTGCCAACAGGCCACTTTCCCCAGAGGCTGAAGGTAGCTCCGCACTGGTAAGAGCAGCAACCCCACCACCAATTGCTTCAGCAGAGAGTTCACAGCCTTCATCATCTGCCAATTCGGGGGAGGAAGAGGAGTTCCAGGAGGCCTTGCTTGGCTCTCCTAGTGCTGCCGGCGTTGATGAAGTACCACTACCACAGCAGAAAGCCCAGGTAGCCTCGCCCAGCTCGACTGGTGCTGCGAATACTGATGAGACATCATTGCAACAACAAGCTCCTGAACCGATGACTGCAATGCGGTCTAGACGCGATCGACCTAAAGTCAATTACAGGTCGTTCTTTTAGTAATTAAGTAGTCCGTAGCTTAGTTGTTAAGTATTAATATATACTTCTAAGCTAAGGGGAGGAATGTTATGTATGTATGTGTATGTGTGCGTGTGCCTACGCATCTATAAGGTGTAACGAATAAAAGTCAGTGCGTTACTAGCAAGCAGTGGTTTCACTTGCCTATCCCGCATACTTAACAATTTATATATGTGTATATATGTATATATGAGAATAGAAAGAGAAAATAAGCCGCGGTAGCCTAGTGGTATGGTTAATGGACTGCTGAGACGAGGTCTCGAGTTCGATCCCAGGTTTACCATGGCATACACCAATGACTTTTCGATGCTTTACGAAGTTATGTGTGTATTTATCGCAGGTTTATAAGTGCCTCGGAGAGCACGTTAAGCCGTCGGTCCCGGTTGCCATCCAAACATCTATGGCAGTCGTTACGGGTAGTTGGAGCCCTCAAAAGTCCAACCAGCCTAACTTGGAACTTCGATATCGCCAGTGGTCATTAGACCATTGGTTGTGGAGGTCATATGGCAGTCGCTTCACAGAAAATATCGAAGTTCAGCCGCATCACAGTTAGACTGGAAAGCCGACCCCAACTGAGTTGGGAAAAAGGTTCAGGGAATGATGATATCATAACAGAGAATTCTAGGAACAATTACTAAGTAAACAATTGGCAAATAACAGTTCCTAGAATTCAGGTAATTTTAGGGAAGAAAACATTCAATCCTGTAAAATCGCACTAAATGGTATATAAAACTTAATTCTGTAATTAAATGGCGTAACCACATGCATTATTATAATACTGAACTGATGATAAGTTTGATTCAATGCTTAAAAACGAACAGTTATTAGTTTTTAAACATTTACTTATTTCAATTACTTTTTATTTGACAAAATACGTTGTATTTCCACATGGTATTTGCATAATTTTACACTTTGATATTAAATTAATTTTACAATAACTTTTAGTCTAAGCGAGGTTTTATTCAAATCGCTTACTCTCCGCTCACCGCTTTCCGCTTACACTCGCACATATTTCCCGTACATTCACCTCTCCGTCTCGCCATACCCACTCAACACCCACTTCAGACTGTCGCATTATTACCAATAAACCTTTAGTTTCGCTCTGATAAATGAGAATAATATATTCAACTGTATTTAGTGTCCAAAATGACTTTCGTATTGTATGGACATGTTGTGTGAGGCGGTACATAACATATTTTTATGGCACTATTGTGATGCTATTGATACTTGTAGGTAATATTTGCACAAATGTATCCCCGAATCGCTTAATACATAGTAGTGAAATTTCCACCATGTAGTAATATATTGGTAATGGTATTTTAAAAGTTTATTTCTTAAACAATTATGTTACAATACATGATTCTTAAATCTAAATACTCGCCAAGCGGCATTTGTTGGCGACAAGAAGCGCTATGGCAGTCCAGTTACCGCAAAATAGAACTTTGATATCGCTATTAAGTTGTGGAGGTCATATGGCAGTCGTTTCACGGCAAATACCAATCACTGCTTTGCAATTAGACTGTACCCCGAACTGTGAGGTAATGTTAACATTACCTCCGTGGCTTAGTGGTCGTAGTATGCGCCGGCTGCACACGAGGTTATGGGTTCGATTCCCACATAGGACAAAAAATTGTGTTATGTGTACTTTGTGTCCGTTAGTTGTATGTTTATAAAGTCCCCCGCGATACAGGGCTTGTACCCTAGTGCGGGAGTTGTTTTTTTTTAAAAAAAGATGAAAAAAATGTATGCTTAAAAATTTTTCTTTTTTTGTTTCAGTGCTGGTATCCGCGACTTGTTTCCAACAGCAATACTTCAGGGTAGTGCCCCGAAGTCTGAGGGTGCAGGAAGGTTCGGAGGCGGTTCTAGAATGCGCAGTAGCCAACCTGGCAGGGCAAGTGCAGTGGGCGAAGGATGGATTTGCACTTGGTAAGTTTCTTTTTTTTTTATTCGTGCCTGATAAGACATTTCATTCGCATTCCGTCTGACCCCGGACCGGTCTGGTGTCTCCATTTTACCATGGAAAAGGTGGTAGATACACTTGGTGTCTTCTCAGATGGTCAAAAATTTGAAAAAGAAAAAGTCAATATTGAAGTCGATGAAATTCAAACCCGCGATTAGTTCCAGGATTTACAGGCAAGTTTTTGTTATATAAGAATATTAGCAAACGTTAGGAATGTTAGAAGTGCGTTCCCGTCGGTAGTGTAATCGTCAGGATTCGAACCCTGGACCTCTCGGTCGCAAGGCTGAGTCCTTAACCACTGAGCTAACGGAACTTAAATATTTTTATATTTTGTCAATGTATGCTAATTTCTATACGGAATTATATTTCTCATGAAACAGCGTAATATTTGAATTATCCGTACGATTTAGATTTACATATACGAAAATACTTTGGCAAAATATGTGGTTAATTAGTCTTCCCAGTCTAAAATTAGCTTAGTTTGTGCTGAATTTTGGTCTAACCACAATGTTAAAACTAATTGTAGATTCGGTACGTTGTGGGGTCATAAATATATCAGAAAACTAGCTGTTGCCCGCGGCTCCGCCCGTTGGGTATCGGTTATCGCGTTGTTTGACTATACTCGAATCTCTACTTGCCTCTCTATACTACTTCTCTTTGCTGTCATGACAACGGAAATAATTAGCGATATTAGCGCCAATGTATGGAAATCTACCGGATCTATTGAGATTAATGATTATTGCTCCGCTCCCTTGAATGGTAGTGTGATGATGTATAGCTTATGTTACTCCTAGATGTTGTAGCTTTCCATAGATGAAAGAATTATTGAAATCGGTCCAGTAGTTTCGGAGCCTATTCGTTACAAACAAACATACAAATATATCCTACCTCCGTCAAAATGTATTTGTTTCTTGTATATAATCTGTGATTGATGGATTTGAATTTCTCAACTGCCGTAGCTTTCCATGCTATCATCAAAATGAAGCCAAAAACGTTCATAAAAACATGATATCATAGCTTTGCTGAATGTCGGCCTATTGCAGGCACAGCGGACAGAAATTTTATTTCATATTTGTTAATATATAACCCTACATACTTTTGACAGCACATGGCGCCACATTGAGAAGTCATCCATAGAGTATAATATGAGTATTGAGACACAGATAATAATTTGTGTTTGTGTTTATAAAGAACGTAATACTGACCTCTATGGACGTGCTATAAATATTAATATTTTGTGGGTGCATACTGTCTCTGAAGTTTTGCAATAAACATTTATATCTTATTTTTTTATTTTTTTATGTTGTGACGTAACTGAGGCCAAGAATATACCGATAACTATACTTACAGATATCCTAAGCCTATTTCGCAAAAATCCAATGGCGTGTCTACCAACTAGTGATGTCCATTCAATTCAATTATCGATGATACGATTCGTCTGGAACAAAACAATTAACACTCGGAACAATGATTTCGCTCTATAATTGCGAATCGGGTTTGCGAAATAGATTTTTTTTTGTAACACGAGTGCTGGAATTTGGTTTATTTTTTTGTTGGGCAATTTATTTAAGATATAGATTGATGTTGCGTTATGATTGTTTGTGATAAGTTAATAAGTTACAATGGCTAAGTGATCGATTCATCGGAATTGTGATCAATAGGTCGCAGGTTTGAATGTTATAATGACAAACTTGACGTTCTATATGGCGTGATGGTAGTGAACGCGATTGCTAAGCATTAGGCGCGTATTCGATCCTTGTTCAGTGCAAATATTTGTCTGAATTGGTCTAGTAATGCCTCGGAGAGCACGTTAAGCCGTCTGTCTCGGTCTATATTCTTCCATTTGTCGCGGATCGGGTGGAATGGGAAGGTTATATTCTATCCCCGTCACCTTACCCATCCTAAATGATGCCTCTTCCGATTTTTTTTAAATAATGCAGTTATCGATAAAAGTGAATTTCAAAAATGCACCACTACTTTTCATCAACTCAGTCTAGTCAGATTTAGTCGCACCATTGCCTGCCTATCCCATTATCAGTAAAGACTGGGGGGACATAAATCTGATAAATCCCATTGGATGGTATGAAACAACAAGAGCTGTGACCCATACGACTGCTGCATTTGATTAGACATAAGTTATAAGCGACAGCGTTTTGGAATATAAAGTTAGCTGTTTTATATTCAGTTTTTTGCGATTAACCCGCGGCTTCACTAGCGTGGAATTTGAATCCCCTTGTAACCAATGGTAGCTGGTAGCCTATTTCCGATATTAAAAGTGACCTTTGTGGTATTCCAAACTATAATGTATAACTGTTCCAAATTTGACTGCCACCATCTTCTTCTTTAAACAAGCTTAGCTGGAGGCGGCTTGAAGTTGAAGAGATTTTTGGCCCGTACATGATTATTATATAAAATAAAAATATTTAAGCATGTTGGTTTCCAATCAACCACTCAAATTTTAAGTTAATTAAGCTATGTGCATGAGATGGTATTTTGAAGTATGATATAGAATGTAGAAATATGTCATATTTTTTTAAAAATTCCTTTTGCAATGTGTGCAATATTTCTAAGAAAAAAACAAGATATTTTAATTCAGTTGTTGAAACGCTAATTCCCGGTAGAACGTGTTTTCTGTATAATATTTATGTATGTACAAAAATATCATAAAGTAAACAAGTCTATCGCTGCCTCTCGTGCCTTATAGCGACAGTAATTAGCCGTACCGTGGCCCGTCACCTCGCTCGCTATCAATTGACGATGAAGCTCGCTGATATGTGGAATACTGAGCGCTCTGAACTCCAACACATAGTCAGTATAGCGACGTGTAGTCGAGAATCACCAATAAGCTCTCGGGGACAATTTGCCGTCTATTGTGTACTGTGGAGGACGTTTAATAAACTATACAGGGGTTAATGAAGCTGAGGGTTGTAATTAAATAAACATAATATAACGAAGGGGTAGGCAGAGGTGCTAGTACCCACATTTAGCCAGTTTATGTTTAGGTCTCAATGTGGTGGCGAGCGTATTGCTATTATCCAAGCACTTATGAATCTGTGATAAATACACACATAACTTCGAAAAACAGCAAAAAGTCATTGGTGTCACAATTTATACCATCGCCATCTGGACGGTAAATGATAAAATTTTCGACGGTGGAGTACATTTGCTAGTTTCCGGTGGTGAGCCAGAGCTATATTTGTGTAGTCAGTGGGAAGACCGAGAAACCCTTCTTTGTTTTCTGCACTGACAGCACAGTAACTATCTTAACCTTCTCTCCTCCTTCCTTTCCATGCACTTCTCCTGGGGCCTCTCCTCTGCAAACATCCATAGGCCACGTATCCGTAACCACATTCCAATAGGTGGGTTTCCCACCTAATTGGTATAAAAAATGGAGACTCTTGCTTGCACATTGTATCCCTGTGATAGGTTCCATCACCAACAGAATTCTAATAGACCAGTTATCATCATCATCATCATCTAATATTCTGCAAGCTGATCATTAACCATTCGTTTTCTTCAACAGGCTATTCTTCAGTGATACCAGGCTACACCCGCTACACAATGTTTGGTGATCGCCGCCACGGCGTTTACAACCTTCGTATAGTGAATGCTACTCTGGAAGACGATGCTGAATACCAGTGTCAGGTCGGACCCGCGCAGATGCATAAAGTCATAAGGGCTAACGCATCACTCACCGTTATATGTAAGTACATTCACAATTGTTTAATGCTTCGACTGAATATTTTTTTCTGTAAATGGTGAATGAATTCTGAATTATCAGATCAGATACTCTATTTGACAACTTTCTTCGATACTATTAAAAAAAAACTGAAGAATTATAAATAAAAGTCTAGGTATTCACTTCTTTACGTCTTGGAGAATTACTAATAATAATAATTATACTACCTAATTATACAGAGTGTTAGGAGAGAGTGGTTATACTCCGGGTACACTACATATTGGCATAAAATATATTATTTCATCGTATTTTATTACTTTTTATACCGTTTAATTAGCATTTATTTACTCTCCATGGTATCAGTAAAGCTAAATGAAACGATAATTTCATAAAAAAAAACATCACTATAAATAAATTGGTGTCATAATGTCATTTGATATTTTTTTTCTGAAATTATTATTTCATTTATCTTTACTACCACGATGGAGAGTGAATAATGCTAGTTTAACAGTATAAAAAAAATTACCAAATCGTAATTTTTTATGTCAATAAGTAGTGATGTGGTTCGCCGGGTCCGTTTCCTTAACACTGTATATAAAAAGTAGGCTTTGTTGTAAATCTCTGAAAATAAAAAGTTAACCCTAGAATGCTCATGAATAATTACATCCGTACATCCGTTCAATCTCTTTGACTTTGCGTACATAATATATTTTATCGCTGCGATATAAACCGTGCGGCATGCGGATAATAAAATATAATATGGCACTCGACTTGCCGCACATAAATTCCCTAATAACACCCCTCTAGTAGGGGATGACATTCAATTTGATGTGAATTTTTTATTATTCCCGCCCGGTTATTGGTTCGATCCTGAGGGTTGCAAGGTGAAAATTTTAGCTACGAAATCATTTTTAGGTGTTTATGATCGTAAAAGGTGAACTGTTTTATGAATTTTCAGTTTGTAGTTTGTTCACACATATTGTAAAATACACGTCTGTGATAAAACGTTCATTGTTAGATAGAGTTAGACGATATTATCTTTATAGTGAATGTTATATTGGGAGCGGCGGTAGGTTAGTAGTTAAGGAATCAGATTTACGATCAAATCCTAGCCATTACACTACCGATGAACCCGCTCCTAACATAAGTCATTGAGCTTAGCTGGAAGAGTTAGAAGAAAGATTTGTAATTTGGGTTGCTTATATTCTTTACTAATACAAAAAAATATATTCCCACTTCTAACTGATAATATCGGTTCTAGTATGTGAGTACCCACAACATTATTGAGTGTTATGCATATTATATACTCTATGGCACATATACCCACATATATTTGCGCAGAGTGGGCATAGAGCTAATTACTTCTGATGTAGTAATCGAACACTTTATACGAGGTGGTTCAGGCATAGAGGCACCTATCAGATTACAACTACTTGTGACAAAAAAATAAAAAAATATCGTGCTTATATAACCTTAATCGTCTACACGTACAGAAGTTCTACTATAACTGAGCCAAAAGCTCATTATCTGAATACCTGTAGTATAAAAAATACAACGTACACTTTTTTATTCAAAGAAATGAAAATAAATGGTTATATGGTATATATCGATAAATTACTACCCTATCGCCTATCTTTTAGTACAACAATAACTTTCAATCACGCACATAACCCTCAAACATATACCCTTCCATTTTCCAATACGAGCCTTGACAGAAATCCCTTGGAAAAAAAAATCTTTCCGTAAAGTCAATATAACGGTAAGCGAAAACTCGTGTAAGTACGCGCGAGTTTTTTCCAAGATACATCGGAAGGTTAAAGCCTGGGTCAGATGTACCGTCGTTTTATAGAAGGGTTACAATGATTACCCGATAGGGATGGGACTATGTCGATGATTTATTGTATTGTTAATTTGATTTGTATTCACTTAACTTCGTAAGTTAAAAGGGGTTTTAGAGATGTATCATTACCAAATAAATGTCTTCACTTATATTATATGTTTACATTCTTCTATCTTAAAAAAAATCTTGCTTGAGCTTGGATACTCCTTGCTTTTTCTTTTATTAGTGAAATCATTTTAATAACAGGTTCTTATAAAGAAACTCAAACTCTATCATGATTATGAGATTTTATTAACACTTCCGTGCTAGATTGCGATGGCTAGCCTTTGCACCAGGAACGAGCCAGATCGATAGTCCCGTATTGTGTCATTGAGTCTTTGTCCTAACTCTTTCATAAAGGCTTTGGCCTCCTTGCCCTCTTAGCCTTATTAAAATTAGTACTTTCGTAGTATTTCTTTACATGATTTTTCTTCAATTAATTAGACACTTCTACCATAAAAAATATATATATTAAATCGTCTGCATAAGTATATCAAAATAAGGATGATCGCAATTTCAAGTCACGAACGTTCATTCGAACACGAAATTCGGTTTTCCATATCGATAAATCATTGGACATCCCTACCGTCCCTGTCACAATAACAGCCCAGCGACTATTTTATGAACGCCTTTTATTCAAATTCGCCGGCTCCTTGCCCAATAACCGATAGTAGGGGCCTGTAATATTTTTTAGACCTTACATGTATGACGGTTACTGGCATAATTATGCAAAGTGACGTTTTATTGTGGAGCTTTAAGACGGTTTACCTTATTGGAGGGTTTATGGGGAGGTTTAATGGACAAAGGGATGATGATCATTGCTTAAGTTTGATAGAATTTTTTTTATATTGTCAAAGAGGTAATAATAGCTTTGTGTAGTGGTATTGCGTTGTACTGCTAAGTCAGATGTCGAGTGTTAGATTTCTGCTTAATAATATTAAAATATTGTACATGTCTCTATGTTAAAATCAAAGATATTAATATTATAAGCGTAAATAGATCTACAAACACCTTTGCCTCCTTACCGAATTTATTTTAGTGGCAGGGCCTTGTGACTTTTAGTATAGAAACAACACGCCACTACGATATCTATTTCTGTCAAAGTTGAAAATGGTTTATAATAAAGCTTTTCACGGTATGTTATGCCATTGTTACAATCCTAGGTTTTGTGTAAAATGCAAATGTCACTTCTAAGGATAACTTTACGTCCTGCGATGCTCTGCACTGTATCTTGTAACATAATTTTAAATCTAACATATTAAACAAATAAATGTATTCACTACAGTGCGAGATAAATATTTGACCCATTTTAACCATATAACACTAGTATTCTCAGGCCCTGAATGATTTTTTGATACATACCTATGACTCATCGCAGACGTATCGCTAAAAGGTCAATATGATGAATTAGACATATCACGACATATACAAAGCCGATGAGCGAGTGAGTGAAATGATATCAGTAAGTATGTACACTTGGCTGAAACGCTCATTTTGAATGACATTTTGGCATAACGCGAAATTGACAGACTGCGTTTTAAGTACTCAGCGACTAAAGGGAATAAATATGGTTAAATTAATCTATTTTTGATCACAAGGGGATGGCAGTATAATGTTCTAGTTGGGGGATGGGTTGCAGAAGTGATTGCTACAGGCTAGTCACAAGATCAACATCGGTTCGCAGACCAATTACGCCATATAGCAGGTGGTTGCAGTTTGTGATTTTAGTGTGATATACGCCACATACATACATAATAATATTGACCCACTGTTTACTTATATACAGGTTGTAAGAGAAACAACTCCTAATACACTAAATATTGGCCTAAAAAATTACGATTTCAAATTTTCTTTGTAACCGAATGGTTCAATTAAATTCACCTCAACCGACCCCAAAGGGAAATAGGCGTCAAAATAGGTTTATGTAAAAAATACTGTCTGATACAATAATTAATCACAGATTTGAAATCTCACAAAATAATAACAAAAGAAGTGATTTCCCAACGCACAATGAAGAAATATTTTACAAGAACTTAAAATTACATTTAATGTAACAGATCGGTCCCAAAGACCCCTCGTAGGCATTGCCAGGGTTATAACATTGTTAATTGATCGTTTATGCGACAGATAAGAATTTTATATTACAGCTGCCACGTATTACAGATATTTATTGGATAAAATTACAAGTTCTGTAAAATTTTAACACCCCTTAGTCTTTATTTTGTAAAACCTTGGATTTTTTTTGTAATATTATTATTATCTCCGCTTAGTGTAAATATTTGTATGCATGATTTTTTGTAATATTATTATTATCTCCGCTTAGTGTAAATATTTGTATGCATGAATATGGCTATTCACGTAAACGAATATGACAATCGGTTGAACTTCCTTACAATAACCCAATTGAATATTTTTTTTTAATTATTCACGGTACACGTGGAACGCTATACACAGTAAACTAGGCCATGAATAAAAAAATCTCCAGTACCTACCTAACCCTCCGTTGCTAACAGCTAAAACCCAATAAACAACCCGTGTAATATTAAAATGGCACTTAACCCTGTCACCGTCATGTTTATAGCACATTTGACCTCATGTTATGAATATGTTCTTGTAAATATTTTCACCTTTTTCGATCGTAAAATACTTTAGAAGGGTTTACCTACACTAATTGTAAGATCTATGAATTTTAATTTGTAAAATGTTTTAATTTTATTTAAAAAAAAGTTATTTTTCACACTATTGGCTGTTTAATCATTTTAATTAAGCTTCACTTAAGTTATAAAAAAAATTTAATTTTTTTTTTAAATAATGGTATTTTTGAGTTCGTTCTGATATTATGTTTCAGAAGAAAATATGAAGTATAAGATAAAGAAAATATATACACATATAAGTATAATATATAAGTATAAAGAAAATATGTAAATATAACTAATTATCTAATACTGCAAATGGGAGTAATAAGTAATAGTAAGAAGTAATAGGTAAACTTTATTTTTAATGCTACTTAGGCCAGGTAGCTCATTCGGTCCAGCACGTTGGCTTTTTATCCAAATTGATTTCTAATGAGTTTCAATCTAGTCACCATTAGACATAGAATACATACATAGAGCACATAGGCTACTATTTATCCTGGAAAAAGATTCCCATGGGCTGTGGTAATGGGAAAAGCAAAGCCGCGGGCATTAGTAAGTTGTATTCTAAAATGATAGTCTGGTTTTAGATTTCGTCCGTAAAGTCAACAGAAATATAAATTGTTTTAAACTTAGGCTGTTAGTCGAACTTCGTACAAACACCTAACTATAATGATCAAAGTCGTAGTCAACGCCGTAGTTTCGCTGCTATTATTGCATTTCGCATGTTATTTTCATGACCATACGTCTGTTATTCAATTAGCAATATTCAATTGAAAACTGAACTTGTGAAGTTAGTTTATTCGTTTGGATTGTGTTAGAGATTGCAGTTTAAGCAACTTGATCGTTCTTAAAACGAGTTTACTCGTAAATTTTTTAGTGTGTAGTGTCTGTTTACAGTATAAAAAGGTTTCAAAATAACTTATAGATGTATAAATAAATAAATAAATATTCTAGGACAATCTACACAACGCCACCTAGACCCATGGTAAGCATAGCTTAACTAGCTTGTGTTACGGGTTCTAGAATGCGGATAAACATACTTAAATACATTTTTTTTTGTAAATACATACATTTTATTTATAGAAACACCCAGACCAATGCAAATATTCATATTTCATAAACACAAATATTTGCACTGAGCAGGAATCGAACCCACACCTCCTGCGTAGCAGTCGCGTTCACTACCGCCACGCCACGGAGGTCGTCATGGTATGCAATCCTTAGACCGTCACACTGGTACTGCTGACCCTGTAGAAGGGAGGGGGTGGTGAAACTTAGGAGAGTTTTGTTCCGCCAGCGCAAAAGTTAAAGCTGGATTTCAAAAAAACACATAGCAGTGTCAATCTGAGTTCTTGGTCTTGTCTCATCATCATTCCCTGAACCTTTTTCCCAACTCAGTTGTGGTCGGCTTTCCAGTCTAACTGTGATGCGGCTGAACTTCGATATTTTCCGTGGAGCGACTGCCATCTGACCTCCACAACCAATGGCGATATCAAAGTTCCAAGTTAGGCTGGTTGGACTTTTTGAGGGCTCCAACTACCCGTAACGACTGCCATAGATGTTTGTATGGCAACCGGGACCGACGGTTTAACGTGCTCTCCGAGGCACTTATAAACCTGCGATAAATACACACATAACTTCGAAACGCATTGGTGTGTGCCATGGTAAACCTGGGATCGAACTCGAGACCTCGTCTCAGCAGTCCATTACCCATACCACTAGACTACCGCGGCCTAGTTCTTGGTCTTGTCTCGACAGAACAAATCCTCTCCAGTAAGCTCTGGCTACCCTACTCACCGCCAACAAACAATTTAAATACAGCTTAACTCGTGCATAACAAATATCGTATATTATTATAAATTTTAAACACGTCCAAAATTGCAGAGCTGGTAGTCCTATTTACTGTAACACTAGGCTTTGTTTTAGATAAACGTCAATTAATTTTCATTGTATGTTCGGTAATTTCCATTCAGAAATCCGTTGTGTTCATACAAAATAAATACAAAACACATTTCAACACTATCTGCATAATAATCCCTATCTAAATACATCTAACCCTCTCTTATATCTGAGACGTAATCTCACAAACGCATAAAATTTGCAATCGAAACCCCGAGCAACTTGCGCATAAACCCAACTGAAATATTGATAGCGGCATTCGCAGGGTTAAGATAAAAAGAGCTAACTGTTTCGTATGTTGTGTGTTGTATAAATGGAATGGGGTGGTGGTAGCCACGAACTTCTTGGAAGGAATATTATTTCAATCTTACTTTACTTTCGCCTGAAACGCCGAAGTTTCGTGAAGCTACGGCGTTTCAAGTGAAAGAGAAGAAAAAAAATGGAAAAAATTGCTGCCGTAATTTTTTTTCATGCGAATACTTTGTGTACCATGAGTACTTCCAAGGGCCTTCGGCTTCGGGAGTGTTTTCCTTACACCCTGTATAGTATTCTACAAGTGAAGCCCTTTCATTTGATGTCCATATTGAGATAGTAGTGAAAAAAATATTGAATCCGCCATTTTGTGACGGCGGCCATCTTGTACTGATTTTCATTACACATAGCTGTAACTATAAATTAAGCATAAAACTACTTTTCTAGAACATTTACATTTTCAACAAAGAACAAGAACATTCTAGGATAATATAGTATTTTTGAACAATAAACACAACTATAGCATTAATGAGTGCGTAGTAGTTTAAATTCAAACTAAAAGTTAGTCTACCATGCAGTAGAAAACTCTAAAAGCATGGTTATCCAAGTTAGTGATACAAATATGAAGGGATATTTTTGTCCGTATTTATACTTTTTTGTTTTAATATTGCGATATTACCCAACAAATTGGGTGATTTTTATAGAGAACTTGCCAATAACCATTGCAGTCCCGTTCCCATAGCCTTTGGGAATATATTCTCGGGATGGAAACCTTTTCCAGAAAGTTCTATAGAAATACATAAATCCCTGTACCGAATTTCAGCCAAATTTGTTCTGCCGTTATAGCATTATTAACACACAAATATACAAACATCCAAACATCTTCACAATCACAAACTATAGCTTTATTGTAAGTGTCAGTTGAAGTTCTACTATATAATGAAATATTATTGAAACCTACTTCAGGAACAGAAAGAGGTTGCGTGTTAATTCAGACTATTATCTAGCCCTGTACAAAAATTTGATCTAAATAAGTCCAGGGGTTTGAGCGCAATGGCAGACAAGCACACGGCCCACCTGATGGGAAGCAGTTACCATGCTCTATGGACGTTTGCAACACCAGTCACATACGTGCTGCCTACCCTGTAGAAACCATCTAATGCCCTTCTTGAATAGAATAACAAACATCGAAACCCCTTCACAAACTTCCACATTTGTAATTTAGAACCTTTTCAAACACTATTCTCAAACAAACATTAAAAAAATCTAAACTCCTTCCTCTCAAACTTTGTTATGGCTTCAAAACAGCCTGGAACAAACAGCTAATTTGAAACTGCAGTCTTGAATAAACTCTGAAGTCTAAAACTACTCCAGTTCCATCTACAGTTTTCTAACAAAAGTTTTACAACTTAAGAAGTGGGTTCTTCTTGAAAAGCGTTTATTTTATGCCTGCGTAGTCTTACCAGCAGTTGATACCGGTGGATTAGAGTTGGCAAAGTGTAGTAAAAACTACGTGTATAATGTCATTATAGTTTAGTTTATAGTCATGATGAAAATCTTTTTGAAATTATAATTGTAGTAGTTTTAAAATTTATTAAAAACCCTTCTTCAAATCAAGATAGTTTTTAACGAATTCTATCGCGATTTTCTTGGCATTATTTACATTTATTATTGTTACACTACTAGCTGTTGCACGCGGCTCCGTCCGCGTGGACTTCTAATTCCGTTCCTGCTGCTCCACAAAAACCTTTCGTAGAGTTCAAGGTATAAATAAAAAAGAATTACTCGAGTTAGTCCAGCAGTCTTTGTGTTTTGCATTTAATAACATATTTTCGAATTCATTTTGATTTATATAGGTGTAAACATAGTATTTTTTGTTTTGGTTTTAATTTATGGCACGTCAATTTGACTTCACCCCGCCTGATGGTAAGCTGAAGGCAAAGTCTCAGGAAAGAGGGCCACCATTACAAACAAGTAGAGTGTTTCAATGGTAGCGCTCCGCTTGACGGCCTCATCAGATACTTTTTCACACCTCGCCTTGCACGTGTTGTGCTGTGTAGGAAAAGAGAGCGTGGGATTAATTGGAAGCCACGGTAGAGACAGTAAAATACAAACAAGTAGGCAATATCTCTACGCTTCTCCGAATTCTCACCTATCCCTATACTAAATTTCATCTAGATCTGTTCAGCTGTTAGATCGTGATTGTATAACAAACATACAAACACAAAACATTTATATTTAGGTAGATAAGGATATGAAACTTTATGTCACCATAAAACGTTAGTCATAATAGGTTTTGATACACTGTCAAGCACTCCTCATGTCAAACCAAATCAAACTGTGAGACAGAGTTAATTATCTCGAAATTTTAATGACTACACCAGAAGCTGTCTAAGATCGTCTTGAGCGTATGAATGGGACTGTTATATAGTATTATTTTCCCATAGAACCGTTGCGTGTGCCGCTATAAGAGCACTTGAAGTTAATAGATTCATAAGATCATGGGGGAATAGAATCTACTCATGGTGTGGAACATTTTTTAAAGGTCAGTGTGACGAATTTATCATCATAAAAGGTTCTAGTGAAAAAAAATGTTCATCTTAAAGTTTTTTTTTGTGTAAGACACTACAATTTGACCTCACGTTGCCTGATGGTAAGCTATAGGCAAATATAAAGTCTCAGGAAAAAGAGTCACCATTACAAACACGTACAGTGTTACAATGGTGGCACTCAGCTTGACGGCCTCATCAGATGCTTTTTCACGTTCCGCTTTAAGGACCCGCGACTGTAGGAAAAAGGAAAGATAATATTCACGCGTATATACGAAGTGGTAAATAGCGCTGAGGAAACACGGCAGACAATGGTAAAAGACAAATCTTTATTCATGTAGCTAAGCGAAAAAGTTATGAAAATATATTTACAGCCAGATGTCGCCTACTTCAGCCGCGGTAGCCTAGTGGTATGGGTAATGGACTGCTGAGACGAGGTCTCGAGTTCGATCCCAAGTTTACCATGGCACACACCAATGACTTTTCGATGCTTTTCGAAGTCATGTGTGTATTTATCGTAGGTTTATAAGTGCCTCGGAGAGCACGTTAAGCCGTCGGTCCCGGTTGCCATACAAACATCTATGGCAGTCGTTACGGGTAGTTGGAGCCCTCAAAAGTCCAACCAGCCTAACTTGGAACTTCGATATCGCCATTGGTCATTAGACCATTGGTTGTGGAGGTCAGATGGCAGTCGCTTCACGGAAAATATCGAAGTTCAGCCGCATCATAGTTAGACTGGAAAGCCAACCCCAACTGAGTTGGGAAAAAGGTTCAGGGAATGATGATGATGTCGCCTACTTCAATATACCTATTACTAAGCTGAAAACTCAAAGACGACTGTTCCAATTTGCAAGCAATTCTTTTTTGAATTTCTTCCTTGACCTCTCAGGAAGGTTTTTATGGAACAGCGGGAACGGGTTCAAAAGACCACACGGGCGGTGCCACGAGCAACAGCTAATCTACAAATAAAAAAGAATGTACACAGTTTTTATTTGAAAGGCGCAATCTATAATATAATTATATTGAAACCGTATTACAAATTAATTACAATGCTTTTGAACTCATTATGTGATTAAAATTTATAATACGAGTAAATCTAAAATATGTGACAACCAAACTCGATACTCAATAAAGTTTGTGTTGGTATTACTGATTTACCATTTCGAAGAGCTTAATTCATGTCTTGTTTGTATTCACGATGAAAAGGTCATATATTATGTAAATCTTGTTAACCTTAAAAGATATTAGAATATCTGAGTTTAGTATATTACATAATCACTACATAGTATAAAACAAAGTCGCGTTTTCTGTCCCTATATCCCTTTGTATCCTTAAATCTTTAAAACTACGCAACGTATTTTGATGCGTTTTTTTTAATAGATAAAATTGTTAAAGAAGAAGGTTTATATGTATATAACATCATGCTACGACCAACAGGTGCGGAGCAGGAATAAAAAATGTTGCAAAAACGGGGTGATGCAGCCGCAGTTGCGCGGGTCAGCTAGTTATCTATATATGATTCCCGACAGAGTAGAATTAGGGTCACCCTCTTCTCGTGCGGTGTCGTACAATGTGGCTAAGAGATGAGGCTGTTTAACATCAGGCATATACAGTACAAACCTAGCCTTAGTGCATGGCTCGAGTTAATAATAGTGCCCAGAAAACGGCAATATGCTCACGCTAAATAATTAGAATAGAGGTATAAAGAGAACGGAACAAAAATTTACATAACGTAACATAAACTCACGCCTGTATCTCCGAAGGGGTAGGCAGAGTTGCTAGCATCCACGTTTCGCCAGTTAATGTTTAGGTTCCAATGTAATAGGTGGCGAGCCCATTGCCATTATTCGGGCACTTATAAACCTGCGATAAATACACACATAACTTCGAAAAGCATCGAAAAGTCATTGGCGTGTGCCACGGTAAAACCTAGGATCGAACCTGAGACCTCGTCTCAGCAGTCCATTACCCATACCACTAGGCTACTGAAATACGAATGATAATAACATTTTATACCATATCAATTCTCAATGGAATAAAATAGGGTTACCACATCTATTCTTGTAGGTATCGCAGAAGGGGATTAAGCGATAGGACAGTTTTTTATCAACATACAGCCATAACAAAGTGCCCGACAGATGGCGTTACTCAAACCGCTGACTTCAGTGGTTGAACAAAATCACTTATCCACTGAAATACAGGCAATCGACCTCATTAGCTTCAGTAGAAGAGCCACGAGAGGTTCAAGATGACAACAGCTTCACCGTCTCGCCCCTTTATGTTAAAATTAATTATTCGTCCCATAAAGTAGTCGCTGTTATAATTAATTTAACTTTGAATACTTTAGAAGTTTAATTAAGTTCTGTTGAGTAAGCAGTTTAGCGGCCCAGTTGATTTTATTTGGCAAAAATCTTAAATGTAATCCGCTTGGATCGGGGAACATTTGTTTTCTCCAATTAGACCACGTGGTGTGAAACTTTTAAAGGGAATATTATCGCTACGTTTAATACGTAGAGATGAAGGTGATATCGTAAGAAAGGTTTTAACTATCGAAGTGGATGGCCTCAAATCGCGAGGAAGGTATGGTGAAGACTGCACTTCGCCTGATGATAAGCTGAAAGCAAAGTCTCATAAAAGAAGGTCACCATTGCAAACACGTACAGTGCTATAATGGTGGTGCTCAGCTTGGCGGCCTCATCAGATGCTTTTTCACGCCCCGCTTATAGGACCCGGGACTGTAGTAGGAAGAAGGAAACACGTGCGCTGGGAAGACCAAAAAAGTTTCCTTTGTCTTCTGCCCTCCCCCCCCCCCTTCCTATCTGGTCGGCAGCAATAATGTGACGCTACTGGTGTTGCAAACGTCCATAAGCCACAGTTACAACTTCCCATCAGTTCCGTGTTTGCCACTCAAGTTGTATAAAGAAGTGATGAATGGAAAATGCACACCGCTGGTTTGCCAATTTATCGCCTAGCCATTCCCAAATTAGATCAAGATAAGTATATTTTTCCACCAGCTTTATTTATATATTCATTATTAAAACAAAAAAAAACCATTGAAATTTCTCAGCCAAACCATTATTCTCTTGTTATCTCAATTCCAATTCCAGCAAAAAGTTTCCGAAAATGCTTCTCTAATTCTGAATATTCGTATATCATCCAAATCTACGAGCTAGAAGTCGGCCGTAATTCATTCCAAGCATTTCTAGTTACCACAGGAAAAAATGTGACCACGAATTCAACGCCTTCAGGGAAATCTTGCAAAATGTCCATAAATGTTAATGTTTCACTTAATGTATCAATTCGTATTGCTTAATAGTCACAGATTTAGGTAGAAATACCACTTAGGGACCTTACCACGAAGAGATGAATATTAGGAATGTATGGAGGGGAGTGATTTGTGCCTCGATTAGGACTTAATAACCTCAAGGGATTGTACTATCAGGTAATAAAACTCTGTGTGAAAGGATTCAAGCAGACGCAGGTCATTGTGATGGGGAAACCGTTGTTACCACATCAGGAGAAGAGGGTTATCACCAACGAGAAGGCCCCGAGTCTGCTAAGATGTGAGAAATATGTTTTATATTATCTCACCTCCGGCAATCAAAGACACAAAGAACGGCATGCGTACTAGTCGGTTTGGGTTCGAGATCACTACTACCTCCACCGGCTTTGCCGGGGGTGGTATCCATGTGGATTTTAAACACAATATATAAAAACGTTCCAATGAGAGTTCCAATGTCAATCTCACAAAAATCTAAAAGCGATATTCTCATAACACAATTCAAGAAAACATACTGACATGACATCGTGACCGTATTTTACTCGTACATAAATGTGAGATTGAGCACAGATCGGCACTGAATTTTTTCGAGCATATTTTTATTACGAGAGTTGACGCTCAGATCAATATGAAAATGGGTCTAATTGAGGTCTGTTTAGAACCAGGTAAATATCCTAGATTATTTTTTAAAATAGCCACTAAGCCATTTTTGCTCCTCAACATTTCAAACTTTGGTAATCGCTAACTACAATTTTAAAACCCTTCACTTCAGAAACAAACCCGTAACATTTAAGTGAGCATCTTACATTTATCCAAGTAAACTGGGAAAACACAAAGCTGGCAACATTAACGGACAGCTTGGAGATTTCCCAACAGAATTAAAGCGTGTCTCCCAAGAACAAGGTACATTGTGCAATACATTTTTTAAAAGCCATTTTCTGTAGAAAATTGTTGAACTTTGTTGTGATATTGTAGTGTTAATATTTAAAAAGCAGGAATAGAGTTCCCGAAAAACTTCTTGAACAAAGGTCAAAACGTTCTCGTATGACGAAGACGTAGACCACTCTCTGAACTTTTTCCCAACACAGTTGGGGTCGGCTTTCCAGTCTAACTGTGATGCAGGCGAACTTGATATTTTCCGTGAAGCGACTGCTATAATGCCCTCCACAACCAATGGTCCAATGGCCAAAGACCACTCGTAATACATAATTAAATGACCGATCAACCAATACACCCGCACCTTCATAATATCTTATAACTCATTTATTTGTAAGAATATTACATATCACTTTAAAAAGTTTGTTAAAATATTAGCTGTCGAAGCTCTGAGTCATACAATTAATAGCCAAAATAACAAGTTAATTACTAAACAATAATATATACTACTAACAATATTATAAAGACGTTAAAATAAGAAGCAAATTCATGCTTTGCGCCTTTTCCCAACTTGATCTTTTTAGTCTCAATAAGATGGGGATATATTGATATTTTCCGCAAAGCGACTGCCATATGACCTTCGCTAAATAAATTCCCCTACAAACAATAAAAAGATCTTTTATTGATTTTTAAAATCAGTATTTCATCTTAGTTAAAACTCTTCAACTGCAGTCCTTAATTTAAACGGTACCTACCGTTCCAAACCATTGCAGCAAGCAAAAACAGGCTGCATATTAAAGCTCTCCTTTTGAATAAGAAAGGAAAGTGTCGAGATAAAGTTAATGTGGTGAAGTGGTACAGCGGTAAATCTCCGAGGAGGCTGTCGCAAATTGAACAATCATAGCACTGTTCTTCTAAACCTTAGGGAGAGTTTCTTGCTTTAAATATTCGTTGGTGTGAAGTTTTCTTGCCAGACTTATTATTCTGTCTTTTTTTAGACATTGTAAAGAATTATAACAGTATAGTTAAACTGCCTCCGTGGCTCAGTGGGTGTAGTATGCGCCGACTGTCCACGAGGTTATGGGTTCGATCCAAAAATTTGTGTGATCCATAAATAGTTGTTCTGAGTCTGGGTGTACTTTGTGTCCGTTAGTTGTATGTTTGTAAAGTCCCCTGCGGTACAGGGCTTGTACCCTAGTACGGGAGTTGTCATGAATAGATTGAATACATAAATAATAACATAAAATAAACTCACGCCTTTATCTCCGAAAGGGTAGGCAGAGGTACTGGCTCCCACATTCCGCCAGTTTATGTTTAGGTCCCAATGTAATAGGCGGCGAGCCTATTGCCATTAACCGGGCACTTATAAACCTGCGATAAATACACATAATTTCGAAAAGCATCGAAAAGTCATTGGTGTGTGCCATGGTAAACCTGGGATCGAAGTCGAGACCTCGTCTCAGCAGTCCATTACCCATACCACTAGGTTATCGCGGTACTGACTGACTAATGACATTGAAATATACTCAGACCGTTGCAGATAGATAATTATGTTTCTAAAATAATGTAAAACAATATATATTTTGAGAAATAAATCTTGTCTGAGACATATGAGCCACTTGAGACAATAAATAATTATGTAGAGATTGTAATTACATTTTGTAATTATAGGAACAAGTCTTGACATAATAATTACGGTTTGGATATTAAGTATTTATGTTGTATACTATATTTAATCTGTTTTCTGTACCCGGGAGAGCACGTTAAGCCATCGCTAGTCTTATTTGCTATACGAATATCTACTATACGGGTAGTTGTAACCCTAAAAAGTCTAACTGGCTTAACTAGATAATTTAGAAATCAATAATGAGTTGTGGAGGACGCGACTGCTACGCAGGAGTTGCGAGTTCGATTCTCGCTCAGTGCAAATATTTGTGTGTACGAAATATGAATATCTGCATTTTTCTGGGTGTTTCTATGTATAATATGTATGTATTTATTAAAAAAATGTATTTAAGTAAGTTTATCCGCATTCTAAAACCCGTAACACAAGCTAGTTAAGCTACGCTTACCATGGGTCTAGGTGGCGTTGTGTAGATTGTCCTAGAATAGAGTCCTAGAATATATTATGTTTTGAGTTTGAAATATATTTGTAACCGACGCATTCTAAATATTTTCTTGTACAAAAATTATTTCAAAAATATGGAAAATGCAATGTGGTATCTAAGAATTTATGAGAACTTAAATCTTGCAGCTCCGATAGCATTTCGTGCGTAAAATGTATCGTACTAATATATGAGGGGATATTACATTTTATTTTATGACTAGTTTCATTCGGTATGTGGGTCAACATTTTTCTTTTTAAGAAGCATATGTTACTTTTGAGATGTCTTTCTTCCATTAATTGGTCTCTTAAGAAGACCAATAGGCACATGTTATAGGTGTTATATCTCTACCTTACCTATTACAGAGGACTAATTACAGGATAGTAACATAACATAACATAAACTCACGCCAATATCCCTGAAGGGGTAGGCAGAGATGCTAGGTGGTTTCGCCAGTTTATATTTAGGTCCCAATGTAATAGGTGGCGAGCCTATTGCCATTAACCGGGCACTTATAAACCTGCGATAAATAGAGGAAAGATAGTACGCCATAATATAATATAATATATGATTTTGGGCTACCTCATCTCTTCATACGGTGTCGTACAAGGTGACTAAGGGATGGGGTTGTTTAACATCGGACAGATATATACAGCCCAAATTCATCCTCAAATGCTCGGGTCAATACGACAATAGGCTAATCCCCTATTACGTGGGACCGAACACAATGGTTGGTGAAATGTTGATGGTAATTCACCTTTACCTACCGCAGAGAGAAATAGGCGCGACCATAATGCTTATAGAAATACTTAGCTTTAAAAATTATTGTACCATAAAAGGGTAGGTATGGGAAAGTAGGACAACTAAAACTACAACTACATTATTTCATATGAAAACTCACCGTACTTAGTTCATAGTCAAGATTGTCATACCATACTTCATTTTTATAGGAGAATAAGCCTTCAAAATTAATAGCCCATTTCTTGTAAGTTAACTGATGTTCATAACAATTTTAAGGACAAAATGTAAAAATTCAATTCCCCGTAACGGCTGCAATATGGCTAGGTCTCTTAGCAATATTTCATCCGGGGCTTTTGGCCTGACATGATCATTTCCGGGAATTCCCTTTCTCACCTCCTGAATTAAAATGTAGTCGTTTCCGGTTGTGTCGTGAAAAAATGAAATATCATTCGCTTTTTTTTGAAAATTGAAATTTTTTCGTTCCCGTTTATACGAATTGGGGCTGTAAGGGGACAATGGGGTGAATGGATTTGTAGAATGATTTTATTGTGCGTCATTCGCTGTTATTTATTATATAGATATTGGGGTGATTTTTTTGAAATGTAAATTGAATGATTGATAGGTTTATGATTTATATCTTTAGCACAATTTATTCTAAGTTATGCGTTTCTGTGATACGTCACATAATAAATTATCTTTGTTGTCATCCAAATATGGTAACTCGGTAAAATAATGTTTTTAATTTTTTACAAAAATTAGCTTTTGCCCGCGGTAGTATTTTTTTTTTGTTAAAATATGATTTTTTCTTCTTTATAAGTATCTTAATTCTTTATAAAATAAGCATGAATGCCTTTTTACATTCCACTTAAAAATTCAAGATAATAAAAGGCAGAAAACACATATGTATAAAAATACGTGTCCTTTGTTGTGAAACAAACAAAATGTACAGATACTGAAGATGCCCATTTTATTTGCTAAGATTGTTAAAACAATAAGACTGTGACGGTCTTTACTTGAGTCCTCGCGTGTTGTGTTTGCTCTTTGCTCCGAACTATTTATTTTACCCCAGTCGCTTGTACCGACTTACAAGGTTTGCTGTAAATAATATGTGCCTTGGGTAAAATTTACTCTAATATTATAAAGAGAAAGGATTTGTTTTTTTGTTTGGCTACAAAAGTACTGGACCGATTTCAATAATTCTTTCACCTATGGAAAGCTACAATATCTAGGAGTTATATAGGCTATATATCATCACGCTAGCATCCAAGGGAGCGGAGCATAACATAACATAAACAAAGCATAAACTCATGTCTACATGCCCGAATGGGTAGGCAAAGGGTGCTAGCACCCACATTTCGCCAATTTATGTTTAGGTCCGAATGTAATAGGTGGCAAGCCTATTGCCATCCACTGGGCACTTATAAACCTGCGATAAATACACACATGACTTCGAAAAGCATCGAAAAGTCATTGGTGTGTGCCATGGTAAAACCTGGGATCGACCCCGAGACATTGTCTCGCAGTCTATTATCCATACCATTAGAGAAATAAGTAGAGAATCGAGTAGAGTCGTGCAACGCGATAATCCACATCCACTCGGGCGGAGCCGCGGGTAGCAGCTAGTATTTTATATAGTTAATTACCAGTTCGCTACTTAACATTATGTAATGGGAAGCTGTGTTTGAACTAGTGATATTTATGTGTAGAGTGTTTCTTCGTTAAGAGCTGGCAACCCTTTATAATTTTCTGATAAAAGCTTGTACCGCGTACGTGATAATGGCTTTGTAGTATCACGTTTATGTTTATATCTTGTGTATAATCAGGTTTCTATAGAAGGGGAAAATCTAAATTTGAAGGAAATATCAGTAAAAGACTCCTTTCTGCAAATATTTGCCTGTTCATAGTGTATTTGTATTTATAAAAAGTTAAGATTCGTATTTCGAACAGTATATCTAATTTAAAATAAGATTGTGTACCGCGGTAGCCTAGTGGGTGATGGACTGCTGAGACGAGGTCTCGGATTCGATCTCAGGTTTGACCATGGCTCACACCAATGACTTTTCGATGCTTTTCGAAGTTATGTGTGTATTTATCGCAGGTTTATAAGTGCCCGGTTAATGGCAATAGGCTCGTCACTTATTACTCTGGGACCTAAACATAAACTGGCGAAATGTGAGTGCTAGCACCTCTGCCTGCCCCTTCGGGGATACAGGCGTGAGTTTATGTACCTCAAAACTTATTACAGAATATTTTTTTATATCAAATAATGAAGTATTTATGCTGATGGGGCTAGAATCCCTAAGACGTAAATGAAAATTTATAATAATTTTGACGTCGATTGAGACTAAATTGCTCCTAGTATTCCCCCTGAAATAGTTCCAGTCCCGTCTAGGCATTCATTTTTTCCAATATAAATTTACGTCATGAAAATATTTCTACTCGCGTTCGAGTTTTAAGCCGTAGATTTTAGATATATCATGCAATCCAATATACATACATTCTAGGTATTCACTTTTTCCAATATACATACATTTACGTCATAAAATATGATTCTACATATCGAACGCAAGTTTATTATTCTATAATAAATACACATTTGACAATTAACCCTATAATCCCCCTGATATTATATTTCTGAAATTATTTATTCGTTAATTAATTAAAGAGAGCCGAACTCCTTTGTTTGACCATATTATATCGTCTGATTTTCATGACTAATTAATTATTTATTAACGAAACTTGAAACTTTGAGTGTTTCCGTGATGGATATTTTTACGATATATATTTTTAATTAATATAGAGAAAACTAAATTGGCCTATGTCTAGCAGATTTTTGGCAGTTGACTAATTGATTAATACATACAAGTCATCATTCCCTGAACCTTTTTCCCAACTCAGTTGGGGTCGGCTTTCCAGTCTAACTGTGATGCGGCTGAACTTCGATATTTTCCGTGAAGCGACTGCCATCTGACCTCAATAATAATAACTTGATTAATACATACAAGTATTATTAGTATATTATGTTTATTACATATATTACATAATGAACATCATAATGTATAAGAAAAATTACATTGACGATTTTAGATTCATATTTTACATACAATATATACCTTCAGTTTTCAAAAGGGTAAAAATTTTTTTTTTTCTGAAGCTATATGGGACAACCCTCTTTTCAAACTCTAGTTACATTTACTAATAACATTTTGTCCAACCCAAAAATCGAACACAGTATATACAATAAATTACTGAGGTACGTAGTAATTTTTAAACTGACCATTGTAATTCTAACATAATTCTCTGATGGTTGTTAAAATGTAAAGCTAACGTTTAAAAAAAAAGTTACACGCACATATCTGTGCAAAACAAACATACTATGTAAATTTGTAACCTAAACATTCAGCGTATGTCATTCATCACATGGGCGAGGGGTGAAAAGGGGGTGAAAAGGGCTCAAAGTGGGAAGGGGTGAAAAAAATCCAACATGTTAACGGTTCTGTGTAAATTTAGAGAAGGAAAGTTGATGAATCGTTACATTTACTGGGTTAATGGTTGACGAATGTAACGTAAACTGCTTTTTAGCCGACTTCAAATAAAGGTGATTCTTGTTTATCTTTTTTATGTTTGTTTGGAACTTTTTGTGTGTAAAATTTATAGGTTCAGTATAACATCATATTATTGTAGCTACGAGTATAAGAGCAACCTGCTCTAGGTACTTTTTGCTTTCGTCAAATATATATATAAATACATCCTTCAACAAAACCACTCAAATCCGTTGCATAGTTTTAAAGATATAATTCAATTCAATTCCAATTATTTATTTCAAACTATATCAATATAAAGTTGGTTACTAACAATAATTGTCTTAATCTAAAGTTGATTTTCAAAAAAAAAAACATCAATAATAATCAATTAAATTAAATAAAAAAAGAAAGTAATAAGTTAAAATCAATTCACTAAAATCAATTATTTAAAATCAATAGGAATAAAATTATTAAAATCAATAAATAAAATGGTATATAATATAAAGATAAGTGAGAAGTGACTTCATTCCATTCTATACCAAACGTTCAAAAATTAGTTTTTATCTACGAATAACAAATCACATTCACAAGTAAAATTATTCGCACCCACAAGACCACTAAAACCTAGCCAAGCCTTACAATTACACCCTTTGCATCACAAAAAGCCGTGAGATAAAGTTATTTTTATTACAGAGAATAAAAAGACGATGGCCGTAGGTATTTTACAGGTTATGGCCCGCCAGAATATATTGTACGAATTATGTGGCGAATTGAAAATTATAATTCAATTGTAACGTGTGATAATTTGGATGTAATGGTGGGAGCTTACCATTGGATCTCATGTTTTTATTAATGGTATTTTTGATTAGGGATGGTTTTATAAGTGCCCGGTTAATGGCAATAGGCTCGCCACCTATTACATTGGGACCTAAATATAAACTGGAGAAATGTGGGTGCTAGCACCTCTGCCAACCCTTTCGGGGATATAGGCGTGAGTTTATGTTATGTACTAGTAAATAATTTCTTTGATTGGTCGTACCTAGTTATATACTACCCGTAATGCCATATGAGCTCAAATTGTACGTACTACTAAACGAAAACTCACCATCCTTTTTGAGGTAGTACCAACTATATTGCGACCACCTTTTTTTAACCGTTCAAAATAGCGATTACTTTGCTATAGATAAAAAAAGTATTTATGGCGTTTCAAACTTTTAATCGAACAAGCTTGAATATTTAAAAAAAAGTTCAGACGTATTCTTACAAAAAGGTTTATATTGTGGAATTTATCCTTTGTGGCATAAATACGTTCACCAATGACACGCGTGCACCGACTACAAGACATTTCCACTTGTTTTTCATTTTGAATGATTTTTATCTATACATTTGTACAACAATGAACCAACATGTTATACATCACAAATTGTATCACAGATAATGAAGGTGTATAACCCTAAATAGCAATAAACATACCTATATTTTTGTTTGCCACATCGAATTATTTTTATTTATATCTGCTAAGAGGATTCTGGGTAGTAATGGCGTCATTTGTCAGGGCAAAGTATTGTTACAGGTAGACCCAGGATGCGGTTTGTTTGTGGGATGAGGGGTAGAATAGGGGTAGAGTTTTGTTATATGTTTTGTGCGAGTTTGTAAAGGTCTAACTAATATCATCAAGGAAAGTAAGTTGTATTTTTTGTTACTGTAATGTTGATTGAAAGGGTTAATATTTTTATTGAGTTGATACTTATATTATATTTTGTACTATTAGGTATATACCTATAGTTGTAAAGGTTTTATAGGTTATATTATGTTCGCAATGTTCTACCTGTGGTGTACAGATTATTTAACATACTTAATCACAAAAAAGAGTCATATGAACTTCTCAATTTTATTTTACAAGCACGCGGCCTTCCTCCTTGAAAGTGGTTATCGTGGCCTATGGACGTTTTCAATACCAGGGGCGTCTTATTCGTGCTGCCGACTATATAGAGAAGAGGAGGGAAAGGGAAGGGGCTAGATGGGGACGCCATGGTCCCCACATTGGGGGAAGAGGGTCATCTCAACAGAGATGTCCCCGGGTTTGCCAGGATGCGAGAGATATATCTTGTCTTGTCCCTTGACCCATGTCTCTTGACCCATGGACGGCGTGCGTTTTGGTCTGTTCGAGTCCGACATAATCACCTCCACCGGTTTTGGTGGAGGTGGTATCCGTGGGCATGATAAAAAAAGGGTATATTTTTTGTACATACTCAAACATAGTACTAGTTTTCTTGTATATCATTAAAGTGAAGTAGTACAGAAGTTTACGGCGATAAAAATCTTACTTAAGCACAGAAAAAAGTGTTTTATGAAAGTATTTTACAGCTTTAAGTGGATTGCTGGAGTTATTTTCTTATTTTCGTGAAACTTTTTTTGAAAAGTTTCTATTTGAATTGAGTTTTCTTTAGTTTTTGATACGAAAACTATTGCGAATTCAATTGCGAGGACGAGTTCAGAATGTGCGAAAGATTCTTTGTTAAAACTTAAATATTAGAATAGAATAATAGATTGACTGTGGGCTTTTTTTTATCGTGCGCAAAATCCCCCACGGATACCACCTCCACCAAAACCGATGGAGGTGATTATGTCGGACTCGAACCGACCAAAACGCACGCCGTCCACGGGTCCTTGATTGCCGGAGGTGAGACTATACAAGACATATCTCTCGCACCCCGGCAGACCCGGGGACATCTCTGTTGAGATGACCCTCTTCAGATTGACTGTGGGCTGACTCGTGGCTAGTTATTTCGCTTGATAGCGCTTTTACAGATGCCTTGTGAAGAAACGAAACACGTGTTATCGTATATGTATGCGGAAGCACATCTTTTCTCGAGTAACAAGTCTTTTTACTTATCTTGCGGGATGCGGTTTGACATTCCATTCTATGACAATTAGAAATAATTTTCTATTGTTCTCGTTGGGATTGTTAAAACCATGGGTGAGTAGTGGGTTCTCCTTCCTTCCACAATATATATTTTGTAGTTATTACTTTGGTATTTAAAACTTTAACTTCTTACAATAAGGTTCATATTATCAAACTTGTCCTTCGTTGCGTAAAAACGCACACCAATGACGCGCGTACACCTCCTACTTCACACTTCCAAATGGATAAAACTGAACAGTTACTTTTGCCTTCACAAGAAAACTTAACGAAATCTAATTTCGTTTTTAGATTCAATCATTATTAGTATTGGAAATCTATTCACAACGCCTTGTATTTTCCGTAATACGCCATACCCAATTACGTTCTTAAATAAATAAAGTACAATCGCGTACTACACGTTCCAATAATAATAAATAAAAGTTGGTGCTCGTCAATCGGCAAGATTCGGTAGTTTTCGCCGCCATTCGTTAGCGCCGCACAATACACTACGAAAAAGGCAAGAAATACCTTTTTTTTTTCTTTTTTACGCGACGATATTGTCCACTTTGTTGTTATAAATGGGCTGCGTGTGTAATCTTTATTACTGTAACGTAAACACAGTTATCTTAAAGGTTAGTTTTTCTTTTTCTTGGTGTAATCATTGGACATTGAATAGTCGGGTACGGGTAAGAGAAACGGGTGTTTTCTGTAAAAAATGGCTGCATATAAATCTTGTCAATGCTTGTTTCTAATAAAAGGGATAAAGGTGTTTATTTTTATTTAGAAAATTTTAGGATTAATCATTAATTCTGTTGGATAACATATAAATTAAAGATCTCTAGACAGGATATGGGATATCATTGTGTTAAAATAAGTAAATAACTGTCTATCTATATGTAACTATCTTAGTATATTCTTGCATTCGATTCAGAAGTAATATGTCAACAAAATTATAAAAAAAAATGATAAAACTCGGTCTGTTTTATTCTATTGCGTCGATTACATAAAATATATATTTTCTATTGGAGTTGCCAATGACTACACCTTTCTACTTAATACGGCACACTCACTTTCAATTTTACAATAAAATAAAAGCAAATTATTGTTTTGTGTAACATCTATATTTTGTTCATCGTAACACAACAAATAAACCTTTTTAGAATATAATAAGGGTGCTACAGCTAATAAAACTAATAAATAAATAATTCTGTCACTGCTGCTGCTGCTGTCGTCATCGCAATTATTCTGACAGGACTGTGACGTAGGTATCTCCTCAGAATAATAAGTCTGGCAACAATTTAGAACAATTTCTTGATGAAACATTGAAGCTCGCCATAACTTCTTAGAGTCGGTAAGCCCCCAGCTAGTCCTAAAATTAGTTAAAATGATGATAATAAATGAGAAGAAAAGCCTGGCGGGTTATAAGTAAAATATACAAATACAAATTTATAGTGAAATGTCGTCAACCCGTAAATTTATGACGAAAACAAAATATTTAAAAACATTAATGACATTAATAAGTGGTAGGAGATAGTGCAGTTATTATATCTTATTCAAGAATGTCTATAAAACATGTGTTACACAGTTTATTAAATAAATATAATGAAATTTTGACAAGTCACTGAAGTTAAATCAATTTTCACGTCATTATACACGTATTGTACTTTTTCTGGTTAACAATTTTTGCCGTGTTAGCGTTCGTCTAATGTTATTGAATGTACGCGACTGTACATGGTTGATTGGTGATGTATTATTATCGGTACGTTCTATTGTGTCCATGAAATATGTGGGAAAATGGGAAGCACGGCTTATTTTCATGTTGATATCCTACCGTATATGTTGCTACCCTATTGAATGGGTTGGGCAGAAATATTGTATGTGTTTACCACTATCTCAGCGATTTATGTCCAGGGTGGGTTAAAAATAGCTGGCAATGTGATATCGTGGTTGTATTATATTTGTATAATAATAGAGTAATAAAATAGATTGAAATGGAGATGAGGGGATATTATGGGATTTCCCGTTCGAATTTCAAGTTGCTTGCGAACTTGGGAAACTATGTCTTTGATAACTAAATATACAAACAACGTTTCTTAATAAATATTGTACTATTACTACTCTGTGCCGTGGTGGTACTGAATGCGACTGTTAAGCAGGAGGCGCAGGTTCGATCACCGCTCAGTGCAAATATTTGCATACATGAATATGGCTATTTGCACTGATCTGTCTGTGCCTCGGAAAGCACGTTAAGCCGTCGGTCCCGGTTGCCATACAAACTTTGTTACGGGTAGTTGGAACCCTCAATATTCCGACTAGCCTAATTACACGACTTCGATTTCGCCATATTGGTTGTGGAGGTCCGATGGCCATCGCTTCACGGAAAATGTCGTAGTTCAGTCGCATCTTAGTTAAACTAGAAAGCCGACCTCAACTGAGTTTGGGATAGGCTCAGAGAATGATGACTACTACTATTGGAAGGATGATCACAAGTCTAAGGGAAGGGTTGACTTTCAGCTCATCTAACTTTAAGATCTATAATCCTTTCACAGCCTAAGTCTATTATAACTAAAAGTAAGATAGATAGCGTTAACAAAATAATCTAGATCGATGTCTTATTTCTTTATAAGAATGTAAGTAAACTCTTGCGAATAGTATCCTAAACTTAATTACATTAATAAGTAGATCAGTTATCCAGAACCTTCTAAGACTTGTAGTTGTGTAGTGGCATCACTTCATACAATTTTAGTTTTGAATTGTTCAAGAACTTTTGAGGCACACTGTATTGGAGATATTTAAAAAACCTTAAGTTATTTTAGTTTTCAATATACAAAAAAAATTATTAAGGTAAAATTATAAGAATTATTTGTATGGGTAATATTAATATTAAAAAGGAGTTGTTAAGTATATAAATTGTTTACATTATTCTACACGGATTTCTCGCGTTATATTATTTGCTCAAAACATATAGTACAACTCAAAACATACAGTACAGTATAAATATACACTAGTAAATTTTAGGTCGAGCTAATTTATTTATAAGAAAAATAATCCATGTACTATTGAAATGTTTTTTTATTAGTTAACACTAAACCACTCTTGTTATTAGTTTATTGTATTATTATTATATACACATTCGTATATTTGACTCACACTTTGCGTACATATTATTAAAAAAAACTATTAACACATCACGCCATTTTTGTTACGAGTGGTTCTAAATATATTTATTACTTGTGTAAATATAGATTTTGCTATACTAGTATTGTTTACTCGTACAACTTTACATTTATCACTAGCACTTATATACCAAAATCCAAAAACCTCATTTACGTAATCAATTTTAGGAGAATTTAAACTTGACTCCGTGGCTCATCGGTTAGAACAATCCCCAAAAGAAAGAGGATCACCATTACAAGCACGTTAAGTGTTACAATGGTGGCACTAGCTTGACGGCCTCATCAGATGCTTTTTCACGCTTCGCTTAAAGGACCCGAGACTGTAGGTAGAAAGAAACACGTGAGCTGGTAAGAAATTCCAAGACTTAATGGTGCGGCAGAGGAAAGTTTCACCGAACCGCTTAGCTTTTGACTTGTCTTTTTTCGATGAATTGATTTAAAATACTCACAATCCTCCTCCTCCCTCCTTTGAGAGAGGACTATGTCCAACAGTGAGCTGCGATAAACTCATTACTTAATTTTTATTTGAAAGGTATCACCCAGACTTATAATCTTTGCCATATTTAACTGTGAAAACCACTACAAAAATATCGTGATACCCAAAACACAAGGTGCGTGCATTACCTAACTATTAATATTACCCAAACAAACAGTCACACCACTTCAACTGAATACAAAATGCTCTCACCTAAAAGAATAAGACGCTCAGAAACATTTGCGCCAAAAATAGTAGCAGGAAAAAAGGCTATATTTCAGAGGTAAATATTTCGCTGAAGAAAATTGTCCGGGTTGAAATTCACGTGGTCTGAAAATGGCTGTGCCTGTACTTGGAGGGTACTAGTATGGACGGCCATGTATCTAGGCCGCTTGTGGGTATAATCGGTGACATAAGTGTTGAAAAATATTTTATTTATGGCCGTGTGTTTCTGTTGGTTGCGGTTGTGAAAAATGTTGGTCGTAAGTTTTAGAAATTTTATAAAAATTAAATGAATTAATAATTTTTTTTTATCTGTACTTTATTATACTTTATTAAACGCGTGTAGGGAATCTTTAAATAGGTTCTCTGTGTGCACTATTAAGTGGCAATGAATAATAAAATATTTACTTAGTCTATACTTACGGTTATACATAAAGGACATTTAACAGTTATCAGTTATTTTATAAGTAAGTTTACAGTGGTATATTAGCAGACGTATTACCCATATCAATGTCCTTTAACTATCATGGTGATCAAATACAATCCATAAACGTCACACATAGTATTCTACGACCTCATACCTTATCTAATATTCAACTGTGAAACAAGACAATTTACACCCCATAACCCTTCAGTCATTTATATAATTTAACACATTCAAAAAGATAGAAGGGTTAATTAATATTTCCGTCACAATTTTGGGTTCTATTGTAACAATGTGTGTAATTTTCCATTTCTGTAACTAAAATTGGAACACGGTTAGGCAAGGTTGATGGAGGGTTGCCACCTATGAGTCATTTGATTATATAATCCCGTAGCTATAATAAAAAATAGCTAACATCTAATCTCAAAAAAGGCTTTGACATCAGAAAAAAACATACGAGTTTCAATTTAAAATATAATCACAGTTTTATTTATTTTTTACTGTACAGGACTATGGTGTTAAAGCTAACAAAAATATATTTCAACCACCTCAATTTTCATTACACACATACCTATGTTAGACTTGGGAGGCAATAACCATTTTAAATCCTAAAAAGTTAACTGCGTACTATAATTTGGCAACGTATGCTACATATCCGCTATGAGCTCATCCAGGTACCAATGAAAAGGACCAACGAGGCATCACAAACAGTATGTCCTGAAAAAAAAATCCAATTACCTACGCGGAAAAATAATAAAAAGACGAAAAAAAGGCAGAAAAAACATCACAAAAAGAGCACTTTTGTCGTCGACTGTGCCACGAAATTCTGCTGCCAAGCGAGGCGTTACTTTTAATCTCGAATATTGCAATGGCGACAATTTGAAACCTACCCTACCTCTTCCCTTTCACACTTATTCTCCTTTCATAGCGTTGTCCTTTTCTGTTGATGCGTAAATTTATTTTGCCCAACTGAGGGATACACGAACAATTATTATGTAATTCGTGACGACTTCGGCTGGGAAATTCGGGAATATTGGTGCGAATTTTGGTGTTAATTTGAATTTTCAGACGACTTGTGTTACTGTTTTGTAGTGGCTACTCGCGATTTGGGGCCCTACCACTACCTCTTAAAAGTAATATTATTTCAATCTCACTATACTTTCATAGTGAGATTCAAATCGTTAGTTTCCGCCAAGATATACAGGATACTAGTGTTATATGGTTAAAATGTTGTCAGTGGGAAAACCAAAGGCTTATCCTACATCTTTTGCGCTGACGACACAGAATGTCTCTGTTCTTATAGGGGTTGAGGCACGAGTGTTATTCCTCTGGTGTTACACTCGCCCATAGGCCACGGTAACCACTTACCATCAGGTGGGCCGCGTGCTTGTCTGCGACCTAAGTTGTAAAAATGGGTCAAACGGTATCTCTTACTGTTGTATACATATTTATACTTATATTTTTATTTATTAAAAGTACCGCGGTAGCCTAGTGGTATGGGTAATGGACTGCAGAGATGAGGTCTCGGGTTCGATCCCAGGTTTACCATGGCACACACCAATGACTTTTCGGAGCTTTTCGAAGTTTATGTGTGTATTTATCGAAGGTTTATAAGTGCCCGGTTAATGGCAATAGGCTCGCCACCTATTACATTGGGACCTAAACATAAACGGGCGAAATGTGGGTGCTAGCACCTCTGCCTACCCCTTCGGGGATAAAGGCGTGAGTTTGTGTGTGTGTGTGTGTATTTTTATTTATTTGTTTAGATTTTACACTTGTCTCATAAGACATACATACACATACTCACGCCCGTAATCCCCGAAGTGGTAGACAAAGGTGCATTAAATACCCACATTTTACCAACTATGTTTTTCGGTCCCACGTAATAGAGACCAAAGCCTATTGCCGCCAATCGGACAAAATAAATTCCTAACCAAAAATGTTGAAGCTAAATAAATTATGAAAAAAAAATTGACCCGATTCCTTGCCATGCGGTGTAAATCGCAAGGAAATTAATTACATGCTTAGCCGCACAAGCACTATCAATAAACGTCTTGAATAATTGAAGGGCGACGACAATCTGAGTCTGAATCTCACTATGAAAGTGAAGAAAGAGGGAAACATAACATAACATAAACTCACGCCTGTATCCCCGAAGGGGTAGGCAGAGGTGGAGGCAGTTTATGTTTAGGTCCCAATGTAATAGGTGGCAAGCCTATTGCTATTAACCGGGCACTTATAAACCTGCGATAAATACACACATAACTTCGAAAAGCATCGAAAAGTCATTGGTGTGTGCCATGGTAAACCTGGGATCGAACTCGAGACCTCGTCTCAGCAGTCCATTACCCATACCACTAGGCTACCGCGGTTCTTGTGAGGTTCTTGAGAAAGAGGGAAATACTCATAATATTACTTTTAGGGGGTGGTGGCAGGGTCCTTTCGCTATACGACAGTCGTTAAAAGATAGTGGTCCAAACGAGTTTGAATTTCAGCAACTGTTTTGTTGTTTGAAGCTATTCTTTACCAAGAAATTTCGCCGTTAATTCGTGAAGATGTTCAAACATTTAGGTGCGAAATTGATTTTACAAATCATTAAATGTTTACAGCCACTTTAGTTTTATGTAATGATTGCTCGTGTTAATGATAAGTATATATTTTGTTGTGTGACTTAAGTTTAATGCGACTTAAGTTTTTGAAGAAAATTTTTATATTGATTCGATTCATTTTCGGAATATGGTCATGATATAATTCAATTCTAAATTAAACTATTAAAATTCAAATCTTTTGAAATTGAAACAATTAAAGTTGTTATTGCAAATGATCGATTCAACTATGAAAAATGCAACGTTTTCGCGATTATTTATTTTATTTATTATTTTGTGACAAACAAGAGCTGATAATGTATACATACATATTTGAAATGTGTTAATTAAACCCTTTCTATTTGATACCATACACGGCATATTTATTTCAAATTTTCTACAGAACATTCTGTGACCGCTAGAGGGCACCATATTAGATTTAGTGATACGAAATATAGGCTATAACCAGCGGATGATCAAAACCGCATCTAATAACTCATTTGGCCATTTCTAATAAATAGTTTAAGAGCTATTAGGGTCATATGAACTAACATACATACATAGCCTGTCAAAATCAGAACCTTCATTCTTTGACCATTCATTGCCCTTTATCAGCGGTATGGGTAATGGACAACTGAGATTAGGTCTCGGGTTTGATCCCAGGTTCTACCATGGCACACACCAATGACTTTTCGATGTTTTTCGAAATTATATCGCAGGTTTATAAGTGCCCCGTTAATGGCATAAGGCTCGCCACCTATTACATTGGGACCTAAACATAAACTGGCTAAATGTGGGTGCTAGCACCTCTGCCTACCCCTTCGGGGATAAAGGCGTGAGTTTATGTTATGTTATGTTATCAGTGATATTTTCAAAAGTCGTACAATTATCTCAAGGGTAATAATTTTACCTAAAAACTCAAATTATGTGGCCTTACGCCATATTACTTTTCTAGTTCACAAATCATTATTAAACAAGCCATTTATTTCTAAAATGTTTGAACTAAAATTGCCCGTCTAGTCAGCAAATTCAAAGTTAGCAGACTGATCCAATATTTATTTAGAGAAAAAGAAACAATTTACGTTCTGATTGACTTCCAACTTCTGTTTGTTTTCTCCCTTTGATTCAAGGAATATTGTTTTTAAAACGAATGGTGTGGGCCCTCTGTTCCTAAGGGACGCGTTTTTATCGATCGATAATGCCGTACGCGTTATCGCGATATCAGACTTAAGTGCAATCGACAAAGTTAACAGTTACATCTTGACATATAATTTTGTATCTATATATATAAAAATGAATCCCGAAATATGTTGGCAAGCGCATAACTCGAGAACGGCTAGACCAATTCGAATAATTCTTCTTTTTATTTGTTATCATAGTAGTTACATTTTTCATGGATTTTTTAGTGTTTTAGTCATGAAGTCTTGGAATTCCTTACCAGCGCACGTGCTTCCTTCTTCCTACAGTATTGAATCCTTTACGCGGGGCGTGAAAAAATTTCTGATGAGGCCGTCAAGCTTACCACCATTATACCACCATTGTTACACTGTACGTGTTTGTAATAGTGACCCTCTTTCCTGAAACTTTCAGTCACTTTCAGCTTACCATTCAAGCGGGGCGAAGTCAAATTAACGTACCCTAAATAAAAAAAACCGAAATAGACACATAATGACCGAAATAACAGGTCAAACACATAACTATCCTTGTTGGCACCACAACCGGGTAATAAATGTAGTTTTCTTTATGATTGTAACTTACGAGTTTTCCCGTGAAAAGCTCGTAAGTCCGTCGGCCATGATGATAGCAACTAGGCTTATTCGCTCTTTTATTGCTAATCGCGACGTAAACGTGTTTGATCCCGGGCGTTTACATTATCTCTGCAGAATTAAGGAGCTTAATCATTCTACCGTTTCATCTTTTACATCTACCAATTTCAATCTAGAGGACTATTCGTGTTACGACTGTAATTAGTGATGTTTACTTATAGAATTAGGATGTAATTACATTCACTAATTCTGTTTTATTTGGATGGAGAAACTTATGGGTGTATAAAATAAAATAATTATAGTTGCGGCACGCTAATAGTTGCGATAGCCTAGTGGTATGGGTAATGGACTGCTGTGACGAGGTCTCGGATTCGATCTCAGGTTTTACCGTGGCACACACCAATGACTTTTCGATGCTTTTCGAAGTTATGTGTGTATTTATCAAGGTTTATAAGTGCCCGGCACGTATTCCATTGGGACCTAAACATAAACTGGCGAAATGTGGGTGCTAGCACCTCTGCCTGCCCCTTTAGGGATAAAGGCGTGGGTTTATGTTATGTTATGTAAACTCACGCTTAAGTTTCTGTTCTATTGATTGAGCGTATTACCTATTCTATAAGGTTGGGGCAGAAGTATTTTCGTATTTTTCATACAAAAGATTTTGAAAATTAAAAATGTACTGAATTTCTTAAACACATAATACGTTCATATTGCTTGTTTGAAAAACAATTGATAAATGGCGGGATATAATTCTTTTTTATTTTTAACATCATCGGCACGTCAACATTTAATTAAAACCAGCCAGTTACATTTAGTACAACCAAAGAGGTTTGACTACTATAATATATTCAAAATACGAATACTTTTGTCCTTATCTATCAGTTAACAGTCGCTATGTTCCATTAGCCTTCTCATTGGACAGGAATCAGCGAATACGTGAAACCAAATCTCTCGTTTCATATGCGCTATTAAGGCGAGGTTGCAGTGAGTCAAGTAGGTATTTTACGTCGCCTCAGTACCTCAGTCCCCGCAGCCGAATCGAGTGTAATCGACGCAACGAGCGGGCAGCGCGGGCGGCGCGCAGGCGCGCGCCGTCGTATAGTATAACCCGGTACGCGAAAACTCGAGACTCGCGTTTGTTACAAAAACTAAGAAACTGGGATGGAGTCCAAAAGCTGACAAAGGGTGACACCTAAGACCTGAACATATAGGTCATAGGCCACCGTGACCCTCTTTGCATCAGGTGGGCCGTATGCTTGTCTGCCACATAAGTGATATAAAAAAACATGTTGTTCAGGATGAAGGGAGGGTGGGATTGATTGTAAGAGTTCATCGGAATACTCACTATAGGCTATGTGTACCTTTTTCACTTATATGTGTATATACTGTGTAGCAACACTGTTTTTAATTATATAAAAAAAAACATACATGAAGTTGCGTGCGGGAGATTGTAGTGCTATTTTAGAGTACTCGTGTCTGTGTCGTCACCAAACTAGGGTGTCACTACGCCACGGTCACGGTACGTATATCGTAAAAGCAGTAGGTTAGATTCGGGCACATAATGTTATAGTTTTTCATTGTATAGTTAGAGAAAAAAATCACTTAAATTTAACATACATATTTTTGTATTTTCATTTCATTGGAACATATGAACATACAGAAAAAATAAAAGCGTCTTCAAAAAACAAAACCTATTGAAAAGTGAAACATAAATAAACACATTACCACTTCTTTGCGTCGCGCATTCGGGTAAAAAAGACATTTTGTGCTGCCTACTGATCTGTTAGTAGATAGATAGTTAGTAGAAAATGCACGTCGTCACATGCAATCCTAAAATCAAGTCAAGTTTCTTTCAACTTAACTGGCATTAAAGGGTTTAGGTTTAGGGAGACGCCCAAGATCGTGTGAAGTGGAAGAGGTAGAGCCGGAAGGCGGACCCTGAGCTCCGAGTTCACCTTGGCCTTGGATGCAGTCAGGAAAATAAGTCTCTATGAGGATGGTGATGATGAAAACGCACAATTCAAAAAATTTCAAATATGATATTATACTCTCTGTTTGTAGCACTAAAGCCAGCCTCAACTAGATTGGATTGATGCTGATGTAAAGTGATCGAAGGAACATGGTTTTCGTTATTTTCTTTCTCTTCGTTCAAGACGATGCTTCTAATAGGCATACCACGGATATGCCTTGAATCAACTAACTCCGGCAGCAGACTATTCATATAAAACTGAATTATAAACCAAAAAACAAAAAATAACCATAAACCAAAAATACACATTTTGCACCCCGTCACATGCAACTGACCTTGAATTAATTTAATTTGGTAAAACCAATTACTATTTTTATTTATGGTAAATTGTTAAGTTGGATTTTATTATTTTCTAGAGATTTTTCTAAACCATTTTTTGACGACAATTTTGTCATTTCCAACAAGACCATCTGGAGTGGCTCCAATAAAAGGGTATTTGCGGTCAATAAAAAGTCCACACTGATCTATTTTTATGTTTTTCTGTTGTTCCATTTGCTGTATGGAATGTTTTTCGTTTTCGATGCCGTGAGCTACTGAAACCACTTGGTTTAGATTTTATTATATAGGATTATTTTTTACTAATGGTGCACTATCTATTGTAACTTTTCGTTTACAAATGGGACCGAAGTTTGAAGCTGTTGTTATTTTTTTTTTTAGTTCGAGCCATTTACTTGAATCTCTTTGTAAAATTTTTGATCGTTCAATACGGTCCTGTCTGCTGTAAGTTTCATCAGATTTATGAGATAATTTTTTCACCAGTTTTATAATATTCAAATATGTCACAGATTTTAGTAAAAGTACTGATAGTTACGTGGCAATTTGCAAACTAGAATTAGAAACGTCTACGGGCTGTTCAACACCAGCGGCTTTTCGCTTCTCATTGCAGCACTGTAACATAAAATATGTATAATTATACTCAGCTGCGGTAGCCTAGTGACTAAGGCAATCTATTCAATAAAAAATACTAACTTCGACCAACTACTGACGTGAACCCACTTGTAATTTAGCTAAGAGTTAGGGGCTAAGAAGACTAGAGCAGTCATCAAGCATACCAAAATTTTTAGAGCCATAGATATAGACTAGTTATTGTACACCAAATTCAAATTTTTATATACCTACTGTACATTTTTTGTACAGTGGCACAAAAGAAAAAAATAAATAGACATAAATTAAATTAAATTGACAGCACAATTGTGCGAGCGAGAGAAAGTGATAAGCTGCGCCATTTTAGAATTCTTCCTTTAATGAACCGAGTTATACCCATATTTTCAGCGAAACCGATTATACGTAATAAAGTGCGGGGGGGAAGCTCGCAGAAACAAACAGCACACGTCCTACCTTGAACACGCCTCGGCGGGTACTGACTCAACTGACTGACCGCTGCGAGTGCTCAAATGCAAAGATTTTCAGGTTTTATACGTTTTTGAAAAAAATAATAATTGCTTGATAAAAAATAATTTTACCAGTCGCTAGATATTTTTATGCTCTTTATAATGATATCAATCTCGGCATTATTTGATGATGGCGTCTTAGTGTAAAACGTGTTTGAAATATCGATTTGGAGCGTTTTAGACCCATGTTTGACGCTAATTTCTATCGGGGCAATTAACATGAATCGTGTTTCTGTTTTCACAGGACCCTAGAAGGTATAGTCTATTTTATGAATGTGCTTTTTATTTAGCGCAATTTGCTATATTACTTGATATCCAGACGTTTAAAAATTTTAAAAATTACTGCAACCTGGCCTTAAACGGAATATTCTATAAACGTGTTAAAAGCGTAATAATGTAATCAAAATGGCTTTACGCTCTCTTAGCAGCTAATAGTGCGCAAAAAACGGTTGAAGGGTTTAATATCATGAAAATAATTGGTTTCAAAATTGTTTAAGTGTAGCAACGCATTGCAGTTTTATCAAAACCTGGGGTCCTATTATCATTATTACATTACCAACGTCATCATCATCATCATTATCTTATATTTACTTCTCTACGATGGTGAATATTCTGATGAGCTCTTCCAATTAGTCCCACCCTCACCTTTCCTACACAGGACAACACGTGCAGGGCTTAAATATCACCCGCATATGGTGCAGAATGTACCATCAAGATCCAAGCGGTTCGATGAGTCTTTTCTCTGCCGTACCATTAGGTCTTGGAATTCCTTACCAGCGCACGTGTTTCCTTCTTCTTACAGTCCTGGGTCCTTTAAGCGGGGCGTGAAAAAGCATCTGATGAGGCCATTAAGTTGAGCGCCACAATTGTAACACTTTAAATATTTGTAATAGTGACCCTCTTTACTGAGACTTTGCCTTCAGCTAACCATCAGGCGGGGTGAAGTCAAATTGACGTGTTCTAGTTAAAAAGAACAAAAAAATATAATAATAAATAAATAAATAAATATTCTAGGACAATCTACACAACGACATCTAGACCCATTGTAAGCATAGTTTTACTAGCTTGTGTTATGGGTTCTAGAATGCGGATAAAGATACTTAGATACTTTTTTTTTGTAAATACATAGGTACATATTATACATAATAAAGATTGTTTTGTTCTTATATTGCTATCTGCTATAGTTATCAAGGTTCATGGTATACAAGGTTCATATATAGCCTGGTGTTATCATGATGATAGATGAATGGATCGATGCCATAGCATACTTACCTAGTGCGGAACGAATCTGTTACCTCTCAATCGCCAGTTCACTGTCCTAATCATTACGTAATCGTCACTTTTACGATCATTGCATACCATGAAACAGCCATAAAGATGTTAGTGCCACGTGCTAATCGATACGATTCCAACGATTAATCGTAAACATTCGATACGGTAGTATCGATGGCTGATTATAATCGATAATTGATTAAAGCGGTTCATTTTAGTACCATTGATGTATGGAAGTTAAACATGCGATGTTGTATATCAAAATTCTTTGGTATTTTTATTGATCATTGATCGTAGGTATATTTTCGGTTCTATTTAGTCGACTGCGATCAAACAAACGTAAGATTTTATCTGATCAAGACCTTCCTTATAAAGAAAATCGCATGAAAATTAGTTGTGTAGTTTTTGAGAAATTACCGACAAACAGGAAAATAAAATCAAAATAACCCAAGTGTGCGTAACTCACGTTATTATATATTTCATTTTTATTGTTTATGGTTTTTTATCTGAGCTTTTTGATATGTTTTTTTATGATTCTTATGTCAAATATAAGTCTATAAAAAGCACCTACTATTAGTCCTAAAGAGCCTAATTAGGCACTAATATTTTTAAATAGCTCTAATGTAAAGACACGACCACTTTAAAATTATTATAAAACAGTATAGATAGTGGAATCATTGTACATCCACTGTTTAAGGGTCAAAAAGTCGTGTACAAATCCTTTAGTGACCAACAGTTAAGGGTCAAATAGACTCAGGGGATGTTAAGAGAGGATTACATGCGATAAAAACAGAAGGGTGGGTCATCGCTAAAGTTTTTATTGCACCCAACTATATTTGTAATGCGAGAGTGTAACTTAGGGAAGTATTTAATTAATATTTGTGGAATTATTTTGAATTAAACCCTCAAATAATTATATTTTTTTATTTTATTTTTATGCTTGTATCTCTGTAAATAGGTGTAAGTTGTCGGCAGCACGAGTTTGACGACTCTGGGGTTGCAAACGTCCATAGGCTATAGTGATAAATTACCATCAGGTGGGTCGTTTGCTTGTCGAGATTCCCCATTTCGATAAGGTGACGGATTTTGCTTTTGTCTGTATATTTTTCTGCAGGTTTGTCAGTTTTAGTCTAGAGGGCCCATTTCTTAACTGACTCTCACCACATTTAGTCGAGAGCTTTTCGATAGGGGGAGAAATGGGGTGAAGCGGGGGAATTTTACTGTCGCGTTACTTATGAACGAATCTTGATGAATTTTGACTTTAACAGTAAGGATATGAAATGTTCGAGTCAGACATAACCTCTTTCACTGGCTCCGGTAGGATTGGTAGACGTGTGGATTTTGCACACGGAAAAAAAGGTATTACCTGGCTGGACTTAGAGGATAGAGTTCTTTAATAGACGTTCTTCCGTAGTGCCTGTGGTTAATAATAGATACAATAACGTCAATCACATAACATAACATAAACTCACGCCTTTATCCCCGAAGGGGTAGGCAGAGGTGCTAGCACTCACATTTTGCCAGTTTATGTTTAGGTCCTAATGTAATGTAGTGGCGAGCCTATTGCCATTAACCGGGCAATGCGATAAATACACACATAACTTATTTTTTTTATGGCACGTCCATTTAACTTCACCTCGCCTGATGTTAAGCTGAAGGCATCGAAAAGTCATTGGTGTGTGCCATGATAAACCTGGGATCGAACTCGAGACCTCGTCTCAGCAGTCCATTACCCATACCACTGGGCTACCGTGGTTTTTTTATCCGTAACGTCAATCATATATTAAAATTAACCCCTTGTATCAACATAAAAATTTCTACCAAAGGAGTCAGCACAATCTGTTCAGTTTACATAAATACACTTGGTTTACCTTCAAAAGAAATACATTTTAAAATGCTTTGAAGTAACTACCTTACATTTTTAAGTCCAAATATTAAGATCTAAATATTAACTATGAGTAGTGACAGGTTATTTGGAACTGGTAACCCTTTTCATCTGATACAAACTGTTTTTACTAGGGTTGGGTATTTAAGAGGAAACACTAGGGCTGATTTTCCATACAAACTTATTTCCCTGTTTTCTCCCTGGATAATGCTAGTAAAGCAATTTTTTTTTCTTAAAAATTTATGGCTACTATTATCATGTGCCAGTGTTTTCTTTTTCTTCATAAATTATTTATTAAAAGAGTTATGAACCTCCAAATACCTTAAAAATTGGCAAGATTTTCCGCTGTGTTCAAACATTCAGAAAACAAATTCAAATAGATTTTATAAAAAAAGAACATAGGAACACGCTCAAAGCCTTTCTTTAATTTTTAATGATAAAAGTAGCTAAATCGGTCAAGATTTGGAGAAGAAATCAGGGGAGATTTTACAAATACCTATTTTTCAATTCTCTAGCCTTTAGTGTTTCCTCTTAAATAGAAAATTGGTTTCGGCTTTCGGTGTAAATGTATGGAAAGCCTGCTTTTCTTGGTTGGTTCCTCCTAGCTTGGATATCGGTTACGATTTTTTTATACAGGTTGTCAAATTAACTACACCACGCCTGATGGTAAGTAAAGATACAGTTCAAATAATAGTAGCTAGCTAGCTAGAGGTTCCGTGTCCGAAATCTAGCCATTACTACCGACCGAAACCCACTATAAACTCAATTTCGCTCAGTTTGAAGGGTTAACAGGTATACCATAATTTTAGTATTGCAAGTATCTTAAAATATAAACATAACATTACATAAACTCACGCCTATATCCCTGAAGGGGTAGGCAGAGGTGCTAGCACCCACATTACGCCAGTTTATTGCCATTAACCGGGCACCTGCCACTATTATATAAAACTGCGATACACATAGCCGCGGTAGCCTAGCGGTATGGGTAATGGACTGCTAAGACGAGGAATCGGGTTTGATCCCAGGTTTTACCATGGCACACACTTTTCGATGCTTTTCGAAGTTATGTGTGTATTTATCGCAAGTTATAAGTACCTAAAAAATCTGTTATTTATACCATTACAAGCTAACTCTACAATTTAGTTTATTTGTATATTTGTATATAGATTAAATCCAAAACCCCCGAGCCAAGAATTGATCTCCCAGTTGTGGTCAGCACCGCTTAAACCAAACACGAACTAATTACTCCATATAGTTTAATTAAACGTTTGGTACTGATTGTAGTGGTGTACTTTAGTTAGGTTTCGGCGTTGGCTTTAGTTGGTTTCTATGAGCAGTGGACGGTTAAATAGTGCGGTGTAATAAAATAGTTTTTAATGAGATATTTGAGGGTTAACTTTGTTCGAATGGTTTGAAATATTACATTTTGCTAATAATTTGAAATGTAAAAGGTTTAATTTTACCTTATTGGTACTGGGTGCAGTGGAAGGTTAACCCATCTCTCTCTTTCTCTATAAGGTAATTAAACGATTCTCCACCTAACAGTGAACATACAGTGAAGTACCTACTTTTTAACTAGCCTATGCTCGCGGTTTCGCCCGCGTGGCTGTCTATTATCGCGACCTAAGCGCCATTTGTGCAACATAAATTCTTTATTACAAATCATAACTCTGGTTCTACTAAATCGATTGCAATCAAACAAACTTAAGATTTTAAGTTGGACCAAAACCAAACCCTTTCAAACAAAAAAAACCGCATCGAAATCCGTTCAGTAGTTTTTGCGTCCATCGCGAACTAACATAAACTTTTTACAATTATATAATACTATAGATTTTGAGAACACCTCTGTCTACCCTTTAGGATATTTACAGGCGTTCACTTAGCGTAAATATATATCAAAAAGCCAACAAAACTGTACGTTTATATGAATCTAAGCTGACGAAGCGAAATAACAATATTTGAACCAACATTTTTACTTATATCAAAGAAAAAAATATCTACTGGTACGGAGGGAGTGTCATTCTTATCTCGCGAGATAAGCGCCGTGACGGGGACGGGACGTGACGAAAAAAAATAGACTGAGTGTGACGTCATAAAAATGAATCCGTACTAATGTTTTTCAGTCGGAGTGTACTGAAATGTTAATGTAGTGATGTTTCTTTTGTCGACTGTACCTACTAGTGAAAAAATATATTTTGATGTTTTCAGAGGTGCAATTTTATACTTGGGCTTATCAAATACTAGCTGTTGCCCGTGGTTCCGCCCGCGTGGATGTCGATTATCGCGTTGTACGACTCTACTCGATTCTCTACTTGCCTCTCTATACTACTTTTCCTTGCAGTCGACTTTAGCGCCAATGTATAGAAATTTACCGGATCGATTGAGATTTGTGATTATTACTCCGCTCCCTTAGATGGTATCGTGATGATATATAGCCTATGTTACTTCTAGAAATTGTAGCTTTTTAAAGGTGAAAGAATTATTGAAATCGGTCCAGTAGTTTCGGAGCCTATTCCTTAGAAACAAATATATCTTTTTTATAATATTAAGTTTTTCATGTCCACTGAATAACTTATGACATTACTTAGAGCTATGACAGATATCTATTTAATTTACTTACACTAACATTATAAAGAAGAAACATTTGTATTCATGTGTGTGTGTATGTTTGTAAGGAATAAAATCAAAAAATGCTGTGCCGATTTCAAAGATTCTTCCTCCATTAGATAGTTACATTCAGCCAGAGTAACACGAGCCAGCCGCGCACTACACAGCAAGTAGAATTTAAAATCAAATTATTTACATACAAATTTGAAACTAATATTATGTACATATAATTTACTTGTATACCACATATAAGTACACAATTCTAATCCTGTAGCGAATGAATAAGGCACTATTTAATTGGGATAGGACGCTAATAAATTAACTACCCTTGCTCTATGGTCCAATTTATAAACGTAATGAGTTCAGAAATTATTGATTTGTAGTGTCTGGAATATTCTTTGAGGCATCCCTCAAAAAGTCCGACTAGTCTAACTACAGAACTTTGATATCGGCAATTTAGTTGTGGAGGTCCGATGGCAGTCGCTTCTCGGAAAATATCGAACTTCAGCCGCATCTTAGTTAAACTAGAAACACGGCCTGAGTAGAGAATTGGCTTAGAGAATGATGATTCATTGTTGTCAACAAATGTTTTTAGTATAAACTATGAGATGTGTCCACCGATTTAAGTATCGATTATGTATTTACCGATGACATATAGAGTGGTTATGTTGAACTCAAACCGACTAAACCGCATCGGATTCTCGATTGCCGGAGGTTAGATAGTGGTAGTAACACAGGGCAATCTCCATAGACATCGTCCCCTACGGGTGTGGAGATGGTCCCCATTTCTTCAGAGATAACCCCCATTCATGTGTAGAGACCAAAGTGTCAATCTAGTCCTTACGTATAGGAAGGCACGCGTCGGCCGTCGCTGATTCATATGTACTCATTAAAAATTTGTTATTTCAACCGACCATCTAGTACCAACATATTTATAACCGCTTACTTTTATGGTTTGTACCATACCCTATCTTATTTAATTATAATAGAAACTGATACTGGTTTACGATAGGAAAGCAAGTATGTAGGCAATATGTTGATTACAAACAACTTATAATGAAATTAGAAGCTTATAAGGCTAAATATGCATGTATATGAATACATCTTACATCGTTTGTAATAACACAGCCTCCGTGGCGTGGCGGTAGAACACGCGACTGCTTCGCACGGGGCGCGGGTTCGATCCCCGCTCAGTGCAAAAAGTTGTACGCATGAATATGGTTGTTTGCACTGGTTTGGTCGTGCCTCGCAGAGCACGTTAAGCCGTCGGTCCCGGTTGCCATACAAACATCTGTGGCAGTTGTTACAAAATCACGTTTTGAGCATTTGACTTATACAACTATCTTAAGGCGATGGTTATACTTGGCTCCGTGGTTCAGAGATTAAAGCATTCTCTATAAAGCAAAAATCGTGGGTTTGAGTCCCGTAATAACATTTACTTTTTCCGATCTATATTTATTCGATTTTATATCTTTTTTATTCGCACTATTTAAAAATTTCATTCCTCGAAAATACTGATATCGAATTAATACAAGTCCATTAAATAAGGCCTCCTACACACTACCACTTTATCCCGTGACATCACTGTCGCTACGAAACCTTCTCGTTAATGAACGTTGATGTAGATATAACTTAATTAACTCTCTTACATGTGCAAAGTAACATTATACATGTATATAAATTATATTATATATAGCGATTTAGATTTGAGAGTCAAAGTGTCTGTTGAATTTTAGACTGAATCAATTTAGTTTGATTGTAGAATTTCAATAATAATAATGATACAAGTACACACAGACACGTACAGTGTTACAATGGTGGCCATTGTAACATTCTACGTGTTTGTAATGGTGACCTTCTTTCCTGAAACTTTACTTTCAGCTTAGGTTCAGCAGGTTATTTTATCGGAATTTAGTCGATTCGGGTATTGGATGTAATAAATCTGTGAATATTTTTAGGTAGAGGTTTTTAGCACAGGTTTTCAAAAGGTTTCTTTTTATATTTCTTTCGCTAAATTTTTTTACTAGAGGTTTTAGCACATCATTGGTATTTGTATTTTTTATTCAACACAATGTTGTTAATATATTCTTCAGTTATGTTAGTGTATCTAATTCAGTGTACTTTACACAATACATGTACACTAAACTTACGATGTTAGTTGTTTAGGTACACAAACTATCGTTACTCACGAATTACTGAAACTTAAATCCTCTTCTATCCTAATTTATAGACATAAACTTCGAGGCTTGATACTAGCTTGTATAGGCTTTGTTGCACTCAAATCAGAATTAGATTTATTATAGTGCTCTTTTAAATTCACTTCCAAAACGTAAGTAAAAAAACGTAAGTTATTAAAACATTCACTGACTATGAGGGTTGCCATATTAGAATTGTGAATTCCCTTTATTCTAAATCATATTTTTTTAAATTTATATATAATTATAATATAATACACAAATTTTATAATACAAGTATTAAGCGGGGCGTGAAAAAGCATGTGAAGAGGCTGTCAAACTGAGCGCCACTATTGTAACACTGTACGTGTTACATTAGCGGCGTTTAACTGAACTTAAAAAAAATACAATAAAAATAAAAACTGAAATGTTAAAGATAAAAATGTCTTTACACTGTACAATATGTAGGTATATATGGTACTATTTTCTTCAAAATTGCTGTGCAATCGCAATGCTTTATATTCTGAAGGTGTTTGTCGTCTCGTACTGAATATGTACATTCAATGTAGACTTCATAACTGAGTTAAGCTCTTTACAAAGTCTATAAAGTGGCGAATTTATTTCTACTTTGGTTTTAGAGGGGTGAATATTAAACATGTGTGGAATATTAGATGACATATAGGTGCAACGGTATGGTACAACGATAGTTAAAACGCCTTGGGTTACAAAATATGTACATAATACATACCTACAATGCTGCATGTCATGTCATGTCCTAGCTCAATGGAGAAATAGTAGTATATAACACTCTTTATTGAGAGATTTTGTGTTGTTGGTGGGAAGACCGAGAAAAAAATGGTGATGTTTTCAAATAATATTGTGTTGTAAGTACCTATCCCTAATCGGCAAATATGAAAGTTTTAGCGGAGAGGAAAAAAAATGGCGTAACAATCAAATAAACAATGAATCTCAATCTGTTATTTTCGGCACACCCATTTTCTTACAAAGTGCCCGATTGACGGCAAATAGACTCTCCCCCTGTTACGTGGGACCGAAGATGCTGCTTAAACACCTCTGCCTACCCCTTCGTTGATTACGGGCGTTAGCATATGTATGTATGTAAGTACCTAATCATTAAGATTTGAAAACAAAAATTAGAATCACAATTCAAGAGTTTACATTATTATCTTCTTATTTATTTCATAAAATATTATATCAATTGAAAATCATAAACCAACATATAATTACCCCAAATTAAGGGAAAATCCTAAACTGGTAACACCTATTCACTACACACGTGCAAATAAGTACACGTACATATATAAACAATATTGGATTGTTTATACAGCCCTTCGAATGTTTATATAGAATTGATTCAAGCTGATTCGATCAATTGTTATTGGATTTACAGGTACAAGAGCTATAATCCGATTACGATATTACAGGATTACAATTAAATACCGGCTTTTATTTATGTAGTCGGCATTATTTTTATTATTTGAATCTTTTTAATATACCATGGTGATGTAGTATTTAAATCAGTCAGTTTTATTCTTCAAAATGCATCTATATTGTAGCAGTTATAAATCCAGTTTTTCTCAGGGAAATGCAATAAAAAATGGTTTTAAGTTTGATCAAGGCCTTTGTAACTTCGAAATCTGATTAAATTTTTTTCGATATTTTTAGCGTATGTCGCGTAGCGTATAAAAATGTCAAAAAGTTATATTAAAATATCAACATTATGTTCCCTTTAACAGGTATAATCACAGATAATCACAAAAACTACTAATGATGTACTATATTATAGACATGCACTTAATGTCTAATTGTTTGCCATCAATTGGACATTTTTAGACAAAATACTTCCACCAACCATAACTAAATCCAACAACTAAAGTCTATTTATAACATCCTCCATCGCTCATAGAGAACACATGAGTGGATCTTGATGGTCCTTACATATATTTGCAGAGATAAAAATGTAATATTTTGTTCCCGGAATATAAAGGTGCCCAGGGGAAATTAGAATAAAAAAACGAAGCAGAACAACCCCTTGACGTTAGAAGGTATATTTAACGAAGATGGGGTTAATCTGAAAATTAGTGATGTATTTATTTAGATATTTAGCTTTGAAAGGGATTTTTTTGATATATTAAAAGTAAACGTTTGTACGCAACTGCGGTAGCCTAGTGGTATGGGTAATGGACTGCTGAGACGATGTCTCGAGTTCGATCCCAGGTTACCATGGCACACACCAATGACTTTTCGATGCTTTTCGAAGTTATATGTGTATTTATCGCAGGCTTACAAGTGCCCGGTTAATGGCAATAGGCTCGCCACCTGTTACATTGGGACCTAAACATAAACTGGCGAAATGTGGGTGCTAGCACCTCTGCCTACCCCTTCGGGGATAAAGGCGTGAGTTTATGTTATGATATGTTATGAAACGATTGTAATATTTGGTTTGAAGGAGAGAAATGTTAATAATAGGTCCTCCTGAAGATGACCTGACAGTCATCTATGTCAGCTATTGTTGCAGACGACACATAGAAATGAACACAAGATAACAATACTAACATAATTTTCAACATATTGTTACTAACATAGCTTCTAACATTATGTATACTGAATGATCTGAAAAAAAATATCACTTATTTATTATTTACTAGCAGACCCGCGCAACTTCGTCTGCGTCACCCCGTTTTTGCAACATTTTTCATTCCTACTCTGTACCTGTTGGTCGTAGCATGATGTTATATACATATAAACCTTTTTTTTAACCATTCTATCTATTACAACACCCGCATCAAAATCAGTTGCATAGTTTTGAAGATTTAAGCATACAAAGGGACAAGAAAAATAGGGACAGAGAACGCGACTTTATTTTATACTATGTAGTGATGATTGAATAATGGAATCTTTATCGGGGGTAAATGCAATTCCAGAAAAAATATCTAATTTAAAATAGCAGTAACTGTACGGGTGCTCGTGTTTGTTCGCGTCATAAACAAATCTTGTGGCAGGTAAACCTTCTAACACAGCTTTATGTATCTGTACGAAACAGACATCCAGCGTTTACTTAGCTCCTTCCTTTGCAACTGGCTACGCATGCATTACATTTCTGATATTACGAATATTCAAAGTTGAATGTTTGTTGGCCACCTTAGTCATTTACAAGCTATTTATTGACTTCCCTACTACACCATATTCTCAATATATTTATTTACATATACAGTTTATATAAAATTAGTTATAAACTGCCACGTCAAGACAATTTTTATTTCTCTGTAGTATTTCTAAAACACTTAGTTTGATAAGTTTGATAAACAACCGCGATAGACTGGTGTTATGGGTAATGGACTGCTGAAACGACATCTTGGGTTCGATAACAGGTTTACCATGGCACACACCAATGACTTTTCGATGCTTTTCGAAGTTATGTGTGTTTTTATCGCAGGTTTAAAAGTACCCGGTTAATGGCAATACGCTCGTCACCTATTGCATTGGGACCTAAATATAAACTGGCGATATGTGGGTGTTAGCACCTCTGCCTATCCCATTGGGGATATAGGCATGAGGTTATGTTATGTTATGTAAAGTTGATTCTCTACAAGAATTTAAAGCGTGCCAATAAAACCCGCAATATAGAAGTCTCTATCGGTTTATTTGCCTAGTCATTGTAACACAAAAAACGGTAATCCATATTATCTATAAACCAAATTTCCCCATTCTCTCCAGAAGATTTTCAACTTTCAAAACTTCGTGACATATTATTTTGGAAGTTCAACAAAACGCTGATTGATCGATATCGGCTGTGTTGATACAAAGTATTTTTCCAAAGGGAGTTCTGTTCAATCCGTGGTTAGATTTCTTCTTAAATTTTCGCAGAACACAGGGTGATATTTTTAGCCGGATTTACTCTAAGCCTCGGGACTTTTTTTGCTTAGATTGGAAAGCTGACGTGTTTTCAATGACAAGAGCCTGAAGCGATTTGTCTATATTGATTAGATTTAACAACGAAATATAAAATTTTAATAACGATCTGTTATTATAACTGCTACCCACGGTTTTGTTTTAGTAAAATTACGGCATCTAAGACTGTGGTCGTTTTTGTAGTTGCAGTAATGTATCTTGAAGGCACTAATTAGTACATTGTTATAGTTCTTCTTCTGTCAAATCGACGGCATTTTTTGGTTGCCATCGTGGTGTAGTAATTTGTTTCATGGCAGCGCCGCTACTCACGGAGAGGGCCAGAGCAAAGATTTCGAGTGTTTTGACCTTGACCATCAGCAAATACACCATTTGCAAGAGAAGCTGGTATAACTTCGAAGACCCAGTACATAACATAACATAAACATAAATAACATAAATTCCCCGAAGGGGTAGGCAGAAGTGCCAGCACCCTCATTTCGCCAGTTTATGTTTAGGTCCCTATGTAATAGGTGGCGAACCGGGCACCTATAAACCTGCGATAAATACACACATAACTTCGAAAAGCATCGAAAAGTCATTGGCGTGTGCCATGGTAAAACCTAGGATCGAACCCGAGACGTCGTCTCAGCAGTCCATTACCCATACCACTAGGCTACCGCGGTTGCTGTCCAGCGCGGTACCCAGTACATCCAACCTATTATTCAAAATGTTGGCATATTTATTTAACCATCTATAAGTTAAATCTATATGCCCGTACCCTCTGAGGTTAAGTCATCAATCTTCAAGTTGCTTGTTTGTTTAGAGAAGTTGGGAGGTTTTTTCCCTCCCTAAACTTTCAATACTTCCCTCCGGATCGGACAAGTGTTGAATAACGATTATTGGTTTATCTGCGAGTTTTTTTTCTTTCGATTCTTCTCAGGTATCACTTCAATTTTTGGGGTTCCATTACTAAAGAGTAAAAACAGTATAAAGTAAAAAACTATATTCTAACCGCGGTAGCCTAGTGGTATGGGTGATGGACTGCTGAGACGAGGTCTCGGGTTCGATCCCAGGTTTACTATGGTACACACCAATGACTGCAATGCTTTTCGAAGTTATGTGTGTATTTGTCGCAGGTTTATAAGTGCCCGGTTAATGGCAATAGGCTCGCCACCTATTACATTGGGACCTAAATATAAACTGGCGAAATGTGGGTGCTATCACCTCTGCCTACCCCTTCGGGGATATAGGCGTGATATTATAAAAAAAAACAGTATTCTATTACTAATACTCAACTGTCAGTTTGTCTGTCTGTAACTACACTGTGTCAAATGAACCACAATTGTTAAAGTAGGCAGCACGAGTGTAACGCCCCTGGTGTTTCAAACGTCCATATGCCACGGTGACCGCTTTCCATCAGGTGGGCCGTGTGCTTGTCTGCCACCTAAATGGTATATAAAAAAAATAACTACGCAGCTCAAATTTTCACAGACATATTAGCTTTTTATGATTTTCGTGTTTTAGAAAATGTATTCATGTTTGAATTTAGTAGCAAACTGTTTATGCGTTTCTTCATTCAAACCTATAACAAAAAGAAAGAATATAATTATATCTGTACGTCTATAAAACATGATAATATCCTTAAGAAAACATTTGATGGATGGGTAGCTAATTAACCCAATATTGTAACTAAGTACTAAGCATATCAAAATTTAAAGTTAACACAAATAAAGTCAAGAAACAAGTTTAGTCTAATATATAAAATGCCCGAGATTGGTCCAGAACTTATAAAACTCTTCTGTTGTCTGCAAAAGGAGATTCTTTGCGTTTTATATTTTAGATTTATTATGGGAACAATAAATTTCACTGTGTGGAAAGTTTTCAGAGAACAGACGAGTACAGTTGCGATCGAAAGTGTTCGCTCAATTATATTGACAAATATTACTTTTATATTTTTGTTAGTGTTTAGTTTAGTAGGGCGAAAAAAAATGTAGTGGGGTCTCGGTATAATACTTTCATAATTTGACCATAAACATTCTTTTGATTTGATTCTGGCTGTAGCCATTAACGTAGTTTAAATCGAATAACTTGCTATCATAATCACTGCTGAAAATCGATTCACTGCAATTTAAACGCGTTAACACCTTTTACTGACTGAATTTCATTACGTGAAACGTGAAAACTCAATGTAGTTAAACGAATTTTCACTGGTTAAATCCAACCTAAAAGTTTACCCTTAGCCGCGTTGTATGACACCCATGGGAGACTCTCACGGTAAGGAAAAGGTGATCAATGTTTAAATCCAAATTTATAACTTCCCGTATAAAGACAACCGGTTCATATCAGAAAAGCATAGCTTTATCGTCAAATTTGTCTATAATTATCATAGACAGCTACTTAAGAATACTAACAAGACTGAGCAAAACAGAAGTATATACTTGAGTAATTTGGCATCTTCCTGCGATTACCCACACGCCAGCAAGCGTGATGGATGATTAAAACCAAATCATACATAATTTTTGGAAGACATCCGTGATATGCACTTGTTGTGTGGCCAATAAATAAAATCGACGCCCCCGAGGAATAAACCTGTATTGTACTATTACTGGGTTATTACTGTTATTGCATTTTCGGTATCTATGGATCGGCATGCACCTATGTAATTTTTTTCAAATTTTTCTAGCGATAATATCCAACTATTTACCCTATGACACCTTTGTTCTTCGGAAAAAGTGTTAATTTTATGTACGAGAAGAATATCATAATACATTATTACAAATTCATTTGTGTGGCTACATTTCGGTAAAGTAATATTACTGCAAAATATTTTCTATTAATTACTGGTTAAACCGATTACAGGTTTATTCTCGTGATTTATGAGATTGACATTTCCGGTAATACTCAGTTACAGTAATCATTTGGGATCGTGATATAGGTATTGGCGTTAACTGCTTCGCATTTCGAGGAAACATTGAAACCTGAAAGCTCCCCCGTAATTAATAACACTTATTATAGGTACCACACTGACGAATAGTTGTCAAAATAAGCAACCTGATATTGGAACTGAATTAAATTGTTGTTAAAATGAGCAACCTGGTGTTAGAACTGAATTAATACAACATTCAATAGAGTTGAACCAAATAATTTGGAGGTACCTTCCACTTCCCTAAATGAAAATGAATACACCAGAAAACGTAAAACTAATGAAGGTCTATGGTCTAGCAAGAAAAATAAATTACTGAAATATCCTCAAAAGTCTATAGGACCTGCTGGGAATTGTAAATTGAACTGTGGTAGCCAATTTACCTCTTCAGATAGGCAAGATAATTATATTTGATAAATTTTATAAACTAGCTGATCGAAAACTGCAATAGATATACTTTGCTAAACATACTAAAACAGAAAACATCAAACGAATGACTCTACAACGAAAAAATAATCGCACACAGACTATTAAATATTTATTTTCTTCAAGAGATGTTTTGATTTGTAAGAAGTTTTTTTCTAAATACTTTACAAATTAATGAACAAATGGTATACACAGCAATAGTAAAATTTAAAACAGATGACCGCGTTACAGACTTAAGAGGTAAGCATAATAATAGACCTGTTGATTTGGATTCGACGATTGACCTCCACCTTGAAGTTTGATCCGTCTAATCGGACCATCTGTCCAAGGTAGACGTACTTGTCTACAACTTCGAAGGTCGAGCCTCCAACTTACACTAGGGAGGGCCTTAGAATATGAGCATTCGCCATAACCTGGGTCTTGTCCATATTCATCTTGAGGCCCACCTGTTGAGAGACTCGGCTGAAGTCGTCGAGCATTGTGTTAAGATCCTCCAGCGATCCTGCCATGAGCACGATATCGTCGGCAAAATGAAGGTGAGTGATGTATTTGCCATAAATATTAATGCCAAGACCTTTCCATTCCAGTAGCTTAAAGGCATCCTCCATTGCATTGGTGAAGAGCTTCGGGGATATTACATCTCCTTGTCTCACTTCCCTCTGCAACAGTATCGCCGCTGTGCTCTGATCTTGTACTTGGACATGACATGGTGGCGTTTTTATACAAACACTTCAGCACTTTGATGAACCGGTAGTCTATATGACACCGCTGGAGAGATTGTAGCACTGTCCATGTCTCGATCGAATCAAAGGCTTTCTCGTAGTACACAAACGCTAAACATAGTGGCTACTCCTGAGTCTTCTGTATGACTTGCCGCAGCGTATGAATGGTCTGCGGTACTATAACCTTTTCGGAAACCGGCTTGTTCGGGCGACTGAAAGTCATCAAACCTGTGTTCGAGACGATTCGTGATAACCCTCGAAAACAGCTTATAAACATGACTCAGAAGCGAGATGGGTCTGTAGTTCTTAAGAGAGGCTTTGTCACCTTTCTTGAGGAACAAGATCACCACGCTTCTGTTCCATGCTTCCGGCGTAGTACCTTCGAAGAAGACGGAATTGAAGAGCTTCTGAAGGACTTTGAGTATCGGTGTTTCACCTGCTTTCAGAAGTTCCGAGGTGATTCCGTCTTCTCCTGGTGCCTTGTTATTTTTAAGCTGCTTGAGGGCCACCCTAATCTCGTACAGGCTGATGTCCGGGATATCCTCGGTGTAGTGTCGGGTTAGTCTGGCTCTTGGATCTTTAACCGTATCAGTAGCAGACTTGGTGACTGAGGTATAAAGCTGTCCATAAAACCCCTCGATTTCCCTCAAAACATCTGCCTTAGTCGACGCGACACTGCCGTCCTTTCCTCTTCAACTTTGTCAACTAGCTCTGCCCAGTAGACAAGTCTTTTGCGAACACTTTGGAGCCTTTATTTCGCTCAATCGTTTCCTTAATACACTGAGTATTAAAGGCACGGATGTCGTGTCGCAAAGACTGCTGGATACGTTTATTGAGCTGCCGATGTGCTTCAGCGTCATTGGTAGATTGCAGCCTCACAGAGCCTAGTTCGGCCATGAGTTTAAGGGTGTGATCGGTGAGCTTCTGTGGTCTATCTCTTCGACGGGGCCTGAAGAATTTGGAGCGCACTGAATGCTTCAACCAACCTGTTATTTATCTCGTCCACTTTACTGCATTCTTCTAGGCAAGAGAAGCGATTCGAAAGTTCGAGTTGAAAGCTCTCGGGGTACTGTATATGGGAAGCTTTAGGTCGGAGCGTAGAGAGAACAAGATAATAATGATGATAACAATGAACTTAGTGATTGAGTACTGCGTTTGATGTTTTTATTTTTTTATATATTTTATATTACTATTGTGATCTCATTATGGACATTTTGCCCATTTTAAACAATATTTTTTAAATTTTATGAATTTTCTTTAATTTTCCCTTAGAGATACCGATAACAAATTTATTTACGAAATCTGTTTACAACGATTACATTAAAATATAACTACCCGAAAGATCTATAATATTCCAGTTTCTATAATTTACCATTATAAGGTTATTAAAAAGTTTACCGTAATAAGTCGGTAACTGAACATTACATTTATTTACTAATAACATATACATCGTTGGAGAACTCCGTAAAGAAGTGTTATATCTATGATTTTTAAGAAAATATTTTTATATTACAAGAATAATTCGGTAAGTAGACGTTGCTGGAATATTATTGAAAGTTCATGGTGGTAATATATCAATACCCTAAAAACTGTTAGAAATTATTTTCGGTAATTTGAACTTTGGTGAATATCTAATTCTGTGTTTAATCAATAGTTACAAGGCTAACTGTGATCTATTTGGGCAAAAATTAGCTTTCCCGGCGTATTAAAATGTTATCCTAATTGTCTTTTATAGAAAAGTTAGAGCCGAAAAACACTAAATCTTTTCTCCTGTAAAATTTGATTTTTGCGATTACCGGTTTATTCCTCGGGGACGTCGAAATAATGAAAGGTGAATTCATTCTTTCCTTTAGTATGTTAGGCAGTAATCATTATTATCAACATGTCGATCCTCGAAGGCGTACATACGCCATGGTAATTGCTTGCCATCACACTCACTGTGTCTTTATTTACCAACTCAGTATGTTGTTAAAATTATATAAAAAAATTAATAATTATTCAATCAAAAATAGATGACCTATCACTTTTGTTAGTAAGTGTACAACAATTTATGAATCATAGATTAGCTTGTCTACAAAAAATAACATTTTATGTGCGGGTTCAGATCCTATTATAAAAACTCGTTACTTATCACTTAGTACGAAAAAATATAGCTGGTAAAATATAGCTATCCTTTTAGGAATACATAGTAAAATATTATTCATATAAAATATTTAAAAATGTAGTTATCAATTTTATTCTATCAAAATATCTTTACATCGCTTTACAATTTTGAATTTCGATTTATATTATTATATTAAAAAAAAACCTTATCAGTATAACACGAATTTCTGCAACATAAAATTATTATTTAATTTTTTGAATCTCGAACGCGGAGTGAAGCTATAAAAAATATAGAGCTTCATTTTTATTTCATTTTTATTACAAAGATGACGTCGTAAAGGCTTGTGTAAAACTCTACAGGGAATATTTTAGTCTTAAACAGGTTTACAGCTTGGATATTAATATCTCCTTTCTCGTAGAGTGTCATTCGGTGTTTGAGATTTGGGTGGCAACTCAGTGGAGGTGATTTTTCTAGTTAGACTTTACTTTGTTTATTAATATACTGTAGGCTAATTTGAACGTAGTCCCCGTATGTTAAGGTCTTTTTTTGCTTGAAGTACTTTCCCACTTAGGACATATAAATCTTGAGACTATAGTACCTTTTTTTGCGCTTTTAAGGTTATTTGCGTTTTATTACTCTTTATGTCTTGCGGTAAAGTATTTTTTTTTTAACTTTTCTAATCAATCGTGTCCGTTAGTAAGACTAGTTTGTTGGTACAAAATACTTAACTGAGATTATTGCAACTGATAAAGATAATTGGATATCGTTACTAATTTTATAAATATCCATAGTTATATCAATAACAATATTTCATAAAGTTAAAAAAAAAGAAAAATGAAGCCAAAAATTAGGACGTTAAAGCACATATTTTGAAGATGGATGTACATTATTTTAGGTGTAAACTTAAACCGTTCCAACCGGATTAATGTCCAAAGTTTAAACACTGTACGCCAACTTAGTAATTCTGGGGCATTTAAACGCAGACACGTTATGGCAATTTTATTAAGTTATACCCAAGCGCCCTGTTAACATCAAACCTTCCCCTTTGGTATACCTATTATTAATTCGTCCACTCCATCAAAATTTACTTTTTTTACTTTCATTTTATTTTAATAAATTTAATGGCTACATTTTTTACCATTATTGGTTCATCTATCAAAATTAATGTTTATTTTAAGAATATAACTTGCACGTGATTTATGATTTTGATAAATTATTTATGTGATATAAAGTTTTTTTAGTGCAACACATGAAAACCTTATTAAACATGAATAAATTTGTATAGCAGAAATAAGGTTGTATGCATGTTATTATCTAAATTAATATTGTTCATCATCATCTGATAGTGAATCCAGGTAGTGCCCCAAAACTGATATGTTAGAATCACCTCTACACCTGTTGATATATAGACTTACAGGTGAGATTATTATTGCGATGTCTCATAATTATACTCGAAGTGTTATTTAATATATCACTACTACAAATTAAGAATATTGAAATAAAGAAAAATTCTATATCCATTAATAAAATTGTGTTTATCTTTTTCAGGTAAGTAAACTGGAACTTCAACTTGGAAAAAAAGAAAGTTAAGGTAACATGATTTCTGTATAAACAAACATAAACACAAATAAAATAGTGTTCCAAATCCTTTCATATAATTTTAATGCTTTCATGTATTTTGTTAAATTGTATAATCGTATTAAATGAAAACGATTATGCTTTTCAAATCCTTGTATTGCATAAAATATTGGCTCATTATGTAAATTTGTCGTTACAATTCATAAATTAACAATTAATAACAATGATCAAAGCAAATGTAACTAGCATTTGATTTGAAATCAAATTGCTACACGTTTTCAGTCTTGTATCCCTGAAAGAACTCAAAAGAAAACATAATAATATTAAGAAAATGAAACGTAATAAAAACAAATGAATAATTTAAATAACAATCTAACAATGTATAATTATTTTGATAATTTGACAACAAAATTCAGAGTTGTTACAACCATTTCCCATGAGTACATTTTAATTTTTCTCTTTACCGAAAAAAATCTTTTAAAACGCAATTATTTTAGCAGTAACCTTATAAAAACACAAGGCGCTCCGGTAACTTTGTAACTCACGAGAAATGATTTATTGGTTTACCCTCAGGCCAGGGATGAAATCTTTTTGATAAGGGCACATTGGGGAGATAAGATGGAATCCAAGCTTGACGCCATGTTCTATAAGGATTTTAGTAATTCGGGGTTAACCAGATTTTGCTATCTACGAGGGCTACGGCTAGTTATTTATTATTTAACAATTTTGTGTAACTTTAGACGATATTTGACTTACTATGTACGTTATTTGTATCTCAGTTAGCCACTTATGCCTATTATATATGCTTGCTATATATGCTTGTTACAATTTGTAAATGGTTTCTTTATCTGATCTAGTTCTTTAATATTTTCGGTCATTAATAGTTTCATTTCAATATCGTTAATCGTTTATCTATCTATTTTGCTATCTAGGTATATTAATAGTAATGAATTGTTGCATTTCTAAAAATATAGGTATTTCATCCTTTTTAAAATGATATAATAATATTTTACAATCTAGAATTAGTGGTACCTCTAATTTTCTAATGTGGCATTAGCCTATAACTAGCAAAATTGTCATATTTCTGACTAAGTATCTAAAAGAAATATGTGTTTTGATATCTATTAATAATTCTGTCGTGTAATCGATGTATATGAGGTCATTTTTTATCTTCAAACTCATAAAAAGCATATTGCTAAGTTTGCCAGAATGTCTTAACTTTGAGTATTATAATGATTTATTATCATCCAGTGTGGATCTTGTATCGAATTAAAATTTAATAGATTTAGGCTATCAAATATAATCGAATAAAAATATCGATCCTTGAATTGACATTAAGATGATTAAAGAAGATAAAGATGATAATAATGAAAATGACCATCATGCGGTGCGCTTGTCTGCCTCAAATTCAAATTGTGCATTTTATATCATTCTCAAGTTAAGCGAAAAAAAAACAGTTAAAAAATCGAAGTAAACTTTCAAGCTACCTGTAATGAGTATTCTCATCCAAAAACAACTTCCGAAACCCACATACAGAGTCATTGTTCTAGTAAAATTTAGCGCCAGCGCTTCCAATAATTCTCTCACAGTTTAATTCTACTTGAGCTAATTCAAGTTTTCCAGATAAATTTCTGACAAACTTTTGGAATATATCGTGCCCCTCAATCGAAATCCGAACCGAAGTTAATTTCGAGTTCGGGGTGAGGATGTCAGATAATTTTAATAGGACGGTTTTGGAAATTTCTTTAGTGATATCTTTGATTTCGGGGAATAACAGAGATAGTGGAACTTCTTTCTATTCAGGATACTTATTCAAAAAAGCTTTAAATTTCAGCTGGAAGTTATTTTGCATCGTCCTATTTGTTAGATCCGGCTGTCTGGATAGTTTTTAATGGTTCATTAGTCCGTTTTACAACGACTTGGTTCCATTGTTAAACCAATTAATAGAAGAAATCATTCAATTCCAAATCACAATTCACAGCATAACTTGCATTTATTATATCTCAATAAATCACGAGAGATTTTATTCGTGTACTTTATTATGAAGCACCAAGACATTAATGGGAATTATATGCTTTAGTTTAAAACTATGTACAATCACTTTCCACTTATAATTTCTGCATTCATTACTATTAAACAAGTTTCTTCTGCAGCACGATATATATTATAGTCAAAACATCAGTGTATTAGTATGTAAAATAAGAAATGTTTCAACTATAAACAAAAGTAATCTTACTAACTCATGGGCACTTTGCAAAATCGTCTTTAAATTGCGCAGTTGAGACAGTTTAGAATACCAACCGAAAGGCTATCAATGTTCAGGATTAATTAATTGGCAAGACTTTGAAGATAAGGTACCGTAGTTTTTGGTTCTGATGCCAATCGAACTCGTTTGGGCGAAGAAACTTAATAAGCCAGGTTGAATGATTTAAGTGTTTGAATAGGATTAATTTGATTCGTCGTACTATCATGATTGGATCGTATTTGCTGTATAAATCTTGATATTAATACAGGTACGTCTTTTATGGGATTATTTTAATCGTTGCACGTACGGCTTTGATATATCATACGAAGTGAAATTATTAATTTAGAGAAAATTTATTCGAGAAGAAATCCGTCTCATAAGTAAACTTCGATTGCGTTTAGGCAAAGCTGTTAGAACGCGTTTACCCTAATGGTTAATAACCTTCGCTCATTATTCAATAGCTTAACGCAATCTTATTTTAATAATCATAAACAAACAAACAATTTGGTACTAAAGTCATAGGATTGTGACCACATTTAAAATTCCTTATAGAAAAATCTGTCCGATTCAGCGTATCAACAAATTGTTGATGATGATTGAAACGATTGTTTAAATTACTCTACTAGGTAAAATACTACGCTCATATTTCCAAACATTCTACACATATGATATCTAGTTTCCTCGAAATCTGTGGTTGTGTCCGTGTCATTGAGTTGGGTCGCCAGAGATCCTTGAAGAGAGAGATAAGGACTCGGGAGTGACATTTCTAATATTACGAGCGTGTTGTGTATATATCGAAAACATCTTTACGTCTTATCTTATTTATCACCTAAGGCGATATATCTAGATACAACGAATATGAGAACTTACAATCTTGAGGCTTATATTTTAACTACTACTCCTTTCCATAGCTTGATTTGTCATGGATTTTTCATAAGCGTTTGACCACTCTATTATACTAGTTATTATGTTGACTCACATGATTACGCCCTAAAGATTTTGATAACTCCGCATGACTCTTAAAAGATATATTGAAAATAAGATCCCAGCTTGATTTCCATATGTATTGTGTAAAAAATATAATACTATCTTATCTTAAAAACCGTTTTTAAAACATCACAAATCGAATAAAATCCTCCCTTTATATTGCCATTATTATTGTAACGTACCCGTGAGTTATGCGAGTGAATTCTGAATATATTAGGGGCGCTACCCGCAATATATGGGGTGGTTGGGAGAATCTGCTGTTTAGAAACAAGGTTCACATTGAATTAAGTATACTGACGAAGTCAAGACTTGAGTAATTATTGGTTTGTGGGGAAAATTTATTCAATATTCATTTGTATTGCCGTAAAGCAGGTAGACAGAGATGTTTTAATACGAATGGCCTCGAACGTTCCATTATTGAACGTAGAGTTTTGTGATTTGAAATTTTAAATCGTTAAAGAAATAGATATGGATAATAGAATAGGTAGGAAAAGACAAGATGGTATCCTAGAAGAGACAAAAAGAAAAGAGGCAGACCACAGAAAAGGTGGGAGAACGACAAGCAAGCAAGCAAGTAAGGAAGTTGCAGGTATGACGTCGAATAAAGTATTCCAAGCAAAGGAGGCAGGAGACCTTATTAGTTGCTGGACAGAAGCTGGAAAAAAATGAATGAACAGTAAATTAGGCATAGAAACTAATCATCAGTTTTTAATATAGTTGATAGTATATTTTATCTGCATGATCAACGAAATTAAGGCTTTATTATTAGAGTGCCTCAAACAGATAATTCTGTTATAGCTCATCACACCAAAAAACATATGAGATCATCAATATACGAGGAATCCTATAAAATTAAATTCATAACCTTTTGGCTTCTTTGCAGTAGACGAATAAAGACAAGAGACCCTTAAATCAAAATACCACTTAACTTAAATATCTTTCCAATAACTCAAGGGTGTTGCCCGCCCCCGGTTCAGGATAGAAGGTCACGAACTTACAATACTTTCACTAATACGTACCTTTAAATACTTTTATGAAGGGATATTTGTTGGGAAAAAGTTATTTTTGGACCTTAATAATGTAAGATAATTTTATAACCATCAGTATGTCTATGTTATGCATCCTATGGCTGAAATGATGATGATGATGATAATGATTTTTATAAATGATATTTTTTTGAGAAATACTAGAAAATTTACTAATTAATAACCTTTACACTTAATTATGGAAAATTCTATCTAATTATTGATTACTGATGATTTTAATGACCGCAGCTGGGACAGAGGGCGGAGGTTAGGGAGCAGTGGTGCACATTGAGAGAGACCTATGTACAGCAGTGAACTGCAATAGGCCAATTGATATATTGACTGATTACCTACTTTAAACTAAGAATGTTCAATCAGCTTTCATTATTAAGATGTCGTTAAATGACTACACTACTACAATAACACTTCTGAATTGGTATTGAATAATTCAATTGGCAGAAAATCTCGATATTATTAAGAGTTCAAAACTGTGAAGTTGAAACATGATCTTATTAACGAATATTGCCCTTTGTATTGATTTTTACGTCTCGGAAGAGTCAATAAACTTCGTGAGACTCGTTAGGCTAAGATGTGTTAAGCTTACATAAAAAAAATTATAAAATGTATAACTAGTTCATAAACGCGTATTAGATAGTATAAATGTAGAAATACGCATAGTATAAATGTAGAAGTACGCATGTAACCGCGGTAGCCTAGTGGTATGGGTAATGGACTACTGAGACGAGGTCTCGGGTTCGAGCCCAGGTTTTACCATGGGACACACCAATGACTCAATGCCTTTCGAAGTTATGTGTGTATTTATCGCAGGTTTATAAGTACCCGGTTATTGGCAATAGGCTCTCCACCTATTACATAGGGACCTTAACATAAACTGGCGAAATCTGGGTGCTAGCACTTCGGGGATATAGGCGTTAGTTTATGTTATGTTATGTTAGTTCATAACATTTCTTGTTTTAACACTAAAATCTTCTCAAGTTCGATCCCAAGTACAATACATAAAAGTAAATCAACCCAAAGGCATAGGTATACGCCCATATCTTCCGAATGACTAAAACTCCTTTTTAGCTGTGTTCATTATTGCCAGGATAAGGTTTGTATAAAACAAAATTTTATGGAAACAGTTCTGAGTTACATGTGGGCGTCAAAAAAACGAAGCAGAAGGTACACAATGCATGTAAATCTGAAGCGTACGTGACCCCACACACATTTACTTACTGTTTCTATAAACAAAGCTCCAGAGAAATTGGTCACTTTTAAACCATCACAAAAGATAAAACGAAACTTTTCTATCTTTTTCTTATTTCCTTGTCTTGCTCTAAGTGAATCAATTTATCATAAGAAACACGAGATATCAAGCTAACGTTTACACGCAGACATTGAAAAAGTTGTTGAGTAATATTTTCTATTTTAAGATAAAAATTGTTATAAAATACCAAAATGATTATTTTTATCGCACCAATTTTTATTAGAGCTTTAGAGGTGAGAAATAATGTTAATAAAACTGTCAACAAATATTTAATATTTGCAATAATTGAAGTGATAAATTAGATCAAGAATATGTGGAGGATAAATAGTAAAGGAATCTACCATTTATTCTTGTAAGAACCAAGTATAATCCTCAAAAATTGGAATTGGAATAGGATTCAAACTACTTCAGATAAAAACTATAACATTTTGGTTCGATTCCTGCTCAGTGCGAATATTTGTGTGCATGAATTTATAAAAAAAAGTATCTAAGTATATTTATCCGCATTCTAGAACCCATAACACACGCTAGTTAAACTATGCTTACCATGGGTTTTGGTGGCGTTGTGTACATTGTCCTTAAATATTTTATATATAAATTTTGTTATTAACATGCATATAATTGTGAGGTAGATCCTAGACAAAGTCTAGGTTATAAAGAAAGTGATACTGTTAGGTAAGGTTGGTTCTAAAGTAGAAAATGAAGTACATAAAAATAAAACATTCAATATATTTTATTTACGGATGCTTCTTCATCGGAAGCAAGCGCAATTTAATGAGGTTGTACTGTCAGTAGAGTACTAACTTAAGAACGACCGTGTTCTTTGCTCTGGAAGTGCAGTTATCTCTTAGAAAATTTGTCTTTTCTAGGGTTGGTAACTTGCTGTGAAAATAAACATTTGATTTCACACACCACCATTCTTAGTATAAGTTCATATTTTTTTATACCACTTAAGTGGCAGTCTATCATACGGCCCACCTGATGGAAAGTGGTTACCGTGGGCTATGGACGTTTGCAACACTAGAGGCGCCAATTACAGTTTACACATAAAAAATTCTTTAAAACTGAACTTATTTTAACACTAAAACTGAACTTAATATCACTCTTTATAGTACAATATTCAAATGTCTCACTATTGGTTATTATGAATTGGTTACTCTTACTCTGATATTTTTGTGTGATGCTATGTAATTTATTAAAAGTTTCCACATGTAAGATTTAACTCACTAAAATACTTTTTCATTGCCGAAGCGCCATAATAAATAACCCAAAGCCGTATTGCGATTGCAAAAATCTTTATATCCTCGTAAAGACGATCCCATACTTTATCAATAAATATCAAATCAATAAGCCTAATGGCAAAATTACAAAAAAAACTTTGCCAATTTACAAACCTCAGCCTCGGCATTATAGCAACTGGACAATCCACATAAAAGGGATAAAAACTCAAAATTTATCACCAATTCCAAATGCCCTCATTTCCTACTTCCTTATGCAATAAATTTTAGCCATCCGCTAACCCTATCATCAAAATAAAACATTTCTGCGTGTTTGCTATCTAGGAGGTATAATGTAGTTCCTTCCACTATATAATTTGAAATACTTTGTTCCGCAGCGGATATAATACTTTGTACAAAGACTTGCTGCTTGAATTTCAAATTTGTGATTAACAGGGATGTTAACTTTGGCTTGTTTATGTACCAAAAAAGTTTAATTGGAGGAAAATTTTAACAAAAGCATGAAATTTAATCGTCTCTTTCCTTTATTATCGGCTACTATTATTGTCATATAGTCCGTATGATTGATTTTTTAATTCTATGAAGGACGTAAATCATTGTTAAAGATGGTCTATTGATTTTTTTTTGTCGAGAATCTCATTTTACTCTTCGTTTTGCGAAAGTTTTTAATTGGATGTTTGAAGAGGCATTGCTGCTGAAGTTCATTACTTTTTTAAAGATCTCCTAGATTCTTTTTTAATGAGAATACTATCTGTATTCTTGTTTATATTTTCTATTTAAGCTCAAGTTAATAGTTGATTCACATTTACTACTGGTGTTACAATACAAAATCACTGTCGCAAATGTTTCATTTCAACATAAAAATCTTTTATATATCCAGAGCTATTGATACCTTCTCTTAGAGCATAGTTCTCTCCAGAGGTATGATAAACTTATATTGAATAACTACCAGTATTCCCACTAGGTCGTCACAATCGTTCGGGGCTTGCAGGATTGAGGAGGTATTGTAATATTACCTCTGATAGCACCCACCCGCCCATTGCTCGCTCGAAAACTTTCAAATTCATACTTTGGTATGTTCACGGTAGTTTACAGCTGATAAGAATCTTCGCTTCTCATGACTGCGAGAATGGAACGACGGAACATGAAATATTTCGACTAAATTTTGCTCCGGATATTAATATTGTTTGAAATACAAAACCTTAACAAAACTCAATTTAAACCTAGTATATTGTATACGTACAATAATTATAGTAGCATACCAATAAGACGGAGAAAATTGAGGTTGAGTTAAAGATTGTCATTGTTCTTTACAGTTCATAAAATTTTACCTTTTATTATGATGAAAACGAAATTATTTTTTATCTTAATTCCACGGTTGACTGAAGGTGATGACAAACACCAGCGAAAAGATATACATTTCCTTCTTATAATAATTATTATAAGAATGACAAAGATAGTACCGGCAGTCATTTAGGAGAAATTCAAATCAAAATGATTTTGTTTTGAGTAAGACAGAATCAGGGAACTTGACAATTTTGCTTGTAGATTGAGTGTACTGGTGGGAGTAGAATACGGTAAGATTTATTTTAGATGTGAAATTTGAAAACTAGAATTTATCTTTATTACAAGAAGGTAACTTTTTGATCATTACACATAATTGTCTGATTCTTAAACAGCAATGCGGTCAATCATTAATAAAGCGAGCGAAAGGAGCGACATGGTCTAGAAGTCTAGTAGTAGAATCTAGACGTCATATTTCTTAACAGATTTTCACCAAACTTAGCATATTTTTTTTTTAAACTTCATGCACATTGCACAAAAGCGGACTTTATGCCAAAGGTTTTATCTGACAATCAACCTTAGGGTAATGCAGAGATACACTGAGGTAGTGCAGGTAGAAGAATGTATTACAAATTGAGAATAGCAATCTTACTCTAATTTGGACGTAATAATAAATATTTATAAACATATAATATATATTTATAATACACAAAATCCTTACATACGTATTGACTTAGTAAATACACTTTGATTTTCTGCCGGATTTAGATTTCCAAACGGATCGTAATGATTTTGGGCTGAAAAATTCCTCATAAAAAGTGTCCTCAAGGTCTAACGTTTACAAAACTACTAGTTCCAATATTAGCAAAAATATAGGAGTCGTAAAAACTTTTCGTCATCAATCATTGATTGAAAAAGAAAACTAGTTTGTATCATGGTCAGTATAAGGTGAAATCTCTGTGGGCTAACCAATCTTTCTACTGAAGATAAAACTAAGCCAGAGACTATTATTCCATTTATTTATTTTACGACAGGCTTGAAGGCTGCGCTGAAAGATAAAATGATTGCAATAGTTTCTCTAGAATTCTCAAAATTCTTGGATAAATTCATTTATTTTTGAATTGAAATTTGTAATTTCTTTTGCTAGCCTGAGTTGACGATTATTTTTTGTAATAATAGACAAATGTATCTCTGTAAATACATTATATTCCCGCATGTAAAGCCCTAAAGAGGTAGGCAGAGATGTATTGGGTAACACCCACATTTCACCTGTTATGATTTTTGGTTTCTAGATATAAGTAACAACTGCCGTCAAGCGGGCGGGCTGCGTGGTTGCTCTCGGAAAGAGATCAGTTTCTATACCTTAGTGGTCTTCTACGACTGTGTTCCATTGTCCTACCACTTCCAATGTAAGCCCATTCCTAACACAAGCCATTGAGCTTAGGTGGAGAAGTTAGAGGGAATATTATTATTTACAGTTACTAATAAATGTGAAAGTGAAGATGTTTGCATGTTTGTGTGTTTGTTATTCAATCCCACTCTAACAGATGAACGTATTAGGTTGAAATTTAGTACAGGAATAGATTACAGCCTGGACTAACATTTACAATTTTCAATCCGATAAAAGCTTCCCATGGGTTGCGGGAACTGGATAATTTTTCACGTGGTCAATGCCGCGTGCATCAGCTAGTTATAAATATTATTTGGAAATCAAAAAAAGTCCATATATTGCAGTCTTTGTACGAAATTTCGTAATAAAATAAAACAAACAGTAGGAATCGTTATCTCTAAGTAATTTATTGGTTGAATAAATTGTGTTCAGCTCAGTTCGACGCTTCCGATTTGATTCGCTTTATTAATTGGAATTTCTGTGGGTTTATTGTGTGAATGTATTTGTAGTTTATGTTTTTATACCAATATAGGTACTTCAGGGTACATATCTCGGACCCGAGTCGGGTGAGAAACAATGGCGCATAAGGATTGTTTTGATATTATATTATAATCTGTGATTGATGGATTTGAGCTTATTTACTGGCGTAGCACCCCATACTACTTTCAAAAGATGCCTACTCTCTGGTGTATCAAACGTCCATAGGCCACGGTAACCACTTTTAAATAATAAAATAGTACAGAAACATGTACATTTTGTTACAAATCGCGTTCTTTGCCATTGTTTTTAGCAAATACTTTGTTTCAAATGAGAGCTTCTATAGTCCGCCCACGCAATTTTCTTAGATATTGTATTAGATATCAAAGAAAATTTATTTAAACTTGGCTGATGCCTGTGGTTAACACAAATCGTCACCCTACGATACACGATAATTTCGAGTCTAGAGACAAAATTTCGAGAAGAGTATATCTAGAATAGTAATCCGTATTTTATGTAGATTTTTGGTAAGTTTACCAACTTGAATGGATAAAGGTGCGTCCAGATTTGTAATATGAACTGTGAACCGGACAGCGTGCCATCTAGACTAACTTGTGGCACATGGACACACAAACTAGAGTTGTACTGACACGGCTACCAGTCAATCGATGGTTTCATTTAAGTTCGGCTATCACGCAACTGAATACGCGTCTGACTCGCACTTCTGACACTGTTACGGTAAAATGTTACTGCTTCTTTCACACATAGATTGGTACATACATACACGGTGTATAGTGTATAGTGTAGTATACTTAATTTGACCTATAGGCGTCCATCGCGTACTTTTTCATGGGCTCAGATGGAGAACAGCTTTATCCCCAAGTCCTCTCCTACCGTCTATGACACCCAAGATACACAATGAGGTGTGATGAGGAGGTCCTATTCTAAAAGGAATCATCATGGCAATTTTTTGTAATATCCTTTTTTATAAATACTTTTGTAACATTTTTTTACTCAACGATAACAACATTTTTTTGGAAATCAATTTACTTTTTCTTTCGATATCGGAAGTCACCATAGTTAATGCCATGACTCCCAAGGGAGACGCTTTCAATACATCCACAGAATGTTTCCATCGCATTTCAGTTGACGACTGCTCTAATCCCCCGGGAAGGATACGTAGGGATGTGCCATCTACCATATATTTTTTTTTTTTATACTACGTAGGTGGCAGACAAGCACACGGCCCACCTGATGGAAAGCGGCCACCGTGGCCTATGAACGTGTGCAACACTAAGGGTGTCACACACGCGCTGCCCACCCTGAAGGGAAAGGGGGAGAGCTGGGAAGGGGTGGGGAGGCTAGGAAGGGGAGGGGAAGGAGGGTTATAGTGAGCTCTGGCTACCCTACTTACCGGCGGGAACACAACACGATGGTTATTATGACCGCGGTCTTCTGTAGGGCGGAGGTACTTCCCCAGTTGGACAGCTCATTTCGGACGGGAGATACCGTCGTGTCCTACCTTTCATGGGTCACAACACGGGATTTCATTTTGAATAATAATAATTTCAGAGTGATTTTATATATATTGCGACAGTTCAATGAATATTTAATTATTCGATATGTGGTTATTTGTTTGCGAATCAGTTATTATGTTACGAAAACTATAAACGGGTTTTCAATTAATTAAAATGTAATCCTTAATTTATTGAAATGATTCAACCATGGTTACAATAATGTAATACATTTTATATAACATAATATTACTTGATGCTCGTTTTTGTTGTGTAGTTTGAATAGAATGAATTGATATTAGAGTTAATTAATTCATTCGCGGCTGGACATATCCCTGTACCAATTTTGGGAGACCTACTGTTCCCACGCTGGTCATATGGGTTGGTACGGGGTTTTATTTCGAGTTAATCTTTTCTCGATTTTGTCTGTATTATTTCCTGGATACATTAGAATACAAAATATTTTTTATTGAACATCAATCAAGTGTTAAATTATATCTATTGATTTTAAATTGTAGTACGCACTAACGTTTTGAATTTCATACAACAATTTACGAGGCATCCCGTAAAACTCCCGGGAATATCCTACTGTAGTAACATCACTAGTACTGCAGATTTGGGAGCTTCGCTCATATCAACGAGGTTTTCGTAAATTGTTATGTTGTATATGCCGAATACTTATTCCCATTTTATTTTAAGTCAAATATATAAAAAGCTTTTGTGATTTGATCTACTTGTGATGGTGATAGTACAACAGCTATTTATCTGGCTTGCTATCGAGAGGATAAAGGTTTAGAACCTGTACTTACTTATATTAACAAGTTATTTGCTAGGCATAAGAAGGTTTCTATAGGGTCGGTGAAGCCTCTGAAGTTGCAAACGTTCAAACAAGAAAGTATATTTGGGGAGGGAGGGGAACCCATCTCACATCCACGGTTTTACAATCTCAGAGATAGCAATAGCAACATATGACTAATTGTCATAGAAAGGAATGCCGTACCCCTCAAAGCAAGTAAAAAAAATCTTTACCCTGGGAAAGATGTTGTTGTATATTTCATAGGCCACGGTAACCACTTTCCAGCCGTTTATCTGTCACCTAAATTGTATTAGAGTGCGATGAGTCGGCAACTTGATCTGCCCTAATCTTTTGCAAGATAATATTCATAATAAACAACATATAAACTCATTTCTTACTCTGAATTCGTGCCTTGTTATCTAGAAAAAAGAAAAATATTACCTTAATAGTATTATGTATAACAAGAAATCACAATGATTTCTTACAATCCCCTTCACTAAACCTGACGTACCTATCATATTCTGACAGTCACAGAGTTAGAGACTTATTGTGCTCTGATCCCCACATCTCATCTTCTGGTGGATAATCTAATCAGATTTATTGTATTATTTTATATTCTATTCTTTCGAATGTATTGTGTAAGAAAAATATTATTGTACAGATGTACTAACAAATGAGCGGTACATATCACTACATAGTATAAAACAAAGTTGCGTTCTCTGTCCCTATTATTCATGTCTTTATGTCCCTTTGTTTGCTTAAACCTTTTAAACTACGAAACGGATTTTGATGGTGTCTTTTAATAGATATTGATTGATGATTAAAGAGGAAGATTTTATATGTATATAACATCATGCTACGACCAACAGGTGCGGAGCAGGAATGAAAAATGTTGCAAAAACGGGGCGACACAGATGAAGTTGCGTGGGTCAGCAACGTAACATACATAAATTCACGCCTATATCCACAAAGGGTACTAGCACCCACATTTCGCCAGTTTATGTTTAGGTCCCAATGTAATAGGTGGCGAGCCTGTTGCCATTAACCAGGCACTTATAAACCTGCGATAAATACACACACAAGTCAAAACGCTTTTTTCACTTAACAATTCCTCTATTGGTTTAAAATCTAGTGTAGTAATTTTCTCAAATGCATACACAACACATACAGTAATACATTTGTAAGTACAACTGCACACGTCTGATAAGAAATTTCGTAAGACTCTCAACTTCAATTAAATATGTAAAGCTTCGTACCTAAAATTTTTGCAGTTAACTTGTGATATTAACAAATCATATATAATATTTCGTGTCCATCCGTTGTATGTCCGTGTTTGCTGGCATGCCTCCAGAACCGGCCATCAAGAACGCATTCTGACTGCACATACTTGTGGTACAATTTATGAGCGGATGGTCTGTTGTGTCTATTTTATTAGTCTTCCTGTCAAAAGCAGCAAACACAAGTCAACGTTATATTATACTATCTGTTGTACCCACATTTGATATATTTACAAGCGTCGGTAGTTTGGTTAAGGAGTCGGCCTTACAATCGAGAGATCCCGAGTTCGAATCCTGGCTATTACACTACCGACGTAAACCCACTCCTAACACAATCCATTGAGCTTAGCTGGAGGGGTTAAAGGGAATATTAGTAACTTCGGTTGCTAATATTCTTTAACTAAAAAAAAAATTATATGTGTATCGATATCATTCCCTCAGTCCACAGATACTTGTTCCTGGTATGGGAATGCTTATCTTTCTTTTGTGATTAACATACCTACCCCATATTTATTTTCTTATTCGCCTTAATCACTTTGCGCGCTAATAGCGCTTTTAAAATTGTAAATTAGCAAATTAAAAATCAGAAATGTTATGCGATTTAAAATTACTTATTATTACTGCTTCAACCTGACGCAATCACTAGACTATTTATATTTTATATCGATGCCACTTGGTTGAACTTACTACATAAATATTGAATAAACCGCTTTCTACGCTATTTTTCTTCAACTGTACTAGTTTCGCCTCACATCATTCCTAAAGAGCGAAATCAATAATGTTAAATAATTCGAATCAAAAGTCTTTTCAGTGATTTCTTCCATATCGCTAGATTTATACTTATTGGACCACAATTTCAAGCAATTTATATAATATGGCTTCCCGGACGTCGATCTCAAATAATTGGACGACAAAACTATACAGTTAGACGTATTTATGTAAGGCTACTGCCGAGTTACGGTGGGGTATTAAAAGACAGTAGTTTTATCAATTACGATCAATCTATTTTTGAAAATTTTGGCTAGAACTTTTTGGCACGGATTTTAATAAGATCTTCAGGTAACCAAATTCACCTACAAGCTGGTATACCTACTAATAGGCGAAAGACTCGTACCCTGGTTGGTAAAAGTTAATACAAAAAAAAACTATACGATTTTCCCCTCTGTTCAAAAGTTAGTAAAAAAATAATCACACTCAATCTAACACTTACTCACCCCATCTCATAAAACACCCTTAGCAAAAAAAAAGCAAATAAAAAAGTTGATAATTGAAAGACAATAACATTGAGCAGCGGGCTATAATTAAAAAGCTGACATTAAGCAATCTAGGTTGAATAGGGGAAGAATAAAGGAGGCCATACACCGTGCAATTAGTTGGGAGCCAAATGTCGCGTAGCGTGACAATGCAATTGAATAGGTAGGTTTACGAATGAGCCGCTCGGGGAAGTCCCACCCTCTCACTTATAACTGACACTAACGATGGGGTAGGGAAAGTATTCGATTAAAATGATAGTAAGTTCGATTCCCACAAACATATATTTGGCGTTTGTATGTAAGTAATCAAAGTTTTAGAGAAGGAAAACTCGGAAATCTACCTTGTACCAAACTGTCTGGCCAGCGCGGTGGAAACACATTAGGATGAACTTTCCCAACATTGGGACAGGTCTATGTCCAGCAATGGACTTCGATTTTCCTTCCCCTTTCCCTTCAGGCTGGGCAGCGCGTGTGTGACACCCTTAGTGTTGCACACGTTCATAGGCCACGGTGGCCGCTTTCCATCAGGTGGGCCGTGTGCTTGTCTGCCACCTACATCATCATCATTCCCTGAACCTTTTTTCCCAACTCAGTTGGGGTCGGCTTTCACCACGGCTGCCACCTACGTAGTATAAAAAAAAACTTAATTTACAAATATATAACCTGATAATACTTTCAGCAATTAGAGTTTTGAATTTGTCCACTGTGGCCACAGTGTGAACACAGTGACAAACTCGCTTGCCAACACACACTTTCGGACCTCCCGCCACACATAAAGAATAACATAAACCTCCGCTCAAAAAGTTCGCCAATAAGTATTGACTAACACGTTCGCCACTGTGTTCGCAAACACACATCGAGGTTCAATATTGGCACTACTCAATAATTTTCTCTTTAATAGAAACTTATTTAAACTAAAATAAAGCTCAATTTGATTAGTACCTTAACGCTTTCATTATAAGGCTTAATTTCTTTTAACAATCACGTATTCTTCTCTAACTTGCCTTTAGAATTTTTATTCACATTCAATTTATTCGATGACGCGCCATCTGTTCGACTAATTGTGTTTTCATTGGTACTGTTAGGGGTAGAATTTTTTCCAATGCTTTAATTTATGATTGAACAAGCATAATCTATATATACGCTCTATACCTCCAAAGGGGTCGGCAGAGGTGTATTAACAAGTACATTTTACCAACTGATTTCTTTTAAATTAAGAGACGAGCATATAGCCGTCATTTTATAACTATTGGGGAGTAGAATCTTACTATCCCGAATTTCTTCCCCTGTCAATTCTGAAAATTAAGTAGAAATGTTTGATGTTCTACGAAACAAGAGTTTGCTGAAACGGTTCAACTCCTATACTTCTTCCCCTGCCTACCTCTGAGGGATTTATAGGCCTGAATATGTATGTGATATAATCATAAAAGTTTTTGTGTTGAAAATAAAATTAATTTATTATATTCTCAATTTATATTCTCTTTGAAAATACGAAACTGCATTCATTAAATAGTTTTATTGACGCCCAGTGAATCATTGCCTCATTAGCGTTAATGATATCGATACCTCTGGGCTCAAAGGTCGTAAAGGACATTTTGGCGAAAATGACTTTTTGATGCAGTTTTACTCAGTTTTTAATTCTCTATCGATCTGTATATTCAGTTCTACGAAATTCGCAAAAAAAATGCCTTTACGACCCACATAATCTGAGACTTTACGCAAAGTTTACCGTGAAAATATGGAAGTAAGTAACACTTACCTACTAGAGCGAAATTATTTTGGTAGTAAAGGAAAGTATAAACAAACTTTTGGGTGTAAAATACATTAAAATTTCCAATTGTCTTATACTCCCTATAAGTCACCTCAAAAATTTGGATATAAAGGACACCATATTTACAAATTGTCCTATACACCCTAACAATTTAAAATAAAAAAAACATAAATGTCCTTTACTACCTAGTTTCATTCTATTTACGTGTTTCCACTAAGGGCGTAAATAAGCATGAATGAAGAATAAGATAAGATAAAGATAAAGATAAAGATAATTTATTTGTGGAAACAATGGAATTGGCCCCTAATTCTAGAATATTCAATAAACAACAAGTTTAATCTAACCTTAATACCTAACTTAAAATTAAACACTAAACTATTACTTAACTCACAATTTCGGGGAATGTATTAAAAATCTATCCAAATTATCTATAAAATTTCTAACCTAAACTAACTTATTAAAATGATTCTAATAGGTACTCGTTATTCATACTTATATTCAAATAGCCTCATAAACCAGACTTATTGGCAGGAAATTTTAGATAACTTACAAGGCACTAAAAAAGAACATAGACCCGATTTAATAGCCAGAATTTTTAAACTTAAATTACAGGAACTTTTAGATGACATTACAAGGAAACATATTTTCGGAATACCGAGTGCGTGGTTTAACACCATTGAATTTCAGAAACGTGGGCTTCCACATGCGCATATGCTTATTATTCTAAGAAATGAAGATAAACCAAGGTTATCAATAGATTATGATAAATTTGTGTGTGCAGAAATACCTGACTCAAAAAAAGAATCAGATTCAAAGAGATCAGCTGAAAAATCAACGGCCATTACTTCTTCGCGTCAAAGGGCCGACTTGCTTCAGTGATGTTAGAACTTATGAAAATATTATTTACAAATCATTCCGAGAAGCTGCTCAAGCAAGGGGGCTCCTTTTTGACGATCAAGAATGGGAAAGGTGTTTGAATGAAGCAATTGGTTTCAAACTGCCTCGGCAATTACGACAGCTGTTTGCGTTAATATGCGTATTTTGTGAAGTAACTGATCCTAATGCTCTTTGGGAAAAGTATGCATCACATTTTATCGAAGACTTTAAAAGATCACGTCCTGAAATATTATCCAAACAGTTGACTTCACAAGCAATTGATGAAACATGAAAACTCCACGGAAAGAAACTAACAGATTTCGGACTTCCGCAGCCAGATATTGATGAAAATTATGTTTTCTTATCTGATCCCGTTTATGACTGTGACCTTGAAAAAGCAAATGGCTATGAAAAATACCAAAAATTGAACACCGAACAAAAATATGTGGTCGATACAATACTAAGCGTTAACGTAGTTAACGAATAATCCCACAGAGAGAAAGCTGTTTTACCTTGACGGCCCAGGAGGAACTGGTAAAACTTTTGTATTTACAACTATTTTACATATTTTAAGATCTGAAAACAAATTATGCCTACCCATAGCGTTTTCTAGTATTGCAGCAACTTTGTTAGATGGTGGTAGAACAGCCCACTCGCGATTTAAAATTCCAATTAATTCAGATGCAGATTCTACGTCTCATATGTCGTTAGGGTCACCAGCAGCTATGTTATTGAAGGAAACTCATTTAATCATTTGGGATGAAGCACCCATGACTAAATGTCATGATACTGTTGTAGTTGATGGACTCTTTCAAGACATAATGAAAAACAAATTACCTTTTGGAGACAAAACTTTGTTATTCGCAGGAGATTTTCGTCAAATTTTACCAGTTGTAGTTAATGGGTCACGAAATGATATTATAAAAGCTTCAAGATTAGCACTTTTCAATGTGGCCAAACTTTACTCAACTCCAGTTGACTCATAATATGAGAGCTCACGATGATATAGAGTTTGCTCAATGAATATTAAAGGTAGGCGATGGATCAGCTGATGAAGATAATAATGACAACATTGAACTGCCTCAGCGATGCATTGTAGATAATTCAATTATAGAACATATTTTTGGTGTTTCCCTTAACACAAATGATTATAAAAGTTATTCAATGAAATCTATCCTTACTCCCAAAAACGATGATTGTTTTCAATTGAACGACCAAAGTTTATGAAAAATTTATGAAAGTTCTGACGCTGTGGTTGAGGACGATCATAATGATGTTTTAAACTATCCTGAAGAATTTTTAAATTCTATAACGCCTGCAGGATTACCACCACACATTCTAAAATTAAAAGTTGGTTGTATAGTAATGCTTTTGAGAAATTTGAACCCCACTGTTGGGTTGTGCACCGGAACCCGTCTTATTGTTAGAGCGTTAGCTTCACGTGTCATTGATGCCGAAATTATTTGTGGTAGCCATGTGGGAACCAGAGTTTTCATTCCTCGAATTCGGCTCCAGCCATCTAACAATCAACTGCCTTTTAAATTTAGTCGGCTTCAGTTTCCCAATCGCATAGCATTTGCTATGACAATAAACAAAAGCCAGGGACAAACTTTCGACAAAATCGGTATATTTTTACCTAATCCTGTGTTCACCCATGGACAGCTCTATGTTGCCTTCTCTCGAGTACGAAGATTCGATGATGTAAAAATTCAAATTATCAATACCGTTGAACAAGGCTCGAAAGGTGATAAATATTTATCGAAAAATGTTATATATAGAGAAATTTTATAATAATCAATCTGTGATGTATAATGGAGAATATTTCTTTATAAGTACCTTTGACAAATTCTCGGATAAGTACTCATTGAGAACGCGGACAGTGGTAGTGGCGGCGCGCGTAGTCAACGAGTGAGAAAGAGGGTAGACCGATACGGTTGGCCTCAATAAGAACTAGCTCGGCGGTCGTCAGTACACCGTGATCATGGCGCTTGCAACACCGCCGAAATATCGGTTACGAAATGAAATCAACAAACATGGTAAATATCCCGATCGTTTTAATAGTGAATATACAGAAATATCTACCTATATTTTGCACCTAGATGTGTATTATGAGTCAAATTTACCCGAGCGAAGCCGGGTTTTCATCTAGTTATAATTATTTCATGATTATTTGTAAATAAAATACAGTAGTATACCAGAATCCATCTAATAATTAAGTTTATTTAAAAATGAAAATGAGTTGGCAAGTGATCCTTAAGACCTAAAAATTATTACACTAGTCGATTATTACCTTATTTTCTTCAGTATTGTGCAGTGAAGTAGATTTACACCCTTCGGTAAAATCTTAGGATGGAAATTTGACGGGTGTAAAGGACTTTTATTTTCAAATTTAAGGTCGTAAAGGACATCTATCTCGGTAAATACAGCACTAGGGTATTTTTTTTAAACTGCTTTAGAAAATACTATGAATTCTAAGCACTTTTTGCCTTGGTTTTATTAAAATAGCTCAAGAAACAAAAAAGTTAGAGTAAAAAACATTTTTTTATTTTTGTTTTTTGCTTCTCCTGAAAAGTCGCATTTTGTCCTTTACGACCTTTGAGCCCAGAGGTATCGATATGTGACGGGAATAAAAATGACGCGGGAATTATGGGAATATTATAATTTACGAGTTATGTTTTATATGTGGACGTTAAAATACATTTCCATATTAACGACGGAAGTAGTAACTTAGTTATGAAGTTTCATTTCAATACTTTTATTATACCGGGGTAGCCTAATGGTATGGGTAATGGACTGCGGAGACGAGGTCTCAGATTCGATTCCAGGTTTTACCATGGCACACACCAATTTCGATGCTTTTCAAAGTTATGTGTGTATTTATAAGTGCCCGGTTAATGGCAATAGACTCGCCATTATTGCATTGGGACCGAAACATAAACTGGCGAAATGTGGGTGCTAGCACCTCTGCCTACACCTTCGGGGATATAGGCGAAAATTTATGTTATGTTATGTTATTTTTGGGTATTACTTTCCACAAAGTTTTTTTTGTCTTCTGCACTGACAGCACAGAGACTCTCTTAACCTTCCTTTCTTCTCTATATGGTCGGCAGCACGAATGTGACGCCCCTAGTGTTGCAAGCATCCATAGGCCACGTACATATTCCATAAGGTGGGCCACGTACTTGACTGCCACCTAAGTGCTATAAAAAAAACCTGAGTATCTTAACAAATGATGACGGTAAGAATCACACTACGCAAGTAAAGTAAGATTGAAATAATATTACTTTTAAGAAATGATAGTAGGGCCCATAGATGCAAGCTAGATTTCTTCCAAGTAAAGCAACTAACTCATGAAAAATCGATATCTTTAGTAACCCAGCCAAATACAGGGTACAGTAAAACTAAAAATTAAACAATCCGACTTGGTTGTGAGCCAAATATCTTTGTTCCACCGATGCATATCTACTGTACTTGGCAATGTCCACTTTGAAAATGGTCTTCTCGACTACCAACCGTGATTTCTAGGATAAAAATTATAATGTGTACTTGCGAAATTTCAACAGTGTAACGAGAAATATGTTTATTTCGTATTGGGTTGTGCATTGCATTTCATTATCTAATTGTGGGTTAAGGAATATATGATCTTTAATAATAAGTATGCTTATTTTCTGAGCTTATACCCAACATAGGTCAGTCCGCTGTCTAGGCTGTACTTCGGAATTTGCCGTGAAGCAACTGCCATCGAACCTCTACAACCAAATTGGCGATATTGAAGTACTGTATTTAGTTCTAGAACGCATAACACAAACTAGTTAAACTATGCTTACCATGGGTCTAGGTGGCGTTGTGTACATTGTCCTATAATAAAAAATAAATAAGAAAAAGTACCCTAAACATCCATTTTCCCACAGTTCATGTGTAAAACGGCACATAAAATCGCAATATATTTGCCATTATAGGTCCTTAGCGAATTCTACTGATAAAATAACCAACTACTGCAAGCAAAAGTGTTAACTATCGTCATTTCATTAACAGCCAGAATAGGATCAATCGGTGTCAATTTAAAAAGTGCAGTATTGCGGTGGATTAGTGTCGCTTGCGAGCAACGGTCGCGGTAACCGCTCTTCGCCACTTGGGGTAAAAGAGACAACATCTGATTTTGTGTATTTTTTGACTCACTCATATCAATAACGACAAGTCTACGTGTGAGCACTACGTCATCACTGCATTGTTAAGATGAGTACACAACGAACTCCAGTGAAGGATAACAGCAGCCTAAGTGGATCCTTCTCTGACTTACGCACTCTGCAACAAGATCGTAAAAGAAAGCAGCACTTTGATAAGGATCTTGCTCAAGAAATGTCTGATCTGCGCGTTGAGATGAAGAACTACTTTGAGAGTTTCAGTGACAAATTAAGTGAAATCTGTAGTAACTGGTGTCGAGAATTGGTCGAAGTTAAAAATGACATCAAAAGTATAAAATGTTCTACTGAAACCTTGGGTTCAGTGCAGGCTTGCATGAAAAACGAATTAGATGGGCTGAAAACACAAAATTCTGAATTCCAAACTAAGATACATGACCTCGAGCATGAATTAAAATTATTCAAGAATAAAAGCTTCACAAATGCAAACTCGGATCTGTGCGACTATGAGTACATGGCCTTAGAAATCCAAGAGCGCGCTCAGCGGCAGTATAATATTATAATGGGAGGTATTTCGGAATTAAATGATAAACGCTCAACAGCAAGACGTGAATACGATATAAATCAATCGATTAATATTATTAAAACAATTTACAAAGAATGCCCCTCTCCAATAAAGTGCATGCGTTTAGGTAAATATAACTCAGAAAAAACAAGACTTCTTAAAATATGTTTTGAGAAACGCGATACTGTGATGCATATCTTACGTAATAAGTCAAACATGTCTAATGGTAATATCCGTATATTTTCGGATCAAACACCTATGCAAATAAAGCTATTAAAGGAACTGAAGGATGAGTTATCGCGTCGCACGGAGAATGGCGAAACAGATCTTGTCATAAAATACATTAAGGGTGTACCAAGGATTGTTAAAACTGTAGCAAAAAACTGAGGAAACCGAATGCTTACGCACAACAAATCACATCTGATTTAGATAATATAACCTATCAACATGTAGACACATACCGTAATATACACACATCTGCTTCGTCGTTACGAATCTTCTACGCTAACGTCCGTAGCTTGGTAAAAACAGGTAAGCTTGATGAACTTAAATGTATTTTGAAATCATTTGCTCATATCCCACATATCGTTCTTCTAACCGAAACGTGGATTAAATCCAAAACTGAGGCTGACTTACTTGATATACCTAATTACGAGCATATATATTCTCTTAGAAAGATAAACAACAAGCAAAAGATAAACAGTAAGATTAAGAAAAATATTAATAATATGAAAAAGAATAAGAAAAGAGGTGGTGGTGTATCAATTTATATACATAAAAGTATTCAATATAACCTAAATGAAGAAAAATTTGTATATGGAAACAATTTTTTATGGATAACACTTTTGAAATATTCTTTGAATATTGGATTAATTTATAAGCCACCGAATACAATTCAGAAGCAGTTTCTCTGTACTTACTCACAATACTTAGATAAATATAATAACAAGACTATGATTTTCGGAGATTTTAATATTGACTTACTACGAAACGACAGGAAGGCTATGGATTACTTAGACTTGATACAAGAATCTGGCTACTACATACTAAACAATATACATGCAGACTATTGTACTAGACAAACTAAGCGCACCAAAACCATAATAGATCATGTTTGCACGAATATGTGGGACACAGATATACATATGACGGTAATTGCATCTACACTCTCGGATCATAAACAACTATTTATCGAAGTTAAAAAATATAAACAAACACTAACACATAAAGTGAAATACGAAGCTATTGATTACAAGTTACTATACGAGAACACTGAAAAAGCTGTAAAAAACTTAACAATAGAGAATAATGGATATGACAATCTCGAACAATTTATTAAGCAAATTATACAGACTTCAAAACAAGTCAAATATAAAATACAAAATTTACCACAAAAAGACTGGATTAACAAGACAGTTATTAACTACATTAATGAAAGAAACCAACTATGGAACAAATACATAAATGATCCTGACAACGAATATCTTAAATCAAGATATGAAGCCTCTAAAGAAAAGGTGTTTCGACAAATAAAAGCAGATAAGAAAAAATATTACTATGGAGCCTTTGAAAAATGTAAACAGAAACCTAAGAAAATGTGGAGCTTAATTAATACCCTAGCTAAAAACAAAATTCGCAGTGAGTGTAACTTGCCTAAACTTTTGAGCGACGAAACGGTAATAACGAATGGTACTGAAATCTGTAACACTTTTAATAACTATTTTGCCACTATTGGTTCATTGTTAACTCAATCGGTCTCATCCAATAGTATAAACTCAACTGCTGGTTTTTCCAATCCCATAAATACAAGTAAATTGCTCACTCATATAACCCTATGCACTGAAGCTGAATTACACAAAATAATAGACGGCTTAGACAATAACACCAGTTGTGGAATTGATGGTATAACAACAAAATCAGTAAAGTGTATTAAACATTTAATTGTACCTATTTTAACAAAATGTATAAATGATTGCTTGCGTGGTGGTGTATTTCCAGACAGTCTTAAAATTGCAAAAGTGACACCTATACATAAGAGTGGGACTAAGTGTGACCCTGGAAACTACAGACCCATTTCAGTGCTACCAGTAATATCCAAAATTTACGAAAAGGTACTTTATAACCGCCTGTTTGAACATTTAACAAATATAGATTTTTTATACAAACATCAGTATGGGTTTAGACCACACTCTAACACGCTTACCGCAACTATCGACTTAGTAACTAAAATCAAAGATAATATAGACAATAAACAGCTAGCTTTAGGCGTGTTTATCGATTTAAAAAAAGCATTTGATACAGTCAGTCATTCCATCCTTCTAAAAAAGTTACGAAACATCGGCATAGACGAGACAGCATATAAAATATTTGAATCATACCTAACAAACAGGCAACAAGTTGTTAAACTTGATAATTACTCCAGCCAGCTCACAAATATACCCTGTGGTGTTCCTCAAGGATCGGTCTTAGGACCATTACTCTTCCTTATTTATATCAACGATATTAGTACAGTAGGACTCACTGGACATATATCACTGTATGCTGATGACACTTGTTTATTTTATTTTGGACACTCAATTGTAGATATTATCAAAGACGCTCAAAAGGATCTCAACCTACTAGAAATGTGGCTCAAGGCAAACCTTCTGACCATGAACGTTAGCAAAACTTCCTACATTATCTTTTCAGCTAAAAACAAGAATATACCCAACTATCCGCCACTTGTAATCAATGGTCAATCCCTACAAGTAACAAACGAGGGGAAATATTTAGGACTTATATTAGACAATAGATTAAATTTCAAAGCTCACATAACCCATGTTCGATCAAAAATAATCCCGATAACTGGCGCCTTACGTAACATGGCAAAATGTGTACCCTATAATCTACGATACACAATCTATGACACCTTAGTAAAACCTCACCTTGAGTACCTAATTCAGTTATGGGGGCAAGCCGCAAAGAGCAACCAACAACAGTTGCAAAGAACTCAAAATAAAGTAATAAAAATCTTGTTTAATTTTGATTATTTAACACCTACAGAACTAATCTACAAAAAAACTAAATTATTAAATTTAGATCAACTATACACCTTTCACACATGCATGATCATCCGAAAAATAATGACTACCAACATTCATACACAAACCTCATTCCAACATAAAAGTCATAGGTATAATGTACGACGTAAAAATAACTTAGAGGTACCCATAGTGAGAACTTTATATGGTAAGAAAAATATCAGGCATGAGGGAGTTAGATTGTATAATAAATTACCAGAACATGTTAAGGAATCTGTCTCAATACCTATTTTTAAGAATAGATTACGAACCTATATACTAGATAACATAAATTAATCTAACCTACTTATTGTTCTATCTGGACTCGAATTTTCTGTTATTTTTGTTTGAAGTGACTGATGATGGTTTCATATTTGTACCTACTCATAACAGTAGATATATAAACTAATACTATGTCTATCTTATGGTTGTAGTTGAATGCCGTATTAGAAAATTTCGTTACATTGTAATAAATTCAATAAGTTTCTCTTTTTAAGTGAACTATGTATGTTCTTTTTGAGAAATAAAATATCTTTAAACCGATTATCGATTGACTTCTATGTACGATCGGGACAGGTTGATTGACGACAGTGTTGTAACAGCCTGTAGATAAAATATACAGGGTTCAACACAGTGCCCCTGATGCTTCCAACAACTCTATCTGAAGTATTACACAGCTGAATTTCAATTAATTGAATAAAGTTACATCAGTATTATGTTAGGTCGTTACATATGAAATTGCCGTTTTGTTTGAAGAAATTGGAGGAAACTCAATTTTCAGGAATGACCAAATCAAATTTTATGATGAGACAACATTAAGCAAGCAGCAACTTTCATTCCATTTTCGAAAAGTGACAGCTGTAAAAACGTAATACGAAATTTATCATCAAAATGGATAAGTCAAATTGACGTACCTTAAATTTAAAAAACTTACCCTGTATTGCTGTTACAATGTCTAGCTAAACAAACAAACAGTCGAAACAATAAAATATTATTTACATTTGTGAGTAGTGTCTACAAAGGCTATTCCCAAGTCCCTATTGTCTCATCAACTGACCCCTCATAATGAAACCTATATAGCTCCACACACCACATACAACACTTGAGACCCAAGTATTTGAGCTTCTCAGTACAAAACCTCAATCTTCCAATATTAAGCCTTACTGCAGGCTTTAATAAGAATCCAATTCGTCTAACACTGTTGAGAAGCCTGCAGGGTTTTAATAAACTGTGGGTAGATTATTGACACGTTTCAACTGTACAGAGAATTAAAATTGAGAAAAAGAAGGTAAATAAGGTTCTTTACTTGAGTTACATACAATAGATTTCTCATTTTGAAAATTTTTTTAAAAATGAACTACTTTTTAACAGATTTCATCGCGATTTGGTTCATTCTTTTCTCCTTTTTCTTTTATACGAGTATGTTGGCTCTTTTAATTTTTTATATCACTTAAGTACACAGACAAGCACGTGGCCCACCTGATGGAAAGTAGTTACCGTGACCTATGGAAGTTTGCAAGACCAGGGGCGTCACAATAGTAACACGGACAATATAAAGAAAAGGGGGGCAGGGAAGGGGAAAGGAAAAAAGGTTAGAAGAGTTTCTGTGCTCTCAGTGCAGAAAACAAAGAAGGGATTCTCAGTCTTCCCACTGACAATACAAAACCTCTCCAGCTACCGATGCTTATGTAGGCAGATAACCTTATCTGTGATACCCTTACTTCATTCTTATAAGACGATTTACATTCTCATAACCATTTAGAACAAACATCCTTTAAATAATTACTCAAAATTTCTTAGAATCATTATAATACCAATATATTCAATGAAATTCCGAATCTTTCTCTCAAATCATTTATGGAGAATTGAATTCATACAAAACGATATATCAGGTAAATCTCAAGTTGGCACTCATACAGCCTCTACGGTATCAATAGAGATTTTATCTCTGGGTTCTTTGAATTCATGTTTTATAGTTAGGGGACATTTTTACAGTAAATTGCTTGACCATTTTGAACGCACATTTTGTCAAGGAAATGATGTGGTTAAGTTTAAAGTGGTTTAACTTGTTCAATAGTTTTTGCTTCGAGATTTAATGCTCAACGTTTAATAATGTGGTTTAGTTCACTTAGGTTTTTTAAAATGTAACGAAAGAAAGTGTAAACTTAGGTGAAGTAGAATTGACGTTAATCTTCCTTCAGCCTCCACCTGGGCTTTCATAGGCTACGATAAACACTTTCCATCTCAGATGAGCCGTATGCTTGTCTGCCGCCTAAATGGTATATAAAAAGAAGAGCCAACATACTCGTATAAAAGAAAAAGGAGAAAAAAATGAACCAAATAACGATGAAATCGGTTAAAAAATACCTAGTTTATTTTTAAAAAAGAGGAGAACTCTATTGATTGTAACTCAAGTAAAAAACCTTATTTACCTTCTTTTTCTCAATTTTAATTCTCTGTACAGTTGAAACGTGTCAATAATCTACCCACAGTTTATTAAAACCCTGAAGGCTTCTCAGCAGTGTTAAATGAATTGGTCCTTGGAAATGTGGTATTCATAGATACAATCACATCTTTTTCCTATTATTTTTTTTGGTCAATACGACTTCACTTCGCCTTATATTAACCTGAAGGCAAAAGTCTACAGGAGAGTAACCATTGCAGACGACTACAATGGTGGTCCTTAGCGTGATGGCGTCATCAGACGCTTTTTCACGCCCATTTAAATGACCTGGAACTGTAGGAAGATGGAAACATGTGTGTTAGTAAACAATTTCAAATCATGTTTATTAAAAAATGGTTATCTTGGCCTATGGACGTTTGCGTCACCAGAGGCGTCATAGGGCCTAGGGGTGACGGGTGGAGCCGCCGGTCACCCTAGCAGAAGCAGGCCACGGCGATGGCGCAAATGCCACCCCATACCCAGGGGCTAGATGGGGACATCATGGCCCCCACATTAGGGTAAGAGGGTCATCTCAACAGAGATGTCCCCGGGTCTGCCGGGGTGCGAGAGATATGTCTTGTATAAGCTCACCTCCGGCAATCAAGGACCCATGGACGGCGTGCGTTTTGGTCGGTTCGAGTCCGACATAATCACCTCCATCGGTTTTGGTGGAGGTGGTATCCGTGGGGATTTTGCGCACGATATAAAAAAAAAAAAAAGAGGCGTCATAGGAGAAGAAGGAAAGGGAAGAAGGGTGATGGTTAAGAGAGTTTCTGTCCTGTCAGTGCAAAAGACAACACAAAACCTCTCTAGTGTCCTCTGGCTACCCTACTCATTGCTAGAAACACAACACAAGGTTATTATCAGCCGCGGTATTCTACATACGCCTCTAGTGTTAAAATATCTGAAAGCTGGTTACTGTGTTGTATGTTTTGTATGTTTTATTCATAGCTAGCGTGTGCCCGCGGCTCTGACCGCGTGGAATACTGATCCCGTTCTCGCGCTCCATTGAAAGCTATTCCCAGCATAAAAGAAACTTTGCTTTTTCTTGTACCTACACTGTGTGCAAAATATTAGCTAAATTTGTTCAGTTGTTTTTATGAAATTGGGTAGATATATAAGGTGTGTGTGTTTGTGACGTTGTAGGGGTAATCTCTGAATTTACTGAACCGATTCTGAAAATTCTTTAACAATAAACAATAGAAAGCCATATTATTTTTGAGTATCATAGGCTATATAATATTCGGGGTTAGTGGGGGCTGCTTCATCAAACAACTAACTTAACTATTATAGAAAATTTTTAATAGTAATTTTTACGAGAGATAATCTCAATCTCTTAATAGTATATTTAAATGATGGATTGTAAAGCACTTGAATATCGCAGGTTTATACGTGCTCGGTTAATGGCAATAAGCTCGCCACCTATTATATTGGGACTAAAACATGAAGGCGGGGTGCGGTCATTGGTCGCCAAATGACCGCACACCGCCGATGGTAAGCTTGGGTGCGGTCCAGAGAATAGTGGCTGCCATTATAGATGTTTTCCTAGACTGGCGGTCCTAAATTTGACGGCCGACAGATGTATTTTTGCACACCCGGGACCCAAGACTGTAGGCGGAAGGAAATATGTATACTGGCAAAGCGTGCCAAGACTTTGTGGTTTAAAATTATTGAAATAAAACCCGCATATCTTTGAGAATTATTTGTTATTCTCAAGCGTATACCTATGTACTTTAATTCAATAACGTTAAAGTTGATTTTCACGCGCCACTCTGTGTGCACTGATCCTTGTTGTTCGATGGAGCAAAAACCACACATTGATTCCATCATTCAAAGGCTTGAGTTTGATTTCGTTGTGAGAATGTTTACCATCAAACACGGGTCAAATTATTCTGTTCCTTGATTGTAGACCAGGATCTTTCACAACTGATGTATTTCTGTAGCCGATATTAAATGCCGATAAGAGAGACTAGATTTTAGATTACATGCGGATTTGAGAGAATAAAACAGAAAATGTATTTAAGGTGGTTTTTATCTATATAATAATAATAGGGCACATCAATTTGATTTAACTTTGCCTGATATTAAGCTAAAAGCAAAGTGTCATAAAAGAGGGTCACCATTGCAAACATGTACAGTGCTACAACGGTGGCGCTCAGCTTGACGATCCCATCAGATGCTTTTTCACGCCCCGCTTAAAGGTGTCCAATGTGATTGTCCCTGAACCAATGTGCAGAATACTACTCTACTGCACCCTCGGCAATTGGTGGCTTAGACGACCGTACGGTTATAGTCGGTTCGAGTCTAACATAACTAAGTCGGACTCGAACCAACATAAGTTCGAGCTGACTTCGGCGGGGTTATAGGTGGAAAAAAAAACATCTGCACAGGAAAAAAGTACAGAACCTTTAGAAGACCCTGACTCGCGCTTGGCCAGTTTTGTTCCAATTATTTATGAAAACCCTTTTGGCTTCTGAATGTTAGTTTAATTATTATGAGCATGTACAAAACTGGTTATTCCCTATTAACGGAGACTATGAAAGGACTATGAAATAGTCAACATGAATACGAAATGCGTGTACGATTGGGTGTAAACGTTTGGATCGGTGAATAAAAGGCTTAAGTACCTTTTTATTGACTATTCTTTTATATAATGAAACATCCCTAGGGATTCTAGTTTTAGTGGAGACTGGGGTATTGTTTAATTCAATATTCATCTGCGTTTAAATGTTGTAATAGTTTAATAATTATTTAACTAATTTCTGCTATTAAATTGATAATATAAAAATTGAAAAATATAATATCTAATTTTTATGTAGGAGACAGCCTCCGTGGCGTGGCGGTAGTGAACGCGACTGCTACGCACGGGGCGCGGGTTTGATCTCCGCTCAGTGCTAAAAGTTGTATGCATGAAATGGTTTCTGAACTGGTCAAGCCATCAGTTCGGTTGCCATACAAACATCTATGGCAGTCGTTACAGGTAGTTGGAACCTTCAAAAGTCCAAGCAGTCTAACTTAACCAGTCAACATCATCCAGTTTAACTTGTGCCCCGAAAACCACATTATACCCATACACACTCTAAAATTGTAGAATCACCACTTTTTTATACCACTTAGATGGCAGAAATGCACACGACTCGCCTGCTGAATAGTGGTTATCGCGGCCTATGGACGTTTGCTACACCAGAGGCGTCATATTCGCGCAGAAACTTCCTGTCCTTCTAGAAGAATCCCATATTGTACTCGCTTGGAAAATCCACAGAATGGAGTTCATTCTATTAGTAGAATCACTACACTGTTCGCCTTCGTATCTTACTGACAACATGTATGTGAAGTTACCATACACTAAACATAATTACAACATTGTTTATATGTATAGCTCAGTAAACGCTAGCTTCTGTAGTCTACATACACATACTTGTATAATATGTGTAAAATTTATGGGCGGTCAGACCGGGTCTTAGTGGCCAGACTTTAAGTACTGAGATTATGCACCACAGACTACATATTACTGTTGTTAGTTAGACGAAATTGTTTGTTAATTACTTGGAGTATAGTGTACCATAATTGTTGTTAGGTATGACAAAAATACACAAGGAATCAAAGTTTCGATACTAATATAATTAGACTATTACAGTTATAACCCTCTGCCATTGGTTGCCTTTTTTAAACAATTCCTTCAATTCAATTCAATTCATTTATTTATTTGCTTCGAATATGGTTACATTATGGGTCTTAAAAACTAGCGAGTACATCATATTCTGCTCCGTAGAGCGTGCAAATCTTAATGTTAATACAAACATAATGTCAAAACTATATTAACCAATTGCATATTTTAATGTCAATACAAGCATAATGTCAAAACTATATTAATCAATTGCATATTTTAATGTCAATATAAGCATGATGTCAAAATTATAGTAATTAATTGCAAATTTATATGTCCGTATACATGTATAATGTCTGATCTATGTATATTAATCGATGTTCTTATCGTCCAGGTATTGTTTCACACTATAATACATTTTGTTCAGTAGGAATTCATGTAATCGTTTTTTAAACTTTGTCAGTGGCAATTCCTGTAACGCTCGTGGAAGATGATTATAAATTGAAATTGCCATACAATATGCATTACCCTTGAACAACTCTAATCTGATTGAGGGAAGTTTAAATCTATTACTATGTCTAGACGTCACATTAAAAGGTGTAAAAATGTCAGAGTGTTTTTTAACAAATATGCTTATCTCATACACATACAGACAAGGCAAGGGTAGGATGTTGTGTTCAGCGAATAGTGGTTTACAACTGTCAAGGGGGCTGGCTCCACTTAATGCTCGGATACACTTCTTCTGCGCCTTAAACGCTTCATCCACCGCTACAGAGTTTCCCCAAATGATAATGCCATATCTCATTATGGATGAGACATAGCCGTGGTAAGCTAACAGTGCCGTTTTCAAATTAACTGTTTGTTTTATTTTTTTTATGGCATATACAAAACGGTCAACTCTGTTGAGCAGCCTGTCGATGTGGGGTTTCCACTTGCAATATCTGTCCACTGTGATACCCAAAAATATGCAATCCGTGACGCAGTTTATGCGATTCCCTTTATACTGGATATCGAGTGGGGGTAAGTTTGCCGTATACGTTTGAAATTCAATAATATTTGTTTTTAGCATATTTATTTTAAGGTTGTTTTGGTTTAACCAGTTGATAGCATCCTCGAGAACTGTATTTATTTCTTTTTGTAGTTCGATTCTGTTATTACTTTGGATGATTACTGTAGTGTCATCCGCAAATAGTAGAGTTTTGTGTTTAATTGCATTAGGAAGATCATTAATGTACAACAAGAACAATAGGGGAGCCAAAATACTGCCTTGTGGGGTGCCATAGTTTATTTTTTTATAATTGGATCTATATTTTTTTTGTCTTTTATTTTCGGTCTTGGTTATTTCGACACACTGTTCACGTTGGTCTAAGTAGCTTTTGATCCATTCGTACGTGTTACCTCTTATTCCATAGTTGTAGAGTTTTGAGAGTAGTGTTTTGTGACAGACGAAGTCAAATGCCTTTGTCATGTCTAGGAAAACACAGGCTACTCTTTGTTTATTATTAAGACCTTCAGTGACATTTTTGACTAGCGTGAAACCAGCCAGTGTGGTAGAGCTTGCCTTCCTGAACCCAAATTGCTCTTTTTTTATTATATTGCAGGAGTTTAGAAAGGCCTCCATCTTATTGTATATAACCTTTTCGAATATTTTAGATATCACGGGTATTAATGTTATTGGCCGGTAGTTGTTCATGTCTGTCTTATCGCCCTTTTTGAAGAGAGGTTTAACTATTGATAGTTTTAGTCGGTCAGGAAATTTTCCTTCTGTCATCGATAGGTTGATTAAATGCGTTAAAGGTCCTGCTAAGCTTATTGCGCATTTTTTTATCACTTTAGTGCTAATTTCATCATATCCTGTGGAGTTTGTATCTTTTAAAGTGTTTATTATTTTTATGGTATCGGTTGTATCCAAAGGTGTCAGGAATATAGTTTTTGAATTTTGTGGGATGTCATTAACAGGTGCTTGTAGTTGTGTCGTACTTGAGTTATTGCTTAATGATATATAGAAATCGTTGAATAAATTAGAGATTTGAATAGGATTATTATAATTATTTGTATTGATTTTTATGTCGTCTATTTCAGTGTTAGTTTGCTGATTGTTCTTAATGTCATTTATGAGTTTCCACGTAGCTTTACTGATGTTTTTAGATTTTTCAATGTAATTGCAGTTATTTATTTGCTGAGCTTTGTATATACATTGTTGCAGAATTTTACTATAGGTTTCATATTTAATTTTGTTTTGTTTCTTATTATGTTTTTGAAGATGATATTTTAGATATAGTGTTCTTTTTTTTATACAGCATCTTTTTATGTTCTTTGTTAAAAGCCGGTTTTTGACACGTTTATTATAACATTTTATCCTTATAATCGGGAAACATAGGTTGTAGAAGAGGGTAACAGTGTCATGAAAGCTGTTAAAAGCCTCGTTTGTTGTGTCATGATCATATACTTCTGAAAAGGAAAGGCTGGACATACATTCTTTAAATTTTTGCATATTCTCATTACTTAGATCCCGAATTTCTTTAAACCAGTAGTTGAGAGCCTTATTTGTTCCCTGGTTGAGCTCTAGATTAACTGTTAGTGATTGGGCCGTTTCGTGATCTGAGAGCGCTAAGTGGTGAATATGTGGCTTGCCATCATGTATATTGCTCACTACAAGGTCTAAACAGGAATGTTTCCTTGTAGCGACTTGTATATGACTGTTTAAGTTGTTGTTTTTAAGAATTGATAGCAGATCACTTGATTCTGCTGGTATTAGTGTGTTTATGTTCCAGTCTCCACAAAGTATTATGTTTTTAGTTGAGTTCTTACACAGTTTGTTTAGGAGTATTTCTAGTTTGTTTAGGAATAATGTCTTATTTGATGAAGGTGTCCTGTAAATACAAACTACTATCAGGTTGTAATTTGTAATTTCAATGGCGCAGCATTCATAGTGATGTGAGATTGAGGGTGGTAGGCTATTCACTTCTTTATAGTCTAGTTCCTGTTTTATTAGGATGCATGTGCCACCCCTACTTTTATCATGACGGGAGAAAAATGACACCAATTTAAAATTACCTATCCTTAGGTTGGGTTCAGAGCCTCTTTTGATAAATGTTTCCGACAGGCAGATGATCGCTATATTTTCCAAGGTACTGGATAGCTTGGTTAAACTAACCTCAATAATCTCTTGTTTACTTAGTGCGCCTGCAATGTTCTGGTGTACCAGTGTAACAGTTTCAAATTTAGACTGATTTACAAAAACAAATAGTGTTTTGTGGCGTCTTCGATTTATTATTTTTCCGAAAGAAGTGTGTGATTTTAGTTTGTTTATTCTTTGTGTGTGTTTCCGTGTCCGTAATAGTGTGTGGTGTTGTGAATGGCGAGCTCGGAATGGTACACTTTGTTTTATATTTGTACTGTCTTATAAAATCCTTTTCGTAGCGTATGTAGTCGATTTCAGTGTTGAGTTTAAGACATAGCCCCTGAATGTAGTTATGATGGTTCAGTCGGTAACTTGGGTAATTTTGTTGGGAATTACTGCATATTTTTAAGTATTTACAATTTTTATAGTTTTTAGTTATTAACTCCAATCCGTTATTTATCATAGATTCGCTTAGGTATCGGTTGGATTGAACATTTGTTATAAATACGTTTTGGTTTTTAAGATTACATAATGCATTACATATTTCTGACATTAAGGTATATGGTTTCTTATCATTAGAACCTAGGCTTAATACTATGATGTCGTCGGGCGTTAGGGTCTTCACAAAATTCTCATTACAGCTGTTCAGTATTTGTGTACTATTGGCGTTTGGTTTTATGATAGACATAATCTTGTATTTATCGTTCCACTTATTAATTCTTGATTTCTCTAAATATTTATTTAATCCATGTGCTTGTTGATCGCCAAATATAAATATTTTATTGTATTTATTACTGTTTGTCGATGAATTCTTGTTTTGAGTGAAGTTCCTATCTTCCAGTGGTTTTAAATTGTTCAAGATACCACTAGCGCCATCTGTGTTGCTTTCTGTGTAACTTTCTAATTCAGGCTGTATATCACAGCTACTGGAGGATAATGTATGTAATTGTCGTGAAGTATTACTACTCTTTATGTTTTTTTTCAGCGGGCTCACTAGTATTGAGGCACAGGGTGAATTCATGCATACGTTTTTCAATTGTGTAATTTTTCCCTCTAGCTCGAAAGTTTGGTTCTTCAAAGAATTATTTTCTTTGCGTAGATTTTTTATCTCAGAATATGCTATTTGTAACTGTTCTGTTAGGTCCTGTATTTTTTGTTTGTGTATGGAATCATCAAACTCGTCAATATGGTGATCTGTAGCTGTATCTGCTAGACTTTTAATTGAGTCAATTGATCCGGTCGACAGGAATGATATGTTAGGCGATTCACTTTGAGCTCTTTTTTGTTTGCGTACTGTGACGTTCTGCAGGTCTGTGGTCATTTTACGAAGGTGTTTCTTTCTGTTTTCTATGTAAATATTAAGAAAGTGACATCTATTGTCATTTATCGGAGTAGTTTCAGTTAGTTTTTGTTTTGAACACTAGATGGCAGTTTTATCCGTGTTTACTATTTTTCTATTATAGTACATCTCTAATAAGTTTAGTCGAATCTTAAAAGATTGGTATACAAGCAGATGACATCTGGGGGCCTACCACCACCGTTTACGAAACAGTCTTATTGCAGGAGCGTTTTGTTTGACATTTTAAGTAATCTTGCTTATATTCGTACCACAACCGTACTTTATACATACAAAGTATTCTTGTTTAGCCTTTTTGTGACGTCACTTCCATTTTAGTTCATTCAATTGGTACCATAATGAGATTTTTTAACAATATTGTTTTTAGTAATATTGTTTTTATGTCAAAATTAGCCATCTTATTAAAGTTGCTCGAAGGCGACGGATTTATTATTGTTTTGCAAAATACTATTGAATAAACCATTTTCATAACCCAAGAAGCAAGAAAACCATATTTATTCATACAAACTTATAGAATAAATGCTTTAGCTAACGATTTTACTATCTTTTTTCGTGTTCAACGGATACTCCCGTATAACCATCGAGTAGGTTATTTCGGACTCAAACCGACTAAAGTCGCACGCGGTTTCATCGAAGTAGAGCAATAAGGCATTCCATCACTCCGATGGAGTCATCTTCCTCATATCCGGCTTTTAGATAGCCTTCTCGTACCCCGAGGTATGCTTATAAATATAAGTATAATTTGTATGAAAGATATCAAGTGATTTTTAGATATTTATTAAACAAATACAAATTTAAAGATAAAGTTAACCTACCTTAATACATATTTTACTTCAAAGCAAAACTCTTTTAAAAATACTCTTTTAAAAAAACTTTTTAAAAAGAAATCAATAAACAAAACACATTAGGTATAGGGCTTGACTCTAAAGAGATTTACCTCCGGTTTTAATAAACCGTCAGAATGCCTCCGGCTATTCTCCGGTAAAAGGTGAAATTATATTTAAAGTTTAAAAATGGTCATATTCGTGAAGCGAATCCCGGACTTCTTAGTGAAAGCTTCGGAAGCGACCGCGACTAGCGCAAGGATGATGATGATGATTTGTGAACATTTTAATTTAGTATTTAGGACATTGAGTTATCATCAATTACATAATCACCTTACTAAAAATAACTCCAAACAAAAAAAATATGTCAAGAATGTAAGGAAAATATAAAGAAGACACTATTTAACTTTACGTAAAATCTCCGAAGTTTTTGAAGAAGAAAACCGGGTCATTCGGTAAATCTAAAATCTCCGGAGGTTCTCCGATTTATCGTCTACGGATCACAGCCCTAACGTGAATGATTTATAGCAGGGAATAGACAAAGATTCTAAATAGTTCATTCATTTTCGACAGTTGGCAGGAATCAAGTAATACTGTATTGTACGCTCATGGTACGAATATGAGTAAGGTTGTTTTCAAGATTGAAACAAGAAAAAGGATGAGTGTGTGAGAAAGAGATGGAGCTATATCAATTGTATAGCGCCATCTCTTTCTAACAGAAAATTATGTAATTCGTAAAACGTTTTTGAAGAAATACTTACCTTTTTTAAATAACTGGCAGAATATTAAGTCAAAAACCATGAATATGAAAAAAGAAAAAAATATCAATGAGCAATCAGACAGGGCCGTAGTGAGTATATAACTAGAAATTCAAACAGGGCCGGTGCAAGGGACCTTCTTGATGATAATTTTAGAAGAACCGGGTGGGTCTTCTAAAATTTCATATTCATTTCATGAAATGGCTGGCGCTAGCTCAAGCGCGCAACAAAAAAGATGACGGTCCACCCGAAGTCACTTACAACTTGTAATTAGCAATATTGTGTCCGTACTTGATGCCATTCGAGACTTTAACTAAAGGCTCTCGGGTCACGATTAGATAGATAGTTAAAGTTCTTTAGTTCATGGCATTCAAAGTGTCCGAAAATGAAAAAGCTCCACATTATTTTTTAGACAGCAGTAGAATTTTTCATTATTTAATAATTTATCCACCTCTGCCTGCCCCTCCAGGGATATAGGCGTGAGTTTATGTTATGTTATTAATTTATTTGTTGTTGAATTCATTATTCTCAGGACAATTTGTGCGAATTTTTTTTAAAGTCTATGCATATAATATATATGTATATATATATATATCTATAATTATATGTGCACGGGGGCGAAGTCAGGGCGCGCAGCTAGTTTGTATATTATTATAACAATCGTTGCTATGGAAACGGACATTATAGACATGCGCACTGTGACTCTGTCACACACATCACATTCTGTCTTTCATTCACTTTTGTCTTTTAGATAGGGAGATAATAGCTTGGATTTTATTAAATGAGGCTGATAGATTTCTTGCTGAGCGGTAATCGAACCCGCTTCCGAATGCTCTATCGCTACGCCACAGCAGTCACCAAAATAAATAATGATAATAACCCCCTCATGGTTTTCATACACAATCTAGATTTGATTTTTTTATTTAAAATAGGGGCAATAAAAACAATAAGGTTTAATTGATTAAATTCTATTATTACATAAACCAAATACTTTTATTTCACAAGTGTTTTTCGATGTACGAGTATAAAAAGTGATTATAATCTTAAATTAAACTTTTATGTAGCCAAACACTATTGGAAAGGAATGTTATTTGTTCAATTGAATTGTCTCATGGCTTTAATTGGACTCCTACTTGTCCGATAACGTCTTCGAATCAGTTGCATGAATTTATAATCCAATCAATGGCAATCAACATCTAGAACATAAAATTTGATGTTACATACATAGTTGATACAAGTGAGGGGCCTTAACAGAAACTATATAATTACACCTATATTGCATTTACCTAGGTCTCAACGAATGTCTGTTGAGATATATTATATGTTCCTTCACCGGAGGCCTTAATTCATCACACTGGATATAAACCAATGTCTTTGCGATTAGGTAGTACCATCAATTAATACATTCCGCATTATTTCCTCCAACATAAAGGGTTCACATTGCTTACGTAACTGCGTAGCTGTTTTCATAAATGGACTCGGCGTTATGAGTTTCTAAACACCAAATATTTCGTATACAATCGCCATCTAAACAGTAGACATTTGTAGGTACTATATAATCATTAGATAGTTTATAATTATTTATTCTATGAGTTCACATAATTAAACACGGTACCTACACTTACTTTTTAGGACAAGATAATGATTTATTGAGACGTATTTTCCATAATAATTTCAATAAAACTACAGCTTCTTGTTATTTTTACTGATTTTTGATTGACGTTTATCTATCAAATTGAATGAACAATATGAAGGTGACGTCACAAAACTGCCGAGTCAAGAATGTGGTTTGCAATCTTGTTTTAAAGAGATGATGGTACCAAAACATGAAGTAAGGTTGAAACAATACTGCTTTAAGAGATGGTGGTAAGGCCCCTGTTGTATATGCGGATGTTGTCTGTGGTTATCAGCTGATGATTTGTTGTGATTGGTGAATTTAATTAGTGTATCATATATGATCTAATTATCGTGTTTTCAATGTGTTAGTGCAATTTTGAAAAGGAAACGTTTGAAAAATACCTTTTGGATGTGAATTCTTCACGGAAGTGTAAAATTTACTGACGAAATCAATGTTCCAGTATCTCCGAAGAACTTGTTATCCGTGTTCTAACTGTCTTTGTAGGTTATGTTTGTAAAAACACTTAATTAATAATTAAAACAAGCGAAAATTTGACAAGGACATGTTTACAGTTCGCACGCACACAAGCAATCCCCGCACGCACACAAGCAATCCCTGTAGTCTTCAGTTTTAAACAATTATATAGAGCAGGGGGGCAGGGGAAGAGGGGAGGGGAGAGACCGAGTATTCCCACTGATATCACAAAATATAAACCTCTCTAGTGAGCTCTGGCTACCCTACTCACCGCCGAAAACAACATAAGGTTATTATTAGCCGCTGTATTCTGTAGGGCGGAGGTACTTCCCCAGTCGGACTGCTCGATTTGGACAGGACATAGTTACAGTCATGCCATATCAAAGTCTCCACTATAGAACGCATTTGTTCTATTCACAAAATTAATACAGGAATATTTAAATACTTGAATTGAACTTTGGAATTCTGTAAAACGTCTTGAATGATGAATTCTGTAGCCAAAAAGATATCTATCTATCCCTTTTCTAAGTCCCGCCCACGAAAAGAACTACACTAGGTACGGGTTTTAATTAGGCAGTCTTATCTACTTTCGCCAGGCGTCGGCGGAAGGAAGTTGAAAAAGTCAATAATTACCTTTTCTCACGGTTAGAAGTGGCTTTTAGCAGACAAGTATGGTGCTAGTGTCAGCGGAATAGTAAGAGAGAGAGTTAGCGTTTTAGCCTATTTTTTTATGTAACTATTTCTTTTTAGTTTTCGCAACTGGAGATCGGACAGTAATCAAATTAAAAGTTTCTTCCTTTTTCCAATTAATCCCACCCTCCCCTTTCCTACACAGGACAACACGTGCAGGGCTTAGGTGTCACTCGCATACGGTACAGAGTATTCCATCAAGAACCAAACGGTTCGGTGAGTCTTTTCTCTGCTGTACCATTAAGTCCTGGAATTCCTGGCTTGCGCACGTGTTTCCTTCTTCCTACAGTCCCGGGTCCTTTAAGTGGGGCGTGAAAAAGCATCTGATGAGGCCGTCAAGCTGAGCGCCACCATTGTAGCACTGAACGGGTTTGCAATGGTGACCCTCTTTCATGAGACTTTGCCTTCAGCTTAACATCAGGCGAGGTGAAGTCAAATTGACGTGCCAAAGATAAAAAAAAAGATAAAACGTGCGTAGATAAAACTGTTTCATTTTTCGTGGGAATAAAAGTATGAAGATTAATTTAAAATATTTTCTGATTTTCTTTCTGGCCGCCTATCAAATGTTTTCACGTTAGACCTAGATATACCAGAGAGGTACATCCTTAAAAACTTATTGTATATTCCGGATCCTTCTGACGTATTCGGGATAGCTGTGCTTCCTTCGTTACTGATTACGAATCACTATACTATAGTATATAATAAATATTTTAACTTAAAGCTTAAGTATTCAGAAAAATGAAAGTACGTTATGCCCTACGCAAATGTTCAATTAATATCTTACTATAAATTTATATTGAAAGTATATAAAAACCATTGCAATAATTATTTTACGTTCGTAATTGTATCCGCTTGTACCCACGCTATTAACTGTTACCCAACCCTACCCATTCAAGAAGTACTTCTAATTGCATTATTAACCTGGTACATTTAGATTGACGGTACTTCTTCTTTTCTTCGTTTTAGAAATGTACGGGATTGTTCATTTAGAATTAAAATACAGAATTATTTCCTTCTCGAATGTTTTTTTCTTACATTTATTCTGCAGAAATACAATAATTATTAATTGTGTTTTTATTATTGGTGGATTATCTTAGAACTGTCTCGAACTTAGAAAGCCTCGGAGAGCACGTTAAGCCGTCGGTCCCGGTTGCCATACAAACATCTATGGCAGTCGTTACGGGTAGTTAGAGCCCTCAAAAGTCCAACCAGTCTAACTTGGAACTTTGATATCGCCATTGGTCATTGGACCATTGGTTGTGGAGGTCAGATGGCAGCCGCTTCACGTAAAATATCGAAGTTCAGCCGCATCACAGTTAGACTGGAAAGCCGACCTCAACTGAGTTTGGAAAAGGTTTCAGAGAATGTATCTTAAACTGTACCCGCTTGCGCTTTTGCGACAGCTTTCACTGTTACCCTACCCTACCCGAACAAGCGGCACTTCTAATTGCATTATTAACCTGGCACATTTCGATCGCCGGAACCCTTTTGTGTTTTTTTTTTTCGTTTTAGGGATCCAAGGGAATCGCTTCTTCAGAATTGGATTACAGAATTATTTAAATCTATTCTTGAAACTGGCTTGTTTTCTTCTTATTAGATTTGGGTTGTTTTACAGGACTTTTCGGTTGTAACTGTAATGTTGTATTAGGGATGAAATAAATAGGATTTTGGGGGTCGTAGAACTTTGAAAGTATTCCTGACCTTTTTAGTAATAGGATTGAAAAAGAATAATGCTTATTCTTTCTACAGTTAGTCTATCTGAAATTATTAGAGGAATAAAGTTTGCGAGTGACATACGTATCTTTACACAAAACCTAGGCGTGAGAAACTGACACAGTATATTAGCCGTGAAACGTTTTTTTTATATACCACTAGCTAGGGACCGCGACTCCGCTCCCGCGACTTCTGGTCCCGTTCTCGCTACTCCATACAAACATTCTATCGAGTTCAGTCTGATTCAGCCGTCTTCGAGTATGCGCTTAATAAAGTATGCTGTGATTCATTTTTATGTATATAAACTTTGATGTCAAAGTCGAAATATTATAATGATTCTTTCACTGGTTCGGTAATTACATAGATATATCAAGAAAATAAGAAAATAATAATTACATAGATATAACTAGAAATGTACAAAATTGAGAAAGTCGACATCTGAGTAAGTGAAAAATTTTCTATGTGCAAAATTGGGAAAGTGAAGATCTGGGAATAAATGAAGTCAGGTAGGTAGTTACTTTAGGTAGGTAAGGTAAAAAGGTAGGTACTTTGACTACAAACATTTAAAATAGATTTATACATGTGTATTTAACTTATTTATACCTCATCCCAAATTCGTTAAAGAGTTAGCCTTTAAAACTACCAATAAACTGTAACCCTGTTTGAAACTTGTTTTAGTTACGTATGTTTGATTGTACACAAGAAAATACAGCGCTCATTACCAATTCACGGTCCGTAGTAACATTTACTGGCGAAACTACAAACTACGACGTCAGACCGTACACTTTCTTTAGAAAAGTTTGACGAATGCCCGGAATAAGTGATGGATTGGGCCCCGATCCGAAATTAGGGAAGTCGAAACTAATTAAGTAGCAGCTGATGTTTTATTTAAAAGTTTTTAAAGGGTTGTTTTGCTTGTTGTACTAGTCGAACAAGTTTATTTCTTTTTATACAGCCTGTGTATTTATTCGTGATGGAGCAGAGTTTTATTATGGATGTATTTTCAGTTCTATATATAGGGCCTTTTGTCATCTATCGGGTAAATTTAGCCTTCTTTATCGCAAAGACACTGTACTATCATTCCTAATATTTTGGTCTTTGGAGCCGAATTCCTTTAATGGTACCTAAATATTTTTGAGTTTCATTTGAGTACCTTATTGAAACTTGGATTTTATAGTGATAAATGATCAGAGCCCACTAAAAGGTTTTGTGTTATCAATGGGAAGACCGAGGGCTTAAATTGTCACCAGTATGTAATGGTTTGAAACCTTGCTTCGTTACACTGACAGCCCACAAATTCTCTTAACCTTTACACCTCACCTCTTCCACTGCCCCTTCCCGTTCTCCTCCCTCTCTCTCTCTCTCCCCTTCCCACTACCGGGTTTGGCCACTTTTCATCAGGTGGGTCGTGTAAAATAGATCAAATTTTTGTCCATTATATTTGTTTTGTTATCTAAAAAGAAACAAAACAAAATCGAATCCACTATTCGAATACGACTGCGGTCATCCATCCTCACAAATCAATATGTTGTAGCCGATTCCATATAACACACAATTAAAGCTCTTGTCCTTCAGCCATCTTTCCTATGAAGCTTTACAAAAACATTCCAACAATACATCTATCAATATCCCATGAATGCTTTTGTGGGCCGTTATGGCTTCCGTTACCATGGTAACTAAGAGAGGAAATGTACAGGGTTGCCGACAATAAAACATGTATTAGATTATAGGGAGAAACGTTGTGTCGGGGGAATATATCTTAAGTTCGATATTTCAAGAACAGTATTACAATGATAGAATTAAAAGCATGATAAATAAGCTGATTGAATTGTGTTTTCATTCGGTTATGAGGTTTGTTATTTAGGGCACGTCAATTTGAGTTCACCTTGCCAGATGGTAAGCTGAAGGCGAATAAAGACTCACCAAACCGCTTGGTTCTTGATGGAATATTCTGCACCGTGTGCGTGTGACATCTAAGCCCTGCACGGTGAGTACGGTAGCCAGAGCTCACTGGAGAGGTTTTGTGTTATTTTCAGCCGTTTTAGACTTTTGCACTTACCAATATATTTCTCATTTCATTTTTATTTAAATAAATATATACTCTCAGCATTGTGAAGCTGCTTGAAAATCGACATCTTTAATTCTACGAATTTTTGGTAAATTTCAACTTGAATGTCTCTCAAAAGATCGATTGAAATATGTATTACTTACACACTCGATAAAGGCAAACAAACAGACGGACACACGCATAGAAGTTATTCTTTCATCATATTTGAAACTTTAAAACTATAAATTAATTCTTTTTTTAACTCAATCAGACATCACTATCACTACATACGTAGTATAAAATAAAGTCGCCCTATTTTTCTTGTCCCTTTGTATGCTTAAATCTTTAGAACTACGCAACGGATTTTGATGCGGTTTGTTTCAGTAAATAGAATGGTTAAAAAGGAAGGTTTATATGTATATAACATCATGCTACAACTAACAGGTGCGGAGCAGGAATGAAAAATGTTGCAAAAACGGGGTGACGCAGACGAAGTCGCGAGGGTCAGCTTGTACTATATTATATTCTAATTCAAATCATTCAACTTTAAAAACTATAAATTAATTCTTTTTTTAATTCAATCAGACATTATAATATTGGCTAATTCGTCCCCGCCACCATTGCGCACCCATTCCACGAAGTACGTCAAGTTTTTCACTACTAAACACCACAAAGAGCGACACGAACCGCAACAAAGCTGGTTCCCACCTTTGTGAGTAGACAGTAATATCCGGTTTCGGGTCACAAGTTACAAAAGGGAAGCGGTTAAAGAGAAACGGGTATAGTTCGATAAAGTGGGTTTTGGAGGACTAATTTTCAGAACGTATGTTTCACAAGTGGTCTTTCGAGCCGAGGACTAATTTTCATTATTAGTTTTATACAAGTGGTCTTTCGAGCCGAGGACTAATTTTGTACAAGTGGTCTTTCGAGCCGAGGGCTAATTTTGTACAAGTGGTCTTTCGAGCCGGGAAGTTTACGTTTGATAATTTAGAAATTTTAAAGGCAATCTAACAAATTTATTATGGTGAAAAGTTTTTGTTTGTGACATGAAATTCGGTGAAATGTTCTGCAGTACTTATTTAATGTGTGCGGTTTTCTTTATGCCACTTAGGTGATAGAAAGCGGTCACCGTAGTTTAAGAACGTTTGCAACACTAAAGACACCTAGAAGGGTGAAGGTTAAAAGAGTTTCTGTGCTGTCAGTGCAGAAGAGATAGCAGGGTATCTCGGTCTTCCCACTGATAACACAAAACCTCTTGTTTGGGATGTAGGGACGTACCAGTATGACTAGGTGACTATGCAGTTAGGATGTAACTAGATTCATTTAGTCTTCAACATAGTTTATGACTAAAAAATTCTTGCAAAAATTACTGCTAAACATTATGTACTGCTTTATCTTTTTTATCCTACAAAAAGGGGAAAAAACCTCAGATGAAACTGGCCAAAGGAAAAAAGGTCTCCAACATTCTTACTAACCATAAGAATCTTTATTATACCGCCTAGAAAAAAGAATCTTACAGTCATTGAGTCAAGTTATTGACATTTTTCTTTTTGTAAAATTGTTAGTTTAATGGATATTTTGAATTCTCGTACGACAGAGAAAAATCTATTATAATAAATGATACTAACCTAGTCTATCGAAACTATCAAAAAGAAACGAAAAAGAAACTTCAGCTACTATTTCGCTAATCGCTATCGCTTCAGTTTATGCATTAAGCCCGTACATCTCTGCATAGTTATAAATTGTTTCTGGCAGGTTATTCTAAGGTTTGGTTACAATATATTATGCTCGTAGTGGAACAGTAAAAACACTTTTGCTACCATCAAAGGTGTTATGTTGTACATATAGCTTTATCACGTGAGATAATATGGTACTTTATACTTATACCTAATTATATGGTATAATTTATGTAGATACAGGATATACATAATAATTTTATATCCTATAGGTTTTAATAAAGCTATATCGATGTCTTGTCTTTTTTATGGCACGTCAATTTGACTTCACCTCGCCTGATGTTAAGCTGAAGGCAAAGTCTCATGAAAGAGAGAGAGGGAGTACAGTGCTATAATGGTGACGCTCAGCTTGCCGGCCTCATCAGATGCTTTTTCACGCCCCGCTTAAAGGACCCGTAACTGTAGGAAGAAGGAAACACGTTTTATAAGAAAATAAGTTAACTCCTGTAAATAGTAGCCTAAACTTAATTACTCTACTAACTCATTATAAGTAGATCTATTATCCAGTAGCTTCTATCTGGTATAGTGGCATCCAGGATCTTATGGAGCCCACTGTACATAATATATACATACACATCGTCATCTTTCCCTCTAGGGGTAGGCAGAGGTGAATAAACACCCACATTTTACCAAATATTCCGTCAGACGTATAGGGCGTGAACCTATGTCAATTATATATGATATCAAATATAGTTTATAATAATATCAACAATAATAGGTAAGTATTTAATTTTCCTTGTACGTACTATTGATCGGTTGAAAAACTTTTTTTAAATAATAGCATTACTGTAAAAAAAATGTGTGTGAACAAGATACTTCTATCAGACTTATTCCAATTTTTCATAGATATCAATTATATCGGATTCTAGAATCCATCGGCCTAACTATAATTGAATACATTTTTTTTTAAATTTTCAATAAAATCCAAAAAGTATTCTAGATTTTTCGAAAACTCTAACTAAGCTATCCAAACAACGAGAATAAGTGCTGATATCATTCAGCTTAGAAACTACGAAGGCAAAACTGCTAGAGTAGACTACCCAGGAATATATCTTGCCGAGATCATTTGAATTCCGGAGACTAAAATATGTAACTTGAATTTTCCAATTCCAAAAGTTCCAGGAGCGAAACTGTCTAACGTGTTCTGGAGTGATTTAACTGCATTTCACATTTATAACGGCTCTTGTGTGAGTTAGATGATAGTTTACATTGCTTCGGTCTTCTTCTTCCCATTTTAGTTAATCTCAGTTTCATCCCAAGGTTTTAGTTCGGAATCTAGGATCCATTTATATCACTCTAACTTCAGGTTTGGCTGAACTTTATTATTTTTCTTGAAGCGACTGCCATTTGACCTTCACAAGGCGATATCCAAGCATTACAATTATCTATATCTATACTAATATTATAAAAAGGAAAGATTTGTACCTATTTTTGTATGTTTGTATGTTTGTAATGAATAGGCTCAAAAAGTACTGGGCCGATTTAAACAATTCTTTCACCTCTAAAAGGCTACAATATCTAGGAGTAACATAGGCTATATATCATCACGCTACCATACAAGGGAGCGGAGTAATAATCATGAATCTCAATTGATCCGGAAAATTTCTATACATTTACGCTGATATCACTAACAATTTCCGTTGTCATGACAGCAAGGAAAAGTAGTATAGAGAGGCAAGTAGTGAATCGAGTAGAGTCGTACAACGCGATAATCGACATCCACGCGGGCGGAGCCGCGGGCAACAGCTAGTTATATTTTAAAATTACAATTGTTAAGATTTTTTAAAGCTTTAAATACCCGTTGTGACTGCTATAGATGTTTGTATGACAACCAGGACCGACGGCTTAACGTACTCTCCGTGGCACATTCAGGAATACATATATTTGCACTGAGAAGGGTTCGAACCCACGTCCCCTATGTAGCGGTTATGTACACTACTGCCAGGCCAGAGTCTGTCATTTCTTAGTTATAATGCGGGTATTCGTATAAGTAATGGTAGGTGATAACTTCAAATTGAAAATATATTTTTGTATGAATCTCATTTTTATTTATCGCGCGCAAAATAGAATACCACCTACGCTAAAGTCATTATATCAGATTCGAACTGACTAAAACGCACGCCGTCTATAGGTCTTTGATTGCTGGAGGTAAGACTATACAAGACATATCTCTCGCAGGCATACCCGGGGACATCTCTTTGAGATGACTCCCTTCCGTATGAAACACATTGTAATTTTATTTTCTTTTAAGGCATCTAAAGCAGATCCATTATACCTTATATTATATTAGCGGACTGGGTTGCCCAGGCATACATTCTTAAAACAATCCTTTAACCCGATTTAGCTGTAATCGCTGTAATATGTAATAAACACAAAAAATACCAGAGAAATTGTCTCTGGAGCGGGTCCAAATTTGAACGAAATCAATAAAGAACTTTTGAGTTTTTGGAGCACACATAAACCAATTTAACTTTATATACAACGTGAGTTTGTAGTGGTTTTGGAAAAAAGAAATTTGGGTATAGTTACGATAACATAATGAACTGGAAGTACTAATTTGAAAAACAAAACATATTTTTTTCATAGAAACGACGAGATTGATAACGTCAGTAGACAGCAAATAAGAACTCGTGGTAACTCCCTTAACTTTCACGTAATACACTAATTACGTTTTACTACTATGATTTCATTCACGATTTTACGTATGCGGTATGTAAACAAAAGACGAGACGTCTGCGCCTGCGCGATGGTACAGCATCCACCAATCAGCGCGCGCGGCCACGATTCTCCGCCAATCAGATGCCTCTCAGCGAGGGAGACCGAGCTAGCGCGACGCAGCCGCGCGCCGCCGCCGCCGCCGCACCGCCGTAGTTGCGCGCCCGCAAGGCGCCAACGCGGGCCAACGAACGCCCATTACGTCAAAGACTTGCACGCGACAAGTTGCAAAAATGTATCGTTATCGTGAATATTCTAATGTGGAAGTACTTGGCAATGGTGCAGCTGTACAGCTGTACAGCCGTTGCTGGCTTCAATTTAGAAGAGGCTAGGCGGTTATAATCCCAGTCGGAGCACCTGGTTGGATTACGGCAACGCGGTACTAATGATTCCCAAGTAAACTGGACCCGGGTCATCTTAACTGGAAGTTCGTATCTCGTAATGGAATATCATACGTACAGTGAAATCGAAATTACTGGAGAATGTGTCGTCAGCGTACCTACGAGACATGCCTACCTACCACCACGATGGATGTCCGACTCATTATGCTCGAGCAGTGCGTGATTACCTATTTAGACAAGAGTTTGGTGAACGCTGAATAGGCCTTGGTGGCCCCGTGTCTTGGCCACCGAGGAATTTTTATTTGTGGTTAGAAATAAAACGACTAGTTTACACCTGGGAATATGAATCTCGTGATAACTTATGTAGTGCGATAGTGGACGCTTTCGGAACAGTGAAAAGTGACGGAGACACATCATAAAATAAACTGAGAGACAATAGCTTAAAACGTGCTCGTTTGTGTATCGAAAGCAATGGACTCCATATCGAGCAGTTACTTCGGCTCAGGGATACGTAAATAAACTATAAATAGGTACCTATGTAAGTTGATTATTTTGTAAATACTCGTATGTAGCTCCAATATTTTAAATACGCCTGAAATACCTACCTACTCGCAGTCCGTTGTTACTGTGTTTAAGTATTTTAAAGTTTAATCGTCGAATACCTACTTAATATTCTAATGAAATACGGTCCTGAGCCCGTATAAAGAATGAAGGAAAAATTGGAGTACTTGATTTCAAAGTAGATGAGTTTCATAGTTTAATTCTCTGCGGTCAGTGTTCCCTTATCAAGCAAGTCACATGTTTCGTCATGGTTTCGCGAAGTTCGCGGCGCCGGCGCGCGGCGGACGGGGCGCGGCGGGCGGCGCCTTTACCGGCGAGCGCGCGGCATCAATTCACGAGTCGAAATACGCGCGCTACATTACATTCATTCAAAATTGTCAATGAATTATCGGAGCGCTACTAACTTTTCAACTGGGACAAGTGACAAAGATTACATTAATGTCAACGTTTTTATTATAACCAGTACAGTAATTGGGACCTCACAAAAAGGTACCATGCATTATTCCGAATAACCCCCTTTCGGGTCCAAAACGACTACAAAATCACGGTGTATATAGATATAGGTCGGTACTGGGCGTGTCAAGTTGACACGAGCTTGTCAAACTTACGGGAAATCGGAGTTTTGAAGTTGACATCCCAAAGGATTATATTTCAATTTATGACCCCTTTTTAATACCCAAGTTTTGAGGAGATTAATAATAATTTATGCTATTTGAATTAATAATTATAATACCGTTTTATGATTGAATCTAAGGTGATAATGTACTTATTTAAATTGGATAAATGACAAATTTACTTCCGAATGTCAGTCTTTTATAAACTTTTGAACGATTGAATGATTTGTTCAAAACAATTTATTAAGAGTAGACTTTGATTAATTAACTTTTAAACTCTTCTTATTTATCAACCGTCGTAATTGAGCAGTCCGACTGGGGAAGTACCTCGAAGAATACCACGGCTAATAATAACCTTGTACTGAGTTTCTGGCGGTGAGTAGGGTAGCCAGAGCTCACTAGAGACGGTTCTGTTGTCAGATGGAAGACCCTTATTATTACATTATATGGAAGAAACTTATTCTCCGTGCCATAGCAAATTGGATATAGCAATCTATCAGATATGTTGATGTTGAGATATGATGTCAAGACCGAAGCCATGGGCGATTTGAACATCAAAATTAAATTCAAAATTTATTCTGAATAGACCACTAAACGGAACAAAACGTCAATAATATATTATAAGTTTGTTAACCGGGTCGAAACGCTGCCCTGGTCTGAGAAGACTCCGGCAAAAAACTCAGCGGACTATTTTTTTGGTCTATCTACAAACATTTACTCAGTCTAAATACAGTTATTTGCTTGAGTAGCAAGTTGAGTGAACAGCTCGCTGTCAATGAAGAGAGTTCAGCTTCTTACAATATCTTTTGTTTTGTTACAGCCCCACCGAACGCAGTCGAAATAACGAACCACCCACCAAGTTCCAAACTCGAAGTGAAGGAAGGCGAGGAAGTCTCTCTGACCTGCCAGGTGAAGAATGCTAAGCCTGCTGCAAGAATCGTGTGGTACAGAGGCAACGTCGAGCTGAAGGGAGACAAAGGTACGTTAGATTTTTTTTTTATATACTACGTAGGTGGCAGACACGCACACGGCCCACCTGATGGAAAGCGGCCACCGTGGCCTATGAACGTGTGCAACACTAAGGGTGTCACACACGCGCTGCCCTCCCTGAAGGTAAAAGGGGAGAGCTGGGAAGGGGTGGGGAGGCTAAGAAGGGGAGGGGAAGGAGAGGTATAGTGAGCTCTGGCTACCCTACTTACCGGCGGGAACACAACACGATGGTTATTATGACCGCGGTGTTCTGTAGGGCGGAGGTACTTCCCCAGTTGGACAGCTCATTTCGGACGGGAGATACCGTCGTGTCCTACCTCCGTTAATTCATACATACTTATCTATATTACTGTCTGTAACTGCCCCAGGGGTTAGGCAAAGGTGTATTATTACCCTCATTTTGCCAACGATCCACGTTTTCTCATAGCATTTACGTGGTAGACGTTTGGAACACCAGGGGCTTATACTCGTGCTGCTTACCCTGTAGAAACCTTTGAATGTTCTTCTTGAAGAACCCCATATTGTAGTTGTTTGGGAAAACCACGGCAGGACGAGCCAGTTGCTGTCAAGCAGGCACTTTATCATAGACTTATGTTTACTGTCGAATGGAGGGTAACCAAACTAAAGATGGGGTGGCCATTTTACTCCTACTCCACACATAACTCATTTTTTCTAGCAGTATTTTGCGATATAATGTATTGTGTTACCAATTTCGTGTCAATACCATGGAAAACAAAATCAAGCGGAATTGTGAAGTTGGCAAGGTACGCGTGTCAATGCTTTGCGTTTTTACGCAACGAAAGATAAATTTGACAATATGAAACTTATTGAAAGAAGTTAAAGTTTTAAATAAGTTTCTTACAATTCACTGACATACGTCTAAACTTTTTCGCAAATATTCAAGCTGGTTTGATTCAATACTTATTCATGTATGGAAAGTAATCTCAATTTTGAACGGTTAAGATGTGTTTTCGTATTGTAGTATGTATGATTTGATCTAATTGGGTACCAAAGACAATATATACCTAAATATAACCAATCATAACAATTGTTTACTAATAATGCAACATATTATAAATGCTTGCATGTGTGAGTTTTGCGACATCGGTTCCGCTACTGAATCTGTCGTATCACATTTTTACTTTTTTTTCTGTTCTATGGTCTATATAGTATATAGTCAAAGAGGTAAAGCACTACATATGTAAGCGAAAAATTAACAGTTACTTTGTACCAAACATTTTTGGGCATCCGTTCTATTCATTCAATATAAAGTGCCTTGCCCAAAGGCGAGGTACTCAACAAACATTGAATTCCCTGTAAATGTACACGAAAAAAACTCCTAAAAGTACACAAACACGAATCGGCCGAATAAATATAACAAGTTTTATTCGTATTTGAGGCAGGGGACTGTTTAAAAATCGAATAAAGCTTCCACCAGTTACTCTGGACTTTCAATTAATAACATATCATGTTAAATTTGGTTTAAAGCTGCGTTCGACGAACTGGATTTTTCCAGTTATCCAATTATTGGGTGAAAATGTGCTGTTATTGTATTTTTTCATCATTCCAATTTCAAATTGCTGTAGTTGAAATTAATATGTTGAAGTAGGTGTTACATAGAGGCAATCCATTATGAGAAAGTATATTGGGGGAGGGGACACCATTTACTCACAGTTTAACTATCCCAATAATAACAATAGCAAAATATCATTAAATGTCAAGCAAATAAAAAGACTCTAATATTTTAATAAAAACATAACATAAACTCACGCCTATATCTCCGAAGGGGTAGGCAGAGGCAGACCCACATTACACCAGTTTAAGTTTAGGTCCCAATGTAATAGGTGGCGAGCCTATTGCCATTAACCGAGCACTTATAAACCTGCGATAAATACACACATAACTTCGAAAAGCATCGAAAAGTCATTGGCGTGTGCCATGGTAACACCTGGGATCGAACCCGAGACCTCGTCTATACCTAAATATTTTCTGAGCTGAGGACTCCGACACTATGAAACTGACAAGAGAGCGAGCTGATCAAATAGTTTAGAGAAAAATAAACTCACTAACTTACACAATAGAGGGTAATATCGTTCAGCATTTCTTCTATTTAAGCAAGCAGACCGTAGTAGAAGTTTCTTGCCACGTCCTTGTTGGTAATTTGCTTTCTTTCCTATTTGTCTGAACGGAATGGCTGTAATTAATTTTAAACTAACTCCTTGTTGAGTAAGATACTTGAAACTTCAATTATTGCTAGATGTAGTCAATAAAGTAAAGTGAGTTTTGTAGGAAAAAACTTAGTTTTTTTTTATACTACGTAGGTGGCAGACAAACACACGGCCCACCTGATGGAAAGCGGCCACCGTGGCCTATCAACGTGTGCAACACTAAGGGTGTCACACACGCGCTGCCCACCCTGAAGGGAAAGGGGGAGAGCTGGGAAGGGGTGGGGAGGCTAGGAAGGGGAGGGGAAGGAGGGGTACAGTGAGCTCTGGCTACCCTACTTACCGGCGGGAACACTACACGATGTTTATTATGACCGCGGTCTTCTGTAGGGCGGAGGTACTTCCCCAGTTGGACAGCTCATTTCGGACGGGAGATACCGTCGTGTCCTACCTTTGTTTTTTGTAAAAACGTGAGTTTATTTTCCTCTAAACTATTATGATCAGCTCGCTCTCTTGTCACTTTCATAGTCTCGGAGTCCTCAGCTCAAGAAAAGATTTATCTGATATCATTAAAATATAAACCGCGGTAGCCTAGTGGTATATGTAATGGAGTACTGAGACGAGGTCTCGGGTTCGATCCCAGGTTTTACCATGGCGCATAACAATGGCTTTTCGATGCTTTTCGAAGTTATGTGTGTATTTATCGCAGTTATAAGTGCCCGGTTAATGGCAATAGGCTCGCCACCTATTACATTGGGACCTAAACATAAACTGGCGAAATGTGGGTGGCTAGCACCTCTGCCTACCCTTTCGGGGATATAGGCGTGAGTTTATGTTATGTTATGTTTATTCTCTCCATACTCTGATACGATACGTTGAAACTTATTTTAAAATGACTAGCTAAACCCTTCTCACAAAAACCAATTTTTCTACATTGATACACTATTCTAATTTTTCGCATATTAAACAATATAAACCTCTTATGTGAACCAAACTTTGACAAATATTAATAGAAAGAAAATCGTTACGGGCACGTCGATATGTCGAGCTGAGTTTCGTGGCATAAAATATTAGATGTCGATATTCGTTAGTTGCATCACTAGATAGGTGGAAAGATAATTGACTGCTAGATGTGGCTTCTATGCTATATGTGTGATATAAGTATTGTACTTAAAAACAAAATAAAATTGTCTGCCTATACTTCTGATTCTCTCTGTTCCCACTTCTCATTCGTGGACAAATTGTGTTGATTGCATGGTGGATAAGTGTACTAGATTTAAGATTAGATAAGACATTATCATGTAACTGTTTTTTATCCCCAATAAATATATGTGAGCTGAATTTTTTTATACCACTCAAGTGGCAGACAAGCGCATGGTCCACCGGATAGAAAGTATGTTTTTGTATAGAATTCTTAATTTTAGATACTGAATATTATGTACTGTATTCAGTATCTGAAATTTAGTATTTTGACGGAGGTAGGACACGACGGTAACTCCCGTCCGAAATGAGCAGTCCAACTGGGGAAGTACCTCCGCCCTACAGAAGACCGCGGTCATAATAACCATTGTGTTGTGTTCCCGCCGGTAAGTAGGGTAGCCAGAGTTCACTTTACCCCTCCTTCCCCTCCCTTTCCTAGCCTCCCCACCCCTTCCCAGCTCTCCCCCTTCCCCTTCAGAGTGGGCAGCGCGTGTGTGACACCCTTAGTGTTGCACACGTATATAGGCCACGGTGACCGCTTTCCATCAGGTGGGCCGTGCTTGTCTGCCACCTACGTGGTATAAAAAAAAAATAGTATAAAAACGGCTTCCCTTTGCAGAGCAAGCCGTTAAAATTCTGATTAAAGGGAATTTTCTCCACTGCAAAGAATGACTGATTTTGTTATAAAACTACTAACGTAATATATGCCCCAAGTATATCTGAAACCCCATTTCATTATCGCACACGTTTGTTGCTTACATTCACACATACGCATTGCCACTAAGTCATACGCACTCGTTCATTACAGCTAATACATATTCCGGACACATCCAGTCTCTATAAGTCTATCCCGTGACTCGATCTGTAATAACCATCGCATGACATTGACGCGACCCTTCGAAAGTCCTCTCAGTATACCGAATATTTTCAAGCACAAAATTTACGAAATTTTCCTCATTCCGCTTTTCGTTCTGGTTTTATCAGTACATCGGGAAATCGTTGAAGTTTTAATTTGATTTTCATGCGGTTTATGAAGTTTTGTTGGAAGTAGGTATATGACATTAGATATGTGTTTCTCGGTCTATATGAAATTGAAAGCACTTCATATTCAAATTATCGCATTATATTTTTTTGTGCTGGAATATCTTTAGCCGCCCAACAGAGTTGCATATGTCGATTTCGTTTCATGTCTTCAGATACCGAAACATAATATTTTACTCTCGCTCCCCGGCTGACCTAGAGTTATCTATAGTATAAAATATAGTAAAATGTTCCTTTATCCACTAAACAAAGATGGATTGCAAAACCAAATCGAAATTTAATAAAGTCATAAATCATCATTCTCTGAGTCTAACTCAGTTGGGGTCGGCTTTCTAGTCTAACTAAGATGCGGTTAAACTTCGATATTTTTCGTGAAGCGACTGCCATCGGGCCTTCACAACCAAATTGGCAATATCTAAGTTCTGTAGTTAGGCTAGTCGGACTTAAGAGGGCTCCAACTACCCGTAACGACTGCCATAGATGTTTGTATGGCAACCGAGACCGACAGCTTAACGTGTTTTTCGAAGTCTCTAATAAAGTCATAAATAAAGTTGATTAAAACGTAAATAATTGATATCAGCATAATTATGATTTATATCATAATTGAAACAATATTTTAATTTACAGTACCTAACAACAATCAAATACAGTACACTTGATTGTAAACTAGGCAAATACAGTCAGATACAACATCATATTATTAGTTAGTAACAAATGAAAACAACGAAATAATTTATAAGATCTAAAACAACATTCAAATAGAACAGTGACATTGTTATACAAGTCCGCAAATACAAACGGAATAGTTCATCAAAGCTGTGTTGTCAAATTGGACAAATTGTACAATGTATTGCTGAAATTATACTAAATTCAAATAAGGGGAAATACACATTAGTGCAAAATCGAAGTGATCTCCATCCTCACTGGATAGAAACTGGTAATTGTGCGCACAGTGCGGTATGTAAGAAACTTCATCCTACGCACGTTCAAGCTGTGAATGAAGCAGTGTTTTGTTCAAACGACGAGAATATGGTGTTTTCCAATCTTATAATATAGCTCTTATGAGGTTGGCAGTATTAGTGTGATGCCTTTAGTGTTATGGTATGAAGACATAGTTTTAGAAAAGAGTTTACTCAGTTTTACAAAAGTGGTTACATCTTAGTTTGACGGCCTTTTTCAAACCCCGCTTAAAGGACCCGGGACTGTACGAAGAAGAAAATACGTGAGTTGGTTAGCAATTCTAAGACTTAATGGTGCGGCAGAGGAAAGACTAACCGAAGCGCTTGGTTCTTGATGGAAAATTCTGCACCGTATGCGAGAGACATTTAAGCACTGCACGTGTTGTCCTGTGTAGGAAAGGGTGGGATTAATTGCACAACTTGCTATCAGAGGTGGCCTTTGCTTTTCTGCCACATAAGTGATAGAAAAAATATATTTCAAAGATAAAAATATCGCTGTTTCCAACTCTCCACTAGTGTGGATTCTTCCTATACATAAAATCAATAGTACAATACATATTATAATAATAAACTTCTTAAGGATTGTTGGTTCTATAACAAAGAAATATGATATTTCGTTGTGTAATTTCTTTTACTTCAAATATACAGAAAAGAGGCTATTATTTATTTAAGGGTACTTAATAATGCTTATATGATGATAGAATTGGATTCGGCTATATTAAGAAAATGGCTTTATACTTTTCGTGAATTTCTGTGTACTGGTGTACTCTTAATGTATATTTTGTTGACGATTTTCTGTCTACATTTGTTTGATAATGTTTATATTTTTTAATATCATTAACGTGGCTTTTGGTTCCATAAATACTTCGGAATCTATTGTAAGTTCTTTTTACCTCCTTTCCTACACAAGTCAACACGTGCAGGGCTTAGATATCACCCGCATTCGGTGCGGAATATTCCATCAAGAACCAAGCGGTTCGGTGAATTTTTCATTTGCCGCACCATCAAGTCTTGGAATTCCTTACCAGCTCAACTGTTTTCTTCTTCATACAGCTCCGGGTCCTTTAAGAGGAGCGTCAAAAAGAATCTTATGATGACATCAAGTTAAGCGTCACTACTGTACATGTTTTTAATGGTGATCCTCTTTCCTTGTGGCTTAGCCTTCAGCTTACCATGAGGTGAGATGAAGTCAAATTGCCGTGGTTTTTATTAAACCAATAAATACTACTTACTACTTAATACGAGTACAATAAAGATAATTGTAATATTAGCCCAATTCATCGAAATACATTTCAATTTCCATAAGCCCTACTTATTGCTGGGCTTGAGCCCTTGTTTGCAAACTTTTATATAGAATATATAACAATAAACAAAATGTATGGAAACATATCCGAGCAGAGATAATAACAGCAATAACACAGATAAGAAACCATCAAAGGGTCGACGTTGAGACCTCGTTTCATGTGTGTGTAGTCCAAGTAATGAGTTAGAGCGGTTTTGATCGTTTAGAAATTCGCATATAAGCCTATCCTTCTTGGAAATTTTATTATAAATTCAGTACACAATTTCGCCGGTTTCTGTATTCAACAATTTCGTCGAAATTTGTTCCTAGCTCAAAGGAGTGAGAAATAATTTTTATGCGTAGTTAAAAGACATATGTCCAGAAGTGACAAAAATAAATCCAATTGCTAAACAAATATGAACATCAGGTAAATTTAACCTACAAATTAGGTAATAAATAATTATAGCACTTGGGAAGATCTTATAGAAAATTATCTTTATGTAGGACTATCCTTCTTCGAGTCAACTGACTTCTTGTCAGCTAATTCTTCTTCAATGCATCATAAAACAAATGTGACTTGGGATTCAAGTTCGCAAAGGTCGTTCACCTATCGAGAATATTTTGTCGTCATAATATTTCCTTATAGGTACCTCTTAAATTCAATGTAAACACCGGAATAGTCTTGAATATAGTGTATCAGTGTCCGATAATCAACATATATTGTTCGTGAAAGCATTTGTGTACTCTAAAGTGACTTCATTGACATCGGATGGATTACTTCTATTTCAAATCATTAGTGAACTAAGATCAGTGTTTGGTGGCTAATTTAGCTACAAAAGCCCCACAAAGAGACTATACGTTATATTTTGGTACTCAGTGATTAACAAAGTGGTTTTGCAAAAGATAAACATTCTAAATTTCCGATACATTAAAATATAACATACCTACATAACAAAACAACAGAAGTAGGTACCTTGACATAAACATTCAGTGCTGCAGTTAAAAAAAAAAAAAAATATTATTCCATAGACAATAGGATTATAAGCAAAGACTTCCTAAAGGGCGCTTTTATGTTTCGAATGCGACGACACGACCACCACACGACATAAAAATCGTACTCTCAAAATATAGGCGGTTTTATATTTCGCTGAGGGCTGTGGTCAATTACAGAAAAGTTGTGCAACATTCGCTTTTATAGCTACTATGCCAAAGACCACACGTACACCTCCCAAGCCCAATGAGACTGGAAAACTTCAACCAGTGACTTCTCCAGAGGTGTCTATGACAGTTCCCGTAACCATTACTGAACCGCGAAGCAAGCGCACTCGAGCCGATCGCTCCCCGGACACTCCACTTAGAGAGTTCGCCGAATTTGAAGATAGGATAACGGAACTTCTCAATACCTGGAAAAATGAACAAAGCACTATGCTGAAAAAACTGACAACCGACATGCTAGATATCAAGAATCAGTACAAACTGATTCAATCTACCAACTCAGAGATAGAAAAATCACTAGATTTTATCAATAAATCGTATGAGGATATGAGGATCTCCGAGGAAAAAATAAGGAAGGAACATCAGCAACAGAAGGAGTATATCTTAGAGCTGGAAAAAAAGGTTAGTGACCTTCAACATAAATCCCGTTCAGCCAGTATCGAAATAAGAAACATTCCATACGTTGCTAATGAAACCACTGAGAACCTATCATCCACTGTGTTGCAAATCTGCAACACTCTTCAGGTTCCTGTCAAAGCAACAGATCTGAGGGATATCTACCGCATGCCCGGAAAGAAAGAGACTAACAGACCCATTGTAGCTGAACTAATGTCCGTGCCTACGAAAACGATGATACTAGAGAGTAACCGGAACTACAACAAACCACGTCCACGCGATCAGAAATTGAATACCAACCAAATAGGAATAAAAGGAGCTTCACTTCCTGTTTATGTGACCGAACACCTGCCTAGTAGCCAGAGACAATTATTCTATGAAGCTCGTAAATTTGCCCGCACATATGATTTCAAATATTGTTGGTCGCAGAATAACAAGATTTTTCTTCGAAAGGAAGATGGTATGGCCCTTGTCTCTGTTGCCTCTGCTGATGTCCTTCGGAGTCTTGTTGTTAATCCGGAAGTTCCGGAATAGTAATAGCCTAAGTGCCTTCGAAGTTTTTGTTTTTATTACTATTATTGAATTCCTATTAATAATGCATGTAACTATTTTTATAAGCACACAAAACCACTTTACACTACACAAACAAAACACCATACTATTCATTAGTGACTTGCTTCTACCAATGTTTCCCCACCTATCTTTTACTTATTTTCTACAACACATCTTAACATCATCACTTGTTCATCGAATTATTATTGTTATCTTCTTGTTCACAAGAATGGATGGTGGACCTCAATACTGCACTCGGCCGATTCCACCCATATTGTATTATATTGCACTGACACTTGGTCCCGCTTTGATGCTGTATCGCCACATGCCTCATGGATCCTCTAAACAAAATCTCAGATGACCTGGACAACTTAAGAGGATATAGGTCACTATTATGCGATCCTGAACAGAGTTCTGAATTTGTTTTTGTTGGTAACTGTAAATTGAATGTTTTCCATATGAACATCCGTAGTATCAATCGCCACTTTGATGAATTAACCCTGTTGCTCCATGATATGAGCATAACTCACGATGTGATCATATTGTCGGAGTGCTGGTTGAGTAAGGTCTCAATGTTACCAACTTTGGATGGTTTCTCAAACTATCACTCCACATATTCTAACCAGAATGACGGTTTGTGTGTTTATGTCAGATCTGAATTAGTACACCAAGTTTACCAACCAGTATTTAGGGATGGTAACTGTATGATATGTAAGACTGGTGATGTTGCTGTAATTGGTATATATCGTTCACCCTCATATGGTGATAAGAGTGCATTCCTTGCCAGTCTCAGTGATGTGCTTCACTCATTGCACGCCTATAGGACTGTAGCTATTACCGGTGACATAAATATAGATATCCTTCCCGGCCAAATGGATGATCAAGCTGATGAGTATCTTGACCTGTGCTCGTCACACGGTTTGTTTCCAACCTATCTCTTACCAACACGTGACGGAGCTTGCCTGGATCACATTCTTCTGCGAACTCCCGGACAGGCTGTGTCACTGGTCTTGAATTCTGATATTACTGATCACCTACCTACGTTATTGAGCCTAGATGCCAATACACCCATAAAACCTGCTCAGTATGTCAAACGCAAGGACTTGCCATCAATCATAGCGGATATACAGGGATATGACTTCTCCAAAATTATAAATATCAGTGATGTCAACTTGGCCGCGGAATCACTAACTAATCAAATAGCTAATATAATTAAAAAACACACACAGCTAGTTAGGGTACCCCGTAAGAAAATAGTAATTAAACCTTGGGTTACCCCCGGCCTCCTAAAATGTATCAGAAACAGAGATGCTCTCCATCAAAAATCTAAGCTATCACCTAACAATATAATTATCCAAACGACTTACAAACGATATCGCAACTACTGTAACAATCTCTTGAGGGACCTTAAAAGAAAATATAACAAAACACTACTAGAGAAGGCGGGGGCAAACACAAGGGCAACATGGGAGGCCATCAGATCTATCACTGAGTCAGGTATACAAAAGTCGTCTCCCACCGAACTCCTTAACCTACACAGCGATCCCAAAGAATCTGTAAATATTGCAAATCGTTATTTTTCGAATATAGGCAAAACATTGGCTTCAAATATACAGAAAAAAATGGGCCAGTGCTTAGGTTCTGCACCCTGTGAATCACTTTTCCAGGGTAAGGTTGTCAATGTTGGCGATTCTATGGCTTTCTGGGATATAACTGAGGCTGAACTAGAGGCCACAATCTTAAGTCTAAGGGATGGCTCTGCTGTGGGATGGGATGATATTCCCACGGGTCTTCTTAAATCGACTCGGCAGTGGCTGATCCCGCCACTAAAGCATGTCTTCAGTCTTGCTTTATCCGAGGGAATATTTCCTTCGGTTTTCAAAAAGGCACTCGTACATCCTGTCTTTAAAAACGGGGACAAGCAAAATGTTGCCAATTACAGGCCGATCTCAGTCCTGACAGCAATGTCTAAGGTCCTAGAAAAATGTATCAATAAGAGACTCTTAAATTACTTCAATCACATTAAACTCATTTCAGACAATCAATTTGGTTTCGTTAAGGGCAAATCAACGGAGGATGCTGTGATCACCCTTACGGACTCTGTTGCCAAGCTGATTGATAAGAGGTACAAGACACTGGGAATATTTTTGGACCTATCAAAGGCTTTTGATAGTGTTTCTGTCCCACTACTGTTAAAAAGGATGGAGTCCGTGGGAATAAGGGGAACGGTTCTGGACTTGTTTAAGAGCTACCTAAGTGGCCGTACCCAGTGTGTGAAGATTGGTCAGCACATCAGTGACGAAGAATCACTTACGTATGGTGTCCCGCAGGGAAGTGTTTTGGGACCGACACTTTTCACCCTGTATGCGAATGATTTGAGTCAACTTCCTATAGCACAATGCAAAATTATCTCGTATGCGGACGACACAGCTCTCATAGTTCACGGAAGAACCTGGCGAGAGGCATTCGCTCAGGCTGAAAAAGCACTTTCAGTAGTTATGAAGTGGTTAACGACCAGTCTTCTTACATTGAACGTCGATAAGACCAATTTCCTAACATTTTCCTGTTACTCTTCCCATCAGCCGCAGCGTGACCTACAATTGAGGGTTCATACATGTGGTGAATCGGGTGGAGATTGTGACTGCTTGTCCCTAACACACGCAACTTGTGTTAGATATCTTGGTGTATACATTGACTCTTACCTCCGCTGGGATATACACATTCATAGGCTGTCGACTCGTATCAGAAAGTTGATCTACGTCATGAAGCTACTGAGATCTGCAGCAGACATTGAAATATTAAAGCTTGTCTATTACGCCCTTGTGCAATCAGTGATCGGATACTGCATCCCTGTATGGGGTAATGCACATCCGAGTTGCTTGATGGAGGCTGAGAGAGCGCAAAGGGCTGTCCTTAAAGTTCTGTTACATAAACCATTTAGATTCCCGACACTGACACTATATCGAGAATTCTCAGTCCTCACTGTGAGACAGCTCTTTGTGCTCCAGACGGCACTACGTAAGCATGGAGAAGTCCCTCTCATGTCTAACAAAAAACGGAGAAGCGACCGCATTTGCGAGTACATTTTGCATAGAACGTCTTTTGCCGGACGTAGCTATCACTTTTTCAGTCCTGTCTTATACAATAGAATTAACAAAGAAATCTATATCCATCCGCTGACCAAGAGGAAATTCAAACTAAGTTTGACGAGATGGCTAAAGGAATTAGACTACGACCAAACAGAGGGCTTTCTAAAAACCCCATCCTAGTATGCACCTACAACTTATAGATATTCTTCAAGCATGAAGCAAAACATACATTCACACACACACACGCACGTACACACTCACGCACACACACACACACACACACTCACACATACACAGATAGTTTTTAGTAATTTATTATTTTAATGGGAACCGGGACCTTAGCTTTTCACACTTGGATTGTTAAAACTTCACACTCACTGCTTTTTTTAATGTACAGGACGCTGGCACCATAATGTTACGCAGAAAATTCACTGGCTGGGGTACTAGTGGCCTCAAATATACCTATATATATATTTTTCATTTTTATTTTTGTTCTTAATACAACCAATGTATTTTGCCGTGTCCAAACTACTGTGGTTTTTATTGACAGTTTTATAAGAAAATTGCAATGCCTTGACAATTTTTAATCTGTAACGCTGTTCCCCAAGATACAGGCAATAGCCTAGTTTGGGAAACAGCAATCATATAATTAGTTAACAAAATGTATAAATTTAATGTAAAGCACTAATATGCAATGTTTATGTGAAATAAATTATTATTATTATTATTATTATTATTATTGCGGGCTCCAATTCCAGGAGCCCAAAATCGTGTAATATTGAAATATCAAACGTGATCTGCATTAACATTTATAAACTCCTTGTTAACAAACCCGACATCCGAAAAATATTTTTCTTTCCATTACAAGACTTAACCCGCCTGATGGAAAATGTTCACTGAAAAACATCTTACAGCAATAAAATTTTAATTGTTACGTAATTCTTTATATCTCTCTCGCCCATGACTTGTGATTTCCTCAAAGACATTTGTGAGCGTTTTGCGGTTTTGAAACCTCTATTTATTGAAGCAAAGAGTTTTTGTGTGCTCCCCAATAGCGAAGGCTTATGTCTGATGGAAACCTATTAATGCAACACACAGACAAAAAAAGTAAAAACACAATTTCTAAGGGTCTTCGAGGAAATTACTTTTTTTTTGTTTGATTGTACAGGTTCGATATAAAGAAGTAAAACACGTCTGTGAATATGTTATATGAAAGAACAAGAGGGTATCAATTACTTCAAAGTGGTTTTATCAGCTCTATGGAAGTATCACGCTTTCTTATACAATACAAACATCTTGTTTTTTTATATCACTTAGGTGGCAGATAAATACACGGCTAACCTGATGGAAAGTGATAATCGTAGCTTAATGACGTATGCAACATCAGAGGTGTCACACTTATGCTGCCGCCCTCGTAAAATCCTTCTAATACCTGTCTTGAAGAAATTGGAATAGTAAGAAATAGTAGCCGCGGTAGCCTAGTGGTATGGGTAATGGACTGCTAAGACGAGGTCTCGAGTTCGATCCCAGGTTTTACCATGGCACATAACAATGACTTTTCGATGCTTTTCGAAGTTATGTGTGTATTTATCGCAGGTTTATAAGTGCCCGGTTATTGGCAATAGGCTCGCCACCTATTACATTGGGATAAACATAAACTGGCGAAATGTAGGTGAGCCTACCCCTTCGGGGATATAGGCGTGAGTTTATGTTATGTAAGAAATAGAACAACCATCCAATCATTAATTAAGTTTCAGTAATGACACTACAGCTAGCCATTCATGGATTGGATAATGCGGTCTGTGGTTAGACGCCTGTGACATCGGTGTGTAATCGTGCGGTTTTGTTAGTTCAATTCCGATTTAGATCATGCAAAGTGTAGGAGTCAAAGTCTAGGTGACAGTCTCAGATGCGACCGGGACTAACGCGAAGATGATGATGATTTTAACCATGTAACCGATAACCTGGTAATTGATGCTTTGGTAATAAAATTAACTTAAAAAATCCCAATGGTTTATATTTTTTTGAAAGGAAATTGAACTTAGGCCCATTTTCCAGAACAATGAAATCACTACTGAATTATGATTTTTATCTAGTACTAAGGACAAAATCTGGTCGTGCCTCCGAGAGCATGTTAAGCTATCGGTCCATACGAACATATATGGCAGTCGTTACGGGTAGTTGAATCCCTCAAAAGTCTGACTAGCCTAACTACAGAACTTCGATATCGCCAATTTGGTTGTGGAGTTCGAGAAAATATCGAAATTCGGTCGCATCTTAGTTAAACTAGAAAGCCGACCCCAACTGAGTTGGGAAAAGGTTCAGAGAATGATGATGTAGTGTACCAAAAGTTCTACCAGGACTTTGGACTTCGGCTTTTTCTAACACCCCGTATAAAGAATCATTAATCATTATGTTTTATTCGTAATTGCTGCTTCGTGACCTAAATAAATAAGAATAAATACTTATTCAATTGTCAAGACATTGAGAAGCGCAGCGTGGGTCCTCTCCCGTGTTGATAGACTAGAAATTAGGACAGACATCTGTACAGTGGAAGCCGCGGGCATTAGCTAGCTATCTGTGATGTATTAAAAGGATCATCATTCAAAATTGATGTGTACCCAGTAATGGTCCTTGAGGTACCTACCCTCCTGTCACTAAATAAAAAATAACAAATTTAAAAATCTGCTCTAGTTCTAAAGGGGATTAAAATAGCATGATTCATAAATAGCTATATTAAATTTCTTTGCACACTAAACAATGTTTTAAGTTGTTGTTCCAATAATTAATTAAAGCAATTGCTTGCAAGTATTTACTTGCAAACGTTCAAAACAGTTTCTTAGTTTTAAATTAATTATAACTATAGTCTTCTTTACTGCAGCTAATTAACGTAGAGTTTTTTTTACTAATGATACAAGAGGAATACATTCTCATACTACGCAATGAATTGAACCAATTAATTAAATTTTTGTCGCAGGCTGCATTAGACCATTAAAAATATTAACTATCAGATAAGCAAGCACACAAATAATTACTCCCTACTACCCTCCGTGGTAGTTAAGTCAAACAGCCTACCATCTGCTTCTATTTTTGGATATTCAACGAGATTTCTCTACTGTTATTAAACCTTTCATGTGGACCCACCGATTTCAAGAGCTACTGACCTACCTTATTCATTACAACAATCAGTTAATAACTATGACCACTTTACCACTTTCGATCAAGTGGACCGTGTGCTTGTCTACCCCCTAAGTGTTATAAAAAAATCAGTCCAACAAAATCAATAAATGTTATTCAATTTATAAATCTATGCCATATTTCAATTCATCGACATTCGTCGCCATCGCGTCGCTTCAAAACCAAATATTGAAGTACCAACGGACCCTCGAAAATTTCCAATATCATCAAAATATTACCAAAGATCGGTTCCAATTAATTCCAAAAACTGAATCTGTCTCGTACACGTCGTTGACTTTCGATAAGTTTGGATATTTCGGCATAAAATTTTCATTACGACCACACTGGGTGACAGATTCATGCCCGCTCAATTTAATTTACTTTCAAATAGTGATAGCAATGACAGGACTTATTGAGCATTAATTATTTTCAACTTTGATTTAGGTTGTAGTGTTGTTTTAGTTGATTGAAAGCCTGTATGGTTTTAGTAAATAATAATTGAAATCTGTAAAATCAATCATGCTCACAGCTCATGTTTGTTAACGAGATTATTGTGTAAGTTATATTATGTTCATTATCTATTCACAAAGTTATTGATTGTTATAATTTTACTTTACATATGATGAGAATTTTGCGAATCTATATGATGTAGGAATGAGTTTACATTGAGACAATAACAGGTTTGAAAACAAAACCGAAAATATTCGCAAAAATACTGCTAAAAAACGAAAAATAAATTTTGCATGAAATGGTATCAAGGCTCCAGCAACGTATACAGCGATAGTATGAATATTGTATGAATATTTTCCTACATATATGATTGATTTCTAAATTGAGTTGACTGTTTGTTTTCCTCATATTAATTTCCGGCAGTCAGAGTAAAAACATCTACATGAGGATAATAATGTTGTGAGTGAGAGCGTGTGTGTGTGTGTGTGTCAATAAAAATATAAGTCACACTTACATGTGTGTGTGAGACATTAAAATAGAGTATCATCATTCTTTGAGCCTCCCCCCAACCGCCATCTAATCTTTATAACCACTTGGCGATATTGAAGTTCTGTAACTCTTAAGTTTACTATATTGCCGGGGTGAAATTGTTTTATTTCACCTCCGGCAATCAAAGACCCGAAGATGGCGTGCGTCTTAGTCGGTTTGAGTCTGACATAACCACAGTGGTTATGTACCCACGCAAAAGACGGTGGAAGTGACTTCCACCGTCTTTTGCGTGGGTATTATTGGTGAGGATTTCATAAAAAAGTTACCTAAATAACTGCCCGCACACGTGTTTCCCTCTTCTTCCAGTCCTGAGTTCTTCAAGCGGGGTGTGAAAATACCCCATTACAGTTGTCAAGGTAGTGAACTCCATTATGGAATTGACAGCACCTGGATTTGTGGTCCATAGCATCTGAACTTACCAACAGCGATATAAATGTCCTGGCGGGCTTATTGATTTCTTGTTGGCCAAACACATCAATCTCTTATAAAAAATATAACCTAAAAAATAATAAATCCATCATTATAAAGTCGCAACATGACATGTATCGTGACATTTCGAACAGCGTGCGGCGACAAAATAAAACACGGCCTCACACATAACCGTTCAAATAAATCCTAATGAATAATGGCATTCAACCACTGCTTCTAATAACGTTCACACCGGTTGATCGATACCCCACTGCGAGAACAATTACGTTGAACAGAATAAGCAGTTTATTTCTACAAAATGGTGGCTTTCGGCAAATTCGCGCAGAGATCGCGATGCGTTACTGGGTTATGACGTCAGCATATTGTGACCATGTGCTGCGTAATTGCAGGATGATTTTGAACAATAGTGGGTATTGTTTCGTCGCCTTTCTGGTTTCGTTGTCCTGGTTTTGTTTAGTTATGCTTTTGTGATAGAAAAGTATTGGGTTACAAGTTTGATTTTGGTCATAATGGAGGGTAGGTACATACATTCTATTGACATAGTCAGACTTGCCCGTACGTAGAATTGAAATATGGGTATAAGTAATGGACCAATTTGTAATAGTAGTGCTTATATGCCATTTGCATTCGTACTGAATGTGTAGACAGAGGTATATTAATACCATCATCTTGTTCTAATCGAGTATTTAAATTTTCTAGGATCTAGTACTCTAAAATATTCTGTTCTATAGTATCTTGTACGTTATAGTACGTAAACGATGTCGTCGTTTATCTCATATTTCTTTTTAAAATATACTTTATACAAACAAATTCGACGTGCCATAAATAAAAAAAAATTAACGTACCATAAATAAAAAAACAAAAAGGAAACAAAAACGGTCTGAACTGACGTACAAAAAAGTATCCATCAATCAATTAGCTTATCGTAGTCAACTGCTGGATATAGGTAGACACTAATATTGGGAGAATATGGCATACTGTTTCCACACTGGCCAGACGGGTTTATATTTCGAGCTTTCCATCTCTCGCAGTGATATCATTTGTATAATTTTCCATTCGTCGCCTTTTACGATACCCATATGATAAGATGGGGTGCTGACACTTGTATTCTTTCTCCGTTACCACACCAAAAAAGTATAGTATAACCAAAAACTTTTACCAACTGACTAACAAATTTCATTACGAATATGGTAGTCACTTTCATGAGGAATGTACGCTTCCAAGCTACCAGGAATTACCTGAATTGTTCTATCAATTTTACATGGTTACCCTAATACTCACCGGGACACTGTCAGTGCCTAGATAGCTTGAATTAAGCACAAGCATCCCCTAGTGTGTGATCACACCTTAACAGCGATATAAACCGTTCATTTTAAATAGTTATGCAAATGTCTGAAGCCTGACTTTGAATAGCTTACCTACACATTTTTGTTGTATAATAACGTTCATTTTACAACGAAAATTCATTTTGGACTGTGCATTTTGTTACTGTGTTAATGATATCGTTGGAAGTTTATTATGGATGTTATACGTTGATGTGAAACTAATAATTTTAACGTTAGATACATCAATTTTATAACATGATTGTAAAAGAATATTTGCTAAATTTCATTATAAATTTGTTGGAACTTGGCTTCATAATTAATCTTTTAATGTAATTTTTCTCCTTTGTTACAGTATCTAAAGAAGAGATCAGAGAAGATGGAAATCTTGGAAAGGCTATGAGATATACAACGGTATCAAGGTATGTATAAAAATTTTAATAGGTCCTATCCAGTGGCGGCTCGTGACTAAATATTATGGGTGTTCACTAAACATAAAAACGAAAAAAATGATACCTAAGGCGAATGTTTTTTCACTTTTATTGAAAAATTCCCGTAACCGTCCATGCCGATTTACCACTACTGCCGGCTCCATCGCCAAATACCAAACACGGGAAACAAAATTTGTTCTGATTTAAACACACGCGTAAAAGGTTTGCTTTTTTGTAGTACATTTTTGAGAAAGAGCCGTGGCGGCTTTGAGTTCGAGACGCATCTCAAGAGTCTTTTCACAATTTTTAATAAAAGATACACTGTATTCTTCCATTTTTACACAAGGTCACGCACAAATAACTTCCTTAATAATTATTTAAGCTAAAAACCCCAAAACAATCACCGGCGCGTACGCGTCACGTGTTACTGTGTTTTGTTTATTTGAAAGAAAACATAAGAGCGGCAACAACGTAAATTTGTCAATCAGATTGCATAATGACCATTTGGCAACAGGGTGCGTGAGCGGCGCTCCAGGATCAGCTAATTTCTCCTATGAAATCTTTTGTTTCACGTGTCGGGACAGTACGATGTTTCTCTTTCGCACTCATTGAATTCAGTACTGAGATTTGTACTAAGATTTGTTTCATAGGAGCGCAATCGCTAGCGCTCCTCCCGTAACCCGGCCGAGTTAAGTTGCATCTCGCTGCAATGCGATTCTCTATGCGCTAGGTGTACAGTTAATTTGATCGGGTTGTATGTTTGAAAACGTTTAACTTTATAGGTATAATAGAATGTATGTTGTTGGTATTAAGTAGGTACCTATACTCTAGGATGTACACACATTTTTTGTGGGAGTGCACTGCACCAGCGCTCTTTAGGACGAGCCGCCTCTGGTCCTATCGATAATAATAATCTCCTATCGACTTAGATGCCATAAGGGCGTTATCTACCAGCCAACCAAAGGTGGTGCATAGAAAGGCTCGGGTGGAGGCACCGGTCACCCTAGCTGAAGTAGGCCACGGTGATGGCGCAAAGTGCCACCCCATACCCAGGGGCTAAATAGGGACACCATGGTCCCCACATATTGGGGGAAGAGGGTCATCTCAACATATAATCTCACTTCCGGCAATCAAGGACCCATGGACGGCGTGCGTTTTGGTCGGTTCGAGTCCGACATAATCACCTCCATACGTTTTGGTGGTATGCGTGGGGATATTGCGCACGATGAAAAAAAAAGTATGTGCAATATTGAAAACAGTATTTTCTCTGTCTTTCTTTTCATAACAATGGTAAACAGCCTATCCAGAGACATAAACAAAAGTTTTCACAAATAAAATAAACAAATATAAATAAATCTCCTTACGAATAACTTAATTGTGATTACTTTGTACCGCGAAATGTTTCCGACACTTTATTGGAAATTCTGATGAGTTTGCACGAAACGGTACTTTCATGTGTGTTTTGTACATTAAGAAAAGTGTCACGATCATGTCGTTTGTGAGACTGTGTTATGAAAAGTTCAATAACCATCGAAGCATATTTTATTGAATTTATATAAACAGTACACACTAACTTTAATATAATATTATTTATAACATATCATAAATTGACGCCTGTATCCCCGAAGGGTGCTAGCCGGGCACTTACAAACCTGCGATAAAGTTTTTGGTGTGTGCCATGGGAAAACCTGGGATCGAACCCGAGACCACGTCTCAGTAGTCCATTACCCATACCACTAGGCTACCGCTGCTACTAATATATATCGTAGTACCTACTAATAATGATTATTATACCCGATATTTACATTATTATTTGATTACCTAGTCCTCAAGGAAGGTTTTATGTCATAATTACATTGAGCGACCATGAAGAGCGAGCAATCAGACAAAAATCTGAGTAAAACGTTGACAGTTGTGAACGATACGACTGCGGAAAAGCACCGAGTACGTCTGATGAATCTTGTTACAATCTCGATTATATTTATAAAGTAAGAATATCTTTTGTGCGCTCGACGTTCCCTTCATTTGCACCAACCGTTATCAGGAGTGGAGTCCGCGTAAAACAATAGGATGCCTTATAAATATTCTAGCGATAAGTTCCGATTTGTTTCATAAACAGTAGGATAACGTTTTCCCGGTACAAATGATGTTCAAGACGTTTCTCGAGAGTGCTAGAGATATTTTCTTAAAATAATGAGGGGTACTGTCTACTTATGTTAATTTACTTCATCGGAGTGTATTTGAATATCAATAGGATCTTAATAATTAGGGTGTTTGGTTCCAAGGAAACCTCACGCGAGTGGATACATCCATTAACTAATGAACAAGAACTTCGCGCAGGCTTTCCATTATTAACTTATTATGACATTTAGAAGGACTCTGTTCACTTGAATTCCTTGCTTTAATCCCTTGAGAGAAATCTACGTGTTTTCCAATATCAGTGATTTGCTGCGATGGCAGCGTAAAGTGCGACTCCCCATACCCGGTGGCTAGATGGGGACGCCATAGTTCCCCCAGTAGAGGAGGTCATCTCAAAAAAAAGATGACTCCGGGTTTGCTGAAGTTGTAGAGATATGTCTTGTTATTATTATCTCCGGCAATCAAAGACCCTTAGACGGCGTGCGTTTTAGTCGGTTCGAATTCGACATAATCACCTCTACCGATTTTGGCGGAGGTGATGCGTGGGAAACTTGCTCACAAAAAAAAATCTATGATTTGAATTTCACTTCAAAAGTAATCAAACCCGTGAGGCAAGGTTTCCTTTCGCAGACCTTAGTATAAGCCAGCCTGCTTAGACTTTCAAGATCCTAATGAGGCAAAATATGGCATGATATTCATTAGAAGTAGTTCTACAAAAAAAAAACAAATCATAATCCTTATTAATTTAATTAGAAAGTACATCCAATACTGAATTACCACTATAAAATCAATTAAACCATTCTCTATAAGGATTACTAAATAAAAACCTTGCTGCAAGAAAGTCGATTCCTCATAATAAATTGACAACTGAACTAGTCTAGGCGCTAGTGGCAAAAACTAGAACGTAACTGGATTTGCAGATAAGTAACTGGAACCGGTCCAATGCTAGAGTTCAGTGACGGTTTAGAATTGAAATTAGACGTTTGCAGCTTTTGAAGTAGTTATAAGGGTAAGAATCTTGGACTGACTGCATCCAATTAACGTAAGAGTCGTCGTTTACTGCAAATATTTGTGTATATGGATAAAATATATATTGAAAGCTGCGGTAGCCTAGTGGTATGGGTGCTGAGTTTATGTCTAGGGTTCAATCCCAGGTTTTACCATGACCCACACCAATGACTTTTCGATGCTTTGCGAAGTTATGTGTGTATATGGGTAATTGCGGGCACGGGATCAAAATATAACACGGGCAAAGCCGCGGGTATCGGCTATAAATATTGTGAATTTGAAACTCCATGTAGCACAGAGTGTTTGGGAAATGTTTCTGAAAAGTCATTACAATTTGAATTGTGCGTATTGTCAATAAAACACTTCTTTTTCTTTTCTTTTCTTTTTCTAAAACCAAAATCGATGATACCACAGTGCAATAAATGTATGTAATAGGTTTTCATTGTTTTAAAACCTTTTATCACCATTATTCATACAATAATTCTAAACCTTCTAAAATTTTGTTACAACAATATGAATGAATGGGTTCGTATTGGGGTGCAAATGTTACATTAATATTCTTAACGTAAGTAGACAGACTACGTCATTATTGCGTAACCATGTTTAAAATATTAGTAGCATTGACTTGTGACCTTTAGTGGAGGAACATTGACGTCACTCCTTATATTTCTGTTGAAGTTATCATCTTGGTTAATAAAAAAATCGTTTCATGGTTTATACATTGTCACTTTCTCTCGCCTTGGTTTTGTGTAAAGAAACGGGCTGTTCCACTTATCCCTACCACGATGTCCCTCCCGGTTGGGACAGTGTGAATTTTTTTCTTTCTTACTCTATCTCTTTTCTTCTATATTATTTTAAAAAAAAAATTTTTTAGTAAGTACCTACATTTATTTTATTCTTGACTGTACTTATTAACAAAATCAGCTTGGTAGAGATAAGTGGAAATGTAATTCCACTCGTCATAACCAGTGACGGTGTGGTAGGGAAGGATAAGTGGAACAGAGTCAGGTAACACAGTCCAATACGCATGATACTTGCACACTTTATTCCTTTAAGAATAAGTTTGTGGGTGCAAAGGAATCAACATTTTTAGGATGCCAGCGAATCTTATCTGTCTGTTCATTCTATCTGTAGTCAATGGACGTAGTTCTAGCATAGAGACCTTCAGATGTTGGAGGTCAGTTTCACGCTGAATAAAGCCTGATATAATTATTACTTTACAAAATAAATTAAAAAGGAATCCATGTAAAGTCGATAAAGTTGAAAATTGCTTACAGACAATTTTTTTCATTATTATTTCTTCTTGGCATAAAAAAATATAAACGCAAGTAATTTTCAACCTAATTGATATTTGCTTTTGACGTTGAAACGTAATATAGTTTTACATGTGTTTTAAATCTTCAATTTTATCAATTGAAGATATAATTTTGGCACATCTCTGTTTCTCCCAGGGTGGTACCATTTTGGCCCCACCATACCAATAGTGGTATCCGATGGTCCCTCGCACCACGGCAAGCCTGAGCCTTGTGTGCAATAGCAATAGGCTTCGCCACCTATTATATTTGGACTTAAACATATACTGGCGAAATGTGGGTGCTAGCTCCTCTGCCCACCCCTTTGGGGATATAGACGTGAGTTTATGTTATTTTATGTGGTACAGAAGAGAATAACACACCAAAAAAGATAAAACGTGCAAAACTAGTCGAGTCAAAACGGTCATCATAGCGTACCGCAACTTTAAATAACAAAAACACATAAAATTATACAAGTCACCATTACTCACAATAATTGTTAATAAGTTTAATATCGTATTCATGAAGAAACCAGAACAATATTCCCTTTGTTGGAGCTTGACCTCTGTCAAATTTTGACAGAAATGATCGGCGAAGCAAATTAGTTTCGGCCAGAACCATTTCCTTTTAATATAAAGTTTTGCCAACGCCCACGGCCAAAGGTATTCGTAAATTATATAAACTTGACTTGGAATTTACTAGTTTCGGTATTACTCTCAAATTATTTTTGATTATAGTTGTTTGAATTATATTAAAAGTGATTGTTGACTGAGACAAGTTTTTTTAAAGATATTAACTGAAATTTTCAGCATTTCTCCAACGCCTCCACCTGATCTAAATTGCTTATATTAGGACTGGGTATCTGGTTGCGAGGAACCGGGCCATCTAACCCATATAGGTACCAAATGACCCCAATATCCCGACTTATAGCCCATACACCCGAGATGATGCTGTTTTCATATACCATAGTACGTCCACTGCTGAACAAAAGCCTCCCCCCATCGACTCCTCCTATCCGACCGATTGGAGGCGGTCTCCATCCAATTGGTACCCGCGACTTTGACCATATCGTCTGTCCATCTCAAAGGGGGACGTCCCACGACTCTACTACCGGTACCTCGATGCTATTTTAGTCAGTTCGAGTTCGAAATAATCGAAAAAAATACGAGACTAAACTCAAATTAGAATGATACAGTGATGACAAGTGAATTCGTTTTACATACACAAGAAAATTACCATTTACACCACACCCTAAACCAAATTTCCATATTACCATAACACGTCAACAAAATATCGTTTTAACAAACATCAAGCGAATAAGCGAAACTTTTATAAATTACAAAACTAGTAAACTTCTGTTGAGAGTTCAAGCGGTGTTTTCATCATTCCCATATGAAAACTGAAACATTGTGTAGTTCGCACGACAAATATACACAATAATGCGGGATTACTTTTTGGCAAATGTCAGTTGGACAGTGCGGACTTAAAGTTCCTGGATATGACAGTCCGTATTAGCCTGCATAGTCCGCTTTGCTGCACATATTAAAGCCAAAATTATGAACTTTATTCAAATAAAATGATGTATTCTCGTTTTAAACTTGTGTACGCAGAGGGTAAAAACGGAATCTTATTACTACGACTCTGGCATCTGTTTGTCACCAGCCTGAATCTTATGAACGTTTAAATTTTCATAGATATATCTATTGCCGCTAAAAATAGACTTAAGTAAATGTTTAAGGGTCATCCCATACATCAAACGTAATTTTTTACCTAATATTAATACGGGGATACATTAATAATGTGTTTAATTAATTATATTTTCTCTTCAAGCTACAAATAGAATAATATTTATTTACGTATTTAAGTACAATGCTATTACAATTGTTACACGTCGTCAACAGTATACAGGGGCAGGTGATATTAAAAAAGATTATAATAGACTATCTAAGGTTATAGCAATATTTAAAGTGATTAGTAATTTAATGGTTTCAAATCAAATTAAATCGAATAAAGTTAATGCTCCGACGGGAATGGAATTGCGATCTTTCTCTTACAGGGAATGCTCTAACGCGATGGTTGTATAGGAGGACTTCGAATGCTAGTGGTGTAACTCGGTGGCTCAGGGATTAGATCATTCACTATGCAACGAGCATTCACGTATTCTGCATCTAATGTTGTCTTAATAATGCGTAAACCTTCTTGCCCATCTTGCGCATCGCCAGTTATTTTCACTCATTAAATTAACAATTTATCAATGATTCGGTAGACGCCTTAGTTAATATAAGTAGATAATACTAATGTATGAGTCATAGTAATATTAGGTCGCTACAAATAAAATTACCGTTTTATTTGAAAAAATTGGAGGAAACCCAATATTCAGTACCTACTAACATTTTTGCATTTTTAGGAAAGAAAAATTCAAATTTTATGATTTTTTTGTGTATGAATGAGACAACATTAAGCAAACAGTAATTTTTATTACATTTTTGAAAATTGACAGCGTAAAAAGCTATTACGAGATTTATCATCAAAATGGATATCATTTAAAAACTACTGTTTTTGAAGACCGAATTTAATTTATCAAGCGGCCATTAAAAACAAAATCTAATACAGAGTTGTAAAATCTTGAAATCAAATTTCAAACAAAATATAAATAATGGAAATAGCTATAAATTACAGAAATAACGAACTCATGAATCTGTAAGAAAATTTCGGCAATTTCATATAATGTAAAGATCTAGATTATCATCATTTGATAATATGATATACTATACGTCATCCAGTTAGTTATTTTAGTCAATATTTTAACAGCTAATAAACAACATGTCTCCTCTATTCCCTCTAATTCTCTGTAACAGACATATGACAACAGCAGCCAACTTCTGCACAAGTTTCAAATTGATGTTAGTTACAAATGACAATGGTTCAGATTTATTTATTTAGTTTTGTTGCGGTACTTTTATGAATACTTTGCCAACAAGTGTAAGACAGTTTTGATTAAAAGGGTTGAGATTCTGAAGAACAATTTTTCATTTGAGTTGGGTAGTTTTTGGATTCTTCCTCCTTAGTTCTTACCTGCAAGTCAATACCTTTTCTCAAAGGGTTAGGAGATGTTCTGGATGTTTTACTCGAATGATGCTAGGCTTGTTTAGTGTATAGCAGTTTTATTTAACCCTGAAAAGAATTTGAAATTTTGCGGAGTCTACACTATCACAGACAACGAGATTATTTTTGTGTCTGGTATTTACGTTATGCCTATCACGAACTCTTGGATTGTTTGTAATATTTTTTCTAATATACATAAAGTCGTTATGAACAAAGACTGAATAGGCCAGGACGGTTCGGTGAAAAAGCACATTATTACCCAACTGAATATTTGCAGTGACGTGCACAGATTTTATAGATACCTAACAATCGTGTTCGTATAATCCATAAAAACAAATGGATACTGCATCTCCTACCCAAATCAGATAAATATCTTCTTTTTAAGTATAAAACTGAAATTTTCATCAAGGTAGTGCCCAAACTAAAAATAAATATCAAGGTCCCCGCAAGGACAAATATATATCCAAACATTATTAACACAAAACGAAAGTTTTACCAAAAAAATATATCATATTTATGAATTCAGAAGCGTAAATATACAGGACACGTTATGTCCGTACGTGACTAGACGCGTACAACTGATCTGGTACAGATTCATAATATAAACCATTTTGTATGTATAACATATAATATATAGAACATTCTAGATCAACCACGCGTGAACTCAGCTAAGGTTTTGACACAAAATCGATTCTCAGAGTTCCTTTCAAGAATTTTAAAAGCTACGTGTGGAATTCTTAATAAATAAATGATGTGATAGTTTTGTGAAGATGTTTGGATGATAGAACAGATCTGGTTGAGATTTGTTTCAGGGATTGACTTATAGTTTTGAATAGTATAATGGGTTATTTGATATCTCTGCAATATGTAACTAAAAGAAAAACCCGTAGAGTTTCTTGTCGGACTCTTCTTGAGCCCGTGCCGCGTTTCGAACAGGTGATCCATTTGTTAAACTAACCTATAATATACATATTATTAATTTTGACGCTTCGTAAGTGCTTTTTAATGCTCTATACAAAATAAAAGACTTTAGAATTTTGAATAACTATGAGAAAATATACTTATCATAATTAACTCTTTTCTAAATCACCGAACTGTACTTTCAAAGACGGGATCTAAGTAATTTCCCGAGAGGATCTCCACTGGCCCTGGGTTAGCCGGAGCGTGAACGATATGCCTGAGGCTACCTAACCCTAGGCAACTGACAAGATGGCCGTGCAGTTTTAATCGGTTTGAGTCTGACACAATCATCCTCGATGACTTCGGCGGGTATCTGTGGAGATATTCGCGTGAAAAAAAGGATATAAGTAATTTAATATTCAGCGTTATGTCTCATTCTATCCCTTCTAGATCACGATAAGAAAGAACCTACGTTCAACAAAACACTAATATTACTAATACAAAATTGAACAATTTTTATGTTCGCCAAACACATATATGTCTCAATTCTACTGCGAGATCAAAACGCCATATTGAATTTCCTCAATCCTCACATTTGAAAGTAGCCCAAAAATGTGGTCACCGCATTCAAACTGAAATAATCCTAAACATCAAGCTATTGTGGCCACACATTTAATTTCAGTGGGACGTGTCTCGTAATTCCCCGCTGTCACTTGCGCGACATTCCGTATCCAGTTTAATCCAGTTATATCAGCTAAAATCTGCAATAATGCGGAATTTGTTCCGTCGCAGACTTTGTACTAGTCGCTTTTGATATAATGTAGTACGCGTTTAACGGAAGAAAGTTTATATGTGGTGTTGTGTTCTGATTTTAAATGGGTATTCCTTACAAAGTATACATAATGATTTTTTTTGTGTGGGGAAAGGGGAGGGGGACTGAGGTCATTCGGAGTTCGAACTTCGATATTTTCCACGAAGCGATTACTATCTGACCTCCACAAAACACTGACAATATCGAACTTCTAGGGCTCGTAATCTATATCCTTTTCTTAAGGTGTGTTCTCTGTTTCTCGCACTTTCAATGAAATCCAACCTCTCCCCACTTTATCTAAAATTGTGCATGCATGCCTAAGTGCTGAGTCACACCATACAATTCCCGTTTCTTTAGCAGTCTTTGAATTCTTCAGCCACATATTATGTCAAATCTACTCTTTCATATAATTGACATACCTATGGCTTACCTTCTCAATAGGCAACTAGACGACTCACAATTATTTTATTCGAACAATACAATATCATAAGCCTCTTCAGATTCTATTCGAACGCAGAACAGCAAAAATATTGTGCAAAATATTTACAATACGATTCTGTGAGCGATACAGAAACAAAAAATATCGATGTATGAGCCAACAACTGACAGAAAAATTACAGGTTTAAAATGGGTTAACAATTTTTGACAACCACTGTATAATATACAGGATGTGTTCCAGCAATTTATTGTTGTGCTGTCTGTGTTACAAAAGAGAGGCGGATATACATTTTGAACTTAACTTTTAGCGATAATATTTAGAGTTGTATACAGGGCGTTAAGAGAACGCTACCGAAAACGAAAAAAAGGGATATCTAAATACCAGTAAAAAAATTGGGCTATTTATTTATTGCAATACTTCATTTTTGTAGGTACCTCTTTAAAATAGTATTATAGCGTAAATTATGATAGAAAAACGGTTTAAAAATCATGGTAAGTACCTACAAAAAAAGTATTGCGATCGAAAAAAGTAGCCCAAATTTTTTTAAATAAATAGTCAGTGTTTTTGTTTTCGGGATATTATTATTGTTTGTTATTACGTATTTTTTTAATCTACAGGCAAATATAGTGAAATACCTGTGCCCGGAACACTGTCGATCATAAATCAATCATCCATCTGACAGTTTCTGCATACATTTTGACTTCGGTAGCATTTCCTGAGCTGGCTTCGAAAATTGTTTCAGTACCACAACTGTTATATCTAAAATAACTAGGTACTGTATAACCATTTTTTTATGTAGGACACGTCAATCTAGCTTGATGGTAAACTGAAGGCGAAGGAACTAAACTCGAGAAACGATTATTTTACCTAGTTTTGCGACCAAAATGTTTAGAAGAGTACAACAGTTTGCAATTCTGTAGCGAAACCTAAAGACTTGTGCAAGTAGGATTATTGGTTTACCCAATCTTCGGAGCTTTCAGAGCTTTCTAGGATCCTCTGACAAAGCACCATGGAAACCTGGCGTAAGTTTGCACACCTACTATTCAGCAGAACGAGTAAGCTTATTGCCGTCAATCGTGAACGTCACAACTCACAAATATATTTATGTAATAAAAATATGATTTATATTTCTTTTCCTTGGTCTGAAGATGAATATGATTATGAATCTTGGTTGAATGTGAATTGTCTAATTTTAATGATTTTTCCAGTTTACTTTTTTTAAAATTTTTTTTAGAAGATTATTAGCAACCGAAGCTACTAATATTCCCTTTAACCCCTCCAGCTAAGCTCAAAGACTTATGTTAGGAGTGGGTTCACGTCGGTAGTGTAATGGCCAGGATTCGAACCCGGGACCTCTCGATCGTAAGGCCGACTCCTTAACCACTAAGCTACCGCCGCTTCTATGATACTATATACTAATATGATAAATTTCGTGAAACAACAAAAACAAAACAGCTCTGAACGGAATCATTCAAATTGGGATAATTCAAACCAGTGACCCTATTATTGCTTTCGACACTTTTCCTCCATAAGCTACTACACCAAATCTCGTGCTCCTACATGCGCGTAATTTTTGTAAAAAAGGGTACAATATTTTCGCTTGACGTATTAATAGAATGATTTTGTAAGGATTATTTTAATACTAACGTGAACAGAGGGTCTTAGTAGAAACACTGCAATTGTCATCATCATTCCCTGAACCTTCTTCCCAACTCAGTTGGGATCGGCTTTCCAGTGTAACTGTGATGCGGCTGAACTTCGATATTTTCCGTGAAGCGACTGCCATCTGACCTCCACAACCAATGGTCTAATGACCAATGGCGATATCGAAGTTCCAAGTTAGGCTGGTTGGACTTTTGAGGGCTCCAACTACCCGTAACGACTGCCATAGATGTTTGTATGGCAACACTGCAATTGTAAATAAAAATATTTTTTTTAAATTGGTAATAGTATTTCCTAACACCCTGTAGGTATATTACTTATTGGTATAACAACCTTGAAATCAATTTACGACATATCTGAGAACAATTTACAGCCAAAGAGTCATAAACTGATTCGCCTGCTGGCTGTTATAAAATATTCTATTCGCATAAACTTTGTCAAGTGTAGACTTATTCTTACTTTGTAATTTTATGTAAATGACATCTTGTCGTTATACTCTGAGATTAGTGTTATGTTAAAGCGCAATTCACATATTACTGCGGGTGCGTGTCGCTTTACCTTTTATTTACAGAACAAAGAAAAAAAGTAGTTAATAAATAAAACGCCGATGGATGACGTGTCATAGGGCACGTCCGACCCGCGCTTGACCCGCGCCCGACCCACGCCCGCGATATGTGTTTTTTTTTTTATCGTGCGCAAAATCCCCACGGATACCACCTCCACCGAAACCGATGGAGGTGGTTATGTCGGACTCGAACCGATCAAAATGCACGCCGTCCATGAGTCCTTGATTGCCGGAGGTAAGATTATACAAGACATATCTCTCGCACCCCGGCAGACCCGGGGACATCTCTGTTGAGATGACCCTCTTCCCCAGCGCTTTACCCTACTAGTACTATTAAGACAGATCTACTCGTATATTCAGTTATGAACTGTAATAGATTAAATGATAATGAACGGATATTAATATGTTAGTAGTGTTGTATCCTACGAATATATCCCATGCGTTGTGGGAACGGCATCAAAATGGTAACTGTGTGTGTATTTCTATATTGCGGGTTCGGTTCAAAAATCGTATACCTAGTAAGGTACGTAAAGTGTAGTACTACGTGTGTACCTACGTACTTATAATAATAAAGTATGGCATAGGTCTCGTCTTGTACACATTTCTATTAAACAAAGAAAGAACTCACTTCAACTAAACACCTATCTAACCTGTATTTTGAATTTCATCAAAATCTCTTCATTGTTACGTAGAATCGAGGTAAAACACACACACATACACACCTCCGTATTCGTAATATTACTAAGAAACATTCTACAACGCCGTTCCGTTTTTTACGAGACAGCGTAGCTTATTAAATATATAACTTCATCGCGTTTCCTTTATCATAAGAATGTATTATTTCGTGCCATGGGCCGCTTACCGGCATCTGGCGCGCGTCGTTTACTCTCAAAAGCAGACACACGGATAGATGTGGTTTTTATGGTAAGTATTTTAAAGATATTGTGCTCTTACGACAAGTTGATTTCACAGAGATTATGAGTATGTTTAAGATATTTTTTTTATTATTAACACTCAAATTCGTAACCAACCGAGAAATACGTGCGTATAGACGGGAGGATATCTAACCTTATACATACTCAGACGTATGCATAACGTCATAACTAGACCAAAATAGAACTAATGGAAAAATATAGGGGTTTAGTTAAACTTTAAATAAGCTCACGTGTTTCCTTCTTCCTACAGTCCCGGGTCCTTTAAGCGGGGCGTGAAAAAGCATCTGATTTGGCCGTCAAGCTGAGTGCCACCATTGTAACAATTTACGTGTTTGTAATGGTGACCTCTATCCTGTATATACTTTGCCTTGAGCTTACCATCAAGCGGGGTAATCGTAATCCTTGCCTTAATTTCTGTAGCATCCAAAGCTGTCATCTTCGAGGTCCGGAGTTCCCTTTTTTTTTAAATCTTACTGCAATATATTTAAACTCAAACAGGTATAGTTAGTATAGATTTATATCTGCTTCTAACTTCACGTTCAAGAAGCTTAGCGGTGAAAATGCACTGCTCCTGTGTCTACTAATCAGATTGAGGTCGGGACATGCTATTAGCGGTGGAGACTAATTAAGCAAAATGGTCTATAAATTACACTGTATTTTATTTCTAAAGAGAACGCCCTGTTGCTTACTACGGAATCATGGTTACACTACACAAGACATTCCTTTCTTGTTTGAATTGCATAGGACATTGTCATCATCACCTTTGCTTATTCATTGTTAAACCGATCGGGATATTTATCATGTTTGTTGATTTCATTGCGTAACCGATATTTCGGCTCAATTCAACAGCGAATATGTACTTAAATGACATGTAAATATAGCATGACGTTATATACATATAAACTTTCTTCTTTAACCATTCTATCTATTTAAAAATTCTCATCAAAATTCGTTGCGTAGTTTTACAGATTTAAGCATACAAAGGGACATAGGGACAGAGAACGCGACTTTATTTTATACTATGTAGTGATAAACAATTTTACATTTTATTGAAATGTTGTCACCTAAAATTAAGCTTGTCTAATAAGGGCTGTACACAAAAACAATAGAATTCAAACAGAAATTCCATAAAAAAAGATATCAAAAGTTGCATGTCAAGGTAATTCAAATTAAAAATTAAGTTGAGTGAATGTGCTTGTGTCTTAGTCACTCTCTTCTTTGCCACATCTTCTTTCAGACAATCCTTCCATCTTTTTTTGGGCCGATCTCTGCTCCTAAAGCAGCACACTCATACTTTCGACTTTAGCAGATACTCATATAAAGGCAAAAACCGAGCCTAGACTCCGAGTTCTTCAACTATGTAACAGAAATCGAACCTATAACCCTTTTTGTTACTGTCCAACGATAAATTCTGCACTAAACAAATCAATAGATTGTATTTCGAACTAGCTACTGTAGCCTCACTAAGTCCTTTGTTCATCAGCCGTATTCATAGCCCATACGCGAATACCGCTATCAAAAGCTACTATCATATGTCATTTGATATTAAACCTTATCTTGTTGTCTACAGGGTACAGTTTAAAGCGACAGCTGAGGATGACTACGCCGATTTTACTTGTGAAGCGAGGCACGAGGCTTTACAGAGAGACAACCCTATGCGCAGCACCGTTCAACTCAGTGTACTCTGTAAGTATATAACCTACTTGTTTTTTTATACATCCTGTGTATATTACCTCTATTTTTTAAGTGGTACACCTACAGTCCCTGGTCCTTTAAGCGGGGCGTGAAAAAGCATCTGATGAGGCCGTCAAACTGAGCCATTGTAGCACTGTACGTGTTTGTAATGGTGACCCTCTTTTATGAGACTTTTTAGCTTAACATCAGGCGAAGTGAAGTCGAATTGAGGTGTCATAAATAAAAAAATAGTGGGCCATCAAGTTCTCAAAGGAGTCTCACTACTACATCACTAAAGTGGCAGACATGCAGACGGCCCACCTAATGGCACGCACTTTACTTATCTATTATAAATTCTGTCAAAATTGAAGTATTTTTAGTAGTAAACTAAACGGAACTTCTCTTGTCTCTCCCTCGACGTAAGTTTGGCTACTTTTGATCCATGCAACAATACTAAAAACAGTCAAACGGGGTGAATAGGGATCCAGGGGTGAATAGGAATAAAGTGGTCAGTTAAATTCTGTAGTTATTTTTTTCAAGCGAAACTTTGGACTAGTTCACTGTAATAAATTATCAAATATCTAATAACAGGTTTAATGGTAATCTAGTAGAGTAAATTATTTAGATTATTCATAACATAACATAACATAAACTCACGCCTATATCCCCGAAGGGGTAGGCAGAGGTGCTAGCACCCACATTTCACCAGTTTATGTTTAGGGCCCAATGTAATAGGTGGCGAGCTATTGCCATTAACCGGGCACTTTTAAACCTGCGATAAATACACACATAACTTCGAAAAGTATCGAAAAGTCATTGGTGTGTGCCATGGTAAAACCAGGGATCGAACCCGAGACCTCGTCTCAGCACTCCAGTATCCATATCACTAGGCTACCGCGATAGATAATTCCATTGACCATTTCATCCCTATTCACCCCTGGATCTCTATTCACCCCTTCTTACTATACTAAGTCCACGCAGCCAGACTCTAGAGTAAGATATCAATCTACAACGACTCACACTAATATCGTTTGTGAGTAAAAATACATCAATAAAGATAGTAATATCAATGATCTCCCACATAGATGATATTTTCTGTTCAAGCCCATCAAAGTAGGTCGCGCCCTCCTGCCGAGCAACAAACACATTCACTTGTGTTATTAGATATTTACGTATTTAAGTATAGTTATGATAACTAATTTGTTTTTATTGTTTAAGAATGTGTGTAATGTATATCTTATAAAAATATAACGAACTGCTTAAAGTTATATATTGTAACTAGCTGACCCGCGCAACTTCGTCTGCGTCACCCCGTTTTTGCAACATTTTTCATTCCTACCCCGTACCTGTTGGTCGTAGCATGATGTTATATACATATAAACCTTCCTCTTTAACCATTCTACCTATTAAAATAAACTGCATCAAAATCCGTTGCGTGGTTTTAAAGATTCAAGCATACAAAGGAACATAGGGACAGAGAACGCGACTTTTTTTTATACTTTGTAGTGATGACAAATAGTCTGAAAGATATTTGATTTTGGAAGTTCGAATCCTACGCACCCATACAAAACAATCCTTTCAATATTGTACCATACCATGACATCATATTTTGGTAGCGTTTTTTTAATCACTAAATGTTCTAAGATAATTTACACAACGCCATCTAAGTATAGATCAGATCCATTTTTTTGCAAATACCATATACCTATTATCATACATATAAACACTCATATGGAAGCAAATAGACATATTCATGGATACAAATATTTGCATTGAACAGGAATTAAACCCACGCCTCCTGCGTAGCAGTCGTATTTATAGCGTAAGTTGTATGTAGGTATAGATTACAAGAGGAAAACATTCATCCCGGTTTACGATGAAAAATAATATTTAAGGCAATTTCTCTTTTTTTTTTGAGAATTTCCTATAAACATCAAGCAGTATTGCGAGGAATCTGTAAATTATATGAACATTCCTATTATTAAAATATTTGTCTACTTAAATATATAAATTTTTAATTCCAAAATATTTTTTTTATCGAGGGATGCAAGGCTAAGGGGTCAAAATAAAAGAAATATTTATAGAAAAATTACTATGCTTCAGCAGTCTAAGATATCATTAGGTTCTTTTCTCCACGAAAAGTTAATGTCTCTTACAACCTTTATCTTCGCACAGTCGATATATTCGTTTTGTTATAGCTTGTAAACATCTATTCATCTTAATCTTGTTATTTTTGCGGGGTTGTTATCGGTTCCTAATTTGCATACGGCTGTATACTGATCCCACGTCATAAGGGGTGAATTTACCGACGTCAAGTACCCATTTTGGGGTAAAAAATGGGCTAATTGGAAGAAATTTGAATGAAAATATAGGAAGAGGATGTCATTTCAAATATTACTTACTATACTTTGTAAAATATAGCTTGGGTCCTACGACAGATGTCAAAATCAGGTTCATAGGGATGTCCAAAATTCGATGAAAATATCGATACTACCAGCTATTATTGTTGCATGTTACTTATAATTAGGTTTAATTTAACTGTATGTATGTATTTAATTGTAATGAGAACGGAATATACGTAGCATACAAGGCATCGGCACTCGTACTGATGAGAATGAGTGGAGTGGATCAGTGGAAGTTTATATCAAACAAGATGTTTGCACGTGTATCTTATGCCTATATAGTGCCCAAGAGCCAAACGCGGTCTTCTTACAAAATCCAAAAACAAGTTCAGGGCGTTGATGGATTGAATGTAGGATTTTATTTACTCAATATTATTTAGGATCAAGTATATTGAAATATAAATATTATTATGATATTAAAATACCTAAGCAATAAGATTAAATTCTAATTATTTTTTCTTATATTAATTTCAATTTTAAATGAAGCTTTATACAAAATATGAATAGTTCATACTATGTGGTCACGATGATTCATCGCCCATCACTAATTAGCTCGGTATGCCCATAAAGTATGACATTGACAGCTACTACATTCAATAATAGAAAATTCAAGACTTCATGTGCGCGATTTCACTGACAGCTGTCATAGGACCCAAGCTACATTTTACAAAGTATAACTATGTTACTACTCAGTAGCTATGGAATTTCTTACTAGTTCTATTACTATCAGAAGTAAAATGGTAGATACTACTGCAAAATATTATTTTCCTTGTCAGTATCATGATGAATGATGAGTACTTCTTTTACGTAAAGCATTTGCCATAGAAACTGAGGTTCGCATAAAAATTTGGGTAAGGAAAAAAATTCTGATTCACATTGTTACCTACACACACTCGATAGACGCGTCTATTGGATACCGCAAAACGATATAAAGATGTAATAGTTCAATTATTATGGCCAGTATAAATAAAATTGAGGCACGTTTAACATTTTTTTGTGAAGTAAATAGTTTATCAAGAAAATGTGGCATCTATGCCACATTTTTTTAAAAGTTTATTTCCATTTATTCCATTATTAAAATTTTACCACTGTTAGCTGAAAAGCAGCAAGTGGGGTACCCTTGTATTCATTTTCTTTGAGAAAAATAAAAAATATCATTTTCCCTAGTTCTTTATGCTTCTGACCTCGTTCTAGTACAAAGTGTGTATCCAAGACTCGGCACTTTTTAAACAAATTGAGGCTGAAAGTGTTCTCGCAAGCGAGACGACCAAGACAACATGAATTATTAATCACTTATACCATTGAGAATGTTTGCTCAGTGCCATCTTGTGCTGACTTCAGAGAGTTCTGATTCATTTCGACACGTTAACTGTTAGAAATAACTTGCCTCACAGAAATAAAAGGGAAAGTAAAGGAAAGTAAAGTTAAGGAGTCGACCTTACAATCTAGAGGTCCCAGGTTTGAATTCTGGTCATCAAAGGCACACGGTTGTCCAGTTGATGAAAACTCAAAATGAAATTAATTAATTATTTCGACAACTATTCATAATAAAATGAAAAAGTAAAAGTCCTCCTAATAAATTGTAAATTGTAGATAATTTTGTTATTAGTCAAAATTGAAAAGAGAAAAATAAAATAACCATTGCGAAGTAGATAACAAATAATAAAAAGCAAACTAAGAAAGAGGACATGGTTTCACTTTCTGTTAATTAACTAAAACAGTGAAATGGGAAAATGTTTACCAGAGCAGGAAACTAGTAGAAACAAATATACTTAAGTATTGTAATATAGAATTACTACATATCCATTGACCGATATCAATAGTTTATTATTTAAAAACAAATGAATTGAATTGTTTAAAAAAGATAGAGCAAAAAAAAAATAGAGGAGTATGGTGTATAGATAAAACTACAGCAAAAAGTTGTTATTAAATGATATAATACGACATAATACGACAAATTAAATGATATATATATATATAATACGACAGTGTGGCGTGACGGTAATGAATGCGACTGCACAGGAGGTGTGGGTTCGATTCCTGTTAAATGCAAATATTTGTATATATGAATATGGCTATTAGCATTTGTCTGGTTGTGCCACGCAGAGCATGCTAAGCCGTCGTTCCCGGTTGTCATACGAACATATACGACAGTTGTTACGGGTAGTTAGAGCCCTAAAAAGTCCAATAACTGGTCTAACTGCATTGCTTTAATATCCTCTATACCTATAAATTGATGGCAGTCGCTTCACAATTACTATCGAAGTTCAGTCGCAATGCAGTCTGACTGGAAAATGTTAAACCCGGGAATCGAAGTAACTTTTGGATGCGATTGGGTATAACGCAAAGATGGTAACGATAATGATCAAATGATATAAAACATAGTTATAGCATATAGTAATAATGTTTAAATTTATGTTAAAGATAAAAATATGGTATCATTTACTTACAAATATGCCACTAACATAGTGTATTTTTACGTTCCCAATTATGTATCGTGCAACACTAAAGCGACTTCAGAACCTAAATTTATACATTAAACATTTCTAACCCATCATTCATACATACATTTTAGCGTACCGAAACAAAACAAACGCCAAACTTTCAACAAATTCGCAACTGGGGAGTTTGTTTTCTCACCGCGACACGACCACGCGACGACCGCATGCATTATTGATAGACTATTCGATTGAGATCGCTCTTCAACGTTTACATTAGGTAGACTTTGTAGTGTTTTCAACCGTACTGACTACTCCAGTGGCAAGTTTCGAAAACATTGCAAGATTAAAATTATTCTTTTCCAAGTCGAAATTTATTACGTTTTCGCAATGGTCTCAGTGCTGTACCTTGTAGCATACCACAATAACTGTAAACAGTATATGGTAATCTAGGAGAGGTTTAAATTTAACAAGAAAATGTACATAAATTTATTATTTCTGTACTTGAGAACGCTGAATCTCATGCGGTAAAATATCAAGATATACAAATTTAAGGATTTTCTTGCGCAGTATTTTGTCAACTCAGAGAACAAGTAATTTAATGAAAGTAATCTTAACATCTTCACGTTGTTCATAAGAGCACATGCTTTCTTAATAGTTTCAACCCAAATTTTCACAGAATTTAAGTAGGTTAGAGTCTAATTAAATGGAGCATGAAAATGACACTTCTTCTTTTATTTCAGTACTGGAATTAGAAACGAAATTGTGTTCTTAATTTGCTGTAGATATAGCACTACAGCTTATGTTTTAATGATCATATTTAGAAGTTTTTGCAAATATTAGACTAGTTCTGTACAGTAGTATAAGTACTTAGTAGTTAGCTAGCGAATAACCTTCATTTTATTTACATATTACGAGGAAACAGCACCATTGTCTGTTTCTCTAAAATTCTTTTCTGCTTTCTAAGTGCTAAGAGATGGAACAAAATTATGTAACACCAAGATATTATATTAATACATATCTAAATACTCAGTTTTTAAGGATAACTGAATTGTTAGAGGCAACATTTGTTCAAATTAGAACTGCGTACAATACCTAATGAGTCATCATAATCATCATGATTATCATCATCATGGACACGGGGTTTCCTAATAGCATCCAAGGCCAAAATGAATTCGAATGTCAAACTCAGGTCCAAGGGAAATATTTTATCCAAATAAAAATGGTAATAATGGTATTCTTTTTTTAAACATTCATTGATGTAAACCAAACTGAAAATATATGAGTGTCCTCGTCAAAGGCTATATCCACAACATCGAAATTGATCACTCTCAAATATTTCACAAATGTTACTGGCACAATTAATTCCCCTACCATCGAATAGCGATAAAGTCAATAAGGGACATCCGGGCAAAGCAAACATAGCTCGCACCGGTTTAAATGGAAAATTAATAATTCATGCCTCTAAGTCCGGGTCCGCATCGCAGCCGTGTCGTACTGTGAAGTGGGGTGTTTACTTTACTCCAACCTACCCTGCAAAAATGTAATTTGTTCAAAATTATGATAGGATTCTGTTTGTTGCAAATATTTTTCAGTTGACTTTGTATTTTTATGGAGCCGGATTCGTGTTGTTCAGAGTAAGCAGTATTTTAAACAGGTGCTTTTTGCTGTACGGGCTTGTTAAGAAAATATATAGCTTTTCTTTGTTATTATTTCGCGGGTATCTAATGTACTGATTTGTATTTTTTATGTGAAACATACTATGCTTAACATGGGTCGAAAAATATTTTAAATTTTTCTCTCTCTTCATGTTTTTCAGTTCTGATGGTTGGCTGATCTTTCATTAGACAGTCAGGAAATAACCATAACAGTTATTTAGCGATAGTAATTAGTATTCAGCACGGAATATTCCACTGTAACCATTTTCTTCACTCCCAGGTCACTTCTTTTCCTCTATATAGGAAAAATGTCTTTTTCTTCCTTTGACTAAGTACATTAACATAGCTTGATAACTGCGCAATGTTTGTACATTCATTTCTGGTTCTTGAGTTCACTTCTAAGATTCACTTCATATTTGTTATGTTTTAAAGTATCTTTTAAAAGGTCTATGACTGACATTTTGTGATGTATGATACAATTCATACATCCTCCAGCCTCCGTGGCGTGGCGGTAGTGCACGCGACTGCTACGCACGAGGCGCGGGTTTGATCATCGCTCAGTGCAAAAGTTGTATGCATGAATATGGCTGTTTGCACTGGCCTGGTCGTGCCTCAGAGAACACGTTAAGCCGTTCGTCCCGGTTACCATACAAACATCTATGGCAGTCGTTACGGAAGTTGGAGCAAAAGCCCAACCAGTCTAACTTTTCTAACTTCGTCTAACAGTTCTAATTGCGAACTTCGATATCGCCATTGGTCATTTGACCATTGGTTGTGGAGGTCAGATGGCAATCGCTTCACGGAAAATATCGAAGTTCAGTCGCATCACAGTTAAACTGGAAAGCCATCCCCAACTGTGTTGGGAAAAGGTTCAGAGAATGATGATACAATTCATACATAACAAAACAGCAACAGATTAATTCTGAATTTAAACGTAAATTTTATTGACTCGACAATGACGGGAGCGCCAATTGGTCAGAAATTACAGCACTTCCGAGTAACACAATAGCTGGCTCTCCACCAAATTGGAACATAATATTGACATCGCCGCATTGCCGGTTTAGCTAATTATCCAATGTGTCTATCAAGCTATACATTTGCTACGGTACTATTATCATTTACGCTTTAATTTTCGGTGCTTTACATTTGATAATTATGTATTCTGTTTCTAACTGACTTCAAAAAGAGGAAGGTTCTCAATTTGTTGGCGTTTTTTAATTCATCAATACTTTCGCTATTAGAGTCGCTCTGTAGTGATCTTGAAGATGTCTCGTGTAGAGGCGAAACTCGTGTCGAGGTTTTTTCTTGCGGAGTATTGTACATACGAAATCATATCTCCTTATGTAAGAAGATTTTTTACTTGCCAAACTGCGCTTTTGGTATTCTTGTCTATGACAATTAGTATTAGTTTATTATTGCTATCTTTGGTATTGTTTGGTAGTTGTGTGGTAGATAACCCTAGATTACTCTCCTCTCCCTATGATATATTTTCTACCATCAACTTTTTGGTCAAAAAAAAAATATTAGTCCTGTAGGACCAAACCAATTTCATGTACGTACTTCTCAATTTCTCAATTTGATTACTTATCAATTTTTTGTGGGTGATTGCTTTACTTTTACCAAATCCATAAATTAAAATCTGTGACTGAACGTCGTCTATTATTAACAAGGTTACCAACTTACACGTGCCAGTTTGGTTGTTAAAACCAACCAAATCTCTGAATTCAAGATTTACAAAATCACGTACTCTCTAAGCAAATACTTAGCATTTATTTATAAACTGATTTGAACTCAATACCTGCACGTAGAATGCAGGGTTTCTAGAGTACCGCCTCCATATTATTAGATTCGTTCAAACGAATTTAATATGCAAGAGGAGGAGGCTACACACCTCCTGAATAATAGCTTAGGCGGAGGTAACTCAACGGTGTGAGATGTACTTTGTTTAGTGATTCGCTACTGAGTGCAAGGACTAAATAACTCTTCCCTCTTATTGCCAAAGAGGAAATTAATATCCTACTATTATTACTTATAAAGACGTTATTTGATGACAGCTTCCATTTCAGTCCATTTTCATAAAATATTGAAGACGAAGGTACTATTATCAGATTTTTTTTTACTGCTATAATAATATCACATAATTAATAAAATTTAATGACTGCGATGCGTTTTGAAAGCAAACTACAAGCTTAAATATTTTCGTGTACCATTTAGGTGGTAGATAAGTACACAACCGACCCAAGGGAAACTGTTAGGACGTGTGCAGGGACGTTATACTCTCTCTGCTATAAAAACATTCAAAGTAAAAGTAAAAACGCTCTACTTCTTGAAGATCGTCATACTGTAGTCGGCAGAAAATGCCATAGCAAAAAGATCGAATCGAAAAGTATCTTTTTGCTGTGGCATTTCCTACCTACAATTAGGATTGGAATTCTACTTAGGTCTATACTGCTAATAAATAGAACAGTTTCAATTTTAACGGGACCATTTACCGACTGCAAAGTCGAATACAGACAAATATAGGAACGTAAAAGGACGCAAAAATTAGTAGTAGATACTAGAATCCTATTTTTCAAGCCCCCAAGGTGTGTAAATACACTTGATTATCTATTTTAACCCTCGTTTAGAGGATCATCAGTACTCAATTTGCATAATGATGCACATGTTGATCATGATGATAATGATATAGCCCAGATTTAAATTAATCGGTGTAAATATCGTACAACCAAATCATATATATTCGGTCCTCCGTGCGTACAACACATTAAACAGAACTAAATACCTACATCAATAATCCGTGTACTTTTTTACCAGATTCAATCTGACATAGAAAGTTATTCTCTTCTATTTATATATTTTCGAACCTATTAATAACCGTATAATAATACAATATAAAATATACTCTATTATCAAGTAACTTAAATATCAAAATACATTTATCCCGTTCCATGTTATCCGAATAAATTACAATGGCTTTTAACATTTTACAACACAGTTATTAGCTTTAGGGTATTTTACTTGGCTGTCTATTCTTTGGCGAATATGCTTTTGTTTTTGTGGGCTTTGATTTTTTTTTGTATTTTTAATACCTTAGCCCCTTGTAATTTTTGTGTGGAATAGTGATGTACTACTGTCGGTATTATTTTAACATTATTCATTGTTTTGATTTTGTAATGCTAATTGATAATTTTGGATACCATACCAATATTATAAATATAACATGTCTGTCAGTTACTTTTTTACGCTTAATTTGCTGTACAAATTTTGATTTTAGATTGACATGGTCATTTACACATTCACTGGTAAATTCATCGGGATATTTACCACGTTTGTTTATTTTGTTGTTATTATTCAACAAAATAAACAAACATGGTAAATATCCCGATGAATTTAACAGTGAATGTGTACAAATTTTGTTAAAATTTGACATAAAGACAACTTATAAAAATCAGAACACATACGCTATTTTAGAGATTTACGATAAAATTGTCAGCGATACGGAATTTAAATGAGAAACAGCGGCTGGTATTACTATATTAAGTACAGTGTCTAGTTTCGCTAATGAGTACTCAACTGTGGATGGACCTAATTGGCTATTTCCTCTCTTAAAGGCGCAACTATCTGATAATATGACACTGAAAAACCTATTCTAGATTGTCTTGAAATTTGATGACTGTTTTTATACTTTCTATTGTTATTTGAAGTGTGAAACATTTCAGCAACAATTTTTTGAACAAATAAGTAAATAAATAAATATTAGACAATGTATAGCTCAACTAGCTAAAGTTATGGGTTTCTAGAATACCGATAAACATGTTTAGATATTTTTATTTGTAAAAATATACAAATTTTAAATGAAAAGAAATCACAATTCTTTATATTTAAATGTTTTGTATTAAGGAAAAAATTATACCGGAATAAAACCAAGCTCGGAAACTGTGGTTTTCTGCTAAAATGTGGGTTTATTTAATTACAGGTCCTTGAAGGCGACCACTGCCAAGAAAATGTGACCTTAAGCCATTATTTTTAACGGGTTCCCCCAAAGCCTTATTCGATAAATTAAGGTACTTCGGTACAGAAAATAAAATACTGACCAACAAATTAAATTCCAACTTCCACAAAATCTCGTTACTCGCGATAAGGGTACAAAAAAAAAGGTTTTATTATATTATACTTGAGTGCTTTTAAAATACTGGAATTTTTAGTTGGCAAATCAAAATAATTTTATGTGTTTGAATCTAAAAAAAAATAAACATCATTTTGAGAAGCAGATATTTATTGTGATTTAAGGAAAAATAAATAACCCGATTGCTGCTGAAAATATTCCATTCGGTTTATGAAATGCTTAGGAGAATAGGGCAGAATGGCTCTATTTTCCAAGTCCTATCTCTTCCCATGGGTATTGTAGAAAGCGATTGAGGGGTCAGGCTTTCTGTCTAACAGCAAACATACAGCATGGCCAGCTTGACGGCAAAACACTCACCTTATGGAACCGAGAATCGTAACAAAATGTTGGAAATACTGTCTGCCTTTGTGAATGTACCTGTGTAATGCACAGTTGAATGAGCAGACCAGCCGCGATTATTCATGGTACGCACACAGACCAAATGAATCCCATTTTGAAAGAATGGCAGGTCAGAAATACACAAAACTGATGGGCTTACATGAAATACTTGAAGATCTACTGTCGTTCGTGCTTATAAAGTATGTAAGGTCTGTGGTAATTGCCACTCCCGGAGGGAATTAGAAATGAGCTTATATAATGTAGTTTCTAAGAATTTAACAAAAAAAAATTATCGATATTTTTCGTTGACATCACTACCCTATGTAAGCCGAGTATAGGGGAAGGAACAAAGTGCACAATATAATTATGCGGTAAATTTAACAAGCTCATTATGATACGTCATGTATATACATATATTGCGAGGGGGTAGACAGGGGTACATTATACTCCAACATTTTCCGCTTATTTTAGAAAATAGGAAGGAGAGATACTAGGAAATGTAAAGTCATTGACACAAATCAACAATTATCGTATGAAAAGAATTATTAATTTAGAATTAAACTAATGAGAATAAGAAATTCGTGGTAGGTGTTTCTTTTTTATACCACTTAGGTAGCAGACAAGCACACGGCCCATCTGATAGGATGCTGTCACCGGCCTATGGACGTTTGCAACACCACGAGCGTCACACACGTGCTGCCTACTCTGTAGAAACCTACTAAGGCCCTTCTTGAAGAACCCCATATTGTAATCGCTGTTACCCAGATGTTTCATTGGACTAACACATATTTGAATCCGATTTATTACTTCTTTAGCACTGCCTTATGGCGATGGCACTATGCTCTCCCCCCCCCCCCCCTGCCTCCTATACTATCCGGGAAAAGGCCGAACATAGCCGGTGATGACTCTGAGTCACCAGGGTATGCTAAAGTTGCTGCACTAAAAATAAAATCGGCAATATGACATTTATGTTATAAAAGTCTTGATCCGGCTTAAACCTATTTCTCAGTGGGAACCCGCTTCACAAGTGAGCTACTCTCTCCCTTTAAACCTTAGACTTGATCGCAATCAATTGAGTAAAACCGGAAATAATAATAAGCGATAACCAACATCCACGCGAGCACAGCTGTGAGCAACAGCTAGTATATATACTGTATATAGAATTAAACTTAAGCCCCCAACTTCACTATCTCCGAACTCATCACTTTTGGTAGTACAAACAGTTTTAAACCGAAACATAGTTTCGGGCCAGTACTTAATGAACGTTCGGCATAATTTGAGCACTTATACTTGTCAAAGCGTTCCTTGGAAAGGAATTTGAAACTTAAATGAATGCGCTTAAGTTTGCAAATGGCTTATTACGCTACTCGCTAGCGTGTACTCGCGGTTCTACTTTCGTTTATTCTCGTGTAAAGGAGTCAATATATGCTGATATATAGAGGTTTCAAAAACAGTAACAGTAACGGTGTCGCAAGATTCACTCATCCTAAGACTGGCCTGGCTAGAATCGCTAAATATAATATACTAAACTCATTCACTAAAATTAGAAGGTGCCAATTCGTGTGCGCTAGCAAGTTCCATGCTCGCGAGTTCCATGCACGCGAGTTCCATGCTCGCGAGTTGTCAAAGATACAAATAACAATGAACCCAGTTTAGTTGTATTGGAATACATTCATTTTCATTACACATTATCTTCACTACGTCATTAATCGGCTAATTTCCTCGGATATAAAGAATTCATTAATAATAATTAAGTTTAACGACGTATAAAAACAGATCGTCTTTGGGTCAATTCCCAATGGCAAAGCAGTGGCCGACAGCGGCCGGAATTTGTAACTAAAAATAGTGATGCAAGTTCGTACGAAGCACTCTTGGCCGTTACTCTCTCTGTCTGGTAAACGATAAATGGGTTAAGCTGCAGTATTGCTAGTTGGATGGGTGACCATTTAGAGCTATATCATCTGAGCTTTTCCATACGTTAAGAGTCGACCCCGGCTATTAATAACATCGCCAAGTAGAGACCTATTATGGATAAAAGGAACAACTTTATCAGCACTTGGCTACTAACCACATCTCAGGATGGCAGGTCAGACACTGAACACTCCGAATTTGGCTGAAAAAGTTAAGCCACATCAAGCCTTATTAAACACAAATCGGATTTCAAGACGAAGGCTTTAAAAGCGACCAAGATTAACGTAAGGACAATCAAGAAGGTTGCTACACGCGTATGTAGCAAAACTCTACCCTTCTTTGCCCTCAATTGATTCCTAAAGATAATATTCGATATGTTTTTTTTTTTGTAATTTACCTCAAAATATCGGCCGCTGCTCTTTCAGTGAGAATTTCACCTTTATATCTTATCTCAATCTCAAAAAATCGGCTGTTAAGATTACGTCAACATAAAACTTCTGTCTCTCGCCAATCACTTTGCAAGGAGCACTTATCTAAAAATTCGTTGTAAACGTATTCCTTTTTGAAATTGCAACTCAGCTGTTTTATGAAGACAGAAAGCTGACTCCATAATGCTGAGGATTAGTGAAAGGAAGGTTATTTTTAAAAGGTTTTTTTGGAACAAAATGCTATTCATTTTACTGTGCTGACGTTGTAATACTAAGTAAGTACTACTAATTACAGAAATACGTTTTGTTTCCATGATGAGCTTTTGATTCGCGATACGTGTGGTGATGAAGAAAAAATGCACACCACTCCATCTTATTCAAAATCATAAGAGGCGACTAACGAAACAGATGATATCACTGCGAGAGAAGGAAAACTCAAAATAAATCCGATTGGACTAGCATGGAAACAGTAAGCCAAAGCCTCCCAATATTGGAAAAAGCCTATGTGGAGCAGTAGACTGTGACATGTTAATCAAAAAATTGTGATATCGATATGACAGTGTTCAACTAACTATGGATACGTCCATTTGGATTGGATGCATGGATTTCAATACCTTTGGAAATCCAAAACTGGAAGATGTCCATTTCATTGGCATACATTCATCACATTCACCAAACGATTTTGGAAGATGTCCATTCCATTTGGATCGTTGGACGTATCGTCAATGCCTGAGTTTAAGGTTCGACTAACCAATCGAACGTTTTGATAGACAGTATACAACTCAAACGGGCAATATGATTTCTCAAGGAATACAAATTCAGCAGAACCGCGGTAGCCTAGTGATATGGGTAATGGACTGCTGAGACGAGGTCTCGGGTTCGATCCCAGGGGACCATGGCACACACCAACGACTTTTCGAAGTTATGTGTATGTATTTATCGCTGGTTTATAAGTGTCCGCTTAATGACAATAGGCTCGCCACCTATTACATAGGGACCTAAACATAAACTGACGAAATGTGGGTGCTAACACCTCTGCCAGTCCCTTCATGCTTATCCTATTCAGCTCTACCATATCCTATGGATATATAAAAGCGTGTGTGAAAATCATGTACAATGTACCAGAAACTTTCAAGAACTTGAATTCCTAAAGCCGAGGTAGGTATAATTTTAAATTTAATTCCCCCTTAACAAGTTTGGCATGTTGCGCAAACCTATGTTCGTCATAATTGAAGTATGACTGATATAACGCATGTAAATGTGGGCATTATAATAAAAGTTCACGACAGAAACACACCGCTCTGACGAAGTTTTTACAGCGGAACATTATGTTTGAGTTTTGGGTTGGCCGTATTTTACACCGCAGCGAATTTCAGTGAGGAAAATCTATCACTGAACATGAGTAAAGTGTAAGTTGTGAAGACAATACATGATCGTCATGCCTCTATGTCATTGTTCACATTAATAAATATAAAAAAATACTTTCTCTTAAAGTATTTTTTGTATGAAAAAGATTTTTATTCTATTTATTTAATAATACTTTTATGTTAGATAACGTTTTATAGTTACCATTCATGACATTTTTTTATATAATATACTTGTGTCGTTTGTCTATGGGTATTTTTGTTAGCTCCTGACACTAAAGTAATATTTGTATGGAGTTGATTCATGTTGGTTTTATAATGGTTCCGGGTGGGGTCACCTTAGCCATTACGCAGCCTGTTTTACACATAAATTACAATTTTAGACAACATTCGGTGAGAGAAAAAGGTTTTTGAGGTGTTGAAAGATATATTATCTTAAATATATATAGAGAATTACGTTTAGAATCTTTATTTTATGACTCAGCTATTATGAAACATAATGGTAAAAGATATAACTACCTATACAGCGAATCAGTTGGGTCATAAAATACGTACTACTAAAAAAATCCAAGCGTTAAGAAATTCCCAATTTCGCTACCTTTTAACACTACCGAAACCATGATCTAACAAATTGTCTATCGCAATTTAGAATACCAGAATAAAATAATAAAAAAATAATTTAAAGAAAAACAAAAAACCCGACTGCGTAAACTAAAAAGAAATAAACAAGCCCAATAGTTGAAAATTCATACAATACTCACAGTCGGGGCCCCTTGGGAAGATTTGATTGGTAGAATTTGATTGGGCCCCGACTGTGAGTATTGTATGAATTTTCAACTATTGGGCTTGTTTATTTCTTTTTAGTTTACGCAGTCGGGTTTTTTGTTTTTCTTTAAATTATTTTTTTATTTTATACTTTTTAGTTATCAAAAATATTTTTGTTTGTATATCGTTTATACTTGAAATATAAACTTAAATCAATAAATAAGGAAATTAGCGAGAATAAATGTTTTGTTAAACAACTTTAAATCGTTATATATCCTAAACTATTATTCAAAATGAAAAATGGTAAAACGAAACCTAAACATGATTTTAAAATACCTATTCAACGACACCCCACTTGACATAGTTCATCGACTTCTTTTTTTTTTCATTTTGACAATATGGCGTCTGGTTGTCGCTGTGGTGAATTTTGGTTACTGTCATGTCTTTAGTGACACTCGCAAGGTTAAAACGAATCGATTGACGTAAGAATGATCAAAATCGGCCCATGCGTTTGGTCTCTAGAGCGCCACATAGAAACAAACATACATACATACATACATACATACATACATAGACTGATAAACACAATACCCTCCTTTGCGTCGCGCAGTCGGGTAAAAAGAATAGTAATAACCTTGAATAAGTTGCCGTAAGTTCACCTTTGGTGTAAGAGGCGTCCTAGCAACAAATTTGTCGTTTCTCGCAACAATGCGCGTTTAATTACTACGCTACACTTGACGTGCGTAGAACGTATTACTCGCGTACTGCGTTACAGTACGCCGTGCCCGATTTGGTACGGTAGGGTTACCGAGCATGACTATATGAATATTAAAAAAAAAATTCTAAATCTTTGTTTGGGATAATTTATATCGGAATTTAAATCAACTGGATTATAATTAGGCTAATAACTATTATTAACCTATTTAGACTCAAAGAAAACTACTTTTGCGTTTTCAATTATTTAAAATTATTAATATTTAATGTTTTTATATAAATTCATCATCATTAGTGACTTTTTTGTTCTTCTTTTATAGTGGTATAGAAGGAAATTCAACAAAATAATTAAATTATGATGAATATGCCGCCAGTCGTATTATAATAGTAATTGAAATGAACATATTATATCAATCCAAAATGACTCAAGAAATATATTCACAAACTCACATAAAAGTTACTAAAACAAAAGAATGGTCAATGAGCATGACAACGTCAAAATCTCAGTCTAAATAGTCATGACCTAGACTAGTTCAACCGTTATTTATTTATTTTTTCAAAACCAATAGCCTTTACTTTCAGTTTATGATGGATTGATTTGCTTAATGTATAAGTTATAATAATGTAAAAGTTATAAACTGAAAGCGAGGCTAATAACAGGTTTTGCTTTTCAATGACGAATGGGAATTACCAAACGTGATAAAAAGGTTAAAAACTTGAGACTATCCAATCAGTAGTACAGTTTATCAATTAGGCTATAATTCACTTTAGATGCACTTGATAGGATTAATTTATTGGTACAGAAGCGGATGCGACTGCATTCTGATGTTATCGAAGGTAGTAAACGATTTGTGATTAGGTGAGTAGCTATAATGACCTAGGAGTTAGTAAGTGTGAGTAGTTTGTGATACCTAACGGTGAGTGGTTGATATTGTACATACATATACACATCCCCGCAGAAGTGTTTAAACACCCACATTTCGCGAATCATGATTTCCGGTTCCACGTAATAGAGGGCGAGCCTATTGCCGCCAGTCGGGCACTTTGTAAAAAAATGGGTATGCCGAAAATAAATTCTTAATCGAAAATGTTGCAGCTAAATAAATTTGGAAAAAAAAATTACCTCTGTAATGGTGACCCTATTTGCTGAGCTTTGTCCTTACGATGCCTTTTTTATTTAGGGCACCACAATTTGACTACACTTCGCCTGATCGTAAGCTAAAGACAAAGCCTCAGGTAAGAGTGTCACAATTACAATCGCGTACAATGTTACAATGGTGGCGCTCAGCTTGACGGCCTCATCAGATGTTTTTTGACGCCCTGTTTAAACGACCAGGGATTGTAGGAAGAAGGAAACACGTGAACTGGTAAGAAATTCCAAGGAATGTGTAATCATAATGTGTCCTATAAAAAAGACAATAAAAACCCATTGTATCCAATTTCTTTGTTATAGAATATAAAACACCGCACTGAAAAAGGTAAAAAAAGGTCTGAGCTTCACATTTACCGTCAATAAATAGACCTTAACAGATATACGCATACCTTTATAGAATACGACTTGAAATATTAGTAGGTAGATATACGTTTTATCTATATTGAAACAAAATGGAACCTTTTAGCCAGCCCTGTTCTCCGTGAACTTAATTATTCCGTTACTGAATTGTACCGGTGTGGGGGCACGAAAACGGGAGGAGAAGGGGCCCGGGTACACAGTTCGCAGTGGGCATCTTTTAACAGTGAATTCTGTTGTGGAATTTCTCTTGTGTGGTTACAAGAAATGTTTGTTCATAGATGTTTGATGGGGTGTGTCATGAATGATGTTTGGTAGACAATAGGGTTGTTATTTTGGTGGAAGTTCAAGGGATTTTTTATGTGTGTAATAACTTTTGTTTATGTTGTATACACACACGTGTATATAGCTAAACTATGAGAAAAAATCTCTGCTGAAAAATATTACCTAATCTATTAAATAGTGATTTTATTTCAAATACAATATCTCCCAAAGTACCCAATCTCAAATAATGAACACAACAAAGGTTAAGTAAAAACGATTCCATCATAATGCCTAATGGGTCATGTCCAATGAATTGACCTCTCCAATCGAGGGATTCACATAAAACTATTCAAGCTTAAATATGGCCGGCCCGCACTAAAAAGATATGGATTTTAACCCTTACAAGCGTGGATACAGATTATCTGCATGAGGAGGTTAGGCTTGAATACAGAGCCTATTACCCGTTTTTGCAATGATTATTCTGCTCCACAAAGCTATGTGTACACAGGGATTTTCTATAGAGTAGACAATAATAGGAAGACATTTTAAAGTGCTTACCTAACAGTCATTGGCTTGCATTGCATGGAGACAAAATAGTCACTGCATACCATACCCCAATTAGATAAATTATTATATACTTTACGATATATATGCTAAATAAAGTAATAATAGTTTTAGGTCATGACGGTATCTACCGTTCTAATTGAGCAGTCCGACTGGGGACGTAACTCCACCCTACAGAATACCGCGGCTAATAATAACCTTGTGTTGTGTCTTTAGTAGGGAATAGAGTAGCCACAGCTTATTGGAAGTTTTATGTTGTCAGTGGGAAGACCGAGAAACCCTTCTTTGTCTTCTGCACTGACAGCACAGAGACTCTCTTAACGTTCTCCCCTTCTACTTCTCCTTTCCTCTCTCCTCCTATATGGCGGAGAGCACAAATGTGAAGAACCTAGTGTTGCAAACGTCCATTAGGCCACCGTAACCATATGCCATCAGGTAGGCCGCGTGCTTGTCAGCCATCAAAGTGCTATAACATAATAATTTATCTGATTTGGATAGGTTATGCAGTGTATATGTGTCTCTATGGAATATACGCCCTTGGGACCAGATCTTCAGGCCAAAGGAGTATTGAATTGAATGAGAAAACCACTTTGTTTATTATTATTATTTATTTATTCATTGCGGCTTCTTAATGTTGACGTTTTTCTATATTCAATTGATATGTTTGACATCAAATTTGATTTCGGTTCTGAAATTGAATTCGACGTTTAAGAATGATTTGAATTTAAATTTCGATTTAGAATGAAAGAATCTTCAGAAATTTTTAAATAAATAAAAGTCAAAAATTACAAATGATTATATTATGATTGACATAAATCAATTAATAAATACTTAAATGTAAATTTAGTAATCTTCAAATGACAGATTTGTCATCAAATTTCGTATTTATATTAAAGTAATCTATATATTATATAAATATATATGTATATATATATATATATATATATATATATATACACTGACGGACTCATAAACTGCATCAAAGTAATAGACGACTTTGAAATAAATATTTTAACCAAGTATGCATACTTTCTATACAGATTTAAATTGAAACCTCTAGATTGGTTCGTGAACTTTAAAACAGCGTAGGGTCATATCTTTAAGTTTAAGTTTATGTACTGGAAAGGACCTTAAGACTTTTTTTGAAGAAAAAACAGAAATTTAAGAAAAATTGGTTTAATTAAAAAATTTGGTTTGAACAATAGACACAAACTTTATGCAAGGGTTTATTTGTGTTTTAATAAAGTGTATTACCCCCACGTGCCCTTATTACGGATTCTAATCGGTTCCGCATAGATTTTATAAGGGTTTTTAAAAGATCTTGCGGAATATTGTCCCATTCTTCTGAAAGTGCTGTTCTTAGTGCTGCCACTGTCGTGGGCGAAGGGTTTCTCGCATATACAGCTCTTTTTAAATTGTCCCAAACATGCTCGATGGGATTAAGATCCGGGCTGCGTGCTGGCCAATTCATTGTACGTATCCCAACCTCTTCGCAATAATGTTGAACTTGTGCAGCTGCATGCGACCGGGCATTATCCTGCATTAAAGTAAAATTTTCGCCTATGAATCCCATGTAAGGCACCACGTGATCTTCTAATATCTCTGTTATGTAGCGATGTGCTGTCAAACCCCCTCTATTACCGTTTTGACGGACCATGTCTATGAACACAAGTTCTGTTCGCCCGTTCATCGATATGCCACCCCAGACCATACATGAACCGCCTCCAAAAGGAACACGCTCCTCAATGCAACTTTGAGCATATCGCTCCCCACGTCGACGATAGACTCTTCTGCGACCATCTGCACCATATAAACATGTCCTACACTCGTCCGTGAACAATACAGAGGCCCACTGCTCTTCTGTCCAATTCAGGTGATGACGCGCAAATCTTAAGCGAGCTTGTCTGTGAGCTGTAGACAACTTTGGACCATTTGCTGGTCTAAAAGGGGTGATATCCGCTTCCTTTAACCTTCTTCTTATTGTTCGTGCACACACGTTTACTCCACGCACTTCATTAAGCTCGGTTTTGATGTTAACTGACGTGAGGAAACGATTTCGCAGGGAAGTTATAACAATAAATCGGTCATCACGACCTGTGGTTGCTCGAGTTCTGCCTGTACCACGTCTCCTCCTGTAAGAACCTGTCTCTACAAACCTTCTGTATATTTTAGAAGCCGTAGACTGGTTTAAATTTAAATTTCTACCAATCGTTCGTTGATCCAAGCCCTCCTGCACCAATGCTACAATTTGTGCCGCTTGTTCGGACGAAGTATCCATATTATGGTTCAAAAACTCTCGATGTGTTAAAAAACTAACCCAACAATTATGCTGGTAACATTAATTCAATTGACAAAACAAAAAAAATCAATGAGAATCAATTTAAAACTTTGCTATAAATAACACGCAAATCTGATACTACAAGTAAATTTTCTTTTCCCGGCTATATTCATTTGTTTTACTGCAGTTCTATTTTTAAATTTAATTTTTTTTTAAGATTAAGAGCCAGTCTTTCCATATTTATATAATTTAATCTAAAAAGTTTGCATACTTATTATAAAAAATCCTTTTAGAGTAAACCTGAACTTTGATGCAGTTTATGAGTCCGTCAGTGTATATATATATATATAAATGAATTGCTGTTCGTTAGTCTCGCTAAAACTCGAAATCGTCTGGATCGATTTGGCTAATTATGGTCTTGAATTATTTGTGGAAGTTCATAGAAGGTTTAAAAGGTGAATAAATACGGAAATGCTCGACAGCGGGAACGGGATCAGAAGTTCACGTGAGTGGAGCCGCGAGCAACAGCTAGTTATCTATAATTTTAAACGTGTCAAAGTAATACTAATGGTAAATATATTATTTGAATGCATTCTTTGTAAATATTGCTTCATCATCCATTTTAAAGATACATTGAAAAGTACAAGCTTGAGACATTGAAAAGTTCAAAAGCAATTTCAAAATTCCTTACGGACAGACAAGAAATCGATACACTAATAACATGGAAATACACCGCCCGCCTCTAGTCAAGAGAAACAGGATTTTACATAACATTTACAAAATTGTAACTGTAAAATTGATTTATTATTTTACTTTTCTTTAAAAAGTATATTCACACCAGTGGGTTTACAGAAGTTTATCAGCATCTTTGATGGGAACACCGTGGTCCCCATACCCAAAGGGGTCAGGATGCGAGGGATATGTTACCTAACCTACGGAGGAGGTTACCACCAAAACCGATGGAGGTGATTATGTCGGACTCGAACCGACCAAAACGCACGCCGTCCATGGGTCCTTGATTACCGGAGGTGAGATTATACAAGACATATCTCTCGCACCCCGGCAGACCCGGGAACTATCTCACCTCTGGCAACCGAAGACACGAAGACGACATGAGTTTTAGTCGGTTAGAGTCCGAGATAACCAATCTCACCAGCTCCAGGTGCTATCTGTGGGGATTTTGCGTAGGGAAAAAAGACGCATCTTTGAAGGTGACTCAAACGTCAGAGGTCACCCAACTAAGTCTGTCTTCCATTATTAGTGCGGCGACGTTGTGCGTGTCTCCTCCTATCCGAAACAAGATGGGGACGCCATAGTATCATACCCGGCGACTTATACCAGTAATAATCTCAGCCTCGGTAACTGATGACTCAAGATGGCGAGCGGTTTTAGTAGGTTCAAGTCCAACAACCACTGCTTCCAGTTCTAGGGCTTCGGCTTGAAGAAATTTCGACACTATATGACTTCGAAATGGGTAAACTTTGAACATTATTGGAAAATCGGTTTGTACGTTTTTCAAAAATCTGTGAATTAATTTCAAGACCTTTATTCATCACTTTCCCAATTTTGCACTACCTGCCTCATTCTATTCTCTCATTACTGAAACGAAAAACCCAAACACATTATAATGTGTTTAATATTTTTTCAGTGAACTCTTATTTCTAATGTTGGCGAACCCCGTCTGGGGTTAATGAACTCTGGTTGAAGGCAATTTTCCTGTACAGTCGGTCGGAAAAGTGTTCCTTTGTGAGCCAAATCTTTATGAGATTATTTTCAGTCTTTCATGAAATGACATTTAAACCAAAAAATATTTAAGATAACGAATCTATTCATAACTTAATACATTTGTGGTTACATTATTTATAAGGTTTTTTGTATTTTTGATAATTTATCACTTAACGAAGACTTAATGAAGACATATAAATGCAATTTTTCTGAAAGTGTTAAGTTCCATTCCCGAGTCGGCTAATCAAGACAATATGATATAAATATATTTATCATTTTAATACACCTCTGCCTACTTTTTTAAGAATATACAGGAGAAAATGAACTATACTACTTTATTTAAAAAAAATGAAAAAGAATTTACCTTATATAACCGCCATATCATAATAAATAGTACACATACCATGAACTAGGTATTTACTGAAAAAACTTTCTTCCTAATCAGCAAGTTTTATTGAGAGAAGGTGACTGTATATAACTTAAATAATATCAATAACGTATGAAAAAGTAATATTTACAAAGTAAGCAACATTATTCATACATTACACATACAATGTAAATAATTGTATCAGTAATATTGACCGTGAAAAAGCATCTGATAAGGTCGTCAAGCTGAGTGCCACCATTGTAACATTGAACGTGTTTGTAATGGTGAGCCTCTTTCCTGATTCTTTGCCTTCATATTAACTCATAGGAGGTGAAGTGAAATTGACGTGCTTAATATGTTTAAGTAAAAAAATACAGAATTGAACACTTTAGCACTCGACAGTACAATTTTGTCAAGACGTCTATCTAATTCATTCATAAATCATCATCAGGATCTTGTTTATCAGTGAAATCGGGCGAAACCGGGTCAACTCTATTATTTGGTACGAATTTGGAGTACGAACTAGAAACGTACCTAATAATAAGATCTCCACTAAATTATCTTCATTGAATTATTTGACACAGTTGTAATAGATTTTTGTTAAGAAAAATAATTATTTAGATGTACAGTCAACAAAAGATATACGGTACCACGTTTACATACAACGTTATATGAGAAAGTGGTACCGGATCTCTTTTGTCGACGGTACCTAAACTCTTGTAAAAAATAGAATATTACATACAAAAATTCACGCCTTTAACCATGGAGGGGTAGGTATAGCTGTATTGATAACCACGCCGTGAATTATGATTTACTTTGCCACGTAAAAGGTTGCGGGCTTATGGCCGTGAAACGTATGTTTACTATCGGGAACTATCCAGGACTATCACTCTTTCACCTTGGCCCCCGAGTAAAGATGGAGAGGACTAAACCCCCCAAGCCCCCCCAAGCCCCCTCCCCCTCCCTATGCTAGTACATCTGGAACCAACATTCCTGCTAACCTCTATAAGCTAATTTGCTTATGTTAGAAACGTTTTCACGAAAATAGTGTAAAGATCTGGATTCAAACCCAGGACCTTTCGCCTATCAAACTTTGTAATATGCCAAATGATATTAACCAAATGTTTTTTCCACCAGATCCTCCCGGTGCACCTTACATCGAGGGTTATGCTTATGGAGAAACCGTCAGACGTGGACAGAGCTTGGAGCTGGTCTGCCGCAGCAGGGGCGGGAACCCACCAGCTCAGCTCATCTGGTACAAAAATGGAGAACAGATCCGAATGGCTTACAGGTAACTTTTAAAATTATTATTCTAGTAATATTCAGTTACCCTCATTTTTGGAAATACGTTCCAACACCTCATTTACACCCTGTATAAGATAAACACTATATTGCTATCTTCCTGTATATGGTATACAAAACCTCATACGACGAACCATTCCCGGGAAGCAGTTCCCGTATTGATTTCGGGAAACGAATAGCTTTTCGATGTGTTGTCACTGAATTTTTCAGTACACATAAATATTTATGCTCCTCACTAGCTGAGGATGTGGAAAATGTGGGAACAGGATCTGAGGGGAAGAAATTTCGGTTGTTTTTCATTAATGTATGTACATAATATTTGTTTAGACGTGTGTTTGTTTGTCGATTTCGTGGAATTTAGGATGGATTTCTATTAAAATGTAACAAATTTTTGATGTGACAAGTCATGATTTGTTATTATTTTTGTATTGTGTTTTGAATAAAGACTGTAGTCGACTGCAGACTTCAATAGTAGATACAGCGTACTATGACATAGATATGAATGTGTTAATATTGTTTATTAGTTGAATTCATTGCGGTTTTTCAATAGTGTCGTTTACCAATGTAGAAGATTTTCAAGTAATGTATAACACGTCATTCGACCGCACATATTGTCCATAGAAATAAAAGAATTTCAACTCCGTAACCATTCATTTGTTTATACCAACACATTTTTATGTTTTTCTCACTTATATTACTTGTTTACCCTTGATTTAGGTAAAAGGCCCCTTTGAAAAGCCTAATTAAAACAATTAACAATGCTATCATATTCTAGCTTATTTCATAGGAAGCTACAACTGCTGCATGCGACTGCAGTTGTCATATGCGGTCAGCTGAGGTGTCATACTTAAAATCTCGTTACTTTCAAAAGTAGAAGAATGAAGATGGTTGACCGTAAACTAGAAAAGTGGTCATTTTCTTTCTAATTAATAAATGTGACTAGAAAATTATGTACACTATCCACACTACACTAATATTATAAAGAGGAAAAATGATATTTTAGCGAATGTGTATGTTTGTTATGAATAAAATCAAAAACTACTGTCCGATTTTAACAATCCTTTCACCATTGAAAAGCTACATTCACCCTGAATAACATAGTCTATATTACATTGCGCAATAACCAACTACAACAGCTAGTATATTTATAATATCAGTGGAAGTACAACGCGATCAGCTCACAAATCGAGCAAATTGCTTATTTTAAATCTCCATCGATTCCGCCAACTCCGCAAATTTCCAAAGTTTGTCCCTTGTTGGGAAAAGTTGTCTTTCTATTTCCTTTTTAAATTTGCTGAATAATAGTCTTCAAGATTTTCGCCATACAGTACACAATACTGGGGCAAAATCAGCGTTTTGCCTATAAAAAACATCCCCACCCTTATTTTGGGGATCGTATTAAGCTGGCAACAGATAGGGCGTATGTCCCCATGATTTATGTAAGCTGGAGGTTAGGGAAGAAAAATGTCGATATCGATAATGACAATTTAAAATTAAGTTTTATTTTATGAGAATAACGATAATGGAGAAAAAATATTTTGGTGAGCGAGAAAAATTTGGTATGCGTATCGAAATAAAGGCATGTGGCTTATTTTCGTTTTGAATTGCTATTAGGGGACCCTTCAAACACCTTCGGGCCCCAAGTAAACCTATCAGCAAACAGTGTACCTGCTCAACAAGGGATGAGGTTCTGACCTATGTCCAGCTAGTAGCATGATTGATCTCATAGATATGTTAAGAGAATTTTACTCGTATAAACAATACGTTGCGTATTTATAAAGTTCACTTGCCAGGAATACTTTATTATAATATGATTTCTATATAATCAAACTACATACTACTGGAAATGTGATTTCTAAAATAGTTAATAATAATCTCTAAAAGCAAAAATCCGCATGTAATGTTTTTTTTATTGTACACCAAGGATGAAACAATACAACACAAAATTAACGTAAAACATAGTAAATACAATTAGCAGTCTCATTGCTCTGTGTCTATCTCTTACAGGCAACTTAAGATGAAGAGAAAAAAAATTGAGAAATATCAAAAAAAATGTACGCATAATTTTTCAATTTATTATTCGACAAATTCTATTCATATGTTCTTTTCCCTAGCCTTTCCTTTATCGATATACCCGGTTTGCATCCGTCACTTATAAAATTGTATTAAGACGCGCCTACGGGCAGCGGAAACTGATTTATGAGCCTCGCTAACTGCACTCTCTAGAGACGCGAAAATATCGATAAAAATAATATATATCGAAAGTTTGTTCAACATCGATTTATTGAAGCATTAACAAAATGGTTTTGATTCTCGATATTACTCCATTATCATTAACTAGCTGTTATTCGGGGCTCCAACCGTGGGAATTTGGATCTCTTCCTGACCCATCCTGAGCTCAAAAATAGCCTATGAGGATTTTCAGACTAAAGTAAATTACTGAACTAAATTTAAATCATCTGTCCACCCGTTTGCGTACATAATTGAGAGTAACGAATACCCAAACACTGACACAAATTGTGACATTTATAATATTACTAGGAAGTAGGATAGACAAACATGTCTACTAACCTCAATTTGCAGTAATACCGTATGACAGACATTATTTGCCAATGATAATTGTTACGCAGCTGAAATCCAACATTATGAAATGGGTTGGAATAAGTAGCTATCCAAACATTTACAATCTAAACTAATACATGTATAACAGTATTATACTGTTACGGTTTTCGATACAAACTGATTTTCTCAATATGAGGGTAATTGTGCATCATATATTATACTAATAGGCACTTCTCTTTTGATGTTGTTGACTCAACTGACTCAACTCAACAATCTGTTTGTTTCATAAATATTTAGTAAAACAGATTGGAAACTGTATTTGTAATATAATTTTGAATAATAGTAAAAGTTATATTATGTGAGACTTATTTTTTTGAAAGCAATATTTATTACTTAAGGCTGTAATATTTTGGAAGAAGTTTATCTTTAGTTAGGTACCTAAACAAATGGAATATAGCAGATGTTTATAATGAAAATTCTATTAATATTATAAATGTGATGTGTGATGAAGATATTCGGTTGTTTGTTATTCAATCAAGTTGAAACGAACGAATCTGGCTGAAATTTAGAGGTGAACTATTTCGAAATTCTTCTCGAGTGAAGCCGCAGGCATCGGCCAGCATTTAATGGCTACAAAAATATATAACATCTCAATAACATCGTAAACATATTATTTTGTCTACCTAACTATTATTAAATCTTTAACATATTATTATGTACTGTCTATCTGAATATTATTAAATCTTAATAAAATATTTACATCGTATAGTTTGAGCCGCGACCTAAATATTATGTTCGGATTAAAATTAATTATGTGTTAATCCAGAGCATGAACTATCTGTACCAAATATTAGACTTGTTGCTGCTTAAAAAGTAAACCAACGTACATTATAACTCACTCACAAATATACTCTTATAATAACAACCATTTTTAAATATAGTTTACTTATGCTAATCTGATGAAAAATTATAAAATAAAACGTTAGAAATGTAAACATGTCTAAAATATAATATTTCTATAAGCAATGCATCAAAACCAACATAAAATATTTAATACATTCAAAGCCCAGTAGGTAGTTGCTGAACAAATACAAGATCAATCCTTTTATTCGCTATCGTAGCGGAAAATAGTTTTATCGATAAAGCCGATGAGGCAGCACTAGTTTTAAAAAGTGGTCGTATCTGGATAATATTTTACCTTTTTCCCTTCACTTCCACCTAACTTAATACCACGGTGTCAATTTATAAAGGTGGAAGCAATTTATGGGTGAAATCATAGGGTGAAATTTTCTTTTTTTCTATGGTTTCCTTTTCTTGTCAGATAATTTTCACAATATTTTATTTGAATTGATTTAAAATTCGACAAAGTGAATTGATAGATAGGACTTGAACCTACAACCGCTCTTTTACAGCTTAACATTGCGCCTCCCCCCCCCCCCCCTTCAACCTCTTCAAAAGGGGTATTAGGTTTTTATAGGTTAAGCAACACGAGTATGACACCGATGTTGTTGCATACCATGAGGCCATCCATGATAATCGCTTTCCATCAGGTGGGCCATGTGCTTGTCTGCCACCTAAGCGGTATAAAAAATTTGTTTTGAAGTGACAAGTTCAGAACCGTAGTCTGTCAGCAATGAAATTACTTAAATTGATAAAAAGCTTATTAGTTCAAGCAATTTACGACAGATTCGCACGTAGCAATTTTCTAAAAGATTCAGTATTCTACTAACATTTTGAGGCATGTGTACCAACAAAGTCAGCATGTTTGCCCAAAAAGATATGTGTCAAATAAAAGGTGCCAAATTTTTATGAATCTCCGCTGAATCTTCAGTATTCAATAGTCTAGACAAATAAAAATATATTGGTGTAAGCATTTCTTGAATTTTATTAAATTGTTTCCACTTCTCCAGAGTTCATTAGGCCTAAAGAAAAAGAGTCTCGATAACATTTTCCGTATGAACTCTTGATTCAAAACTATTTGGACTTCACATGGATCTTCACTATCACTATCACTACATAGTATAAAACAAAGTCGCGTTCTCTGTCCCTATTCCTCTATTTTTCTTGTCCCTTTGTATGCTTAAATCTTCAAAACTATGCAACGGATTTTGATGCGGTTTGTTTTAATAAATAGAATGGTTAAAGAGGAAGGTTTATATGTATATAACATCATGCTACAACAAACAGGTGCGGAGCAGGAATGAAAAATGTTGCAAAAACGGGGTGACGCAGACGAAGTTGCGCGGGTCATTTTAGAAGTAATACTAGTACATAAAATAAAGTTCCTAACCGAAAATGTTGCAGCTATATAAATTAAAAAAAAATTGACCCGATTCCTTGCAATACGATTTAAATCGTAAGGAAATTAATTACGTGCTTAGTCGTACAAGCACTGCCAATTAACATCTTGGAGAGTATCAGACGAAAAAAATAAATAAAAATACCCATCCACATTTCTTCAATGTTATCAGGCTTTATGTATTAAAAGTAATCCGGGTATTTCTTCGAGACAACGTGCGTCTACTGCATATTTCATAGCAAAAAAATTGTACAGTGGCCACCAAAACTTTTTGGACAATTCGGAAATAAAATTGTGCTAAGTGACACCATTACACAAGCATTAAAAGCCACTGGATAATAGATTTACCTACTTATAATTGTAATTAATTTTGAGATACTACTTACTTGAGTTTGCTTATCCATACTAATATTATAAAGAGAAAAAGAAAATGTATTTTTGTGTGTGTGTGTGTGTGCGCGCGCGCGTGTGTGTGTGTGTATGTTTGTAATGAATAAATTCAAAAACCATTGGAAAGCCACATTCACCCTTAGTAACATAGGCTCTATGTAACTGCCTGATAAATTATTTACTGTGTAATATTATTGAATTATTTTATTCACCATATATGATGGCGTTAACACCCGGGTTTTGTTAACCATAACGACGACGTCTATGTAACTTGTGGTTAAGTTAGACTTAGGCTGTCTTAAGGTGTCCAGGTACTTTTGGAGCCCAGGCTGTACTATTGAGATATATTCTTTTTTAATATCATTCTATTTTTATTTAAGACTAGCTTTTGCCAGCGGCTCCGCCCGCGTGAACTTCTGATCCCGTTCCTGCTGCTTGGACTTCTGATCCCATTACAACTGCCCCATGAAAACCTTCCGTAGATTCCATGGGACAAATTAAAAAAAGAATTATTCGAATTGGTCCAGCCGTCGTCGTCGAGTTATGCGCTTACCAACATATATAGATAAATGCTCCAAAAATGCACTTCAATACTAATAAGTACACAAAAACAAATAGTCAAATATTAAATTATTAGCCCCATAAAATAGAGTATTACTGAAATTCTCTCTTAACCCATTTCCATATATTACGTAACACGCATGACACTATGCATATATCTTTTTAAAACGCACAAGAGTAGGAAATACGACACCATATTTCCCGCTTAGAAGGAAAAGGCTTGTACCATATACAATATATGTATATTGACGCTAATATGATAAGTACTTTGAAAGTTTCGTGAAAGGAATATGGAATGTGAATAATATGAGTAATGTACAACAATGGTCTATTTGTAATGATTTGCTTTGGCACTTAAATCTTTTCGAGTGGTCGCTTATATCAATAGTCACTTACTACCTTTGTTTAGAGATTGGTTGGACTAAGTAAAACAGATGGTGTGTCTAGTTTTTAAAACTAGAAACTTGGAACTTCGATATCGCCATTGGTCATTGGACTATTGTTTTTGGAGGTCAGATGGCATTCGCTTTACGGAAAATATCGAAGCTCAGCCGCATCAAAGTTAGACTGGAACTGAGTTGGGAAAAGGTTCAGAGAATGAGGTGTGTCTAGTCCGAGTTGTTATAAATACTGATGCCCTTATTACCATTTCTTAAAGTAATATCATTTTAATATTACTTTACTTCTATAGTGAGATTCAGACTGTCGCGTCGGCGTCTGTCAGGATATTCAGGATACTAATGTAATGGTTAAACTAGTTCAAACAGCAACTCTTCAAACTTAATTTCTTAGATTTTACACTTGTTGTAGATGGCAGTAGCTTCAACCGAGATAAAACAAATCACCACAGACTTCAGATATAACAGGAAACACGCTTAACTTCAATAAAAAAATGGAAATCGATTATTGTGTTTACTATCCATTTATCAACGATGTATAAAGCGTTGGTGGCTTAGTGGTTAAGGTTCCTTACAATCGAAAGGTCACGAGTTTCAAACCTGGCCATTACACAATCAATGTGAACCCACTTTAAACACAAGCCATTGAGCTTAGCTGGAGGGTTCAGAATTAGTAATTTATATTCTTTTTAAAATACACAATTTTTATTGCAATAAGAAGCTACGGTTACCCTATTCGTACGCAAACTATGTAACTGATATTTAAGTGTAGTTTGCAGCAGAATACAGGTACATTCCCGGGAACTTCATATTACGGACATCCTAAGTATTACTCTCTACAAAACTTGCCAAATGTTAGAAGATTTACGTTGGTTGTCTTACAAGTTTGACTCTCAACTGTCGCTTCATTGACAATTTTATACCAAGAGGAACACACAACTCCAGAAGTGAATGTGACTACTACGCAGGAGGTACAGGTTCGATGTATATTTGCATTGGTCTAGATGTGTCTAAGTATAATACGTATGTATTTACAAAAAAAGTATCTCAGTATGTTTATCCGCATTCTAGAACCCATAACACAAGCTAGTTGAGTTTACCATGGATATAGGTGGCGTTGTGTAGATTGTCCTAGAATAAAAAAAAAATATATACCTCGTAGAGCACATTAAGCCGTCTGTCTCGGTTGGCATACGGACATTTATGGCAAATGTTGCTGGTAATTGGAGCCCACAAAAGTTCGACAAGCCTAAGTCACTAGACATCAGTCACTTCTCGGATAGTATTGAATTTCAGCTGCATCACAGTTAGGCTGGATCATAAAGGTTCATTTGCACCATTGGCTGTTACTATCACCAATGAAACTAATATGCCCCGTTTACCCCAACCAATGGTCACATATCTGATATAGATACAATATTGATTCCAAAAAATGTGAACAAAGCTATTTTTTTCTTAGACAACGTTTTGATAGTGAAAGTGTTTATCCCAAAGTTATAAACGGCTTGACCCCAAAATGCTCCTTGAATTCTTTCTTCATATTTCAAAAAATTACTTCCCCCATAATGTAATTCGGAAGGACCGTCCGACCTAACCGTAATCTTCGCCATTTATCATACTGTCAACTCCGTCCTCTAAGCTGTTGTGATAGTGGAATTATCACTAACATGCTTTGCATTTCGAGATGATATACTTTTTATGATATTTTTATTTATTTTCGCTACTATTGTGGGGTTATTTCCATTTTGGTGAGAGGTGATAGCAAGTTGAAATATGTGGTCTCTGTCTAGTGTAAAAATGACAAAAAACGTTACTGTGCGTTAAATAGTTAAGTTAATGATGCATACTTATTTATATTAAATTTTGAGATATTAAATAAATAAATAAATATTAGTAATTTCAATTCCTTCAAGCGGGATGTGAAAAAAACATCTGATGGGGCCGTCAAGCTGAGTGCCACCATTGTAACACTTTACGTGTTTGTAATGGTAACCCTTACCTGAGACTTTGCCTTGAGCTCACCATCAGGCAGGGTGAAGTCAAATTGACGTGTTCTAAAAAAAAGCACAGGCTACTTTTTATTCTAGGTAAGTTACAGGTTCAAAATTCAAGGCACGGGAAGCCGCGTGCACGAATAAATTCACATTAAACTCTGCAAAATCCACTCTGTTTAACATAGCTGAACATATCGCACGCTGTTCCCGAAGTTTGCTTGTTTGCTAAAACTGCTCAAGCATGTCTTGGCATCTTTTGTTCCAAAGCGTTACAATATCACTACTTGGAAACAGTAAAAGTATTAAGAGCATATATTGAGATGACGTTCACGAATGGAGCAAGTTGAAAGAGATTGTTTTAATGATAATGATTAATTTTCTGAACCTTTTCAAAACACAGTTGGGGTCGGCTTTCCAGTCCAACTGTGATGCGGCTTAACTTATTTAGATATTAGTGAAGCGACTGCCATCTGACCTCCACAACCAATAGTCCAATGACTTATGGCGATATCAAAGTTTCAAGTTAGACTGGTTGGACTTTTGAGGACTCCAACGACCCGTAACGACCGGGACCGATGGCTTAACGTGCTCTTCGAGGCACGACCAGACCAGTGCAAACAGCCATATACATGCATACAACTTTTTGCACTGAGCTGGGTCGAAACCGCGCCTCATGCGTAGCAGTGACGTACAATACCGCCACGCCACGGAAGCTTGATAGGAAGGAGGATAATATTTAATAATAATAATGATAATTTAATGGCCCATGAGATTGTCGACACGTGGAAGGTGAACTCAGCTATTATTGTACCGATAGTCATTTCGTTACACGAACTCATCGCCAAGAGTTTCGACCAACACCTTAAGAGGCTCTCGTTAGACAGCTGGCTCAAGGACTTGAGACAGAAAGCAGTTTTGCTAGGTACGGCACTCATAGTGGGGAAGTTTCTCTTCCTGGAACCCGTACCACCGGTAGCCTGGTTCATGTACACGATCCCGGTGGGCTACTATTTTTTATAATACGTAATCCCTTAAGTGGTATATAGAGGTGTATTAAACACCCATATTTCGCCAACTATGATTTTCAGTCCCACGTATTAGGGGGCAAGCATATTACCGCCAATCGGGCACTTTGTAAAAATATATATGGATGGATAATAATACTGAATTTCAGAAATATCTTGCACTTTGCACCAAACACACTTTTCTACAGTTAACTGGATCCCGTTTCCTTTGTAATACTACTCAGAAGTCAAACTCACTCGAATAACTAAGAAAGCATTTCACAAGCGTAATCACTACTCTTACTTTTGATGCTCTTTGTGAGAATGTCTTGATGCCATTTTATAGAAAATTCCTGTAAACAGAACTTGTTTAATTAAAATAGATTCTTTACTATTAAAACTTTGAAGAGCTACTTCTTTTTAATATTCACTCTATTTTTTTTCTATTTATCGCGACACCATTAAGTCTTGGAACTCCTTACCAGCTCACGTGTTTCCTTCTTCCTACAGTCTCGGGTATTTTGGGCGGGTCTGTAAAGGCATCTGAATAGACCGTCATTCTGAGCGTCACCATTGTAACATTGTACGTGTTTGTAATTGTGACCCTCTTTCCTGAGACTTTGTTGGTCAACACAAGGTTAAGTCAAAATGACGTGTCCTAAATAAAAAATAATAATATGAAAAATGTGTTGATGTCTCTCAAGGAAATGAAAGCGGCTGAATAAATGAAATCTCAAGGCAAAATGTGGGTGCTAGCACCTCTACCTACCCCTTCGGGGATATAGACATGAGTTTATGTTATGTTATGTAATAATAAAGTTAGTTTCTTAAGAAAAGATTATTGAAACTCGATCCTTCTCAAAGTAATAACTTCTAGACATGTGAAGACCTTCTGCTTGACATAACCTCGTCGCAGGGTAAAAACGTCTTACGTCTTAACGATCGGTTGATTAATGGATTGCACACATTCTGTACGTGTGACTTTGATCGGGGGTAGTTTTTTCAAGTTACAATTAATGTTAGTTTCGAAGATAACAAATTAATATAATATTTTGAGTGCGAAGCAGTAGGCACAATCGTAATTGCTAATAATGCATTCATTAACTATAAACAAAAAACAATTATAAAAAAATATGTATCAAATAATTGACTAAGAATTCCAATTATCAGAATATTAAGGTTTCCAAAGGCTATGTTCTCCAGCAAAAGATCGCAAACCGTAAAAAGAATAAACGAGAATTTCAGTGGATTTTAAAAAAGATATATCGAGGGCATTTAGCGTTTAAAACATTTACCCAGCTTTGAGATTAAGTTGTAAATAACGCCTCCAAAAATTTAGAGAGAAATTTTATAAAATACAGTGAAATTTATAAGCTATAGCGATACTAGTAACTTTATAGATGACTTTTAGCACAATGACTGTTCTACGGCCGATACATAATTTTAATACGTCGTTCAAGGAAATTGCATCGTTGCAACTATTTATTTATGCATTGACACTAGTATTAGGAGCTGTCAATGAGAATATAGTATACTTTCATGTTGTTTTAGCTGTTCTTTTTCAAGATTTTCGCGGTAACCTTTGTTTACAAAATATAATCAATACATTTATAAATATCAATAAAACACATTTAGATTAATATATCGATATGTATTCATATTTATCGAATTATCTCAAAAAAAGTAGTCTGTACATTTATTTAGAAAACTTTTACCTCACAAATAATGGTTTATTTACAATTTTACACTGATCTAACTTAATGCCGTAGATTTTGTTTATAGCCTAAATAATATAGTCGCGCTGCTACCTTGCACCATACACTGCAGTACTTGCGTCTTCCACACGTTCAATTTGATTTATCTCAGTCATAATAACTAAAAGATATCTTTCTGCTTTATATAGATATTAACAATGGGTTTCTCCATTCAGGAAATGCTTGGATCGTGTACTTTAGGTTTTTTATTAAAATTTACGAGTGAGTTGTACCATACGCAATATTTAACGTATTACTAACTTTTATCTGAGATTTGACTTTGAAATTAGGAACTTCATAATATCTTAGTAATTTTTAATAGTAAAATATGTTTTTACTTAGACGTACATAAGCTCGTCCTCGTCCTGAATCACGATTTTCATAGACCAGTTGTCAATGACAACTGATTATCTTTCTGGAATGTGGGTTACACTATGCAGAAATATGAAATAAAACAGAGAAATATAAATTCATTTTTAATTATCTGAAAATTTACTAAAAATATATCTAATTATCAATTAAACTTTGTGATTCTTCAAAGAATAAAATGTCTTACATAATATCCATCCCTAACATGCTGACAAAAATTTAGGAAAATTCCTATACTGGTAATGCCAATTCAATTTCAGCGTCTCCCAATACCAAATAACCATACAGTTGATTTTACACTTCAACTGGAAATCGAAAAAATATAGGAAGAATTGGACCCCATCTTCTTAATACGTATTTTCATGAAAAAGGTCCAAGCTACCCGCGGCACCCAAATGTTTTGAATGCAGGAAATAGGATATTTAACAAGGGCTCTTGAAGGCCTTTCGTTATTTAGATCTCAACAGATAGCTACTATTTCGGAAAATAACCTTATACATAAAAGCGATATTTTTCTGCTTTGAATGTGTAAAACCTTAGGTGTCCCAGAAAATATTACAAGTAGCCAGGTTTTATGATCTCGTTTTGTTGGTCGAAAACAGCTTAAACACATAGGCGTTAATTTGATTTTCAATATTCTGTCTGCCTCGTTTTCAAGCTTTGTCTAAGAAGTAATGAAATATGTGGAGGTAATGAAAAGTGTAACGGATTTTTTTGGAGCATTATTTTTTCCTTATTCACAAATAACTCTCATGCTAAGTTGATAACTACGAGCAATAGTTAGTTAAGATGTTCTCCACACAATGAACCGAACAGAGTTGAAGTGTCTACGGTGGTACAGACCACGCACCCCGATAACATAAGATGAGATAGTTCAGAACTAAGTCATATATAATATCGAAATAAGACAAACAAAAGAAATATACCACTACTTGAATATTAAAAAGCATAAATCTTGGATTAAAACAGGAGAGAAAAGATTACTATACTTAAACATAAAAAGCTTCGTGTCATAGTCGAATTAACTTATAAAATTTAATAACATGCTCTAAAATTTTTAACATCAGCTAAGTTTTATAAAGAGTGTTATAATTTTCTTGGTGATATTGACAAAGGAATTCTCAGTACCTCCATCAATTAGTTCCATCGCAACAAATCTCGCAGACCTTATTAAATTTTCAATCTCATCCAATTAATTATCAAACTTATTCCCAATCAAATTATCTCTTAATTAATTACAATTATAAAATTACCCATTATTATTGATAATTCTAATTAAGCTTTTGAGAAACATGTCTAGTTAAAAGTACGAGGTTGTTCTGATGAGTCTAATAAGCTTGTCTTCGTCATGGTTCAGAGACTTAACCGTGGGAAGATAGGTATCTTTGTAAATGATTCCCCTCTCCTGGATTGTTTTAGTTATTGTGCTAGTGGGAGCAGCTACGTTCTTAAGAATAACTTCACATTCATTAATTAACTTACAACGTGTTGTATACTATCTAATGAATGAAAAGTTCTGACTATGAGAAGTAAGTTCGAGCATGACAATATTCAAAATGTATACTTCATTTATTTTATATTTGACTAAAATAAATACTCTGGTTGGTAAACTTAATAATTGCTTTTTACTTTGTTTTGAGTGGTGAATAAGCATAAGAGCCGCTTCAGGTAAACCTGGTCAGCTCAGGTCACCTTCTTTCATGGACGTCAGCATCAATAATGCTGAAGTAACTAACCTTAAGAAAATTGTAAGTTTTTTTATTACTTACATATTATTCTAAGTAAAGAAGCCAATGCCATGGTTGCTTCACAACCTTTCTACGGCCCCGGGTCCATTAAGTGGTTATGAGTTATGATATGGCAGAGTGAGAGATAGTGGCTACCACACTCCTGGCAACTGATGACCCGTGACGGTCGCGCGGTTTTGTTAACGGTTCGGGTCCGACATGACTATCTGCACTGACTTTGGTGAGAGGTATCAGTGGAGATTTGAACGAGAAATAAGGTTCTTTTAAAGGGTTTGACAAAAAGCACCTGATGACGTCATTGTAACATTGTTGATGGCTGTAATAATGACCTCTTTTTTCCTAAGACTTTGCATACAACTTACTGTGAACTAATATTGACGTACGAGATTCTATATAATATTTTTATTTTTTAATACTCTCACGCCTATATCCCCGAAGGGGTAGGCAGAGGTGCTAGCACCCACAATTTCGCCAGTGTACATTTAGGTCCCAATGTGGCGAGCCTATTGACATCAACCGGGCACTTATAAACCTGCGATAAATACACACATAACTTCGAAAAGCATCGCAGTCATTGGTGTGTGCCATGGTAAACCTGGGATCGAACCCGAGACCTCGTCTCGGCAGTCCACCACCCATACCACTAGGCTACCACACTATATAATACTATCCTTAATTTTCTTTGTAATATTTGAAAATTTTTGGTTCATTGGTTAAAGTTGGAAGCAAAAAGCTGGCCTTAATAGAAACTTTATTACCTGCAGCGGTTTCAATTTGGTCAGCTTCTCGCATCAAAATTTTAACATCAGTTGAATATTTTATAACTAATGAAGTTTTCATAGGGTATAAAGTTTCATTATTTTATGACAAGAGTTCTAAATTATTTAATTTATTGTCATAACTTGGCAGTGAGTTACGTGTCGCATATGAATTTATATTCAGCACAATCATAATTTCATAGAACTTTGACATCAGGTATAATAAATGTTTATACTTCACACTTTGGTTTTGTGTCATAAATATAAGTTTTTTTATTTGTAATATCAGTGGTTTGACAATTGTCAACAATTAGTAGAATTGGGGGTCCAAGTCAATCTATAATCGTACATAGTACAGTCAGAGCTCATAAGTGCATTAGCACATCAAGGCTCAAAATGGTTTAGCGTGCGGCCGGCGCGCTTATATGTGTGTGTAATGTTACTATGCAATACGAGGCGACGCTGGCTTGTCTTAAAAGAAAAAGGTCACAAGTAGCGTTAGAATGTTGACGCTATAGTTGCATAGGATTGCTACTGCACTTTTGAGTTCTACTGTACATACACTTTTCACAAAAGCAAATAAAACAATAACTCGTTATGCCTATTCCTAATTTTGTCGGGATCGGCTTTCTAGTCTAACTAAGATGCGGCTGAACTTCGATATTATCCGTGAAGCGACTGCCATAGGCCCTCCACAACCAAATTAGCGATATCAAAGTTCTGTAGTTAGGCTAGTCGGACTTTTGAGGACTGAAACTATCGTAACGACTGCCATAGATGTACATATGGTTCGTATAATATATTCATGCATACAAATATTTGCACTGAGCGGGAATCGAACCCGCGTTTCCTGCGGAACAGTCGCGTTCACTACCACCACGCCACAGAGTCTACCAAATAAAATAAAACAATATTTAAATAATGAAAATTCGCAAAGTATTTATTACAGATATGTTCTTTTTAAGTTACATTTCTCAAAGTTTTAAGTTTGAAAAACAAACTGTGTTGGAGTTTTGCCAGATCTGGTTATGAACGTGGCTTCTGAAGCAATCGACACCCATGGTTTATGGCTAGTTGCAAATTGTTCCTATTCGTTTTGGTAAAATTGTTGTAAGCGGCAAAATATATTTATATATTTTATTTATTTGTGCTAACGTTCGCCAGAAGCATAATAATATCTTATGTCCATTCCATTTCCAAGTTTTTTTTACTAATAGTATAACTTTTCATGTAATCGGTTCAGTGGTTTTAGCGTGGCAGCATAATAGGCAGATAGATATAAAGACGAGCTACTATCGCATCTATACTAGTTGGTTGATTGTAAAATGTCGCTTTGTATATAAAAAAATATCGTATTATATTTTATTAACAATTTTGAATACTGGCCTACTTTTTCCACCGCCAGACGTTTTATTTCGAGGTTTCCTTCTTTCGCAGTGATATCGTTTGCGCAATTTTCCATATCTTCTTTCTCTGTTACCACACTGGTTATTCATTTTCAATTTTAATCCTAATTTATATTATTTGAAACTACGTATTTGGATTCGCGAGTCTATTGTTACGGAATTTGTTGACGTTTATGATTATATTACCAACATTAATATATTTTCAATTCAAACCAGAAGCGTCTGAGGTTAGCGTGCTCAATTGTTCAGCTTTGTGATGTTAAGTTTATATTTCAGATCATTTTTGTCGCTTAATTCTGTCGCTTACATTATGCCGCTTATATTTTGAACCACATCCAAACTAATTAGTCATGTGAATGCACGGGTGATCGGTAGCAGTCGTTGATACAATTAGTAACACTTGTGGCAACTGCTTGTTCCCCGGCTAGACCAAAATTACTGAAGTGTATTGCCTTTAGTATCGTCTATCTCTTAGATATACAGGCTGTGATTTTTGTACATATATTTCACTTGGTCTTAAAGATGTTTTTAATTGCAGTGAGTCAGTGATAAAATAAAGTTTGTAATATATTTTTTTTTGTTTTTTGATACCAAATGTTAGGAAAAATGTTGGTGATTTCTGTCATTTCTATTAATTCTGCTATTAATGATCTTTTGTACTCATTTGATGAAAATGGATCAATTAGCACAAAAAAAAATGAAAAACACCACATTTTTCCAAAATCTGTAAATGCAGTTTAGGATATCTTAAATGATTATGAATGGCCTTATAAGAATCTTTTGCTGTAACTATAACAGTTATGGTTTGACTTGACTGTAAGGGTAGATCCCTTACAGTCAAGTTTCAAAAATACATACATATTGTATACATATGCTCACGCACATAATCCCTGAAGGGGTAGGCGAAGGTATATTAAACACCCACTTTTCACCAACAATGATTTTCGGTCCCACGTAATGGGCCAATCGGGCACTTTGTAAAAATATGGGTATGCCCAAAAATACATTCTGTATACACTTGATGTTACGTGTACCACCCTAACTCTTGGATGTCAAGCTTCACTTAATCTTGTATATACTCAGAGATTATTGTTAGAGATATCGGCTTCAGTACTTCTGAGACATGACCGGATGTATATTACATTGTCTGTAGGTACTGTTAATCTAGAACCGCGGTAGCCTAGTGGTATAGGTAATGTACTGCTGATACGAGGTCTCGGTTTCGATCCCAAGCTTTACAATGGCACACACCAATGACTTTTCGATGCTTTTAGAAGTTATGTGTGTATTTATCGCAGGTTTATAAGATCCCGGCTAATGGGAATACGCTCGCCACCTATTATATTGGGACCTAAACATAAACTGGTGAAATGTAGGTGCTAGCACCTCTAGCTACCCCTTCGGGGATATAGCAGTCAGTTTATGTTATGTTATGCAATATATGTGTACAAACCATGTTCAAACACAATGTGAAAATGAATAAATACTGAATACTGAATTAATGTGATTGAATAATAAACAAGCAACAATCCAAAAGATTCAACATTTTATAATACTAACAGCATTAATAACTTAATTTAAAAGCAATTAAAACATGAATCAAACAGCGCTTAAACTTTAACCATTCAAAGAGACCCCATAGTTCTGTAACGTTTAACACTATAGACCCATTTTCCCATCGAATGATACCCATAATACGATCTCGTGGGATAGTTTAGTGACCGCAAATCGTTTTTGTATCCAATGAAGTGTAGTTTTAGGTTACAATGGGAGAATACGACTTATTACGGTCAGAGTTATGGAAGGGTAAACAGGAAAAGTATAGAAATATCTGATAGTAAAGTATCCAGGATACTAAATTAGATATCAGATAGAATCTAGATTCATAGCGTTTGAAAAGATTTACGTTTAGGTTAACTTAAGCCCAAACGGCTGTAAAATTGAAACTTACTAAGATTTCTAACTGCTAAATGTAGTATTTATGTCATCATTAATATTAAATTTTGAAATACGAGTAGACTTCCACTGTTTCATACAGTTTCTAAGGCCAGTTGCCAAGGATGAGGTAGCCTGGTATATCCCTCACGCCTCAGCAGACTCAGGGCCTTAGAAAGACGTCTCAAATATGGGACTACGGTGTCCCCATTTTTTCCTGAATAAAAAAGAGCATATCACCGCCACTGCTCTTGCTAAAGTAGAAGCTACTTTACCATACCGCTCTTGTAATAACTAAATAATTTTTATATAACAGACTTGTCTATTAAATAAAATTTAATAGAGGTAGTAAAAAGCTCTTTCAATACACACTAACTATGAAGAATGTGCAAGAATACTTATCGAAGAAACTCGATCCACGAACTACGGGAAACCTCACTTAACATCACTAAGTAATTCATGAAAAAAAAATCCGTCTTCAATAGAGACTAAGTAATGCTTAAGGAATCTCAGCATTAACAAACTTCAACGTTCAGGAACTAAGTGAAAGTTGCAAAAAACCGCTTAACCGCATCCCTCTTTATATTTTCTATAAATACAGCTGAAGCACCTGAAACTGTTCGGGCCCAGTTACGAACTTTGCCCGCTTTTGAGATGAATAATTTTCGAAAGGAATGCTTCGGTTGTTTAAATTTTAAAGCACCCTAAGTAACCATCTCAGTTACACTGTTTTAAACACGACAATTAAAGAATTGAGTCATTTATATAATTGATAATACACTTGTACTTCTCCACTGTATACTAAAAATACTAATGTGGAGTGGAGTGGAAAGTGGAGAAGTACAAGTGTATCATCAATTATGTATAAAAGTGAGCTCCACCAAGTGCCATCATTCAACAGTATTTCGTTACAAGTATCTATGGGTCTGGATAACTATTTTTCTTTGAAGTCATAAAACGTACTTTATGTCCTATAGCTGAATAATGATCTGTCTGATAGATGATGATGAAATCATCACTATCATCATGTTTACATTAATCCCAGTCGCATCTGACACCTTAACCTCGGAGCCTAGGCGTCCGCTTTTTCATGTCTGCCATACCATTCAGATAAACTAAACGATAATAAATTACTGTAACCAAAATAGCTCTTTAAATAGCTTCGCCATTCGAACTAATAACGTTAATTATAATTATTTTAAATCAGTATCGTTGAGTTGATTTCATTCGGTAATTCCGCATGAATCGTTTTATTTGTACGTGTTTCAACTCGAAACCAATTTATTTGTGGTGATAATTTAATAATAGGTTTATTATTAGAAATAGCTTCCATTAGCATCATTGTTATTCGAATGTTTGCAACTTAAAAATTATTTTGAGTAAACCACGGCTAAATATTAACATACCACTAGGTTCTCGCGGTTACCTCTATATATACACTTATATTATGTATATATAAGTGAAGAAAAAGGTTTTATTTAAGGCTTAGGTCGGTTATAACTAACTAACTAACTAACTAAACCATTATCTTTTCCTAAAAGTAATAGATGAAACTAATAACATTAAACATTATAAACTACAAATTCCACAACCAAAATGGAAGACCATTTAAAATCCCTTGTAAACTAAAAACGTAATTAAAAATTCACAAGCGCAAACTTAAGAGAGGGAAGCCGAGATAAGCTCAACTTCCTTTTCAAGATATTGTTTTTCAACTTTCAGTTTAAAGGCTTCAGCGTGAAGACGATTTTCGGGGAATTACCTAACTTGTTTATCTTTGTTTGTAGGTATTCTCTATTTGGTATCATATTTTGCTGTTAGTGACAACAACGCTTATTTTATAACGTTATAACATAAAATGATTTAAATATTTCAGTTTTATTAGCAGATAGCATGATAAAAATAGCACATATTTAACGATATTATATATACCTAGAGCTATTTAAGCGCAAAGCAAGCTTTAATATAACTAGATTATAGTATCTATAGTTATGCGTTTTGTGATGGGGAAAGATTACAAGTATCACCACCCCCCCATCTCATTCGAAGGGCGTCGTTTGCCTTCAGCTTACTATCAGGTGAGGTGAAATCAAATGGACGTGTCTTATATAAAATAAAATAAAACAAAAATATTTTAGCTATATGGAATCGAACTTGCCACCCCTGACTTGATAGTAGATTAGTCTACCGCTGCGGTAAATATTAGTTATCATACATACATAATATACTCATGCGTATTTTCTTCCGGGGTAGGCAGAGATAGCGCAATATGTTTCTAATATAAACAATTTGCATGTTAAAATAACAAACACATCGCGAATGTATCCCTTCTGTTATTACGATATTCAACATTATTGAACCACGCATCTGTAATAATATCCAGTTACTCCAATTTAGACTAAAGCTCGTCTATAAATAAATTAAAAACCTCACAAGAAAGAGACAGGGATATTTAAACCACTCCTGGAATGTACGCCACCGTGAGAAGTCCAACAGAACATGAATTTCAATATTAATGCGAAGACCTCTCTACCGGATAATGGTTTATTTCATAAAAAAAAATCTATTCGATACTTCCATTTCACCAAGCAAGAATTAGCGTTTTTATATCGCGGGAGTTTTGAGATTAGAATTATGTAGTAAAATTGTGACGTAATAAATGTAGTAACTCATAGAAAGGGTAGGCAGAGGTCTAATATAATACCCCTTCGGCCGCCATCGCAACCATGTTTCGCAACCAGTTGCAAAGGTGGAATTTCCCTCCTTTGTTAGCAACCAGTTGTGAATAAATTTTGGCAACTCTGATTTTTGTGAAGCGGAGAATGACGAAACTACATACTATACCTGCACCACTTTTATACCCATTTACACAATAAGCTGATTTGATTTGATTTGATTTGACACTACGATTTGGCGGCAATTTTTTTTTCACATTTAGGTTGACTGCACCTCGCCTGATGGTAAGCAGGGGTGCAGCCCAGAGCATGGTCCTCACCCTGACTGATGACCTCGAAAGTCGTTATTTCACACCCCCTTAAATGACCCGATACTGTAGGAAGAAAGAAACACGTCACTTAATAATTCTACGGACCAACCCTATTATTTTGGTGACAGAGAAATTGTATTCAAAGACTTATCTAACTACTAAACTAACTTTTTCTTTTATCGTTCACAGAATAACTATATACCTTTGCTTCCTTTGTTACAGAACAAGTGGCAGGATGTCTGAAAACGTGTTATCCTTCAAGGCAGATGCTTCAGACAACAAAGCCAGATACACTTGCGAAGCTAAGAATATTATGATCAGCAATACTTTGAAGGCGGAGATCGATCTTACTGTACTATGTAAGTATTTGCTTAACAATACTTTTGTGATATTCGTATCTATATAGTTACTGAAATGAAAGCAATTAGTATAATGATTGCACAAATCAACTCTCCTATCATCGCTCCAAAGATAGTTTAGTAGCTAAGCCAGTCTAAATCATTCGAAATTCTCCTATAGGTATACCGGCTGATTTTATAGTCGTTTCGGAAAAAAGATTTTGGCCACAATTTCGATAGTAAAACCGTAAGGAAGTCCTAATTTGGCGAAAAAAAAATTCACCGTGTATAATCACAGGAGAATTTCGAATGATTTAGACTGGCTTAGCTATTAAAGCGTGTTCCTTGTTAAAGAAAGATCGCGGGTTTGAATCGCGTTGAAGCATTAACATCTGATTTAAACTGTCAGCATACTAATTGCTTTTCAAAATTTTCAGTACATTTGATTGGGCGGCGTTATCGAAAACACATTGTTTAAAAACGACTGTAATGTCATTCTCTGTGACCGATAGTTCGTATGATTGTTTTCGAAGTTTTAGAATTTCAAATGATTCAGATGAGGCTTTGTACCTTACCGGTCAAAGCGTTACCTCTGTAAGGGAAAGATCGCGGGTTTGAATCTCGTTGAAACATTCACATTTTCCTTTTTAAATTTGATTTGTAAATATTTACGGTTTGTAACCATTTACTTGTACTAACGGTGCTCCATACCAAATTCCATGATTCTAGCTTAACGCAAAATACCCTATAGGTTTTGATTTCTTACATAAACACTTGTGCTTGATGGCATAGCCTAAGAAGTTTGAATTTCACAACATCAATGCGTTACGGACCCACGTATTTGATGTTAATTTCAACTATGCCTTGTCACATTCCCAAGAAAACGGTCCTTACAAACGGACGGACGACAAGGTGATCCTTTAAGGAATAAGGTTTTTCTTTTTAAGTGCTTAACTAATATAATAATTACCCTTCGGCCACGTACGAAACTAAGTTTCGAAACCAGTTTCTAAATAAGAATAATATTTCTTCTTCTGAAACTGATTTCCAAATAATATGATACATAATTTTAACGCGGTTAGTCTGATAGCAATATTCTAAATTCAAAAATAATTTATTTTATCAAAATTAAAAATATATTGAAAGATTACTTTAGCAAATGGACCACCGTTGTTTTTAGTCCTATGGCAGTCGTTTCACAGAAAATATCAAAGTTCAGCCGCATTTTAGTTAGACTAGAAAGCCGACTTCAACTGAACTCAATAATGCCGTCCATTCGACAGAAGACTGAACTCAGAGAATGATGATTTTAGTAATAAAATTGCAAAATTTCAATATTAACAATGAATTCTACTCATAATCAAAACCTAATAAATTTCACAAAGGCTTCCACAACTTACACAATATCACTCGAAATCCAATAAGACGTGCTGGAATTGTATTTTGAATATTACCATCAAAGACTTAAGCCCTTTGGGAAATAAACGGGAACAACCACAAACCAATTAGATTATATCGAGTTCAGATAGGAGCTGAACAATATTTAGACTTCAAATTGATAGAATATTTTGGTATGAAATAGGGACAAACGGTATCGTAGCTGGCAACATTGAGCAAATAAAATAAAATCTCCCTGCCATGATTTTCCCAAGCGACTACAAGTTCTTCAAGAAGACCATTAAAAAGTTTTTAGAGTAGGCAGCACGACTAAGGTGCCCCTGGCGTTGTAAACGTCCATAGGCCATGGTGACCGCTTTCCATCAGGTGGGCCGTGTGCTTGTCTCCCACATAAGTGATATAAATACTCTGTATAAGTCCTTACTAATTATCTTCGGGTTCTAATTCAATCACACCTGGTCTACCAAATTTTCCTTTCGGAGTTGCTCTGCAGTAGTAGCTCCTGAAATAAATACAACAAACTGATCAAAAAGCGAACTCAATGCTGTAGTATAAACTTTGAACTCTATCGGAAAATTTAATAATAATGGCAATTCTCAGTGGAGTGTTATAAAGAGGACTGCTATACGTAAGGATTCAGATTCAATTCTTAGATCTTTCAAAGGTAGTGTATTTCTTGGTATAGTACAGAGGCAAGATACTATGTTTGAAGAAATTGATATCTTATATCTTGAAAATATATCGTTGTTTTGTCAGAAAAGAAAATATATGTTAGCTTGTTGCCATATAGGTGTATTTGTAGTATGTGTAATATGTGTTACTTTCCTCAGAAATAAAGTAGCACATTTCAAGTATTTCATGAACCGTGATAATACAGATAACATCATTCTGAAAACCAGGTAGGCAGCACGTGTCTCTGGTGTTGCAAACGTCCATAGACCAGGGTGACCACTTTCCATCAGGGGGGCCGTGTGCTTGTCTGTCACCTAAGTGGTATAAAAAATAAAAATAAAATACCTTTATCCTAACTCAGTTGGGGCCGACTTTCCAGTCTAACTGTAAAATCTGATCTCTACAACCAATTAACGATATCGAAGTTCTGTAGTTAGACTAGGCGATCTCCCATATAAACGGCTCATCTCCTATCGTGTCCGCTATGCTCCATATCTGCAAAACTGGAAATCTGAACAAGTGACAGCGGAGGTTAGCAGTGTCAATGAATTTTGAATCTAATAGAAGTAAAATCAGCAATTTACTCGACGAAGAAGAGTAATAATAATATCAAAAGCTCTAACTATTAGTAACGACTGCCATAGATGTTCATATTATGATAACCGGGATCGACGGATTAACCTGCTTTTTGAGATATGGTAATTGTTGACTCTATAAGGTCAATTACTAAAATCAAAATGGGTTAGAACCCTTTGATTGGCTCGGTGGCTGGTTTTAAATTGATTCCATACATCTTCAAGTAATAATTAAGTATTAATACATCACTTGCTACTATTTGTCTATCAATCCAGTCTATCTAAAAGTTGAAAGAACTCGCAAATTGCGATAAGGCTACCCATTATTGAACATGCAATTTTTATGAAGTTCAATTATTTATATAAAATTATTGATGGGCAATAAAGAGTACGAAATTACGAAAGAAAATTACCCAGACATGAAAATAACGAGCATTAATTAGATATAATCCATGATTGGTGAATTCCAGCTCGCTACTACGATGTTTACCTACGTATATGGAGACTACATTTTGATCTAAGTTTAGGGTCACCATATATGCCGGTAACTAATATTTATCTATCCAAGCCTATTCCCAAACAACAAATTAAATCATCCAAAACCGCTGTTACACATCATATGACATATAACATACATCAATGACTTGCCACATAGTTTCATCCCTGATATGCGTGCTCTGAAACGTAATCAAACCTCATCTTAAATCACACCTCAGATATCAATATCATACCTCAATCCCCTTGTCTAACCCCTCCGAAAGAGTCTAATATCAAAACGAATTATTCCGTCAACAACCCCTAAGTTCATCCCCTTCTGAGCTGCGAATCCTTTGATGATATAACTCTATCAACTATGGGGATCGTCAAAATGCTCAGTAATTTTTGTAGCGTGTGGTGCAATGTATAATCGGATTGCTATTTTAGAGTTGAATATTTAAAATTGATAGATAGAATTTATTTGGATAAAGTCTATCTGTCATCATCATTCCCTGAACCTTTTCCCAACTCAGTTGGGGTCGGCTTGCCAGTATAACTGAGATGTGGCTGAACTTCGATATTTTCCGTGACGCGACTGCCATTTGATCTTCAAAACTAATGGTCCAATGATCAAATGGCGATATCGAAGTTCCAAGTTAGACTGGATGGACTTTTGAGGGCTCAAACTACCCGTAACGACTGCCACAGATGTTTGTATGGCAACCGGGATTATCATTAATTTAAAAATAAATAATTAAATACTCAGTCAATATTCTATGACATTCTACACAGTGAAATCTAGGTATCAAATATGAATTGTAAATCTTTTGTTTAAATAAAACTCCACTATTTCTTGATAGCTACGTCAGTAATTCACCTAATTGAATTTATCGTATTACGTTCCATTCAGAAACTCCAAAAAAAATATATCTTCATTCTAAATTCTTTCTTTACACCACTCCCCAAACAAGTGTCCCCAAAATCCTGTCTCATTGTTTATTTACAAAGTACAGGTAGGCAGCTAACTCAGGTGCGACCGTTCAACCGTAGAGGGGTCCGACATTTTTGTACAAAACACAGTTGCTTGACTAGTCAAAGACTTTGGGAATTATCCATCGATCTTTGAACTATGGTAATGTGATGTCCCTGGATGAGTTTCCAACGGTAAATAGACCATGAAGAGCGGCTAATGAATGCGAATTTGTTTCTGGTCGTGATTTTGTACGATGGGCAAAGTTCTAATCGGTGTTGCTAAATTAGGGAAGTCTTACACGATTCTTAATTAAGTTTTATAATTTATGGAGTATGCAGTCGTTCGTCGCGTCGAAGTAAAGGTTTTTCTGATGCATATGTTTCAAGTGAATCACTATTAAAACTGCGAAATTCCTATCACTATTTACTCAATTTTTTTAGTAATGGATTAATATACATGGTGTTAAAGGAACGCTCTTGAAAAGAAAGACAACAAAATTGGGTTTCTTTTTTCATTGCAATATTTTTGTGGTAGGTACCATGATTTTTAAATCTTTTAAATAGTATTATTGAGAGAATTATGCTTAGCTATGCTGCCTAGCAAAAACGTAGCTCAATTTAATTAAAATGGCTACTCGGTAGCGTTTTCCTAACACTTTTTGCTCTTAATACATAATTAACTCTTGTCTAATTAACTAGAATTTAGTACAGTACAACAAACTTTACTGTATGTCAAACTTTTGTTGATTAACATAGGTACTTGATGATATATCCGAACGCCAAATCCAAGGAGATTTTGGGATTACGATCTGCTTATATCCCAAATTAATTAGTACTAATTGGCTCGCCTACCCCTCGAGAGATAAAAGCGTGAGCGATACTTAATTGACTTTTGGTGTGGAATATGTGTGATACATACGTACAATATATATATTATGTACTGTAATTGGAAAATAGTACAGTCAATTACATGGTTATAGACATAGGTATATACCTATGCTCATGCCCGTAATCCCTTTAGAAGGCAGAGATGTATTAAAAACCCACATTTCGCCAACTATGATTTTCGATACCACGTAATATAGGGCGAGCTTATTGCCGCCAATCGGACACTTGTTAAAAAATGGGTATGCCGAAAAAAGTTCACTGATATAAATAGGCGCAAATTAATTCAGACTAGTCATCATATATTGTTGTTTCAAAATTCTATTCTGTACTTCGAAATTTAAAGGAATCATAGAGATTTATTTGAATTTGAATCTAAAGTTTTCAATAGTACTTTTATAATATTTTTATTTATTTATTTATTTTATTTAGCTCATCAGCAACAAGTACACCAAAGGTTCACAATAGGTAACATAAATTTATTTATCTAAAAGTATATAAGAAAAAATATTTAAAAGCTCCAAAATAATGAATACTTAAATATTCATTCCGGCAAAGTAACCACAACATAGTAGTCGCGGCTTTAAAAGTTATTTCCATCTCAACAGCAAACCACTTAGAAAATATAATATTTCAAAAAGAAATTCACTTCTGTGTACATTTCGAATTGGAGTAACACTAACGCGGCGAAAGTAAGAGTTCAACATAAAAATACGTTCGCCAAACTCCGGCGGCCGTCAATGGAGTCGAAACAAATTAAAACTTTACCCTCCCGTATAAATGTCAAATAAATTTGAATGTCGTTTGTGGAAGTCACTGATTTATGTTTATATCATTGAGCTGTTTCGTTTAGAGAGTTACAAAGCGTTTTATATTTAGATCTGTTTAACGAGTTTTACATGACATCTGAAACAATTACCTATTATACTTTTTAGAGAAATAACTAGGACTGACTTAGGCTTAGTTGCTCCAACTACCTGTTAAAGTTAAGGTTTCCGTCAAATTTAACAGTAACAGTAATATTGATTCTAATGGTTTAGCTAAATGTGTTGCCCCAGTGTATTGTTTTATACCCGACCGGTTCTTTAACTGCACTGTTAATGTTAAAGTACGATCGTGCAACTCAGACTCAATCACTATCACTACATAATATAAAACAAAGTCGCTTTCTCTGTCCCTATATCCCTATGTATGCTTAAATCTTTAAAACTACGCAACGGATCTTGATGCGGTTTCTTAATAGATAGAAAAATTGAAGAGGAAGGTTTATATGTACATATATAACATCCTGCTACAAACAACTGATGCCGAGCAGAAGTGAAAAATGTTGCAAAAACGGTGTGAAGTAGACGAAGTTGCGTGGGCCAGCTAGTAATACATAAAACGTACCTACTTGAATCTCCTGTCTACATTATTATTATAAGGAGGATAAATTTGTATTTTTTGTATGTGTGTATGCTTGTAATGAATGAACTCAAAACTACTGTGCTGATTTCAAAAATTCTTCCGCCAAAATAAAGCTACATTCTCCTTGAGTAACTTATGCTATATTTATTGTTTAAAAATATATTTACTAAAACTTAAGTAACGTAACCCAAAGTGTAAAAAAGTGAAGTACACCCCCTGCCTGGAGCCAGTGGGGTGAATATATCCGACTTAAACCAACCAAACCAGCTGGCCCAGAACCATAAAAGGCCCCCTCAGGTGTGAGACTATAGTGACCGCATTTTTCGTATCGCGCCCCCACCGCGGCTTATTCTACTAAGGTGAATCCACCCGTCGCCCCCAGGCTAGTATTGAATTATATAGACTGACTGTACCTATTGTTTCAGTTGCACCCTCACACGTCACAATCTCCGGCCCTTCTGAAGCTAGGGTGGGTGATCCAGTGCCTCTGACATGCAGTACTGCGCCTTCAAACCCCGCGGCGGATATCAAATGGCTGGTATTGGGCAAGCATCATAAGGAAGCTAGCAACAGGACTGTGATTTCTCCTGAAGGTACGTTTTAATTTTCTTTTTTATAATCTCACGCCTTTATCCCTGTAGGCAGAGGTGCTAGCACCCACATTTCGCCTGTGGTATGGGTAATGGACTACTGAGACGAGGTCTCGAGTTCGATCGCAGGTTTACCATGGCACACACCAATGACTTTTCGATACTTTCTGAAGTTATGTGTGTATTTATCGCAGGTTTATAAGTGCCCGGTTAATGGCAATAGGCTCGCCACCTATTACATTGGGACCTAAACATAAACTGGTGAAATGTGGGTGCTAGCACCTCGGCCTACCCCTTCAGGGATAAAGGCGTGAGTTTATGTTATGTTATGTAATTTACATGATAATGTAGAATGTTTATTCATAATCGATTCTCTTACAGGTGGCTGGATAACAACATCTAACATTACAGTGGTGGTTGAACCAAACAAACGGTCCATAGTCGTCGTTTGTCATGGCATAAACGCACAGCTCACAGAAAATATAGTCGCTACACACACCATAAACGTCCTATGTAAGTACTTAAATCAAAATTATATTTGACCTGTCTTGTAATATATATAGCAAGGTTTTGAAAGCTCAACTAATAACGGTCATTAAATACATTGTAAATATATGTCCAGTATTATAGAGCTGTTTGCTAATATATGAGTAATGGGTTAGAAAGCTCAACTAATATTGGATGTTGTGGTCCAATTTAATTTGAATAGTCTTTAGGTTTGTAAACTACGTGTGGTAAGGTCATGTTATAATGGTGTAGTGAACTTAAGTCCTCTGATGTATGTGGAAATTAAATGGTAGGGTGAATGTTGTGAGGTTTTTGTGGAAAGCTATTTAGTAGTGATTGGGGAATATTTAGTTTGAAATAATTCTGTAATAATCAAGAGAAGATTGACTGTTGTATTCGGACACACAATTTATTTCCTAGCCATACTTACTCTAGCGGTCACATAATATTATGTCTATCGAATAAACCGCCTTTATTAAAATAAATTGTAATTTATTAGAATACTTGTACCTTCCTCCACAATCTAATATATAAAAATCAATGCCAGTTTTCGCTGTAACTTTATAACTCAAGATCGGACTCACCTATCCAAACCAAATGTTTAAGCTTTATTCGGACTATTTAGTAGATGGTTTATGTAAAGTTTGCAGAAAATCGGTCGAGTTAAACATACCACGGGCGAGGTTGGGGCGGGTCAGTTAGTATTATGTAAAATATTGTTCCACATAAACATAAACTATATATAATATTAAACATAATATGATTTAAATATTGTGTATTAAAGATTAATAAAGACAATAAACTTAAAAAAATTAAAACAATGATTACACTCAAAATTCTTAATCGGATTTAATATAAATAAATCTATAATCTCTTAACCCAAAAAGCTATTTAACTTTCGATAAAATATGGTAATCCCGGCCGGAAGTACTGCAAGGATTTTCCGTCAAAAAGCTATTTGATTAGAAAGCTGTCAAGAACAGACTCCGAGTCGGGTGCTACGAATATTGATATGGATGAAAATATATCAGAGGGACTACCACGTAACTTCCGAAACTTCGGATCGAAACACGAACGAAAGACGTAACACTTAGCATTACTGCAGAAATGCTAAGTGTTACCCCTCCCCTTCCTAGCCTCCCGACCCCTTCCCAGCTCTCCCTCTTTCCCTTCAGGGTGGACAGCGCGTGTGTGACACCCTTAGTGTTGCACACGTTCATAGGTCACGGTGGCCGCTTTCCATCAGGTGGGCCGTGTGCTTGTCTGCCACCTACGTAGTATTAAAAAAAATAAAAAAATTGCGAAGGTAAAAAAAATAAGTGGCACATGAGCACACGACCCTCTTGATGGAAAGCGGTTACCTTGATTTTTAGACGTTTGCAATAACAGAGGCGTCACGTTTGTGCAGCCGGTCCTGCAGAAACCTCCTAACCATCTTCTTGAAGATTCTCATATTGTAATCGCTTGGAAAAAGTATTCAGGGAGTTCATTCTACAGCTTCAGCGTGTACGGGATGAAATTGATCTTCTTGTTGTTTGTTATGTACCATGTATTAGGAAGATGGTAGAAATGGAGTTATAGGGATCCCTTCGCACCATGAAGTCACTACGTATTGAGAGTTACAATTACAATGGTGGCACTCAACTTGACGACCTCATCAGATGCTTTTTCATATCCCGTTTATAGGACCCGGAACTGTAGGAAGAAGAAAATAAAATTTATCCGATTGCCCGTAAATTCGGTCCGCAACTACGGATGTTTATAGTAGGCCTACTAATATTATGTCCTTATTATGTAATTTAATCTATAAATAATATACGTAAAATCAGGGCACTGAGCGGTTTTTGATTAAATATACTGAAAAATGTATACTATAAATGCAGCAAAGCAGCGAAAAGTATCACTAGTGTTAAGCAGTTGCTAAGATATTTCTAATAATCGTTATTATTTCCCTTTTTTACAGCAAAAGTAAAATAATGACGTAGTTATCTAGTGAAAAAACATGTCAAAAATACTCTGTAATGCTGTTTACATACATTTAAACATCATTGGGAGTTTATTTGACTTTATAATAGGTCGAGTGCGTCGAAACCCTCACGGTACGTGAGAGGAACACATAGTAGCACTCAGCTACTATTATAAGCTATATTATAGACTTATGTCGTGGCTAGAGTTGTTCGTTCCCTTTATTTATTATGAAAGGTCACTTTTATCCTTAAAAGTGTTAAAAGCAGATATTTCTGCAGCTATTTAAATGTGTTTATGTGATAACGGAAAATGTTGAAAATTATTCAGGTAGGTTTCGATAGAGTCGAATTGTTTTTCTATTTTATACGACTTAGGTAGCAGATAAGCACACGGTCCACCTGATGGCAAGTAGGTTCCTTGGTCTATGGACGTTTGCAATACCAGCCTGTCAGTGTTAGTGCTTTGTGTTTGTTAGTGTTCACCGCAATCTTTTTCTTGCAAAGTTGATAATGGTTTATAAAAAAACCGTTGCACGGTTGGTATATTCTGTGACTTTCTCACGTCTAGGTTTTGTGTAAAGATACGTATGTCACTCACACACTGTTTTAAGAATAACTTTATGGTATGTACATAAAGTGACAATAACGGGCCACTGCCCCCTCAATAAAAATCTACATACCATCGGTCTAACAGACAGCCCCCTTTGCAGGGGTTGCTTCGTTGCCGAAGAAACGACCGCCCACGTAATACTGGAATGCGAGGCTGTAGCCCCCCAACGATCACAAATCCTCGGCACAGTGAGGTCGCTCCGCGAAGCCTGTGAGGTCCTCAGTAAGCTTCTGCGTTTCTGGGTGGAGCTGGGCTGGCTGCTCTAGCCAGTAACCCTGCACGCTCAATGGCCCAAAAAGGGAGGCTAGGTCCAAAGGAGTCCCAATACAATACAATAAAAATACATAAAGTGAAACATACATCAAAAGTGTACAAAAACATAAAATTGAAAACTACTTTTACGAAGGTATTGCAATGCCTTTTCAATTGTGCAAGTATACTATTTCGTCAACTCCGGTTTCACAATTTTTCTGTTGCAACACAGCAAATAGATTTCTTGCTTTGGAAATGAATAGCTTTATAAATACTTTCGTTACCGCGGAGACCTAGTGGTATGGGTAATGGGCTGCAAGACGCGGTCTCGGGTTCGATCCCAGGTTTTACCATGGCACACACCAATGACTTTTCGATGCTTTTCGAAGTTATGTGTGTATTCGCAGGTTTATAAGTGCCCGGTTAATGGCAATAGGCTCGACACCTATTTACATTGGGACCTAAACATAAACTAGGCGACATATGGCTTGGAGCCTATAGGTATGCGATACAATATGTCCCTCCTCAAACTCCTCAAATGTAGTGGCCAGGTTCGGTCGACGCAAAGAGTCCAGCAGGGTTGCAGCATAAAACAAGGGTTCTTTACACCCCAAATCCAAATAGTAATATAACAGATTCTTCCAATTAATTTTTTTGCCATACTTACTCTAGCGGTCACATATTATGTCTATATAATAAATCGTTTGCATACCCTTTATTAAAATAAATTCTCATTCATTATAATACTTGTACCTTCCTCCACAATATCATATAAAATATTATTCCACGTAAACATAAACTACATAAAATATTAAACATAAAATGATAAAACTATTGCGTTATATAAACAACGGGCACCGCATCCGGTCCGCAGAAATTATCATAATATTTGCGGAACCGGAAACGGGATGACGTCACATGGCGGAGGCTTTTCGGGGTTCCGTAGTGGCATTGTGGACGCCATTTTGTGTGGCGTTGCGAAAATTATGACATTACTGATGTAATATCTAACATGGCCGCCACGCCTGTGATATATGTTATACTGTGTTTTGTTTAGTGGAAATGTTTCATTTTGGATGTGATTTATTTTGTAGTAAATGTTTACAGTTCTTCATTAATCATTTTTAACTCTCCGTGATTAATATTAAGAATACAGCTTCCGTAGCGTAGCGGAGTACTCGCAACTGCAACGCACGGGGCGCGGGTTCATGCAGAGATGAATTAACACCAACATTTCTTAAACGTGGTTTTCCCAAGCGACTACAATATGGGGTTCTTCAAGAAGGGCATTAGAAGGTTTCTACAGGATAGGCAGCACGTGTGTGACGCCCCTGGTGTTGCAAACGTCCATAGGCCACGGTGACCGCTTCACATCAGGTGGGCCGTGTGCTTGTCTGCCACCTAAGTGGTATAAAAAATATATAGTTTTCTTCAACTGTGTAAAAATACAAATAAATTGCGAAATATGTTGCTAAGCGCTAAACTTGAAAACGGCTGGACCAAGCCGAGTAATTTTTTATTAGTTCCTTAAATTCTAAGGAAGGTTCTTATGCAGCGGTGGGAACGAGATCGAACAAAACCGTTGGCAACAGCTAGTTTACAATAAATATCAACTAACCAGCCATCATATGAAAAAAGAAATACCCAATCTAAGCTCAAAATATTTCTATAAACGGTTTATGATACAAGAAATCGAGCTATTAAGTGTTAAATGACTGTTTCTATAAAATCTCAGTCTAAAGAACCTCACAGAACCTCGAATAAAAATTCATTACGCTTCGTATTTTTTACCCGCCGCCGGCCTAACACGATAAACCTTAGCTTGGATTAAACCACTTTTTAAACTGGATCTTTTGTCCCTTTCTCGCTGCCACAATTTATTGGCTATCCTTTTCTAGCTGGATTCATTTGAAGCCGCTTTTTCAGTGGTTTGGAAGTTGGCGGTAGCAGATTTCGCTCACATATACCACCGCAGATTAGATTTACTATAATTATGTTCCGTTTGTGTGCAGTATATGTGTTTAATATTTATTGGAATAGTTTGGTCTTGAATAAATAAGTACATACATACATATGTGCATATGTGCTCACGCCCGTAATAGGTGGCGAGCCTAGTGCCGTCAATGGGTATGCCGAAAATAAATTCCTAACCGAAAATATTGCAGCTAAATACATTTGGAAACATATTTTTGAACCGATTCGTTGCTATGCGGTGTAAATCGCAAGGGAATTAATTACGTGCTTAGCCGCACAAGCACTACAAATGATAAATAATGAATAAGTGTACCTATCAAATACTTATCACTACATAGTATAAAAAGAGTCGCGTTCTCTGTCCCTATGTCCGTTGGTATGCTTAAATCTTTAAAACTACGCAACGGGTTTTGATGCGGTTTATTTTAATAGATAGAATGGTTAAAGAGGAAGGAACAGGTGCGGAATGAAAAATGTTGCAAAAACGGGGTGACGCAGACGAAGTTGCGCGGGTCAGCTTGTATAACATAAAAGTAACCATACTTACCTATATAATCTTTGATGTTGTAAACGTCCACAGGTCACGATAACCAACTTCAATCAGTTGGACAGTGTGCTTGTTTGCCACCTAAGTGGTATTAACTATATTATTAATTACCGACACAATTAACTTTACAACATTAGTATAAATTAGTAGTACAGTTGGTTATAATCTCGTACCGATTTAAAAGGTTGTAAGTAACAAAGGTGTATGTTTAATTATATCCTTTGTCGAATACTTACACAATTATGACTTTAGCCGTGTATACAATTAGGGCATCTACAGTTGTTTATACATATACAGTATGAACTTTCAGACTATCCTAATATAACATTCAAAAGCCTGACTTTATCCTTTTACCCTTCTCTAGTCTGTAAAACAGACTATTAACATAACTTATTTAGAGAGGCTTTAAGGGTTATTGACACAGGCTAGTTTTGTCCTTAAGAGATGAAGAAATATTATTATAAGTACACTGTCACTATTACAGTTTGACCTTAGTTTTTGTTCGCTAGTTTTTGAGGTCAGCTCTTTGAATATGGCCCTACTTAGGTCAAACGTTTAATCGTAGAAAGTGTAAGAGCTTTGCCCGGAGCTGTTATACAAAAAGTTGCTTAATCCAAGAGTTGTTCCACTAAGTTTATGAGTGTTTATGTGCACGGGAGGTTTCTGTTTTTTTTTTTTTTTTTTTTTTTTTTTTTTATACCACTTAGGTGGCAGACAAGCACACGGCCCACCTGATGGAAAGCGGTCACCGTGGCCTATGGACGTTTGCAACACCAGAGGCGTCACACACGCGCTGCCTACCCTGTAGAAACCTTCTAATGCCCTTCTTGAAGAACCCCATATTGTAGTCGCCTGGGAAAACCACGGCAGGGAGCTCATTCCACAGCTTGAGCGTGCGCGGGATGAAACTCCTTTCATACCGCACAGTGCGCACCGATTCCGGTCGTAGTGTGTGAGGATGAACTCCCTCCCTATGGCGAGCGGTGCGATGATAGAAAGTAGATGTGGGCATCATGTCAAACAATTCCTCTGAACACAGGCCATTATACAGGCGGTAGAACACACACAGTGAGGCGAAATCCCTCCTGATGTTCAGCGGTTCCACACCGCCTGAGAGTATGGGATTGTCGACGATCCTCAGCGCCCGCCGTTGTACCGAGTCAAAGGGGTCAAGCTGGCATGCAGGCGCCCCGGCAAAGAGGTGACAGCAGTACTCCATGTGGGGCCGAATCTGTGCCTTATAAAGAAGGAGTCTTTGCTCCGCAGTGAAGTACTGCTTCGCCCTGTTGAGCATTCCTAGTTTCTTTGATGCCAGCCTAACCTTGTCCTCCAAGTGACTGCGGAACTGGACATCGCTGGAGATATCGACACCAAGGATCCCGATACTCGAGGAGATGGTGAGCGGTGTGTTCAGGAATTGGGGCGCCACAATAAATGGGGTTTTCTTAGCGGTGAATGCACATACTTGTGTCTTGGTGGGGTTGAATTGGACCAGGTTTAGTCGTCCCCAATCGGATACTCTGGTGAGAGTAGTCTCGATTTCAGACACAAGTTGTTCGCGACTTTCCTCCACCTTAGAGCGAGGGATGTTTGCACGGCCCGTGTAATATGCGTCCCCGGTACTGTCGTCCGCATAGCAATGAATGGCGTCATCAGACAGCATATCATTGATATGCAGCAGAAACAGGGTCGGGGACAGGACGGAGCCTTGTGGGACACCAGCGTTTATGTCCATGCGGTCCGAGCAACTGCCATCGACGACGGCTTGGATGCTTCTGTTGGACAAAAAGCTGGCAATCCATTCGCATAATCCCTCTGGGAGTCCATACGATGGCAACTTCGCTAGGAGACCTCTGTGCCAGACCCGATCGAAGGCCTTCGCTATGTCAAGGCTGACAGCCAGTGCCTCACCCTGACTCTCGATGGCTTGCGCCCAGCGGTTTGTGAGATACACAAGAAGGTCACCGGTTGAGCGACTATGACGGAAGCCGTACTGACGGTCGCTCAATAAATCGTTACCTTCAAGGTATCTCAGGAGCTGTGTGTTTATAACACGCTCCATTACCTTCGAGAGGAGGGAGGTTATAGCGATAGGCCTGTAATGGGACGGATCTGTTCTGTCACCTTTTTTAGGGACAGGGTGCACGAATGCTGTCTTCCACGAAGCCGGGACTCGTCTCTTGGAGTAAGAAAGCGCAAAAAGTCGTGTAAGTACTGGGCACAACTCAGGAGCGCACTGCTTGAGCACAATTGCCGGTATACCATCCGGCCCACTCGACTTCCGAATGTCTAGGGACTGTAGTTCCCGCCGAACCACCCGTTGTGTGAATTTAATATCTGGCATGTTTATACCACACCAGGGGATAACAGGTGGTTCGGCACTCCCCTCATTCATGGTCGAGTTTGACGCAAAGAGTTGGCCTAAGAGATCGGCTTTCTCCTTAGCGTCATGGGCTAGATTACCGTCGGGTTTTTGCAACGGTGGCAGACTGGACCGGCAGAAATTTCCTTCGGCAGCTTTGGCAAGCGACCAGAATGCACGACTGCCGGATGGGTAGCGCGCAAGCCGCTCACCAATTCTGCCGACGAAATCAAATTTAGCCCTAACAATAGCTTTTTTACTGGACCTCGAGGCGGCATTTAGTTTCCGCTTCACCTCAGTGATGTTCGGATCCTTCTTAGCAAGCGCCGTGGTCCAAGCCTTGTAGGCAGATTGCTTGATACGTCTAGCATCTCTGCAAGGCCGGCTAAACCACGGACGCTTACTTGCTCCTGTTGCGATCCAGCGGTTGGGAATGTAGCATTCCATACCAGCTAGAATCGCCTCAGCGACTGCTGATGCACAAGAGCTTGGATCATCTGAGCTGAAGCAGAGCCGCCTCCACGGGTACGATGCGAAGAATTCTCGTAATCCATCCCAGTCTGCCGACTTGTAGTGCCAGACATGCCGCCACTGAGGTGGCCTCGGTGGTTCTGGCCGTGCGAGTGACACTTGCGCCCGGACGAGGCTGTGGTCCGAAGTACCGAGAGGTGCTTCCACAGTTACGGAGTATTCTGTCTGTGTTTATTTTATAGAAAACGGATAAACGGATTTGAGGAAATTTATGAACAGTGTTTTTTTTTTATTTATTTATGTGTGTGTATTTAAGTGCTTCGGAGAGCACATTAAGCCGTCAGCCCCGGTTACCATACAAACATATCAGGAGTCCTTACGAGTACATGAAAATAGAGAGTATCCGTTTGGTAGCAGAAAAAGAACATGACCACTCCATTTCATCATAAGGTTGTCGTAAGCCGCGGTAGCCTAGTGATATGGGTAATGGACTGCTGAGACGAGGTCTCGGGTTCGCTCCCAGGTCTTACCATGGCACACACCAATGACTTTTCGATGCTTTTCGAGGTTATGTATGGATTAATGGCAATAGGCTCGCCACCTATTATTACATTGGGACCTAAACATAAACTTGCGAAATGTGGGTGCTAGCACCTCTGACTACCTCTTCGGGGATATAGCCGCTGATGACTGATGAGGCCGTCAAGCTGAGCTACCATTGTAACGCTGTACGTGTTTGTAATGGTGACCCTCCTTCTTGAGACTTTGCCTACAGCTTACTATCAGATGAGGTGAAGTCAAATCGACGTGCCATAAATAAAATAAAAAGACAAATGGAAAACGCAGACGATATTATCGCAAGAGAAGAGAAAAACCCTGTACCCTCACATCTGGCTAGCGTAGAAACAGTAGGCCAAAGTCTCCCAATATTGGAAGAGGGCTATGACTAGCAGTAGATTGCGATAGACTAATTTTATTATATTTAAAAATTTGCACACACAGAAAAACACTACTTCAATTTTGAATGTTGACAAGTAGGTACAATGGCACTACTTATTTCTCCGAAAAGATTCTCCCAGCAGACCGGCGAGAGGAGATCGCGGAAAACAAGAAAACAGGTTTAAATGATAATTGTTTGGTTTAAACACAATAATTTCAGAGGTTTTTGAGCTGGTTCATAGTCTATCCATGTTAATCGCATGAATTACAGTAAATTCTAGTGCCATTATCAAAGGTCATAATGTCTCGAGCCTAGGGCCAACAATTACAAGTCTTAAAATAAATTCTGCCATTTTGTTTCGAAGAAAATTAAACACAGAAAACGATTTTAAGTTAAATTCTTAGAATCTGATTCCTTAATGAGCGTCTATTCTAAAGATTAAATAAGAATTTGTATGTTAAACGGAAAATACGATTAGAATTGTAAATATTCCGTCGGCAAACGTTTTATTTATATGTCTACGCTAATTATAAAGCTGAAGAGAATTTAAAAACAAAATAATTCCTTTTTTATTAGAGCCGTGTTGATTCCCTGTAGACTAGCTGTACCTCATCTCTTCCCGTGACTGTTGAAGAAGGTGACTAAAGACTCGAGATTTTCTCCATCTGAATGTATTTTGACAAAAAAGACAAAATATTAGGGTCGGCAGCACGTGTGTGACGCCTCTGGTGTTGCAAACATCCATAGGCCACGGTGACCGCTTCCCATCAGGTGGGCCGTGTGCTTGTATGCCACCTAAGTGGTATAAAAAAACTCCAAAAAATTATCGTTATATTATCGTTGGTGAAATGTGGGTGTTAATATACCTCTGCGCGTGCCTTCAGGGATTTACAGGTCACACCTATATGTATGTTATTAGATAGCTCAGTCAAGAATAGCCATAGTCAATATATAGTAAGATAATTTTGTTTTAAGAATATTTCAAACCTTTGTTTAGAGAATATATCAAAGAAAACAATATTCCAACAACGTGCGTAGCAGTCTACGGTGAACTTATTATGTCGTAGTTAATTTGCTACGCCGTAGATCGCTACGAGATTTTACTTCCTCGGGCTTAGTGGGTAATCTTGACTTACAATTTTAAGCCGCTTGAAGGTTTTACAGAAATGAGGGTATAAAGTGACTTATAAAAATATTTCCTATGGGTTACGAAGCTATTACTGTATCATAGATATATACAGTCTCGTCCCTTTCCGTAAAATTTTGAAAAAATTATATTATTTTTACCTGACCACAACAGCGAGGGTTATGTTTTCCAAGTTACTATTCAGTTATAAAAAACACTATTCTTCAACTACACGTTTCTTCGATGTCTATTGAGGATGAGTAATACGACAGCAGAGGAGTTTAAATCATCCAACCATAAAAATATATCAAACCAATCCACACCAAGGTTTCACTTCTCTCACTACTTGGGGTCAAAATATATGCTGCGAAGTATACACAGTATTGGGGTACGCAAATTGCGGCGTCCATAGAAACGGCCATACGCCAATGAGCGTTGTGGGCACCGAGTTCTTATCTGCAGACCATTAATCATTTTCTTGAGGGCTTGGTTTAAGATTACGGTAACAGCGGTTTCAGGTTACCCTTGTCTGAGTTTTATATGTTTCAAGAAGTGGGTCAGTAGTCGTTCAACTTCGAGAAAGAACTCGAAAGGATTTAGCTAGGATAAGCACCAATTGCCACGCCTCAGAACGATGGTCTTAGTATGTCGTGCCAGTTATGAGCTACTAAATCTACTTAAATAGGAGTTTATCTTTCGTCACACTGCAATTTTAAATTTAAAAAAAAAAACAAACATTTAAAGGTAGTCTTTAAGCACAAGCTGTCAAAATAAAAAAAAACTAAGATTTCTTTTCGTTTTCAAAGCAGTTTTTCTACATAATTTGTGAACGCGACGAAACACGCATGCGCGATCAGCAAATTTATTTTGACGTTTATAATTATTATAACAAACATAATATGTACACTGTAATTTTAACTGCAAATCTATATAATTATAAAAAGTTTATTTTTATCTGCGATAGACTCAAAAACTACTGAACGGATTTCGAAGCGATTTCCTTTGTTTGAAGAGGTTTGGTTCAACTTAAAATCTTACATTTGTTTGATTGCAATCGTTTAAGTAGAACCAGATTTATGATTAGTAATATAGAATTTAAGTTGCACAGATGGCGCTTAGGTCGCGATAACCGACAGCCAAGCGGGCGGTGCCACTAGCATAATATAATACAATATTATACATATTGAGAACTCACTTGTACTTTTCCACAGTATTTTTATTTTTTAATAGACCTGACCGGTTTCGCCTTACGGCATCCTCAAAGGTTTACGATGACATACCCGGTCAGGTCTATTAAAAAATAAAAAATAAAAATACTGTGGAAAAGTACAAGTGAGTTCTCAATATGTGTAACAACAAATTCCACCAAGTGCCATCAATCAACAGTATAAATAGTCTAATACAATATTATATTTGCAGTTAATAATATTATATTATAATATAATATTGGAAGGACAGTGGCATGGATAATACCACCATTCACTACACGAAGTTCCGCTCTACTCATACAACTAAAACTCAACAGATTAGTGTGAGGCTTCTAAACGATTCTGAGATAACTTTATCTTGGGGTTGAGGATACAACTTGTGTACAGAACGGACTGCCTGTCTTCATACCAAACTGATAAGGCAATTAGGGAACACCCAACTTGTTTGCTCGGTAGTTTTATCTATTGTGAGTGGACCCCGTAGACAGAGATTGTTCTGGTGGAGTAGCAATATTGTTTTCATTTTGAATTTAGAATTCATATTGGACTGGGATAGGGATGTTCTCAACTTCTGTATCCTATGCGGCTGTTTAGTGAACGTGATTACTACTTTACATAACAGAACTTGTCCTAGCCTAAGTCAGATCATCATCATCATCATTTCAGCCATCTAATTGACCTCCAGTCTGACTGATTAGAGGCAGTCTGCATCTAATGGATACCCGCAACTCTGGCTATATCATCCGACCATCTCGCAGGGGGGCTGTAGTTATACCTTGACTTACCAATACGTGGTCTCCATAGGAGAATCTTCCGGCTCCAACGGTCCTCTGTTCTTCTTGCTTTAAGGCCCGCCCTTTGCCACTTCAGCTTGCTAACCCGGTAGGTTATATCGGCAACTGTCATCCGTATACGGATCTTCTCGTTTCTGATTCGATCCATAAGAGAAATTCCGAGCGTAGCCTTTTCCATATCTCGCTATGTAACCTTGAGCTTTCTTATGAGGCCTATAGTGAGGGTCAACTTGATATAGTTATGTGTTATACATATACTAGCTGACCCGCGCAACTTCGTCTGCGTCCCTCCCTTTTTGCAACATTTTTCACTTTTGCTCCGCACCAGTTGGTTGTAACATAATGTTATATACATATAAACCTTACTCTTCAATCACTCTATCATAAAAAAAACCACGTCAAATTCCGTTGAGTAGTTTTAAAGATAATAAGCATACATAAGGATATAGGGACAGAGAAAGCGACTTTGTTTTATACTATGTAGTGAATATATGTATGTAATGATGTTATCAATTCAGATTTAAATCAACAAACAACTATTTATCCGAATATTTTGGACCACACTTGGACTTTCATTAAGCCCCTCTGTCTGTATATGTGAAGTGTGGAAATTTGAAAAGTTGTAGTTGGATGTTTATAATTGAGTTTGTATGAATTTTCACAACTTATTTGGCTCATACTGGTTTTATTATGATTTTACATGACTGTGTAAGCGAGGGTAATGATTTAATCTCAAAGGTATGACTGGACAGATTTCAATGAATGAGGTCACAAATAAAAGGTGTTCTGACAGGAACACACACTTTTAATATTTCTTCGTGCAGAGTGAGTTTATCATTATATAATTGAAACTAGCTGACCCGCGCAACTTCGTCTGCGTCACCCCGTTTTTGTAACCTTTTTCATTCCTGCTCCGTACCTGTTGGTCGTAGCATGATGTTATATACATATAAACCTTCCTCTTTAATCATTCTATCTATTAAAACAAATCGCATCAAAATGCGTTGCGCGGTTTTAAAGATTTAAGCGTACAAAGGGACAAGAAAAATAGGGACAGAGAACGCGACTTTATTTTATACGATGTAGTTGAAATTAATGAATAGAAGAATTAAATATAATACCGTAATAATAATGATATAAGAGGATTGAATATAATATATAAGGATTCATTGTCTAAGCATGTAAGTAGCGATTGTTATTCGTAATGTGTAGTTGTGTAATAAATAATAAATAAATAAATATTTTAAGACAATCTACACAACGCTACCTAGACCCATAGTAAGCATAGTTTAACTAGTTTGTGTTACAGGTTTTAGAATGCGGATAAACATACTTAAATACATTTTTTTTTGTAAATACATATCTACATTTTATACATAGAAACACCCAGATCAATGCAAATATTCATATTCATGCACACAAATATTTGCACTGAGCGGGAATCGAACCCACACCTCCTGGTTAGCAGTCGCGTTCACTACCGCCAGGCCACGGAGGTCGTCGTGCGATGTGTAGATGCTGGATTTATTGGGAAAGGAAATGGAATAAATGCATTCGTTTGTGATATGATGGAAGAATTCTTATTGATTAAACCCTGTCTCGAAGTGTAGCTAATAGTATGTATGTAAGAAATCGCTTCAGCCTATATCAAGGGCTATCCCTTACAAGTCTAGTGACAAGGTGACACAGCAGAAATACCATTCATCGCGGTTTCTATGGCCTTCGGTTGATAATACAGAGTTTTTGCCGCTTGTCCGCCTCATAATACCGGGGATTTACCCGTGTTCAGTGTTTTTCTTTGTACATATTTGCGTTTTCATGCTCTTTCAATAAGTATGTGAGAGTGATGTGAAGATCACCTATATTTTAGTTGTGTAAGTATTTTTGGGAGTAAGTTAGGTAGCTACCACTAAGTTAGATAGTATATTTATGAATATGATGTTTTTACTGAGTAACTTTTATACGAAACCGGTGTTAAATTGTTTTCTGAATTTTATAATACAATATTATAACTGAAAATTGCTTGTATAATTTGTTATATAATTAAAATTAATTATATCACAAATTATACAATCAATTTCGGTAGCTTAGTGGTTAAAGAGTCGGCCTTGCGATCACGAGGTCTCGGGTTCGAACCCTGGACATTACACTATTGTCGTAAACCCCTAAAACAAGCCATTATTTTTGTTGTTAATATTCTTTTGCTATATTTCTATTCTATTCGGTTGCTAATATTTTTGAGAAAATAAATAAAATAAAAAGTGTCTCGTTGACGGTAACAGGCTCCCTTGATTTGACGAAACATTTTGCGACATACCCGAATCGAACGTATGCGACTGTGCCTGTACTCCTTTAAATAAACAAGCGTGAATATTATATATAATATGTTAATATAAAAATAAATCAATACATACATAAACAGACCATTGAATAAACATCAAAGTGATATTGGATCAATTAAGGTGTGTATACACTGGCATTGATTACAATATTTTTCTTTGTTTGATATGCAGATTGAATGGCGCTGGAATAGCTCAAGGGAATTACTTGATTGGGATATTGTAAGCTACGTGGCACAGTGGTTGTGACTGTTGTGGGTTATGAGTTCGATACTAGAATCAGACTATGTCATTCATTCTCTGAACCTATTTCCAATTCTGTTAAATCGGCTTACTAGTCTAACTGAAATGCGACTGAACTATTTTCAATGAATACACTGCTATCGGACCTCCACAACCAAATTGGCGACATTGAAGTTATATAGTTAGGCTAATCGGATTTTTGAAGTCAACTATCCGTAACAAATGTTGACATGTCAACCGAAACCGACGGCTTAACGTGCTCTCCAAGGGACGACCAGATCAGTGCGAATAGCCATATTCATGCATACAAATATTTGAACTGAACGGGAATCAAACCTGCGCGTCCTGCGTAGCAGACGTGTTCACTACCGTCATGTCAAAATACTTCAACGCTAGTAAAAAGACTTCTTAACTGATGAGATATGATATATACTTCAATATTTTAGGTTACAATAAGCAATAAAATTTACCCCAAAACCTAAACACATACCAAAACAAAATAAATTCAGTAAAATATTACATAATACTTTAAGTGCTAGCACGTTCTCGAATAAAATCTTACGGCGCGACAGGAATTATGAGACGCTTGCAACTTACTTAAATAAGTGTAACTAAAATTTAATCACGTCTGCACACACCCTAATATATAGGGTTGCCACCGTCCGGCACGTTTCGCTCATTAAAGTAATGAGTCCGTGGACATAGCGATTTAATTGCACTACTGTGAGCTGTGGCAACCCTGACACAAGTGTGTTTATAATTGTTGCAATTTTGAACACCGAAATTCACTTTTTAAACTTTTGTTCGTGAATAATTGTATGATTTTATAAGGATATTGTAGGCGACTGTACTATAGAGCTGTCATGCATACATTTTGACGTTTCTTCTATTTTTTTTTTCTTAAAATGGCTTCTGCGGCCTAATCAATTACGCCAGTCTTTTAAACGTAATCTATCTATACTATTATGTAATTGTAAAAAGTTTGTTTGTCCGCGATGGATACAAAAACTACTGAACGGGTTTCGATGCGGTTTTATTGCTTGAAGGGATTTGGTCTAACTTAAAATCTTACGTTTGTTTTTTCAATCGGTTAAGTAGAACCAGAGTTATGATTAGTAATATAGAATTTAAGTTGCACAGATAGCGCTTAGGTCGCGATAACCGACAGCTACGTGGGCGGAGCCGCGGGCATAGGCTAGTATGAAATAATGGTGAAACGCCAATGTCAATTTTTTCAAGGAAATCTATCCATGATTATAATCTATTTAGAACCACGTTAGCCATGCCAGTAAACTTGTTCTTGTGTTCGTGTATAAGTTGATGTAATCGCTGTATTTTCCCTGGGTTGAACCGCGGGTAATAGCTAGTGTTTCATAAGTAAATCTATTCCTTGAAGGTTGAGCCGCATCTCATTGTTAAGAGATATATTTCATTTGGTTGGGTTTAGGCATAAAATGGGTTAAACTTTGTGTCAAATATTTTCAATATGAAACATGTATTTTATTCCTAAACTTTATACTGAATACCACAGGTTTGATCAGGGTCTTTTCTATTAAAAAACTGTCAGACACAATCTAGAACCTTCTCTATCCGATTTTTAAAGAAAACTCCAAGAAAAGCTTTATGTAATATTGAAAATAAATATTCTTCTCGTGTGATAATTGTTAACATCTATCATACTTGTAAGTGATCAAATATCAGGTAGAAATACATGTTATGGACTAAATATGTTACTATGTTACTTTTGACAACCTCCGTGGCGTGGCGGTAGTAAACGCAACTGCTACGTAGAAGGCGTGGGTTCGATGCCTGCTCGGTGCGAATATTTGTGTGCATGAATATGAATATTTGCATTGGTCTGGGTGTTTCTATGTATAATATGTATGTATTTACAAAAAAAAAGTATCTAAGTATGTTTATCCGCATTCTAGAACCCATAACACAAGCTAGTTAAACTATGCTTACCATGGGTCTAGGTGGCGTTGTGTAGATTGTCCTAGAATATTTAATTATTTATTTAACTACTGCTAATAATAAGTGTGACTTCGTCCGTCTAAACCATGAAATTATATTTAGAGGAACCATTATGTGTGACATACGTACCTTTTCTCAAATCCTAGGCGTGAGAAAGTGACAGAGTATACGTCCCGTGAAAAGTTTTTTTTTTAAAAAAAGCAAGTTAATATAACTTTGATAGAAATAAACAAGGTGTAAGGGGAACGCTCCCGAAACCGAAGGCCCCTGGTAGTACTCATGGTACACAACATATTATCGGCATGAAGAAAAAATACGGCAAAACAATTTTTTTTATTTTTTTTTTACTTTTTTTCCCATTGTTTGCACTCCATCATATCAGTAAAGCTAAATGAAACGAAAATTCCATGAAAAATTCCTCACTGCAAAAAAAGAACAAGTAGCGCTATCTTGCGAGTTCATGTTTTTTCATGAAATTTTTGTTTCATGCAGCTATACTAACACGATCGAGAGTGAATAACGCAAGTTAAAAAGTTAAAAAAAATTGAAAAATAAAAAAAATTGCGTTGCCGAAATTTTTTTAGTGCCAATATATTGTGTACCATGAGTACTACCAGGGGCCTTAGGCTTCGAGAGCGTTCCCCTTACAGCCTGTATATATTACAGTGACCCTTGTCTCCTACTGAGTAGGTATAATTTGCCGTTGTTAGAACTTCTCCCGATACAATTATCCCTATCCCAGACCTTCATAACTTCAATCGGCTATCAAACCTATCATATCAATGTCATTAATTATTGCGATAATATAATGGTGCCTTTGGGACAAGCAGAAATGACGGATCGCATTATGATGCTAATATTTATAGATATGATGGTAAGTTGGTTCATTCTTGTTTTGGTATATTTGGATATGATGGTCCTAGGTTCGATTACGTAAGGCAATTTTAGTATTCTGAGTAGAACTTTAAAACAATTAGCCTCGAATGAAATTCCACTATTAGATTGGAAAAAGACATGATGCTATCCCCCGTATTAATTGAGCAGTCTGACTAAATACAGCGGTTAACAATAACCTATATATATATATATATACACATTTCAACAAAAAAATCTATCAAAAATAAAATATCCCTAGACAATTTTGAATTATAGATTTTTTTGTTGAAATGTGTATATATATATATATATATATATATATATAATATAAAGTCGTCATTCAAGAGGGCCTTCGCTGCCCTAGGTCAGTCTGGGCGTGAGGGATCTGCTCTGCAATTGATAACCCAAGAAGGTCGTGCTGTTTTGTTAGGTTCAAGTCCAACATAACCACCTTCGCGGACTTCGTCGAGCGGTATCCATGGGGATTTTTGAATCAATAAAAAAAGTATAAAGCCTAAGATCATGAAAAATTTGATACCTGTTATGACCATATTCTTGGAAATAAACGTTTCTTTCTTTCTTTCTTTCTTAAGTCCTTATAAGTAGCAGTTGCTCTCATTCAAGAGCTATCGGGGCAGTTATTACATGAATTCAAATTGCAGCCTGTATAAGCACACAAAACACTTCCTACCCGCCTAATGACACAGACGACATATGCTTTGCAAAACATTAATCATCTCAGAATGCTATTACTGAGGCATGATGTCTTTTTGCTTGTACGGTAACCTACTGTTATATTCCGTATAAATCATCTACTGTTCGTTTGTTCGCTTTAAGATGAGACTTATGGATGGTGAAGCGAATTTCTGTTGACATTAATGTGTTTAAAGTGATATGGAATGTTATATGTATAGCCTGTCCTAACCGAGCACATCTCCATCTTATAGGTTACTAAAACTAAAAACTCTACTAGCCTTACCAGTACCTCATATGTTTCTCTGAACCTTTTCCCAACTCAGTTGGGGTCGGCTTTCCAGTCTAACTGTGATGCGGCTGAACTTCGATATTTTCCGTGAAGCGATTGCCATCTGAACTCGATGGCGAAATAGAAGTTCCAAGTTAGACTGGTTGAACTTTTGAGGGCTCCAACTACCCATAACGACTGCCATAGATGTTTGTATGACAACGGGGACCTACGGCTTAACGTGCTCTCCGAGGTACCAGTACCTCATAAAAGTAATATTATTTTAATGTTACTTTATTCTGTAACTCTCGGGTCTATGGAGTCACGGGTCTTTGGAAGGCGTGTGTCGGACCGAATCCAAGACGTAGAGGCCCTTTTCAGAGAATTTCATTATGCTAAGGATACACACGTGACGGATACCATCCCTGGGCGCACAATATGATACACCCGGGGATGGTCTCCACCAGGTGCAGAGACTATTGCTGTACAGCGCTATGGCCGCGATGGAAACTATAGTCATGGGCTATGGTGTTGAATATTGGATGGACTGGTAAATGGGCTATGGGAATTATTATCATTATTATTCTTGACCAGGCAGCAGTTCAAATCAAATTTATTTCATAATACTCGTTGTACAATATTTTACATAAGTTTTGCGATTCAACTGATAATGACTATATCCTGCTTCCTCTTCGTTCCTTCTTCATCAGCCTAAACTTGAGTTCACAAATGAATAATTAATTCGTATTACCAGCAGCGTCCGTCAGGATAAACAGTTATACTGTCTGGAATTATATGCTTAAAATGAATCTAGAAGTAGCTCTTACTAAAAAAAATAATTCGTTTAATTTGTTATAATTCACACTTGTCTTATAAAGAATCAGGTACATAAATATCGATGAACGACAACAAACCGAGTCCGACACTGTGAAAGAAAAGTAATATTGAAATAATATTACTTTTTTAAGGTGATAGTAAGGCCCCTATTCTTGTGTTGGGTCGCACATCTTTTAAGAGGAGGGGGGAAGGAGGAAAACTGTTTACAAATGTGCGAATGACATCTCTAAATGTAGCAAGTGTCAATAGGTACCAAAACCATGTCAAGTGGGCTAGGTGTTTGTTTGTATGAGTCGTACATAATATGTACATACGAGTATATAGAGTTTCATGGGTGCTAAAGACGGTTGTACTATAGCAGTTTTTTTTTTCTATTTTGAAATGTTAGTAAAAATATTCTACAACGTCATATCTAAAACCTAAGTAAGCTTAGCTTAGCTAGATAGTATTTAGCGAAGCCTCCGACTCACCATTATACCGTATGTGTTCTGCTTAATAGCGTTTCCAATGAGATTGATAATTTTGACTCATCTGTATCCTCACTGAAGCATTACTTATGGGAACATACTGCTGCTTTGATAATCCTCCTTGCTCAATAATTATGTAACAATGTACCCCTACCTTCATTAAGATATGCATGCTGTGTTCCCTTCCCGATGGGTAGACACTACCCATCACTTAAGATTTCGCATGTTAACCCACGCTATTAATATGTAGTGTCCAGTTTAGTGAACCTTAAAAAAATATTAGAAATATTAGGTATATCATATTTTAATCAAATAGATTTGTGTTTTGTAAATACATATATATTTTGTTAAATAAACACCCAGACTAATACAAATATACAATACATATTCATGCAATAAATTCGAATTGATGCGAGGGAATTTATTCATTTTCAAACAATAGTTATTATGTGATTAACAACGAAACATCCATTGTAATGAAATTTTGAAGCAATTAGTATGCTAAATGTTAAATTAGAAAACCTGTTGCTTTAAAATGTCAGTACATTGATTGGGTGAAGTTATCAAAAATAATGGTAACATAATTCATTGAGACCGATAGTTCGTATGATCGTCGGAAGATGGCTCCCACCATCGCCCCAAGATGGTTGTAGAGGAGAATTTGAATGGTCTAGACGTGACTTCGCGGTTACAGTACTCCTCTTGTAAGGTAAAGATTGTGGCTTCAATCAAGTTCCGTCGGAGCAATTACTTTTTCTGATCTAAATGTATTTGAAATATCCATTCATCGTAACTTTTGTGTTCATAAATCATCATCATTCTCTCTTTTCCGTGAAGCGACTGCCATCTGACCTCCACAACCAATGGTCCAATGACCAATGGCAATATCGATGTTCCAAGTTAGACTGGTTGAACTTTTGAGGGCTCCAACTACCCGTAACGACTGCCATAGAATTTGTATGGCAACCAGGACCGATGGCTTAACGAGGCACGACCAAACCAGTGTAAACAGCCATATTTGAGCTCACAAAACTAATAAACTTTTTCCAATGAGCGGGGATCAAACCGTAGCAGTCGCGTGCACTACCGCCACAACACGCCATGGAGGAAAATATACAATAAAATATAATAACTAATATACTTATAAAATATGAGTATCATAATTATACGTCTAATAACTCTCAAGTATCTAACATGAGAGTGGAATATCTTACAAAATATAATAATATAATATATATTTAATTTTCAATCTAAAATCCTCTTGTATTATTAAAGTTTCACATTTTCAGACATCACACAAACATTATACATACAAGAATTCATTTTTAATATCACGCGTACTCAAATTTAACTTTACAGATATTCATTACATACTTTTAACATATTATGTTTTAATATTCACACGGTGTATATCATGATGTACTTCGAAAATAACCCGCCAAGAGATCAAAGACCTGCAAGTTGAATGTCACCTGGATACAACTCTAGTTAATAGAGTACTGTATCGAATACTCGCTTACGAGGGTGCCTGAATTAGCAACGCGAGTTTTTGTGACTATATACGGGCTGAAAATTGCTCACTGCGCGCTCTGGCGTTTCCACTTTTCATTCTCTGAATTCAGTTGGGATCGGCCTTCTAGTCTGTCTAAGATGTCTATCTATGATATTTTCCGTGAAGCTAACATCGGACCTCCAGAACTAAATTGGCGATATCAAAATGCTGTAGTTAGGCAAGTCGGGCTATTGAGGACTCTAACTACCCGTAACGACTGCCCTAGATATTCGCATGGCAACTGGGACCAACGGCTTAACGCAGTCACGATCAGATCAGTGCAAATAGCTCTGTTCATGCATACAAATATTAGCTGAGAAACTGAGCAGGGAACGAACCCGCGCCTCGCTTAGTAGTCGCTTTCACTACCGCCACGCAACTTTATTAACTACCTAGCCTGATGGTGAGCTGAAAGCAAAGTCTCAGGAAAGCGGGTCACCATAACAAACACACAGTTGTACAATGGAGGCGCTCAGCTTGACGGCCTCATCAGACGCTTTTTCACGCCCCGCTTGAAGGACCCCGGGCTGTAGGAAGAAGGGAACACGTGCGCCGGTAAAGAATTCCAAGACTTAATGGTGCGGCAGAGGAAAGACTTACAGAACCGCTTGGTTCTTGATGGAATATTCTACACCGTATGCGGGTGACATCTAAGCCTTGCACGTGTTGTCCTGTGTTATATTTCCATTACCATTACCCATTCTTACTTACGCATCCAAGATACACTTTTTCTGTATTCCCATCTCTCCTATATTTTTATATCTATCGAATATTTCTGTAACGCAAAAACAGCTATGTTAGTAACGGTAGTTCTTTCAACTATATACCCGTATGTTTCCCTAGGGTTGTCGCATGAATCCTGATTGCACCGTACGTGCCACGAATAACGTTACGATGTTATCTGATACCGTAAACGGTTATTTATTGGATAAATCTGTGGTTATTTCGACTGGTTACGCGTTGACCGTAGAGACATCTCCATCTTTGTTTATATTTGAAGGCTGGATTCTGTGAACAGTTCTCACATTGAGAATTTATGAACTGTCTGTAAATAGATGGTTATTTTGTGTTAGTAGTTTTAGGGAGCAATTGTAGTGTATATTTTGTACAGCACTGTTTATGTCCGATAGATCTGAAGTAACCAGGTTAGCTGAACTACCTAGTAATCCTAGAATGTATTGCATACATCGTGAAATAAATATGTGGTGGTGTATGGTAGGAATGTATAAGGAAATGAAATATAACTATAAGTCTGTAGGTCGTGGGAATGCAACGCGCACGGGAATTTCATCAGCATGCGGTGTCAGGGGGAGCACTTCCACTTATCCACGTTTCGCCAATTGCAACCCCCACCTGATCCCCCCCCCCCCCCTCCTTATAATATTTTTCCACTACTTAGTACTAAAAGAACCGATGTGAACTTACTATAAACAGATTATAAAGTAGTGTAATACAAAATGAATCGTGAAATATCTTGGTAAGTGCATAACTCGAAGACAGCTGGACCAATTCAAGTAATTCTTTTTTTTTTATTTGTTCCTTTAACTCTACGGAAGGTTTCTATGGAGCAGCAGGAATGGGATCAGAAATCCACGCGAGCGGGCTGCTAGCAACAGCTAGTTTATACTAAAATTAGTACAATTTTACTTGCGCCTTCACTTAAATGGTTAGTTAAAATTTGACTTCATGCCATCTCGCGTGTCACCAAACTCGAGCTCACAAAACTAATAAACTTCTAAGGCCATAATTACACTGTTAGACAAACACGTCCATGTGATCCAATTAGTGACAACCCTAAACTAGGTTGTCGCTTCCCATTATTTTAATCACCACTTCGTGACTAGACCCTTCCTTATAATTTATAATTGTAAGGATATGTTTAGACTTGCGATGTATTTTCTTTGACGTTGCAAGTAAAAAAAATGAAAAAATATTTTCGATTTTTTTTATCAAATTTCATGCCGGAAAGTGAATCCCAGATAATCCGCCAATATAAGTAGATACTTCTCCTAATCCTATACCAAGGTTTGTTGTATAGGAATTAGTCAAAATCAGTTAATTGTCACAATCTGTTACAATAGTTGTTAGTAATGGTCTCGCGAGTTTAGATTTCTTTTTATCACCTCAAAAAATAGTGTTTGAGATAATTTTGGTAACTTTCAACACTTATATAAAGTGAAGATAATTTTTCTTCATGTGTAAGCCAAGTCTTCTTAAACTTTTACTAAAATTCATTTACTTTGACTTACATTTAACTTTTTCTTTTTTAATTCACTTAAGTAACTTATTTGGTTAGTATGTGTATGCATAGTATGTTTTAGACCACTAATAAAAAAAACTACGATTCGAATAATCTATAGAACGCCACCTAAATTGATACATTTAATTACAGATACTCCCATGTATCGCTTCAAACGTTTCGCGACAATCCCACAATTATGTCACAAAGTTGTCAATGTACACAAGCCCTTATTTACCACACCCAGTCATTTTATATAGATAATTAATGATCATTAAAGTACATAATTTAGAGAATGAATGACGAGGCCCGAAATGAAGGAGATATTTTTCGGTTCAGAGGTTAAGTTGTCAAGAATATATTGATGGGTGACCGGGGAGCTATTGCGAAAGACTACTAAATGACTATAGATTATTTTTCTTGTTAATGTAGTAATTACAGACTCTTCATATTCTTGGAGGCTTCATTAATGAATTTCATCATACATATACTTTGCCTCAAAGAGCACGCGCAACTTTTATGTATATTTATCCATAGGGATATCCGCACGGTGAAAAAAAGGTAACCAACCCGTCATGATCTAAACGAACAACTATATTAATCAGCTACAGTGTAAGATTTTTAGTTGGACTAAACCCCTTCAAACAAAAAAAACCGCATCGAAATCCGTTCAGTAGTTTTTGCGTCCATCGCGAATAAACATATTTTTTTTACAATTATATTATAGTAAGATAGATAGAAGAGAAATGAAGAGATATGTTTGTGTCCCCATGCTATTTTTTTTTTATCCCCACGGATACCACCTCCGCCAAAACCGGTGGAGGTAATTATATCGGACTCGAACCCGGAGGTGAGATTATACAAGACATAGAGTATACAGAATTCTCCCATATCCAAGTCGCTGTGTTTATCCTAATCGACACAATCTTGGAGGATTAAATCTAATGGATAAACTTAATTATCTATCTGTATGCTCAGCAGCATGTACCTACTGAGTAAATATGTACAATACACACTGATTGTTACTCTGTAGCCTTAGCACGAAATACTATCGAATTCGTAATGTAAAGGTATCGACAGAACGGAGCATTGCGATTGGCGGGCTACACACGCACACAGGTTCACAAGCGGCTGACTGCCAATCACAATGCTCCGTTCTCTAGAAACCTTTACATTATGAATTCGATAGGAGTTCATGCTAGTGCTACTGTTCACGGCTCATAGCGTTGTTCTAATTGCTTGAGTATTTACACTGGGTGGCGAATGCAACTTTCTATTAAACTCAAGGCGATAACTGATTCTAAGGGAAAATTTTCATTTGTGAACCACGTGTCCTTAATCAGATTTTATCTTTTATGGTTTTATCAGACTTAAACCTACAGCGAATCGATACTTGTAGTCTGAGTGAATTCACAAGGCCGGCTTATTCTTAACTAGCTGTTGCCCGCGGCTCCGCCCACGTGAACTTCTGATCCCGTTCCCGGTGCCGAGCATTTTTATATTTATTCACCTTTTAAACGAAGGCCTGGACAAATAATTCAAGACCTAAATTAGTCAAATCATTTAGACGTTCATAAGTAGTGCTTGTGCGGCTAAGCACGTAACTCATTTCCTTGTTATTTACCGCATAGCAAGGAATCGGATCAAAAAAGTTTTTTTCAAATTTATTTAGCTGCAATATTTTCTTTTAAGAATTTATTCGGCCTACCCATTTTTTTACAAAGTGCCTGATTGGCGACCATAGGCTGGCCCTCTATTATGTGGGACCGAAAATCATAGTTAGTAAAATGAGGGTGTTTATTAACCTCTGCTTACCCCTACGGGTTATACGAGCGTGAGCATATGTATGTATGTTTTCAAAATAGTATAGAATTTTTTTTCTGTCCATTTTCTTTGTCCTTGAACTCTTCTGATCCTTCATTCTTTGTTGTAGATCCACCAACGGCACCGATGATCACCGGCTACGTCCCAGGGAAGACATTGTCTGCTGGTACTGTTCAAAAACTATCGTGCATTTCATCTGGAGGCAATCCACTTGCTACTCTGACGTGGTTCAAAAATGACAAAAAGGTATACATATTGATACTAGTACTTTTTCAGGATATTAATTATTGAACCTAACCTCAAAGTTTTACATTAACAGTTATGAACATTCCAATTTTGCTTCATAGCGACTCATACTGCAGTTTAATTCTTGGAAAAGCTATGGAATTGAGGATATTTCAATATTTCAGAGTACTAATAACAGTACAAGTAGATGTTAAAAAGTAATAGTAGTAGAAGTATATATTAAAAACATAATAAAAGATAACGATAATCTAGTGAGGTGAGTTTCTTGCTGATCTCTTCTCAGTAGATCTAACTACCGAACCAGCGAAAGAATCATTTTCAAATGATTTATTTATTATAAACCATAATATTTTTAACAAATGTAGGTACATATTTTTTAAACTTTGAGATTCATAAGTGCTCTTTATGTGCCTAACCTGTATAAACGAAATTGATTTAAGATCTTTGAACTAAGATTTTAGATCCAAATCATTCATATAGCAATTGTCTAACGGTGTATCTCTATTCCAGATCCATTCAGTAACAAAGCAGACTGACCGATCAGTTTCGGCCGAGATTTCAATACTGACCAACGTCACCGACAACCAGGCCCAATACAGATGCGAGGCAACCAATAGCGCGACGGAGATACCGCTGTTTGAGACAGTGACGTTAAACGTTTATTGTAAGTACCTACAAGTGTTCCGAATTCAAATTCATTCCATGACAGGTCGTAAAGCGGGATGGTCTTGTTTATTCTGCTGCTTGACTCAAAAACGAATTGGGTACGTGTTAAAAAAGTGTTGACACGGATTCTTACATGTTTATTTGGGTCAGAAGATATTTGTATGTGTTCTTCTAAGTTTAATATTGTTTCATTAATAAACTACATTATTTCGTAAATCTATTTTAAACCTAGAATCAGAAAAAAACAATAGAGAATCAATTTAGGAAGTTATGCTATAAAGGCTAATATAAAATCCAGAATTATATGGATGATAAGCAAGCTTGGAAATAAGCTGTTCACTAAACTTGTAAATATTGGTATATAGATCAAAAAAGAAAAGCCGGGGTCGCGTGTCAAACCGGTGGTCCATTTGCTGATTAACTTATAGTATATTATTAATTTTGACTTTTCATGAGTGCCTGAAAAAATATTCTTACAATTGAAAATTAATTCACTGTTCTTTATAATAATTATATTCAGTATCTATTTAAATCAACTGTTTCATTGCAACTAAAACAAATGGAATATCGGCTGCCGGTGTAACAAACCCGCATCTAATCATATCAATATTTGAAAGGCTAAAGCATTCAACCGATAATCTCTTTTCAATTATGCCTTTATAATGACGTTTGAGATCAGTTCTCTGTGAATATTCGATGTTACTTACACTCTCTTGCATTTCTTCAATAGTATTTTTTGCTATTGTGTATCAATGCACATTATTTATGCACTTACCTAACACTTAGATTTACGAAATCATCATTCTCTGAACCTTCTCTCAACTCAGTTGGGGTCGGCTTAGATTTACGAAATGTTAACCATTTTTTTAAACAACTAAGGTGCCATCAAGCTATGTTTGACTCACCTAATGTAAAGTAGTTACCGTGGCCTATGAACGTTTGCAATAACAGGGGCGTTGCACTCATGCTGCCGCCCTTGTAAAATGGATAAAGGTTTAGAGTTTCTGTGCTGTCAGTACAGAAGACAAAGCAGGGTTTCATTTATCATCACATAGCAGTCTCAAGTTAAGCCATCAGTTTTCCTACTGACTAAGCAAAACCTCACCATTGAGCTGTTGCAACCATACTCACGTCTAAAACAGAACGCAGGGTTTATTACAAGCCGCGGTTTTCTGTAGGGCCAAGTTACTTCCCCAGTTGAACTCCACAATTAGGACGGTAGATACCGTCATGTCCTACACTTAACTCTTGTTTTATGATGATGTTACATTACTCAATTAACTCTTGTTTTTAACAGTCGCCCCAGAAACAGTCAAAGTCCGAGTTGAACCAGAAGAGCTGAAGGTTGGAATCGAAGCCACATTGTATTGTAATGCTGCATCCAGTAATCCACCAGCGACTTTATCGTGGTGGCGTGATGGTATACCGGTGCAAGGTCAGAATTTGTAAAATCCTACTTAATTTACGAAATATTTTACTTAATGAACGAAATAGAGATATACCTCGAGGCACATAATATCTTGAACAAAAGTTCCGAGAGAAACGAGGCCCTACCATGCGGATTGTTTGGATATAATTTAGAATCAATGGTTGTAATAACGTGTCTTTGTAATTTTGTAATAACGTAACGACGCCATTGGATGCCAGATGGGCCGAATCATTAAACATCTTAAAAAAACGGTGAAAGATTATTACCTAACATCTTGCACATAGCAAGGATCTGTCGTGTTTCCCCACATTTTTTATGTGTTGAATATTATATGTATCTACTTATTTTCAGTCCTGGTATATGTTTATGATCTACATTCTATTATACTTATCAGAACCTTTTTATACTTTTTCTTAATTTCTCATATATATGTACTTTTTCTTATGTATATATATATTATATATATATATATATATATATAGCTTATTGTACCTATGCCAAAATTCATGTTAAATTTGGACGACCATTTTAATATACTTGTTTTTTTGCTGTTCATTCCTGTCCATCCAAAGATATTCTGGAAGAAATAAGGCCGCACATTGTACAATCTGCTATATGTTTATATCTATAGTGTAAATTTTTATCTTATTGTGTACAATGAAGAGTTATCTATCTATTTATGGTTTATAATTGGTATCAAACTGTGTGCCACTACTGTACCATTGTAATAGTGACCCACTTCTGTATTCATATTGACGTGTCCTATTTAAAAATTATCTTTTTAGGTCTCCCCATGCAATTGAAGAAAGGTCTTCATGGAGGTATGGTATCTACGATAGAACTGAAAATGAATATCACGAAGGATTTAAACGGAGCTGTGTATACCTGTCAGGCGATGAATGAAGCTCTGCAGAGAAGCGTCCATGATGCACTGGCTCTGAAAGTTTTGTGTAAGTGTATTTTAACATTATATGGAAGAAACACATCACATCTTCACCATATAGGAAAAATTACAAGGAATCTAAATCAATTCATACATTACAGATGCACCAATATTCGACGAAACTACACCATTTCCGAAAGTTGGAGTCGAAAACGAACCACTAATCATTGTTCTTCGAGCTGATGGCAACCCAGGAAGCATTACGTATACTTGGACAAAAGACGGACTTCCTATCACGCAGTCTTCTTACAGTACAGGCAGTAAGTTATATTGATATCATTTTTAAAACCTTATGGAATCTACCTTGATGTCTTTCTTCCTTCTTAGAGATTGACGTTTTGTCGAACAAGAATCATACCAAAGTTAAATTTTATTATTCTTAGATTAGCGGTGGCTTGAATACTTTTTAAAGTAGATAAAGTATTCAGTAGATACAGTATATACTATATAAATAAACTTCGATAAAGCATCAATAAGAAGCCGCAATAAATTAAAAAGATTAACAAATTTAAGTCTAATTTTGAAATTTTAAAATTCAAATATCATGAAATATTTAAACAGAGTGCCGCAAGTACTGTGCATTAATTAATTTTAGCATTTCGAAAGATCAAATTATATTATCAAAACATCAGTAATTTCTAATTAAAATGGTATATTGAATTTACCGAAATTCACTACAGTCAGATTCGTTGAATTTATACAAATAATAATTGCAGCATCAATCACTTGGTTAAATATTTGTGTTGATATTTACTGCTAGTACACTAGTGCTGTGAATTCAAACAAATTATAAGGTTTACTCAATAAAGTAAACAAATTCATGCATTGTGTCTAAATCATGAATGGAAAAGTTGAATTTGATTGAAACGAAATTGGCGTTACTATGGATTAGTAATATATTCAGTTCGAAATTTACCGCAACATGGGGTGAATACAAGTTTCAACAGCTGTTTAGTTTTCATGCATAATTCGGTATAATTTCAACTTTTAACACAACAATATGAATTAAACCTTATTTTATTACATCCCAGTGAAGTTCTAACGTTTTCAAAAATTACCTATTAATTATTTATACAGTAAAATTTTAAAACAATTTATGAACCTTTTCTTTTTTTTGGTAAGATTGCTTTCTCTCATTTTAGACATGTTATGTCTATCTAATTATTTTACTGACTAATTGTTATTAAGAATAATGAATCCAGTAACTAAATACATAAAAATATGATACTTTGATATTAATTATTCTGGATGTAATCGGAACCTAAAATACGTTAGTTTCTCGAAGTAAAAATTTCAAACAAAATAATGAATAAATGATTGATTACAAAGTTATATGAAGAGATAAAATTTAATAATAAATAATATATATTTTTTGACAATATACACAATATCACCTAGGCGCGTAGTAAGCATAGTTTAACTAAATAATAGCTTTTTGTAAATGCATAGAAACACCCAGACCAATGCATATATTCATATTCATACACAAATATTTTCACTGAGCGGGAATCAAATTCGCGCCTCCTGTACATCGGTACAGGAGGCGCGAATTTGATTCCCGTAGTGTATCGACACTACAGAGGTCATCACAAATCAAATCATCACATGATACAAACGATGATTTACAAGACATAAACAAAACGGAGATTGAAACATTGGATGCATATATATCCTTGGCATAAACAGTGGTGCGTTGATCGTCAAATCCTGCATCAGTTAAATCCCTGACAGAACCAGACTTAGTCGACCAACATGAGTACGATCGCCTTAAACCATTTATTGACGAACAAACGTACTTCGAACTAACATAATTATATACAGCTGACTAGTCCACAATGCGAATAAAAAAGAAGGAAATATAATACAATGTAGCCACATCAAATATTCCAATGATATGGAAATGTAATAAAAATATTTATATGAACATATCACGTCTGCGAACACTGACATATTTGTAGAAGGTATGATGTTTAAATTACACAATATTAACGCTGAATAAAAGAGGAAAAGTAATGTAAAACAGTTCCATGGATCGGGTCTGGGATATATTTTTCAAAGGTTAAATGAGATTAATGTAATGTAAATTTTCTGAAACAATTAGTATGCTGACGGTTCAAATTAAATTTAGAGTTGCTGAAGTTAATGCTTCGACGGGTTTCGAAACACAATGATATAAGTAAACAGTGTTTAAAAATTACTGTAAAGTCATTCATTGTGACCGATTCATATGACTGTCGGTAGATGGTTCCTACCATCGAAATTCGAATGATTCCAGACGTGGTTTCGTGGCTTAGCGGTCAGAATGTTCCCATATAAGGGAAAGATCGCGAGATCGAATTCCCTATCTTTGATATTTGTTTTGACCAATAAATAATATGAGTTCTCCACTCTCCAAAAAATATTTGGATGGTTGTCACTCAATCACGATTATACGGGTGAAGCCGAAATTTGTTACAGTCACTAATATGAAACACTTTGAAACCTTGTCACAATAATAAATGAAAAGTCAACATTGTGACATGAAACGGTAATATTCGACAAGTTTAATGTGAAAAAGTTCTAAAACGTATACATATTACTGCCGGTGCCTGTACAGGGGTAGAATCGGTCACACTGGTTTCTAAAACAATTACTTGACTTGTGGAAACAGGATATACAATAGCATCTCTATTAAGATTCAGAAATATATTAGTTGCAAAATTTTCTACAAATTCAACATTATCCTTTTTGTTTGTTTAGATGACCGCATCATCTCTGAAGGTAGCATGCTGAACATGACAAGGTTATCACGACACGACGCTGGTATCTACACGTGTGAGGCGGTGAATTCGCAAGGAGCTGCCGTCGCTAATATCAGCGTGTCCGTGCATTGTAAGTAGTTTGCACCTCTTCTTATTAATAAAGGGTAAAATTGTTTGTGTTACTAAACAAACTTCTTGTGTATAAGCTGTATGTTGCACCTTACCTTGCGATATTTTTAACTTCAGAGTTTAGAAAAGAAAAGTTATACCATATTTATAACAACTGTCCTATATGTTGGCTTTCCACTAAACCTAAAAATATAATAAGTCCCTCTGATCTTTGTTATTGTGGACAAAATCCTCCTCAAACATAAGTAAAGGGATTAGGTTTAATCTCTTAGGACTAAAAATAAATATGGGTCTAAAAATATCAACATTCGAAAATTTACGTACACTGAATATAGTTTCCGGTATATTTATTGACCCCAAATCATGGAACAAAGCTTCCGTACGCGGCTTTATTTGTATATTTGAGCTACTCCGCTTCCGTAGAACCCTGTACACTCCTGAAAAGAAAAAATACGTAAGCGTTTTGTGACGTAATTGAGGTCAAGAAATATGCCGGTGTATAAATTTTATTTCGAGCCCTTCAATACCTTTCAGGTTAATTACATCTTTCTTCAATACGTAATTTGCTTAAGTGATTCTGCAAAATTGCAGCTCTTACAAAAGAAAATGGATATTCTATGCTTAGAGGAAAGTTTTATAGATACTGGGCATCGTTAAATAAAACTTTATGGCAGTCTACCGTGTTATTTCTCTCTGTGTGTAAATTTGATTGTGTATCTGCACTTATTCGTATAATTATACTGAGAGTGAATAGATAACAATATAAATTAAGTATGAAATCGTAGGGTTTATTAGTATTCATTCTGTAAGATAATAATTTATTGGAGTTAATGCTACTGGATGTGCCACAGACGTGGCATAGATCGGAATAACAATTTCGTTACATAAAAAAGGAAGAATTTCTCTTTTTTAGGCCACTAATGGCACTTTCAGTGGTATAAACCGAAATACTTTGTAACTTAGATCAATTATTGTGCCCCAATATAGGTAAATGTGATTTCTTTGCCTGGTCCTGTCCCATTTTATTTAGGGGTACCATGTTTCTACAGGTAACTCAGTCCTTGGTGGTCTCCTTATTAACTTGGGTTTCTTTTTAGTTCTGATTTATTATGGACTTTCATGTGATTTGAGGGTCTTCCTTATCCTCGGGAGTTTATTTTCAATATCTAGTCATTTTTCTGGCCATGTGGTCTAGTGTCACCTCATTATCTATTCGTTCCACCTTAGACCGTATATATAAGTATATCTGATATTTTTTTTTAGATCCTGCAAGCATTAAATCGGTCTCGCAAAACGATATAAATTCGCCTAACCAAGATGTTTTGCTGTCCTGTACTGCGACAGGTAAAATTTTCACCATTATTTTATTGAGAAAAAATAACTTAGGTATATTTATTATATTCTTACTGTGTTTTCATTAAAGGTCCTTGATTAGATCAAATCGTCAATTTTACAATTGACAATTGTTTTTTTTTACATTTTGTGGTTTTTGACAGACATTCTGCATCAAAAAAAATATTTTTATACGGATTTGTTTTTCAAATTAGTAAATTTTGTAAATAAATTTGAGCTATTGTGTTAATATAACAACTTTCATTACAGGTAACCCTTTAACAGCTGACCACATCCGTTGGGAGCGTAAAGATTACAATATTAAACCAAGCTCCGTTTCCTTCGAACCACGAAATTCAACCAGCTACCTCCTCATAAAACAAGCAACCAGAGAAGACGTGGGGAATTTCCAGTGCATAGTTGATAATGGTTTAGGTGACAAGGCTAAAGAAAGCGTGATGCTCGTCGTGAAATTTAAGCCTGAGTTGGATAGCTCACCAAGTTTGATGAAGTCGGCTTCTAATGTCGGTCAAGTTGGCAGGTTGACTTGCAAGTAAGTAAATAATATTAATGATAAAATGTGAGGTGTTGAACCAGCACAAAAATTCTAGTCAGAACTCATTACACATAACATAAGGCAGAGGTGCTAGCTAGATGTAATAGGTGGTGAGCCTATTGTCATAAACCGGGCACTTATAAACCTGCGATAAATATACACATAACTTCGAAAAGCATCGAAAAGTCATCGGTGTGTGCCATGGTAAAACCTGGGATCGAACCCGAGACCTCGTCTCAGCAGTCTATTACCCATACAACTAGGCTACCTACCGCGGTACTTCTATTCTATTCTTCTTCTATTGTTCTAGTCTTCATAATATTATTTATAGTCTAGTCTTAATAATAATAATTCTACTCTTAATAAGTATATACTTCAAAGAGACATCTCATGCTGGTATACCTAGTCGTGAATAGTTGCATATTGTAATTCGAGTTAATTTGGTCTTCTGAAATCCAATCGAGAGAAGAAAACTATGCCAATGCCTCATCTGTTATTGCATGTAACAGGATTAGAATGAAACAATTAATTTGTACTATGATAAACTATTATTTATCCCTTAGGTATGATTAACCAGTTATTCGCTAATCAGACATATAAATCAATAATTCCATCATGTTCAGTAGTTAATTTCAGTGCACACGACGTGGTAATTACAAAATATATTGATATTCTCGATAATCCACGCGACTCGTTAGATTTCATTTAAGTGCTTGTTAATCCCAGGTTGTGTATAATAACGATCCATATATTCTTATATTGTAGCAATAATAATGTTATTTAACTCAGTTAGAATTCAAAATATTATGCTCTTCATAGAACACCCCGTTTTTGCAAATTTTAATTCCTGCTCCGCACTTGTTGGTCGTAGCATGATGTTATATACATATAAACCTTCCTTTTTAACCATTCTATCTATCTTATTCCATCTATTAATAATTAAAAAAACAGCATCAAAATTCGTTGCGTAGTTTAAAAGATTTAAGCATACAATGGGACATAAGGACTTGAAAAATAGGGACAGACAACGCGACCATGTTTGTTTTATACTATGTAGTATAGTAATAATTAAAGAACGATATAAACTCCAAAAAAAATTCTACAAGCATAAGATAATGGTTTTGCAGTTACTATATATATATCACAATTTAGAAATCAAAATTTCAACAGTGAATACAAAAGAGATTCATAATATATCAATAATAACTTTATTATTTTAAGCGTATGTAGTATTCTCGCCATATAGAACCAAAGATCAAACGAATCAGTCACACTCAATCAGTCTAACACTCAAACCTTTTAATTATTACATGTCCATCCAAAAATATACGAATATTTACACTACTCGTCTCTTTCAGATGCAAATCAGCACCCGCGCCCAGCTTCACTTGGTCCAAAAATGGTGCGAAGTTACCCGTCAATGCATCAACAAAATACTTTGCAGAGTACCATAAGTTGGATGCTGTCACCTATACTTCTGTTCTTCTGATAAATGACATTTCATCTACTGATTACGGTTCATATGAATGCGGCGCCAGGAATGACTTGGGATTCTCCACAACGTCTGTTAAATTGGATATTACTAGTGCACCAGGTAAGATAATATACCTACCTGTTAAAGTTAAGGTTGCCGTCAAATTTAATAGTAACAGTAACATTGATTCTAATGGTTTGGCTAAATGTGTTGCACCAAAGTTTTTAGTAGCTGTGTTAAAGTTACCTTTTTGATAGAATTTGACGTTTGAGCGTGGCCGGTTACAGTTAGCGTCAAGTTATGACGTCATTTAACAATTGTCAAATGATTAAGGCTTAGTTGCACCACCTACCTGTTAAGGTTAGGGTTTCCGTCAAATTTAACAGTAACAGTAACATTGATTCTAATGGTTCGGCTAAATGTGTTGCACCTGAGTTTTTAGTAGCTCTGTTAAAGTTATCTTTTTGATAGAATTTGACGTTTGAGCGTGGCCGGTTACAGTTAGCATCAAGTTATGACATTATTTTAACAATTGTCAAATGGTGCAACCTCTTTTATAGCTGCCAGGTACTTTAACTGCACTGTTAATGTTAAAGTACGATCGTGCAACTCAGGCTTAGAAAATACTTATTAGTATTTGCTAACTGTCAGTTTACAGCGATAAGTGTTGGTTTATTACTTTATAAGTAAAAAAGCCGTCGTCTAGAATGTATTTTTTGTGTTTTCAGTTCTCTATATCTAATTCATTGTTATCCAATATTTTTCTGTTTGGTTACCTACTTAGATAAGACGTCCATTATAATATCATTATATAAAAGATTGTATTCTTAAAGCATTATATTACATTCATAACATTTATCATGTACTCGTAATCTTATTCAATATACAAAATGAATATTTTATATGGAGTACTTAATAACTTTTCGTAGTGCCGTTACATTTTAAATGAATGTTGATATTTTATTAAAAGGTACAGTAAAGTATTGTTAAACAGATTATTTTAATTTTATGAATCTACATTTAGGCATATTTCTGTACTATGTACTATGTGTTCCACAGACTAGCTGTACAGTGTTATTTCAATTTTGCTTTTAAAATTTAAGGTACTGTCATAATTATGTATAATAATTATTTTCAATTTGATTTCTTATCTAAACCGATAGCACAGTGATGTTCGTTTATCAATATTGAAATTTCTTTTTCATCGTAATATTATTTATCGTCACAATATGTATTACTTTTCAAATATTTTTGATATAAATGGTCGGTAATATGCCATCTGTTCTCTATTTCCTCGTTTAAACATTGGTTTTATTATTGATGTTTTTAGGGCCATATTTAGGTCACACTAATCTCCTATTCATCAAATTCACGACACTGTACAATTAGGTATCCTTCATATATTTATACTTTGTTGCAGATCAAGTGATATCATTGTTAGTCACCAACATAACCCACAATACAGTTACACTGCAGTGGGTTCCAGGATTTGATGGAGGTCTTCCTTCCTGGTACAGAGTTAGATACAGGTAAGATAATGTTAATTATGTGATATAATGAGAATATTATTAGTTAAACACAAGATATTAGTGATTTCTACTGAAAATAGACTGTATGTTATTTATTAATAGAGACTAAGAGAAGTATTTGTTGCAGGCGAATATACGAAGAATCATATAAGTATGAAGATGTTATACCCAGAAATGCGACAACATTCACAATCGGTGGTCTTGAAAGGAATACAGATTATGTCTTTTCAGTAATGTCTATCAATAAAATTGGTCAAAGTAAATACCGGCCCGATGACACAAAAGTTACTACATTGAGTAAGTTCTCACAATTACTTTTAATTGGATTTTATTAAGTGAAGAAACTTGAAAGAACTGTAATGAAAGTTTGTTAAAAAATACGAATGAAGAAAGCTTTGAGAATAGATTCGAATTATTTGCCGGCGACAAGGTTTTTTTGCGACCAACAATGCGTGACGCATCGCTAATTTTTTAAGTGAAGTTTTCATTTCAAAAATCTCTCCTTCGCCGCGTTGGATATTTTTGATATTGACATGATGTTTTCATTTTAAGATGGAACAAAAAGCATTAAACTCACTTTCCTGTTACCATTAGCGTCACCTCTGTATAGAAGTATTTACATACCTTGACCCGTTTACATTGAAATTAAGATTTCCACTTCTACCAGTATTCTCGGAAATCCACTTTTTTTTTAAGAAATTCGAATTTCAGCTTCTGTATTTTAGCTTATGATGTAATTCGTATAAACCAAATAAATACTTATATGCAAAAAAATGCTGTTATAGTAAACATTGTAGTACATCGGAAAAAATATTTTACATATTCTTGGCACAATAAATCGTTTAGTCAAGACCGATGTTATTTTTAAACTTAACATTAAATATCAACATGATTGATATTTTAAAGCTTTCTCAAAATATTTAAATTTTTCCATGCTGCATCAGATATGATCCCTTCATCAATACAGTCTTCTTCCGAAGAGTACAACTATAATGTACCTGGAGTTTTCATCATAACTGGTACCATTATTGGTACAGCATTGATATTATTAAATGTATTGCTGATTGGATTCTGTCTGCACAAACGGACCAATAAGAGGATTAGAGGTTTGGTTTTACCAGTATTTATTAATATTATTATCGTATTGTTGTTGTTTGTAGCATTTTGTATTTTTCAGCTTGAATTTTACTTTGAGATGGTTTTAATATTATGTCAGTGTGCACACATTTAATGATCAACATTATTATCTTTCATTTTACTATTGAATCAATCACAATTCCTATAGTACATTACAGATAATTATACATTTATTTCTATATTTATTAAAACTTCATGCACATATACACAGGCGGACTTAATGCCTCAGGCATTCAGTACCAGTCGATCTTATAGGTGGTGCAGAGCATAACACATAACATTATGTGTACACTATCTAAACAGTATTCCTATATCGATATTCCCTTTAATCTACCTCACTAAAGGAGATAACAAACCATACAATTTTGCCCTATGCTCATTTGTATAGTCATTTGACCTTTTTGCTAACTACCTACGCAAGTAATACTCAAGTAAATTTTGAAGAGAACTTCAAAACGCTGATTTGATTATAGTACGAGTAACTAGGCAAAATGTCGAGAATTCTCTACTATTACAAAAGCCATCTACAATACACTACTGGCTTTTGATATCAGCAAAGAGCTTGATTTACAAAATAGAATATCACCAGAGCAACAAGGTTACAATTTCACTCAACTTTTCATGGCGCCCTTGACTCAAATATAATTTCACAGGCGCTCTTTGTAACTGAAAGCTGGAGTGCTTTCGTCTCAATGGCAGATATGCTTTTAATGAAATACAGTTGAGAAATACTACCTGTGTATTAAAAGTGTTTCGCATTTCGTGTTCTACAACTTTAGTCTGAAAATAGTTAAATACATTTTTCTTTTGTATTTAAAAATCTAGTGTTCCAAGTTTTGCAATGTTATTCTTCTTATAATAAGTAGTGAGAAACAAAAGACTCCCGCTCTGACTTATGGTTCAGTTTACGGTTTCTGGTCTTCAGACTGTGACAAACTTGTAGTTACAAGTCATAACTAGTCTCTTCTTTACTTTAGTAAGGCCTGATAAAAATTAGAGAGCTTTGATTTTGTGCAGAATATTTTAACTAATAAGGCACATAATACATGGCCTATTTATCACCATATCAAAACACCAACCCCTTCTTTTTTCAAATCTTTATCTTACTTATGTATGAGAAATATGCATAATGCTGTTTAGTCTATACCACTGACACAATATTTGAAATTCATCTCAAGTATAATGTTTATTTTATTTTGCTAATTATTTTTATTTTCTCCTTTTCCTAAAGCTTCATCAGAAGTAGGCGAGCTGAACGTAGTGTCTACAGAGTATGTGGAAACAGCTGATGTATCTAAATCTGTTGTTATCTACGTTTCAATCACTGGAGTTGTATTAGTGTTGATAAATGCCGCTTTAGTTGCATGTTTTGTATTGAAAAGGCGATCCAGAAGGCTAAAAGGTAAGGTTTAATTTGTTCTGTCTTGTTTATTTACATACGCTTTTTTATTGTTTCATTTTACATTTTACATTTTTGATCAATAACTATTTCTGATAAATATTAGTGATAATCGTGATGACATTGCCTGCCCTGAAAATCGGACATAGGCTTATCATATTATACTTTAACAAACTTATCAACGAGGCAGCCTATATTATTATCAAATCTTTTTTGCTCTAAAAATAATTTTGGTCGCGACTCATTTAAAAAATAAATTTAGTGTGTCTGATAGATAATGCATAGATACAGAATACGTATGAGCGTGTGTCTGTTGGTATAGGCTGAAAAATAAATTGTTTTCTTTAGATTACCCGTATAACAGTGATCGAAGCAAGCTTTTCTTTTTCAAAGATTTTCCTCCATTACGTGATAGTAATAATATTTTCTCTCCAATCCGAGGAAAAACAAGGTACTTACTCCAAATGTTTCCACGAATTACGACTTAAACATTTTCAAACGGTCTAAGATATTTTATTTCAGTATTATTGCTTGTAACATCATCATCAGGTCATAAATTTATTCTAATACTTATTGTCCCTCCATTTAAAACTTATTACAGTCTTGAAGCATTTTACTCAAATATTTGTTTCATTAAAACGATGTCTATTCGTTTATGCTTTATTATTTACTAGCCACGTCCCGAACTTGGACTTGTCCATGTGAACTTCGGTCTAGATTTTAAATCTTTTTGCCTGAAATTACAATATTTTTTGTTAAATAAAAGTCACTTAAGTTACATCTAAAAACATTTGCATTGAACATACTCGTACTATCAAAGTCGACCGAAATCGTTGGCGAAAAAAATACAAACAAAGAATATGATAGGAATTATAAAAATATCGGTGTTTTATTTTTTACCAGCTGTTGCCTACGGTGTCCATACGAATTCCATTCCCGTTCCCGGGAACATTCATGGGAACCTTTTCCCAGAACTAGTTGATAACTTTGTAAGTTCAAAGCATTTTTTTACCACAGCGCTAACTTCAATGTTGCTTCTAACTCAACGGATGTTACGAGTACATTTTGATTGGATATAAAATATTCATCTGCTTTAAGCATAAGCTTCGATTCCAAATCGATGTGAATCGAATTTACTACGATATAAGTACGTAGTTCTGACATTACGAGCGGTTAATCGATCTCATAAACGATTCATTAAGGTATATTCGGATTAACTAGCTTATTCGTAATAGGCTCATCGATATATCACTTAATGTTATCCATTGACATAATTATCCACATTCATGTAATGTTTCGAATATTTTGATCTTCGGTTACAGTTGAATTAAAAAAAATTACTAGTAATTAACGTATTTTTTCACCGAAAATTAGTTAATTGCAATGCCAATGAAATGTTAATGCGTGTTATTTTATATAAAAGCCAATACGATATTTTAAACATTTAAAAAAGTTCTTGAAATGTGATAGTTTAAATACATATACATGCTCACGCCTATTTCCTGACCAGGATAGCCAGAGGTGATATAATACCCACATTTCACTTACAATTGTATTCGGTCTCAGGTAATAGAGGGTTGCGAGAGATATATCTTGTATAAGCTCATCTCCGGCAATCAAAGACCCATAGACAGCGTGCGTTTTAGTTGGTTCTAGTCCAATATGACCTCTCTCACCGGTTTCGGTGGGATTGGTTTCAGAGGAGCACGAAAAAAAAGGTAATAGGGGGTTAGCCTAGTCGTATTTCGAGCACTATTGTTGACTCGAGTCATGCATCTGAATCTGAATCTGGGTTGTATACTCGTATATCCTTCTAATGTTGAACAGCCCTACCCCTTAGTCGCCTTGTACGACACCGTATGACAAGAGTTGAGGTCGTCTAAATTCTACTACGCCTATTCTATTCTGTAACAATGTAAATTGATCTTCAAATACGTGTGTTGGATTTTTGATGTTAATTGCCTGCCTTGTTGATTCTATTGTTAGTCTGTGGCATGTCTTTGTTTATTTTTTGCTTCTGATTATTTGATGTTCAGTTCCATTCTCGGGTCAAGCAATGTCTTTTACTATTGAAATGTATATCCAAAATTTCGACTTGTATTCGTTTCATAACTTTTAATCTAAGGTATAAATTTATGGAATGTTTTCAAAATAAAAAGAAAGTCTACTGAGTATATAGTAGTACTGGTAGTAGACTAGTAGACTTGCTCTCTGATTTGAAAATATAACTAACGATAACGATATAAAATATGAGTGCAATACAAATCTTTCTTTACCCCATCAAGATCTAAGATTTTTAATTTTTCATGATGTAACATTATAAAAATTTGAAAATAAATAATATTTATAAACAATATAACATAACAAACATAACATTATGTTATAATTTTATAACATAACATTATGTTATATTTTAACATGTTATGTTATGTTAAAAGTAATATGTGTTTTCACAGAACAAGCTGGTCAAGCGTCCAAATCTGCCACCATAGAAATGTACGCTCCATCCTCATACAATGACACCATGACAGGAGAAACCCTCAGCTCCGTCTCCGAGAAGTCGGAGTACTCCCAAGACGAAGCTGATGATCGACAGCCCCCTCCTATACCTGAGGTGCCAAGTATGCCGACTAGACATATGTTGAGCCAGGTAAGTTGAATAAATTAATGAGTTTATGATATTATGGTTAAAATTTGACAAATATTGATTGCAACTTTAACCATTATTATAAACAATTCTCGTCCAAAATACCTCAGTGCTTAAAGACAAAAGTCTTTAATCAGTGCGTGTTGCCAGTGATGACCTATGGCGCCGAGACGTGGACCCTCACTATGGGCCTCATAAGAAAGCTCAAGGTCGCACACTCACTGCTGGATCGAATCAGAAATGAGGAGCTCCGCAGACGAACGAAAGTGGTCGACATAGCCTACAGGGTTAGCAAGCTGAAGTGGCAGTGGGCGGGGCACGTAGCAAGAAGAACAGATGGCCGTTGGAGCCGAAAGGTCCTTGAATGGAGACCGCGTACCGGTAGACGAAGCGTGGGACGGGAGATGGACATCTCTCAGGAGGCCGACATAGCCGAGGGATGACATAGTCAAAGTCGCGGGTACCCATTGGATGCAGACCGCCTCCAACCGGTCGGATTGGAGGTCGATGGTGGAGGCTTATGTTCAGCAGTGGACGTCTTGTGGCTGAAATGATGATGATGATGATATTATGGAATTTTTTCTTTCATAATGTTGGTTAAGTTAGGTTTAGTGGTTACAACTGAAAGTGTGACAGACATAGTTTTTTTATGGCACGTCAATTTGACTTCACCTCGCCTGATATTAAGCTGAAGGCAGAGTCTCATGAAAGAGGGTCACCATTGCAAACACGTTCAGTGCTACAATGGTGACGCTCAGCTTGACGGCCTCATCAGATGCTTTTTCACGCCCCGCTTAAAGGTTCCGAGACTGTAGGAAGAAGGAAACACATCGAATAGTATTGGATGTTATTAGTATAAATTAAGAAATATTTTTCGTAAATGACATTGATTATAAACTTAACCAGTCAAAGAATCAAGAAGAATCAAAGAATCAATTTCGTTTATTCAGTTTAAGAACATAAAGAGCACAAATGAATGTCAAAGTTTTACAATTATATTTGTCAAAACTGTTATAATTTATAATGAGCAAAATAGTAAATAAATCATTTAAAAATAATTCTTTTGCTGGTTCGGTAGTTAGATCTACTGAGAAAAGACCAGCAAGAAACTCAAGTACATTATCGTTATCTTTTTTTCTTCATTGCATACCTTCCTAACAAAACCTTCTTTTCCAACAGACAACAGACGCCTTCCTAATGGATGACCAAGGACTGGTGATACCTCCTCCACTGGACTATCCACCACCGAATTATGCTGTTTATGATGCTGAACACGCTCGTACCCTTCCACACCCTCACAGGCACAAGGATATAAGTGGACATAGCACTTTGGGAAGAAGTTCTGGTAAGTTACTGGCCTTTTAAGCGTTTAACTTTGAGTTGGATTTCATTGGTAAAAAGGATAGATATTTCGAAATTTCTTCGTCTTTTTCTGGTTTATAGTTTTAGTGCCCTGTTAATGTGCAATGGGCTCGCCACCTATTACATTGGGACCTGAACATAAACTAGCGAAATGTGGGTGCTAGCACCTCTGCCTACCCCTTCGGGGATACAGGCGTGAGTTTATGTTATGTTTTTTTTTGATTTAGAAGACTTGAAAATGGTAACTGGTATAGAAGACGTATAGCCCCTGGCTTTTGACGGATATTTCGAAAACATGACGCGTATTGCCAGAGGCCTCGTACGTAATTGGAATGAGGGTATAGTTTCATCTGCACTATTGACCAGCACCATTAATAGTGCAAATGAAACTAATATGTTAAATTAAATGGAAGTTTTTAACACAGACATTCTTAATTTGCCTACAAAGAGTCAGCTGTAACACTTCAGTAGATGTTTTTTAGTTTTTTATTATTAAAACGTAGTTATCTAATTGCAACTGGATTTCAATGGCAATTAATATGCAGATTTTTTCACATTCTAATAAAAAAAAAATAATTACTTAACATTTTTCTAACAAAAATGAATTCCTCAACAGGCAAGCAGAACTATGTACCAGCTCCAAGTCCAATGCCGCCCCTCGACGGTTCCTACTACAACATGTCTTCTGACAGATACCTTTCATATCCTCCACTTATTGGGGAGTATTTACAACAGGTAAACATTTTTTTTCATTCTGCTGGTGTTTCGGTTTTGGTTTTGGTTTTCCTCTCAGGGTTAGATATTGATGATATTGAAGTTGGCGTTACATGGCGGTAATCCATTATAGAAACTTTTATATGGATATATAGGGGGGAAGTAGACACCCCCTCTCCCTTACAAAGATTATTCTTTTAAAATTTCTGCTGGTGTACCTCACCAAGAGACGAATGGGTCATATCAAATTTTCCTGTTGGGGACAGATATTGAAGAAATAACTAGACTTTACATGGTGGTAATTCAATACAGGAAAATAAATTGGGGATAGGCCTATAGGGGGTATCCTCAGCAATACCCGGCCCTTCTCCCTCTCTCACTATATTACCTTAGGCAGACGATATCTCTGTGAGTGAAGGAGAACTTGATATAATGCCCTGCACCTTCAGTAATATGTATACGTTTTAGAACTTTTTCACATTAAACTTGTCGAATTTGTACCGTTTCATGTCATAATTTTGACTTGTCATTTATTATTGTGACAAGGTTCCAAAGTGTAAACATATTATTGCAGGTGACTGTACCAATCCGTCTGGGTAGTGTAAAAATATATTATAATTTATTTGAGTAGGGGAAAGTGGGGTGGATTCGTACACCGGGAGCATTCATACAACGGCCATAATTGGAATACGGATCATGGTGGCGCCTTCGTATTAGTGTATGTGGTGCCCACACACACGCATAATATAACCGCGGAGTAGCTCACCAAAGCAGCCGCTGGCTTCGATGTGACAGGACATAACGTGTTTTCGCTTTGCATAAGTAATTTTTCGATGCAACTTTGAACGTGTTTATATTCTATAAGTTTTGCTGCCATTACTAAACTGAATTTTTGTGGTGTTTGAATACATACTTAAGTTTATTATTTTTACATTTACTTCAACATAATCTTAGCAGCTATTTTTATTTTCAATATTTTAATCGATTTTTTTAGTTGGGGTAGCTTCGTACAGGAATGAACGGGGTGGGTTCGTACTATATGAATGTACTGCAGTAAGAAATGCAATCCGCATTTACGAGACTACTAACAAATTCGGATTTGTCCGGGTTCGTCCTAGTTTAAAAAGTGTCCAGGCGGGGTTTTTACTGTAGTCTGGTGAAACCTAGTGTCCGGGCGGGGGTCCTCGTAAATATTTTGAATATAATGTAGTCAGATTTTACAATACAAGTATAATGATCTTATTATTAGGTACTTAGCACCCGAGGTTGTTTCTACGAAATTTTGATCTCCATATACGTTACATTTTCTATAAATAGCACATGTACGAAGTTACCCCGTGAGGGGGGTGCATTCGGACGATTTACTTTTTTTTTTTAAATCGTCATAGCTTGGCTACGGTTCTTTCTATGAACAAGTCGTCTAAGGGAACATTGTAGGCAAATATATAAGCAATCTAGCAATGCTCAAATGGTTATCAAATATTGTTTAGTTTTTCTGCTATAGAGCTCGAAGTGAAAAGTGTACGAATCCACCCCACTTTCCCCTACATAGCGATAGTGGAGCTCTTTTCCAACCTACAGATTTTATCAAATTTTGTTAGAAAAAAGTGAATGCTTCGACGGGATTCAAACCCGCGATCTTTCCCTTTACTGAGGCATTACAGGGTGAAAGATCTCGGGTTTGAATTCTGTCGAAGAATTCACTTTTTCTTAACTGATTTGATTTGTTTTGAACAGTCAGGATAGTAATGGCTTTTTAAAATTTTCAGTACCACAGTTTCTATATCATGAACCTTTTGTTTCCCTTAGCAACAAGGCCGGACCCCAACACCACCGCAGCAATATGGTCAACCGTTACCAAAACCTCATCTGATGAATGGTGGACTCTCCAGCGGTTCTCCTTCCCACATGGCCAGTCCGCCACACTCGTACGCCTTGGATGGTAAGTTCGTTATAATTGTCGAAAATCACCTTCCGGCCGCCATGACAACTGAGTTTGGCAACCAGTTGTTAAAAGTATTGTATATTCTTGTTACTCAACTAGTTGCCAAAGACGAATGCCAATACTTTTTAGCAACTGGTTGTTAAACTCAGTTGCCATGGTAGCCGGAGGGGAAAATCATAGTAGTAGGTACCAGAAATCGTTATGACTAGTACTCTCGTTTATCTCTTCAGCTAAAACAATATTCTTACTAACGCAGTTTAGTATGAATCGACCCTAAGTTGAACAAAAATTATTTATACAGTTGATTGATGGCACTTGGAAGAACTTATTGTTATACATTATTGATAACACACTTGTACTTCTCCACTATATTGTTGTACTTAACTTTTGAGAATACTGCGAGGCGAAACCGGTTAGGTTTGCACTACATAGTATAAAACAAAGTCGCGTTCCCTGTCCCTATATCCTTATGTCCCTTTGTATGCTTAGATCTTTAAAACTACACAACGGATTTTGATGCGATTTTTTTAATAGATAGAGTGATTAAAGAAAAAGTTTTATATGTATATAACATCATGCTACAACCAACTGGTGCGGAGTGGAAGTGGAGAGGTAAGTGTTGCAAAAACGGTGTGACTTAGACGAAGTTGCGTGGGTCATCATAAATATAGTGTCTAGTAATAAATATAGTACAAGTGTGTTATCAATAAATGTATTGAACAAAAATCCCATTTACTATAATTCTTCTGGCACAAACAATAAACTAACTTTATCTTTAGACAGATCAGCTGGTGGCACTTTAAGACGCCAACGTATGGACAAGATGGCGGCCGTGCCCCCGCCTGACGTCACGGTACTGCACCAAGGGAACTGTGGACAGGTAAGGTACTAATGATACTAGAATTTTTATACAAATAATCTATTATACCGGTTAATTTTATAGTGGTTTTGTAAAAAAAAATATTGGCCACAATTTCTATACTAAAATTGTAAGGAAGTCCTAATGTGGCGAAAAAAATTTTTTTTTTCTTAGACGTCCCATACATTTTTCTGTTCACCTGTACATTATTGCCATACATGAAGTAATTTTTTTTTCTTTCAAAATTAAAACTTCCAGTCGATTTTGCTACCGAAAGTGTGTGTGAAACAAAATATTCTTTTTCCGAAACCACTATAAAATCAACCGGTATATAAAAATGAATCGCGAAATATGTTGGTAAGCGCATAACTTGAAGACGGCTGGACCAATTCGAGTAATTCTTTTTTTAATTAGGCCTTGAACTCTACGGAACGTTTTTACGGAGTAGCGGGAACGGGATCAGAATTGCCACGGGCGGAGCCGCTGACAACAGCTAGTATGACATAAAAAACATGCATAGCAGGTTGTGGTCTTAGATTTGGGAGTCATATGGCAGTTGCTTCCATAGAAGACAAATGAAGCAAGGAAATAGTTGTAAACTATAATACAACAATGACGCACATTGACGCCTATCCGTGGTACGTGGGCACCGTAGTCCCACACCCGGGAGGGCCTTTGCTGGCCCTGGGTCAACCGGGGTGCGAGGCTACCCCACCCTCAGCAATTGATGGCCCAAGACGGCCGTGCGGTTTTGGTAGGTTCCAGTTTGACATAACCATTGACGACCGCCAAGCTCAGCCAGTCAGTACACCGTGATCCGCCGAAATATCGGTTGCTCCATCGTGGTGAATATCAAGAAATATTTAACAATGAATATGTAAAAGACCATGTCAATCTAAAATCATAAATTTATACGATTGAACACGTCATCATTCCCTGAACCTTTTTCCCAACTCAGTTGGGGTCGGGTTTCCAGTCTAACTGTGATGCGGCTGAACTTCGATATTTTCCGTGAAACGACTGCCATCTGACCTCCACAATCAATGGTCTAATGACCAATGGCGATATTGAAGTTCCAAGTTAGACTGGTTGGACTTTTGAAGGCACCAACTACCCGTAACAACTACCATAGATGTTTGTATGGCTAGCGGGACCGACGGCTCAACGTGCTCTCCGAGGCACGATCAGACCAGTGCCAACAGCCATATTCATGCATACAACTTTTTGCACTGAGCGGGGATCGAACCCGCGCCCTGTGCGTAGCAGTCGCGTGCACTACCGCCACGCCACGGAGGTCTATACGATTGAACACGTATTCATGATAAATTAATTTTAAACGTTTCAACCGTACTCCCAAATAATCCCAATGAATAAGATACCAAAATTAATTTCCGCAGTACCCATAATACAAGTGTAAATACCAGAAAATGTCCGCCTAACACTTTTGTCAGAGCGAAATAAGCGCGAACGATTTCTTAATTTAGATTAATTAACAACAATCTTCCGTTTCATCGTAAATCTCGGGCATTTCAATCTTCCAGAACTTTCCAATGGGTTTCTGAAATTAAAACTTTTTGCTGCAAACTTTGTCATTTCGCCTCTAAGACGTAATTGAGCAAATGACGTAAGAAATTCGCGCGTGACTTACATTCTAATGGCATTAATTACAGTAGTAAATGGACTGTGTGTCACCATTACTTTGAGATTTTTATTTATCTAGATATACATAGATACTAACTGACCCGGCAAACCTTGTTTGGTAAAATTATTCCTAGTTTTTTTTTATAATATCATGCCTATATCCCCGAAGAGGTAGGCCGAGGTGCTAGCACCCACATTTCGCCAGTTTATATTTCGGTCCCAATGTAATAGGTTGGTGAGCCTATTGCCATTATTCGGGCACTTATAAACCTGCGATAAATACACACATAACTTCGAAAAACATCGCAGTCATTGGTGTGTGCCATGGCAACCTAAACCTGGGATCGAACCTACACCTCTGCCTTCGGGGATTACGAGAGTGAGCATATGTACCATGCTTTACATAATATATACTATTTAACAATGCAGATTTTATATAAATTTAAAGGTCCAACATGTATATCTGCCTACTCCTTTATATGCCTGCCTACTTTAAACTTCATCGATGAGCTCAAAATTTAATCAAACTCATTTTAACTATTCGTCAAAGTTTTACTCTTAAGAAATTAGTTTTGCCTTTGCCTTTTATAACAGTGACCTCGCAAGCTGTATATTATCGGGATTGTCTAGGCATCTGAACTTTTAGAATTTAATATAATTCATCAAAATCTGTATTAAAATTGTGTAGTGTATTTTAAAACCTTTCAACTTTAATTAACTATAGATAACAATAAAATTCATCAGAGTATATTATTATTTTAGTAACTTATGTCCACTCTTTGATTCGAGTGGCTACCGTGCATTTATTATTATTATTATTTTCTCTAATATTTGAAATAAACGTATTATTTATATTTAAAAAAAGGAATCAGAGGCGGTGGAGGCGGAGAGGGAGGTGAAAAAAGGGCTGCAGAGAAAGAAACCTCCTCACAATATATGCCGGGTCGAGCGTACCCATCTTTTGCATCTAGCCCTTAACCCAACTACCTAACGCGCGCCTCTTGTTGGTCGAGGCTCTTGACAATAATAATTATTATATCTACATTATACAATACTAGCTGCTACACGGTTCCATGTAGAATTCTATTCTGATCTCACCCACGTAAACTTATTATAAGGAATAATTCAACACCATAATCTATTTATTTATTTATTTATTTATTTATTTATTTATTTATTTATTTATTTATTTATTTATTTATTTATTTATTTATTTATTTATTTATTTATTTATTTATTTATTTATTTATTTATTTATTTATTTATTTATTTATTTTTATTTTTATTTGATTAACTAACTATAATATAATATAATAATGTAATTTATATTAATAAAAGAATACATTATTGAACTTTTTACAATTTTATTAACATTTGTTTTTTGTTACAGCACCTTACACAATCGCAGACACCAAAACAGCCACAGTCGATATTAAAGGATCCGTCTCGACATAAATATGGCAACCAGTATGGTAGCCCAATCTCATCGAGTACACCACAAAACTCACAGATTCTGACCGTGCAGAACCTCACGTCAGATGTCCCACAATACGGGACAATCAAAAAAGAAAACAAGAAACAGAACGTCACTATTGACGAATCATATAACAAGAGAAGTGAGACGCACGTAGTCTAAAATGTATAAACTGTAAAGTGACTAAAATAATTGTAAAGTGACTAAAATAAGTGTAAAGTGGCGCAAATAAGTGTAAAGTGAAAAGTGACATTGTTAAACTGTAAGTCGGCTATGAATGTACACATGTACCTAAAGTGGATAGTGAACAGTGTAAATAACGTGGACTAGATAAAATTGTAGATAGATTTATAATAATTGAATGTGATACACAAACGAACTTTCAAACGATTAGTGTCCATTGGTAGATAGACATGACAAACCTAAATTAGAATTTGGGCTTGTCAAGTTGTATGAAAATGTTCGACTGACTTATCAATATTGTAATAGGTAATACGTCCAAACGACATAGGCGAACAAGAAATATGATTTTCAATGTCCAATTGTGAAATCATTTTTAGGTAATACATATTAGATGATAAAGTTACGATTTTATTCATTTTTAATTTCGTTTGAAGGCTGGATCTGATTTTGGTAGACAGTTTGTTGTTCGAAAAGTTTTTGAAATTTTGAAATTGACAGTTGGCTTTTTGTAATCATTAATAGATTCGGGTCTGATTCAAAAATATTTGGATGCTACAAAAATGTATATTAAATATTTTTATTTTAAGCAACAAACTGTCGAACTAATGACTTTATATGCGAATCCAAATTTTATTGATTCCATAAAAAGATCTCTCGTAATTAAGTTTCTAAAAATAATTATATTATTGTTAAAAATAGGATTTTTGATAAATCAAACTAATTATTATAATTAATCGGGAAAAATTTTGAATTTTGTCCTGTTGTCGTTTTTGATTAAAATTTCTCTAGAAAATGTTGACATACATTTTTATTGTTGATGAAGTGGTTTTGAAACTTAAAAAGTTGTTCCTGACGAATTTTGGTATTAATTATATTGTAGATTTGTTCTTTTAAATGGAATTTCTAATTTCATATTTAGAATGTTTTCTTTTAAGTTACGTTGATTTTGACCTAATCACATATTATCTACTAACGAAAGAATCCCACTACGAAATGTGTCAAATATTGAATGACTGTCAAATGTAGAACTGTAAAATGTAACTTATTTACGAACAAAAGATCTGTAAACATGCATATTTACAGACATCCTTATTATTTTGTAAATGTTTACTCGTAAGTTACTTTTTCTCTGCATTTTATAATGTAAATAAAAAAATAATAATACTCAAAGCTCGAACTGACAATAAAAATAAGTTCAATTAATTATAATTTGTATCCATCTTGATTCTATGTAAATAATATGTGTACCTAATGGTATTTTTTTAACATTAATAGCATTTTCAGCCACAAAATTTAATCGGTCATAATACACATGCCAAAGTTTTATTAATTTTATATTTTAAGTTATTATAATACTTAATTATTTTTAATTATAATTCTTTACAACGAATTTGTAACAATTACAATTATTTCTCATATTTCAACTGATTGTCAATTTATTTTATTGATTCCCCAATTTTGATGATCCATCCAATGACAAAATACGATTTTATATTTACAAAAAAAAAATATTGTTACATTTCGAATAAAAATAAAAAAGCTAATAATTATTATTTTTGTTTTATTTATACTTTTCACCTTATTATTTTCCTTTTTTTATTAAAATACAATTATTAAGACATATCAATGGATAAAAACATTTTTGGCTGATATTTAAAATATTTTGATTTTGGAATTACGAACTGAAAAAGTGCCAAAATAAATCATTTTTTCGCGATTGATTAACAATTTAGATAATAGCAATTAGCTGGGTTGACGTCCTTCTACATTTAAGTAAATTTAGTAAAATATTAAAACCGTGCCTTATACTTTTACGCCATTTTGAGATTAAAATATCACTTTAAATATTGCCAAATTAGTAGTTAAAACATAAAATTGTCTTACGTTGTTCAAATTTCTTTTAAATCATCCTTGAGATGTTACGTTGCTATTGACTTACTTTTTTGGTAAAATATTTACAATTTTTTTTTTCGTTTTTAATTCATAATATTATTTATGTAAAGTGTAATATTGTGTCTCATTACAGATTTACATTGATTTAAATAAAAATATGAGCTTGGTCATTAGTAGTAAGTGCTAATCGAATGTTCAAAACATATTGTCAATATAAATAAGATAATTAAATTAATTAACTAATTAAACAAGTCAATGTTAAAAATTTCGTAATAATCGTCAGTTTAAAATTATTAAAAGATGTGGAATTTTCATTATTTTAGTGTTTATTTAACTATTCATGTAATTTATTTATTTTTCGAGTGCGTACTCAAATCTCCACATCTTAGAAAAAAAATATTTTACAAATTATTAATAATCTTGTAGATTTCATCAACTCGTTTTTCATGAAAAATTATTATTTCAATAATAATAATTATACTTTCTGAATTTCTTTAATTTAAATTTTAAAACGGGTTGATGATATCTAATTTCAAATTATAATAACTTCATCTCAGCGGTCATTGTAAAATAAGCCCAATCGTTAAAAATGTAAGGTTGTAAATTATTCTGTAATTCAAAAAATGTGACTTGATATTACATACCTACTTACATAAAGCTCATTTGTGTAATCAGCATAACATTGAATTAAAGCGTATATGTTAAAAAGGCTTATACTTTCATTAAATCCCTTTGAATACAGCGGAAAAAACGTTACCTTAGATTAAAAATAGGTTCTATTAGAATTATAACACTTTATATTATATTCATTTACCCACACATACTATAAGAGAGGGATTTTACGTGGAATGACCTCCTGCGAGGTCAACAGGACGACATAGGCAAAGTCGCGGGTACACATTGGATGCAGACCTCCTCTAACCGGTCGGATTGGAGGTCGATTGTGGACAAGATATTCACTGCTGAACCTAGGCCGGTTCAGCAGTGAACATCTTGTGGCTGAAATGATGATGATGATGATGACAATAAGAGTAAGCCCTCCCGAAGAGCGAAATCTATGCTCGTGCCCTTTCCGTGAGTAGCGGCGCTGCCGCTGCCGTGAAACAATCCAACGATGGCAATTTAAAAAATGGCGTCGATTCGACAGAAGAAGAAAAATAATGTATCCTATTGCTATTAATAAGATTTTTTTGTTCAGTTTCATCGTGTGTTATGAATTTTCATACAAGTAAGACTATCGAGGATAATATAAACTGAGAAATTAGTAAGGGAAGTGGCTTGTTGAGAGATTGCCATGAAGGGGAAGAGAAAAAAATAGTAATAGGTACAGTTTGTTCTTACGAACACGCTAATTAGGTACTTAGAAGTGTGTAAAATGTGAAACAATCTATACTGACAGGCTTCCAAAATTCCTGGACACCTTAAGATTCTTTGACAGCCTAACTTAAGGTGACACAGCGTTATTGAAATAAACTAGATCGATGACTTGTTTTTTGTCAAAAGAAGTGAACTGATGCAAGTAGTAACCAACTTAATAAGTAGATCTATTATCCAGTAGCTTCTAAGACTAGTAGTCGTGTAGTGGCATCACTTGTAGTTTCAAGTTGTCCAGGAACTTTAGGAGTCCACTGTACCTAAAGAATTACTTTTCCTAACTGACTGATTCGTCAACGCAGAGTTTAAACTCTGGACCTGAATTTTAGCCGCTGATGCCTTTTAAGGAATAAGTATTAACTAAGAAAGGATTTTTGTGATTTAACTACGGTAGGGTCAAATTTTTACTACTACGACTGTAAGGGGTTTTTGTCACGTAGATGACAGACAAGCTCATGGCTCACCTGACGGTAAGAGGTTACCTATGTAATGTACGTTTGCCATACAAAAGGCGTCATACTCGTGCTGCCGATTCTAGAGAAACTTTCTAATGCCTTTCTCGAAGAACCCCATATTGTAGTCGCTTGGAAAAACTACAGCAGGGAGTTCAGCCTACAGGTTAAGTGAGACCGGGATGAAATTCTTTTCATACCGCAATTTGAACACCGTTCCCGCTTGCAAGACAACTTGTCAAAATATGATACAGTATCAAAATGATGGGCGAGGTAAGTTACAAAGGTGGTATGAGTTATTATTAAGGTAAAGCAATGACATGTATGTATACCAAAAAGAAGTTCTACCCATACATACAGATCATTAAACGGAAGTTACAGACCGTCAAAATTAAAAATATGACTATATTCTAGGACAATCTTCACAACGCCACCTACGAGTAGACCCATGGTAAGCATAGCTTAACTAGCTTGTGTAATGGGTTCTAGAATGCGGATAAAAATACTCAGAAACATACAGTTATTATACATAGGTATAATCACCGAGATCAATACAAACATTCATATTCATGTACACAAATATTTGCACTGAGTGAGAATCGAACCCGCGTCTCCTGCACAGCTGCTGTCGCGTTCACTACCTCCATGCCACAGAGGTTAAATAAATACCCCGGCCAGAGAAGATTCTAGCAAAAACCTGAGTGGGATTTTCTCTTTTTAATCTACTTACAAACATTAACTTAGTCTAGTCTAGATAAATTAATTTTATGAGTAGCAAGTCTAGCGAACAGCTCATTTCCAAGCTTGTTTGTCATCTAAATAATAGCCTTTTTGGTATAATTTTTAAAAGATTTATAGGCAAATCTCTAATTTTATTCGGGAGCTTATTAAAAATTCGTATTCGTACCCTGGAAGGAATTACTTTTTTTTTTGAATCCACTATCACAGACTACAAGATTGTTTTTGTGTCTGGTATTTATGTTAATCATTTCTGTGTATGATCACAACTTTTAAACCAACCGTAGTTAGGGACTCCATCATGTCTAATGTGTCAAAAATTTAAAATCGTAAACTAGCTTTATGTGTGTTATCGTTAGAAACTCCGTCATCTTAACTAATTTTTGGACACACGTTCTTGTGGAATGCAGCCTGGACTTTAATCCTATTGCTTCGTATTATTATCGTATTTCTTATTGGTTGTAATCTGTTATGACCATCTGATACTCTCCAAGACGTTAAGTGGTAGTGCTTGTGCAGCTAAGCACGTAATTAATCTCCTTGTGAATTACACCGATTAGCAAGGAATCGGGTCAAAAATTTTTTTCCAAATTTATTTAGGTGCTACATTTTCGCTTAGGAATTTATTTTCGGCATACCCATTTTGTTACAAAGTGCCCGATTGGCGGCAATAGGCTCGCCCCCTATTACGTGGGATCGAAAATCATAATTGGCGAAATGTGGGTGTTTAATACACCTCTGTCTACCCCTCTTTCTTCTTTTTCTCTTTTCTCCTTCCGCATTCTTACTTAAATCTATAGGCAAAACAATCGCTAATACAGAAGTTAATTGACTCAGTTGCATTGAGTGGAATACTTACATTATAACAGTTAAAGTAACATTAATATAAATACATTTATTTGCCACCCTAGTAGTAGAATATGTTGTATTTTTTAACAAAACTCATTTTGCTAAGAGTTTAGGTAAAGAAAACACCATTCCGGTAACAATATTACTTCGCTCGGGACAGATGTTAAAACTTTTATCTAGTAAATACACACTGGGACTGTTTTCAAGTGCTACATGGCTGTTACTGCAAATAGCAATGAGATGGCCGCGTTTTATGCCCGGTACACACCAGCAAACGAACATGAACGACAAATAAATGAATGACGTAAAATAAAATTCGCCACTCTATGTAGAATAGCGGTAGAACATTCGAATAATGAAAATCTAACTGAGTTTCTGGCTGATCTCTTCTCAGGAGATTGAACTACCGAACCAGCGAAAGAATCATTTTCAAATGATTTATTTAAGTATTTTATTTACTATAAATTATAATATTGCTGAACTTCGATATTTTCCGTGAAACAACTGCCATCGGACCTCCATAACCAAATTATATATAACCAAATTATATATTTATATGGATGAATATGTATATATATATGTTTTTATACCATTTAAGTGGCAGACAAGCACACGGCCCACTTGATGGAGGGTGGTTACTGCGACCTATGGATATTTTCAACGCAAACTGTGTGTTTATACTGTATATATGTATGTACTATCAATATAAATGTATTTAATTATTTTAATACGTCTTCTAGAACCCGTTAGATAAGCTAATTAAACTTTCTTTACTACATACGGGTAAATATACCTATGTATATAAATATTGCATTTAAATAAAATACGGTAGTATTTTATTTGTTATGTTGTAAAAGTAGTGTTTAGAGGTCACCGTCTATTTTTTTTTATCTTGTGCAAAATCCCCACGGATACCACCTCCACCAAAACCGATGGAGGTGATTATATCGGACTCGAACCGACCAAAACGCACGCCGTCCATGGGTCCTCGATTGCCGGAGGTGAGATTATACAAAACATGACCTCTGTGGTAACAAACGCAAAGGGTTTGTTATCAATATCATAAACGTTTTTGAACGCATTCGTCAGCATTATTTTGGTTGGTATGTACCAGAATTAACTAAATATGAATGAGGTGTTCTCGCTTTTGTTCGTGTAACATTTATTTTAAATAATAATATAACTACAAATAAATTGAATTTAAGTCAAGTTTGACGACTTTTTCAGCATGCTTTTTTGTTTAATTGAAAAAATCATTTCTTGTTATCAATTTAATTACAGAATGAAATCAAATCATCAAATAAGCAGGTTTTTCACTCTTTGAAAGATAAAATTGGCATTGAGGTCATCCGACAAAGAACTAAAGTTACCGACATAGCTCGTTGAATAAGCATGCTGAAGGTGGCCACATCTGCCGAAGGACCAATGGCCTCTGGAGCGAATGAGTACTTGTGTGGAGATTGCGAGAAGGTTAATGTGAGGTAGGACGGCCCCTATCCAAATGGTCCGAAAAGCAGGTTGGGAGAGTCTGCTTGCAACATAGCTTCATATGTCAATCAGTAGCTAGAATAACTCTAAAAACTATAGTTGAATACACGCAGGCTCAGACGCTGAATGTCCACTTATCAAAATGTCCACTGGTCGCAAAAAGTCTCTTTCGCAAAATATCCTTTTCTCAGAATGTCTCTTTCGCAGAATATTCACTTCGCAAAATATTCCTTCTCTTATAGTCCCTTTTTATTTCTATTTTAAGAATTTCATTTAGCAATTAGCTTACACACGACGAAGTCGCAATTTTTCCCTGAAAAATGATACCATTGAAACAGAAACACAGCATTGCATTCTAATTGGTTTTTCTGCAGAAACTTTTATTACGCTTTTGCTGCAAAGCTTTCACGTTAACAATATGTTTTTGATCATTATGACGAGTCTGCAAAAAACATAATAACCCCTTCACTGTAACCTGAAACTCATTTATTAAACAATAGAATTCATTTTCATATAAAGTTAAATACAAAACGCGATACACAAAGACGGTCAGAGCCAAAAGGATTATAACTCTAGAAAGCTCAGAGAATTATTCCTGTTTAATTTGGAAGTGTAAATCCGTGCCTAATATGCTAAATACAGGTCTACCATCAAATGCAGATCCCTGTGATGAGTGGTGTAAGTTATAGGCGGTTGACGATCCAAATAAATCTCTAATATTATAAAACGAATCATGAAACGCTCATAATTTCGGTACGACTGTGCCAGATAAGAAAATTCTCATTATATTGTGTTTTTTTATTGAAGGACAAGGTTTATATTTAGGAGTCATCATCACTCCCAACGTTCTTTCCCAACCCAGTTGGGGTAGGTTTTCTATTCTAACTGTGTTCCGGTTGATCATTTTCCGTGAAGCGCAAGATGTTGTGGCCACCTTACTCACCGCCGCGCCGGGAACACAACACGGGGTAACTATTTGCCGCGGAATTCTGTAAGGCGGAGGTACCTACTTCCCCAGTCGGATTGCTCAATTAGTACGGGAGATACCTCACGTCCTACCTTCATATTGTATTGATTTTACATAATCTTACATTTTAGGTATGCGATGTATATTATTATTAAGTGATCTCGCTCTCCGTTTATGTTTTACACCCTGCGTAGAAATACGTATGAGTTCAGTAGCATATTGATATGTTAATGGTTTCCACGTACACGGAGCGATAGCAGGATCCTTTATATCGTAAATAGAAATAGCACCAGCATTTTTAGTCTCTGGTTTTAGCTGAATAGAAAAATATTTTACTACTCGTACTGTAGTTTCAACTTGATCCTTACAGATTGAGTCCGATATTGGATATATCCTATAATACTAGTAGGAGGGCTACAAAAAATATAGTACCCAACGATTTTGTGGAATCGTGAAAATAGTAACTGCGATTGTAACTGTATATGGTTTCATAGTAAATATAAGACAATTTGGCATGATTTTACATTCAATCAGTCAATTACCATAACACAGTTCTCTCACCACGGTCTCGGGTTCGATCCCAGGTTTACCATGACACACACCAATGACTGCGATGCATTTTCGAATTATGTGTGTATTTATTGCAGGTTTATAAGTGACCGGTTAATGGCAATAGGCTCGCTACCTATTACATTGGGACCTAAATATAAACTGGCAAAATGTGAGTGCTAGCACCTCGGACTACCCCTTCAGGGATATAGGCGTGATATTATAAAAAAAAAGTTCTCTGCTAGATGGGAGGCTTTGGCTTACTATCTCCAAAGATTTTTTGTGTGAATACCATCGGCGAGCCGGTGAGAATAGTTATGTCGGACTCAAATCAACTGAAACGCACGCCGTCTACCGGACTTTGGTTGTCGGAGGTGAGATAATACAAGACATATCTCTAACACCCAGGAGACCCGGAGTCATCATAGATAAAGACCACTCACACAATAAAACGGAAGAGTTCTGATCAAATTAGTTGAAGATTGATGACATACTGGGTGTATCTAGAGACTGTGCTATAATATAATTTTGAACATTCATTTCAATTAAGTGTAAGATGCTAGGGCATGACTACGAGTTCTGTAACTCTCCAGTGAGATCTGGCTACTCTTCTCACCGCCAGAAACAACACAAGGTTATTATTAGCCCTGACCACTTACTGAGTTTCTGTGTAAAGGAATCGAACTACTGATAGGGTTACAGATCCCCACCAGGTCTTAACCTAATCAGTTATCATTTAACAACGGCACTCTCACCAATACATTCATCAGATATATTCGCTTAAAATTTCAACAGAAAATATCACGAAGCACTTTTTATTTTTGAACGTATAAAGGAAAAACCTCCGCCGTACAATTACGTATAGCTCCGTTATCCATCCTGTACCTTTTCAATTAAGGAACCGCAGTTAATGATGTTGACCGTTTTAAAATTACATTACAGACTCCACACAAAGAGCTTACGTTTAGAAAATACCATCATTTTGCTAAATACCCCTGTGGACCCTTCGTGATTTGAATAGAAAGTTAAGCTGTACGCAAAATATCTATGGCGAACCTACATGTATCTATGGAGTTTTAATTGTGTACTGCAAGCATTTCAAATATCGACCTTCGACTTGATTTGTATGTTATTTAGAACATGTTAATTTGACTTCACCTCACCTGATGGTGAGCTGAAGTCAAGTTCTCACGAAAGAGAGATTGGCGTTCAGCATGACGGCCTCATCAGATGCTTTTTCACGCCCCGCTTAAAGAACCCGGAACTGTAGGAAGAAACACGTGCGCTGATAAAGAATTCGAAGACTGAATGGTGCCGTAAGAGAAAGACTCACCGAACCCCTTGGTTCCTGATGGCACATTCGCACAGTATGCGGGTGACATCAGCTAAGCCCTGTAGGTATTATCCTGCTCGTTTGTTATATTAAAACTCCTGTTCTAAAGAAAGAAACTATCAGATTCGCTCTGTAGCGTTTCTGAAGATGCCTCGTGTAGAGGCAAAATACGTGTCGAGGTTCGTTCTTCGCACTTGCGGAATATTGCATATATGAAATCATTTCTCCTCGGTTAAGAAGTCTTTTACTCGCTTTAAGGGATGTTGTCTGACATTCCTTTCTATGAAAATTAGATCACAACCGCTACCATGAACGGGAATGCCGCCAATTTTTCCACGTATTTATTCATTTAAGAGGTTTTTGGGTCAAAATAATCACGTTGGCCAGACAGGTTGGTACGGGGTTTTGTTTTAAATTTTCCTTCGCTCGCAGTGGTGTAATCTCCTCTTACGAAACTCTGCGTATGAGATGGGGGCGGTATGTATTCTTCTCCATGACCACACGCATAATATCCAAAGGAAAAATATTTTATACAGATAGGTACATACGAAAAACCGGCCACCTTATCGAAACGCTTCGCTTGCATACACGGTCAATAACTAATTGTGTATCGGTCTAAGTCAGGGACTTCCCCCCCTTCTTTGCTACTATTAAACAGAGCTCTGTTTAGTAACAAAGAAGGGGGGATAGGGGGAAGCTCAATAAGTCAAAAAGTACTACTATCAAAAAGTCAATTGACGGTTCGAGAATAGATCCAAAATGAATATAGTCGCCTGGGCTCAAGAGATTTTGGTAAAACTCTATGTATCCAAAAAAGTCATACACAGACACACCGCCTTTGTACCTTCCCCATATTTTATTGCGACAGAGAAATCAAGATTTCTACAAGATTTATTACTGAGCAAAAAATAATTCACTCATTTCATTTTTTTCTTATTACAGTCATTGTTTAACAGACAGTAGACGGTAAGTTCAAGTTTGCTAAATAATAGAAAAATGGGTCAAGTGCGATTTGGATTCACGCACGAACGGTTCCGTGCCAAGTCGAACAAGATAAATATTAAGGGGGGGGGGGGGTCTCATATATTTATTTCTTCCTGTTTAGAATTTTTGTTACATCCGTGGAAATTTTGACTATTTATACCTCACGCCTCGGTAGAGCCTAGGCTATTGGAAGCCCTCTACGATGTTCACATCTTTCCCCAGTTAGGGCCTGCGTAGGTGGCCTCACTTGTCACCCCGACGGCGGCGTATATTGCGCCTCCTGGGGGCTAGATGGGGACACCGTGGTCCCTACACCCGAAGGGGGTCATCTTAAAAGAGAGGGCCCCGGGTCTGCTGGATTGCGATGGATATGTAGGCTACTATCTCACCTCCGGCAACTAAAGATGGCGTGCGTTTAAGTCGGTTCGAGTCCGACATAACCTGCCCCACCGGGTCCGAGACGATGAAAAAAATGTACGACCCTTGTGAACGTCAGTGTTTCTTCTATTTGCCAAACGTAAAGAAGGTTAGTAATAGGGTTCTATTGTTACCTTATGAGTACGGAATCCTAAAAATAAATTGGATGTCTTTGCCATTTTGCTTGGGTAGATGATAAGGTTGCTTACGTCATCATAAACTATTGGAAAGTAAATAGTACTTTTTATATCATTTGGTATACAAGAATCAAAGAATCAATTTCGTTTATTCAGTTTAGACATGGTTTAGACACATATAATTAATGTCAGTTTTACAAGAATTATTTAAAAATAAATAATTCTATCGCTGGTTCGGTAGTTAGATCTACTAAGAAGAGACCAGCAAGAAACTCAGGTGGATTTTAAGAACCACACACGGGTGTGGCCTGTGGCCCGGGTCCTTAAACCGAGGCATGAAAAAGCATTTGATGGCCGTCAAGCTGAGCGCCACCATTGTAGCACTGTATGTAAAGGTGATACTCTTTCCTGAGACTTTGCTTTCAGCTCACCACCAGACAATGTGAAGTCAAATTGACGTGTCAAGTATAAAAAACTACCTCGACGATGTATGCGAAGAGAATTGCATTGCTGCAGTAATCCGATAGTACCTTGTAACGCCTGTTAAAAATAAAATAGCAACAAACCTATATTAAGATTTGCTTGTTGTTTATAAACAGGCTTTTGTATGTGTTAATGAATTTGACTTCTACCGAGGAGAAAAGTCGGATGTGAACTGGACTAACGCTTCGATAATGATGACGACATTCGCACGTAAATACAGCTGTGTGATAGGCAGAACAAACATGCTCGGGCCCTCTCCGTGAGTAGCGGCGTTGCCGTGAAACAAATTACTACACAATGATGGCAACTTCAAAATGGCGTCGATTTGACTTAAGAACTACGACTATAACGATGAAATTCCAATTGATGGAACAAGCACATTCGATTACTAATACCTTGTAATATCTTAGTTGTACTAAAAAAATATTTATATTCTTAAACTAAACTGAAACTATAACACAGACACAAAGAAAGGTTTTTCAGTCTTCCCACTGATAACACAAAACCTCTCCAGTGTGCTTTGGCTACCCTACCCACCACCGGTAATACAACACAAGGTAATTATTAGCCGTGATATTCCGTAGGGCGCAGGTGCTTCCCCAGTCGGACTGCTCTATTAGGACGGGAGATATCGTCATTTCCTACCTCCATCGAAACCTGATGCCTATTATTCTGAAAGAAACATTGTAATATTATCTACCTATAAAAAGTGCTGTTCGTTAAGGATATAAAAATATCAGTTAGGCGTAGGAAGGTAAGCCTCGGGCGAAAGAAAGGACACGCCAAAATAAAAGCTAACAAGTACCTAACTCCTACGCAGATGAAAGAAAATTTCAATTATCGACTTTTGAGATAAATGTTTAGTATTATTTCACCTTCGGCAATCGATGACCCGAAGACGGCGTTCCTTTTAGTCGCTTCGAATCCAACATAATAACTCCTTTCAGTTCCGTTGGGGTTGTTATCTGTAGGGATTACGCGCACGATAAAAAAAACTGTCTACTTTCACAGCTGATAACAAAAAAAACTTTTTTTTTTCAAAGATTCTATAGGAACTTTTATTTCTGTAAACACAATGTGTTACATAGATGTTGTTTAAATATTGCTTATTATATTATGTAGTGTCAACATGTTTTACCCATATAAGTACACGTACAGAAATAATATTATTCTTCATTGACGTTAATAAAATAAAGGCACATAATAATATAGGTAATATTACAGACCAGTAGCGCTAACTTAAATTATACATTTTTATTTTAAAACCTGTCTCTTATACTAGGGGATCCTGTATTATAAGAGAATGTCACAAATAAAGCATTTAAATTCCTCATTAGTCAATAAACATAATTAACAGCGTATTCATGTCAATATTTAGGAATTAAATTGTCGTGTCAATGTCATGTCCATAATAAAAGTTAACAATAAATGTCAAATATATAAAAAGGCTGCAATGCGATGCGCATAAATCAAAAACTAAGAAAATATTGGAGGAATAAGGGGAACCCACCACTCACCCACGGTTTAACAATTCCAACAATAACAATAGCTTATTATTATTAATTGTTATAGAAAGGAATGTCAAACCCCTTAAAGCTAGTAAAAATACTTGCTACCCGAGGAGTGATCTAGTTGTACGTGTAATACTTACTTCTCTCCCTCCCCCAATAATATTTTTCTTGTAATAGATTTCCACCATATTAAAATCATGTGGAATTTGATCACCCAGGTGAATTGTCAGCAGGTGATTTAAGGACACAAAGTTGTGGAATTTGATCACCCAGGTCATATCACCCAGGTGATCATAGTGGAATAATCCATAACACCTACTTTTAAATCGTATCTTTAAAACTATCATTAAACAAATTTCCCTTTATCAACAAATAAAAGATAGTCTCTATTTATCATAATATTATTATTTTGAACCAATATAATATGTTTGCTGTTAGCTGGGGTTCGCATCCAATAAACATTTTCGATTCCATGACGATTGTGCTCAACCCCGACCTATCTTTGATGAAATACTCGGAGGGATAGCAGAAAAATCTCGATTCACTTTTAAAAACGACAACACTTCCACCTCTATACACCATGCGAATAAATGAATTTGAATTTGAATTTGTTATGGCTGCATTTTTGCAATATACACAATATAATAAGTAAATAAGTCTTGAGGATGCCCCGTGTTGAGTAGAATATTGCACATACGAAATCATAACAGGTATATTATATCTTCTAGCAATATATAAATATATATATTTAAAATATATATATATATATATATAAATATATATATATATATAATATATATATATATATACATATATTATATATATATATATATATATATATATATATATATTATATATATATATATTTATATATTTATATAAAAGTACTAATAAATCACTACATAGTAAAAAACAAAGTCACGTTCTCTGTCCCTATGTCCATTTGTACGCTTAAATCTTTTAAACTACTTAACGGATTTTGATAGATAGAATGGTTAAAGAGGAAGGTTTATATGTATATAATATTATGCTACGACCAACAGGTGCGGAGCAGGAATGAAAAATGTTGCAAAAACGGGATGACGCAGACGAAGTTGCGCGGGTCACCTAGTACCTGATAAAACAAAGGAGATTTTTTTGCACACTGTACAACGAAGCTTAGTTTAGATTTCGTCACAAGTTCTTTATGTGAAACAATATAACCGTCCCGAGCTAAGGTCAGCGTTTTACATTCCCAATATTTGTCATGAACGGAAATATCCTGACGAGCCTTATTACGAACTTTTATGACGCACTAGCGAAGACCCCTGACTTCACTCAACATCATAGGTAGGTTATTCCTCTACTTCACTATCACTATAATCACTACACATAGTATAAAATAAAGTCGCGTTTTCTGTCCCTATTTTTCTTGTCCCTTTGTATGCTTAAATCTTTAGAACTACGCAACGGATTTTAATGCGGTTTGTTTCAATAAATAGAATGGTTAAAGAGGAAGGTTTATATGTATATAACATTATGCTACGACTAACAGGTGCGGAGCAGGAATGAAAAATGTTGCAAAAACGGGGTGACGCAGACGAAGTCGCACGGGTCAGCTAGTATCAAATAAAATAAAGGATAATTAACTTTTTGAAAGTGACTATTTATACTGTTGATTGATGGCACTTAGTGGAACTTATTGTTATAGGTACATTATTGAATATACACTTGTACTTCTCCGCGATATTTATGTACAGGCCAAGAGTCCTTTCCAGTTCTGGTCCGTCGTCTCCTTTTAAAGCATTACTTGCCTACATACTTCACATAATTATCAACTGATGTATTAAAAAAAATAATATTAATTGTTCTCATTTACCCATATTAATCTTTTCCGAAAAATATATTGATAAAAGCGAGAAGTTTCAATTGAAAAAAAGAGCTCCTAAATGCTAAAATTAATCGCGGAGTCGTTTATCCCGTTGGAAGCATTCATACGTGCGAACTCGTAAAATTTAATTGCATCGTATAAAAACAGAGTTAAACTGAACACGACACGTTAATGGTTAACGTACGGAATGCTATTCTGTAAAATGCACGTTTAAATTATTCGTGGTATAATTATAATAAATGTACTCTATTGCAATAACTATACTGGACCTCTAGACAAAGCGATATTGATGGAGTCGCATCGAAGCAAATAGTTTTCAATTTGCTATCAATAGATTACTTGACACTACGGTGATTTTAATAAAAATATACTATGTGCCAGTATCTGTGAATCACTAAGTGTAGGAAACAAGTCTTAATTAAAACAATTTATTTCGTACAGATATAATAATAAACATTATTGACAACACACTTGAACTTCTCCACTAAACTATAAAATACCACAAGGTGAAACCGGTAAGGTGCAAAAAATGTAGTGGAGAAGTACAAGTGTACAATAATAATGTATAACAATAAATTCTTCCAAGTGCCATTAATCAACAGTATCATCACTATCACTATCACTACATAGTATAAAATAAAGTCGCGTTTTCTGTCCCTATTTTTCTTGTCCCTTTGTATGCCTAAATCTTTAGAACTAAGCAACGGATTTTGATGCGGTTTGTTTCAATAGATAGAATGGTTAAAGAGGAAGGTTTATATGTATATAACATCATGCTACGACTAACAGGTGCGGAGCAGGAATGAAAAATGTTGCAAAAACGGGGTGGTGCAGACGAAGTTGCGCGGGTCGTCTAGTAAATAATAAGATGTTAATGATTTTTGGACAGATAACAATCCACCATCCATTTCCATATAGGAGTTTATTCCATTCGTCAAGTACCAGATCCAAATTAATAATACAATAATTCTGGTATTCGGTACATTTGTCTTACAAAAGGTAGTAAATAATTATGATTGTAAGTTGCAGCGAGGAATAAGGCAGCATCTTTTCCAGTCCGCTTCTGTCAGTAATAATATTTTCTATGAGCGTGATGAGTTTTTAAATGGACGACTTTATATTAGAGGTAACCAAGAAATTAAAATAAATTAAACATTGCACTTGTGAAAATGTGTTTAGAGAACATTTTCCTTTATTTGCTGAGAATAAATTTGCATTTATCAGTTTTATTTCTTCTCATTATAAAAAATATGACTGTAAAATTGTAACTGTAATAGCTAGATGTTTGCCTGTGACTTCGTTTGTGATGACAGTTATGATTTTTGATTTGGGGTTTATTCTAATAATTGTCATCAAATACATGATACTATTACAACACTTTTAGTTTCTCTAATAGTGACCCAAATTTATGAGCCTTCGTCAAACGAAATGACGTCCTGTATTTAAAGAATGACAGATTTTAGATTTCACCAATTCCTGTTCTAATAAAACCGCACTAATCTTGTACGTGTAATTATTTAGGAGATAAACAGACAAGAATTCCAAAATAAGTTTTTGTTCAAAGTTATTACTTTTACTAACCCAACCAAGAATCTTCACTTAAATATCTTTATTGTATAGACACAACTAACTAATTTATAATTATTTAAATGTGGAATTGATTTGAGAAAACTGTTAGTCGAATTGAATTTACTTTTTGTTATTCATTTTTATTAGAAAAATAAATACCCAGACGGTAGTGGAACGTTGATTAAAATAGTAAATTAACTTAATCAAAATTAGATAAAAAAATCTAGAATGCTTTAGACATGGATTCGTGGCTCGCCAGATCGGAGCATTCCCCTGTAAGGGAAAGATCGCGGGTTCAAATTCCATCGATGCCTTCCCTTTTTTCTATCTTATTTTGTTTAGAAAAGTCAGCATAAGTTTTCATAAGCTAATTGCTTTAGCTTTAAAGCATATTTAATGTTTTAAAATTTCTAATTAATGAAGGCTGGTTCTCTTCAGCATGATGCCAACAGTCCAGTAACAGACTGTATCTGTACTGTACAAATTAATACCATTACTTACTTCCACCTTGGGAAGCACAATCGTCGCTTGCCTTTGCTACATCGCTTAGTAATACTCCAATTTTATTGCCCAAAGAAAACAACTTTGCTTCATAAGAATACACCCTGTAGAGACGTTCTTGCGTCCGTGCCTTAGAGAGCACGTTTAAGCTAAACCGCGTGTTATGTACCTATAATTACCGGCATATATTGTAGACACAAAATGTGCTCAAAATATGATATATTATTATGCGCATTTTGTATTCTTCATACTTCCTGTACGTGTGTATTTATCGCAGGTTTATAAATGCCCGGTTAATGGCAATAGGCTCGCCAACTATAACGTTGGGACCGAAACATAAACTGGCGAAATGTGGGTGCTAGCACTTCTGCCTACCCTTACGGGGATATAGGCGTGAGTTTATGTTATTTTGGAATTCTTTTTTTGGAATTTGGAATTTGGAAGATATCGCGGAGCGGACGAGCTAAAGTCCACTAATCAAAGATTTCTGGAATTCTTTCGTTAAACCGTATATTAGTGGGTATTCCTTCACTCTAACATACTTTTTTATATGTAATATATTTCCGCCATGTAACACCTACTTCAATATGTTATCTAAGATTATTGTCACCATTATTGTATCTACTTTATTTTTCGTGTGCAAAATCCCCATGGATACCACCTCCACGAAAGGCGGTGAAGGCGATTATGTCGATCGGTCTCGAATCGACTAAAACGCACGCTGTCTTTGATAGCCAGGAGTGAGATAATCTCTCACACCCCGGTAGACCCGGGGATATCTCTTTGACACCCTTCCCCTAATGTGGGAACCATGGTGTCCTCATCTAGCTAGATTTGATTATTTTTTTATTTATTTATGGCCCGCCAATTTGACTTCGCCTCGCCTGATGTTAAGCTGGCAAAATCTCAAAAATTCATTATATTGTAATAAAGAAAAAAAATATTATGTATAGGATTATCGTATTTACTCGTGGATTTACATTCAAAAACAGCGGCAATGTCATCGGGCAAAGATGTATAGCGTCTTTTAAACACTTGGCTTCTGTTAGAGGTAGATTCCACACAATCCAATCTGGTTTTACTATGGCTAGGAGCACTATCGACACAGCTGTATATGCTATAGAAAGTCTCACTGCCATTGACTTTTCAGTACGGTCTAGCAATTTTCTTAGACGGTGCTGGCCCCTTTGACAGCGCGTTCTGTGGCCAAATGCTATTAGTGGAATTAAAATCGTGAAGTTTGCTGTACTTACATTTATTTGTTCATTTATTTTGGTCTAAGAGGTGTTTGATATTTGCCCATAATCATTTATGTTTTACAGTTTAAAGACAAATGAATAATAACCTCTTTAGCGTGGCGGTAGTAAACGCGACTGCTACGCAGGTGGTGGGGGTTCAATTACGCTTAGTGCAAATATTTTTGTTTGGGTGTTTCTTTGTATAATATGAATGTTTTACAGATAAATGTACCTATCATATTATAGAACCTATATCACTAGCTAGTCCTAGAATATTTATGAAATTATTATTTATTAAAGAAATTAGTCTATCGACGAGTTAATCCAATCACGTTTCTTGGTTTCATTTTTTTTTACTACTTAGGTGTCAGACAACACCATATGCGTTACACTTTGTGATGCCGACCATGTAGAAACCTTCTAAGACCTCCTTGATGAAGATCTTAGAATACACCACGCCAGTTTTGAATATTTTACATATATCATACTTTGTTTACCTAACACCAAAAAAGTTTAACAATAACCGTACCTAGTATTTATAAAACTAGTTATTGAATAGCAGTACAGCATATTTCTTTTTAAGCCTCTCCATCCAATACCTCCAGTCTGTCCCAGCGCCTTTTTCAGGTCATCAGTCCATCTGGCTAGGAGGCATCCTACCTTCTCTTCTCTTCTCTTCTCGCGGTCTCTACTCAAGAACTCGTTTGCTCAAGCGGCCATCCGATCGGTTCTTTGGCAGATGTGGTCAGAGCACTGTCACTTTAGCAAGGATATTCAGCTCTCATTACTACTATTCACAGGCTGTGGTTTCATTTCAGTGTATTTAAGAGGCAATAAAATTCAACCGTACGTATAACGATTAAGTCTTCCAACTCAATCGGACGGAATATCTTTTAGAGACGCACTTTTAAACTGCGAAATGAACTAGATACTTCATAACTAATTGAAAACGTGAGTAGATAAAGGGTGCATGTAAATAATGGAACGGATTAATGAATTAATGGTAAAGGTTTGCATCAGTATCAGGTCAGGACGGAATGTAGTGAGTCTTCTCGAAGAGCGAAACCTAAGTGGCATAATAAAAAAAAAATGAACCTATGCTCTGGCCCTCTCCGTGAATAGCAGCGCTTCCGTGAAACAAATTAGTACACCACGATGCCAACTCAAAAATTCCACAGAAGAAGAAGGATCAGTATTATACACAGGTGGAACAGCAGGTTGTAAGTAGCCTAGTAAAATAGCTATTACATTGGGGGTTCTTTGAAAAGGGCATTAGAAGGTTTCTAGGTGTTGCAAAGTCCATATGCCACGGTGACCACTTTCCATTATGTGGACCGTGTGCTTGTCTGCCAGCTAAGTGATATGAAAGTAAAGGTGTAGATATATTAATATTTTTAGACATGAGTGGATGAACCGTGTCCTTTCTTTTTCTAGATGACCCCTGTCGGGACCCTACAGGACCACGGTGTACCCGTCTAGTCTCCGGATATGGAGAAGCGCACTTTGAGCCGCCACTGCGGCTTGCTTCTGCAAGGTTGATAAGTGATTCCACTTGTTACCCCCTATGCGACCGCCTTCATGGAGGATGGAGGTCATTCTACGATCTCCGACGTCCGAGTCGCTTCCGCTATCTGGGATATGCAAGGTCAACCCCGCGATGAGCGATGATATCTGTCATTCCCAAAATATTGCGATAATAATATCTATATTTCAAAGCTACAAACAGAAACTTCAATTTATTTCTATAGTTTAAAGAATACAATTCTTTCATAATAATACAATAATCACCGAATCGAGACCAAATATCTCTTGAAGCAGCAAAGTTTCCGAGCCATTTTCCTTTGTAGTGAGCAATATCCGGTGTCCTCAGGAAGTCCAATCACTATTTGGTTTTACCTCGATCGACTGTTTCCTGTTTACCATAGTTTTACTAGTTAATAATGTTACAGCTTTATGAGTGACTTGCCTTTGTCGATTTTGTACAGTCTACGATGGTAGAAATTGATTGGAGCTTTGAAACTATGCTGCGGTCTCGAGAGAACATTGATTTTGTAAAAGGATGGACTAGAATTGTTTGGTTATTGGGATATTGTTTTATTTAAATACTAGCTGTGGCCAGCGGCTCCGCCCGCGTGGACTTCTGATCCCATTCCCGCTGTTTGGATTTCTGATTTCGTTCCCGCTGCTACATAAAAGTCTTCCGTAGAGTTCAAGGAAAAAATAAAATAAAAGAATTGCAGGAATTGATCCAGCTGTGTTCGAGTTATGCGCTTACCAACATATTTCGCGATTCATCTATACTAATATTATAAAGAGGAAGGATTTGTACCTATTTTTGTATGTTGAATAGGCTCAAAAAGTACTGGGCCGATTTAAACAATTCTTTCACCTCTAAAAGGCTACAATATCTAGGAGTAACATAGGCTATATATCATCACGCTACCATACAAGGGAGCGGAGTAATAATCATAAATCTCAATTGATCCGGTAAATTTCTATACATTGGCGCTAATATCGCTAACAATTTCAGTTGTCATGACAGCAAGGAAAAGTAGTATAGAGAGGCAAGTAGTGAATCGAGTAGAGTCGTACAACGCGATAATCGACATCCACGTGGGCGGAGCCGCGGGCAACAGCTAGTTTTTATATAAATAGATTAAAGGAACAGTATAATAAAAACTACTCACCATCATCTTCCTAGCGTAAGTCCCCGTTGCATACAAAGTTTTCAACTCGGAGTTTTCCGTGACGCGATTGCCCTCTGCCCTCCTAGGTATATGCGATATAAATTAAACACTACAAATACAAATAAAGTGGGCAGATGACATAATAAAAGTAGCTGGAAAAAATTGGATAGAGACAGCAAAGAATAGAGAGAAATGGAAATCTCTAGAGGAGGCCTTCACCTTCGAAACGAGGGGTTCTTGCTAATAATAGAAAATTTATATTTTAGTTTTTATTTTAAGTTAAAAAAAAAATTATAATTTAAAAATAAGTTATTGTAAAACTGATATCTTTGTAGAGTAAGAAATATAAGGCTTTTTTATTTTTTATTTTTTATTTTTATTTTTATTTATTTATTTATTTAAATACAAATAAAAACTAAAACTAATGAAAACGAATAATGACGAAAATAGTCTAATAGCATCTGAAGTGCACATAACATTGTTCTATTAATATATATTTAGCCTCAGATGCATGGCTCAAGCATAGATAGTGATATCACTAGCGTAAATATACCCATTATCTGATGATGCCGTCAAGCTTAGCTCCACCATTGTAATACTGTACGTGTTTGTAATAGTGACCCTCTTTCCTGTAAAAAACAACAAACGTAACATACACTCACGTCTATATCCCCGAAGGGGTTGGCAGAGGTGCTAGTCATCCACATTTCGTCAGCTTACGTTTAGGTCCAAATGGGAATAGGTGGCGAGCCTATTCCCATTGGCCGGGCACTTATAAACATGCGATAAGTACACACATAACTTCAAAAAGCATCGAAAAGTCATTGGTTGGTTAAAAAAAACCGCGGTAACCTAGTGGTTTGGGTAATGGGCTGCTGAGACGAGGTCTCGGGTTCGATTCCAGGTTTTACCATGGCACGGTATGGCTAGGTTACCGCGGTTTTTTTTACCCAACCAACCACATAGTAAACACCAACAATTTTCTGCCTTTATGCAAATCTGTCCTATTGCGAATCTGGGATTTTGCTATTCTGGGATTTTGCGTATCTGTCCTTCTGCTACTAACCCAAAGATAGTAAACATCAAATTGAATATTGACCTTCAGGATTTACCTGATTCTCGATTCACCTTATATTCGATGCTTCGTAATTGTAATTAATTTTTTCCGACCTCTATGTTCTGTTGAATAAACAATTGCAGTACATATTGTAGTTCATCATAGTTCATCATAGTTCATCATAGTTCATCATAGTTCATCATAGTTCATCATAGTTCATCATAGTTCATCATAGTTCATCATAGTTCATCATAGTTCATCATAGTTCATCATAGTTCATCATAGTTCATCATACTGAAACACATTTTCTGTTTGATAGTACAATATCTCGTTAACTGCAACTCTGGTGAGTTGAGAAACTGGTGAATCGAGAATCTGGTAAACTGGTTCTGAGGGGATATTGAACATTGCAATCTAAAATCATACATTAAACTATTTAGGTAGCAAAAAACACCAATATCACTTTACAGTAAAACCTCAGTCTATAAAACTCATTTATTGCAAGCATGCTCACTTTAGACATATTCCTTGGTTATGACGAAACCTTAAAATTGTGCAATAATGTTTCTTATTTGTGTTCTCAAGCACTAAACAAACAAAGATGGCGTTCATAAACTCTTACACAATCCTTGGCAAGCAGTAATCCTCCCTCCAAATGTTAGGACAAAATGCAAACGAGCCCGGGACATTTCGTAGTTAAAAAAACATTTCCCTTCCTCAAATAATGGTTTAATAATGCCTTGTTGCGGTCAACGCGAAAATATATAGCGAGATTGGTGTGGAGACGGCTTTTATTCTTCCAAGTAAAGAAGAATATTTTTTTAGGTGTTGTGTGATATCATCTGAGCGTAGGCGACTCGGACCTCAGAGGTCGCAGTACCCTTCCAACGATCACAAATCCTCGGCACAGTGAGGTTGCTCTGCGAAGCCTATAAAGTCCCCAGTAAGCTTCTGCGTTTCTGGGCGAATCTAGCCTGGCTGTTTTAGCCCTGGCTAGTTTAGATGTCCCTCCAACACAAAGGGAGGATCCTCCGACCAGGCAAAGTGATCGCATCGGGGTCACTACTGTAGAATGTTTGTGTATATATTGTACCCAGCGCCATCTAGCGACAGCAAAAGTAACTACTACGTCACTATGGATCCTGCATCGCGAAAGCGAAGTTCTCGCGCTAGTACAATATATACACAAACACTCCACAGCCGGTAACTCTGCGCGCACCATGTCCCCAAAAGGGAGGTTCGGTGCGAATAAAAGAGTCCCGAATCTATCTAAAGGTGACGGGTGGCTCCACCCGTCACCTCTAGGCCCACGCTCATACAGTACGCAGGTCATTCAGTTGTTTCCACTTCTTACTCCTGACCTGTGCTGATGGGGAGCATTTTAGTGACTCGGCATTGAACATCATTCTCTAAACCTTTTCCCAACTCAGTTGGGGTCGGCTTTCCAGTCTAACTGTGATGCGGCTGAACTTCAATATTTTTCGTGAAGCGACTGCCATCTGACCTCCACAACCAATGGTCCAATGACCAATGGTGATATCGAAGTTACAAGTTAGACTGGTGGGATTTATGACGGCTCCAACTACCCGTAACACTACCATAGATGTTTGTATGGCAACCGGGACTGACGGCTTAACGTGCTCTCCGAGGCACGACCAGACCAGTGCAAACAGTCATATTCATGCATACAACTTTTTGCACTGAGCGGGGATCGAACCTGCGCCCCGTGCGTAGCAGTCGCGTATACTACCGCCACGCTACGGAGGCTTTGATACCTTTATTAAAAAGTCTGTCTCCATATTTGACAGTTAAACCCACCCACTGACAGCGGATATGTCATAAAACTCTCATTTGCTCTTCCTCGTCTCCAATATTATCCAGAACTCAGTTCAGTGAACATTTTTAGTTTTTACTCAAACGTTACATAATGACATTTTTATATCATTTACAATTTTGATTGAGTGGGGTGACATTATTTCGAGGTCATCCATTCATAAAAGTTATAACTCAAGGTGAAGATTTGTTTCGTGACTATTTATGTTGATTGATGGCACTTGGTAAAATTTATTTATAAATATTAATAAAACACTTGTACTTCTTCATAATGTTTAGGAATTGGAATGATTTTTTATACCACTTAAGTGGCAGACAACCTCGCGGCCCATTTGATGGAAAGTGGCTACTGTGGCCTATCGACGTTTGCAATACCAGGGGCGTTACATTCGTACTGCCGACCATATAGAAATGAGAGGGGACGGAGGAAGGGGAGAAAGTTAAGTGAGTCTCTGTGCTGTCAGTGCACAAATCAAATAAGGGTGTCTTGGTTTTCCCACCGACAGTACAAAACCTCTCCAATGAGCTCTGGCTACCCTAAACCTTTAAGGACGCCGCAAGTTGAAATTAGATAATTAAAATAGTAAATATCGTGGAGAAGTACAAGTGTGTTAAAAGTATGTTTAGCAGTAATAGTTCCACAAAGTGTAATCTTGTGTAGTGTGTGTGTATGCATTGTTTTTAGAAATTGGAATAATCAAAACTGTCAATGTAAACCTTTGAGAATGCCACAAATCGAAATATGTTAGGTAAAATAATAAATATCGTGGAGAAGTACAAGTGTGTTATCAATATGTCTTTTTTTACGAATAATAAAGTACCGTCAACAAAGAAATATGTGGAGCGTAAAGATAATTCTCAAGGCGAGTGGCGAAATATGAGACTTATCTCTTATTTCGCTACTCACCTTAAAAATATATATATTTCCAACCTATTTCAAAGTGAATAAACTTTTTTTTTCCCCGGTGCGGAACTCGCTTTGCTGCGGAACTTATGTCGGACTCGAACCGACCAAAAGCGTTTGGCTGCCTTGGGCCATCAGTTAGTTGCCTAGGGTGAGATAGCCTCTGGCATATTCCTCACGTCCCGGCTGACCTAGGGTCAGCGGAAGCCCTGTACGTTTACCCTAATAATAAAATTTGAAAACGAATCAGATATTACTTTATTCGTAGTAATTTGTTTTCAAATTATCAACTTGTAAACTCTAAAAAAACTTGACGCTAATTATGATGGAATTGAAAAATTTATGTTAATTAATGTTTCTTTCAATTTCTAAGATGGCTAACACGTAATAACAGTTAAAAAATAATTTTCCGTGAAATTTAATATTTCAAAAGTTTGATTAATTGACAGAGAGAACGTACATTTAGTAACTCAAGTTTTTGAGTAAATAAAAAATGTATAAATTTGGAGCGTTCTTGATGTCATCATCATCAATAATAATAAAAATCTATCTATACTAATATATAATTGTAGAAAGTTTATGTTTGTGCGCGATGGACGCAAAAACTACTGAACGGATTTTGATGCTGTTTTTTTTTGTTTGAAGGAGGTTGGTCCAACTTAAATCTTACGTTTGTTTGAACGCAATCGGCTAAGTAGAACCAGAGTTATGATTAGTAACATAGAATTTAGGTTGCACAGATGGCGCTTAGGTCGCGATAACCGACAGCCACGCGTACGGAGCCGCGGGCATAGGCTAGTAATTAATAAACACATTCACATTTATACATAACATACCAATGCAAATAGCCAGTTCATGAACACAAATATTTGCAGTGCCAAATCGATCCCGCACCTTCTGCATAACAGTCGCATATTTTACTTTCGTTACATTACTGAGGTCATATAAAAGAGAGAGGTACGGTATATTATTCTGCACAGCATACGGTCGGGAGTCTTTCCTCTGCTGCACCATTAAGTCTTAGAATTCCTTACAAACTCACATGTTTCCTTTTTCCTACAGTCCCGAGTCCTTTAAGCGGGGCGTGAAAAAGCATCTGATGAGGCCGTCAAGCTGACCACCATCATATTTGTAATGGTGACCCTTTTTCCTGAGACTTTGCCTTCAGCTTACCATCAGGCGAGGTGAAGTGAAATGGACATGCCATAAAAAAAGAAGAAAATATTACCTAGATTTTGTTTGAATACAAAACACTTGGACTGGAAGCGGTGCGCACTGTGCGGTATGAAAAGGACTTCATCCCGCACACGCTCAAGACTTTGAATGAACCCCCTGCTATGTTATTTCAAGCGATTACAATATGGGGTTCTTCAAGAAGGGCATTCGAAGGTTTCTACAGGGTATGCACGCGTGTGACGCTTCTAGTACTACAAACGTCTATACGCCACGGTAACAACTTTCCATCAGGTGGATCCATGTGTTTATCAGCCACTTAAGTGATATAAAAAATAAATCAACAAATTAAATATTCAATTCATTCAACATCTATAGTTGTGCTAAATATTAATATTTAATATTTAAGTTGTTTTCGAAGCAACACTGACCAATTAAATATAAATTACGCGCTTGAATAAGAATTTCGTTCAACACAGTTCATACCGATATATAGGGTTGTCACATGTATCTGTGCTGTACTGATAAAAAATTGTAAATAAGTTTTCAAATTGACTGCACCTGACCTGATGGTAAGCGCAGTTACAGGTGCTGTCCCTGTAACGGTCTACACCGTGACGGCCGCGAAAGTTGTTTTTTTTTTTATTTTTTTATCTATGGCACGTCAATTTGACTTTACCTCGCCTGATGTTAAGCTGAAGGCAAAGTCCCATGAAAGAGGGTCACCATTGCAAACACGTTCAGTGCTACAATGGTGGCGCTCAGCTTGACGGCCTCATCAGATGCTTTTTCACGCCCCGCTTAAAGGACCCGGGACTGTAGGAAGAAGGAAACACGTGCGCCGGCAAGGAATTCCAGGACTTAATGGTACGGCAGAGAAAAGACTCACCGAACCGCTTGGTTCTTGATGGAATATTCTGTACCGTATGCGAGTGACACCTAAGCCCTGCACGCGTTGTCCTGTTTAGGAAAGGGGAGGGTGGGATTAGTTGGAAGAGCTCATCAGAACATTCACCATGGTAGAGACGGTAAAATACTGCCAAGGACGCAACATCTCTACGCATCTGCAAAGGCTCGAGGGACTCTGTGACCTCAGGACTCCCAATAATGCGGACCGCACGTCGCTGCAACCTGTCGAGAGCATCTAATAAGTACTTTGCGGAGCCATCCCAGAGATGCGAGCAGTATTCCACGCAGGAGCGAATTTGTGTTTTATAAAGAAGACACCGCTGCTCCGGCGTGAAAAAACGTCTCACTCTGTTCAGGACTCCGAGTTTACGCGAAGCTGTTTTGATGATGCTCTCGATATAGTTCTTGTTGTTCAGTTTGCAGCGCACGTCCATACCGAGTATATTGAGGTTATCCTGTAATGGCAGTGGTGTGCTCTGAAGAGTGGGAGGAGGAAGGAAAGGAGATGTCTTTGCTGAAAACGCGCATGCCTGCGTCTTCTTGGCATTGAACTCGACCAGGTTCTCAGATCCCCATTGGGAAACGTGATTGAGGATCCGGTCCAGCCCAGTGACAAGAAGTCGCCTCTTTTCCGCTATATCGGACTGCTTGGCCGCAGAATGTCCGTGGTAGCTCCCGTGTACAGTGCTATCGTCTGCATAGCAGTGGATGCTGCCGGTGGACAGCATGTCATTGATATGCAGAAGATAGAGAGTGGGTGATAAGACGGACCCCTGCGGCACACCAGCATTTACCTGCAGGAACTCCGATGCTCGTCCATCACAGAGAACGCGAATACGGCGCCCCTGCAGGAAGCTAGCAACCCAATTGCACCCCGCGTAGGGCTTAAAGTACCCGAGACTGTAGGATGAAGGAAACACGTGTGCTGGCATAGTATTCAGGGCTTTAAAGGTGCGATATAAAAAACGCCGAACCGCTTAGTTTTTGATACAAACATTGTTAATATTAAAGAAATCAAATATTATTGTTATTCACCATATAGTAAAAAAACAGAGTTGCTTCGCGGTGTATGTCTGTCTGTCTGCCTGTCACTATATATGATTAAATCTTTAAAACCACGCAACGTATTTTGATGCGGCTTTTTCTAATAGGTAGACTGATTATGAGAACGTTTTACCAAATATTATTACTTTTGATTATCTTTTCCTATTAGAAAGGTCTCAGTTAAACCCAGAGGTCTTTAAAACCACGCTCAACTAATAAGTAACGGAGAAAGATTACCACCCCATCTCTTATAAAGGTGTCTTATGAGCCGACTAACGGAAAACGCATAAGATATCACTGTGAGAGCAAAAAAAGAATTAATAGTCTATAGCCTTAGCACGAAATACTATCAAATTCGTAATGTAAAGGTATCGACAGAACGGAGCATTACGATTGGCAGGCCACACACGCACACAGGTTCACAAGAGGCAGACTACCAATCACAATGCTCCGTTCTCTCGAAACCTTTACGTTACGAATTCGATAGGAGTTCACGCTAGTGCTACTGTACCAACCTGTCTGGTCAGCATGGAAATAGGAGGCCAAAACATCTTAATCCATGGCGTAGCGGTAGTGAACGCAACTGCTACGCAGGAGGCGCGGGTTCGATTCCCGCTCAGTGCAAATATTTGTGTGCTTGAATATTAATATCTGCATTGGTCTGGGTGTTTCTATGTATATTATGAATGTATTTACAAAAAAAAATATCTATGTATGTTTATCCGCATTCTAGAACCCGTAACACAAGCTAGTTATGCTTACAATGGGTCTGAAAAAAGAATGTTCAGTGGACTGTGATAAATTAATTGATTGATTTATGGTTACACCTATAACTGTGAAATATGGGTGTCAACTGTTAATACACCTCTGACTACCCCTTCGTGAATTTACAGTGAATATTTATGTACGAATGAATAAAAAAAAATATTTTCAAATTTGGCAACCCTAACCTACCTAACTGCAAATAAGTATACCTATTTCAACATTGGAATACGTTGGTAGTTGGAATTTCACGTTCTCATTTCAAAAAGAGGCACTGTGCTCATGAAATTCAAATTCAGAAGTCGTGTTCCATTCTTTTTTCAAATCCCAGGATTAAACGATGTCAAAGTGATAAGAATTACGATTGTTAATGTTTTAAGTGCTGAAAAATTTATGCGTTTTTTATCTCTCTTTTATTCAATGTTTTGTGAGAGACGGAATGCTTTAGTCGTTCTAAAACTGTAATATCGTTGTGCTTGAAATGTTAATGACTTAAAGTTTTTGAATTCAAAACTAGTAATAGAAATAGGGGTCAATGTACGTTGTCAGATTTGAATGTCTATCGTGTTTTTTTTTTAATTATTTCGACAGTTGAATTTACATTTTCAATGGAATAAACGACATTTTAAACACTTTAATGAAAAGTTGTTGGATTTTTTGTGGCTGGCATTACTTAAAGGTCGCTATGATCATATCTAATTTTTGTTCCAAAATTCGAAATTCAAAATTAATGCTCTGTCTCACCGAGAGACGCCAACATATTTTTTTATAACTGGCCTTTTTATTAGGCGTAGAGCCTCATAAAAAAGACATTATATCTTTTCTTAAATAAATTGATGCCCTTCATATATTAAAATTAAATATCTGTGTAACAACGTCAATAAAATTGTCAATTGTTTCATGAATTTGATGGCCAATATATCATTTAGGTACTTGTGTGCGTAGGAGAGGTAGTGGGACTATAAAGTTATTAGTAACAGTACAGGAATCCATGAAAGGTTTTTTAACAAACTTAAACTCCTAAAATTGTCACAAATAGCCAGCTGTCATTAAAAATTTTTAGTTAAATTAAATTCAAATTTCAAATTCAGAAACGTAGAAGGTAATAAGGAAACTGTTACTCTATTTGCGCTAGTAATTATAAATTTATAACATTATGAATGGGGCACGTCATTTAGACTTATGATAGCCACACACGTTACAGTATACTTGCGCAAATTTGGGCTTGCACAAAATACACATACCTGAAATTTGCACAAGTATCTCCCAACACTTGAATATTTGCGCAATGTATTGTATTTGAAGATACATGCGCTAATTACAATAACATATATACTTGTGCAAGCCTAGAGTTGCGCAATTAAACACGTGTATGGCTACCATTAATCAAGCTTATATAGCATAGAAGTCAATGCTTCGAAGTATTGAGTTTTCAGAACATGCTCTTTCGAAAACAAACACAATATTCTAAATTAATTCTGCTTAAAGTTTCCAATAATAACATTACTCGCTAAATATTCAGTAACAACTTAATCCTCTCACATCTTTTAAAACAAACAAAATTTTCAGTAAAGTACAGTTAGTCACAAAAGTTACTTAATATTGACGTCATATTTATTAAACAATTTTAGCAATCGGACCTACAAATTCCCTCTGACCTCTCCAGCTAAGCTCAACGTCTTGTGTTAAGTGTGGATTCTGCGTAATGACCAGAATTCGAACCCGTGACCTTACGATTGTAACGCCGACCTCTTCTCTCTTTTTCATTTAAATACATCTATTAGTAAATTTATCCTATTGGATTTCAGCAGTCCTCAGATTTACAAATCATAATATGCACACAACAATATAGAACAAGAAATAAAAACAGAATAAAAATATTAAGTATATTTGTGTATAGGTGAACACTTGCCTTAAAATTAACATGCCCTTGTTTTCCATCTTAGTAGTACAACTTAATACTTCATTCATTTAATAAAACGTGTCGAATTTATATGTCGAAACTGGCGTCTAATCTCAAACGAACAAATTGACTTCACTAAAATTCTCTTAAAATACAGCAAATTTTGTACATGAAAAAGGCTCGAATATGCATAAAATATGTATAAAGATATAAATAAGGGATGGTTACGATAACCACGAATGAGCGCTGCGACATAACGACCAACCCTTACAATGTTAAAATAAATCCCACCACTACTATTGGTTAGGGTGAGAAATAAGTGAGATATACAGTTGACTACAAAAGTCCTTCGACAATTTGAAAAAAATTGTATGAAGTGATGCCACTGCACAACTACTAGTCTTAGAAGCAACCTTTGAATTTGAATCTATGTATCTTTCTATTCATTAACTGTAAGTGGTAATCGAACCTGCAATCTCCGACGTACCAGTAAAACTCTTTACCGCTGCAATACAGATCTCGTCTTTTTTTTTCTTATACAACTTAGGTCGCAGATAAGCACGCGGCCCACCAGATGGTAAATGGTTACCGTGACCTATGGGCGAGTGCAACACCAGAGGAATTACACTCGTTCCGCAACCCCTGTAAGAACAAAGACATTCTGTGTCGTCAGCGCAAAAGATGTGGGATAAGCCTTTGGTTTTCCCACTGACAACACAACACCTCTATAGTGAGCTCTGGCTACCTTGTTTAACCGTGATTAAACATATATTATTTGAAGTTAACCTATCATCATCATCATTTCAGCCACAAGACGTTCACTGCTAAACATAGGCCTCCCCCATCGACCTCCAATCCGACCGGTTGGAGGCGGTCTGCATTAAATGTGTACCCGCGACTTTGACTATGTCGTCCGTCCACCTCGCAGGAGGCCGTCCCACGCTTCGTCTACCGGTACGCGGTCTCCATTCGAGAACCTTTCGGCTCCAAGTTAACCTATAGTAGGGGTAAATTCAACTTAAAAATTATTCATGTAGAGTCAGCATATGTTTGCCTTCTAACCTTGATTTTCATAAAATATTCATCTCCAAAGTTATTACTCTACATTACTTATGATATTGTGAGAAAAAACTGCCTTTTCAATAGTATAACGTTATAATACAGACAAGATAATATTAAATTTGATGTTCACCCACAAATGCCTAGATATGAGATGAACCCGTGACTGGCCCGTGGTTTTCTAAATATTATCCTCTAAAATCCAACCACACGTCCTGATCGACTACCTAATCTCGTGGGGGGCGGGCACACGGAAACAAAACTGGCGTGGCTAACCGCTAACGTGGCTCTGAAAGATTTTTTGAAAAACTTGACATTGGCATCTCGCCATTAACAATTTTGTATTTACCACTTAATGAACATTGGCGAAATTGCAGCTATTCTGCTGCAGAAGCCATCTTAAGAAGAAGTTGAAGTTTATAAAAATCTTTAATGTAGAGTCACGCTGACTATACAAGTCCCTATAAAACCTAAGAAAGATAAACTAGCCTGTATCAATTTCACACGCAAAAACGTTGTATAGATAAAAATCAATATTTTAATTAAAAAAACCACGACGGCTAAAATTTAAATAATAATAATTTTAATTTAAAAAAGGATAAAATTTTGGAGAACGGTGGCAACATTGATTTTCATCACAAATAATGTTTACTGCAGCTCTCCCTGTTGAGGAATCACATAACATATATAATGTTACATACATTATAACATAATGTATGTATCTGTAACATCATGCTACGACCATGACCTCTAAAAACGGGAGACATCTTTTGTGACGCAAACAAAGTTGCGAGGTTGAGTTTAATAATGATTTTCTTATGATTGATATTCACTCAAACGTCCAATACTATTACATCTTACCCCTTTTAAAATACAAAGCCTTGAAGTCATTTTTACCACAAAAACAAAGCCTTATTTTCTCAAACTAAACGTAAAACATCCGAGAAGGAATTATGTATTTAAAAGGTTAAAAGTAAAACAAAAAAACACAACATTTTCCTTTAAAAATTAAGGAAACCTTAAGGAAACGAAAGTTCGGTAAAAGCAATCCTTTTAAAAAATATAACACAAACATATTTTTAAAACAAAGTATTTGCTGTGAAAGTTGCTCGATAAATCTGACAGATTTTTTTTGAATATACAATTAAATTTTACTTTAGAAATGATAGGTATGGTAAAAGGTCCTGTAGCGTAGTTGAATGTGAACATTTCCATTGGTACGTTAAGCCGTCGGTCCCGGTTATCATACGAACATCCATGACAGTTGTTACGGGTAGTTGGAGCCCAAAAAATCCTGCGCAAAGTGCGCCTCCCCATACCCGGGGACTAGACGGGGACACCGTGGTCTCTACACCCGACGGGGGTCATCTTGAAAGAGACGGCCCCGGGTCTGCCGGGTGCGAGGGATATGTTGACTACTATCTCACCTCCGGCAACTGAAGACCCAAAGATGGCGTGCGTTTTGGTCGGTTCGAGTCCGACATAACCTACCCAACCAGCACCGGTGGGGGGTATCCGTGGGGTTTTTTTTTTTTTTTTTTTTATACTATCACGCCTATATCCCCGAAGGGGTAGGCAGAGGTGCTAGCACCCACATTTCGCCAGTGTATATTTAGGTCCCAATGTAATAGGGGGCGAGCCTATTGCCATCAACCGGGCACTTATAAACCTGCGATAAATACACACATAACTTCGAAAAGCATCGTAGTCATTGGTGTGTGCCATGGTAAACCTGGGATCGAACCCAAGACATCGTCTCAGCAGTCCACCACCCATACCACTAGGCTACCGCGGTTCCTCCGGCAACTAAAGAACCAAAGACGGCGTGCGTTTTGGTCGGTTCGAGTCCGACATAACCTACCCAACCGGCTCCGGTGGGGGGGTATCCGTGGGGATTTATATCGCACGATAAATAAGTACTACTTGAAGGTTTCATTTAAAAGTATATTAGTAGTCAGCAAGCTAGTCGTAATGTATTTGTCTTTTCAATTTGACGCAAATTATTAGGCCCTGCCTCAGGCTCAAAATTACATAGGCAGAGGTGCTAGCACCCACATTCCGCCAGTTTATGTTTTAGGTCCCAATGTAATAGGTGGCGAGCCTATTGCCACTAACCGGACACTTATAAACCTGCGATAAATACACACATAACTTCGAAAAGCATCGAAAAGTCATTGGTGTGTGCCATGGTAAAACCTGGGATCGAACTCAAGACCTCGTCTCAGCAGTCCATTACCCATACCACTAGGCTACCACGGTTATTGCGAATAGGTTAAAATATATGCCAAATAGCAAGATTTTCGAGTTCTTTCTTACATTTCCTGTCACAAAACTAAAAGGAATATTCAAAATAGTGTTCAGAAATTCACAAGCTCACCGTGTCAGCACACGTAATGTGTATAAAAGTCCTCAACTCGCAGACAGAGTCCTTCAGTCAACTCATAACAAATTCCGTTCGTGTGTGGACACGGGTCACTTCGACACATCTGCCGGTGTATAAAGTGGCGAACTAAATGTATGGAGTGGGATAAGAATAGTCTCACTAGGTTTATAAACAACTGTTGGTATCGGTTTCGCACGGGGATATATCGAAAAAAAAAGCCGCGGTAGCCTAGTGGTATGGGTAATGGACTGCTGAGACGAGGTCTCGAGTTCGATCCCAGGTTTTACCATGGCACACACCAATGACTTTTCGATGCTTTTCGAAGTTATGTGTGTATTTATCGCAGGTTTATAAGTACCCGGTTAATGGCGATAGGCTCGCCACCTATTACATTGGGACCTTTAACTTAACCATGTTCAATCAAATATAATGTAGGTTAAAACTGACCAAGACTTTTGTAATACTTAACATATTTATAAAATACATTGCACAGTTATCATTTGTATAAAACACAATCGTCTGATATTCTCCAAGACGTTAATTGGTAGCTTGTGCGGCTCAGCACGTAATTGGTTTCCTTGCGATTTACACCGCACGACAAGGAATCGGTTCGAAAAATATTTTCCAAATTTATTTAGCGGCAACATTTTCGGTTAGGAATTAATTTTCAGCATACTCATAGGCTCGCCTATTACTTGGGATCGATAAAATCATAGTTGGCGGAATTCGGGTGTAATACACATCTGCCTACCTCTTCGGGGATTATGGACGTGAGCTTATTTATGTATATATGGTATGTATAAGGCACTACACTAATATGGTGTGGTTAGTGAAATAGATATTAAAATTAGGCTTTGCAAGTCACTCAGAAGAAAAGGAGGTGCCTACCTACAAAGAGCTATTAGAACACAAAGTAAAACTGTAAGTAGCTAAAGAATACAATTGAAAAGCTAAAAACAAGTTATACATTTCTTTTGTAGTCAAAAAAGAAATGTGTTGCTTTTTTCTTTTCAATTGTATTTTCACTTTTCAGTGGGGTTTTTGTTTTCTTAATAATTAAGTTTATTCAAATATTAAATTAAAGGTATGGGTAATGAACTGCTGAGACGAGGTCTCGGGTTCAATCCCAGGTTTACCATGGCACACACCAATGAGTGCTATGCTTTTCGAAGTTATGTGTGTATTTATCGCAGGTTTATAAGTGCCCGGTTAATGGCCATAGGCTCGCCCCCTATTACATTGGGATCTAAACATCAACTGGCGAAATGTGGGTACTAGCACCTCCGACCCCTTTGGAGATATAGGCGTGAGTTTATGTTATGTTATGCTATGTTATTAATATATTTATTTAAAGAAATAAAAAGCTATACAAAAACCTTATTGTGAGTTATAGTGAATACATAAACCACACACATAGGTACTGTAATTAAATTCAAAGACGCTGCTCAAGGCTGGATACAGATATATTCTGTTTGCTACGGGTATTCCCCAAGGACTAAGGCACTCTCTTCCCGGGGGTTTACCTGCTTATTGCGCCAAAGATCTCGTAATCAAATCAAATGGAAGTAAACAGATTTGGTCACATGATTCTAATTTAATTAATTCACTTTGAGTGTATTAAAGGTGTATGGGATCAAAGACCCTTGGGGCCACGACAAAGTCACCTAAAAGTCCGTTTAAGCGTCTTTTTCTTTTATATTTTATATAGCATTTAGGTGGCAGACAAGCTCACGGCCCATCTTTTTTTATCGTGTGCAAAGTTCCCACGTATACCACCTCTGCCAAAATCCGTGGAGGTGATAATGTCGGACTCAAAGCCAACCAAAACGCACGTCGTCCATGATGGGTCCTTGATTGCCGGAGGTGAGATTATACAGGACATATCTCTCGCACCCCGGCAAACCCGGAAACATCTCTTTTGAGATGACCCCCTTATCCTAATGTGTGGACCATGGTGTCCCCATCTATATGTGTGTATTTATCGTAGGTTTATAAGTGCCCGGTTAATGGCAATAGGCTCGCCACCTATTACATTGGGACCTAAACATAAACTGTCGAAATGTGGGTGCTAGCACCTCTGCCTACCCCTTAGGGGATACAGGCGTGAGTTTATGTTATGTTATGTTATTTAAAAACACAACAATGGAGTACAGTGTTGCACACATTCATATGCTACCGTAATTATTTCCTATTATGTGGTATAAAAACAGGTTTGTCATTCTCACAGTAAGTATCAACCATATACTTTAAAATCTAACTAGAACAATCTTAAGACAGCCAATCGCGATTACAACTACCAAACAATAAAATTCTCAGCCAAAAAGCCCATTAATTTTGAATTCCTCAAGAGCCAACAAGGGGGATATACATAAAAATCCTATTAAATCTCATCGAATATCCGTAGGAGTGTTAATTTAGGAGAAATTTATCGCGGTCCAATTGCGAATATATAAGGGTAGGGGAGGGGGTAGAAAAGTGCCTGTGATTTATTTGCCGCGGTCGCTTTAAAACGAATAGTCCGGGAGCTAGGAACGGATTTCAAAACGGATTTGAATATTTTTATGGATAAATCCGGTGTTGAGTGATGTAGGCTGCTTGTCATCGTAACGTATCTAGTAGTAGAAATGGGAATTATGAGTTAACATGGTTCAGGATCATATATTAATAGTTTGGGTATTTTCGGGAACTGTGGTGCAATAGATGTGTAATGCTAAATAGAGGATTTCCTAAATTGCTTAATGGTCGGCAGCATGAATGTGACGCCTTTGATGTTGAAATTTCCATAGGCCACGGTAACCACTTTCCATCAGATGGATCGCGTGCTTCTCTGCCATTTAAGTGATATAAAAACAAAAAGAGCTCTCTCTTCCTGCGACTGTACATAACTCAAGTAAAATCCTCAAGAACCAAGTCAAACTTACGTATTAGTCAGTTCACCAACTAAACAGCGGACAAAGCTCTGGCACAGTTTGTCAATGAGGTGATATTACTCCGATAAGAACATCAAAAAGACGAAAAGAAGTAAGCGGACCTTGGGAACCAAGGTATAAAGTGGGCCTGGACAATTCAATATGTAATTAAGTATCTCTTGACTAAATATTCGAACTCGCAATGGCGATGTGGTTTAGACAGATGGTTTTTATTTTATGTGTGTATATAGTTAGTGTAATAAAGATTTAAACAATAAAAATAGAATAAAAGTTATTAGTTCTGATTGACCGCGGTAGCCTAGTCATACTATCCCATTGTACATACAACTTTGTGATTATTACTGTACTACTAACATTGTTCTAAGGTGTACAATAAAGAATTATCTATCTATCTATCTAGTGGTATGGGTAATGGACTGCTGAGACGAGGTCTCGAGTTCGATCCCAGGTTTACCATGCCACACACCAATGATTTTCGATGCTTTTCGAAGTTATGTGTGTATTTATCGCAGGTTTATAAGTGCCCGGTTAATGGCAACAGGCTAGCCACCTATTACATTGGGACTGAAACATAAACTGGCGAAATGTGGGTGCTAGCACCTCTGCCTAACCCTTCGGGGATAAAGGCGTGAGTTTATGTTATGTTAGTTCTGATTAAACAAAAATGAAGTAAGAAAAAATTATACATGCTCCTACACTACATCTGGGGTCGATTCTAGAGCCGGTTACGACTGCTTTTATCCGGCTTGTCGCTTCTTTTGCTCAAAATGGCCGCATAATGTAGTATACTCTGTGGTCCGAGGGCGCCTCAATTCGATTTCACTAACCTACTTGTTTCAATGTGAAACCCAATGCGTAGATTTTTTTCCTAATAAAATTTTATTAGATTTTTAATAAATTTTACTTTTTGATACTTGCATTGATTTGATACTAATTGGTTTGAAGTTTCATTACAAGTATTTTTTCAATTTCCATAAATAAAAGTACTTTTTGTTTGATTATCAGGGATTAGTGCTTCGCTCCTTACCAGACAGCCTGGCGTGGCGGTAGTGACCGTGACTGCTACGCAGTAGGCACGGGTTCGATCCCCGTTCAGTGCAAATGTTTCTATGCATGAATATAGTAATTTGCATTGGTCCTGTCGTGCCTCGGATAGCACATGAAGCCGTTGGTCCCGGTTGCCATACCCATAACTACTACCCAGTTGGAGCCCTCCAAAGTCCAACCAGCCTAAGTGTAAGTGTGTGTTTAATAAATATTCTTTTCTTTCTTTCTTTCTTTCTTTCTTTCTTTCTTTCTTTCTTTCTTTCTTTCTTTCCTAACTACAAAACTTCCTGTGTGTATGACAATTAGTAATAAATTTCTATTGTTATCGTTGGATCGTAAAACCGTGGGTGAGTGGTGGTTTCCCTCCCCCAATATATAATTTCTTGTAGGCAATGGATTTCCGCCAGGTAACGCCTATATCGTAACAGTTTCAACACTGTCTATGGTCCACTAGTCAATGATACATGTATGATAAAAACTAAACTTTTAACATTTCAACAATTGATTCAACGAAGCGAATTGTTTCTGTATGATGTAGTGGTGAATAAAATTGAATTATGAGTCACATAGTACTGGCGAGCACAAAATGTTTTACAATATAACACTTTGTTTGTACAGTGTACCTACATAATAAATTCGAGTTTTAGTTTTTTGTTGTATACGTGTCAGAATTGGAGCTCATACGTTTGTTCAACCGTGAAATTATGACCAAGTTGAAAATACAAAGAGTAAGTATGATATGAAAGAACTAACTGCTGTCTGTGGGTCCAAGTTAGCACAAGCTGTATTCTTTTATTATTATTAGACCAACATATTTGCAGCTCGAATCAAATATACCAACAAAGAAAGAAAACGTATTTATTGTGAACACATTCAGACACATACAAATACCACCGTAGCCTAGTGGTATGGGTAATGGACTGCTGAGACGAGGTCTCGAGTTCGATCCCAGGTTTACCATGCCACACACCAATGACTTTTGCGATGTTTTCGAAGTTAAGTGTATATTTATCGCAGGTTTATAAGTGCCCGGTTAATGGCAATAGGCTTGCCACCTATTACATTGGGACCTAAACATGAAATGGCGAAATGTGGGTGCTAGCACCTCTGCCTACACTTCGGGGATAAAGGCGTGAGTTTATGTTTATGTTCAGACACATATCTTATGGCAAAAATAACAATACAAGTAAATAAATAATGAAAAAGAACAAAGAAAAACAAAGGTTCAAGTAACATTCAAAAACTCGATGCACTTCACTTGCCACCGCCCGCTGTGTGAGCAGGCAACACGTCAACTCAAACGTCATCAAATGACGTGTCATGCAGTGTGTGCTTGGCAAAATGGCTACTACTAGTGTTTTCGATGAAGAACGATAATTAGACAAATGCCACTTGCATTTGGAACCTACCTGTATCCACAATTAGATTGGCCAGTCTGCATAAACTATGATGGACATTTATCACTACATAACAGCAAACTCGTCATATTAGAATACATACTCGTACGACCTCAAAATTTAAACCACATCTATAAAAATTGTTTAAATTGGGGTCGAACGGGGCGTTTTCTCTTTGGTTATGATGAAAATGAAACCATAATACAGTGAGAAGATATTGTTATGTGTAAGTAAATGTCTGAAGGCTATTTTAGGAAATGCAAGCTTGAGTAAATAAATATTTTTTGAATGGCTTTTGTCGTTCAAAGTACAAAAAATGTTGTTAATAAATATATCATCTGTCACCGAAGATAGATTAGTTCGTTTCCATTGATGTTGTTGAAATATTATTTTTTATGAAATTTTATTTAAATTCGTTTATCTTTTGAGTTATCGGATTTGTTTACAACACAAATAAGTGATTATATTCTTATTTTTGCGATGTGTCGTGACGGTAGAGTGGAATACTACGACATTAGCTGTCACAAGTTCTCTTCCCGCTCAGTGTAAACATTTTTTTACATGAAAATGTATATTTCTATTGCTTTGGATGTTTTATGTAATATTTGCAACTGGCTACTCAATCAAAATAATATACTTATCTAGACTACGTACCTAAATTTTTGTAAATTGACCAAAAAAGAAAAGCCCTATGAGTTTCTTGACGAAGTCTTTTCAGGTTGAGGCAGCGTTACGAACCGCTGGTGGTCCATTTTCAATACTAACCTATAATATATTATTAATTTCGACGTTTTGTAAGTCCCGTTTGATGGTCTATACAGAATTAATGATTTTTGAATTTGCAATTCCACAAAAGTTTTCTAGAATCAGTGCTATTTATTTTATGTATATATAACATACCTATGGTCAAATACTCTGCGGTCAATTCAATGGCGGGAGAAGCATCACAGCCTTCAGGCCTCCACATAATATGTAGGTATCTGAAAGAGAAGAGATCCAACCTAAAAATCGAATTCAATAAAATAAAGCAAATTTTTATTTTTTATAATATCATCTCTGTATCCCCGAAGGGGTAGGCAGAGGTGCTAGCACCCACATTTCGCCAGTTTATATTTAGGTCCCAATGTAATAGGTGGCGAGCCTATTGCCATCAACCGGGCACTTATAAACCTGCGATAAATACACACATAACTTCGAAAAGCATCGCAGTCATTGGTGTGTGCCATGGTAAACCTGGGATCGAACCCGAGACCTCGTCTCAGCAGTCCACCACCCATACCACTAGGCTACCGCGGTTTTTAAGCAAATTTAACCATCAAGTAAATATTTAATCCTCGAAAATGTATGCTCAGTCATTTTACAAGATATCTTTGCAATCTACAAAGATACATTTCAACGAAATTTCAAAGTAAAATTATAAAATTCTCAGGCTAAAGTACGACCAGTGCAGGCTCTTATAGCAGTTAGACTTTAGTCCTAGTGTCGGACTCAGACGGACCGACTTTTAAGTTCTCGTTTTATTTTTGTAAAGTGAAGTAAATCTACTTTACTTTACACATTACAATTAACTGAAAATGTTTCAGAAAATAAACATAAACATAAACTCACGCCTATATCCCCGAAGGGGTAGGCAGAGGTGTTAGCACCCACAATTCGCCAGTCCCAATGTAATAGGTGGCGAGCCCATTGCCATTAACCGGGCTCTTATAACCCTGCGATAAACACACACATAACTTCGAAAAGCATCGAAAAGTCCTTGATGTGTGCCATGGTATAAACTGGGATCGAATCCGAGACCTCGTCTCAGCAGTCCATTGCCCACCACTAGGCTACCGCGTTCTTACCGCTAAATGTTTCAGAGAATGCATGATGCTTACGGCTATTTTTCTCTGAGGTACGTGACGGTGAATTAACACCCACATTTCACCAACCATTATATTCGGTCCCACGTAATAGGAGGTGAGCCTATTGCAGTGTTCCGGGCCGATTCGATTATCTGTCAAATATTAAACAGCCTATCCCTTAGTCGCACCAATTGAAGTGTTAATTAAATTGTAAAACAGTTTTTTGCCCGACTGCCAAAGAAAGGAGTGTAATGCTTTTTAATTAACTTTATTTATGAATGTAAACTCTCACAATCAATCACAAGAAGCGTTTGTAATGTTTTTTCGCCCCTCTAGAAGTTTTCGCTTCAAAAATCTATACAGTACCTATCAGGGGCTTAGAAAATAACATTGATAATATAAAAATAGAAGAAATAACTGCCTAACTTCCATGTACCAATAATATTGGTATTTCTATTGTAGTAACAACAATACTTGTAGTTGAATAGATACTTGACAAGTTTACTACCTTCATATGAGTAGACTATCGAAATTAAACTTCGACAAGAGATCTTAGTATGATCTTCAATGAGTACTTTAGGAAGTTACATATGATTTTGCTATCTCATACGATTTTAAACGGACTTATATTTATTTCCCAATAAGGTAGACAGAGGTTTCTACAGGGTAGGCAGCACGTGTGTGACACCTCTGGTGTTGCAAACATCCATAGGCCACGGTGACCGCTTCCCATCAGGTGGGCCGTGTGCTTGTCTGCCACCTAAGTGGTAGGTATATAAAAAAAATAACAACCCGACAATAGATTTTGTTGCTACATACGTCACGAGCTTTATCTACAGTCATTATGCATATAAACCAATCAAAATAATTCATCTTATACATTATTGATAACACACTTTTACTTCTCCAAATATCGTGAAGAAGTACAAGTGAATAATTTGACTGAAAGCACACAGCACAGGCGTAATGTGCTACATATATTGAAATTTTTGAGGATGATTAACAATGATGGCCTTTGCAACCTCTCTGGCGTGGTGGTAGTGGATGCGAACGCAGGGGAGGCTATTTCGATCCCCGATCAGTGCAAATATTTGCAGGCATGAATATGGTTACTTGTGTGGCGATACCACATGTACCCAGCGCCACCTAGCGACAGCAAGAGTAACTACTACGACACTCCGGATCCTGCATCGCGAAAGTGAAGTTCTCGCGCTGGTACGATATACATACAACAACCCAACGACAACCGTTAAGTCGCGGCCCGCCAGGCGTGATCACCTTGCTTGGTCGGAGGATCCTCCCTTTGTGGTGGAGGGACATCACATCCCGTTCCTCCACACTTGTATTAGTTCCGACGTGCCTCGTTAAGCCGTCGGTCCTAGTTATTGTACGAACATATATGGCAGTTCTTATGTATAGTTGGAGCTCAATAAAGGTTAACAACTGGTCTAACTCGATGTTTCAGTTGTGGAGGTCGGGTCGCAGTCACAGTTAGAGTGGAAAAAGTAGACCTCAGACTTAGAGATAAAATAAATAAATAAGTACTCTAGGACAATCTACACAATGTCACCTAGACTCATGGTAAGCATAGCTTAACTAGCTTGTGTTACGGGTTCTAGAATGCGGATAAACATACATAGATATTTTTTTTGTAAATACATACATATTGTTACGAATGTCACCACTCATGACGTAAGCCGTCAATGATTGAAGCGTTTGACAATTTCAACTAGAATAATTGTAAATAAAGAGAATCGAAATTACGATCGTAATGACGAACGAAAAGACTAGCGAAATTAGGATTTCCAGAAGATTCTGCATGGTATATAAACAGCACCAGGAGCGCCAAAAGGGCAGTTCAGTCTCAGTGGTTGAAGTGGAAACAAGAAGAAGAAGTAAAGTGAAAAATACAAGTGAAAGTGCTAGTGGTGCATGTGCAATACTGCATGTGCTGTGAACTAAAAACGCTCAGTGAACGTGGACGTTCTAGAGACTGTGTGTAAAGACAGTGCGTTGCAGTACAGTCCTCTAAGTGTGTACGAGTGCCTCGGACAATAGACTGTGTATACGCTAAAGACTGTTGTGAGTTGGTGGCTTGAATAAAGTGTAAAAATCGCTCGAGGTTGTTTACTTCCAATCCCGAAACCCGCTTCCCGTTACATTGGTGTCAGAAGTGGGATTGGAAGAAACGATGCCGTTCACACCAAGAGACCATCCAGAGCGACCCAACACACGGTCCAGAACTACGGGACGGGAACAAGGTGAACCCGACCCAGCGGTCTCACATGTCGAAGGCCCTAGTGATCGGCGTGATGCTGGCGAAGGACCCTCTGCTGTCCCCGCACATGGTTCAGCTACTCAGGAACCTCTAAGTGCACCTTCGCCGATGGACATAAGTGCACTCTTCCAACAACTGCGCGCAATGCAAGAGGAACAAGCGCGCCGCCAGGAGGAGCAAGCGCGCCGTCAAGAGGAGCAGGCGCGCCGCCAGGAGGAGCAACTGCGCGCTATGCAGGAAGAGCAAGCACGCCGCCAGGAGGAGCAAACGCGCCGCCAGGAAGAGCAAACGCGCCTCCAGGAGGAGCAAGCACGCCGTCAGGAGGAACAAGCGCGCCGCCAGGAGGAACAACTACAAGCGATGGGAGACCGAGTACTCTCAGTAGTCACGGAGACTATTAAGAAAGTGGAGGAGGTGCAGAAAACGGTAGAAAGCCATGAAAGCATAATAGCGGACCATCAAGCGCGCATCTCAACAGTTGAGGGCGATCTACGTAAAATCAAGGCTTCAGGCACAACTGCACCGGTTGCCGTAGTCTCTTCGGGAGGAAGCTTCAAGGTGCCTCCATACGACGGAACATCGTCCTGGAATGCATATAAGCGACAGTTTCAAGCTGTAGTACAGTTAAACGGCTGGAATGAAGAACAAGCGAGGACTGGACTCACCTTAGCCCTGAGAGACCAAGCAGCAACAGTGTTAGAGGCCATAGAGACTGAGGCTTCTTATCAAGAGCTCCTTGATGCCTTAGAGTCAAGGTACGGCGATGCACACCTGGAGCATGTATTCCGAGCACAGCTTCGGGACAGGGTACAAAAGCCTACAGAGACATTGCAACAATGGGCTTTAGAAGTAGAGAAGCTTGTGAGGAAGGCATATCAGTCCTCTCCTACGACGTTCATTGAGAGGATGCTGCTACAAACCTTCGTCGATGGAATTCGTGATAAGGAAGTAAGAGCCGCAGTACGTTTGGCCCATCATCCGGAAGTCAAAGAAGCTGTGGCACACGCACTTGAAGTAGAAGCCGTCCGTGGTGAAACTGGGAGTGGACGCCTGCGAAGAGTAGTGACATTCAAGCAAGAAAATGGACGAAGGAACTTCGCTCCCCGCTGTTATCAATGTGGGGAAAGAGGTCATCTCAGGAATGCTTGTCCGAACCGTACGACGTTGAGGACCGACGCGGGAATACAAGCATCGGAGACGGCGGAAAACTAATTCCGGCCAAGTTTAAGGGGTGGACGTTGGCCGGAAGTCGTGAAGCCCCAAAAGTCAAGATTTATCAAAGCACGGATGGAAATAGTCTAACTGTCAGTGGAAGAATAAACGGAATTGCATGTCAATTAACTTTGGATACTGGAGCATCGCGTACGGTAGTTGGGTTACGGATTTTGAAGGACTGTGGAAAGATAAAGAACCAGACAGAAACTATACATTTAACTACAGCTACCGGTCAACGTATACCTGTTAAAGGAGAACGGGTAGTGGCAATTAAGATGGGTGATAAACTCTTTTGGCAAGAAGTTGTAGTAGCTGATATAGTAGATGACTGCATAATCGGTTTGGACTTTATGAAAAATCATCAGTGCAAAATTGATATCGTAAACGGAGTCATTAAATGTGGAACAACAGAGGTGCCTATAAAGGGAGGTGTTGGAGGTAAAATCTACTGCCTTCGAGATACCGAACTACCACCAAGAACTCAGTCACTTGTACCAGTTACAATGAATAAAGATCCACGAAAAAGTTGCCGACGTTGTTTAGTTATTGAAAAGATAGAAGGAGATAACTCATGGATACCAGCTAGAACGGTAGTCGGGATGTCTAAAAACATGTTGGTACCAGTGCTTAATTTGAGCAGTGATACGCAGATCTTAAAAAGAGGTACCCTTATTGGAGTAGGTGAAGAAATAGAGTGGTTAAGAAGTTGCCAAGAGAAGACGAGGGTCTCTGAAGGAAAAATAGATGTCAGTAAAATCTTTGTCGACTGTAAGGAAGATATGAGTGCTATAGAGTTAGTCAAGGCAAAGAATTTGTTGAGACATTTCAGTGACATTTTCTCTGAGGGTGACAAAGACATCGGAAAGACTGGGTTAGTAAAACATCAAATAAATACTGGAGATGCACAACCAATCCGCCAACGCCCTCGACGAATACCGTTTGCCAAAGAAGAAGAAGTTCAAGGTCTGATAAAAGAAATGGAAGAAAATGGAGTAATAGAACCTTCTTCTAGCCCTTGGTGCTCTCCAGTTGTCTTAGTTAAGAAAAAGGACGGTACAACCAGGTTTTGCATCGATTATCGCCGACTGAATGACATTACGAAGAAGGACTGTTATCCGTTACCGAGAATAGACGACACACTAGACACCCTGAGTGGAATGAAATGGTTTTCTACATTGGACCTGAAAAGTGGATACTGGCAGGTGGAAATGGATTCCAAGGATAAAGAGAAGACTGCATTCTCTACTGGGAAAGGACTCTGGCAGTTCAAGGTTATGGCCTTTGGTTTATGCAACGCACCTGCGACCTTCGAAAGGCTGATGGAGCGAGTCCTTGCGGGATTAATAGGAGAAGCATGTCTGGTGTATCTTGATGATGTTATCATAGTGGGGCGAGATTTCGATGATCATCTTAAGAAGTTGGAAAGCGTGCTCAGCAAAATTAAGGGAGCAGGCTTAAAACTGAATTTAAAAAAATGCAGCTTTTTCAAGAGGCAGGTCAATTATTTGGGACACGTCATCTCTGAAAATGGAGTAGAAACAGACCCCGCCAAAGTCTCTGCCGTAAAAGAGTGGCCGGCGCCGAAGGACAAAACACAGGTGCGAGCCTTTATGGGGCTCTGCTCTTATTATCGTCGTTTTGTGAAGAACTTTTCCGATATCGCGAAGCCACTACACAGACTAACAGAAGAGAAGCGAACTTTCGTTTGGGATCAAGAATGTGAGAAAGCTTTTGAAAAACTTAAGGAACGCCTTTGTGAAGCACCTATATTGGGTTACCCTGACGGAAGAAACGAGTTTGTTGTAGATACGGACGCCAGTAACCTAGGCATCGGTGGAACACTGTCACAGAGGAAGGAAAATCAAGAGGTTGTTATAGCTTACTTCAGTAAAACGCTATCAAAACCTGAACGAAACTATTGTGTAACGCGGAGGGAGCTTCTGGCCGTAGTAAAAACGTTACAACATTTCAAGAAATACCTACTAGGACGCAAATTTCTTATTAGGACGGACCATTCGGCGTTGAGGTGGCTTCTACAGTTCAAAAATCCAGAAGGTCAAGTCGCACGGTGGATCGAGCAATTACAAGAGTTCGACTTCGAAATAGAACATCGAAGTGGTGGCTCACATAAAAATGCTGATGCTTTGTCTCGCCGACCTTGTGCCGATGACTGTAAACATTGTGAAAGACAAGAGGGAAAAGAAGACACAATTATACGAGTCATAAGAACAGATTCTCTTAATGAAAGCTGGGATAAAGACGCCATGCGAAATTCACAAGCGGAAGATAACGACTTAAAGCCGATTTTGGAATGGTTAACGAGTTCCTCTCCTCGTCCAGCTTGGAATGAAGTTGCTGGTTTGAGCTCTGCAACTAAAAGTTATTGGGCTTTATGGAATAGCTTGATACTTCATGATGGCTTACTATGCCGAAAATGGGAGAGCGTGTCTGGAAATGGTACACATATACAAATTATTGTACCAAAAGCAAAAGTGACGGAAATACTTAGAGCTTTTCATGATGGAGTGTCAGGTGGACATCTTGGAGTTAGAAAAACTTTATTAAAAATACGAGAACATTTTTATTGGTTACACTGTAAGGAAGACGTCCAAGATTGGTGTAGAAAATGTGTACCATGTTCATCTGTTAAAGGTCCACAAACACGAAGTCGAGCTAAGATGCAATTGTATAATGTCGGAGCTCCCTGGGAAAGGATAGCTTTAGACATAGCCGGACCTTTTCCTATATCAATGAATGGCAATCGTTACATATTGGTAGTGATGGATTACTTCACTAAGTGGCCGGAGGTGTTCGCAATACCGAATCAAGAAGCTCTTACGGTTGCGACTATACTGGTGAATGAGGTCTTTTGTCGATTCGGATTACCCCTTGAAATTCACAGTGATCAAGGACGAAACTTTGAATCGCAAGTATTTCAAGAAGTTTGCAAAATGTTGAAAATTCATAAGACGCGGACGACACCTTATCGGCCGCAGTCAGATGGTATGGTGGAACGCTTTAATAGAACTTTGGAGCAGCATTTGGCGAAGATAGTCGATTCGCATCAGAGGAATTGGGACGAGTATCTTCCACTATTTCTGTTGTCGTATCGTACAGCGGTTCACGAAAGCACTTGTATAACTCCAGCTCATGCAAATTTTGGCAGAGAACTTCGGCTACCGGCAGAACTCCTCACGGGGTGCCCTCCTGATTCACCTAACTCAATAACAGATTACGCTGATGAGTTAAGGAGAAAAATGGATAAAGTTCACAGATATATGAGAGAAGCAAATTTACAAGCCAGTGAACGAATGAAAACACGTTATGACAGAAGTGCCAATTTAAGGTGTTTTGAAGAAGGGTCGTCAGTATGGCTTCATAACCCGGTACGGAAGCAAGGATTATCACCGAAACTTCAGCCAAGTTGGGAAGGACCTTACAAAGTGATAACAAGAATTAATGATGTCACTTATAGAATCCAAAAGACGCCAAGAAGCTCCGCTAAAGTGGTTCACGTCGATAGACTGGCTCGTTACTACGGTTCTAACGATGCTCGGGACGAGCATGTCTTAGGAGGGGGCAGTGTTACGAATGTCACCACTCATGACGTAAGCCGTCAATGATTGAAGCGTTTGACAATTTCAACTAGAATAATTGTAAATAAAGAGAATCGAAATTACGATCGTAATGACGAACGAAAAGACTAGCGAAATTAGGATTTCCAGAAGATTCTGCATGGTATATAAACAGCACCAGGAGCGCCAAAAGGGCAGTTCAGTCTCAGTGGTTGAAGTGGAAACAAGAAGAAGAAGTAAAGTGAAAAATACAAGTGAAAGTGCTAGTGGTGCATGTGCAATACTGCATGTGCTGTGAACTAAAAACGCTCAGTGAACGTGGACGTTCTAGAGACTGTGTGTAAAGACAGTGCGTTGCAGTACAGTCCTCTAAGTGTGTACGAGTGCCTCGGACAATAGACTGTGTATACGCTAAAGACTGTTGTGAGTTGGTGGCTTGAATAAAGTGTAAAAATCGCTCGAGGTTGTTTACTTCCAATCCCGAAACCCGCTTCCCGTTACAATATTGTTACGAATGTCTCCACTCATGACGTGAGCCGCCTATGATTGAAGCATCCGACTTGAATAAATTGTAAAATCGCTCGAGGTTGTTTATTTCCAATCCCGAAACCCGCTTCCCGTTACCATATTATACATAGAAACACCCAGACCAATGCGGATATTCGTATTCAAGCACACAAATCTTTGCACTGAGTGGGAATCGAACCCGCGCTTCCTGCGTAGCAGCCACGTTCACTACTGCCACGAAGGTCGTCACCATCAGGTTCAAATGAAGACATAATTTAGATTGTTCAATAAAAAATACATATCGTAGTGGTCCGTGTGAACGAGCTCCAACTAACTCTTAAATCAAAATTTAGCATATCTTATCCAATCTTAAATTTAACATTTTATACTTATTCGTTACCGAGACAAAAACGTTTGACTTTAGTCTTCTGACTTTAGTCGAGTGTTTGAGTTGCGAACTTTAGTCTTGACGCATTTGAGTTGTTTGAGTTTTCTTACTAGAATAAATATTTGAGTATCTGCTTATCATGATTGATTATATAACTTATTTGAAATCAATACAAGACAAATCTTAAGTCACAAGGAGCGTATTTCAAGTGTCACAGTTGTAAATCAACTCTCACTAAGACATTAGAACCATCATCTAGAATATATAATCTGGAGGTCTAGACAAACTGTATTCGTTCTGAATCTACATTCGTCATCGCTCTGACAATGTATGGGAGTGACATTTGTTGTCGAAATTGGATCACATGACATTTCGACAACAAATGTCATTACCATACATTTTCGAATGCGTTTTGGCTAGGCCCCCTGTCCCGCTCTTGTTATAAATTGAGATTCGGTGGTATCCGCAGAGATTTCCCCACCAAAAATATGGTACCTACTCACAGGTAGTAATAACTCGTCTGTACCCGTAAAATTATGATCGACTATAGAGGAGATTTTTTTTATCTTAAAATCATCTTATCATCGGGCGAATGTATAATCATTTGCCGAACGACATTGCTGAACTACCTGTAAGATTATTTTAAAAGGACACTGTTCGAAATGTTATTAAATAAAAATTATTATGACGTACATGAATATCTGAATGACAAATTTATAGAATGACCCTTAAACATAAATAAATAATGATTTTAATTAATAATAATAATAAATACACAATGGCAATGATTATAGATTCAATGTAGATGTAAGAAATTTGCGATAAATTTGCACGCCATGACATGGCAGGATATGAGCGAACAACACTATGTTATTATAACACCTCTATACACTATGTTCTAGCAAATAAATGAATTTGAATTTGAATTTGAGGTGAAGTGAAATTGACGTGAAATTTCTGTGGGATTAATTTTGTTTTTATTTACATAAAAAGTTACTCCTACAGAAATTTCTACAGTGATATGAATAAGTAGCTGTCTGCTAGCCATATTTCCAGTCTAGATAGTCAACCTAGATAAAGTGAGGAGCCTATTGTACTCCTTGCTGCTTTGTAACAATGACAGCGTGCTGCAATAAAATGTCTCACTTTATAGTTTATAACTTTAAGCAAACTGTAACGGATATGATCCTACCAATCCTATATACTACACCTACTATCCTACGCGTCCTACTAATTCCAAAAAATATAAATGCTATAAATTCTACAAATTTTGCTTATCCTACTAATTCTATGAAATATATTAATTCTGTTCATTCTGTTCACTATTTTAATTCTAATAAATCAACTAATACTACTACTACTAATACTAGTACTAATTTTACTGATTGTACTTATCCTATTAATTCTACTATTCCTACTATTCTATTCTAGTTTTCCTACTACTATTATAAATTTGAAAAGTGAACATATTTGTTTCAATCACGCTCTAACTACTGAACGTAGGGTATGTGAATAAAATTTGGTATAAGCATAGATTATAGTGTGAAATAAGACATAGACTCCTTTTTAGCCCCGGAATACGTTCTTATTATCGCTGCCGAATCAGATCTCATGAAAAAGGATCTGACCGTCTAGCTGAGCGCCACCATTGTCACACTGTATATATTTGCAATGGGCTACCATATTTTCGATTTTATAAGACTTTGCCTTCAGCTTAACATCAGGTGAGACATTCCATAGACGTTCCACCCAATTCTTCACGAAAGAAGCCGTAGGTATTAGCTAGTTTACTGATTGAAACCACACATGAAAAGACAAAATTGAAAACATTACTGACAACTCAAAATGATATTTGCCGATAACTTGAATAATAAACGAAGCCGCAGTTAAAAGATAGTCAGAAATAATGATTCAAACAGACATTATAAAACAAAACAATAAGATTCTCCACAATAAGTGTAGTCTTATGTTCTGCGAAAGAGATGTCTCCTTGGAAAGGGTCCAAATGGGACGGTTCCGTATATTTTACATTGTACACATCTATAAGAGTAAAAATAAATTGGAGTCTTTGTTTGTTACATTAAAAAATACAACAGAATTTTGAAGGAATTTTGTCAATACCTCCGGACTTGATTCAAGCTAATTATTTATTAGTAAAACAATTGTATTACTCTTAACCTTTCAGATATTATGTACTTATAATACCCTCACAATGATACCTATATACTTATACTTATAGGTAGGTAATGATTCCCATACTTAAAGGTTGTGAAGGCCAGATGGCAGTCACTTCATGGTAAACATCGAAGTTCAGTAGCAAAGCAGTTAAACTAAAAAACAGCGAACTCTGGATTTCGAGGTGACAGTTTTGGATACCACCGCGATTAACACAAGGAAAATGATGATGAAACATTTCTTAATATTAGTAGGATCACATAATAGTCAAAAAGATTCATTCCTAACAGAAAAACCCAATAAAAGTTCGCCCGAACCGGAAACCAAATCCGGAACCTCAAGCGATTGCTCTGTCATTTATCAAACCTCTCGTACAGCTCTGTACATTTCTACACCCATACTATAAATTAAACGAAACGATATTTTACAACCCCGTCTGCCTTTGTTCAAACAATAAAACAGCATATGTACTAAGCTAGCGACTGCCTGACTTACGTCATTTCTTAAAAGCTGAAAATTTCTGAGCGGCTTCCCCCAACACGAGTGAAAATAAGCTATAAGTAATAAGTAAGGACTGTAATGCATTCAGCATACATTAAGGTGCGTCCAAATTTGTGCCATGAACAGCGATCCGGACAGCGTGATATCAAGACACAACGTTAAGTGTGGAAGGAACAACTTATGGCACAACATGGGCACACAAACTAGAGTTGCGCTGACATGGCCACCAGTCGATCGTTGGTTTCATCGGCCTATGACTGATGATGAGGAAAATGGATTTAGGTTTGGAAATAAATTTGGCATAATTATGGAATTATGGCGTCTTTTTTCCTTTTATTTATATAATATTATTTTATTATTTCACCTATATATAATATTATATACGTATCTCTCTGTAGGCATATCTCTATAAAAGATTCCTTTCCGATAACAGTTCTGAAAGGAGCTCTTTAATCTCCAATATAATGTAAACATACTATAATATAATGTTTCCTTCTTCCTACAGTCCCGGGTCCTTTAAGCGGGGCGTGAAAAAGCATCTGATGAGGCCGTCAAGCTGAGCGCCACCATTGTAGCACTGAACGTGTTTGCAATGGTGACCCTCTTTCATGAGACTTTGCCTTCAGCACAACATCAGGCGAGGTGAAATCAAATTGACGTGCCATCAATAAAAAAAAACGAAACACTTAATATCGGGGGTTAATTCCGGTATTTGATCGATTCCCACTCAGTGCTTGCATATGAAGGTTTGCATTAGTCTAGGTATTTCAATGTACGAGTACCTATAATATGCATGTATTTACAAGAAAAAGTACATCCACATTTTAGACATTGAATTAAATTAGACAATGTGACACTGAATTCCAAAAAAGAGGAAATTCTCAATTCGATTGGTATTTTTTTCTTTCTTTCATTGTAATGTGGTATGACACAAAATTGCTAATAGTGAACCGATTCATGATCATTGCGTCTTTTCATGTGTGGTTTCAATCAGCATTTCAATTATTAGTTTTAGGCTATGGCCTAAAAGCATATAGCTATAAAAGCCTATAGCTTGTCTGCCACCTAAGTGGTATATAAAAAAGGTAACAATAACCGTGGTAGCCTAGTGGTATAGGTAATGGACTGCTGAGACGAGGTCTCGGGTTCGATCCCAGGTTTTACCATGGCACACACCAATGACTCGATGCTTTTCGAAGTGTGTGTATGTGTATATTTATCGCAGGTTTATAAGTGCCCGGTTTATGGCAATAGGCTCGCCACCTATTAAATTGGGACCTAAACATAAAACTGGGGAAATGTGGGTGCTAGCACCTCTGCCTACCCTTTCGGGGATAGGTATAGGCGTGATATTATATAAAAAAAACATTGTTTGCTTCCTTTGTAGAACACGCAACAATATTAAATTAACTATATACGTATATTATACTCTAATAACATTCACATATATTTATTATTCAACATAAAAAACCAACGCACAACTTACAAAATTGAATTTAAATTCGTACATAAATTTGATTGCTCTTCATCATTAGAATCGAACCCTGCAATTAAATTAGATGAAATCGATCAATGGTTAATTTGGGATCACTACCTTTGATTTTATAGGGCCTCAAGGTTCCGTTATGTGCAAAATACTATTAGTTATAACCAACTTTATGGTACACAAAACTACCTTGAAGGTCTTCGGAATGTTGAGGAACATTTCCTTTTGAACCTATTAGGTATAGTACAAGGCATATATCTTGGACTCAAAAGGGGCTTTATATACGCAGCCATGTTTTTCGAGTGTCGTTTGAGTATAGCACGGGATGTTACGTTAGTGGACTCAAATTAAAAAATCATTTATGCTATATAGACCACTAAATAGCACTTACAAAACTTCAATGTTATTAATATGTTATAAGTTAAGTAGTTAGCGAATGGACCTCCGCGCTCCGGTTCGAAACACGAACGGCTTTGGCCTAAGACTCCGGTAAGAAACTCAGCGGGCCTTTCCTTTATCTGATTGATTTATAGGTGGTAGTAGTAAACACGATCGTTACTGAAGGGACGCGGTTTCGATCCCCACTCAGTGCAAATATTTGTGTGCATAAATATGGCTATTTGAATTGGTCTGGTCAGGCCTCAGAGAGCACGTGAAGACGTTGGTTCCGATCATTGGAGCCTTAAAGGATCTAACAATTGGTCTTTGCCATACAATGTTTCGAGATCCTCAATGGATTGTGAAGATCAAATGGCAGTCGTTTTAAGGAAATATAACGAAGTTCAACCAAAACCGCAATTGTTCGGTAAACCCCCCAGACTCTGAAATTTAAGCTTTGGATGCGACGGGGATTTACGCTAGGATTAAGAAAAAATCCTGTTCACCTTGTTTCTCCTGCGACTTGGGGCCAAGATTTGTGCCCTGAAGTATACTTTGAAAGTTTTCGGACTAAGAATTGAGGAATATTTCCTTTTGAATCTAAAATGATGTAATGTAATTGAGTAAATATTTTTTTTTTATACCACATAGGTGGCAGACAAGCACACGGCCCACCTGATGGAAAGCGGTCACCGTGGCCTATATACGTGTGCAACCTAAAGGGTGTCACACACGCGCTGCCCACCCTGAAGGGAAAGGGGGAGAGCTGGGAAGGGGTGGGGAGGCTAGGAAGGGGAGGGGAAGGAGGGGTATAGTGAGCTCTGGCTACCCTACTTACCGGCGGGAACACAACACGATGGTTATTATGACCGCGGTCTTCTGTAGGGCGGAGGTACTTCCCCAGTTGGACAGCTCATTTCGGACGGGAGTTACCGTCGTGTCCTACCTCCGTCGACTACGTACGACGTAGGTACGACGACGTAGAATAGGTTTTTGCACGGCACGTCATTTTAACTTCATTTCCTATTGAAGCCAATTAAGTCCGACAATATTAAACAATAAAATACCATGGCTTAAGGCATGAAAAGACATAAGCCAAGTCCCGATAACCGGCATTCAATCCAAAAGTTATTTTACCTATATTATATCAAATGGCAGGCACGTCACCCAAAGTTTAGTTTACTATAAAATAGTTCAAGCGTATGAACTTCACGCCTCCCCTTAATAACAAACTTCAAGAGGGACTATCCCTCACATAATAAATGAGGAAACAATGTTACAAGTTCATATTTTGAGACGTTATACACTCCCCAAGCTGTTTGTTCTCTGTCGTTTGTCAAATTTTGATCACTTATTTTTATAGACTACAAAAAGAAGAGAAATTGTATTTCTAAATAAATCTCTATCTATCTATCTTCTATCTATACTATTATATAATTTTAAAAAGTTTATGTTTGTCTGCGATAGACGCAAAAACTACTGAACGGATTTTTATGCGGTTTTTTTTTGTTTGAAGGGGTTTGGTCCAACTTAAAATCTTACGTTTGTTTGATTGCAATCGGTTTAGTAGAACCAGAGTTACGATTAGTGATATAGAATTTAAGTAGCACAGATGGCGCTTAGGTCGCGATAACCGACAGCCACGCAGGCGGAACCGCGGGCATAGGCTAGTAAGTAGCTACAGAGTGCCACCTAGACCTATGGTAAGTATAGCATTGAACATACTTAAATACATTTTTTTCTAAACACATACATTTTATACATGCAGATGCAAATTCGCATCTTCATGCACGCTAATATTTGCCCTGAACAGAATCGAACCCCCGTCCCCTGCGTACCAGTCGCGGTCACTACCACCACGAAACAGTGGTCGTCTTGTGATTTACACCGCAAAACAATTTAAGGAATCAAAAAATTTATATACTGCAACAGTTTCGGTTAGAAATTTATTTTCCGGATACCCATTTGTCACAAAGTGCCCAATTGACGGTAATAAGCTCGCCTCCTATTACAAGTGGGACCAAAAATCATAGATAGCGAAATGTGGGTATGTATGAATGTATTCCCAAAATGTCTCTGCCCATCCACGTTCTACACCGTCATGCTTTCAAATAACATGACAAAGGACAGTGTCCAACATGTATAAGCACTTGGCCTGATATGGACATACAATAATTGGGCAAATATGATACAGGTTTGGTAGTTCATATTAGTAAGAAATAAAATAACATCATATGGTTGTATCAGAATTCATCATTTATATTATATATTGACCATAGCATTTAGTCAATTTTTGTTAATTTAAGATTAGCTGTATTCATTATTTCTTTATTATTGGGATACATAAATTATTCAGGAATTAGGCAGGTGGATTTACATTATCTTGGTACCGTGCCCAGCTCAAAAACCAAATTATTGTCATGACAAGAGCACAGCAACTTACTTAGGTACTTTTCTTCGTCCGACAATACAATAACAGCAGTAAACATATTACATAGCACTTGCGGTGCAATCTATTGCCCTATAACAGATGCCAACTCTTGCAAACGGAGGACATGTCTTCGTCTTTGGAAAAAGTTGATGCCACTATTCACACATTGTCTCATCGTGGGACCTGTTCCCATATTCGTGCCAGAATTATCGTTATGAACGGGTTCAAAGTCGGCAGGCTCGCCAGGCTCGGTGATGAAAGATTTATCCGGGTTCATTTTCCAATGAAAAATAAAATCAGCTTTCACGAGAAATAGAATAATGTAAACACAAATCAAGATGACAAACGAATGACATTTTTATAACGGATTTCTTTCCAGTTGCCATAAACAAACACAAACTCAATCGATTAAAAATAAATTCGGCTTATTTGAATCGCGTAGAAACAGTTTTAGCTCCATTATTATAAAACAATGATCAAAGATGAGACCATATTAAAATATTGTTATTATTTACTTTTTCGTATCTATATCGACTATTACACAATAAATATCTCCAATATCATGTACGATGAACATTGGCGGTATTAAAAAATCATTATATATTAACGATACTGAACTTTTTTTTAAGAAAAAAAGCTTCTAGCGATCAAATACTTCTAAATAATACTTCTAGTGATCCCTATCGCTTGAAAACCGGTAATATTATAAGCAAAATATTGATATCAATGCCGAACGAATGTCTAGAATGGCTATTTTATATTTCAGTTAAATCGTATTATGTCCTGGCAACTGTTTATTTACTCAAGTAATATTTATTTTTACATTCACTGTTTAGTTTAAGTTGACAGTAGAGAATATCTATATATATAATACCTACTTACTTGTACATTAAGTCTAATAAATAAATAAATAAGCTTATTAACCGAGTATAATACATAATTACTGACATATCTCTACGTTTTCGTAGTCGGTCTTAAAAATCTTATGTTTGACCGTTGAGTAGAACCGACTTCCACTCCGGCGCGGAAGGCTATTATAATATGAAAATCCTTCACATCACATCGAATCACTTCACGTTCGCATTCGAGTCACATTCGACGCGTATTCAATATCATTTAGTTTATGTATCTTTTTTTTAAGTATCAATTAGTCATAGGTTTCAAATCAATACTTATATCAAGTCATCCTATCAATTCCTTATGAAACTCTGGTGTCCTATACATTACTCTGTATCGATATATTAATATGTCTCAAATAAAAAAATCGATTATGGTCTTTATTATAACTGGCAACATTTAAGCATTGGGGAAAAGAGAAAGATGGTTCCAAGAGTATAGAAATATTATATTTCAGTGAGCTAATAGAGTAAATACTAATTATTTAAAGATATATCTTGATACTCCAAGAATTCATGGTTAGTTCGGTAAAAATTAAACATGATTATCGATCAATAGCTACATTTGCGTACATCGTGTCCATGGAAGGCCAGTTTTGGATATAGTCCTTTCAACTTTAATCATGTCCGCCAAAATTATAATCTAGATCATGTCAGTATACGCCTGTGAATTTAAAAAACCATCCCAGAAATGATTTCTCTTGGGAAATCTAAACAAAATGTACTGGTCTTCTTGGAAACTCATTACATTGAAAAGTTTGCAATGCAGCGAAAAAACAAACTACTAGTGCTTGTGGTTCTAATGTTACTGTAATATTTATAGACTATAAAATAGGTGAAAAGTCGCTTAAAGGACCCGGAACTGTAGGAAGAAGGAAACGCGTGAGCTGGTAAGGAATTCCAAATGACTTAAAGAAGCGCCAGAGTAAAGACTCACCGAACTTTCGAAAGACTGCATCAATTCGAATAATCTTCTCAGATAAAGAACGAAAGTTCATCCCACTGGGGTTCTTCATGAAAGGCATTAGAAGGTTTCATGAAGGATGGCAGCGCGCGTGCAAAGTATAAACGTCCGTAGACCTTCCATCAGGTGGGCCGTGTGCTTGTATGCTACCTAAGTGGTATAACAAACAAATCCATCAACTATATTTTCTGATCTCACGTACCTAATTGACGGCAAGTCCTATAAGAGGAAGATCCTTCTGGATTGCCCATGAAGAATTTATATTTAGGAATTTGCTCAATTGATTTCCATAGTCACCAGCCGCTGCATTTTTATATAAAAATTTAAAATCCAAGAAAATTTTAGGATCATCGAAATAAACAGACCGAAGTCGCATCGAGAGAACATTCTGGAAGTCGACATGTTGTCGTGTGATGTTTAGTGGCGTCGCGATTTAGTCTCAGGGTTGGCACTGCACAGATGGAATAATGTGGTGTAGTGAACGAGACTGTTATGCATGAGGCGTGGGTTTTATGCCCGCTCAGTGCAAATATTTATATACATGAAAATAGCTAGTTGCATTGGTCCGGTTGTGTATTGCCGCGTCTACACTAACGTAACATTTTACCATGACCGTATCTGTTGTGTATGCGTGATAGCTGAGCTTAAATGAAATCATCGATCGACTGGTGGCCGTGTCAGCACAACTCTATTTTGTGTGCCCATGTGCCACAAGTTGTTACGTTCTATCTCAACATTTTGTCTTGATGTCACACTGTCCGGTCCGCTGTTCATGTCACAAATCTGGACGCACCCTATCGAGCACGTTAAGCAGTCGGCCCCAATTGTCAGACGAATATCTATGGCTGTCGTTGAAGCGGGTAGTTGAAGCTCTAAAAATCCCAACAACTGATCTAACAGTACTTCGATATTACCTGTATGTACCTATAGGTTGTGGAGGCTAGATGGCACTCGCATAATATCAAAGTTCAGCCGTGAAAAGTAGACCCCGGACTGTGAAGTGACAGCCACGGATCCTTCTTCGGAGCTTCTCCCTTCACGGGAACTGATGTAGACACTGATGTCGTTTAGGTTCGTAATGTCCAAATTTCAAAATGTCCAGAGTTTGCAAAACGTCCATATCCCAGAATGTCCATATACATGTGTTGTTGAATGTTATGCTGTGTGTGGTATAAAAAACACACACAGCATAGCCGTAACAGTACCTACTAACTCTGAATCAGTGTTGCCAACCCTAGGTACTGCATTTTAAAAGTTTGACACAAAAATACACACTCGACATTCACTGTCCGAATATTGAACAACATTTGGGTTTGCTTGAGTTAACTTTGTGTTGTTTTGATGTTCAACTTTAGAGACTATTTGACATAAGTATGTTGCTGAATAGTGCAAGAGCTAGTGAACGCTATATGTACACTCTATAATCTATATATACACAGTCAGGTCATAAGTATTGTCACACAGTAAAAACTTTTCTTTTAGAATTCTGGCCACAAATTTTTTTATTGAATTCGAATTCCCAACTGTTCATGAAAATAAAAATGTATAGGTACTTGTTAGAATTTTACTCATTTTTAAATAGGAGTGGCCACTTAAAGAAGAACGTGTTGCAGTTATTGCGTTGCGTCGTTGCGGTTACGCGCCAATTAAAATTTTTGACATAGTGAAAAATTTGAATACAACCAGAAGATTCGTTTATCGTACCATCAAACGATACAATGTAGACTCTAGTGTAGATGACAAGTCAAGAAGTGGTCGCCCTCGGTCTGTTAGGACTCCAGCAGTGATAAAAGCTGTGAAGGCACGAATTCAAAGAAATCCCAAACGTAAGCAGAAACTGTTGGTCTTTCAGACGGGGTTAAGCAGAACCACGGTGAAAAGGGTGTTAAATGAAGACTAGGGCTTCGAGCATATCGAAGAAAAACAGGACATCGCTTGAATGCTCGTCTAATGGACCTGAGACTGAAGAGATGCCACGCTTTGTAGAAGCAGTACGCGGGAAAAAAATATCGGGAAATTCTTTTTTCGGATAATTTTTTTTTTACCGTAGGTGAGAGCTACAACGACAAAATGATAAGGTGTACGCACACAGTAGTGAAGAAGCGAGCAACCGTATTCCACGTGTCCAACGAGGTCATTTTCCATCCTCGCTCATGGTATGGTTGGGAGTTTCTTATTGGGGCTTAACCGAGGTACATTTTTGTGAGAAAGGTGTAAAAACAAATGCAGTTGTGTATCAAAATACAGTCCTGACGAACCTTGTGGAACCTGTTTCTCATACCATGTTCAATAACAGGCACTGGGTATTCCAACAAGATTCGGCGCCAGCTCATAGAGCGAAGAGCACACAAGACTGGCTGGCGGCGCGTGAAATCGACTTCATCCGGCACGAAGATTGGCCCTCCTCCAGTCCACATTTGAGTCCGTTAGATTTCAAGATATGGCAACACTTGGAGGAAAAGGCGTGCTCAAAGCCTCATCTCAATTTGGAGTCACTCAAGACATCCTTGACTAGGGCAGCCACCGATATTGACATGGACCTTGTTCGTGCTGCGATAGATGACTGGCCGCGCGGATTGAAGGCCTGTATTCAAAATCACGGAGGTCATTTTGAATAAACTTTATTCTCATAAGAATCTATGTTTTGTTAAGTTCATTTTGGTATATAAATGGTTACTAAATGAATAAAATTGTCTCAATTATTTTATATTAAACATGTGACAGAATTTATGACCTGACTGTGTATATATAAATGAAATGCTGTTCGTTAGTCTGGCTAAAACTCGAGAACGGGTGGACCGATTTGACTAATTTTGCTCTTGAATTATTCGTGGAAGTCCAGACAAGGTTTAAAAGGTGAACAAATATGAAAATGCTCGGAATGGAGCAGCGGGAACAGGATCAAAAGCTCACGCGGGCGGAGCCGCGGGCAACAGCAAGTCTATATATATATAAATGAATTGCTGTTCGTTAGTCTCGCTAAACTTGAGAACGACTTGGCTAAATTTGGTTTTGAATTATTTGTGGAAGTCCAGACAAGGTTTAAAAGGTGAACAAATGTGAAAATGCTCGGAATGGAGCAGCGGCAACGGGATCAGAAGTAAACGCGGGCGGAGCCGTGGGCAACACCTAGTCACCAACTAAAATTTATTAACACTAACTCTGTGTCCCATAAATTCCATTCCCCTTCTAACTCCAACCTTGGTAGGGTACTGAAGGTTATGAAAATAAAGGGAATTAGAATAATAATAATAATATATGTCTTTATTGTACACCAAGGCGACAATAACATAAGTACCTAATACATACAATTGGCGGCCTTATCTCTCTGTGGTAATTTCTTACCGGCAACCATGAAATGGGTAGAATTATTTGGAGATGAAATAAAATAAGAGATATAAGAGATAAAAAGTAAAGATCCCGACTGCTTTTGAACAGACCAAAACAAGTTTTTTAGCAGCCGGTACGCATATGCATATCATAAGCCGAATTAAAATCAATGGGTTTTGCCTGGATATCAAACTTCTTATGCTCTTGTATTTGTGTTTTTTATTTCAAACCATTTTGGAGTAAAATGCATTGTCAGCATGGGGTAACAGACTGAATAAGAGGAAAAACGGTTTGTCGCTTTGAAAAATAAAACTTAATGTCTTATAAAGCCTAGTGGTATGGGTAATGGACTGCTGAGACGAGGTCTCGGGTTCGATCCCAGGTTTTACCATGGCACACACCAATGAATTTTCGATGCTTTTCGAAATTATGTGTGTATTTATCGCAGGTTTATATGTGCCCGGTTAATAGCAAGAAGCTCGCCACCTATAACATTGGTAACTATATATAAACTGGCGAAATGTGGGTGCTAGCACCCCTGCCTACCCCTTCGAGGATATAAGCGTGAGTTTATGTTATGTTATGTTTATGTTTTTAATTAATTTTCCATGAGAAAAATAAAATGCATTCTTGAGAAGCAAATCACGAATTGGTAAAAATGGAAGTCCTTGTAATCATCCTTAATCTGGATAACTATCAAAATGGCATAACGACCTCTTAATAGTTTGATAACTATAATGCCGCACACAATGATCCACCCGTCAATACCAGGACTGGTTTGCAACAAGCTTAACCTCCATTGTTTGAGGCTGCCTAAGGCTTCTATTGTTTCCCCGAACCTCCATTTATTGGTCAGATCCCTCATCATAGTCTTAACATGGTAAGCTGTAGCTCTATAATACTGACTTTAGAATTGAATTGTGACAATGAGCAATTTTCCAGTAGAATCGTATTGGTAATAAAGAGATGGCGCTAGTATAGCTTTTAGTACTTTTTTAATTTGTATTGTGGAGGCCAATTTTGTTTCTGGCAAGAAAGAACTGACAGAATATTTTAAGTTGAATGATTGCTGTTTCTGAAGCGCTGAAGTTTGTTTGTATGTAACATATACAATAATCTTTGTATTCAGTAATACGTAACAAATATTCAATATGTGATCACGGTGTGCTGTTCATACCTGTGGAAACCAACGAGACATTTGATTCCACAAGATATTACACTACGAAATAAATTAATTAGGGCTTAAAATTGGATGTGGACAAGGCTGGCCGTCAGCTAAAAAGTATGCATGCATATGCACCGAAAACCGAAGAACATTGTATTTATAAATCAGGGAACACTATAACTATGTGACACCACAATCTTCTTACCAAAAGTGCCGGCTGCGCCATCTAGCTCATCTTTAGGAAAGCTATAAATACCTACTAGAAAACTGCACATTGCAATTTCAAATTATGTAGCAGTAAAGAAGACAGCTATATTGTGTACACATCTATATATACATATAAAAATGAATTACTGTTCGTTAGTCTCGCTAAAACTCGAGAACATCTGGACCGATTTGGCTAATTATGATCTTGAATTATTTGTGGAAGTCCAGAGAAGGTTTAAAAGATGAATAAATTCGAAAATGCTCAACAGCAGGAACGGGATCAGAAGTTCACGCGGGCGGAGCCGCGGGCAACAGCTAGTTCTATAATAAATGTTTACACTTCTTTTACAAATTAATGGCGGTGCTTTAAAATTACTTAATTTCTTCTTTACATGCTAGTTCTATACGTTCCATCTATCTTATTCTTTTAGTATGAGCTTCTGCATTAGTATTAGTATGTATATGGAAATATATAGATACGAAATCTATTACTATCTGGAGCTTACACGTTATGCAAATGAAAATAGTTTCTAAAGTTGGTGCCAACATGCTCGGTTGAACGACAGTTTCTATAGCTACCATTAGTTCTGTTAGGTTGGCTAAACAATTAACGAAATCCGTTTTAAAGTATTTCAGTGGTATGTACTGTTAGGTATTCTTTATTTTGTATTTTACAAATGTTGTTGTGCAAGGCTCTTCCCTCCTCCACGGTGGATGTCTATGAGGGTGGTAACGTTAGACTTGAACCGACTAAAACCGCACGGCTGTCTTGGGCAATCAATTTTTTAAATGAATATTAGTATACAAAGTAAGCAATATTCCCTCTAATCTAATTAAGCTCAATAGGTTGTGATGAGAAAGGGTTCAGGTTGGAAGTGTAATGGCCGGGAATCGAACCAAGGACTTGTTGATTGTAAAGTTACACCAACAAGGACATAGGGACAGAGAACGCCACTTTGTTTTATACTATGTAGTGAAGAAAAAGAAATACAAATATTCATATTTTATTCAAACATAAGCAATGCACGGAAATCAAACGCGGACTGCTACACAACAGGACCTGTCAAATTTCTTAACAATTTATAGACTTACCCTAACAATAGTGATAAGTAAGAAAAAATACATTTTATCAGTTACACGAAATAAACGTTAATCCAAATGATATGACAAGTGATATATGAGTCGGGGAGCTCTCTCGGCTCGGCATGAGTTATCTCCTGACCTATATAGATGAACTGCGTGTTGTAAAACTTGGTGAATGGGGATTACTGATCTTTATAACATTATATCTTATAATATATATAAATCTCGTGTCACAATGTTTGTCCTCAATGGACTCCTAAACCACTTAACCGATTATAATAAAATTCGCACACCATGTGCAATTCGATCCAACTTGCGAGATAGGATAGTTTAAATCTCAAATTATAGTCGCAATTTTAATTTATTGCTGATTATTTGTCTGTTATTATTTGACAGTCACAATTATATGTTAACTCCAAATGATTCTAACAGATGTCAATACCTTTCGACTGGGTTGAGTAAGTAATCAATAGATGGCGCTGCTATGGCAAATCTACGAACGTGTCATATAAGCTACATTTTAACAGCATAATTACCACGTGTTGTTGACGCTATAAAACGCAGACGAAGTTACGAGGGTCAGCTAGTAACATTATATAACATTATATAGCCAGATTATATTGTATAGCTAGGTTATTTCCACAGTAGCTTAGTGGTATGGTTAGGTTTCGAACCGGCAGTCCATTTGCATTTGATAAAATATTGTTGATATTGACGTTTTCTAAGTGACGTTTACTGGTCTATGCAGAATAAATGATTTTTGATTTGATTTGATTTGATATGGGTAATGGACTGCTGAGACGAGGTCGCGGGTTTTATCATGGCACACACTAATGACATTTCGATGCTTTTCGAAGTTATGTGTGTATTTATCGCAGGTTCATATGTGCCCGGTTAATGGCAATAGGCTTGCCACCTATTACATTGGGACCTAAACGTATACTGGCGAAATGTGCTTGCACCTCTGCCTACCCCTTCAGGGATATAGGCATGTTATGTTAAATTGTATTTTTTAGACTGGAGATAGGTTCCTTATTGGTTGCGGAAACGCAATCATCATCATCATCAAACAGCCATATTCATACAATATTTGCACTGAGCAGGGATCGAACCCGCATAGCAGTCACGTTAACTACAGCAGCTGTTAAAACGGGATCAAAACACCAAATAATATTTAATTCCACCAAACCACAATCGCTAATGGTCTTCGAATATTCCAGTCGAATTAATCACATCGTTTACATAAGCAAATCATGCGCAATGGCTCTGTTAACATTGCCGCTCAAATGGCTCTATGCTGGTAATAGGAGCTATCGCTTCCTAAATTAGTTAATGAGGGTAGAGCCTGGCAGTTAATGACACCAATTCTGTTGTACATTTTCACTAAACGAAAATTTGTAACTTAAATTTTCACTATTTCTCGTTTCGTCATGCATGTTTTGAAAGATATTTTTAACTATGCAATCATCAAAATCTTACGGTTTTGCATCTGATCATTTTTTGTTAATTTAGGAAACAAAATGACTAAGAATTTAGTTTTAAAATCAACGAAAAACATTTAGAGGTTTTAGTTTATTTTATTGAAAACTAGCTGACCCGCGCAACTTCGTCTGCATCACCCCGTTTTTGCAACATTTTACACTTCTGCTTGTACTGGACGGCTGAGACGAGGTCTCGGGTTCGATCCCAGGTTTTACCATGGCACACACCAATGACTTTTCAATGCTTTTCGAAGTTATGTGTGTATTTATTGCAGGTTTATAAGTGCCCGGTTAGTAGCAATAGGCTCGCCACTTATTACATTGGGACCTAAACATAAACTGGCGGAATGTGGATGCTAGCAACTCTGCCTACCCCTTCGGGGATAAAGGTGAGAGTTTATGTTATGTTATGCAAGGAATCGGGTCAACTTTTTTTTCAAATATTTAGCTGCAACATTCTAGATTAGGAATTTATTTTCGGCATAATATTTTTTTTTCAAAGAGCCCGTTTACGACAATAGGCTCACTCCTTATTACGTGGGACCGAAAATCATAGGTGGCGAAATGTGGGTATTTAATTCACCTCTGCCCACTATGTATGTATGTATTCTCCTCCATACATTCCTATTAGATGTCATTTCCTCCATCACTCCCTTCTTTGCTAAATCTTCTCTCAAACATCTCAACAGAATGTAGTTCAATAAAGTCATAAAATATTTGGCGAACGCATAGCAATTTTCCATAACGAATAACATTGTATTGACATTTTTTTACACGTTTGAAACTTATCGCGTATTTACGTCATCCGTGCAGGATGCGTGTCTATTGACTACTGCATCGATATGACGTAAGGCTAGTATTACGTGTGACGATAGAAAGTAATCTCCTATACTTCACTACATAGTACAAAACAAAGTCGCGTTAAATACATATTTTTTTAATAAATTCACACATTCATGCACACAAATATTTGCACTGAGTGAGAATCGAACCTGTTGCTGAAAAATTCAAGTTTTATGGAGATTATAGAATTTGAAGGTGCCGTGATTGTTATTTTCACCCTTATTGCTAACTAGCTGATCCCGTGAATTATTTAACTGATAAATATGCCCGCAATATAATCGTTTACAAATAAAATACATGGAAATCTACCAGATTAATTAATATTTATGATTACTGCTCTATTCCCGTAGATAGTAGTGTGATGATGTATAGCCTATGATACTCACCACTACTTTATTACTACTTTATTGATGAAATAATTTTCATAATCGATTTAGTAGTATCCAGAGATTCCCTACGACCTCGCAAACTCTAAAACCTTACCTTTTAATACGAGTATAGATGAGGATACTAAGTTGTCCTTTTCGAGAGGATGTGAGATGTCAGAGACGTAAAACAATCGACATACTGGATAGAAAATACCGTCCAAGTGCGACTCATATACGCTAGCGAAGAGTTCCGTACAATTATATTATTAATATTTGATAATTTCATTTCATCTGTCAAGCTAACACAGTTCACAAAATACAACCTGATAAAACAGACCGCATGGCCAGTGGAGTCTTAATAATTTGGTTCCGCTTTTTTATATAAATAACTAGCAAACCCAGCAAACACCGTTTCGCCATGTGAAAAATAATTTTCCCGCTATACTGTTGAAATTTTGCCTGAACTTTCTTTGCTATAAACCTCACGGAGCCCGAGACCATTCCAACGAATGCAAAACCGTGGAAATCAGTTTGTGCGTTCTGGAGTTATAGCGTGAGGAAGGAAAACCCGACTTATTTTTATAATAGTAGAAAGATATTCTAACGTGAAAACATAACCCATAAATAGATTTTATATAAAAAGAATAATAAGATCAATACTTAATAAAGTCCGTTGTGGTACTGGCATGATAGTTTCTCGTTAAAACGGTGTATCATTGACATGTGTCAGTCGATAACGACACGTCAGTTCACTGCATTCAAAACTTTGTGTGTATGAGTATGTATGTGTGACTGTGTATGTGTTGAACAGTGTGTGAAATGTGTTTGATCTCAGTACACACACACATGGTATTATGTATTTCATGCGCAAAATTTCTACGGATACCATGATGTTGAACTCGAACCGACTATAATGAACACAGTCTTCGGGTCCTTGGTTGCCGGAGGTGAGACAGTAAGTATTATATTGCTTAGCCTCATCTCATACATAAAGGTTTCAAAAATCATGTACGAAAGCAAGCTTAAGTTACTATGAGTTCTCTCCCATCAAACCTCCTCTGATACACGGGTATACGTATGGTAAAGAAATTCATTTTAGGTTTTGAGAACAGCGTTGCGAATCTAATTACTATTTACCATCTCAAAAAAATTTCTATAAAAAATACTGAAGAAGTTTTCACTTCAGAAAAACACACACACACAGTCAACAAAACATATATACGGTACCACATTTACATACAACGTTGTATGAAAAAGTGGTACCGTATTTTTTTTTATTGACTGTACATAACTGTGATGAGAACCACTTAAATCACGAACATTTTTTATAGCAATTTCAAAAAATCATTGCCTTGATTGGCCAGAGTTATTAAAAACAATGTTTAAAAAAAATTGTATTATCATCCATTGAAACCGATAATTGTTATGAAAGCCAGTAGATGGCTCCCACCATCGCTCCAAGATGGTTGTGTAGGAGAATTTAAAATGCTCAAACCGTGACTCCATGGCTCACAGGTTGGAACATCCCACTGTAACGTACGGGGACGTAGTAAGCCTTCCCGACGAACCTATGCTCGCGCCCTCACAGTAAGTAAGGGCGCTGCCGTGTAACAAATTACTACACCACGCCGCTGCCCAAAAATGCCGTTGATTCGACAGAACACAGAAGAAGGGAAAACCACAGGTACGAGTGCCATCAGAGCATTCACTTTTCCGATCCAAATCTATTTTAAACATTACTTCACGAGGTCACATTATATGTACGTCAACTCCAAAACAATGGGGCTAAGTGAGATAAATGATATAAGTGACAGAAAGTGCAAAGGGTCTAGTACTGAATTGAATAAGGTCCAAAGCGATAAAAAAATAAGCTTAAGTTTGAAGTAGGCGGGGTACGAGTGTCTTTCGTATGCGCATTTACGCAAAAGTGCACATATTCGGCAAGAACTTTAAAAAAAAATGAAGTATTAAATAAGTTTTTTAGTATACACTGAGATATAGGTTACATACGCCACTTTTCAATAGACTTTATTATATATTATTATGTATTAAACGTCATTATAATGTTCAATATTTTTTTATAGGCAACTGTACAACACATTAATTACAAGTATAAATACAGCATAACATTCGATTTGGTACATTTTGTAGTTTTTGGCTTTGATTCAAGACTAGCTACTATCAAAGTATTACTCTTGTTTTGAGGTCAATTCTTATAATAATATTCTAGGATACTATATTATATAACCGCGGTAGCCTAGGTGGTATGGGTAATGGTCTGGTGAGACGAGGTCTCGAGTTCGATCCCAGGTTTACCATGACACACACACCAATGACTTTTCGATGCTTTTCATAGTTATGTGTGTATTTATCGCAGGCTTATAAGTGCCCGGTTAATGGCAATAGGCTCGCCACCTATTGGGACCTAAATATAAACTGGCGAAATGTGGGTGCTAGCACCTCTGCCTACCCCTTCGGGGATATAGGCGTGAGTTTATGTATGTATGTATGTGTATAAAATAAAGTCGCGTTTTCTGTCCCTATGTCCCTTTGTATGCTTAAATCTTTAAAACTACGCAACGGATTTTGATGCGGTTTATTTTAATAGATAGAATGGTTAAAGAGATAGGTTTATATGTATATAACATTATGCTACCACCAACAGGTACGGAGCAGGAATGAAAAATGTTGCAAAAACGGGGTGAAGCAGACGAAGTTGCGCGTGTTAGCTAGTATTAGGTATAAAGAAGCTAAGCTATTCCTAGAGCCTAAAGTTAATTGATATATAATAGAATCCGCTTTATCTTCTTTCGAATCGACGGCATTTTGAATTGCGATCGTGGTGTAGTAATTTGTTTCACGGCAGCGCCGCTACTCACGGAGAGGGCTCGAGCATAGGTTTCGCTCTTCAGGAAGGCTTATTATAATAAAATAATCCGCTTATAATGACATTGAAGGGAAGTGCCAAACATGGTCATATTAAACGAATGTAAAAAACATTCTTAATACAACTTGATATTTTTTTAATATATTTATTTCAGCAAAAAACTAATGTAGATATGAGATTATTTATTTGTATAATTTATTTTTTGAAAACAAGCATCCGATGTCTTTAGGGAACTTGTCATTGCGGTGTGGTGCTGGTGTGCGACGTGTAATGATATTATACTAAGCAAAGTCATTATATCCGACCTAAATTTATAGTATTATAATGAAAACTAAAATTCGCTATCTAATTATGTCACATTACGCGGTTGGTCAACATAATCAGAGTCATCATAAACGGATTCTACTGTAAATCATAATTAATATAATTATGTAATGCGACCTACTGACATTAAAATGAATGTTGCTAAGCTCGAAATTCAAAAACGGCTAAATATTTTTTCCCTATATTTTTTTCATAAGACACGCGGGTAGTTAGATAAATAAAAAACTGTTAACATACTGGTTTCAGCAATTTGAGTATAGAATACATATTTAACACACACCCTTCATAGAAACAACCCCAACAAAATCAAATTAAAAAATTATGAACCATCTAAAATTTTAAGGTGTTAATCGTTCAATCTGTTTCATCAAGGGCTTAAGAATCACCAACATCACTTCCCCATTTATCTCAAACGTCAACCGTCTTCATCGGCAGTCACCCTTACCAACATTCCTTAACACAACATCATGTAGGCACTCAAGACTCTCTTGGCCCATTCCTCCCCCCCCCCCCCCCTCCGCCCCTCCCTCAACCACGCGTGTGTCAAGAACCTGTTAACTTCTGAACTGAGTTTACCAGCAATATTTTTTTTCATATTCGCTACAGTGACCATGATTTCGGTTGTTGCGATGAGTTTGAAATATGCTTGCTCTTAAGTCTAATAATATTAGACTTAAGAGTGAGCATTTTCGAATTTCGTATAGTTGATAATTTTTATTACCTTCCATAGGTTGACTGACAAAAATAGCTTAGATCCATAAGGCCGCCATTATTGTACTGCTTCTGAAGTCTTTATTTTACATTATAATATAATGTTTCGTTTACTCATCACTCTTACTCACTCCAGCTCAGGCACGACGGCGAGAAATCGCACAATTTTATATTCATTTATTATAATCTTGTTTGAACGTCAAGTGTAAAACGTATACTTAATTAAAATCTTTAAGACTACAGAAGCAGTACAATAGGCGGCCTTATGGCTTTAAGTTATCTCTGCCAGCCAACCAGGTAATAAAAATTATTAACTGTTTTCGCTAAACAATCTTACAAGAGAAAATGAAATACATGCATATTTAAATAGTTGATCATTGCCTATTCACAGTCCTAGCGAGGTTGTTTCTCTGCTTGTATTAGTTATGTTTTATATAAAAAACTATCAGATATTATAATCGCTGGACAATTAATTTCGTGATCACTGTGATCAAAAAATCTCACTTAGAGAGCACATAATTAATTAGGAATATAGTCGCCGCAGCCCAGACTGAGCTATTTGGGTAATCGTGCTTTCGTACACGCGCTTTAGGCCAGCGCGGTAAAAATTTAGAGCTACATAACTGTTACCTCGTTTAAAATATCGTTATTTATAATCGTTTATTTGTTTATTACCGACAATGACACGTAACATTAGCGTATTAACCCACTGAATTTAAGCGTAAGCAACTGCGAGGTGCAGTTAATTATTTATTAGCTAATATATCCTGTCCACGCATCCTAGGCCTTCACATCGAAGCCCGGGATCTACTTTCATGCTTCAATAAATAGAAGAAAAACATATGACCGGTTTTCAAAGCTATTCCTGATTTCAATGAAAACCCATGGCCACCCTAACCCACATTTCCGTCGGAAACATCAATCAATTCTATAATGACATCACGAGTAACAGAAAAACACCGCAAGAGGGCGCGCGTTATTTTTTATTACATCCCCTTAACAAGTTTCAGATACTTCCAGTAATGAACCAGTTTTTATAGGTGAATAAAATTTATTTTCTTGTTGAGGAATACTTCGCGAATACCACGAGAAAAGGTTAGAGGTCATATCGACCCGTAGACAATAATAGGGATGATGACTACTTTATTTTTCTCTAAATTATTATAATATAATTATGTATTATAATAATAATAGCTTGTGGCGAGCTGATGGTGAGTGGCGACACCACGGACCCTGATCCTCCCGAGGGCTCGGAGTTATCCTCCCTCACCTCATGTGCTTGCCTTAATTGGCCGGCCATGAGTGGAATCGCAAGAGCGGAACCTATGCTCCAGGTTGGAAGTGTAAAATGTCATAATGCCGGGGGCATGCTGACCGCATACCGTGATCTAGCACCCCGCATGCTCACCTCTCAACAACCTTCGCCGCTCATAAAGGATGTTGCTCCATGGCCATTTTCATGGCTATTTTTATGGGGCCCATGTAATGAGATGGCGAGTCACCGCCTACCTTTATTTTTAACAATTTTGAGACTTATTGTTCTGGTACGCGTCCGATAGTCTCTTTCCATAGCCCATTTAACAGTCCATCCAATATTCAACCCCATAGGAATATTTCTCCTGAGTGTAATTTGCTATAATATAGTACTAGCTGTTGCCCGTGGCTCCGCCCGCGTGGATGTCGATTATCGCGTTGTACGACTCTACTCGATTCACTACTTGCCTCTCTATACTACTTTTCCTTGCTGTCATGACAACGGAAATTGTTAGCGATATTAGCGCCAATGTACAGAAATTTACCGGATCAATTGAGATTTATGATTATTACTCCGCTCCCTTGTATGGTAGCGTGATGATATATAGCCTATGTTACTCCTAGATATTGTAGCCTTTTAGAGGTGAAAGAATTGTTTAAATCGGCCCAGTACTTTTTGAGCCTATTCATTACAAACATACAAAAATAGGTACAAATCTTTCCTCTTTATAATATTAAGTATAGGTTTAGAATACTTTTCCTTCATATAGTGTACATAACTTTCAATATGTATACCTAAGTTTTGCTCTAACCTAAACACCACTTAAAAAGTTAAACATATAATTTCAATACCAAAGTACATATAAATCTTCTTCAGGAGATTGATGCGTCACTTCCGCGATTATGTCCACTTGTGCAAATTAAAAAAGTTGCCAAAGTTGCCACCATCCCCATCCGGTGTGGTAAGCGCGGGCAAAGTTTTTCCACCAAAATACCCGGATTTTCGCCCCATGATAAGGGGATTGGGGAGTAAAAAGTTTTGCGTTAGGGACCCGCAGATTGATGCTGAGATGGAAAGAGTATTGTTTTAGGACCAGATTATATCTTAAATTGTTTTATGTTCAGCAAAATTTTAAACCGCGGTAGCCTAGTGGTATGGGTGATGAACTGCTGAGACGAGGTCTCGAGTTCGATCCCAGGTTTACCATGGCACACACCAATGACTTATCGATGCTTTTCGAAGTTATGTGTGTATTTATTGCAGGTTTATAACTGCCCGGTTAATGGCAATAGGCTCGCCACCTATTACATTGGGACCTAAACATAAACTGGCGAAATGTGGGTGCTAGCACCTCTGCCTACCCCTTCGGGGATAAAGGCGTGACACTTACAACAGACCTCCGTGGAGTGGCGGTAATGAACGCGACTGCTACGCAGGAGGCGTGGGTTTGATACCCGCTCAGTGCAAATATTTATGCATGAATATCTGCATTGGTCTGGGTTTATATGTATCCGCATTCTAGAACCCGTGCCCGTAACACAAGCTAGTTAAGCTATGCTCACCATGGGTCTAGGTGACGTTATGTTTGTCCTAGAACATTTATTATTATTTATTTACACATTTTTCTTTTATAAATACTTATGTATAAACACTCAGACTAACGAAAATATACATATTACAACGCTAAGCGTGACTTGAACCTGCTCTCCCTGAAGTAGCGCCATAATCTTCTTAACAAAGACCGTCAAAAATAACAATCTACTCAAGAAAACACAGTCATTCTGTGAACTCGGCGGCCATTTTTCTTCAGAACATTCGGAATAAGAGTCTGCTTGCAACTGTCAGTCCACTCAAACTGTCTTTGAAATAGAGACACACATTACCGCACTATACAACTAGACGACACTCTGAGTGCTTTCAAGACTAGACAATGGGCATGTTAACGATATAAAAATCATTTTCAAATGATTTATTTACTACTAGCTGTTGCCCGCGGCTCCGCCCGCGTGGAAGTCAGATCGCGCGTGTCATCGCTTCAGGTCGAAAACGATCTACAGCATATTTTTATAGCATACATTACTGTAAAAAAATATTATACCTACATAGATTTGTGTACAATTTTAGCAGTAATAAAATAAAAGTCAAAATCATTTACCTGTTTTGTATTGACCATTAAAGCGACACTTAGAAAACGTAAAAAAAATATAAAATTTATGTTTAGCAAATTAGCATTACCAATTACAGTTTGAAACGTGGCCCTGTTCTGAGAAGACTCCGGTAAGAAATTTAGCGTGTTGTATTTGGTCTATTTACAAACATTTACTTATTCTAATTGAAATTTTTGTTTTGAGTAACATGGTTAGACAGTTCATGTTCAGCTCTTTCCTCTGTCGATTCTTGAGAACGCGCATAATATCTCATTCTTTTAGAGTTTCTTGAATTTTGGGATAAAGAAGTTCTTTTTTTAGGTGGCATGTTTATATATATATAAGCCTGCTATATATATATAAAGAAGAAAATGAGTAAGTATGGATTAAAAGAATAATTAATGATCTATGAATGAATGATGCGATGTCGAGCTAAAAAGTACGTTTCGTAAGCAGTCGAAAAAATTATGTTATTGTAGTATTTATCAGAAGCCTGTTATTTAGGTAGGTATTTATTTGGATTGGAAGTAAATAAGTAAGTAAAGTATAAGTACTATAAGTATGGAATGGAAATACAATTATTTATAATTAGTGATTTACTATGAATGATCGCGCTGAAAAGCACGATTTCAAAGCAAGGCAAACGGATACTTCCGGATCTCTCTGTATTCCTATTCTACACACATAAAAAAAAGTTTGCGATCAATGGCATAAGCTCCTAGATTTCTTTAAAGAACAATGGGTAATTTTGTATGGAACCCGTACCCACTTTGTAGCATTTTAGACTAGGTGTAATTTAGAAGAGACCTAATTGAGTAACTCGAAAATAAGTGAACGAATGAATGAATGAATGAAAGACCGAAGTTATGATAACTTCTATGTAACATTTTTAATTGATAATAATCGCAATTTTTCTGCTTTTTGGACTAAATAAATAGGTAACCAGTCATTTTTTCTGTCTTAAGAGAGCGATATAGCTTCCTATCGTTGGTTTTTGGTACAGAAAAAATATTAAATAAGAACTATCAATCTTAAATAGCACAGTTTTATTAAATTGTATTGTTACTTTCAATGATTATAATCATCCCAGGCACTTGCCGGACCTACGAAGTTATCTAGGTGCCTGCCAACACCTAAGTACCATATTATGCTAATAGTATGGGCACAAGCACCTAGAGTTCTCATACCCGTCATGCAGGAGCAATAATAGGCTTCGATGGCTTCTCTGCCCTGGACATTAACCTTGATTGAAATATATGTGTAATATATTTTATTTGACACGTGCCTCGATAATATGCGGCCTCTAATGAACGAGCAGTTTTCGGTTACTAGCCCATGCGGCGACATTCTAGGGCTACGGCTCGAAGATACCTCAATATTATATATACCATCTCCACCTCGCCAATGCTCGGCAAATCAAATCAAATCAATCAAATCTCCATCAATATTATATACCGCGTTCATCTTCCATTTTTTTGAAGCAGATGAGTAATAATAATAATTCAATCGTTAAGTAATACACTGAAGTCCGTTGTGAAAGCCGAGGTTGTAAATAAAAGTAAGAATAAAATAAACTAAGATATGCGCGAGCGCTCAAAATCAGTTCCTATCAGGTACTAACTACTGACGACACACCGACGCTAGCACAAAATAGTTCGAACTACCCACCTAATCGATAAAATAAAAAAAAAATTGAACGTGCGTGGGTCGATTTTACTAAGGATTTTCGGTATTTTCAACATCAAATATCTTTTTTCCTACATAAGTTACAAAGTTGCTCCAATACAAAAAATATCTACGTTTTCAAAGACCTTTCGAATGGTACCAATTTCAACTTGCTACAAACTGGGTACGTTCTGACCCATGTCCTTTAACTTTATCAAGAAAAAAATATGTTGTATGCCTGTACCTTGTTTGAAATTAAAATATAAAACTATTTATTATTATTTATTTAAAAAAATTGAGCCATTAATCATAATGCAATTGTGATAGAAATTTCATAGAAAGAAAAAACTGTTTAATTAAACTTAAACGACAATTTATATTAAAAGGTGTAAATTCAATATGAAGTAACTCCTCCCCTGGCTCGAACACATGCGGAGATCCTCCTGGGCATGCTGAGGATCATGTTATCCAGCATTTCCTGGGGTAACATATCCCATTCTTCAATAGCGGCTTCTCTGAGCTCTGGAACTATCTGGGGATGTGGCTCACGGTTCCATACAGCTCGTTTAAGAGCATCCCACGCGTGCTCTATTAGGTTTAAGTCGGGCGAACCGGCAGGCCAATCTAATCGTGTAATATCGTATTCTTGAAGAGCAGCATTGACTCGTTGAGCTCGATGTGCGGGCGCATTATCATCGACCAGTACAAATTGGTGCCCATAGTTTACTCGGAATGGTTTGACGATATCATCAATGGCAACTGCTTTGTACATGTCTGCTGTCATGAAGCCCCGATACGGGATCAAAGGCGTTCTAGCTTCAATCATAATGCCACCCCAAAAAGACACCGATTTTCCGCCTTGCTGAACTGTTCCAGTGGCAGTTCTTTGTCTTTCACGGTCGCCTGGTCTTCTCCAGACACGGACACGTCGGTTATTTGGATGAGTGGAGATTCGGGATTCGTCAACGAAGAGTCAGTTTTGCCAAATGTTTTTTCCTCACCTTCTTCATTTTGCCGAAGTCTAGCCCACTGCAATCTTCGTTAACGTGACGTTGCCGGGAATTGAGCGGAGCTCGCCATGACCTCCGTGCTCGTAATTCAGTCTGGTGCAAGCAATTGCGAACGGTCAGCGTGCTAACTTCAAGCCCAGAGGCGGCCCTGACTTCTGCTTTTATTTTAGTGGCGTTGATTGTGAGATCACGGGCTGCCAGCAATCTAATATAGCGCTTTTGGGCAGCTGTCAAAACAGTTGAGCGACCGCTGCGGGGTCGGTCAGCTAAATTCTCCATTCCGTGGTACCTCTGAACGACACAGGATTGGGATATAGCAAGTCTGCGTGCTATTACTCTCGTGTTGTATCCTTCTTCCCTCAAAGTTACTATTTTAGCTCGTAAAACCTCTGATAATCCTCTTGACATTTTTTCAATCACAACTTTACGCGAAAAATATCTTGAATCGGTTATAATTCACTAAATCAGATTTCTGAATGAGCGTAAGCTAGGACTGAAAGCCTTTTTGTAAGAAAAAACAATTGAACGGTGTCATTGTTTTGTGTTCTAATTCTTTATTTTGAAATAAAGAATCTAAAAAGAAGAATAAATCATAGTATAATCTACAGTAACAAAAAAGATTTCAGTTTTTCAAAGTGATCGCAATCAATTTTTGATGTGTGTAATTATAAGATCGCATACGGCACCTATTATAACTGCAGGTAGTGACTATCTTACGGAGAATTTTAACACCGAGTGTTGTAAAATGACGTCACTTGAGGAGCGCCATCTATTGTTAAATGCTGGAATTTCATTATAATAATAGTATAACGCTATTTGAGTCGGAACGTAATTTTTTACTGTAGTATTTGCACGCCTTGGTCGCAAAAACTACTGAACGGATTTTGATGCGGTTTTTTTTATTACAAAGGTCTTGCTTAGACTCAAAATTTGCAGTATATTTGGTTGTAATTGGTTAAGTAGAACCGGAGATATGTCCAAAAACAACCTATAAACGAAGCGCAGGCAAAGCCACGGGTATCAGCTTGTATATAAAGTAGCCTATATGTTGCCCAGAACTATGAACTATAATCGCACCAAGTTTGATCAAAATCCCTCCAGTAGTTTTTGATCCATGCGTGCACATACGGACAGACAGACAGACAGACAGAAAGACAAAAAAAAATCTGATTGCATTTTTTGCATTAGTATCGATCACCAATCATCCCCCAATAATTATTTTGTAAATATATTCAATGTACAGAATTAACCTCTCTACAGTTTTATTATAAGTATAGATATAGATTTTATTTATTATAAATTACAATGTTTTGACAAATAAAATTGTAAAACTTTGACATTCATATGTGCTCTTTATGTGCCTAAACTGAATAAACGAATACCATGGACGTCTTGCATTTTAGTTGGTTCGAGTTCGGCATAATCACCTTCACCTACTTTGGTGCAGGTGGTATCCGTAGGGATACGACACGGAAAAAAAGCAACATCTATTAGGCACAGTTAACGACATAAGTAGCATCACAAGTTTTAATTTATTAATAATTGAGACATCAAAATCTCCCTTAAAAATGTTTAATGAAACATTGATATGTCATTGAAATTAATTAAACCTATACTCAATTCAAAAAATAGGTTTATTTATGTACATAAATATTTTATGTGTTAATCAACTTATGTAGTTGAATAAAAAAATAAAAATTAGGTTGAAACTCTTTCAACTTTGTCACTGATACAATTCCAAGAAGAATTTAAAATTTTTCCGAACGTTAATTGAATGAATGGTTCCACTTGGCTCAATTCCTGAACGTTGCAAGTTAATGTCAAACTTGGAAGTCGTTGAAGTATATAAAATGACTTGTATCAAATTGTATGAAGAGAGGAAATAAAGGTAAAGTACCAATTGTTTTTTGTGAAAAACTGATCAACTTTGAAACATAAAAAGTTATTTTTTTACCTTTTGTTTTCGAAATGTTTCATAATATTTTTTTTTTATACTACGTAGGTGGCAGACAAGCACACGGCCCACCTGATGGAAAGCGGCCACCGTGGCCTATGAACGTGTGCAACACTAAGGGTGTCACACACGCGCTGCCCACCTTGAAGGGAAAGGGGAAGAGCTGGGAAGGGGTGGGGAGGCTAGGAAGGGGAAGGGAAGGAGGGGTACAGTGAGCTCTGGCTACCCTACTTACCGGCGGGAACACAACACGATGGTTATTATGACCGCGGTCTTCTGTAGGGCTGAGGTACTTCCCCAGTTGGACAGCTCATTTCGGACGGGAGATACCGTCGTGTCCTACCTAGTATTAGGTACAGTCGGTTATTTCTGGTTCGTTTTTCGAAATAAATTGAATGGGATTATGTGGTAACCAATACAGGTGAAACGAGGACTCGGGGTTACATACTCTGACCGAATGACAGGCGTGGGAGATGTCGAGGTGGTGTGGCGGCCCTAGGTGTAGGAGTTCTCACACGCTCGCCACTTTGCTCAGGGCGAGATGGTATCGGACCATCGCACTATGGACTATTGGACATCGCGAGCGCTTGGGCTGCCGCCGCTTCCTTCTAAGAGCAGGTAATACTTGAGAAGGAGACGGTGGATCGAACCCAGAGGAGACTCCTAGTTGACTCCGAAGGGGCCCATCTCGCAGTAACCCTGGATCGGCTGGGTTGCGAGGGATATGTTAGCTCCGGCAATAGAAGACCCGAAGACGACGTGCGTTTTAGTCCGTTACAGTCCGACATAACCACTCTTACTGACTCTAGTGGAGGTGGTATCCGAGGGGATTTTGCGCGCGTCAAAAAAAAGTTAATTAAAACTATTATAAGGCTCCAGAGGAGATAACATTCATGCGTTTTCTTAATAATAAAAATCACATGTCAGTAAATCTGCTATAGATAGTTTTTTTTTTATCTATGGCACGTCAATTTGACTTCACCTCGCCTGATGTTAAGCTGAAGGCAAAGTGTCATGAAGGCGGGTCACCATTGCAAACACGTTCAGTGCTACAATGGTGGCGCTCAGCTTGACGGCCTCATCAGATGCTTTTTCACGCCCCGCTTAAAGGACCCGGGACTGTAGGAAGAAGGAAACACGTGCGCCAAGGAATGAGGCCGCTATTGGAGCGAAATAAAGGATATTAGTTGTATCAATATCTATTACCTTATCACAGTTTACTGCTGGACATAAGCCTCTCCCAATATTGAGAGGCTCTGGCCTACTGTTTTCATGCTGGCCAGACGGGTTGGTACAGATTTGCTGCTTTGATGCTTTTCAAAGTTATATGTATATTTATCGCAGGTTTATAGGTGCCCGGTTAATGGCAATAGGCTCGCTATTACATTGGGAGGTAAACATAAACTGGCGAAATGTGGATGCTAAAATCTCTACCTATTCTTTCGGAGATATAGACGTAAGTTTATATTATTATATTATGGTATGTTTCAAGTCAGGATCATGGTCGCTAGTAGATTATATATAACATTATAAAATTTTCAAAATTGTTCAATTTAATCAAATCATATTATGCACAAGACTCGCTCCGAAAACAAACCTAACAATGACAAGTCCAGGTCAACATAAATGAAGGTATAAAATTAAAAAGTGCCGGCGGAGCGGGACGTCTCATTAACTTCTTCTGACGAGAATTAAACCGTTCCTGAGTTAATGAATGGTTTCTAACGCGGATGGGTGAACTATTCAACTCACATTTCGGATGTGGCATTCATTCTATATTTTAAAATTCGAATCTCATTCTCATACTCCAAAGCACATTTAATTTTTTAAATTCGAATGTGAACCATCAACACCAAAGCAATTTTTGAAATTTCTAAATTCAAAATTCGAATAACATCCTTGACCGCTAAGGCCAATTTCTAAATTTCAAAATTAGAATGTCATGCTTATCCCCTACGAAACCACTTTTTACAGATTTTATCGCGGTATATTTGGTTTTATTTACTTTTATGCAGAGTGACTTAGGGTGGATGTCACATAATTTGAAGTGCAAGTTATCTGAAAGTACCCGAACTATTAGTGATTGGTTGGTGTTACTATTTACTCAAAATAAACTTTCTGTATTTTGCATTTTCTTAGGTTTAAGTGAGTGAATATCATTTCTATCCGTAAAAGCAATCGTCAATTTTTTTTAACGCGAGTAAGTAACCACTCGATTGTAGTCATGACCCACGTCAAGGCCCATACAAGGGGCAATAGTCTGACCAACTGAGCTACCTGTATTGGGGGGGGGGGGACATTCCTTCTAGTAGCCCATAAGACTAAATACAAAAAGTCTATCTAGATTTATCTCCCACTACACAGAATCATAAAGCCAAAATGAATTCTTTAAAAATTCCATCAGTAGTTCTTGAAGGTTCGCACTATAAAAGGTGTAACATTGTAGCGTCATTCCAGAAAATGTTTAATCAGCCGTGTACTTACTGTAAGCATACAAGTTCAGAACCCAACCTCACTTGGGAAAGGTATAATATTTATTGAAACTTAGGTACCGTATCTCATAGATAATTAAACCTAAAATATCGTATTACCATAGTCCAACCGCGGTAGAGTGGCCTGGGTAATGGACTGCTGAGACTAGATCTCGGGTTCGATCCCAGGTTTTGCCATGGCATACACCAATAATTTTTCGATACTCTTCGAAGTTATGTGTGTATTTATCGCAGTGCCAGGTTAATGGCAATAGGCTCGCCACCTATTACGTTGGGACCTAAACATAAACTGGCGAAATGTGGGTGCTAGCACCTCTGGCCATCGGGGATATAGGCGTGAGTTTATGTTATGTTATATCGTGTTACACGCCTAGATATCTAAATCTAACACATTTGATAAGGTAATTAAACATTGTAATTGAAATGCAAATATTATTGTATTTAACATATAATTCTTTCAAATTAAAAATCTTTAGGGCTATGCAGACAGTATTCCCTAAAGGACCATAATCATGGTAGCATAGACCGCCGTACGATATTGGAAATTTAAAGATGGTTCAGGGGTTATTTAAAATAGCCAAATATCATTTGCCATTTGCCAAAACCCAAGATTCCAAGTTTTTTTAGCAAACGTACCATAACCTCCAAAAATTATTAACAATGAATGATGAAATGTGTTAATAGAAGAACATTGAAAAAAATCTTTTTTTTCCGAAACCACTACAAAATCGCCCGGTATATAACAACAGACAACAGTCACAATCAACAGACAGACAGAAGGAATGATAAACACGAGGCAATTGGTCGAGAAACATAAAATAAAGGGTCGTAGGGTTTTTATAGAGAGTGTTCTCAATAAACGTATCCAGTTTGGATTGGAAAACATAAAATTGCTCGTGATGAAGGAGCCTGTGTTATGTCCCTATATAAATATATAGGGCCATAGGACCTAGTGGATCAGAGGACTTATTGGAAGTTGATGTTAACGCCTGTGTTCACTCCTGTAGCCTGAGCACGAAATACTAGTAAAGGAGGTAGGACACGACGGTATATCCGTCCCAATCTAGCAATCCGACTGGGGAAGTACCTCCACCCTACAGAATATCGCCGTTTAATAACCTTGTGTTGTGTTTTCGGTGGTGAGTAGGGTAGCCAGAGCTCACTAGAGAGGTTTTGTGTTGTCCGTGGGAAAACCAAAGGCTTATCCTACATCTTTTGCGCTGACGACACAGAATGTCTCTGTTCTTAAAGGGGTTGCGGCACGAGTGTTATTCCTATGGTGTTACACTCGCCCATAGACCACGGTAACCACTTACCATCAGGTGGGTCGCGTGCTTGTCTGCGACCTAAGTTGTATAAAAAAAAACTATGGAATTCGTAATGTAAAGGTATCGCCAGAACGGAGTATTGCGATTGGCGGGCTACACACGCACACAGGTTCACAAGAGGCAGACTGCTAAACACAATGCTTCGTTCTCTCGAAACCTTTACATTACGAATTCGATAGGAGTTCATGCTAGTGCTACTGTAATATGTAGGTTTGACATAAAGTTTTCCTTAAAAGAGCAAAGTGTGCAAGTGTCATACGTATCATCATCATTTCAGCCACAAGACGTCCACTGCTGAACATAGGCCTCCCCCATCGACCTCCAATCCGACCGGTTGGAGGCGGTCTGCATCCAATGGGTACCCGCGACTTTGACTATGTCGTCCGTCCATCTCGCAGGAGGCCGTCCCACGCTTCGTCTACCGGTACGCGGTCTCCATTCAAGAACCCTTTGGCTCCAACGGCCATCTGTTCTTCTTGCTACGTGCCCCGCCCACTGCCACTTCAGCTTGCTAACCCTGTAGGCTATGTCGACCACTTTCGTTCGTCTGCGGATCTCCTCATTTCTGATTCGATCTAGCAGAGATCATACGTATCTTTACATAAAACTAGGTGTGAGAAAATGACAGAGTAGGTATACGAAAGGTGAAACGTTTTTTTTATAAACCATTATCAACTTTAACAGAAACTGTTTCAAAGAGTGTGTGGAGTTGAAACATTTAAGTCACACAATATATTTATTACTGTCAAAGTTATCAACTTGGTTTATAAAATATGTTTCACGGTTCGTTTACTCCGTCACTTTCTCACGCCTAAGTTTTATGTAAATATGTGTATGTCACTCGCACACTTTAGGCGGTTCTCTAAAAATAACTTTATGGTCTATTTATACATTAAAGCGAGGAATTGATTGATTTATTGATTTGCGATACGTTTTAATTTAAGTATTTTTATGTGTTTTTTTTTCAATTAAATAATGTACGTTTATGTTTAATTAATTTAGTTAAATGGTATTTTAGTTATTTTAGTAATAGTTACATTGTTGTTAATATTTAAAAATTAAATAGTTGTAATACATAATATAATTCGATATCTTATCAAAATTTTATTTAATTTCTAATTTCTAATTTTAATAAAATAATATTACTAAAGTTTTATACAGAACAAATGATTTTTTATCTGAACTTTGACTTTACCTCGGATGGAACTAGGAATAACACTAAAATGAGGACAAGGACATACATAAAGATATAAATATGACATTAAAAGATCGTTTTGTCATAATAAAACCTTGATTACCGCATCAACTCTTCAAAATATTTAGCAGCTCAATGTCGCTCATCAAGGGAATTCCATTGTATCACTTGTAATGGGTACTGCGAGGAGAAAAAATAGACATAATCAGGGCTCAGAATACACGAGCCCAACTTAATTATTGGATAAAATAATAAGAATTTAATTCTGAACGTTTCGCTTTGGAAGGTGGTCGTAAGGCTAATTGTTAGTACTTCGAATTTATGAGAAAATTTAGAAGGAACAATGTAATATGTACTTTACTGAGTTTGGGCTGACATTACGTCTAATTACGTTTGCAATAGTTGAATTTTAGATGTTTTGGGTTCCGTAGATGAAAAGATAAAGATCAACCTGTGGGCGTGTCTGAGAGAGATTATTCGCCGGTTTCTGAAATGCCCGACAAATAATTGATCAACTAACACTGCTATTAACAAGGATATCAAATCAATTTGGGTTTCTGAAACGATGATCAGGTCAAAATATAAATAAATAAAAAAATAGATAAAATAATATATTATTGTATATATAATTATTATTATTCTTCTTTATATTTATGAAATATAAATGTAAATAGCGGTTGCCATACGAATCTCCAGGTAAATGTGACAGCTGCTATGTTAACTGATACGTTGATAAAATTAAACTATTTAACATGCTTCTAGCAACCCATTTGCTACTTGACAAGACATTGAACAGTTGATAAGTTAATTTTAGCGTTGATCAGCCTTTCGAAAACTGGGTGTATGTCTTGTATAATCTCATCTCCAGCAATCAAGGGACCATAGACAGCGTGCGTTTTGGTCGGTTCGAGTCCCACATAATCCCCTCCACCGATTGGTAGAGGTGGTATCCGTGAGGATTTTGCGCACGATAAAAAAGCCCGTGGGCGTGGCGGTAGTGAACTCGACTGCTACGCAAGAAACAGGGGTTAGGTCCCCGCTCAGTGCAATAAGCATACCTAACTTAGCCGTGCAAGTACGAAAAACAAATTAAATTTAAAATGTTCGCAAGAGTTTTACTAAAATAATTGTTCGCACATTAATGTAAATATACCTACTACATTAGAATAAATTGTGCGCTCTGCACAAGCGGTAATGTGTGCGAACTAATTATATTTGTTCCTTGTATTTGTTCAATTAATTTACAAGCTTCATTATTTACTTAAAATTTGAATTTACTCACATGTTACGCAAGAAAACTCTCAATGAAATTTTCATCATTAAAATTTTTGATTCATTTTCATTCATTTAATTCTTTGTTGAACTTTTTTCTCAAATGGAAATGTATATTTAGCTTTCAGGAACGTAGGTATGAGACCTTACAGAGGTTTTTAGATATTTTAGGTCGTTTATGAACATAGTGGTAGCCTAGTGGTATGGGTAATGGACTGCTGAGACCAGATCTCGGTTCCGATCCCAAGTTTTACCATGGCACACATCAATGAGTTATCGATGCTTTTCGAAGTTATGTGTGTATTTATCGCAGGTTTATAAGTGCCCGGTCAATGGCAATGGGCTCGCCACCTATTACATTGGGACCTAAACATAAACTGGCGAATTGTGGGTGCTACCACCTCTGCCTACCCCTTCACAACATACAAATTCTATTCTCTTCCTAAAAACTACTAAAACCAGAGCAAAATGTATTCATAAAATTGACTATCACGTTTCATAGGATATACAATATCTAGATACGAGTAGAAAACCGTACGTAACACGTCCTCATAGAGATACAGGGGGCTACCAAGATACATCCAAGACTTATCCCATACGAAACAATATTTCGATTTCATCCAATGCTGTCGGTATTGATGCCGTCAGTCGAAACATGATTATACCAATCCTTGATCAAATTCTTCCTGTCCTATGTCATGTCTTTAACTACTCCATCTCTTGCGGTATCTTCCCATCACCCTGGAAAAGTGCTCACATTATTCCACTACCCAAGAAACCCAAGCCATTTTCTTTCTCTGACTATCGTCCTATATCCATCCTTCCATTTCTTTCTAAAGCCCTAGAACGACTCATATCCTCTCAGCTCAGCTCCTTTCTTAATAAAAATAAACTACTAAATAACTTTCAATCCGGTTTCCGTCCTGGTCACAGTACTGCCACGGCATTGGTTAATGTCACGGAATACATAAGGCTAGGTATGGATGATGGGAAACTTACTCTTTTAGCTTTACTCGACTTCAGCAAAGCCTTCAATACTGTAGACTTCCACATCCTGCTTGGTATTCTCAGCTCTATTAACATATCTCCAACGGCAATTGAGTGGTTTCGCAGTTACCTGTTTGGTCGCCGGCAACGTGTTTGCGTTAAAGAAACACATTCTACCTGGTGCAACACAACTGCGGGCGTACCGCAAGGTGGCGTTTTGTCCCCGTTACTTTTCGCCATCTTTATAAATACTATCTCACAAAATTTGGATCCTTCCTACCACCTTTATGCCGACGATCTGCAAGTCTATACACAGGCTACCCTAGACAATTTAGCAGGAGCCATCTCTGTCCTCAATAGAGACCTGAAACGGATAAGCGAATGGAGTAGAAACCATGGACTCGCATTAAACCCATCCAAGACTCAAGCAATAGTTATTGGTAGCCCAAGATTGATTCCAAAAATAATTTGGTCTCAACTCCCTCAGCTCGAAATGGATGGAGTCGCCGTGCTGGTTAGTGATAGCGTAAAAAATTTAGGAATTTACATGGACAAAACCTTCTCTTGGGGTCACCAGTTGCAAGAAACCAGTCGAAAACTTTACGCTTCAGCGGGTGCCTTGCGTAGGCTACGAAACTTTCTACCTGTTGCCACCAAGACTGAGCTTGCACAATCGCTTCTTCTCCCTGTTCTCGATTACGCCGATGTCAGCTATCCTGATCTCACGGAGGAGCAACTTGATAAACTTGAGCGACTTCAAAATTTCTGCATCAGATTCATATTTGGCCTACGCAAATACGATCACGTTTCAGATTTTCGACGACGACTCAAGTGGCTCCCAATTCGGCTTCGCAGGAATGCGCATATTCTTACGTTATTATATAATGTATTGTTTAACCCTGCCACCCCCGTTTACCTTAAAGAACGTTTCCAGTTCCTCCATGACACACATTCAAAGTCCCTGCGGTCGTCCGGTAATCTGAGACTAAAGATGCCGATGCATTCTACGGACTATGCTGACAAGTCCTTTACTGTACTAGCCGTGCGGTTATGGAATGCATTGCCACTAGAGGTAAGGCAAGCGAAATCGTTGGAGGTGTTCAAGAGGATGGTGATGAAGTATTACTTTTCATCTTGTGCATAGAGATATGTTTTCTTTCATTTAGATATTTGGTATGTACTGCGTATTTAATGTTTATGTATCTAATTAATTGTTATGTCTGTTATACTCTAGCCATTATGATGTTCCTGGTTCACGATTATCTTCTCATTTATATAATTATAATAGTGTAAGTATTATATGTATGTGTATCTATTTATTATATTTGATGTATATGCAATCTACACCACATAATCACACTACTGATTATTCTGTACTTTCCTGTCCATCCTAAGGTTGCCTGGAAGAGATCGCCTTTGGCGATAAGGCCGCCCATTGTACATGCAACTTTACGTTTACTACTGTACCGCTAACATTGTTCTAAGGTGTACAATAAAGAATTATCTATCTATCTATCTATCGAAACAATAAAGAAAATCGTAGCATTTACACAATCATGTCATGATGATAAGCTGAAGACAAAGTACCAGGAAAGAAGAGTTAAGTTTATCTCCAACGATTTATCAGCCCTCTGTCAGAAAGTTTTCCCCTTAGGTATAATCTTCCCTGCATCAGGTGGTAGCCCCTAAATAGACTTCGAACACAAGTCGGCTGAAGCAAGTAGAATCGGTTTAGATTTACTTGGAAGAATCCATAGGCCATGGCTAACTTACTGGAGTGTGCTACATCTCTCCATTTGCCTGCACTCCGAAGGATCTTATGAGCGCCTCTGAAAACGACATTTAGGTGGCAGCACACTGGAAATACGGCATTTAGGAATAGAAATGCCGTCGATTCGACAGAAGAAGAAGATGCCCTCACGACCTCTTTGAAGAAAACACATCACGCCCCGTCAAAATTGCTGTCTGCGGATCTGAGTTGGGAATAAAATATACCATGGAATCAATATCACGAAAGAAATGACAGTATCTTCCATCCTAATTGAGCAGTTCTACGGAGAAGTATAACAATAACCCTGAGTTGTTTCCAGCGGTGAGGTAGCCATAGCTAATGGGAGAGGTTTTGTATTGTCAAGAAGAATATCAAAAAACCCTGTTTTGTCTTATGACAACACAAAATACTTTAACACTGAGGTTTAAATGACCGTGTGCTTGAGTAAAAACGAAGTGGTTTAAAATAAATTGACCGAAACTTCGTGCCGTAACTACGGATATTCATGGTAGCCTCCGTGTAGTTGGATTATTGAAGCTCATCGGAGCTGCCAAACCCAACAAAGGTGAAATCTGCCCTGATCCAATTAAGACCGACTCTATAACCGAGTTTTCTCTACAATATGGTTACTTTTTCACTATGCGTATCTTGTATGGCAAATATGTCAAAAATTTCACTTCGTTTTTGATATCAGAGTTGCCCAATTCAATATTCTTTCTTTAAAACCTATGATGAGAACGTTAATTTGTTTTGAAATAGGACTCATCATTTTACTTCACCTACCCTGATGGTAAGATGAAGGCGATTTCTCAGGAAAGACTGTCACCATAACAAACACGTACAGTGTTAGAATGGTGGAGTTCAGCTTGACGGCCTCGTCAGAAAGAAGGTAAGGAATTCCAAGACTTAATGGTGCGGCAAAGGAAATACTCATCGAACCGATTGATTCTTGTTGGAATATTCCAAGAAATTACCTGGTTTAGGGGTGGTTCCGGTAGAGTAATGATCGGGATTCAAATCTAGGATCCCATATTAAAAAATCAATTCAAAAGTAATTTTTCATTCAATTCAATTCAATTCAATTTCCATTCTTCTTCCCTCACTCTTTCTCCTCCCTCCATTCCTTTCCCCCTCTTCTCTCCTTAGTCAGCAGCAAGAGTGTGTCGCCCCTGGTGTTGCAAACGTCCATAAGTCACGGTAACCATTTTCCATCAGGTAGGCCGCGTGCTTATCTGCCAACTAAGTGGTATAAAAAAATAAAAAAAAACAACCAACATCCAATATTTCAGAACCGCGGGTAGAAAGCTAGTACAAAATATTTCCGTAACAAGCTCGCGTTATAACCTATCAGGCTATACAAGTTACGTATATGGGGTGGGGGGATGGTAAAAGCCTCCAAAATCCTATTAAATGAGCGCGATGGCGCGGTCTACCATACTTGAGTGGGCCCGCGGACGAAATTGCATCTAAGCTGTGCAACTATTTGACCGCTGTAAGGCATAGGCGGAAGCGGTTTTAGTTTTTTATTAAACACTCTTGTAGATATAGATATAGATACATCTCTATATAACTTTATGGTAATTCCCATTGAAAGAGCAGCGATTAAAAGTGGCTGGAGGCGACCAGAAATCGTTACGAGAAATTGTAGCGACTCGTGCAGCATGGCACTGCGCGCCTTTTGTCGCTTTTATATTAAAATAGTAGTTTATAAACTTGTTCTCTGACAGATAACATGCAAAATGATTTGTGATATTTTGCCTCAAAAATCCGATTAGAGCCGCTGTTTTTTCAGTGCGAATTGACCCTAACTTTGTGGCAAGCAGCACGGCAGCATAAGCGGTAAGGCAAGCCAATAAGTGCAAAAGGGAGATGACAAGTTTTTACGCTTGTCGCTCAGTTCACGACCTCGTTCTTAGCGTGGCACTCATGTCTGAGGCCTCCATATTGCTTACTAAACCAAGGTTACTAAACAATATCCGAGTCCAAACTAAGTTCAACAGCTACGTGTATGTCTTTGTAGCTTAATGTGTAAGAAAAAAACGCCTGAAAAATGTAATATTCCAGGGCAATCTACACAACGTCATCTAGACATATGGTAAGCATTGTACTACTGTTCTTACCATGGGTCTATGGGTTCTACAATGCGTAAAAACATACTTAGATACTTTTTTTCGGTATGCATACACAAAATACATAGAAATACCAACACAAATATTTGCTCTGAGCGGGAATCGAACCCACGCCTTCTGCGTAGCAGTCGCGTTCACTACCGCCACGCCACGGAGGTCGTCCTAACTTCGAATTAACTTACCCGCTTCATTCTGGCACTTGCGCCTAGCCGTTAGCTAGGGTAAGCCGTATAATTATTGGCCTCACTACACAAATTAAATTAAAATGTTATTTCGTTTTTATAGAAAATGCATACTCAGGCAGACAGTGCCAAACTTCCGAGCTTTAATAGGAAAAGGTTTTGTACGGAAAAGGAATTATGATAATTTTTGATTATTATTTTTATTTCATCTTATTTTAACATGAATATTTTGATGCCTAAAATTGCAGTCTCTTTACCTTTTGTATATTATTTCTGTATATTTCATATTATAATTAGAATAGGTGTGTAAACATTTTGTATATCTATAGTTATTAATATTCTGTATATAAATTAGTTATAATAATTTATTGAATAAATTTAGAAGATAAGAAAGAAGAAATAATTTTAACATGCGTATTTAGTTTAACATTTTAGTGATTTTGTAATTTGTCACCCTTAATTTTGTTAGTTGTAGCCCTGAAACGACACTGGTCTCACTGCAGTACTTAGATTATCGCCTATACCTAGGTTATAGAGGTCAAATGGTAGTCGCTTCACGAAAAATATGAAAGGTCAGCCACGACACAGATATTAAAAAAGCTTACCCTGGACTCCGAGATACAAGTTTCAGAATCGACTGGATTAACGAATGAATTGATTGATACTTCAAATGTAATATTTTCATTTCAACTCTACACTTTCCAGTGAACTATACCATTGATGGAAAATGGTTAACGTACCCTATAGACGTTGGCAACACCAGGGGCATCACAGTCTTGCTGCCGACCATATCGAAAAGAGGGGGGATGGGGAAAAGGGAAAGAAGAAGGTTAAGAGAGTATCTGTACTGTCAGTGCAGAAGACAAAGAAGGGTATCTCGATCTTCCCACTGACAACACAAAACGTCTCCAGTGAGCTCTGGCTACCCTGCTCACTACCGGAAACACAACACAAGGTTATTATTAGGTATTATTAGATACGGCGGTATTCTGTAGGAGGACTCTTCCCTTTTATTCTTTTATCTTACTTATAAATCACCATTTTTACTAATGAACATAACATAACATAAACTCACGCCCCGAAGAGGTAGGCAGAGGTGCTAGCACCCACATTTCGCCAGTTTATGTTTAGGTCCCAATGTAATAGGTGGCGAGCCTATTGCCATTAACCGGGCACTTATAAACCTGCGATAAATACACACATAACTTCGAAAAGCATCGAAAAGTCATTGGTGTGTGCCATGGTAAAACCTGGGATCCAACCCGAGACCTCTTCTCAGCCGTCTATTACCCATACCACTAGGCTACCGCGGCTATAATAATAATAATAATAATTTATTCACTTCAGACAAAGTCCATATGTGTTAGTAACAATAATCTTACAGCTATGTTAGTGTTACATTTACAAGATTATACATAATGAAAAACTAATTAATATAATTTTGCAAGTTTAAAACCGTCTCGGACAAACGCAAATAATATATTCGGTGGAAAATAATACCAACAAAGAGATTAACTCCTGCTAATTAGGGCGAGGCTTCAAGATGGAATACGTGAGTGGATTGGTAATTAGTAAAATAATTAACTAATGCAACTAATGTATGGTTACGTACAGTGGGCTCCAAAATGTCCTTTTTTATCGTGCGAATAATCTCCACGGATACCCCTGACCGGAGCCGGTTTAGCCGGAGTAGGTATAGCGGCGGTAGCTTAGTGCTTAGGAACTTAGAGGTCCCGGGTTGGAATCCTGGCCATTACACTACCGACGTGAACCCACTCCTTACACAAGTCTTTGAGCTTAGCTGGAGGGGTTAAAGGGAATATTAGTAACTTCGGTTGCTAATATTCTTTTAAAATTAAAAAGAAAAAAAAGTTATGTTCGACTCTGTTCAGTTGCCGGAGGGCTTCAAAATGTCCTGGATTTCTTAAGATCTATAATACTTTAACAGTCTAAGTGTAATTTAACCAATAACCAATTACGTCACGTCAATTTTCCTTCACCTCGCTTGATGTTAAGCTGAAGGCAAAGTCTCATGAAAGAAGGTCACCATTGCAAACACGTACAGTGTTACAACGGTGGCGCTCAGCTTGACGGCCTCATCAGATGCTTTTTCACGCCCCGCTTAAAGGACCCGGAACTGTAGGAAGAAGGAAACACGTGCGCCGGCAAGGAATTCCAAGACTTAATGGTGCGGCAGAAGAAAGTCTCACCGAACCGGTTCTTGAAGGAATATTCTATAAGCGTGCTGTAGTAACATAAATAGCGTTAATAAAATAAACTATCGATGTCTTGTTTCTTTATAAGAAAATAAGTTAACTCCTGCAAGTAGTAACCTAAACTTAATTACGTTAATGAGTAGATCTAGCTATTATCCAGTAGCTAAGACTAGTAGTTGTGTAGTGGCTTCACTTCATACAATTTTATATTTTCAAATTATCTAGGAACTTTTGTAGACCACTGTACATAGGCATGACGGTTAGGCGCACGGAGAAGATAATGGTGCTATATATTTTAACAATTAAATTAACAATTACCCATACCACTAGGCTAGGGGTAATGGACTGCTGAGACAAGGTCTCGGGTTTGATCCCAGGTTGTTGTTTTAATAGATAGGGTAATTGAAGAGAAACGTTTATATGTATATAACATCATGCTACAACCAACTGCTGCGAAGAAGTAAAGAATGTAGCAAAAACACGGGGGTAACGCAGACGAAGTTGCGTGGGTCAGCTAGTTATGTATAAAAGTGAACTCCACCAAGTGCCATAAATCAACAGTATAAATAAAATAAAAATCACTATCACTACATAGTGTAAAATAAAGTCGCGTTTTCTGTCCCTATGTCCCTTTGTATGCTTAAATCTTCAAAACTACGCAACGGATTTTGATGCAGTTTTTTTAATAGATAGAATGGTTAAAGAGGAAGGTTTATATTTATATAACATCATGCTACGACTAACAGGTGCGGAGCAGGAATGAAAAATGTTGCAAAAACGGGATGACGCAGACGAAGTCGCACGGGTCAGCTAGTAATATATTATATAACTTATTAGGAATTATATTTTCTAGTTACCAATAACGTAAACTCGTTACTATGTGGTTTAAGTACTTAAACTTCTAGTCGTAATTACATTCTCTAACTGTTCGTCATTAGCTGGTACATTGGTGCTAAGCGCGTTTATACTGAACACGCGCAATCATGGCGGCGAGGTCAATGGCCTTAGAGGCATATACTGAGTGACATCGATTGTCAAACTTAGTCTTAATGAGATTGTACAAACAGACGAACAGTTTTTGAAAAAGCTAAAGGAATGTGCACTGTGGGATACCCAGTGCAAAATAATCACGCCTATATCCTTGAAGGGATAGGCAGAGGTGCACCCACATTTCGCCAATTTATGTTTAGGTCCCAATATAATAGGTGAGCCTATTGCCATTAACCGGGCACTTATAAACCTGCGATAAATACACACATAACTTCGAAAAGCATTGAAAAGTTATTAGTGTGTGCCAGGGTAAAACCAGGGATCGAACCCGAGACCTCGTCTCAGCAGTCCATTACCCATACCACTAGGCTACCGCGGTTTCCAAATAATCAAACAACAATATCTGTACCTTTTTTGGAAAATCAGTACAGTAGTTTAAGCATAAAAGTGTACAGTTATAATAGACTAGCTGTTGCCCGCGGCTCCGCCCGCGTGGATGTCGATTATCGCGTTGTACGACTCTACTCGATTCACTACTTGGCTCTCTATACTACTTTTCCTTGCTGTCATGACAACGGAAATTGTTAGCAATATTAGCGCCATTGTATAGAAATTTACCGGATCAATTGAGATTTATGATTATTACTCTGCTCCCTTGTATTGTAGCGTGATGATATATAGCCTATGTTACTCCTAGATATTGTAGCCTTTTAGAGGTGAAAGAATTGTTTAAATCGGCCCAGTACTTTTTGAGCCTATTCATTACAAACATACAAACATACAAAAATAGGTACAAATCTTTCCTCTTTATAATATTAGTATAGATAGAGTTCCTTTTGCATTTTCAGTATTAGACAGATCAAGAAGTCGAAATATTATTTGATGGCACGTCGAGGGCTTCGATTATCTTTTTTAGAATAATGACTCATGCATAAAGGTTCGCCTCGCCACCCCTGTCAATAGGGGATCGAACAGTAATCTGATCAATATCTAATCTAATTATACTGTTTTACAATTATTTATCGAATAATAATTTAATCAAAAGTGTAAAGAAACTCATTATTACACTCAGGGGATCTAAATTCAATGTAAATTTGGCTGACTTTGCCTCTGACACAGGTTTTTAAGATATATTGTTACTAACTAAGGATCTTGTTATCTATCTTCCATATATATAAAAACGAATTACTGCTATTGTTGTTCGTTAGTCTCGCTAAATCTCGAGAACGGCTGGACCGATTTGGCCAATTTTGGTGTTGAATTATTTGTGGAAGTCCAGAGAAGGTTTAAAAGGTGCATAAATATGAAAATGCTTGGAATGGAGCAGGGGGAACGGGATCAGAAGTTCACGCGGGCGGAGTCACGAGCCACAGCTAGTCTAAAATAAAGGCAATAGTAGATTATTACAAACGACGCAACGAATAGTCACTCAAAATGAGGGCCCAGAACTGTCTACTTAGCAATATCATTTTGTAAACATACACTCACTCATTAGTTAGTAAGGAATCATCATCATCTACATCCCTGCATTAATCCCTTTGCCTGTCGAGTCCGGAGGTTCACTTTTTCCAGGGTAACTGCTTCATAACTGAACTTCAATATTTTCTGTAAAGTGACTGCCATCTTGCCCCCACAACTTATAGGTATAGGTAATATCGAAATACTGCAATTAGATCAGTTGATGAACTTTCTTAGTCCAGACCAGATTAATGCAAATAGCCATATTTATGCATACAAATATTTGCACTGAATGGGGTTTGAACTCGTGCTTTTTGCGTAATCACTATCGCCACACTGAAGGATTCTCCTGTTTGTAAGGAGAACCTTTCACAAGAACCTCTCCTCCTAATATAAGTTGATATTTAAGAATATCTTTCTGATATTATGAATTGTGAAGAGAAATAAATGGCCACGAAACGTGCGACGTGGTGTTTCCGGTGGGGTAGAAATTTGTACTAATAGACTTCTGCCTACCTCTTTGGACATATAATATGGATAGATATAAAAAAAATACTTGAAATCACTGCAAAGAGTAGATCAGTGAAGCATTGTTGAATCAAACTTAGATTGCTCGTAGCACTGTGTTAATAATGGAGCTACGTCGTAGAGTGTCTACGGGTGTGCTGTGGCTACGAGGTGTCTACGAGAAATGTTTATACAATGTGGAGACAGATTCTGTAAGACAAAGTTATTATCATCATAGCATTTTTTTTTGTACAGACCATTGAACGGCACTTACAAAACGTCAATATCAATAATAATATAAGTTAGTTAGTAAATGGACCACCAGTTTGAAACGGGGCCCCGGGCGGCGTAGCGAGCTTTTTTTTCTTTGTTCCATTGTTTGTAGTCTTAAAAGTGTATATTTCCTTTGGATTTAGTTTATCTGACTTTTATGGGAGTGACTACTATCCATCCAACCAAGGCTAAACATGCATCTTAGTATCGTCCGCCATAGCCTAAAACTATGGATATACATCTCTATCTACCCTTTTTTAGATTTATACATTGAAAATATTTCCCTAATAGCACAGTCGACTTAAAAACATGTTGAATTCTCACTAAAGAAACGATTTCACGTTATAATAATAATGGTTGTATAATTATATTGTTTTTGCTATCTTCAGAGAATAATATAGGTACAAAATTATTGAAATTCTGTGTTATTATAGCTTTAAGAGTTACTGTGGTACTAGTTGATGGTTACTATACAACGAAAATAAGTTACAAAATTTATAAAAAGCCCTCTCCACTACATCTTAACAAGCAATATCTCCTCGTAAGCGGTTTAAAAAAATCAAATTCTCCTTTGTTCCTTCTCACGTGTAAGTCGCGCTCAAGAAATAACTATTTCTGGAGTTTTGAGACCACACTGAAGATGAACCTTCCAGTAGGCGTAATTGCTTTTAACCGACTTCAGGAAAGAAGATAAGTGGCCAATTTTCGTTTCTTAGTGCGTATATTACTCATATAAGGCTTCAAAAGTGATACTTACAGTTAAAAGCCGCGGTAGCCTAGTGGTATGGGTAATGGACTGCTGAGACGAGGTCTCGGGTTCAATCCCAGGTTTACCATGGCACACACCAATGACTGCGATGCTTTTCGAAGTTATGTGTGTATTTATCGCAGGTTTATAAGTGCCCGGTTATTGGCAATAGGCTCGCCACCTATTACATTGGGACCTAAATATAAACTGGCGAAATGTGGGTGCTAGCACCTCTGCCTACCCCTTCGGGGATATAGGCGTGATATTATAAAAAATAAAAAAAATAAAAAACTTACAGTTAATACTTAGAGTTAATAAGTACAATTATTATTTACAGTTAATACTTACAGTTAATAAGTACAGTTAATACTCAAAGTTAATATTTATAGTTAATACTTACAGTTAATAAGTACAGTAATACTTAAAGATTACGCTTACAGTTAATAAGTACAGTTAATACTTACAGTCATTACTTACAGTTAATATGTACATCCTTATTCTTAGGTTGTCGAAGGATTATAGAGCTCGAGGTGCATAGGGACTTTTGGAGCTCATTGTACTTTTTTCTCAAGAAGTCGAGTTTCTTTGATAAATGGCATACATATTGAACGAATATTAAAAAAAAAACATTATGAAGTAGAGTTTGTTTGATAAATGACATACATATTGGCCACTTCACACCCCGGCTTAGTTTTAGGAATATGAAGTCTATTTTCTAAGCTTGTCATTTATTTTCCTGAAACTTTACCTTTAGCTTACTATGAAGTGAGGTGAAGTTAAATTGACGTGTACTAGATAAAAAAAACTGTTATATAAAGCAGTAGTAAATTATTCATAATTATTTTTTTACATCAAGTCTGTATACATAAAATGGAGTTGAAAAAAATGAAAAAAATATGCGGAGGAATTCCACGACGCTTTTTAATTTGAGCCTTTTTTGTTGATTTTAATTATCATGCTATTTTTATTTTTTTAAACGATTACTTCATATATAGATATCTAAAATAATTAAATAAATGTCTCTTTGATTTTAAAAAAATGAGGGTTACATTGTTGGATCGTCAACATTGCCCGAAGTACATTTTTTCAGTAATAAGTCCTCAAATTGGCGCCAATCGGCCCGTGTCAATGACCTTAAGAACTGCTACTGAAGCAATCTAGTTTACAGAAACTGCCTTCAATATTTTCTCACGTTGAATAGAACACATCTCCACGTCTTTCCTTGAAATTGACCGGAAACACAACATTTGCCGATACCGGCAAAGTTTCTGTACTAAAATGATCTGGAATTATTAGGTTATTTTCCGATGTTTATAACATTTTGTTGTATAGTATATTCGAACTTATATGACCAATCCTATCACTGGTACTTAAGATTTTAAAATTCGCAATAACAATTAGAAACGCAAATTAGTAATATCTTGTTAAAAGTCTAAAACATCAAACTGAAACTTTCAACATACTTGTACTACTCCACTAAATATATTCATTATTGTGCCTAACCAGTTTCGAATTGCATTATAAATATAATGGAGAAATACAAGTGTGTTATCAATAATATAATGTATAACAACTAGTTCTACAATGTGCCATTAATCAACAGTATAAATAAAAAAGTAGGCTACATGGGAGAAAACTTTATATATGGCAACACGCCCAGAATTTATCTTTGCCTGCCATGAATTTGCCTATGCTAATTTTATACTAATACTACAGAAATTCTTGAAAGGGCTAAATATTAAGACTTAGATATTTCCCTCATAAGGAGCAAATAATTTCATCACGAATCACGTGGCCGGAGCCTCTTTCCTTCGCCGCACCATAAAGTCTTAGATATCTTTACCAGCACACTTATTTCCTTCTTGAATAAGCGTGAAAAAACCATCTAAATCCATCAATCTAAAGGCCTTCATTGTAACACAATTGGCCTGTAATAGTGACCCTCGTTATTGAAACTGCGTTCAGGCTACCATCATACTTGCAGAATGACCTCCATCCTCCATGAGCCCGGACCTGACAAGTGACTAGTCAATCTAGAAGCGGGCCACGGTAGTAGCATGATGCGCACTTCTCCCTATCCAAGAAAAGATGTGAACCCGAGAGAGCTTCGATGACCCTGGGTCAGCTGGAGCGCGAGAGATATTCCAGAGAAACTGATGGCTGGAGAAAATGTCGTTTCTGACATAAGCACGAGTGTTATTCCTCTGGTGTTACACTCGCCCATAGGCCACAGTAACCACTTACCATCAGGTGGGCCGCGTGCTTGTCTTCGACCTAATTTGCATAAAAAGCAGCACCTGAAATGACTGCAGCGGGGGAATTGGATGTATCTGAGGGTGTGCGATTTAAAGCCATATTGACCTTGTTTTCTCATTTCCAAATCAAAAACGAAAACATCTCGTAGACCGATCGATCCTATTATCACTTAGTGTACATACACATAACCAATATCGGAACGTGTCAATGATTGTACTAGTTCCCCTAATCCTGGCGAGTGGGGCCAATCGGAACGAATTATAACAACTAACTAACTAACGTGCCGGCTTACGTAGTTAGAGCAGATCTGAGTTAGTAGGGTTGCCAGTTACGTGGGCAAACTTATGTTGCAATAGATTTTATTTCTATTGCAATTAATTTGGTGTCATTTTTTCCTTCAAATAACAGTTTTAAATATTCTGGAACATTTCATATTGCGCTGTCTTAATCATTGTAAAAATAAATTAAATAACTTATGTTATAGAATGTAAATAAATATACTCAGGTGCAGAGGTAACCATCGCCATTTAGCGTGGAAACGCAGCATTTGTGATAAGCATTTTTGCACCTGGAACGATTAGGGGCAGCTTATTTCAATAATACCTTTTGTTAAATGGACTTGGGCATTGTTTATTGTACAATTTTTTGATTTGCGTTCTATAAATTTAAGAAATATAGGTATATTTCTTTTAATAAATTGTGTATATTTTACGTACACTTATGTTACCGCTTAATAACGAGTCTCTCAATATTTATACAAGCATTATATCTAAACAAATACAATTGGACGAAAACAATGTCATCCCGGGCAATATCACAATTCCAAAAGTATTTGTACAACAAAAGGCAACAAATATTCTCACACAATATATATTTTACCCAACAATTGTGGAAATTTCCTACAATGGCCACACAGCGTATAGTTACCGGACAAGTTGAAGAAATAATTCGTTCATTGAAGTTTTATTAGCGGGGTGTGGCGTTGAAATATACTTGAGCACTCCTAGCTTGTATTTTCGCACTGCGAAACGTAGTTTTCGCACTTAGTTTGTTAATTTCCTTTTCTTTTTTAAGGTACACTACATTACACCTGATGGTAATAGACTACCAGTACCTATGTGATATAAAAAAGTAAAAATAAATAAAGAATAGTTGCTCCAGCCCTCAAAAAACCCTCGGTACAACATCTACTTTAAGACAAAAAAACAAAAAAATAAAAACTAGTAGTAGTAGATATGATAATCACTATCACTATCACTATCACTACATAGTATAAAATAAAGTCGCGTTCTCTGTCCCTATTTTTCTTGACCCTTTGTATACTTAAATCTTCAAAACTATGCAACGGATTTTGTTTTAATAGATAGAATGGTTAAAGAGAAAGGTTTATGTGTATATAACATCATGCTACAACCAACAGGTGCGGAGCAGGAATGAAAAATGTTGCAAAAACGGGGTGACGCAGACGAAGTTGCGCGGGTCAGCTAGTTTCGAATAATCGTGAAGCAGTAGCTCAGTAATCAGAGTATACTTCCTAAAAGAGGCTGGTCGCTGGTTCAACTCCCGTCTGAGCAATCACTTTTTCCAATCTAAAACGACTACTTTTTATACGTTGTTAGAATTGGTACCCTGAAAAGATGCTTGAGGTTTTTAGAATTGAATTATGCTTTTATGATAATGACAAAAGTTAACTTGGTCCTTCAAAATCTTGTTAAGGGTCAATTATATACACCGTAAACAATACAGTTACCAAGAAAATAAGTAATACCCATAGTACTACCAATATAAGTGCTGAGACGTTAAAAAAATTAAAAATAAAAATTCATTCCGCGTCCTAATGAAGTTTCAAAGCTTGCAATTAGTGAAGGAATTATTTTGCGGGCAATGGTCTTAGGGATGGCGCAGAGGCCGAAAGCCGAACTAGATTTAATTGTATAGCCGAATTGGTAATAACTACGCCGAAAATTTGAGCGATTCAACAATAATTTGGGTTTGCGACAAAAATATTTTAATTAAGATCCCCTTGCCTTCAGCTTACCATCAGACGGGGTGAAGTCTAATTGACGTGCCCCAAGTAAATAGGAGGTAGGACATGACAGTATCTCCTGTCCTAACTGAGCAGTCTGACTGGGGAAGTACTCAATACGTGTATTAAACAAGTATTTGTGTTCTGACAAGTATTCTACGAGATTTTGACAAATCTTTAACCAGTTTCATATCAAACATATTTACAACTTGATTAATCATGAAAATGTTATAACCAAGTTAAAGTTTGACGATATTAACGTTATAATAATAAACACCGTCCAAAATCAGACTATTATAAAAGAAAAGCATCCCAAAAGAAAACGATAAACCAAGATTTATCGTTTCGGTTTACCCTTGTTATAATTATATGGGTATCTTCCGTTGTCCAAACAGTAACGCCTCTCTTATAGAGGGTGATAACGGGCGGAAACAAGCTACTTTGTAGTGTCCTTTGACATCAAATATTTCGGTAATCTGTTACATATACACATCTGCAAATCATACAGATTTAAAAGAATGTGTTCTTTTGCAACTAGGAACGTTTCTGAACAATTGGAAAAAAAATTGTATGAATAACACACATACATACACAATGTTCATGCCTGTAATCTCCGAAGGGGTAGGCAGAGGCGTATTAAACACCCACATTTCACCAACTATAATTTAGGTCCCACGTAATAAGAAGCGAGCCAATCGGGCACTGTGTACAAAAATTGTACGAATTGGTGCCACTAAACTACTAATAGTCTTAAGAGCAACTGGATAATAAATCTACTCATTAATGTAGTTAAGTTTTGACTACTACTTGCAGCAGTTAACTTATTATTTTTTAAAGAAACAAGAAATCGATAGTCTATTTTATTAACACTGTCATACTTAATGTTACTTGGGTTAAATTACACTTAGGCTGCGATATAGATGTAGGCGTTACCTGGTGGAAATACATTACAATTGGCGTTTTGTGAATAGTAAGAGGGATTGTAATGCCATACCTCAAACAATGAAGTACGGTAACCTTATCTCCTCTGACCATCAAGGAATTTGTGAACTTTTCTCGCAACACTTTGGTTCCGTTTTTGAACAAGTCACAGGAGCAAATCATGAGAATTCCATACCTTTCATTGGGGTGTCGGCCCTCTGTTCAGTTCATGTGAGTAGTCAGGAGGTTCTAAATAAAATAAACAAATTAGATGCTTCTAAAGGTTCAGGACCCGACGGAATTCCGCCTTTTTTCATTAAAAAGTGTGGTAAAGAATTGTGTGTGCCATTATCAATATTGTTTAATAAATCAATCAAGTCAGGAATCTTTCCCACTAAATGGAAAGTGGCACACATAGTACCAATACACAAAGCAGGCGATAAAACCTGTTGCGAAAACTATAGACCTATCAGTATTTTGTCCTGTATGGCTAAAATCTTCGAATCGGTAGTCTATGGCTCATTATACCACCATATCACTCCAATGCTTTCAACTAAACAACATGGTTTTATCAAAAATCGTTCAACCTTATCGAACCTATTGGTGTATAAAAATTACTTGTGCTCGGCTTTTGGAAAAAGGTCGCAGGTTGACTCCATATACACAGATTTTTCCAAGGCTTTCGATAAAGTAAACCACGACATTCTTTGTGCAAAGTTATCTAATTACGGAATACATGGGAACTTGCTTCGTTGGGTTCAATCGTATCTGGATAGAAGGAGTCAACTTGTGGCTATCAAGGGCGCTTTGTCTGCTCCTGCTCCCTGTACTTCAGGTGTTCCCCAGGGATCTCATTTGGGACCCCTTTTCTTTGTTGTTTTTATCAACGACCTTATAGATAGATTGGAGAGCCCTTGTTTGCTTTATGCTGATGATCTGAAAATCTACTCTATAGTCAACAATCTCCAAGACTGTTTAAAACTTCAGTCAGATCTGGAAAAGGTTCAAAGTTGGTGTCAGGAAAACTGTATGTCTTTAAACGCTCAGAAATGCTGTGTGATATCTTTTACTAGCAGGCGTCAAAAGATATTATATAATTATAACGTCGATGGGCACTGCCTAGAAAGAAAAAGTGCTGTTAAGGATTTGGGAATTTTGTTTGACGATAAAATGACATTTCAGGCGCACATTGACTATGTTGTAGGTAGGAGTACGCGGCTACTTGGTTTTATATCTAGACTAACTAAAGACTTCAAAAATCCGCGCAGTCTGTTATATCTTTATCAGATGCTAATTCGCAGTATCTTGGAATATAACTCCATCATTTGGTCACCTTTTTATGCGGTCCATATTAAGTATCTGGAGCGGGTCCAGGAGAAGTGTCTTTATTTTGCTTGCTATAGACTGGGGTTACACAGACAGCTGAAGTCGTATGCGGAGAGACGCGACCATTTCAAGTTGCAATCGCTTGAAGATCGCCGTAAATGTAGTGATCTTATATGCCTTCATAAGATTGTTCATTCCTTAATTGACTCTCCGGAAATATTAACCTTGTTAGACTTTAACATTAAATTTCGACATCGTCAACCCCATCTCAGGAGCTTCGTATTAAATGTACACATCAACAACACATCTTTTTACAACCCGATAGTTAGAATGCGTCGTCTTTATAATGAGCTCTTACATGAGCATAGCCACGAGATAGATGTATTCAGCCGGGGTTTCTCAGCATGCAAGAATACTGTTAAGCAGGTTATAGCCAAACTGTAAATTTGTTGTCACTTTGTTGCAGAGATCCATTACTATGTCACAGAATAGATAACAATACTATGTCTAAATTATTAACCATTATCTTACAATTATCCTATTGGTTTTTTTTTGTTTATTATCTTTGGTTTTTAATTATTATTTTTATTATTTTTATTGTATCACATAATGCACGCTTTTTAATTGTGTCATGCTGAGTACACATGTTTTGGAACTCAATCTGGAACTGAACCTTGTAATAATATTTTGCAATATTCTGATTGTTTTCTGTTTTGTGTGCCAAATAAATAAATAAATAAATAAATAAATTACAAGAAACGCTCCTGAAGAAGCCCCGTGTAGAGGTAACACACGTGTCAAGGTTTGTCCTTCGCACTTGCTGAATATTGCACATTACGATCAAATCTCCCCTCGGATAAAAAGTCTTTTTACTTACTTTGACGGGTGCAGTTTGACATTCCACTCTATGACAATTAGTAATAATTTACTATAATTGTTGAACCGTGTTTGAGTGAATGTTCCCTTCCCTCCCCTAATATATAATTCCTCACACTTAGGCTGTCAAAGGATTATAGAGCTTAAGGAGATCAGGAATTTTGGCCGACTCCGACTGTTCAATATTTTTTAAGCCGAAACAAAAAAATTTCAAATTCAAATGTGTCCCATCACTAGCGAGTAACCTTATTATTCTAGTGAACGGGCAACTCTCGCCTCCATTTATTTATTTCTAAGTTCTTGACACTTTTTTGACAGAAATTATAAATATGCTTGAATTTATTTTCATTATTGCCCGTATTATTTTTGGGGTGCTATTCGCTCGCTCTAAGTAAACCAACTTATTATGGTTTTCATAAGAAATTATTTAAGACGGGCCATTTTATGGAGCCAAAATAATGTTGATGGTTGAACATTGAAATTGTATCTAAATATTTCACGTATTTGGTATTCCTTTTCACGAATATAGCGTCGAAGAATAAGTATAAAATATTGTACATTATTTAACATTTTGATTTTATAATTATCACACATTAAAAAACAATATTATTGCTTTTAGTATTGAGCTCACAATTCGCAAACAAAATATTCAAAATAATATCCATAACTCCTTTCGCGGAAATGGGTGCAAAGGCACTGGTATTATTTTTGGTAAAATTATTTTATCTCCATTATGCAAATTCACCCTTTAATTTATGTAATGCTAACGAATGTCAGTTAATAAAATGGTGAATTATTATTTTGAACCCAATTCATTGTTCTTTTCAAACGACTGTGAAAAATAAGGAGGTTTGCGTTTCAATTTTCTGCATTCAATGATATTTCAACAATACCAGAACTTCTTTTTGATGTACTTGTGTTGATTAGAACAAAAATAGGGGTAGGACCTACGGGTACATACACTGAACAAATTATATACAATAAAATTAAAAAAAAGAAAAGGTCAAAAGTACTTGAAACCAGCGAGCTTGCATGAAAGGCTTAATAACAATGAAGGAATAGGACAGAGCCAAATGGCGGGACGGTGTCGGTTGAGCATAATATATTTGTATGTATGTTATCATATATTATGTATGTATGTGTGTAATCAGTTGTTAGACTTTTTAGGACTACCAACTACCCGTAACTACGGTCATAGATTTTTGTATCACAACCGGGACCGCTTAACGTGCTATCCGAGGCACAACCCGACCAGTACAAATAACTATATTCATACAATAGTAGGGGAGCCCATGATGCTAAATCGGGATTTACTCGAGCGTCATAGATACTATTTGTAACCCTCCCACTTCTCTACGTCACTCGAAATTGTCGGATTAGTAGAATATACACTTTTTAGCATGTAATTAACTCACCCTACATTAATCTGACGCGCCCGAGAATTTCTGATGATCAATTCTTTTTTACTGATCCTTTATCCTTGACAGGTGGTCATATTAAATGGGACTCATATGTGGTGGAGGTACTCTACCTGGTACAAGGTATATTCCTGTATTTTAATCTACCGCGCTGTAGTGACTCCCGAAATCCACCCGTGGGCTCCCCTACTACAAACAAATATTTGCACGGAACGGGGATAGAATCCTCGCCTACTGCGTAGCAGTCACGTTCACTACCGCCCCGCCACAAAGATTTTAATTGTGTTGTACTATTTTAAATAAATAAATTATTCTATTAGAGGTTGAGTGCACAATTAAAAATAAAAAAATGAGGAGGAGGAGGTAGGACATAACGGTGTGTTCCGTCCTAATTGAGCAGTCCGACTGGGGAAGTATCTCCGCCCTACATAATACCGCGGCTGATAATAACCTTGTGTTGTGTTTCCGGCGGTGAGTAGGGTAGCCAGAGTTCATTGGAGAGGTTTTGTGTTGTCAGTGGGCAGATAGAGAAACCCTTCTTTATCTTCTGCACTGACAGGACAGATGCTCTTAACCTTCTTCCCTCTATGTGATCGGCAGCACAAATGTTACGCCCCTGGTGTTGCAACGGTTCATAGGCCACTGTAACCACTTTCCATCATGTAGGCCGCGTGCTTGTTTGCCACCTAAATGGTATAAAAAAATAAATAATATAAAAATACTACTTTTACCGCTTTTCTATCATTCCTAATTCAATAAACACTTAACTTTAATAACACTTTCAATGAATCTTTCCTCTGTCGCACCATTAAGTCTTGAAATTCCTTACCAGCGCACATGCTTCCTTCTTCCTACAGTCCCGGGTCATTTAAACAGGGCGTGATAAAAGCATCTGATGAAGCCGTCAAGCTAAACGCCACCACTGTACGTGTTTGTAATGGTGACCCTCTTTCCTGAGACTTTACCTTCAGCTTATCATCAGGCGAGTTGAAGTCAAATTGACGTGACATAAATAAAAAATAAATAATTTCTTTTCATCACAGGGAAGTAACCAATAACATTTCCACTGAATCTTAAAAAAACTACGAACAGTTGACAGCCCAAATAGCGGAAATGGTCACAACTGACAGCTTCGGGGACCCTTCTCACCGCTACGAATACTAAATTGAGGTTAGGTTTTGTACAAATTCTGTATATTTTTAACCTTCTTATACCTACGTCAAATAAAGTAATACATATGCCTACGCAGGGTCTGTTAAGGTGTGATTCCGTGGATGACTGCAGAAATAAATATAGCGTATCGTGATATAGATATAAATGTGATAATATGGTTTGTTCTTTTAATGTTGTCGCAGTTTAACAAGTAATGAAAGACACGTCATCCGACCGCACATATTGTTCATAGACATAAAAGAATATCAGCGCTGCAATTCGTTCATTTATCTATAACTACACATTTTAATGTATTTCACATATTATATTACTTATTAAACCTCAATATGGTGGTCTCCTCGGTCTTAGGCAGTGTTGAACCTCTCAACCCAAGGAGGGACTTTGCCTCACTGTATGTGTTTTACCTCTTGTATAATGGTTTGTGTTCAAAAGAATTTTTCGACATGAAGCCCACACCTACTTTCTATCATCGCAACGCTCGCCATAGGCAGGGAGTTCACACATTACGATCGGAAACGATGCGAACTGTGCGGTATGGTAGGAGTTTCAACCCGTGCGCGCTGAAGCTGTGTTTTTCCCAGTGCCTACAATATGGGGTTCTTCAAGAAGGGTATTAGAATGTGTCTACAGGGTAGGCAGCACGAGTGTAACGCCTTTGGAGTTGTAAACGTCCATTGGCCACAGTGGCCGCTTTATATGTACATGAATATGAATATTTGCATTGGTCTGGGTGTTTCTATGTATAATATGTATGTATTTACAAAAAAAAAGTATCTAAGTATGTTTATCCGCATTCTGGAACCCATAATACAAGCTAGTTAAACTATGCTTACCATGGGTCTAGGTGGCGTTGTGTAGATTGTCCTAGAATATTTATTTATTTATTTATATATATTTATTTATCTACTGCGACCGTCTACAGTTGTCTTATGCGGTCGGTCACGGAATCAAACCATAATACTCAAATTTCTGAGATGATAAAGATAGACATTCATTTGAACCCTATCTAGTGTACCCACGAGCGGGTGGCTCGTGACCAAGTAGTATCCGACACATTTCAAAGATATCGCCGTTTAATAACCTTGTGTTGTGTTTACGGTGGTGAGTAGGGTAGCCAGAGCTCACTAGAGAGGTTTTGTGTTGTCAGTGGGAAAACCAAAGGCTTATTCTACGTCGTTTGCGGTGACGACACAGAATGTCTCTGTTCTTACAAGGGTTGCGGCACGAGTGTTATTCCTCTGGTGTTACACTCACCCATAGGCCACGGTAACCACTTACCATCAGGTGTGCCGCGTGCTTGTCAGCGACCTAAGTTGCATAACATAAAAGGTAACAACACTAGCCAAGTCGACTTCAAAACATTAAGAACTCTGCTTCAGAGAGCACGTTAAGCCGTAGGTAGTTTTCAGTCGTCAAACACAGCATTTATGGCAGTCGTTACGGGTAGTTTAAGTTCTTAAGAATAAAAATCTTCATTTCCTAAAATATGGGGGGGTTACAGGTGTTAAGGTGGTTTAGGATATACAACATATGTTCCTATTCTATCTATTCTAACACCTGGTAGAACTACAAAACTTAAATTTTATAAAAATATCAAAGAAATATATTGGAGAAGGGAAGAGAACTCACCACTCAACTACGGTTTAAGAATCTCAAAGAGAACCATAGCTGAACATCACAAATTTACATAGAAGGTAATGAACGCAAACCGCGGTAGCGGTGGTATGGGTAATGGACTGCTGAAACAAGGTCTCGGGTTTGATCCCAGGTGACTTTTCGATGCTTTTCGAAGTTATGTGTGTATTTATCGCAGGTTTATAAGTGTCCGGTTATGGCACTAGGCTCGCCACTTATTACATAGGGACCTAAACATAAACTGGCGAAATGTGGGTGCTAGCACCTCTGCCTACCTACCCCTTCGAGGATATAGGCGTGAGTTTACGTATTAGAGTGTAAAGTACAGTAGCAAGTTAAGTGAACAGCTCATTTTCAGATTAGGTTACAATCCAAATTCAACTTTCTCTAAAGTAGACCGTGTGATTCTCTGCCACCCTAAATGATATAAAAAAGACCAGTAAATCGTAAAATATTGGTTCAATCTTATCCTAAATATATCTCCCTCTAAATTCTATACAGACGCATTTTGTAAAAACAGCTAACTTACGTACACTTACCATAATTTATCAATATTTAAGCATATTCTATACATTATCGCTGGCCATAAAACTCCGGAGGGACCTCCACGCATAGAAATCGGTTACTTAATAAATAAATTATTGGGGCCCCGTGTACCGGAGTGCTTTATAATCAGTATTGACACTTATTTATCAGACAGAGCTTTAACATAACATAAACTCACGCCTGTATCCCCGAAGAGGTAGACATTTCACCAGTTTATGTTTAGGTCCCAATGTAATAGGTGGCGAGCCTATTGCCATTAACTGGACACATATAAACCTGCGATTTATACACACATAACTTCGAGAAGCATCGAAGTCATTGGTGTGTGCCTGTACCTAAAACCTGGGATCGAACCCGAGACTTCGTCTCAGCAATCCATTACCCATACCACTAGGCTCTGCTTTGACGAATTTCGTCTACCTATATTGTGATTTGTGTTAGAACACATTAAAGTTTTGTAACGTGTGTGAAACCTGCTTAGTTCACAATATACAGTGTGTTAGTGGAACGGTCGCGAGTACGAAAACGGAGATAATTATTACTTTTATTTTAATCTTGCGAAATATCTCGACGGACGCCCCCCACACCAGAGCCTTAATGAAAGGAGGAAAGGTTATGTTGGTCTCGAACCGACTTCAACGCAAGCCGTCTTCGGGTCTTAAGTTGCCGGAGGTGAGATAGTAATCTACACATCCCTCGCATTTCAGCAGATACTTCGAGTGTAACTACTGACCATTTTTAGAACATTTGAGCTACTTTATACTCTTTTTGATAGATTTTTAAATAGCAATATTGTATTGTGAATAATATGCTAATATAAGGGTTTAAAAATCAGGGTGCCTATCAAAAAAAGTTGTGACTACCAAACCTTGGTAATTAGCACGGCAAAGCCAGTGCACGCAATCAGTCTACTATAAGTGGTCCTTGTTTTTGCAAAATGTCAAGTGGTAGCAAAATGTCAAAGTCGCCAAATGTCCAAGTCTTAAAATGATCAAGTCGCAAAAAGACCAAGTCGCAAAATATCCGAGTTTCAAAATGTCCAAGTCTAAAAAAAGTGATGCCGCTACACAACTACTAGCCTAAGACTTTACCTGTAGTCTTAGACTAGTAGTTGTGTAGTTGCATTACTTTTTTAGATCTACTTATTAATATTTTTAAGTTCAGGCTACTACTCGTATTTGCGTGAACTTATGTTAGTTTTGGTTAAATTAGACTTAGACTGTCAAATGATTATAGACCTTATGGTGTCCAGGAACTTCTGAAGCCCGCTGTACATAAGAATACTCCAAGTTGGCAATATCGCTCGAGGACTGTCTTTGTTCTTCAATTTGAAATTTGCAATATCGGACATCAAACTCCTTGTAGGTACTAAGTTTTGGTGATTACGTTACTGTTTCTAGTTATGGAACTTTTTGATTATGGAGTCAAGTGTTTCTATGATTGGGATAGACAGACAAGTACGTAATTGATGTCCTAGAGATTTTGGTCTCGAAAAATTTTGAGCCGATTCCTTTCTAATTGTATTCCTAATTTATTTTCGGTTAGGAAGTTATCGGCATACCACTTATTTGACGGCATTTAGCGGCAATAGGCTCGCCCCCTATTACATGTGACCGAAAATTTTGATATTTTACATTGTTATTGATTTGCATGTTATTATTTTCGAAATTTTTGACATTTTTATTGATTGCCATGTGTTCTACACGAATTATGTTTGTTAAGAAAAAAAATGAATTGAATGCATTGTTGACGAAACATGGATACTAAAATACCCCTACCAATACCTTCGGCGATTTACAAGCGTGAATATATGTACCTCTAAGGATTAAATCCAATTATATGAACAGCGAAACGCAATACGATGAACACATACAGTTTGTTTTCAAAACAGAACATATCTTTGTCTCGTCAGCAGAAAAAAGGCAATTTTAATCTGCGTAATGTTGGGTTGTTTTTAGACTGTACGATATTTTCATATACGAACATCGTGTCGAGTCCGAGTCGGGTGTCGGCTTCGGATAAGATAAGAATGCAGCTTGGTGGTCATACAAAACATACGTAATAATTAGTAGACTATCTATTAAGAATAACCTGTGCTGTGCGGAGTGTCACCCAGTTACAGTACAGGCCATCCATTTTTTTTTTAATCTATGGCACTTCAATTTGATTTAACCTCGCCTGATGTTAAGCTGAAGGCAAAGTCTCATGAAAGAGGGTCACCATTGCAAACACGTTCAGTGCTACAATGGTGGCGCTCAGCTTGACAGCCTCATCAGATGCAATCGCAATCTAATTTTCTTACCTAAGATAGCTTTAACCTACCATTAGATAAGTTGAAGTCATATTAACATTCTCAAAAATTATGCAGTTGCGTAAAGACATTCAAAATGTTAGGCAATGTTTAACCATGTTACGTTATGGTTGTGTGTGTATTCTGGTAAGTGACAGGGAAAGAATATTACCATCCCATCTCATTCGAACGGTGTTGTAAGAAGTGACAGACATAAAATCGCTACTAGAGAAGTAAAGCTCGAAAACCCTGAACCAACTCGAATAACTAGCGTGGAAACAGTAGACCAAAACATTACAACATTGGTAGAAGTCTCTATCCAGCAATGGGCACGGGATATAGTAAGTTTCCACGAAAAGCGAAATTTATGCTCGGGCCCCTGAGTAGCGGCGCTGCCGTGAAACAAATTACTACACAATCATGGCAACTCAAAAAGTCTAAAACTTAAACTAGATGGGACCTAGGGCTAACAAAAAAGACTAAGTTGGGCCGCAAAAAAAATTATAAAAATAAAATACATGTATAGTAGGCACGTTAATTTGACTTTACCTCGCCTGATGTTAAGCTGAAGGTAGAGTCTCATGAAAGAGGGTCACCATTGCAAACACGTTCAGTGCTACAATGGTGGCTCAGCTTGACGGCCTCATCAGATGCTTTTTCTCGCCCCACTTAAATGACCCGGGACTGTAGGAAGAAGTGGACTACGACATGTAAGTTAAGTTGAGTTGATACAAAAGTCGTATTTTTTTTATACTACGTAGGTGGCAGACAAGTACACGGCCCACCTGATGGAAAGCGGCCACCGTGGCCTATGAACGTGTGCAACACTAAGGGTGTCACACACGCGCTGCCCACCCTGAAGGGAAAGGGGGAGAGCTGGGAAGGGGTGGGGAGGCTAGGAAGGGGAGGGGAAGGAGGGGTATAGTGAGATCTGGCTACCCTACTTACCGGCGGGAACATAACACGATGGTTATTATGACCGCGGTCTTCTGTAGGGCGGAGGTAATGCCCAGTTGGACAGCTCATTTCGGACGAGAGATATCGTCGTGTCCTACATCCGTCATGCCTGTCGTATGGTTTAAATGGACCATCATCCCTCATTCACGTCTGTCTAACCCCTACGTTCATAGCTTTTATTTGTATTAAATTGATATGTTGCTGATTTGATATTTTTACACCCTAATAACTCATGTCAGGGGAGGGTTAAGTTCTCTGAGGTAAGAAAAAATAGTGTTTTGTTCCGCTCGTGTGATCCCTTATTCACCTGACATGTTTGTTACGTTATGATTGAAGTAGCAAACGAGGTATCACCAATTACAAATGTGTAAGTGTGTGTTTGTGTGCATGAGTGGATGCATGATAATCTTAACACCAAAAGTAAATAGCCCGAAACGGCGTGCGTTTTTCGTTGGTTCTAGTCCGACGTAATCGCCCCTGCTGGCGGAGGGTATTTTTTGAGGATTACCGCACGTGAAAAAAGAGTATTGTTAGTATACTAGTATCATAGCTAGGGGCTGCCTATGACCTCTATATGGCAGCATCTCAAAGGATGACGCAGGTGATCACCGGGCGCGGGTAGGTACTTCGACGTTGAGGTGGATCTTAGTGGTGGCCCTAACTCACAGCCTTGCTCACGGGAATGGTACAATGCGATAGTGCTTGGACTGTCGCTGTTTCTTACAAGTGATGGTTTTTTTTATGGCACGTCAATTTGACTTCACCTCGCCTGATGTTAAGCTAAAGGAAAAGTCTCACGAAAGAAAGTCACCATTGCAAACACGTTCAGTGCTTTTCGAATAATTCAAACGAAGCTTCATGGTTTAGCGGTCAGAGCGTTCCATTGCGATGGAAAGTACGCGGGTTCGAATCCCGCCGAAACATTCACTTTTTCCTATCTAAGTTTGATTTGAACAGTCAGCATACAAATTATTTTCAAATTTTTCTTTAGGTGTATTATAATATAGATATGCTCGCCTGTAGCATGTATTTTTAACCCAGCCTTTTCAAAACGATTCGATAAGTCTGACATACGTATACCTACTAACAATTACCCCCACTGAAGTGCCTATTCACCCATACGTAATAAATCTATTACATCAATTTTCTTTTGTCCATCCTGTCTGTCCATCTTAGCTTCCATTTCTCTTTCTTAGCAGCGATTCACATATAGCGGGAGTCAGGGTCGGGAGGGGGTCGGTTTGCCATCCATTGCAGTTTATAGTAGAAAGTAAAAAAGATCGTCTGATACTCTCCAAGACGTTAATTGGTAGTGATTGTGCGGCTAAGCACGTAATTAATTTCCTTGCGATTTACACCGCATAGCAATGAATCAGGTCAAAAAAAGGAAGTATGATATGGTAGAGACGGAATTATACCTTCTAAGGGGGTAATATAGTATATTGGTTCAGTAAAGTTATCAGTAAATTAAGAAATATTTGCATGCCAATAAGGTAGGCTGAAGATAACATATTTCATATTAAAATGTACTACGTAACATCTTTATAGGATCCAACCTAAACAAAATCGAATTGAAATCGAATCAACTTGACCAAACCTAACTTTGTTAAACCTATTCTAAAATCAAAGTTCACCGAGAACCGAATAATTCAAACCGAAAACCAAATGTAAAAAACTGAAAAACGAAAACCAAAACCAAATGTAAAAAACTGAAAAACGAAAACCTATGGTCAGCAAATAAATGATTTTATTTATTATTTATTTATTAAAGTATATTACATGGTAGTAATAAAGCAACAGTTTCATAAGAAAATTAATCTGTAATAAACATCCCTACCGTGGATTCCCCAAGCGACTACAATATGGGGTTCTTCAAGAAGGGCATTAGAAGGTTTCTACAGGGTAGGCAGCACGTGTATGACGCCCCTTGTGTTGCAAAAGTCTATAGGCCACGGTGACTGCTTCCCATCAGGTGGGCCGTGTGCTTGTCTGCCACCTAAGTGGTATAAAAATATATGAAAAGGTCACTAGTTTTCTACAGACATATTGAACATTTAGCGATTTTCACTGTCAATCTGACCTAGTCCTCTGCCTACCCAAATGAAGTATACTTGTTTCGATGTCCCGAGTGGCGTGTACTGATGGTGACGATTTGCCGACAAAACGAACGTGCTGTCGTAGTGTTGGGAATATGTCGATATATAATTTTCTTCACATATTTACTTATTATTATTTTCTTATTTTTTATTTTTATAAGTGCCCGGTTAATGGCATTAGGCTCGCCACCTATTACATTGGGACCTTAACATAAGCTGGCGAAATGTGAGTGCTAGTACCTCTGCCTACCCCTTCGGGGATATGAGCGTGAGTTTATGTCATGTTTTTTTATTTACTTTGTATCTTACTTTTTACATATTACCTACATAGTTTTCTGTATTTTTTCGTTTAATTTTTATTGCTTCTAAAAATGTGCCTACTGAGTAATTCTCTGTACCACTTTAGGTTGACTGGTAGAGAATGCCTGTGGCATTAAATTTACTTGTGCATGAAGTCTTCTTCTTCTTCGAGTCAATGGCTCTGTTCCATCCAGTTTTTTTTATCCTGTTGGCCCAATAGTTGGCTACAGCAATAGCGTTATAAAAAAATAAACTAAAGTCTGATGAATCACTACATAGTATAAAACAAAGTCGCGTTCTCTGTCCCTATTTTTCATGTCCCTTTGTATGCTTAAATCTTTAAAACTACGAAACGGATTTTGATGTGGTTTTGTTTAATAGATAGAATGGTTAACGAGGAAGGTTTATATGTGTATAACATCATGCTACGACCAACAGGTGCGGAGCAGGAATGAAAAATGTTGCAAAAACGGGGTGACGCAGACGAAGTTGCGCGGGTCAGCTAGTAAATAAATAAAAAAAAATTCCGGCGACGAGTCCACTCGTCTCCTAAAAATTCCGAACCCAGCTTACGCAACAGTTAGGGCCAAACAAAGACAGCGTAATTCGAATTCGCGTAAGTCAGGAAACAGTTTTGCAAAACATACTCGTAAGTTATGGTAAATTGGAAACAATTGTGTAATATGATTTTAAATTATACTAACGGATGTCCCCGGCTTCACCCACCCGGGGCTTTTCCGACACTTCTTAAAAGTAATATTATTTCAATCTTAGTTTACTTAGTGTGATTCGGACCGCCAGCGTCCGTCAGGATACTCAGGATAGTATATATAACACTCAAAATATATCAAACTGTATCTCTTATTGAAGCACATACATTAATTTATTACAATGTACACTTCACTACATAGTATAAAATGAAGTCACGTTCTCTGTCCCTATGTCCCTTTGTATGCTTAAATCTTTAAAACTACGCAACAGATTTTGATGCGATTTGTTTTAATAAATATAATGGTTAAAGAGGAAGGTTTATATGTATATGACATCATGCTATGACCAACAGGTGCGGAGCAGGAATGAAAAATGTTGCAAAAACGGGGTGACGCAGACAAAGTTGCGCAGGTCAGCTAGTGTTTTAGAAGATATAGTAGACAAATATGAAGTAGAATAGGAAATAAAGTAAGATTGAAATAATATCACTTTTAAGACCTTGTGTTAAGGATCTTGAAAATTAGATTATCGTGACTTTTGGTCATATCTAACGATAACAATTAAGAGTACGTAAGATGTTTCTTCGCATAAAAACTTGTTCAGTAACGTTTATGGAACTATTTATATTCAAAATTGTTTAAATAACATACCCAAGTAGTTTTTGTTATGAAATTGCCGATATTTTCTTACAGATTCATGAGTTCGTTATTCCTGTAATTTTATAGCTATTGCCGTTATTTATATTTTGTATTTATATCTTGTATTAAATTTTGTTTTTATTGGCCGCTTGATTATTAAATTCGATTTTCAAAAATAGTACATCCTAATCTCATTTTGATGATAAATTTCGTATTAATTTTTACAGCTGTCACTTTTCAAAAATGCAATAAAAGTTGCTGTTTAATTAATGTTGTCTCATTCAAAAATTTTTAAAAATTTGGAGTTGTCATTCTTAAAAAAAAAGCAAAAATGTTGGGTTTCCTCCAATTTTTTCAAACAAGATGGTAATTTCATAATGTAACGACCTAATACATAATTATATTTTATAATAGTCTCTGGTAATTACCTACTTGTAGGTATAGTTCCCAAAATATGAAAGCGTCCTTTATTACAACATGAAGAATTGAATGTAAAACTTTTAGTGCGGAATACATTAGTTTTATAGTGATATAAAGTGGAAATAGGCTCAAAGGGTCACACAGGAGATATGACGAATAAAATTTTATATTGCGTCGGTTATGAGCCTAGAACTTTAGTTATTGAAGAAATTATGTTTCTTGAATGAATAACTTTGTGTAAAGCACACAAACATAGTACAGTGCACGGCATCTAACTTGGCAAGGTTTTGTACCAGTTGGGGTAAGTTCGCGCATCGTACACTTTGAGACAAAAAAAAGTGCTTGTCAATAATTCATTCACCAGAATGCCATAATTTATTTTGAATCCTGTCTGCTTTACCAGAAAAAAGACCCAAAAACCGTCTCAGATGCGCTGACGTTTCTTGCCAAGTTACTTGCCGATTACTGTACAAGTCGTGCAAGGTTTATTTATATTATGTATTTCTATAAGGTTATGGAAACACTTCCGAGTGTGCTTGGGCCGGAAAGGGTTGCTCTGTTCTTAACCTCAACAGCGAAGTAAAAGCGAATGTCTCTTATAAGGGACGTTGCCATCTAATACAACCATCGAACTACGGGTGCAATCAACCCAGTAGAGTATCCCTCTGAAACCTCCCTAGCAGAGAGCACAATAGAAAGCAAGGAAGGGGTGGTCTGGTTCTACTTGCGTAAGCCTAGGAGTGACAGGTATGTGCAATGATATACAGTTGTCTTTTTTGAGATTAAATTTTTTTTTTATTGTTAATAAACCTTATATATTACTTTATTATAGAAATTATTTCACTGTAATTATCATATAAATTAATTATAAAAAAAAATTAAACAAAAAAAAACTTAAATTAAAACGCGCCATGAAATTCCTTCGTATCGCATACCTCTTGTGGAAACGTTCCCAGAAAACTGGTAGCATTGCCACGTTGTATGGCAATCCTTATTCTCTATTCTAAAAAGTCGCCAGCTTTCTGGTCACGAGAAGCATGTGTCAATGGTCGACCATTCGTTTCGCAATTTCCCTGAAGAGATTGCGCGCGCTCGCATCACATAACCCCAAAAATTCATAATCTCCAATGAGATTGTATTATTTGCGCCGTTTAAGAGCCTCAGCAGAAGCAGCAGCATAAATTATTATCTAAATGACTTTGTACCAATCTTCTTAGCTGTCAACTATACCACAACACCACCTAACAACACCTAACGTACCAAAAAAACTAGACACATAAATATCGATAAACCAACCAACTTGTCCCAACCCTAAACTAAACAAAGAGCCAGCGATTTGTTTTCTAAAAATGTTTTTTTCTTGATTCCCCGTAGGAGGGGATATTCCCCTTATTGCCTTCGCGATTTATACCCCGCCGGTTCAATTTTATTCGCCGATGAGAACGGGACGAATCGCGCGGACAGAATTGGATGATCGTAAACGATTGTATGACACCTGAGACGTCTCTCCTGATTGAAATCTGTTGGAGATGATGATATTCTGTTTGGAGGCTAGGTCTATGCAGTTGCGTGGGAATATTCTATAAGAGGCAGCTGAATTAGCTGGAAGGTTTTGAGGTTAAGAGTAATTTTGGTAACTAATATTCTTTTTAAAAAATAAAAAAGAATTAAAAAAAATATTACATAATCTCACGCCTTTATCCCCGAAGGGGTAGGCAGAGGTGCTAGCATCCACATTTCACCAGTTTATATTTAGGTCCCAATGTAATAGGTGGCGAGACTATTTCCATCAACCGGGCACATATAAACCTGCGATAATTACACACATAACTCCGAAAAGCATCGAAAAGTCATTGGTGTGTGCCATGGTAAAACCTGGGATCAAACCCGAGACATCGTCTCAGCAGTCCATTATCCATACCACTAGGCTTTTTAAACTTTTTTAATAAAGCTCCCTAATGAAATTAAAGAGTATCAATAAGTTTAAGAATTAAGTTAAAAAAGTTATGCCAAAAAGCTTATTATAAAATCCAAGATTATTTGGATGATAAACAAGCCTGGAATGAGCTGTTCACTCAACTTGCTATTCAAGCAAATTTTCTGTATCTAGACTAAGTTAATGTTTGTAAATAGACCAAAAAAAACCCGCTAAGTTTCTTGCCGGAGTCTTCTCAGGCCGGGGCCGCGTTTCGAACCGGTGCGGTGCAGGGCTTGAAACCGGTTTAGAAAATACCGGTTAATAAAGGTTAAACCCGGTTTTCAGTAAAGGTTTCATTCGGAGTGAAACCAGAATGGGAACCATACTAAAACCTTAATAAACCGGTTTAATCCAGAGCGACACGCGCCCGCGTCGGCATCGCTTGAAGTTTGTTTTGTTTGAACTAAGCACGTCACAACTTCAGAGATTGATGCATTTATTTAAACGATTGCGAACTGTGGGCAAAGTTATTGGTAATTTCGCAGCTTTGGTCCTACTTATTTTACGTTTTTCAAGTGAAGCATGGGTCGTAAGGGAAAGGACAAAATTAATAGTTATTTGGATTTGGAGAAAGAAAGAAATGTGTAATCGAAAGATGCGGCGTAATATACGTTATACTGGTGGTAGAAATTTGATGGCACAAATTTGTCATAAATTTCGACCGGCTGGGTACCACCGTGCACATGTGCGTAGAACGCTTCATAGTAATTCAACCTCGGTTGCATCATAAGTGGGACCAGTGGGTCTTGGCGTAGTCTGGTGGGGAGAGCCCCGGGTGACCCGCCGAGCAGGGAGACCCGTAGAAAAAGTGGTGCCGCGGGCCGCTTGCGGCATAGTACAGGGGCCCAACTGGGGCTAACCACCCTGGGAGGCTGCCAGGCCATGCATAATCCTGATATGGTTCGTCGTGCCAGTTGGTGACCGGACGTGGGAACCCGGTGACTATATTCGGGGGAGGGGGGGAGGGAGGAAGGGGGGGAGGGGGGGGCTGGCTTCGGTTCGGCGCGTCGGGTCTCGCCATGCCTCACAACCATAAATAAAACCAATCTCCCGCGCTTTGTCACGCGGTGCATTTCGGCGACAATCACCTTTTTTTTCACAACTTCTCTTACCCCCTACCATGGCAGTACATATCACAGATTATGGCAACACAGCGGCTCTTCATTCTCCCACTAGCTCGCTTTTTGAGGTGGAGTCCACTAACATCTGTAGGCCCCATCATGCAAACCTCATCGCCGTCCACCAACAACTAGAGACGGTGAAACCAGCCATGCTCTTTCTGACGGAGACACAAATATGCCGCATTACGTCACGACCTACCTGCTCTACCCCGGCTATGTTCCTAAGGAAAATTTCCGTGCCAAAGCCGGGGTGTGTTTGTTGTCGCCGTTTGCGCTGCCATGAGGACCCATCTTTTTCTGTCATGTGGGTACACATAGACCATACCTGTACGAGACAAATCTCTGTGTGCCTTTACCGTTTCCATACCGAAGATGCCGAGATAACTCGACTCTTTGAATATCTGAGTCAGACGGCAGGTAAGGCGAAGGAGCGGTTTCCGAACGCTGAATTGGTATTTTTGGGGGACTTTAACGCGCACGACGATATCTGGTTGGCTTCACCAAAACAGACCATGCGGAAGAGCTGCGTGCGAGCTGCAGATGCGTTTGCTCTGGCTCACAGCCTGACTCATCTGGTACACGAGGTCACTAGAATACTAAGAGGGTCGGGCCTAGCACCTTCAGCTGACGAGCTACCCAGACCAGTACAATGTTTCGGTGCAAGCCGCCTTAGGCAACTCCGACCATTGTCTAGTCTGTTCCAAGGTGCACGACCAGTGCAGGAAAATCGGCGTCTCTGGCACTACTGGTCAGCAGACTGGAATGGACTGCGTGACTGTTTTGCGTCCATCCCTCCGACCCAGAGCGGATGCCCAGCTCATAGCACAGGTTGGTCAAGAACTAGTGGCGCATCACACGGGCAGCCGTAGCTACTGGCTACTAGCTAAAGCCGTGCAAGCTAACTTCTGCCAGCCTTCGCTATTATATATTCGTATCAGGCAAAGCAACGTCCGTGCAGTACTGCAGTCATTCGATGTCCAGAAAGCCAGTGTTCCGGATGATATCCCAGCGGTGGTTCTTCAAAAATGTGCTGTACCGACTCTCCTACATTTCAAGTACAGTGCCAACTGCGTGGAAAGAGGCGAATGTACATCTGATTCCCAAGAAGGGAGATCGCTCAGACCCAGCCAACTATCGACCCATAGCCGTCACCTCATGGGTCACCACACAGCTCATGCGTCACCTAGAGGATCACTCCCTAATTAATGACCGGCAATAAGGTTTCAGGCCGAAGCGGTCAACAGGTGATCTTCTGGCGTATATAACCCATCTTTGGGGTGAGGCTATGGACAAGCATGGTGAGTCACTGGCTATTGGCCTGGACATCGCCAAAGCTTTCGATAGAGTCTGGCACAAATCGCTTCTTTGCAAATTACCAGCCTTCGGTCTGCCTCCAAGATTGTGCAATTTGGTTGCTAGCATGGGCGCCGTATTCGCGTTCTTTGTGAAGCTGAGCTGAGATTCGGAGTTACTGCAGGTAAATGCTGGCGTGCCGCAGGGGTCCGTCTTATCAACCACTCTCTTTCTTCTGCATATCAATGACATGCTGTCCACCGGCAGCGTCCATTGCTATGCAGACGATAGTGCTGTATACGAGAGTTACCACGGACATCCTGCGACCAAGCAGTCTGATATAGCCGAAAAAAGGCAGCTTCTTGTCACTGGGCTTGACCGGATCCTCAATCACATTTCCCAATGGGGATCTAAGAACCTGGTTGAGTTCAATGCCAAGAAGACGCAGGCATGTGCGTATACAGCAAAGATATCTCCTTTCCTTCCTCATCCCACTCTTCAGAGCACGCCACTGCCATTACAGGATAACCTCAATATACTCGGAATGGATGTTCGCTGCAAACTAAACAACAAGAACTATTTCGATAGCATCATCAAAATAGCTTCGCGTAAACTCGGAGTCCTGAACAGAGTGAGACGTTTTTTCACGCCGGAGCAACGGTGTCTTCTTTACAAGACACAAATTCGCTCCTGCGTGGAATACTGCTCGCATCTCTGGAATAGCTCCGCAAAGTACTTATTAGATGCTCTCGACAGGTTGCAGCGACGCGCGCATTGCTCACGGCGATGGTACGATGCGCAAACGCTTGGGCTGCCGGCGCCTCCTTCTGCGAGCAGGTAATGCTCGAGAAGGAGACGGCGGAACGACCCGCACAGCCCGCGATGAGCGGAGGCGATTCGGACGTCGGAGGTCGCAAAATGACCTCCGTCCTCCATGAGCGCGGGCCTGGGGGTGACGGGTGGAGCCGCCTGTCACTCTAGCAGAAGCGCGCAAAGTGCACCTCCCCATACCCGGGGGTTAGTTGGGGACACCGTGGTCCCTACACCCGGCGGGGGTCATCTCGACGAGAAGGCCCCGGGTCTGCCGGGGTGCGAGGGGGGAATTTTCGCACGATAAAAAAAAATAAAGGTTGCAGCGACACGCGATCTGCATTATTGGCAGTCTTATTTTTATTTAATAATTACAGAAGTTGTGATTTAGTTATGTTCATTATTGCTTTTTTATATTATATTATTACATATTTGCTTGATAAAACTGTTCTTATTATATTTTTATAATTAAAAAAAAGAATATTAAAAAAATTGTATTCAATTGAAAATGGGCTACGCATTAAGTTCACGCGACCGAAGCACGCACGACACTTTAGTGACTCCCTTCAGTACTCCTTTAAAAGTATCTCGAAGCAAAGCAAAAAAATTCAAGCCCTGCGCTTGAAAATTGAAATTTTGTACTAGTAGTTTACACATGTAGTCCGCGCGAATTGAATACGAATGGTGACGACGATGTTGTCGGTAAGAGTGAAATCAAAACCTTTATTAACCGGTAAATTGATCCAAACCTATATAATTTCGCTCTTTAAGAAAAGAGGTTTTTTAGCGGTTAAGGTAGAGTCAAACCTAAATGAAACGCTCCCATGTACTTGCACTGAAACCGGTTTGATACATTAACCGGTAAACAAGCCCTGGTGCGGTGGTCCATTTGGTCCAGTTGATATTTACGTTTTGTAAGTTTCGTTTAATGGATTTTTGAATTATGAATTTGAATCATAAGCCACGTTAACCACTTTCTACCAGTTGGGCCATGTGCTAGTCTAATAAAAAAAATGTAAGCAATTGTACAAAATCGAACCCCAACTACTATATAAATCTTGTTAGTTTAATATAACTACAGTTAAACATCGGAGTTACAAACTAATCCCAACTAGTTTGCCATTCTACAACACAGAACTCTAAATAAATAATTCAGTACCCACCGGGGCGGGTCGAGACCCATCTCAATTTGCCTGTACCTACTAGCTAAGTGATATTACTTGTTGATGCAAAACTTTAGTTTTTTTTTATTCGGAGGTAGAGGTGCACTATTGAACGCTAGGTTAAATACCGCGGTAGCCCAGTGGTATGGGTAATGGACTGCGGAGACGAAGTCTCGGGTTCGATCCCAAGTTTTACCATAGCACACATCAATGACTTTACGATGCTTTTCGAAGTTATGTGTGTATTTATCGCAGGTTTATAAGTGCCCGGCTAATGGCAATAGGCTCGCCACCTATTACATTGGGACCTAAACATAAACTGGCGAAGGGTGGGTGCTGGCACCTCTGCCTACCCCTTCAGGGAAATAGGAAAAAGTGCACTATTAAACGTTAATCAGAAGTGGATAATTTTAGTTAACCTTCAAGTCATGACATGTTTTAAGCGTACCACTAACGCTGTCACAAAATGATGTACAAATTAAGAAAATGGAGATAAATATACAGCTTCCGTGACCTGGCGGTAGTGCACGCGACTGCTACGCACGGGGCGCTGGTTTGATCCCCGCTCATTGCCAAAAGTTGTATGCATGAATATGACTGTTTGCACTGGTCTGGTCGTGCCTCGGAGAGCACGTTAAGCCGTCGGTCTCGTTTGCCATACAAATATCTATGACAGTCGTTACAGGTATTTGGAGCTCTCAAAAGTCCAACGAGTCTAACTTGGAACTTCGATATCGCCATTGGTTGTGGAGGTCAGAATATGGCAGTCGCTTTACGGAAAACATCAAATTTCAGCCGCATAATAGTTAGACTGGAAAGCCGACCCGACCATTTTGTCGCGTCAATAGATAGTAATTTGTAATCGAGCTACAGGGTTTTCTAAAAATGTATATCGCACGAAGTTAGTACCCGGTTCATACACATAATTCGCGACAAACCGTATTCATAATGATAAGACGCGTTCACACATCAAGTTTATACGTTTGTCGCAAAAACTTCATAATCCCAGCATTAAACTGAACCATATAAATCGTTATATCTTGCACTAACAAGATGAATTACAAGAGCGGTACTGTATCTGAGGATTGTGGTCTCATAAATCTGCTGAGAGGCTTTAAGATGTACCTATCTATGAATAAATTTCAACTTTACTTGTGTTAAATCGGGGAGAAAATTTGAGCGTATAGAATATTAACGTTCGATAATAAGGATTGAGACAAAAAAACCGCGGTAGCCTAGTGGTATGGGTAATGGACTACTGAGACGAGGTTTTGGGTTGGATCCTAGGTTTTACAATGGCATACACCAATGACATTTCGATGCTTTTCGAAGTTATGTGTGTATTTATCGCAGGTTTATGAGTGCCCGGTTAATGGCAATAGGGTCGCCGCACACACACACACTGGCGAAATGTGGGTGCTAGCATTAAATTTCTGCCTACTCCTTCGGGGATACACATGTAGATCATGGTGTCCTCATCAAGCCCCTAGGTATATGGTGGCAATTACTACTCTCCCCGCTACTCTCTTTGCTGTATATATATTTAGTAGTATATTGTAACAGAAAACAATATTCAAAGACACGACAATACATAATTTTAAAGAGAGGTTAAAGGTCATAGGTCAATATAGCTCGGTATACAATTTGAGAGAGACACAAGGCTTCGCGTTCGAGTACACACGGGCCAGGTGCATGAAAGACACAGGGGTACGGTCTACAAAACAAGCGAATAAAATTTTACTGCAATAAAGTGGCAAAGAGTTGAAATTAAATTATTTTAAGTGGACTTTATAGATATTAAATGCATGTTATTTTCGTACCGCGTACCGAAAAAACCGCGGTAGCCTAGTGGTATGGGTGGTGGACTGCTGAGACGAGGTCTCGGGTTCGATCCCAGATTTACCATGGCACACACCAATGACTGCGATGCTTTTCGAAGTTATGTGTGTATTTATCGCAGGTTTATAAGTGCCCGGTTGATGGCAATAGGCTCGCCACCTATAACATTGGGACCTAAATATACACTGGCGAAATGTGGGTGCTTTGCACCTCTGCCTACCCCTTCGGGGATATAGGCGTGATAGTATAAAAAAAAAAAAATATGTATGTGTAAAATACGTAATGATAAAAAGTCATACATGTATTTACAATATTTATGGATAGCATATTTAAAATAAAAAAATAAAATATTAAAAAACCAGGTATGGAAATATCGAACTATGTCTATTTGCATTTTAGAACCCATAACACAAGCTAGTTGAGCTATGCTTACTATGGGTTTAGGTGGTCTAGGTGCACATTGTTCTAGAATATAAAAAAAACAAACTTCAGTTTATTTACTTGCATTTGTCGAAGCAATAAATAGCTCAGAATGGTCAAATCAACATTTCAATCTGTTCTATTTCCACTAAATCAGGATCGTAATGAGATGTAAGGTTATTTCAAAAATATATAAAGGCTGTATTCCCGCTTCACACATCCTCGTGTGACAAATACGAAATGGAAACCCAGTTACCTATTCCTCATCTCAACCAACATCACCAAAGGAACAATAGCAAAAAGGTAGGACATGACGGTATCTCCCGTCCGAAATGAGCTGTCCAACTGGGGAAGTACCTCCGCCCTACAGAAGACCGCGGTCATAATAACCATCGTGTTGTGTTCCCGCCGGTAAGTAGGGTAGCCAGAGCTCACTATACCCCTCCTTCCCCTCCCCTTCCTAGCCTCCCCAGCCCTTCCCAGCTCCTCCCCCTTTCCCTTCAGGGTGGGCAGGGCGTGTGTGACACCCTTAGTGTTGCACACGTTCATAGGCCACGGTGGCCGCTTTCCATCAGGTGGGCCGTGTGCTTGTCTGCCACCTACGTAGTATGAAAAAAAAAACATCAGAATTTTCTAGCAAATTAAGTTCAACACATAAGGTTCAACGACACTACTGCAATCAGAGGCCAAACGCTTCGCCACCCACAGTCGTGACCGCACTAAAACGGAAAATCAACGCCCGAATTTAACACCTACCTACGAATGGTCATACGATGCAGAGGTACCAAAACAGCAATTTAGTTATGACAAGTCACAAATACCTACCCTCGAACCTTTACAGATGCGTAGAGATGTTGCGTCCCTGGCAGTATTTTACCGTCTCTACCATGAATGTTCTGATGAGTTCTTCTAATTAATCCCACCCGCCCCTTTCCTACACAGGACAACACGTGCAGGGCTTAGACGTCATCCGTATACGGTGCAGAATATTCCATCAAGAACCAAGCGGTTCGTTGAATTTTCTCTCTGTCGCACCTTCCTTCTTCCTACAGTCCCGGGTCCTTTAAGCGGGGCGTGAAAAAGCATCTGATGCGGCCGTTAAGCTGAGCGCCACCATTGTAGCACTGAACGTGTCTGCAATGGTGACCCTCTTTCATGAGACTTTACCTTCAGCTTAACATCAGGCGAGGTGAAGTCGAATTGACGTGCCATAAATAAAAAAAAATACAATAAAAGTGGTTCATAATAACTGTCTAGGATTGGTCTCCGAATTATAATGAAATAAAAATGCAGCGATTGGAACTGTACGTGTGTAATCCTTTCTCCAAGTCGACGACAAATGAATAGGGTCACAATTTAATAAATTTATCTACCTACACTAGACAGTGCCGCACAGAAAATTAGTTGCAATCAGCGCTTCGCTTGTATTGCGGTCACAAACCTTCAGGCACTTGTCCTAAACATGCCCCTGTCCCCCCTTGTCTGAACATAAACTTAACATTCAATTTTTACAATAATATATCCGAAATACATTTACAACTACCTATCTATATATATATATATTTCTACAGGGCCTTCGTCTCCTGGGCCGGGAGCCTATCAAAGGGCGACTTGTATCATTTTAATTGTTAATTTTGTATAACTTGTGTATATATATTTTTTTTTTTCTGTTTTTTTTGACCTCGTTTAATTTTAAGTGTTTACAATCTATATATAAGTATATAGAATATACCCAGCTCTATATAGAGCAGAGACTATTTTATTATTATTTTTAGAAAATTGTTATTTAAGTTGACTCACACAGACAAGAGACTCTTGTCTCTATATTTTTGAACAAGGTAGCTGGGCTACTGGGACAGATATCTTTGGGTGGAATCGGACTGACCACCGCGTGCCTACCTGCATGCACACCTATACAACTTCACATTCTCAAAACACACACACACCAGGTCACAGTCAGAACACATCCTCCAGGACACATACACACAGCACACTACACGAATCACATACACATACACGTAGGCACACAAATCTAGGACGACTGACCAGATCGGGGCCATCACCGCGTGGTGCGACGGGCCTGTGCGTGACCTAGCCACCGTAGGATATATATACAATTATTTTACACCAGTTATACAATTTACCTTTTATTTCACTGACATTTAATAATTAAAACCGACTGACTGATCACTGACATTTATTATAATTATTTTAAATTTATTGCATTTTTGCGTTTTATTTTATTTTATTCATTTTAATATTGAACGCGCGCCTCCTCGAAATGAGTACGTTCCGCTCACCAATTAAAGGGAGGAGCATCACCTCCTCAGAGAGGGATTCTACCTTCACCTTGGAAGGCAGCCCTGAAGCCAAAACTGGTAGTAGCGGGTCGGGGACTGTTCGACGCAGCATCGAGAGGATCCAAGCCAAGGCTGGATCTCTCTCGCAAAATTCTAAAAAGGGGGCAGTCCATCCGCCATCATCGCCCAACTCCGAGCAGTCGTCGACCGCGCGCCTTGCCTTTAGGTGCTGCAGAACCATCAGGGAACAGGTAGGCTTATCACGGAACCTAAGGTCCGACTTGAAAATTAAAATTGAGGAAGCCGTGACCGCGCTCGAGAAACATATTAAGTCGTTCCAGGGCGACGCTGACATGCACAAGGGCCAGGTAAGGCAGGGTACCGGGGCGGTGGGGTCGCCGGCCCCCATCGCCCCGGCCCCTGCCCCGAGCGCGCACGGTAAGGAAGTAATAAGTAAATTAGAGGAGAATGAAAGGTTGCTAAAAGAGAATGGAAGAATGATGCATGAATTAAGGGAAAGAATGGAGAGACAGGAAGAAAGGGAGAAAGAAAGGGAAAGAAAGGCGATGACGACATATGCGAGTGTAGCATCAAGCCGCCCGAGCGTGCAGCTGCCGGAGCGAGAAGCACTACATTCCATCGCAATTACATCGAAGGATGAAAGAGATACGAGTGAGCATGTGATTGAAAGACTAAGAAAAATTGCAAATGAAGACGAAGAATGGGTTATGGTAGAGAAAGTACGAAAGGCGAAGGATAGAAGAGTTATTGTGGGATACAAGACTGAGGATGAAAGGAGGAGGGCACAGAGGAGACTAGCGGATAAAGGGGCAAACCTCGCCGTTGAGGAGATAAAAAATAAAGATCCTCTCCTCATTATGTACGGCGTCCTCCGAAGCCATAAGGACGAAGACCTGTTAAAGGCCGTAAAGTCGCGAAACCGTGACGTGTTCCGCGACTTGGCCCCAGAGCAGGTGAGGATGTCCGTACTATACCGGAAGACGGCGAGGAATCCGCACACATGCCACGTTGTGCTGAGGGTCTCCCCGGCGGTTTATAACCGTGCCCTGGGAGTGGGGAAGCTGCACATCGATCTCCAACCCGTTAGGGTGGCAGATCAATCGCCTTTAGTGCAGTGTTCCCTATGCCTAGGCTACGGGCATACAAGGAAGTTCTGCACCGGCACCGATCCAAGGTGTAGTCACTGCGGGGGGCTCCATATGAGAGCCGAGTGCCCCGACTACGCGTGTGGTGCAGAGCCGAATTGTATTAACTGCCAGAGGGAGAAGCTTGGCAACACGGGGCATAACGCGTATAGTCATCTGTGCCCGGTGAGAGAAAGATGGGACAACATGGCGAGGACCACCACTCAATACCGGTGCTAACGTTGTCCCGGGGAACGTGACTCCATACAGAGTGCTGCAAGTGAACCTCCAAAGGAGGAAGCTGGCAACCGACGACCTCATACTCGAAGCCTCGAGGCGAAAAGCCACAGTCGCTCTAGTACAAGAGCCCTACGTGGGCAACTCGGCGAGGATGAAGTCATACCAGGGCGTTAGGGTCTTCCAGAACACTGGGCAAGGAGGAGGGACTGTGAAGGCGGCTATTGCCGTCTTCGATCCAAATTTGGATATTGTACAGTACCCGCAACTCACCACTGACAACATCGTAGTGGTGGGGATCCGGACCAGTGCCTGGAAGATCACGCTGGTGTCCTTCTACTTCGAACCGAGGCCAGCACCGTTGGAGCCCTACTTAGAGCGGCTCAAAGAGGTGAGGCGAAGTCTAGGTTCCCAGCTTATTGTTTTTGGGGGGGACTCCAACGCGAAGAGCACCTGGTGGGGTCACAGGGGTGAGGACAGCAGAGGCGAGTTATTGAGGGGGGTACTCGCCGAAATGGACCTCCATGTCCTGAATAGTGGAAATATTCCAACCTTCGATACTGTGAGAGGCGGACAAAGGTACTGTAGCTTCGTGGATTTAACGGCCTGCACTAGCAACGCGATTCCCTGGATCGGCGCTTGGAAGGTTGATACAAGCCTCACGCCGAGCTCAGACCACAGCGGCATAGTGTTCAACCTCAACCTAGTCAAAGCAAAAGGTACGAGCATCACTCGTACCACCCGCGTCTATAACACCCGAAAGGCAAACTGGGATGCCTTCAAAGCCAATATGACTCGACTGCTCTCGGATATAGCGATAGGCGAAACAAGACACAACAGTGACCTTGATGTCTTAGCTGAAGCTTATACGAGAGCAGTCGAGGATGCGTGCAGAGAGAGCATCCCAGCCAAAAAACCGGGGGGGTTGATCACTGCGCCGTGGTGGTCGGAAAAACTCGCCAACCTCAGGAAGGTAATGATCACCTACAAGCGCCGCATCAGGAACGCGGCGCCGATCCGAAGAGAGTGGGTGATAGCGCAGTACCTAGAGAAAAAGGAGACGTATGAAAGGGAAGTAAAAATGGCACAGGTCGAGAGTTGGAAGAACTTCTGCGGAAAGCAGGACAGGGAGGGATTATGGGAGGGAATATATCGTGTTATCGGGAGGGCCACAGTGAGGGAGGAGGATACTCTCCTTACCGCCAATGGTTCTTACCTGGACGCCAAAGGTTCGGTGGAACTACTTGCCCGAACATTTTACCCGCAAGACCGGGTGGGTGACGACAATGGAGGGCATCAACAAATAAGAGAACAAGCCGAAAGGTTGGATGACGACAGGGATCATTTTAACGATGACCCCCCCTTTAATATAGGCGAACTCTTTGATGCCCTCCACAAATTCAATCCCAAGAAAGCTCCGGGGGCGGATGGCTTTACAGCCGATATCTGCACCCACGCCATTAGGGCCGACCCCTTATTATTCCTGAAGCTGCTGAATCGATGTCTTCACCACGGCTACTTTCCTAAAATATGGAAGGAAGCCGTGGTGGTGGCACTGAGGAAGCCAGGGAAGGACTCGTACACCGTCCCCAAGTCGTACAGGCCAATCGGTCTATTGCCCGTCCTGGGGAAGGTGTACGAGAGGATGCTGGTGGCTCGTCTCAACTTCTATTTGCTGCCGACAATTAGCCCCCGCCAGTACGGCTTTATGCCACAAAAAAGCACCGAAGACGCCCTCTATGACCTCATGGGGCACATAAGAGCTAAACTTGGTGAAAAGAGGATAGTCCTTATGGTGTCTTTGGACATAGAGGGCGCCTTCGACAGCGCATGGTGGCCGGCCATCAAAGTGCGGCTGGCGGAGGAGAAATGTCCGGCGAATTTGAGACGAGTCATCAGCAGCTACCTTAGCGACAGGGAGGTAAGGGTTAGGTATGCGGGCGAGGAGTGCAGACGCTCCACGGAGAAGGGATGCGTCCAGGGTTCTATTGGCGGACCCTTACTGTGGAACCTATTACTGGATCCCTTGTTGCATCAGCTGGTTAGTAGAACAGGTCACGTACAGGCATTCGCGGACGATGTGGTGTTGGTGTTCGATGGAGACAGCGCCTTGGAAATTGAGAGACAGGCCAATGCCTCTCTCGAGCATGTGCGGGAGTGGGGCATCCGAAACAAGCTGAAATTCGCACCGCACAAAACTTGTGCGATGGTAATAACGCGGAGGCTAAAGTACGATGCCCCACGCCTCAGCATGGGCGGGATAGACATTGGACTGTCCAATGAGATCAAAATCCTGGGGCTCACCATTGACCACAAACTCACATTTAACACTCACGTCACTAATGTATGCAGGAAGGCAATCGGGATTTACCACAAGTTGGCGCGAATGGCCCGGATCAGTTGGGGGTTGCATCCCGAGGTGATCCGGACCATCTACAACGCCGCTGTGGAGCCGACGGTGCTGTATGCAGCCAGCAGCTGGTGTCCTGCGGTGGAGAAGCTTGGTGTTCGGAAGCAGCTGAATGTGGTGCAGCGCGGTTTCGCTCAAAAGCTCTGTAAAGGCTACCGCACGATCTCTCTACACTCGGGGCTGATCCTGGCTGGAATGCTCCCTCTGGACCTCAGAGTTCGCGAGGTGGCCTCGTTATACGAGGCCAAGAGAGGAGTGTTCCAGTCATGGTTGGGAGATAGAGAGGTCGAGCGGATGTCCCCGGCTATTGAGGCACCTCACCCCGCGGAGCATATGAACCTGGAGTTCGTAAGTCTGGTAGACGAGGAACATTATGAGCGCGTCAAAACACAAACACAAATGCAAATATTCACGGATGGGAGCAAGATTGAGGGTCGTGTCGGCGCCGCGTTATCCATGTGGGATAACGGGACCGAAACCAAGACCCTCAAACTTGCTCTCTCCCCGCATTGCACCGTCTACCAAGCAGAGCTCCTGGCCATATGCAAAGCGGCCAGTGAGGCCCTCAAGCGAGGCGCGGCCACATTCGGCATCTTTAGTGACAGTAGAGCCGCACTCATGACGGTCACAAACCGTCGCGCCCTCCACCCACTGGCAATTGAGGCCAGGTCTTTCATCAAGCGGGGATTGACCCAGGGCAAGGAAATATCCTTGTTCTGGGTCAAGGCCCACGCAGGGTTGGAGGGAAACGAGCGAGCAGACCAACTCGCCAAAGAGGCGGCTCTACGATCAAAAATTGCGCCGCATTACAGCCTGTGCCCCGTCTCATTCGTGAAGCGAGGTCTGCGTCAGATCTCGCTTCGCGAATGGAACGAAAGGTACAGACTGGGCACTACGGCTTCCGTCACCAAGCTTTTCTTCCCTTGCGCGCTGGATGCATATAGGATCGTCCGCAAGATTGAGATCTCCGGCACCACTACCCAGCTTTTAACGGGGCATGGTGGGTTCTCCGAATACTTGGCTCGCTTCAAGTGTAAGGAGGACCCATCATGTGCCTGTGAGCCGGGGGTGGATGAGACAGTCGTCCATCTCCTAGTGGACTGTCCAATACACGCAAGGGCACGGTATAGTCTCGAGCAGCGCACAAAATTGAAATTATGTAAAGATAACTTGCCAGTACTCATGACGAAAGAGTACAGAGGATACTTTCTTGAGTACTGGCAAGGCATCATAAAAATAGTCAGTGTAAGAAATAGTGTTTAGGTGTCTCTCACGGTTATTTATTGAAATACCCGCTGAGAGACACATCAAAGTGTATAATTAATAAAAAGTTCTGCATAAAATTAATTAGAATAAGAAAATATATATAAGATTGTAAATGTTGCTTACCTTAAAATGTAAAATTATTGTAAATAAAGAGACGCTTAGATAAGATACCCCCATCCCCCTTTTTTGTCCCTAAAGTATGAATGGTATGGAAAGAAAGTGCGAGAGGAATAAATGCGAGAACTGGAATGACAAAGAGGCCGGAATGAAAGCGAGAACAAAATTTTGTATATATAAATATAGAAAGAGAAAAACTTTGAACCCTGCGAGGGTTTTCTATTGTAGAAGCCTAGATAAATAAAACCAAGTGAGCATAGGCTCCAACTTCGAGTCGGAGGCGTAAGATAAAAAAAAAAAAAAAAATAAAAAAAAAAAAAAATAAAAAAAACTACCTATCTGTTCTTACGATAAATATCGCCATCGATTTATTATAGGGTTAAGAAGAAGCGTACCATAAAATACACTTCCCTACCGTCAGGGTTCTATTTTAACGGGTTAGTTATATGATTTTATGAAGTCATAAAAATATACTACATTAAGGGTAAGTATATGGTAAAACAATATGCAAGGTGATTTCATCGTTTTCATCTCAAAAGTTTAAAACGGCTTTGTTAGAGCTAAATGCACACTCAATTGGTGACAATTGAGATTTCCCCCTCAATGTGAATTGAGGGTACCTACATGGCAAAATAATATTGAAGGTGATATTATCATTGTTCTAATCTCAAAGTTAAGTCAAATTACACGCTCAATTGCCTCATTGAGGGTAGATGTTGAAACAATATTGAAAGAGATATCATTGTTCTCATCCTAAAAAGTTTAAATAGTATAGTAACAGAAAAATACATGTTCAATCGCAATATTGAGGGTATATGGTAAATAAATATTTAGGTTATATCGTCGTTCTCTTTTCAAAAAGCTTAAACAGCATAGTAATGGCAATTTACCCACTAAATCGCACAAACACAAGCTGAGCGCCACCATTGTAGCACTGAACGTGTTTGCAATGCTGACCCTCTTTCATGAGACTGCCTTCAGCTTAACATCAGGCGAGGTGAAGTCAAATTGACGTGCCATAAATAAAAAAAAAACAATGAGGGTATGGGGTAAAAAATATTAAAGGTGATATCATTGTTCTCATTTCAAAAAATTTAAACAGCATAGAAACAGTAAATTACTCGCTAAATCGCCATATTGATGGTAATTGGAAAAACAAAGTTGAAGGTGATAGCGTCGTTTTCATCACAGATTATCACTAAAAAAGTCATAACATAGTAACGGTAATTTAAATATCCTCACTATTCAATTAAAATAAAATTTAAACTAGAACTAAGTAGCACTGTCCAAAGTCACACAATGAGAGCATAGAAATCAAATGACTCACCAAGAGGACACTCGCAGACATGAAGACTAGGAACAGGTATAGTCACCTGCAGTAATATGTATACGTTTTAGAACTTTTTCACATTAAACTTGACGAATTTTACCATTTCATGTCATAATGTTGACTTGTCGTTTATTATTGTGACAAGGTTCCAAAGTGTATACATATTATTGCAGGTGACTGTATATGCAGTGCAGCTTCCACACCCACACCTGCACACCACTATTGCTCGAACTTATTGGTATGAATCAAATCACTAGTTTTGACACTCACAATAATTCCACGGTAAGCACGCGAATAATCGTCTCACTTCTGATGTCGAAACAACAGATCAAAAGGGTAAAATTGACAATATAAACATCAATCATCAGGGTGGTAATCAGATTTGAGGGTATTTCGAAAATCAATGAAGGTTACAATCCCGTACACTATACTGCAATATCACACAAACTTTGTTACGCGAAATCAATAAGGATGCTTACAATATTTTAGGATTTAAACTACGTTTAAAATAAATCACAGTTTGGCAGAAAGCACTGAGATTAGCTGCTGTCATTTTCAATTCGCACACTGCCAATGAAGTGTCATTTACATCTAATGTCTTTGTCAACTGACATATGTTACTACTAAACACACTCAAAGATAACAAATAATCTTAAATTATATCTCATTTTTGAACATTTATTACTTACTAGCTAACCCTTCTTTACTTCGCATGCGGCCTGCGTGGAATTCAGATTGCATTCTCACTACACTTCCTTCTTTTTTTTTTCATATAAATTTAATAAGATTATCAGGATTTCTTAACAGGAACTGCCCAGACTAAACCTTTTTTTTTCATGCTGTAATCTTCACGGGCACCTCCTCGGTAGACGTGAATGAACTAAAACCACACGCAATCTCGAGTTTTCAGATGCCAGTGTTTACGGTGGACCCATACGGCATATCCTTCGAACCACAGTTGTCCCAAGGCCATCACCAGTTTCCATAGATTCATATGGTAACTAAGACCGTTGGCTTAACGTTACCTTTCTGACGCACGAAGGTTCGCTTCAAGAATAGTCACCCACCCTAAGATCAACTTGGCAAGTATTGCATAACCTAAAAATATTTAAACATACTATTTCCACTTAGCTGTGAAACCCACTACCTCTTACAGAATGTAATATTCTTTATAAAAAGTTGCTACAAATAAAAATGATATGAATTTTTAAATACTTATTAATTGAATTCCGGTAGGAGTCGTCTGTGTACACAGCCCCGTATCGGTCTGACGAGCGCCTTAATTAACTTTATAGTATCGTTTGATATGAACATTTTACGAAGCGTTGAAAACGAAATTAAAAATTCAACTGGTAATGTCCAACCTTATGTAACGGCCCGTATCGCGTCGAATAGGAAACGAATTTAACAAACTTTTCTTTTGAAGTTTACAAACTTGTATACGGTGTTTAAAGACTATAATATGGTGTCCAAAATGGCACTTGCAAGTTGGTACGTTAGCTAAGTAATGGACGAGGCTGTGACAGAGATTTTCTTCTCAGGTTGGGAAGTCAGACGGTAGACATACCCGGAGAATCACTACATAGTATAAAATAAAGTCGCGTTCTTTGTCCCTATGTCCCTTTGTATGCTTAAATCTTTAAAACTACCCAACGGATTTTGCGGATTTTGCGGAACGGATTTTATAGAGGAAGGTTTATATGTATATAACATTATGCTACGACCAACAGTTGCGGAGCAGGAATGAAAAATGTTGCAATAATGGGGTGACGCAGACGAAGTTGCGCGGGTCAGCTAGTTTGATATAATTTAAAACAAAATGTTCTAAACAATGTTGATGATAAGTAGTTAATACCCGCGGCTTGCCCTCGTGGATTTTTAATCCCGTTCCCGCAACCAATGGGAGATTTTTCCCGGAAAAGAATAACCTATATGTGACTCCAAGTTGTAATCTATCACTGAACCAAATTGCAGGCAGATAGTTCAACGGTTTAACCCCGCCTGATGTTAAACTGAAGGCAAAGTCTCAGGAAGGAGTGCCACCATTACAAACATGTAGAGTGTAATAATGGTGGCGCTCAGTTTGACGGCCTCATCAGATGCTTTTTCACACCCCACTTAAAAGACCCAGCACTAAAAAAAGAAGAAAATACGTGAGCTGGTAAGGAATTTAGGAAGAGAAGGTTAGAACATGTTTAAATAAAAAACATACAAACATCCAGACACTAATACAATTTCACTTTATATATAAAAATGAAAAAATAGCAAATAATTTGCTGACCGTACCGTCTACAAGTCTCTGACGTCACAAATATTAGTTCGTTAGTGCTGCCCTGGTACTGATCATTTTGTGCAGCATCCTTTCTTTGTGTTCCAGATGACCTGCATTGTTGATTGTGATTCTATTGCTCTTGTAGAAAGTACCTTTTTAAGGAGGTATTTTTGTCGTTAATTTTGTAAATTCTTTTCTTGTTAAAATGGCTTTTGCAGCAGACTGACCGCAGTTTTCCAATCTCTAGTAAATATGATAGACATACATACATACATATCCCTGAAGGGGTAGGCAGAGATGTTAGCATCCACATTTCGCCAGTTTATGTCCCAATGTAATAGGTAGCGAGCCTATTGCCATTAATCGGGCACTTATAAACCTGCGATAAATACACACATAACTTCTGAAAGTCATTGGTGTGTGCTATCGTAAAACCTTGTTTGACATGATGCCCACATCTACTTTCTATCATCGCACCGCTTGCCACAGAGAGGGAGTTCATCCTCAAATACTACGATCGGTAACGGTGCGCACTGTGCGGTATGAAAGGAGTTTCATCCCGCGCACGCTCAAACTGTGGAATGAGCTCCCTGCTGTGGTTTTCCCAGACGACTACAATATGGGGTTCTTCAAGGAGGGCATTAGAAGGTTTCTACAGGAAAGGCAGCACGTGTGCAGCGCCTCTGGTGTTGCAAACGTCCATAGGCCACGGTGACCGCTTCCCATCAGGTGGGCCGTGTGCTTGTCTGCCACCTAAGTGGTATAAAAAAAAATCCTGGGATTGCACCCGAGACCTCGTCTAACCAGTCCATTACCCATACCACTAGGCTACTGCTTTTTTTTATTTACGAAATGATGGCCAACGAAATACCTCTTATCCAGGGTGTTCACATTTCTACTCGTGTCTAGTATGTACCACGTGTCGGAAATTATCTCCTGCTAAAACCTCCATTCCACAGAGTAAACATCTGTATACAGTTCTAGTACCTACACAGTATCAAAAGACACAAATTACACGCTGCACACCCCGACTTTATTACTGCGTCGTAATGAGATAACACAAAGAATGGAATGGAGTAGTGTTACAATTATATTTTTTCTAAATTTTATATTTTCAGAAACTAAAATCAGTGAATGTAAAGTAAGGGTTTCTCAGTCTTCCCACTGACAACGCAAAACCTCTCCAGTGAGCTCTGGCAACCCTAACAGAGAATTTGTGAATCGCCCCATGGCCATAATAATATTAATACACCATTAGGTGCACGATGAACACTCCCGAAGCCGAAGGCCCATGGTACACAACATTTTGACATTGAAAAATACGGCAATGCAATTTTTTTTAGCTTTACAGATACGAGGGAGAATAAACAATGCAAAAAAATCAAAAAAATATTCTTTGCCGTAATCTTTTTTCATTTCAATATGTTGTGTACCAGGAGTACTACCAGGGGCCTTTGGCTTCGGGAGTGTTTCCCTTACACTCTGTATATTACTTTACAAATTGTTCCTATACAACGTGAGTTTGTAGTGGTTTTGGAAAAAAGAAATTTGGGTATAGTTACGATAACATAATGAACTGGAAGTACTAATTTGAAAAACAAAACATATTTTTTTCATAGAAACGACGAGATTGATAACGTCAGTAGACAGCAAATAAGAACTCGTGGTAACTCCCTTAACTTTCACGTAATACACTAATTACGTTTTACTACTATGATTTCATTCACGATTTTACGTATGCGGTATGTAAACAATAGACGAGACGTCTGCGCCTGCGCGATGGTACAGCATCCACCAATCAGCGCGCGCGGCCACGATTCTCCGCCAATCAGATGCCTCTCAGCGAGGGAGACCGAGCTAGCGCGACGCAGCCGCGCGCCGCCGCCGCCGCCGCACCGCCGTAGTTGCGCGCCCGCACGGCGCCAACGCGGGCCAACGAACGCCCATTACGTCAAAGACTTGCACGTGACAAGTTGCAAAAATGTATCGTTATCGTGAATATTCTAATGTGGAAGTACTTGGCAATGGTGCAGCTGTACAGCTGTACAGCCGTTGCTGGCTTCAATTTAGAAGAGGCTAGGCGGTTATAATCCCAGTCGGAGCACCTGGTTGGATTACGGCAACGCGGTACTAATGATTCCCAAGTAAACTGGACCCGGCCATCTTAACTGGAAGTTCGTATCTCGTAATGGAATATCATACGTACAGTGAAATCGGAATTACTGGAGAATGTGTCGTCAGCGTACCTACGAGACATGCCTACCTACCACCACGATGGATGTCGACTCATTATGCTCGAGCAGTGCGTGATTACCTATTTAGACAAGAGTTTGGTGAACGCTGAATAGGCCTTGGTGGCCCCGTGTCTTGGCCACCGAGGAATTTTTATTTGTGGTTAGAAATAAAACGACTACTTTACACCTAGGAATATGAATCTCGTGATGACTTACGTAGTGCGATAGTGGACGCTTTCGGAACAGTGAAAAGTGACGGAGACACATCATAAAATAAACTGAGAGACAATAGCTTAAAACGTTTTGTGTATCGAAAGCAATGGACTCCATATCGAGCAGTTACTTCGGCTCAGGGATACGTAAATAAACTATAAATAGGTACCTATGTAAGTTGATTATTTTGTAAATACTCGTATGTAGCTCCAATTTTTTAAATACGCCTGAAATACCTACCTACTCGCAGTCCGTTGTTACTGTGTTTAAGTATTTTAAAGTTTAATCGTCGAATACCTACTTAATATTCTAATGAAATACGGTCCTGAGCCCGTATAAAGAATGAAGGAAAAATTGGAGTACTTGATTTCAAAGTAGATGAGTTTCATAGTTTAATTCTCTGCGGTCAGTGTTCCCTTATCAAGCAAGTCACATGTTTCGTCATGGTTTCGCGAAGTTCGGGGCGCCGGCGCGCGGCGGACGGGGCGCGGCGGGCGGCGCCTTACCGGCGAGCGCGCGGCATCAATTCACGAGTCGAAATACGCGCGCTACATTACATTCATTCAAAATTGTCAATGAATTATCGGAGCGCTACTAACTTTTCCACTGGGACAAATGACAAAGATTACATTAATGTCAACGTTTTTATTATAACCAGTACAGTAATTGGGACCTCACAAAAAGGTACCATGCATTATTCCGAATAACCCCCTTTCGGGTCCAAAACGACTACAAAATCACGGTGTATACGGTACCTGTATCCTTTCAATATTCTCAATACTGTACCTAAAGAGTCTATCTCTGACCCACCTTTGGTTGCTTGCAGGTGGCCAATTAAGTCCATCTATGTACTCAACCATAAAGTCTTATAAATAAAATAAATCAATTAAAAAAATAAACAAATGACAATTTAGCATGTCTACTCCACGTATGCCGCTATCCTACGCATTGCGCACATAAGGTCATCAGTCATGATCCACATAAATTCGCCATTCTTTGTTCTACACCTTAATTAACTAGATACGCGCGTTAAGAACAACATACGTTTACAACTCTACGCGTTTACGCTCTGACACGTCTCTAGAGACAGCTGACGTCACTATTTCAGATATTATATACTGCCCCGTTTGTATTTTCACTACATAGTATAAAACAGTAGCCTAGTGGTATGGGTAATGGACTGCAGAGACGAGGTCCCGGATTCGATTCTACGTTAACCATGGCACACACCAATGACTTTTCGATGCTTTTCGAAGTTGTGTGTGTATTTGTAGCAGGTTTATAAGTGCCCGATTAATGGCAATAGGCTCGCCACCTATTACATTGGGACCTAATCATAAACTGGTTTAATGTGGATGCTAGCATCTCTGCCTACCCCTTCGGAGATAAGGGCGTGAGTTTATGTTATGTTATGTATAAAACAAACTGTATTTATCGCAGGTTTATAAGTGCCCGGTTAATGGCAATAGGCTCGCAAGTAATGCTCGAGAAGGAGACGGCGGAACGAGTTCGAAGAAGACTCTGAACCTGCACAGCCCGCGATGAGCGAAGGCGACTCGGACGTCGGAGGTCGCAGAATGACCTCCATCCTCCATGAGAGCGAGCCTGGGGGTGACCGGTGGAGCCGCCTGTCACCCTAGCAGAAGCATGCTGCGGCGTAAAGTGCGCCTCCCCATACCCGGGGACTAGACGGAGACACCGTTGTCCCTACACCCGACGGGGGTCATCTTGAAAGAGACGGCCCCGGGTCTGCCGGGGTGCGAGGAATATGTTGACCACTATCTCTCCTCCGGCAACTAAAGACGAGTTTGAGTCCAACATACCTCTCCAACCGCAATTCGAACGAAAAAAAAAAGTCTGACCCATATTTCTATATTATTCTCTTGTTGAAAAATATACTAGACACAAACTGAACGAAAATGGTTTTAATCAGTATTACAGCTCAGATAGCAAATCTAATTTCGGGACCGGCAAGCGACTTGCACAAAATGCGGTTCCCCGAGCAAACGTAGTGCTGGCCCTTTTTATCGATATTGTGTAGAAGCGGCCGGTTTATCGATAAACTGGAAGAAATATGTCTTATTCAAGAAACGTAGAATTGTAAAATGTAATTCTTCGACCGTGCCGTACAGCGGTCGTACAGCAAATCAATATTCACGCATCACTTGTTGTACTTGATGTAAATTTATATGAAATTCATATGGATTTGCTTACATCTTACATCACTACATCACTACATAGTATAAAATGAAGTCGCGTTCTCTGTCCCTATTTTTCTTGTCCCTTTGTATGCTTAAATCTTCAAAACTATGCAACTGATTTTGATGCGGTTTGTTTTAATAGATAGAATGGTTAAAGAGGAAGGTTTATATGTATATAACATCATGCTACAACAAGTACGCGGGTCAGCTAGTACATTATAAGATAAACAGATGTGTATTAAAAGAAAGGAAGTCATTTATTGGGAATCAGCGCAAAATGGCACACAAAATACATAAATAAAACCACTATCGACAGAAAAAAACGGCTAAAAAGACTAAGTGACGTATGCTGAAGAGAAATCTGACAGTCCTCTGAATGTCAGTGTCATTCGGCTGTCAGCAGAGTTGTGACATATTTGAAATACTTGTATTTAAAATACAAATACAAAATACAAAATACGTATTATGGATTTTGTACTTAAGTATTTTTTTTTAAAAGTATTTTGTATTTTATTTGAAATACTATTCGAGACGTATTTTGTATTTGTAAAATGGTTTGTAAAATACAAAATACTTTTTTATTCTTAGCTTCATTTTTTAAAGCATTTCGAGATTCAGTAAAAACAAAAAATGGCCACTAGTGGCGCAGCAGCTTTGAAAGTCTATGCGGAAAATGACAGATGAAACAAAATGCATATAAAACCTGACCAATAATATATGAGGGACCCCTCTTGACAATCCTCAAATCACTGTTACGTTTTGCAGTGTTGGCAGCTAACTATTTCATTAGTTCTGTGTTGTTCGCTCGAAATGTCTTTAAACAATATGCCGTGTAGGCAATATAACGTTATTTTAACGATTCGTATTTAAGTGATTATGAATGTATAAATGTATAAATGACAAATAAAAATACAGAAATAGAAAAATATAATATTTATAAAAAACCGGTATGATTATGCGTCCACACAGACGCAACATGTCAGATGCTCTTTTTGAAGAGTTTGTGATTTCAAAATCTTAATAACGAAAACCAGTAATTTTACAATAAAGTATTTTATTTTAATAAAGTATTTTGAAAATACATATTTTGTATTTAGTATTTAAATACAAAAGGCAAAAGTATTTTGTATCTTGCATTTGAAATACTATATTATAAAAGTATTTGCATTTTGTATTTAAATACTTTTCGAGAAGTATTTTGTACATCTCTGGCTGTCAGCTATACGTCACGTATGCGACACGACGTTAACAGTAACTTTCACGTGATTAGGGGTGCGGATATTAATAGAGGAGTTTCGTTTTATTTTAGATGAAACAGTGATAAGAGAAGAAGAAATTGGACGGAATCAACGTGACCTAATGCTTATGAATAAATGAGTTATGATGAGTTACTAAGAACGAACTATTTGTGATTGAGAGTGAGCCCCTCTTTCCTGAGACTTAGTCTAAATGGTGACCGTCTTTCCTGAGACTTTGCCTTCAGCTTACCATCAGGAAAGGTGAAGTCAACGGGACATCTCAAGAAAGAATGTCACCAACACAAACACGGTCGTACAGTAAAATAGTAGTGGCGCTCAGCTTGACGGCCTCATCAGATGCTTTTTCACGTCCCGCTTAAAGGACCCGGGACGGTAGGAAGAAATAAACACGTCCGCTAGTTCCAAAACTTAATGGTCCAGCAGAGGAGAGACTCACCGAACCGCTTGGTTCTTGATGGAATATTCTGCACCGTATGCGGATGACATCTTAGCCCTGCACGTGTTGTCCTGTGTAGGAAAGGAGAGGGTCGGATTAATTGGAACAGCTCATCAGAACTTTCACCATGGTAAAGTTGTCTCAGAATAACTATATCGACAAAGTTTATCGAGTTTTCCCCCACACTAGCATAAAGCAAAGAGGCGCTGTCGAGAGGAATCTGACTTGTAAACCTAATATAACGCCTCCTCTGTGCTTGAACTGATTCATATCTATTATAACCTCTGCCATAGCTACTATATTACTCATTTTTTATGCCACTTAGGTGGCAAACAAGCACGCGGCCCGACAGATGGAAAGTTACCGTGGCGTATGAACGTGTGCATCACCAGAGGTATCAAATACAGTAAGGGATACTATTTGACTCATTTTAACCATATAACACTAGTAATCTCCTGACGGACGGACGCTAACGTTCCGAATTCCTATAAATATAAATAAATAAATAAATATTCTAGGATAATCTTATCTTATCTTATCTTATGTTATTGGGGTGCGTGCTCTGGAGCTTTCGCGGATACTTCGACCCTATTGGATCCTTTGTGTCGACCCCATCCTGGCTCCTAGGTTAGAGGAGGGATAGCCCTCTCTATCAGGGTGGCCACTCCTCTTAATCGCAGGTGCATGTAATCCTCTGGTTTGGGGTATCCCGTCCCGAGTAGATCCATTCGATGTCTTCCTAAGGCGTGGCACTCGCACAGTATGTGCTTCATCGTTTCCACGTCCTCCTTGCAGTGTCTGCATGTTTCTTCATTTATAGGATAATCTACTCAACGTCACCTAGACCCATGGTAAGCATATTTTAACTAGCTTGTGTTATGAGTTCTAGAATGAAAGTAAAGTAAGATTGAAATATTTAAGCACCAATTTTTAGAGGTTGTAGAAGTTTGAACGTAATTGTTTTTAGGACACGTCAATTTGACTTCACCCCGCCTGATGGTAAGCTTCTTCACCACCAAACATCTTTACGAATTTTCACATTCGTTATATTAGTAGGATTAATTAGTAGTACAAACTATAAAGCTTTTAACAGTGAACAAGTGATTCATCCCATCTCGTAACACTTCACCCGATTGAGTGTTAATTGCACCCTTGGGGGTTAAGATTTATAAGTACAAATCACCCCATTTGGTGGGTGAACTAGTGTGCAATCTGTCTGCACAACATTTTTGGGTAGCCATTGATCACTAATAGGTTCACCATTTATTTTATTACTTATTTTTACCCGACTATTGCAAAGCCAAAGGAGGGTTATGATTTTGACTGGCTATGAATGTATGTATGAAGGTTCATCGGTTCATCATCAAATAGAATATTCCTAGCGGCGTCTTAATCGTTCGCTGATTATAGGCTATATGAAGCCTATGGCAGTCGTTACGGGTAATTGGAGCCCTCAAAATCAAAAGTCCAACCAGTCTAATTTGGAAGTTCGATAAAGCCATTGATCATTGGACCATTGGTTCTGGAGGTCAGATGGCAGTCGCTTCACGGAAAATATTGAAGTTCAGCCGCATCACAGTTAGACTGGGAACCCGACCCCAACTGAGTTGCGAAAAGGTTCAGGGAATGATGATGATCTGTCACTTTTTTTGTGCCTTAAAAAGGACATAGGTCATGTTTCATCGCGATGGGCCGACATCCACAGGGACGGAGTCATGTGAACAGCTAGTTCATAAGGTATTTTACAAACAGAACTTATGTTCTATAATAGAAACCTACCGTGAAATTTAACCGTACGCAATAGTTTAAACACGTACATCTATATCAAAATGTGCCGATTGCGGTCGCGAGGCCTCACCACCGCTGCCAGTCGCCGCCACGAGGGATTACCATTTCCATTGTGGTCACTACTAACTACAATGCAATTATAGTCAGTAGGGAACGTCACTTCCCAAAATGGTTGACTGCGAAATTGTTTTAGCTTACTAGTAATTATCATTTCCATTATTTTCTTAGCCTATTCCCAAATCAGTTGAGGTCTATCAAGTTTAACTAAGATGTGGTTAAACTGTGCGGTTGATATTTCCCGTGAAGGGACTGCCATCGGACCTCCATAACCAAATTGGCGATATCAAAGTTCTGTTGTTAGGCTACTACGAACGACTGCCATAGATGTTCGTATGGCAACCGGGACCGACCGATAATTAGAATTAAAAACTGAGTAAATATATACATATGTATTTTTTGTAGTAGTACTAAAGATACAAAAGTGTGTCATTTGTACAACCAGTTGTACTTCTTGGTAGTACTACTGGCACGGAGGGATTTTTTTGTTTGTAATTGATGTAATATTTTGAAACTAATAATTTTTACCTTACTAATAAAGTGTGATTTCGTAGCCGACCGCATACGACATTTGCGAGAGCGTGCAGCAAATACAGTGTACCTGCTGCACGCGGAAACCTACCTTTAGAAAGTTATTCTATTCAGAAGTAACCTAAGAACATACTGGGGCTCTGTTTTTAATATTTGCAGTGAATCAAGGTTTATGCAGGAGAAACCACCGGGTAATGTTAGTCGTATAGTTATGAACTGTCAGGTGAAACGGGTAATAGGTTCTATTCTTCTTCTTTCGTTGAAACGACGGCATTTTTGAGTTGCCATCGTTGTGTAGTAATTTGTTTCACGGCAGCGCCGCTACTCACGGAGAGGGCCCAAGCATAAGTTTCGCTCTTCTGGAAGGCTTATTCCGTCCCCGAGTTTAAGTAGAGAAAAAAAAAGGTTAGTACAAGAAAATATTAGAATAGACGTATAAACCGGCCAAACACACATAACTTTTCCTTTTACCGCTTTCTGGTAAAACACATAATAAATGGAGATAAAATCAAACGAAATTAGTTTTATTTTCACATATAATATTCGCGTATATACTCGACCATACGTTCAACAAATTATATTATAGTTATTTTATGTTATGCCCTTGCTATCAACAGGGAGAGATATGTACATAGATACCGTCAGCGATGGAGTTTCTAGACGTTTTATGATGTAATTCTAGAGTGACTTCGAAAAGTGTAACACCGAATACCACGACCCCGTAAGTTTGCTAATACGAATCACTTAACAATGAATGCAAGCATTGCACGCCACCTAGAAAAACTTAGCACCGAAGTCAAGATTACCCTTTTAACACTAGATGTTGTTAAATGTATGACATAATATTTTTTAAAATACGTTCGAATTTCCGTGAATATTTACATCATATGAATATTTTTATGCTTCTTTCTTTTTCATACAACTTAAGTGTCAGACAAGCACACGATCCAACAGCGTGGTCTACAGATTTAGCAATACTAAGGGCGTCACACTCGAATTACCGGTCCTGTAGAGGGAGGAAGGAGGTGTGAGGATTTAGAGAGTATCTGAACTGTTAGCGCAGGAAACAAAAGGATTTAGGATTTCAAACCACCACACGATAGAGTATTTAACTGAAATAAATAAATTTATTATAGGACAATCTACACAACGTCACCTAGACCCATGGTACGCATAGTTTAACTAGCTTGTGTTACGGGTTCTAGAATTCGAATAAACATACATAGTAAGTAAGTAAATACTATATTTTTCATATATAGAAACACCCAGACCAATGCAGATTTTCATATCAAGCACACAAATATTTGCACTGAGGTGCGTTCACTACCGCTACGCCACGGAGGTCATCGGCAAAAAAAATGCAATATTCTCTTTCACTACACATATTTGCACTATTCAATACTTAACTATGACGTCACGACTTTTGCGGCTTTGTATGGATCGTTTTTGAATGACTCACAAAATCAAAATATCTTTGTAAAACTATTTGTCACAAAAGCATTTCAAATCCAAAAATGTTAATTTTTCGACGGGATTCGAACCTGCAATCTTTCCCTTACAAAGGGAATGCTCTGACTGCTAAACATTTCTTTTTCATATCTAAACTAGATTCTAGAACAGTCAGCATATAATTGCTTTACAAAATTTTCATTACACAAAAGCATTTCACTGAAGCAGTTCATTATATTATGATGAAATTGAAATTTCGCGATAGTAAATAATTTTTTTTTTATTTGTGGCTCGTCAATTCAACTTCACCTCGCCTGCTGCTGAAGGCAAAACCTCATGAAAGAGGGTCACCATTGCAAACACGTTCAGTGCTACAATGGTGGCGCTCAGCTTGACGGCCTCATCAGATGCTTTTTCACGCCCCGCGTAAAGGACCCGGGACTGTAGGAAGAAGGAAACACGTGTGCCGATAATCACGATTATCACATCCCTAATAATAGTTCCCCATCTACAAGCCCATTATAATCCACATCACTAATAAAACCACAGAAACAAAATTATGACAAAAACAATTACACATATGGCAATGTTTTAATCAAACATTATGACAACGGAAACGCCTCGCTTTTTGTCTTCCCAAATCCTAGATAAAGCGGTCCACTCATCATTTCTAAGCTAACCTTAATTCTTTCCGCATCATTAACGTATACAATAGAATTAGTTGGGTGATGAATGGCCGGCATTAGCGGGCATCCTACCCTAATTGTGTGTTTAGATGTTAATAAGAATGTTCGTTTTTGATTTAATTTTGGCACCAATAAAATAATTTAAATGAGTTGATGACCTTTATTGCATGGCGGTAGAACGTGTGACAGCTACAACGGAGGTCGCAAGTTCGATTATCGGCTATTATAAAATTCTGGATTATTTGGATGATTAACAAGCCTTTTTTTCGTGCGAAAAGCATCTCCCGCCGGATCCGGTTGGGGAGGTTATGTCGGACTCGAGTCTTTGGGTCTTTAGTTGCTGGAGGTGAGGTAGTAAGCCCTCTCTTTCAAGATGAACCTCTTTGGGACCACAGTGTCCCCGTCTAGCCCCCGGGTATGGAGAGGTGCATTTTGCGCCGCCGTCGCGGCCTGCTGCTGCTAGGGTGACAGGCGGCTTTATCTATCACCCCCAGGCCCGCGCTCATGGAGGATGGAGGTCATTCTGTGACCTACGACATTCGACTCACCTCCGTTCAGATGATTAAAACGCCTGGAAATGAGATGCGTTTCCCTGTAAGGGAAATATCGCGGGTTCGAACCCCGTCGAAGCATTCACCTTTTCCGATCTAAGTTTGATTTGAACAGACCAAATACTAATTGCCTAAAAAAATCAGAATTATTTGATATATACCATATTAATTAAAATTTATTTAAGTATATAAATAAATTTTAATTAATATGGTGTATATAAATAGGACTACCAGCTTCAAATACAATATAATCACATACATATAACATATTCATACAATAAATACGACAATGAGATTACGTCTTACAAATAGATCCTTCATTAGTGTACCACAACCAATTAACGGCATAAGGACTCGGCTTATTCTGGTTACTCGCTTTGAGTGCTTACGTACATATTGTTATCATATTAATTGATATAACAAACATATATTTATCTATATGAAGGGTTAATTTGTATGTGACGTTATACTACATTATCGTCGAAATATATATAATCTTGTTCGTTTTCATGACATATTTAGTAGCAGAACCGATGTCGCCAAACTCACACATACAACCGTTAATAATTATGTTGCATTACTAATAAACAATTGCTTTAATGTCAAATTAGCTCAAATCATACATACTGCAAATTGAAAACACGCTTTAACCATTCAAAATAAAGGTTACTTTGCTATAGATAAAAAGTATTTATGGCGTTTCATACTTTGAATCGAACAAGGTTGAATATTTACGAAATAGTTGGGACGTATATTAGTGAATTCTTTGAAAGTTATTTAAAACTCTAACTTCTTACAATAAGGAATACATTATTTTATTTATTAACTAGCTGTTGCCAGCGGCCCTACCCGCATCCACTCCATTAAAACCTTCCGTAGAGTTCAAGGAACAAATAAAAAAATAATTACTCGAATTGGTCCAGCCGTCTTCGAGTTACGCGCTTACCAACATATTTCGCGATTTTGATAAATATGGACTATCGAATTTATCCTTCGTTGCGTAAAATTGCCCAGCAATGACTCGCTTAATACATGTAAACCATCCTCCGTGGTGTGGCGGTAGTGTATGCGACGGCTACGCACGGGTGCGATCCCCGCTCAGTGCAAAAGGTTGTATGCATGAATATGGCTGTTTGCACTGGTCTGGTCGTGCCTCGGAGAGCACGTTAAGCCGTCGGTCCTGGTTGCCATACAAACATCTATAGCAGTCGTTACGGGTAGTTGGAGCCCTCAAAAGTCCAACCAGTCTGACTTAGAACTTCGATATCGCCATTGGTCATTGGACCATTGGTTGTGGAGGCCAGATGGCAGTCGCATCACGGAAAATATCGAAGTTCAGCCGCATCACAGTTAGACTAGAAGGCCGACCCCGACTGAGTTGGGAAAAGGTTCAGAGAATGATGATGACATGTAAACCATAACTCCTTCACCCGTTGCGGTAACTGTACAACAGTTTAAATAATTATTGAGTCCCCATCTCAGAAAAGTTTCAACTTAAAGCGTTAAACAAAAAAGTACTAAACTAAACGTACAAAGTCGTGTTCACCTTTGAGCCCGCAATAACTTTGGAGCTATAGAAATCCTTTGAAATTGGCTTATTCTGGATAGTAGAAACGAGATAGCTTGTTTCATTAGATTCTTGGAATAAGTATGCACTGAGTAGCAGTTTCTTACAGAGTTGTCCACGGCGATGGCGCAAAGTGCCACCCTATACCCAGGGGCTAGATGGGGACACCATGGTTCCCACATTGGGACACTCAATAGAGATGTCCCCAGGTCTGCCGGGGTGCGAGAGATATGTCTTGTATAATCTCACCTCCGGCAATCAAGGACCCATGGGTGCGTTTTAGTCGGTTCGAGTTCGACATAATCACCTCCATCGGTTTCGGTGGAGCTGGTATCCGTGGGGAAATTGCGCACGATAAAAAAAGTATCTTACAGAGTAAAAACATCGGTTAAGAGTTAAGGAGTCGACCTTGCGATCGAGAAGTACCAGGTTCTGTGGACTGGGACAACGTGGTTCCTACACAAGAGATGGCCGGGGTCTGCCGGGGTGCGAGGGATATGTTGGTTACTATCTCACCTCCGGTAACTGAAGACCGAAAGACGGCGTGCGTTTTAGTCGCTTCGAGTCCGACATAACCTTCCCGACCGGTTCTGGTGGGGGGTATCCATGGGGATTTTTCGCACTATAAAGAAAAGGTTTTGTAGCAGTTTAGCTAATTCAAGATATTCAATTTTGAAGAGTTTTTTAGACAATTTTCAAAACACAATTTAGACCCATGGTAAGCATAACTTAACTAGCTTTGTTCTGGATCCCAGAGTGCAGATATTTTGAAGAGATTTTTTAGACAATTTTCAAAACACCATTTAGACCCATGATAAATATAACTTAACTAGCTTGCGTTCTGGATCCCAAAGTGCAAATATGCATACATTACTTAAATCCTTTTTATTCAATAAAAATACATACACAATAAATTTAGATACACTTAGTTGAGTCGAAATTTAACCCCGCCACGCCCTAGAAGAGGTAAAATCCTATAAAATATAAATCAAAGTCAAATTACAAGTAAATTAATCAGATATTATTTCGCAAATGTTTAAACCGGGGGGCAAACAATTCCCAAAGGAAATGTTACCATGTAAAAAATAATTTAATACAATAAGCATATTATTCAGATTTTCGAGTTAGACTTGATTAAATTTAACCCCATTTGGTCCCAATCGTTTGCACATGGGAGTTGCTCCTTCATTATTCATGTAACTGTAGAAGAACCCACGGCTAGTGCAACCTGGACCTCGATTCAACTAATTGTCAACCATTGACAAAGAATTGAGATCACAAAAAATTCATTTAATTTTGCACTCTACACTAATACAGTTAAAGTTCAAAATTAAATGAGTGTGTGAAACGATGTAATAAATACTTTTTGATTTCAATTTGAACATTAAATGAATGAGTACGAAGTCGAAAATGCCATGGCAAGTTTTGTGATATCAGTCGTGTGACTATGGATAAAAATTAGTCCTGGTCAAAACGTCAAGCAAAATAAAAGGTACATTTATAGTATTTACCATATGATCACTTTAATATTCGCGTTTCATTAACCATTATATTTAAAAGGGAACAAATTAAAAATAAATTAAACACACACATCAGTGGGCAACATCGTACGTGTTGAGCAACGTTGCCTAACCTGTTGAGCAACAATTGTTGCGCGTCAAATGTCGCCTAAAATACAAGGTTAAAGCCTCGGAAAGAATGAAAAAGTTGTTAGGATAAGCATCTTTTTATTTAATTGATGACAACGGGGGTATAAAAGCAATCTCTTACTGAGTTACCTGGAAACTGCGTACGTTTTTAGTCGGTTCAATTCTGAAACAGTCACCCACGCTAGCGGGTAGATATCTGTGGGGATTACCGCGTGAAATAAAGGCATTATTTAGTAACCTAATAATTTTGTTAAGGAAAAATATTTTTTTAATCTAAGTAAAAATATTTAGAGGTAAGGTAAACCACATCTGAATAAACCTCCAAGCCTGCACAACCTCTGCATACGAACTAACAGGACAACTTTAATATATGCATTTTGCGCCCCGGGTGCACTCCACAACACACTAGTGTATATACACATATATATATTATACATACACAATTTATGTATGTATATTTATGCATGAGGCCTCTTTGAAAGCTTTTAGAAATTTTGAATAACGTTTTGGTATTTTGTATCTGTGAACGCAAAACCTAGTGATCTTTTTGTGATCTGTGGGTATTGGCATGTCTGTTCGTTAGTGGTGAACGCAAAACTAGTGATCTTTTTGTGAGGCTTGCGTTTGACCGCTCTCACACCTGGGGGCCTAGCCAAAAGTGGGGGCCAAAAGGGGAATGACATTTGAGGTCGGAATCGGATCATATGACATTCAACATCGGTTCAGTGAGTCTTTTCTCTGCCGCACCATTAAGTCCTGGAATTCCTTCTTCCTACAGTCCCGGGTCCTTTAAGCGGGGCGTGAAAAACAATCTGATGAGGCCGTCAAGCTGAGCGCCACCATTGTAGCACTGAACGTGTTTGCAATGGTGACCCTCTTTCATGAGACTTTGCCTTCAGCTCAACATCAGGCGAGGTGAAGTCAAATTAACGTGCCATAAATTAAAAAAAAAATGTCACTCCATATTTTCAGAGCGATGACGAATGTAGATTCGGAACGAAAGCATTTTGACTAGACACCCTGGTGGTAAGCGATGATGCGGTCGACATTGGAGCACGCTTGCCTAGAACTAACCTATTCACTCTAGTCTTGAAGACTTTCAAGTTATAACTAGCTATCCGGAAACACAGACTCTATCTATACAGATATTATTTTGATGCCGTTTATGTCTGATGTCTTTTTTCCGTTCGGTATTCCCCGTTCGGAACCGACTAAAACCGAATGGCCGTCTTGGGCCATCAGTTGCCGAGGTCACAGTAGTCTCTGGCATACGCCTCAAGCCCCAGCGTAAAATTTCACGTTTTTTATATCGCTATCAATTAAGTTGGATCTGAGATATGGACAGAAGTCGTGTTAACCGATACTACATGGGCAGAGGGAAGAGTACTTTATATACAAAACCACTATTATTTGCCTTATTTTTTGTTCTATTTTTTGTTCTCGCGTTTGACCCCTGTCTTTCATTTGCTGGTACCTCCCCTTTCCTACACAGGACAACACAAGGCAGGGCTCAGATGTCACCCGCATACCGTGCAGAATATTTCGTCAAGAACCAAACGGTTCTGTGACTCTTTTCTCTGCCGCACCATTACGCCCTGGAATTCCTTGCCGCCGCACGTGTTTCCTTCTTCCTACAGTCCTTTAAGCGGGGCGTGAAAAAGCATCTGATGAGGCCGTCAAGCCGAGCGCTACCATTGTAGCACTGAACGTGTTTGCAATGGTGACCCTCTTTCATGAGACTTTGCCTACAGCTTAATATCAGGCGAGGTGAAATAAAAAAAAGTAACCTATTCACTCTAGTCTTGAAGACTTTAACGTTATAGCTATCTGTAAACACAATAGTCCACAGACTTTGCCACACAAAAATTAAAAACTTTAACACATCGGCAAACAATCTGCCATGTTCAAACGCTTCCAACACACGACGTGAGTGCTAGCTAGTCGTATGAACACAAAAATACCCGCGCGAGATACTCGCTTTAGTTCACACGTGCCTTCGCATAACGGGGTCCCACTATATAGACACTAGAAGCGACTCCTTTTTTTTATACAACTTAGGTCGCAGACAAGCACGCGGCCCACCTGATGGTAAGTGGTTACCGTGGCCTATGGGCGAGTGTAACACAAAACCTCTCTAATGAGCTCTGGCTACCCTACTCACTACCGAAAACACAACACAAGGTTATTAAACGGCGATATTCTGTTGGGTGTATGTACTTCCCCAGTCGGACTGCTCTCTACTCGAGCGCAGTTTCAACCAAATCGTTTATATGAATTGTGAAGAAACAATATGGCATGAATGAATCCTGGATGCGATAAAAACGAGGAGACGTCTACGACTTATTCGTCTTCTCTTCTTCTGTCGAGTTAACGGCATTTCCTTGAATTGCCATCATTCGTTCTCTAAACCTTTTCCGAACTTAGTTGGAGGCAGCTTTCCTTTGTTGGTTGGTCCGGCTTCAAATTGTTGTTTATTTTATGGCAGTGCCGCTACTTACGGAGAGGGCCCGAGCATAGGTTTCGCTCTTCGGGAAGGCTAACTACGTCCCCTCATTCGTGTGAAGATGAAGAAATAAAACTCACTACTCCATCTCATCGAATGAACTGAAGACATAAAAGGGAACTGTAACATACTAGATGCAGTGGCGTACATTGGGAGAGGTTTATGTGCAGCAGATGACTGCAATGGCTTATGTAATTGATTGAAGTATACAAAAAAGAAAATAAATGATGGTTGTGGGTTACAGGATTAGAATTATACGCAGATGAATGGATTCTACAATCAGATCCAAAGTACTTTTTAATAATAATAAGAAAAAGAATCTTTATTTTCGAGAATATGTTTAGTTACAGCTGTTGGGGTGATTTAGAAAATGCATCATATTCTGCGATTTGTGGCGTGCAAATACTATATATGTATCAGTAGTTATTCAAACTAAATTTAAAATCATTAGCTGATCATAGGTTAAATTCTATTTCGTCAGATTTTCCGTTCAATAAGCAACCAAATAAAGACACATCTAGGTACTGCAACTCCTTGTACCTCATCCTCATAATAATGGATAAACAATAATTTAAATATTATCTCTGTTGACGTTGTTTAAGCTCAGTTTAAAGCGACTTTTACATGAATTACACAATGGGCCACGTCTTATGATAGGTGTTTGTGGTAAAACGACCGAAGTGGACGATTTAGGTCAGTTTAATACAGTGCCAGATTCGTGTGGTCCGTTTCTGTTTAAAGATGTTTATTTGTCATAAAAACAATACACAGTTCACTTAGAATGAGATAGATTATCATCATTCATATTATCATATTAAACATAACATAGTATAAACTCACGCCTATAATCCCCGAAGGGGTAGGCAGAGGTGCTAGCATCCACATTTCGCCAGTTTATGCTTAGGTCCCAATTTAATAGGTGGCGAGCCTATTGCCATTAACCGGGCACTTATAATCTTGCGATAAACACGCACATAACTTCGAAAAGCATCGAAAAGTTATTGGTGTGTGCTATGGTAATACCTGAGATATAATATGCCATTGTTTCTTATAAAGTTTGTGAATTTTAATGATGATAACAGTTGCAAATACCTCTGCCTAACCCACTCCGTATATAAAGGCATAATATACATATTTTACACGTCCATTTATTCACCGACTTTTACGCGGACGTTAATTGTAAAGCAACTGAAAGTGTTCGCTGTTTTTTTTCCAATTAGGGTAAAACTGGCACATTTCGTTATTACATTGTTCTCCTTTCGGGGTGGTGGTCCAACTATGTCCAATCAGTTGGACAACGGGCCTCCAATAGAGGGACTATGGCACCTTATGTTTTTTTTTAATATATGTCATGTCAATTTGACTTCACCTAGCCTGATGTTAAGCTGAAGGCGAAGTCTTATGAAAGAGGGTCACCATTGCAAACACGTTCAGTGCTACAATGGTGGCGCTCAGCTTGACGGCCTCATCAAATGCTTTTTCACGCCCCGCTTGAAGGACCCGTGACTGTAGGAAGAAGGAACGCGCGACGGTTTTTTATACCACTTAAGTGCCAGACTTGCACACGGGCCTGAGCGGAGGCGACTCGGACGTTATGTATAATGTATAATGTATAATGTTTGCAACACCATGTTACACCAGGTTACCCTGTAGAAACCCACGTTGAAGAACCCCATACTGTAGTCTCTTGGGAAAACCACGGTTTATTCCCCCCAATCCGCCTTAAAACATCCCTCCGCCAAATGAGTTTGCCCCTTTAAACATTTGCCGTTATATAGCATTTCAACAAACATTTACAAGTTAATTTACAATAGAAACATCTCAACTAGAACTCCAATATTGAGCACAGAGTCTATAGACCGAACAAACTCCTTATCAAAGACAAAAATAGCATTCAAAGATTGATCTACAGATTTTGTTCTGATGTCGCAACTTCCGGTACAAAAGCCGGATATTACAAAGTGTTCCCTAATAAATTATAAGGCGGAAAAGGGGTGAAAATCTCCCTTCCTGGAAGGGTTAATTATGTTTTGTTTAGGGGGTGAAATGGTGAATGTTATCTTTTTACGGTTGTTCTTGCATCTTATCAAGTTATTATTACGTTCTATGGTTCGTTTGGAGAACTGGATTTGAATTTAATTTGGTAGATATTGTTTTTAGAACGGGCAATAATATTTTTTATTATTACCGCCAAGCTACCAACCGAGTTGCCAGAATCGTCCTAAATTTTCCCGTGGGTTGAAAATATAGGGTTTATTAGAGTTTCTTATGTAAAGGGTAAAAACTTAATTAATTTGACGGAGGTAGGATCATCATCATTCCCTTAACCTATTCCCAACTCAGTTGGGGTCGGGTTTCCAGTCTAACTGTGATGCGGCTGAACTTCGATATTTTCCGTGAAGCGACTGCCACTGGCCTCCACAACCAATGGTCTAATGACCAATGGCTATATCGAAGTTCCAAGTTAGACTGGTTGAATTTCCCGTAACGACTGCCATAGATGTTTGTATGGCAACCGGTACCGATGTCCCTCCAACACAAAGGGAGGATCCTCCGACCAGGCAAGGTGATCACGCCTTTCAGAGGTAGAATATGACGTCTTAATTGAGCAGTCCGACTGGGGAATTACCTCCACCGTACAGAATACCGCGACTAATGTGGCTTGTGTTGTATTTCCGGCTGTGAGTAGAGTGGCCAAAACTCATTGGAAAGTTTTTATCATTTTATATGCCACTCAGGTGGTAGACAAGCACGCGGTTCACCTGATGGAAAGTAGTTACCGACTTACCGTGGTCTATGGACGTTTGCAACACCAGCAACATTCCTGCTGCCGATCATATAGAGAAGAGGAGGTAAGGGAACGGGGGAAAGGTTAAGAGAGACTCTATGCTGTCAGGGCAGAAGACTAAGCAGGGTTTTTAGATCTTCCCACTGATAACATAAAACCTCTCCAGTGAGCTCTGACTACCCTACTCGCCGCCGGAAACACAACTACAATAGAAAGAAAGAAAGAAAATATATTTATTCTAGGTAGACATTTAAGATACACAGTACAGACTGAGACGAAGGTGTTAAACAAATCGGTGACGCAATTTCGTTTTTTGTGTACCTCACGCGCCAACCGAAAATCTTCTGGCTCAGCATATAGCTTGACAGCTATCTAGACAGCTGTCAGGCGCTGGTTTTCAGCTAGAGCTACGTGGTGAAGGTGATGCAGGAATGAAAATAAGTTGCACTCATGCATCCCTAAACAGACAATAAAATCATAATAGTTATTAGATTATGATGTAAACGTTTTTTCTTTATTCTTCTCGACCATAACGAAGGTCGTGATGGCCGGTCGTGACCCACAGCATCCATTTCTGGTATGACACAATCTGTTATTCTTAAAAATTGTTATCTTTAAAATCTATTTCGTGTTAAAGTTAAAAGTTTTATTCTTGTTTAATTTATTTTAATATTATAAAGAGTGCAGTCGGAGAAGGGATTCGTCTATAATTATTTAATTATTTAACTAAAAAAAGTTATGTCACAAAGCCTATTATAAAATCTAGGATTGTTTTTCACCTCCGACAATCAAAGACCCATGGACGGCGTGCGTTTTAGTCGTTTCGAGTCCGACATAACCTCCCTCATCGGCTCCGGTGGGATAGGTAACCATGGGGATTTCGAGCACGAGAAAATAAAGGACTATTTGGATGAGAAACCAGCTAAACAACTTGCTACTTAAACAAACTTCTGTATTTAGACTAAGTAAATATTTGAAAATAGACCAAAAAAAAAGTCCGCTAGATTTCTTGCCGGAGTTTTCTCCGGCCGGGGCCGCATTTCGAACCGGTGATCCATTTGCTCACTAAATTATAAGATATTGTTGATATTGACGTTTTGTAGTAGTTAGTAGTCTATTCAGAATAAATTAATTTTGAATTTTGAATACGTTGTAAGGAATAATCCCTGAAACAGTCATCATCATCATCATCATTTCAGCCATAGGACGTCCACTGCTGAACATAGGTCTCCCCCATTGACCTCCAATCCGACCGGTTGGAGGAAGTATGAATCCAACGGGTACCCGCGCCTCTGACTAGGATGTCGTCACCTTGTCTGCCAGAACGTGGTCTCTATTTGGAAACCTTTAGTGTCTCACGAATTTGTTCTTCTTGCTATTATGTGCCCCTTCCACTTCAACTTCAGCTTGCTAACCCGGTGGGCCATGTTGGTTCATCTATCCATCCAACCATTCATCTATCAGTAAAAAGAGCTATCTACCCTCAAAATAAGCATGGCATTGCATAATTTAATACACTAATACACTATGGTCTTGCGTCTAAAAACCGCGGTAGCCTAGTGGTATGGGTAATGGACTGCTGAGACGAGGACTCGGGTTCGATCCCAGGTTTACCATGGCACACACTAATGACTTTGCGATGCTTTTCGAAGTTATGTGTGTATTTATCGCAGGTTTATAAGTGCCCCGTTAATGGCAATAGGCTCGCCACCTATTAGGTATATTGGGACATAAACATAAACAGGTAAAATGTGTGTGCTAGCACCTCTGCCTACCCCTTCAGGGATACTGACACTGGCAACCGCTGAAAAATTTAAACAATATTCCTATAATACGACATAATAAACAAAATAGTTCATTCTCTGCCAAGTTCTCCTCAAAACAGCTTCTGTCTCCTCGCCTATAGAAAGTAAATTTCCTTATTATAAGTTTTAGAACCTTATCGCATGATGGCGGACCATTGTTCCTCTTTACTTTGCGGTCACGAGTTGAGAACTTACTTTGACATGGTACCACTACTATATCTCGAGGTCTGAACTTAACAATAGGGTACTTGGACTTGTTCATTTTATGCAGGAGAGTGAAGATAATTAATTGGCAAATTTTGTTTAGGCTTTGTTTAAGTTTCGGAGTTTGGAACTGGACATAGGACCATTTGCCGCAGTCAACAGCAATTAGGGTAGTTATAAATAGGGTACATAATTACAGGGAAGTGTCAAATTGAAGAAGATTCATGAGGGAGGTTTCAGGCGTGGTGGTTGTCGGTTCGATTCTACCGCCTTTCCCTTCGAGGTAGTAATGGTGACCCTATTTTTTTATACCACTTAGGTGGCAGACAAGCACACGGCCCACCTGATAGGAAGTGGTCACCGTGGCCTATGGACGTTTGCAACACCAAAGGCGTCACACACGTGCTGCCTACCCTGTAGAAACCTTCTATTGCCCTTCATGAAGAACCCCATATTGTAGTCGCCCCGTGAGCAGTTCTGGGTCTGCCATCGAGGCGCGTCCCCGGGTGGCGGATAGGGGATGCCCCTCAGATATGAGGGGCTCCGGTTTTAACCGGCGCGGACCAAAACCTGAAGAGGGGCGGGGAAGTGCGTTCACACTCCCTCGTCCACTCGCCCAACTCGAAACCCACACTGAGTGGGCCGAGGGTCCTGTTCACACCTTCCGCTCAGGACCACGGGGTACCGACCCCTATAAAAACCGGGGCGCGGCTAACTTTGTCAACTCGGCGGGTTAGTCGGGCCACTCTTATCCTCTCCCACCGCTTTCCTATCCCATCCTAAAACACCTACTCCTCATCCGACCAATCCTCAACCCAACCCACACCTCATTTCCCTACCCCACCGATCCAGTGGCGGTATAACCACACCCAGGCCCAGCCGGACCCCGGGGCACTAAATACCCCCGAAAAGTAGGCACCATACCTCCACCGGGCTAAGAGGTATGGTAATTCCATCACGGCGCTTCCCGCCAAGCCCAAAAAACCAACATGAGCGACGAGTCTAATAAAATACTACCCCAGGAGGGTACCACCCAAGGTGGAGAATCCCTCGCCAAGCAACCCTTGGCCAGCCCCGCGTATTCTGGGGGGGGCAACCCGCGCTCCAAGGCAGGCAATAACAGCCTCGACCTTTCCGGCCTAGCTGAGGCCATAAACACAGCACAACCCAAACCAGCACCACAATGGACTATGGTCGCGCGCAGGCGCCCTTGCAGAAAGGGAAGAGCTAACGCAGCGCCCAAAGTCCCAACAAACACAACTAACCCGGAGAGCAAACCCGAACGCAGTCGCCTGAATAGGCGCGCGAGAAGGCTAGCTCAAAGGGAACAAACACAAAACAAGCACCATACTGCACCAGCCACCGCAGCAGTGGAAACACAGCGCGAACCTGCGCCGTCCTGCTCGAAAGAGCCAGACACGGTGCAGGAGGCAAATCAGACAGGCACAACACCTTCATCAGCTTCCAGCCATCCGAGTGGCAGCAGGCCGAAGCCGAGAGGTAAACGTGGACGGCGGAACGCTGCGAAGGCTCCCACTGCTCCTGAAAAGGAGCAATCTGGTAAAAGCGAGCAAGTTTCTACGAAACGTGCTCGCCTGGACGAAACCAAGTCCCCCAGAGGTGATGCCAAACGCGCGAAAACCGACACCAAAGCTGCGAGGACGGTGAGCTACGCAGATGCGAGCAAATCGCATCTGAGAGTAGCGGTGGTCACCGTTCCTCAAAGCGACCTCTCGGCCGAACAGGCGGAACGGCTGAGGAGTGCCATCGACGATGGCATTCTTCAGACGGTCTTATCGCCGCCAACCCCTGACGCACGGGCTCCATCTTTCCGCGGTCGGCCCTTCCTACTGGAAGGCGCCCTGGCGATGTGGTGTGAAGACGAAAACGCGCTCGGCTGGCTGGAAAACGCGGTCAAAACACTTACCTCACCCATACCCAACACCACTCTGGCAGTTGTAAAACTGTCAGAGCTGAAGAAAAAACTCAGGGCTATGCTCCTCCTACACACCAAAATTACCGACGCTGCTACACTGCAACGACTCCTTCGTGCCCAGAACCCCTGGTACAAAGTTGACACGTGGCAGTGCTATAGCATGACGTTCGAGGACAAACCGGAGGGTGATCCGTCGGAGAAGATAGTCCACCTGATTCTCGGCATCCCCGAAGACCAGCGCGAGGACATCCTCAGCAGAGAGAGGCGAGTCGCACACATGAGCGGCGGTGGACATATTCGCTTTTTCTCTGCTGGAGGTCAACCAACTGCGGAAACCGACGAGGCAATGGACCACCAGGTAGGAGAGACCTCCACGCCCGTCCAATCCACCACAGCTCCCCAACAGGGTCAGAGCGTGATGGATACTGACCCGCAGCCGCAACTACACGACACGACGGCTACCAGTGACGAAGATGACGTCCTGCGTAGCCCTTAATAACAGTCGTGTCATACAAACCAATCTCCAGCACAAAAAGACAGCGACGGCCACATTACGTAGAGTGCTGGAGACAAACAGCAAGACCGTGGCCCTGATCCAAGAACCTTGGATCAGAAACAACAAAATCTGCGGTCTAACCAATATTGGTGGTAAGTTACTCAGCGACACCTCAGTTGAAAAACCGAGGACTTGCATCTACATGCCTGAGTCCATAAATGCCACTTTACTTAACCAATTCTGTTCTAGAGATCAAACAGCAGTGAAAACCCTCACTGACCAACAAACAGTCCTTGTGTTAGCCTCGGTCTACATGCCGCTGGAGGAAGAAATTCCACCCGCGCCGCTGACGGAGCTGATACAACACTGTGAACACCACAACTGGGACCTGATCATCGCGGCGGACTGCAACGCGCACCATCCGCTGTGGGGAAGTAAGGATACCAACGAAAGGGGTGAGTCATTTACTGAATACTTATTCCAAACCAACATGAACATTATAAACGTAGGAACTGAACCCACATTCGTAAGTTCACGATTTCAAACCATCATAGACATAACCTTAGCAACGCACGGGGCAACCAAAATGATAAAAAATTGGCACGTATCCAAAGAGCCATCCTTTGCTGACCACTGTCGCGTATGCTTTCAACTAAATTTCAACATAACTGACCCTGCTCCCTATCGTAATCCCCGTAAAACAGATATAGCAAGGTACAAAACCATAGTAACCAAATCACTAAACGAAGCCAGGATGAGTGACGAAACACTTGGCACCGTAAACTTAGAGAATAACATACAGCTCTTTACAAAGGCACTCGTAAGTAGTTACGAAACAACTTGTCCTCTTGTAAAACAGAAGGGTCCGACCAAAAGCTCCTGGTGGGGAAAGGAACTTGAAGGTCTACGTAGGAAACTAAGGGCACTCTTCAACAGAGCAAAAAACACCAGATCCCAGGAAGACTGGGACAACTACAAAACTTCACAAAACTACTACAAAAAACGTATCAGATTCCGAAGAACCGAGGCTTGGCGAAATTTCTGTAGCAATATAGAAACAACAAGCCAAACGGCTAGGCTAAAGAAGGTTCTGGCGAAGGATGATAGGGACCTTCTGGGATCTCTCAAAAAAGCAGACGGTACATACACCGCAACAACTGAGGAAACCAATGCAGTATTGCTGGAAACACACTTTCCCGGTTGTCAAATAACATCAAACCAAACATGGTCCGATGAAAATCGATCTTTACCATCAACTCAGGAATGGGAAACTGCAGACAAGATAGTGACGTCGGAAAAAGTAAACTGGGCAATTAACAGTTTCAATCCCTTCAAGTCCGCAGGGCTGGATGGCGTTTTCCCGGCACTCCTGCAATGGCAACCCAACCTGATAATAAAACATCTGACACCACTATATAGGGCATGCATAGCCTACAAATATATACCAAAACACTGGAGAGAAGCCAAAGTAGTATTCTTACCAAAGCCAGGTAAGGATGACTATACACAAGCAAAATCCTTCAGGCCAATCAGTCTTACATCTTTCCTCCTAAAAACCCTAGAAAGACTAGTAGACCGACATCTCAGAGATGGAGTTCTAAGAAGAAATCCTCTCCATCCCCAACAACACGCCTATAGGAAAGGCAGATCAACAGAGTCAGCACTTCATATGGTAGTCCATAAAATAGAGTCGGCTATAAACAACAAAGCATCAACACTGGCTACCTTTATTGACATTGAAGGAGCCTTCGACAAGACAATGCACAACAGCATAAACCACGCCCTGACGAAACTCAAAGCTGAACCAGTACTAGTAGACTGGATCACAGAACTGGTGAGCGCAAGGGCGGTTCGAATAGAAGCTACAACAACCACGACCAGAGCAAAAGTGGTTAGAGGATGCCCACAAGGGGGAGTCCTATCTCCGCTTCTATGGAACATAGTGGTAGACAGCCTGATAAGGTCTCTAAACGATAAAGGCTACACCACTATTGGTTATGCAGACGACTTAGTAATTCTGATAAATGGGAATGCGGAAAACATTATGTGTCAAATAATGAGAGCAGCCTTTCAGATAATAGAACAATGGTGTGAAAAACACCACTTAACAGTTAACCCACAAAAAACAGAATTAGTCCTTTTCACCAACAAAAGGAAGATTCCAGCACTACAAACACCAAAGCTATTCAACACCAGACTTACTCTCTCGACACAGGTGAAATACCTAGGCATGGTGTTGGACAACAAACTAAACTGGGCTAGCCACCTAGAAAACAAATCAAAGAGGGCGTGTATTGCATTTAATCAGTGCAGAAGACTAGTGGGTAAAAAATGGGGTCTTAACCCAAAGATTACACTCTGGCTATACACAGCAATAATCAGGCCCTCTATCACCTACGGATCGGTGGTCTGGTGGCCAAGAACAACACTGACCACGGTCAAAACAAAACTCCAAAGCCTGCAACGTCTGGCTAGCGTAGCTACTACTGGATGTATGAAAACAACTCCATCTGCTGCCTTGGAATATCTACTCAATCTAAGACCTCTAGATCTAGTCATCCAAGAGGAGGCAAAAGCAGCAGCCCTAAGACTAAAGACTCACGGACTGTGGAAACAAAACTTCGAAACCACGCACACCAAAATCCTAAGGCTCGCTATAGAAGAAGTCCCACTTCTACAAGCACCAACGGACAAAACAACATGTCACTATATCTTCGACAGAAGATACAATGTACAGCTCAAAGCCGAACCAGTAGATATCTCAAAAGTGAATGAGGTCAGAATTTACACAGACGGCTCAAAGACAGAAAAAGGGACAGGAGCCGGTGTATTCTCAAACGACCTCAACATTAAGATATCCACAACACTAGACAAACTTAACACAATCTTCCAAGCAGAATGTTTGGGCATCACCAGAGCCGCACAGGCAGTAGCAGCCAGAAGTGTGAAAAACCTCAGTATAAGGATCATTTCTGACAGCGCATCAGTCCTGCAGGCCTTAAGCAAAAGCACGATTAACTCTGCCCTAATCTTAGAGTGCCACGAGGCACTACAGCTGATTGCGAACACCAATAAGGTCACTTTGCAATGGATTAAGGGACACAGCAACTCACTAGGAAACGACGCAGCGGACGAACTAGCCAAACGAGGATCAGACACAATGGTACACGGACCGACACCACTACTACCAATACCTCAGGCTCAAGTAAGGTCATGGCTACGCGAAAAAACCGAAGAAACTCACCTTAAAGAGTGGACAAACGATGATGGGTGCAAGCAAACCAAACAATCGGTCCCAGTAACATCCAAAAGGTTTGCCCGCAACCTCATCAGATTGAATAGGGACAACATACGTAAAATCACAGGTATAGTTACGGGTCACTGCTCCCTAAACAAACATCTGTTCACCATAGGTGTAACCGACAGCCCCCGATGCAGAGGATGCATGGAGGCGGAAGAAACGCCACAACACGTCATTATGGAATGTAATAGTGTGGCGCATCAACGGGCACAACTGCTCCAATCACCGGCAACGCTTCCGGAAGCCTGCAGAAGTTTCTCTAAGCTTCTGGCTTTCTGGGAGGAACTGGGATGGTTGGAGTAAGCGGGGAGAAGCACCACCTCACGCACAATGGCCCAATCAAGAGGCTAAGTGCGGTAAACCCCAGTACAAACAACAACAACAACATTGTAGTCGCTTGGGAAAACCACGGCCTTCAGCTTACCATCAGGTGAGGTGAAGTAAAATTGATGTGGCCTAGATGAAAAAAAACATATAACACTAGTATTCTATGTATCCTGACGGTCCGCATCACTTTATGGAAGTAAAGTAAGATTGAAATGATATTACTTTTAATAATGGTGCTAGGGCAATACCAGTAAATAGATAGGGTCTATCTGCAATACTTTGATACTCCAAAGGGGAGTGGAGGTCAGGTGAATGAAACTGCGACCACAGCAAGGTGATAATAAAATAGTAAATAGGTACGAGTCTATCAAAACAATGATATAGAGCAATGTGTTGAGAAAAAAAATGTCTCCCATACACACAATAGTAATACACACATTACATTCATAGTTATAAAACATGAATAGTATAATAATATAAGTATTAAAACACTTAATGGGTTGCCACAATTGATATTTATTTTATTAGAGGGTAACATTCACTGATAATTAATTCGTCACACTGGGTTTAGGGTACCGCACTGATGTACCTTAAAACCCTTTGCAGAATGCTTACTGTGAGCTATTAAAAGAACGTATTCCCACACTCAAACTGCGAAATGCGTGGCGTGCTGTGGTGGTGAAAAAGGCAATATAATGTATATTATATAATAAATGAAGACCACGGTAGCCTAGTAGTATGGGTAATGGACTGCTGAGACGAGGTCTCGGGTTCGATCCCAGGTTTTACCATGGCACACCCCAATGACTTTTCGATGCTTTTCGAAGTTATGTGTGTATTTATTGCAGATTTATAAGTGCCCGGTTAATGGCAATAGGCTCGCCACCTATCACATTGGGACCTAAACATAAACTGGCAAAATGTGGGTGCTAGCACCTATGCCTACCACTTCAGGGATATAAGCGTGAGTTTATGTTATGTTATGTAATATCTCATCTTAGGACGAACAAAAATGAACATGGCTATTTGCACTGGTTTAGTCGTGCCTCGGAGAACACGTTAAGCCGTCGGTGCCGTTTGCCATACAAATATCTATGGCAAACATTACGGGTAGATGGAGCCCTCAAAAGTCCGACTAGCATAACTACAGAACTTCGAAATCGCCAATTTGGTTGTGGAGGTCCGATGGCAGTCGGTTCACCGAAAATATCGAAGTTCAGCCGCATCTTAGTTAGACTAGAATGCCGATCCCAACTGAGTTGGGAATAGGCTCAGGGAATGATGATGGGCTTAGGCAGCCGCTGCCTCCTTCTGCAAGCAAGTAATGCTCGAAAAGGAGGAGGCGGAGAAGACTCCGCGCCCGCACTGCCCGCGATGAGCGGAGGCGACTTGGACGTCAGAGGTCGCAGAATGACCTCCGTCATGAACGCGGGCCTGGGGGTGACGGATAATTGTGGCGGAGGTGGTATCCGTGGGGATTCCGCGCACGATAAAAATAAGGGAATGATGATGGGGACGAATAAAAATTACTACGGAACCCAATAGAACCAAGATCAACTACGTGCGATAATATTTTATAAGAGATGTATACCCGTAAAAAATACGGCAGTACCTTCATCCGGTACCTACCTGTTATTTGCCCTTGTAATATTGAAGACCACACACTTAAAATTTCATCATTCTTGATAGATTACAACAAAACTATTACAATTCCGACTCTATCTGCACGACAGCTGTGCGAATTATTTTCTTTTTTTTTAGGACACGTCAATTTTACTTCACCCCGCCTGATGGTAAGCTCAAGGCAAAGTCTCAGGAACGAAGGACACCATTACAAACACGTAAAGTGTTACAATGGTGGCACTCAGCTTGACGGCCTCATCAGTAGCTCTAGCATGAACTCCTATCGAATTCGTAATATAAAGGTTTCGAGAGAACGGAGCATTGTGATTGGCAGTCTGCCTCTTGTGAACCTGTGTGCGTGTGTAGCCCGCCAATCGCAATCCTCCGTTCTGTCGATACCTTTACATAACGAATTCGATAGTATTTCGTGCTAAGGCTACAGATCAGATGTAGGAAGAACGAAACACGTAAGTTGGTAAGGAATTCCAAGACTTAATGGTGCGGTAGAGGAAATACTCACCGAACCGCTTGCTTCTTGATGGAATATTCCGCACCGTATGCGGGTGACAACTAGGCCCTGCACGTGTTGTCCTGTGTAGGAAAGGAGAGGGTGGGATTAACTGGCAGAGCTCATTAGAGCATTCACCATGGTACATTTTTATTTATTCATAAGTCATCAGATTGACTGCACCACGCCTGATGGTAAGCAGTGGCGCAGTTCAGAACAAAATGGCCGCCGTTACAGGTGCCGTCCCTGCAACGGCGGTCCCCCACCCTGACGGCCTCGACAGTTGTTTTTTCACGCCCCGCTTGAAGAACCCGAGACTGTAGGATGAAGGAAACACGTGCGCTGGCAGAGCATTCCAGGACTTAATGGTGCGAAGACATGATATTGTTTCTATATTTATTAGACGAAATTGGCCTAATAGATGGGAATCTAATACCTACTGATTTTCCTCTCGGTGAACCCATCTAAATAAATAATAAATAAAATACTCTAAGACAATTTACACAACGCCACCTAGACCCATGTTAAGCGTAATTTAACTAGCTTGTGTTATGGGGTCTAGAATGCGGATAAACATACTTAGATACTTTTTTGTAAATACATACATATTACAAATAGAAACACTCAGACCAATGCAAATGTTTATATTCATGCACACAAATATTTGCACTGAGCGGGAATCGAACCCGCACCTCCTGCGTAGCAGTAGCGTTCACTTACCGCCACGCCACGGAGGTCGTCAAATCGTCTACAGGATCGTTATTATCATAAAGATACTTATTTACATATTTTTTAAGATTCTTATTAAATGCAATAGCTATTTAAAATATGCATAAAATTATCTATTTAATTTTCTATTAGCATGGGTAAGTTTCAATTTTGCAAAAAATATTGAAAGTAATATAAGTGATAACCATGAAATTGCTTACCTATTGCTAACTGGTCATTTAGACTTTAAAAAGTAGATTATCTAAAAACTATGAATTTACTTTCGAAAGAGCTAAGCATAACATAACATAAATTCACGCCTTTATCCCTGAAAGGGTAGGCAGAAGTGCTAGCACCCACATTTCGCCAGTTTATGTTTAGGTCCCAATATAATAGGTGGCGAGCCTATTGCCATTGACCGGGCACTTATAAACCTGCGATAAATACACACATAACTTCGAAAAGCATCGAAAGTCATTGGTGTGTGCCATGGTAAAACCTCGTCTCAGCAGACCATTACCCATACCGCTAGGCTACCGCGGTTACTTATATTATTATGTTTATATTCATAATATCTATTATTAAAATATATTCATGTCTAATGCAGGCGAGATATGATGTACTATCTACACTGAAAAAAATTAACATCCTACCTTCACCGAGTGCCTGACGATTAAATTTTCAATTGATTTCATATAGTTTTTAAACTTACTAAAATAAGTCCTTACGTGTTCACTAATTATAATCCTTTCCTACACAGGACAACACGTGCAGGGCTTAGGTGTCACTCGCATACGGTACAGAATATTCCATCAAGAACCAAGCGGTTCGGTGAGTCTTTTCTCTGCCGCACCATTAAGTCCTGGAATTCCTTACCGGCGCACGTGTTTCCTTCTTCCTACAGTCCCGGGTCTTTTAAGCGGGCCGTGAAAAAGCATCTGATGAGGCCGTCAAGCTGAGCGCCACCATTGTAGCACTGAAGGTGTTTGCATTGGTGACCCTCTTTCATGAGACTTTGCCTTCAGCTTAACATCTGGCGAGGTAAAGTCAAATTGACGTGCCATAGATAAATAAAAAAAACCATTTTACATTGCATTTTAATAGCACTAACATTTGTGCAGTCGGCTCCTAGACTAACCGCGGGTCGTGGTTTGATAAATAGCAGCCAACAGTGCAATCGTTGTCATTTTCTTACAAACAAGCGTCGGCACTAGTTTAGACACTAATTATATTTTGTTTTGTTGCATTTTCTTTTTGTTCTATTTATTTTTGTGAAGTGTCTGTGTTTTATTATGTGATTAGTTCTTTATTTAATATAAAAGAAATTGTGCCTTTTATGTATATTTTTTAATGGTGAGTATTTTTCATTTTTTTTTTCACTACAAAGTATAAAACTAAGTTGCTTTCTCTGTCCCTATATCCCTATGTCCCTAAATCTTTAAAACTACGCAACGTATTTTGATGATGAATAGAGTGATTGAAGGTTTATATGTATATAACATCATGCTACAACCAACTGGTGCGGAGCAGAAGTGAAAAATATTGCAAAAACGGGGTGACATCCAGGGGCTCGATGGGGACGCCATAGTTTGCATAGGGGAAGTGGGTCATCTTAAAGAGATGTTCTCGGGTCTAACGGTGTGCGAGAGATATGTCTTGTATAATCTCACCACCGGTAATCAAAGACACATAGACGGCGTGCGTTTTAGTCGGTTCGAGTCCGACATAATCAAATCCACCGACTTTTCGAGCGGTGGAAAAAAAAGAAAGCCTGCGACTGCGATGGGTTATTGATTAATATAACACATTCATAAATACTAGTACTAACCAGGAATCCAACCTACGACCTCTAAATTAGCAGTCTAACGCTCTGCTGCGACACCGCATACTTCTCACATTATAAGCCCTTATTGCTCCATTGTTCTAAAGGGCTGTCTATATGGTCGATGACCTTGGCCCTTCAATATTCCAAGATGGCGGTTTCGTCATTTGATTTCTCATAGTGATTGCGCTAACACATCATGATATAGTGACTGTTCAATGGTGCAATGTGTAAATAAAATATTTGGTAACTAAGAAATCTATTATGACATTTTTAAAGTGTACTTAGTATATTAATTTTTAAATTTAATTTACATACATCCCCGAAGGGGTAGGCAGAGGTGTATTAAACACCCGCATTTCACCAACTATGATTTTTGGTCGCACATAATAGGGGGCGAGCCCATTGCCACCGATCGGGCACTTTGTAAAAAAATGGGTACGCTGAAAACAAATTTCTAAACAAATAGAACCGTATGTAGCAGCAAAATAAATGTGAAAAAAAATTTTGACCTGATTCCTTGCTATGCGGTGAAAATCGCAACGTAATCATTACGTGGTTAGCCGCACAAGCACTACCAATTAATGTTTGGGAGAGTATCAGATATTGATTAAGAGAAAAATTTAAAGCCCGAAATGAGAGGTGAATTCACGACCAGTCCTTTACAAGTGTAATGCTCTGATCAACACACGTCTCCCCTAAAAACGTATAGGACACTAATAATACTGGTAGACGAAGCATAGGACGGCCCCTGTGAAATGGATGGGTGACATAGTCAGAGTCACGGGGACCCGTGAGATGCTGACCGCTTCCTCGGATTGGAGGTCGATGGAATATCTAAAAGTTATATACAGACCCTAAAAGTCAATGAAAAAAAAAATTAAGTCGTATTACGAGTTGATGTTTAATCATGAATTTTTGTTTCATTTAGCTTTACTAACACGATGGAGAGTGAATAACGCTGGTTAAACCATTAAAAAAGCAGATCGTATTTGATATAACAATTATAACATAACATAAACTCACGCCTATATCTCCGAAGGGGTAGGCAGAGGTGCTAGCACCCACATTTCACCAGTTTATATTTAGCTCCCAATGTAATAGCTGGCGAGTCCATTGCCATTAACCGGGCACTTATAAACCTGCGATAAATATACACATAACTTCGAAAATCATCGAAAAGTCATTGGTGTGTGCCATGGTAAAACCTGAGATCGAACCCGAGACCTCGTCTCAGCAGCCCATTACCCATACCGGCACACCGTGGTCCCTACACCCGACGTGGGTCATCTCGAAGAGAATGCCCCGGGTCTGCCGGGGTGCGAGGGATATGTTGGCTGCTACCTCCTACTAACTACCACTAACTGAAGACCCAAAGACGGCGTGCGTTTTAGTCGGTTGGAGTCCGACATTACCTACCCAACCGGCTCCGGTGGGGGGTATCCGTGGGGATTTTTCGCACGATAAAAAAAAAAGTCCATTACCCATACCACAAGGCTACCGGCTTCCGGCTTCGGGAGTGTTTCCTACACCCTGTAGGTATACATAAGTCGAAGCCGAAACGAATTATTCAGAAAAAAATCTTAAGCTTCCCGTATAGGAACTAGCTCCTATACTACATAGAAGGCACGGTTCAGCAATAAATAAAACGACGCTGCACCTTACCTTCCTAACTTGCACTTGTAATATTATGACGTCATGACTTAAGTTTATTAATAAATGGGCACGTGGTTGGAGTACAATACAATCCCCTTTCCCGTGTCTTCCCGTGGGAATATAAAGAGACTATGGCAGGCAGGAACGTTATTTGTTGTTGTACGTTAGGACTATGACGTTTCGAACCGGCGATGGTCCATTTGCATTTGATAAAATATTGTTGATATTGACGTTTTGTAAGTGCCGTTTACTGGTCTATGCAGAATGAATGATTTTTGATTTGATTTGATTTGTGATTTCTGTAAGGAAGTTATAAAATACAAATAATCACTACATAGTATAAAACAAAGTTGCGTTCTCTGTCCCTATATCCCTATGTCCTTATGTCTCTTTGTATGCTTAAATCTTTAAAACTACGCAACGGATTTTGATGCAGTTTTTTAATAGATAGAAAAATTGAAGAGGAAGGTTTATTATAAATAACATCATGCTACAAGCAACTGGTGCGGAGCAGAAGTGAAAAATGTTGCAAAAACGGGGTGATGCAGAAGAAGTTAAGCGGTTCAGCTAGTAATGATATACCTAAGTTCGGAAACCATATCCTCTGTAAAGTACACACAAACAGAGTAGCTCCACTGACACCATACAGGCAGGACTTTGGCTCGCTCTGATGTCATACAGGCGGCGTGCGGTTTTAGTCGGTTTGAGTCCAACTTAATCGAATTCCGAGGAGATTTGACATGAAAAATGTAAATAATTTATTTTTGTAACATTATTAACTATTATAGTATATGTTAAAGGAATGCTTTAGCACTCATACTAGATTAACTCTTTATCAGACTGTTTCTCGCCCGATGTGTATCCAGTATAGCTTCCTTCATTCCGTTTGATTGCCGGAAAGTACTTTATTTGGGAAGTGAGAGAATACAAGACTTATTTCTTGCATCTTTGCAGAAGATATTTCTTCGGGTCTGCCGGGGTGCGAGAGATACTTCTTGAATTATCGCACCTCCTGCAATTAGCGACCCACAGGCGGCAGGCGTTTTAGTCGGTTCGAGTCCGACATAATCACCTCCACCGACTTTGGTGGAGGTAATACACGTGGCGATATAGAGCACGATAAATAGTATAGGTTGTATTACAATGTGATATCAAAACTTTCGCCGCGCTTTTTAAACAATGTGTAAACTACAAATTCATTACTCTTTGTACTATCATCGTGATTGATTCAAAATCCAATTACACTCACAATTTTATTAAAAAACACTCTATCGATACCGCTAATCCCTTCAAACACTAGATTCAATCAATCTAAAAAAAATAAAAAAAAATACACAATGCTTTGTTTATTTTTGATCACTATTGTGTCGTGTGAGCCTTGTGTCATAGATAAACGCCATGTTGGCAATATGGCGGCTTTTCCCGCGCTCCGTGCGAATACGAACGCCACTATTTTGCATGATGGTTTTGTTGTGATTATAATGAATGAGATGGCTGACTCGTAATGAATGGTTATCGTAGATTGCAATACCTTATCGTAGGATATTCTCGGATGCAGTTTTTAATTACTGGTATTTGGTATACAGGACACGATATTGCCGTTGGTAAATACATTGTTGGTTTGAAATTTTATCTCATGATTAAAATTTCGTAATTTACTAAGAACTTTCTAATTAACTATATAATACTTGCAGTAAATCCTTGCAAATGATTACTCTCTATTTTCGAGTCGTGAGTCTAGCACACGCCCCACCTGATGGAAAGAAGTTACCATGGTCTATGGATGGTTGCAACACCAGAGGAGTTACACTCGTGCTGTTGACTATACAGGAGGACGGAGTTGTCAAGGTCAGTGCAGAAGACAAAGCTGGGTTTCTCGGTCCTCCCACTGACGACACAAAACCTCTCCAGTGAGCTCTGGCGAATTGTCCCAGTGCTATTTTTGAAAGTAACTAGGTACATACAATCATACATAATGTCATGTGTGTAATCAAAATACGTTCTAGTAACATTGTACGTGTTTATCACGGTGACTCTCTTCCCTAAAACTTTGCCTTCCGTTCACCACTAGGCACGGTGGAGTCAAATTGCCGTGCCTATAAACATATAAAAAACAAGAATATAAAATATTTGTGTTAAGACTTACTTACCCAAGTATTTTTCTCAAATATCTGAAGCGTACAGGCCATAGACATTAATATTACTAGCGTAAATAGGCCCATAGACTTCTTCATTCATGACTAACTTTTGTGTAAAGATACATATGCCACTCCCATAAGTCCCAAATGTTGTACCTTTATAGATAAGTTTATGGTTCAGACATAACCATTTTACAATTTATATGATGATATTTATAGATACAACCTTTGGAAAGCCGACCCCAACTGAGTTGGGAAAAAGGTTCAGGGAATGATGATGATGATTTATAGATACAACCTTTATAATGAGGTGGTCGGCTTATTTAGACTTTTATGGGAGCGACTATCGTCTGACCTCCAACTCCCTAGAGCCTCGCACGTAGCTAATCAACTGAAGAGATTAACAAGAGCCCTGAAAGTCTAAGCTATATTCACGAAACATGAGAATTATTACTCTTTCAGACATGTACCTATATACTTATACTTAATGTAATATAAAAAGTTATAGGTCGTTTTATAGCCGCGACGATCACTTAATCCGCTCGGATGCTGCCACATCACGAATCCCTCGTTATCTTAAGTAAATTACTGAACTAAACTTATTATTAAGTAATGGCTATGTTAAGCCATCATAATTTCTTGTCTAATGATCAATCCATACTCTCGCTAGGCTCTTGCACGAGGCGACGGGACACGAACGGCCAGTCCACGCTTTTGCACTTGCGTTGACTTCTATAGTTTCGTTTTGCTAGGTCCCAGCCAGTTGGGTTGGATATATAGATAAAAAATCCGGACAGCTACTTTCTTTTTCTTATTTACTTGCGGAAACTGGTGTCGCCTATGATAAGGCTTCAACTTAAACATCAACTTTCTTTGTATCTCTAATTAGATTTTGATAAATAGATATAAAAGAATGAAAAGTCGAAAAATGGCCTTTAGTAAAGACATTTGCTTGCTCGATTGCGAAAAGTAAACAGCCTAACAAAAGCCGGATAGACCGAACACCGTTTGTGCTGGACACACGACCAAAAAGTCTAACTATTTCCGGCTTTAGGCAACCCAACTCGCGAGAGTGTTGATTGACCATTACCATCCGAAATCTAGATAAACTATAGTTTTTGTGTGTATTTCATGTCTCATAATATAAGTTGTAACTGTGACTTGGGGGTAGTGGGTTATATTTACAACTTTATTATCATTCTCTGAGCCTTAATTCTAATCTGAACTATTGGGGGGGAGGGCTTCCCAGTCTAACTGTGATATGGTTGAACTTCGATATTTTCCCTGAAGCGACTGCAGTTTTACCCCCTCTGTAAGAAGTTAGATTAGTCGGCTTTAAAGAAGCTCCAACTAACTTTAACGACTATCATAGACGTCCATATGACAACTTGAACCGACGGCTTAACGTGCTCTCCGAGGCACAAAAATAACAAAACATACCTGTTTACAACTTCTCATTATGTATGTAATTCGCGGATATTCGCTAGAATAGAACTTAAAGAAGAGAATAGAACTTATATTTAATTTAACAACAGAAATATATTCCGTGCGACTCAATATCAACACATAAAACCCCAATAAAACCCCATTAAACCCTGAACTTTGCGACTAAACCTTATCGCATGAGGAACATGGTGGGTTAATATTCGGGTATATTTACTTTGGGTATATTTAGTGTAGGTGACGTCACAGGACCGTTATTCTGCTTGACCAAGTTTTGTTAAACACTGTAGATAGATAGCTGAAACCAAGTTTTAGGTCGACAAATTAGTTTTTTTTAAAAAAGCTTAACATCAGGCGAGGTGAAGTAAACTTGACGTGTCATAATGTCAGTTCACACGTTCAGTGCTACAATAGTGGCGCTCAGTTTGACGGCCTCATCAGATGCTTTTTCACGCCCCGCTTAAAGGACCTGTGACTGTAGGAAGAAGGAGACACGTGCGCCGGTAAGGAATTCCAGGACTAAATGGTGCGGCAGTTGCCATAGATACCATCATGTAAGGGGAGGAGGGGAGCGGGAAGGGTAAAAAGACAAAATAAAATTTCTTGGTCCTCCCAGTGATAACACAAAACGTCTCTAGTGAGCTCTGGTTACACTACTAACCGCCTTCTTCTTCTTCTTCGTGTCAGTGGCAACAATAGTTTGTTGCCATTGTGGTGAGAGGATTAGTCACCTAGACTCTGCGTTACCGAGTGCTAGGTGTCCAGGGTGCGCCGGACAACCAGAAACCGCCAGAAACACAACACAAGATTATTATTAGTCGCGGTATTCTGTAGAGCAGAGGTACTTCCCCAATCTGCTCAATTAAGACGGGGGATACCGTCATGTCCTACCACCGTGACTGTATTTCGATGCTGTTACAAGCGCCATGATAACAATGTACAGTAGCACTAGCATGAACTCCTATCGAATTCATAATGTAAAGGTTTCGAGAGAACAGAGCATTGTGATTGGCAGTCTGCCTCTTGTAAGCCTGTGTGCGTGTGAAGCCCGCCAATCGCAATGCTCCGTTCTCTCGAAACCTTTACATTACGAATTCGATAGTACTTCGTGCTAAGGCTACTGACGAACCGTAGCGCCGAAATATTGGTTACACTAACAATCAAACAAACATGGGAAATATACCATCGATTTATGTACAGTCACCTGCAATAATATGTATACGTTTTAGAACTTTTTCACATTAACTTGTCGAATTTTTCCGTTTCATGTCATAATGTTGACTTGTCATTTATTATTGTGACAAGGTTCCAAAGTGTATACATATTATTGTAGGTGATTATTACTAGCTCAAATATTTTTATGAATGCGCGTAGTTACATTACGGTTGGTCAAGCCTAACAAGAGCCTACGTTTGAACTCCGAAAGCAAAATGTAATTATGATAATGAAACACTGAACGATGAACGTGTTACACGAAACAATTAACGTGAAAAAACACGTTAGTGTAATGTTTTGTGACTTAAACTTAGCGTAGCTAGGGGCCTAGACAAAATGCATTTCTATTCCTCTTTTGCCCGTGGTACTACCAGCTGTACTAGCAGTAGTACCATGGGCAATATTTTCTTCCCGTAGTACTACCTAGCAGTCTGGTAGTACTAATAGGAGGAAGATATGGCCCGTAGTACTACCAGACTGCTTGCAGTAGTACCACGGGCAAAAGAGGTTTCTATTGGCTACATCGTCAATAGAGAGCTCGAAAATGAGGAGTGATATTAGTTGTCAGAATGTTATGTGATCCAAACTTTGACTGACAATCGAACATCGCAGTCAGTGCCTCTAGCACGAACCGTTATTAAACTCGTAATGTGAAGGTTTCGAGTTATCGATACGATAACCGAGTAATTCAAATTCAAATTCAAATTCATTTATTTGCTAAAACATGGTGTATAGAGGTGTTATAATAACATAGCGTAGTTCGCTCATATTCTGCCATGTGATGGCGTGCAAATTTATTACATTTGTCGATTTCTTACATCTACATTGAATCTATAATCCATTGTGTTTTTATTATTATTATTAATTAAAATCATTAGTTATTTATGTTCAAGGGTCATTCTATTAATTTGTCATTCAGATATTCACGATAGACGGTAGCACTATGTCAATAATCCTAGCTTTCAAGAACTCACAAGTAACTCGATAGTGACGTTATCCTAACGTAAATGAATAATTGCTATTGATTCGATAAGAATATTTTCTCTCAAGTGGTTCGTGCTAGAGGCACAGAGATGTTCGCCACCGCTCTGTGCCTCTAGCACGAACTGAAGCTATGGGATTCGCTTCGGAGCGAATGCATGTTATATAGATCCCCTCGTAATATAGGTCTAGATTGCTGATAGACCATTTTATAGGTATAGATAGGCCATTGGTCATTGGACCATTGGTTGTGGAGGTCTGATGGCAGTCGCTTCACCGCAAATATCAAAGTTCAGCCGCATCACAGTTAGAGTGGAAAGCCAACCCCAATTGAGTTGGGAAAAGGTTCAGAGAATGATGATTGCTATTAGACATACCGATGTATGTCGAGTTTCTTAAAATATTTAGGTGTTTATTACTTAATCTCGCATACTTTAAACAATTTTAATAAGGATTTTTCAGAATGATTGCAGCCATAGAAGAATCTTTGTATTTATTACCAATATTATATACAATATTATGGGCAATGGACTGCTGAGACGAGGTCTCGGGTTCGATCACAAGTTTTACCATGGCACATACCAATTACTTTTCGAAGTTATGTAATGTATGTATTTATCGCAGGTTTATAAGTGCCCGGTTAATGAATAGGCTGGCCACGGAATGTGGATCTAAACATAAAATGGCGAAATGTGGGTGCTAGCACCTCTGCCTACCCCTTCGGGGATATAGGCATGAGTTTTTTTTTTATATACTACGTAGGTGGCAGACAAGCACACGGCCCACCTAATGGACAATATTTTATGTTATGATATGTTATTATTACTCAATCTCGCACACTTCAAACAATTTTAATTAGAGTTTTCAGAATGATGGCCGCCATAGAAAGAATCTTTATATTTATTACCAATACCGTCTAATGTCGTTGTTGGCATACAATGTAGCGTATGCGTCTTACTTTCCTACTTCTCACGGCAATTACAAGATTGGCGTGACGGAACACAATAGTATTACAAAATATAGTGGCTAATGGAGAATTTTCTCGTTATTTTACTTAACAAATATACATACAGTCAAAGAAGAATCAAAGAATCAAAGAATCAATTTCATTTATTCAGTTTAGGCACATAAAGAGCACTTATGAATGTCAAAGTTTTACAATAATTATGTACCTACATTTGTCAAAAATATTATAATTCATAATAAATAGGATACTTAGTAAATAAATCATTAGAAAATGATTCTTTCGCTGGTTCGGTAGTTAAATCTCCTGAGAAGAGACCAGCAAGAAACTCAGGTAGATTATCGTTATTCTTCATTTTCTTTTTAATATTTAGTTGTTTATTTATAATAACTGGGTGCAAGAGCAAGAGATTATTATGACCACGCATTTTTATCATCAAGATATTCGTCTACTTCATAATAACTTTTTTTAATTAAAAATCTTTTCAATTCTATTTTAAACTTATCAAGTGTTGGGAAAACACTTCTGAAGCCGAAATCATACAATATTTTTTTTTATAATATCACGCCTATATCCCCGAAGGGGTAGGCAGAGGTGCTTCCCACATTTCGCCAGTTTATATTCAGGTCCCAATGTAATAGGTGGCGAGTTTATTGCCATTAACCGGGCACTTATAAACCTGCGATAAATACACACATAACTTTGAAAAGCATCGCAGTCATTGGTGTGTACCATGGTAAACCTGGGATTGAACCCGTGACCTCGTCTCAGCAGTCCATTACTCATACCACTAGGCTACCGTGGTTTTTACAATAATAGTACTCCTTGTATATTGGTGTTACTAAGCGTAGCTAGCTTGCCATTGTTTGACGGCATTTCAAATGGTTTATGTTTTTATACAATACAATTTTATTTTTTTAAATCTCTCTGTATTTGTCCGCATTCTAGAACCTATAACACAAGCTAGTTAAACTATGCTTACCATGGATCTAGGTGGCGTTGTGTAGAATACTTTTATTATTATTATTACCTATACTTTTTTTATAATTTTCCTTTTCATTATAAACGTTTGTATAACCAATAATCATCTATTGCAATACAAGTAATGCTATATATAAATATCTGCTCGATTCTAAACTTCTAAAGAAATAATTTTCAAGAACTTGCCACAAAAGTTACGAGTAGTTACAAGTTCGAATATCACTTGAACTATTGACATTTTCACCTTTAAATAATAAAAGAAACATAAACTCACGCCTATATCCCTTAAGGATTAGACAGAGGAGCTAGCTCCCACATTTCGCCAGTTTATGTTTAGGTACCAATGTAATAGACGGCTAGCCTATTGCTATTCACCGGGCACTTATAAACCTGCGATAAATATAACTTCGAAAAGCATCGAAAAGTCATTGGTGTGTGCCATGGTAAAACCTGGTATCGAACCCGAATCCTCGTCTCAGTAGTCCATTACTCATACCACTAGGCTACCGCGGTAACCTTCAAAGGTTGTTGAATTCACCAAGGTGACATACATACCTTCAACAACTAAAATTGTGAAATTGATGAATTTTCTCATAATTGTTTACCATTGTAAATTATAGTCAATGGGTTTTTACTTTTAATTAATGGTTTACGTAACAACTATTAACATAGGTCGGAATATCCTAAGGGCAAAGTAGGCATTTGTTTTGGAGCGTGGAGGAACAAAGGGCCGCGAGGTTTTAATTATTAAGAGACCAGCTGACCCCCGCAATTTCGTCTGCGTCACCCCGTTTTTCGTAACATTTTTCACTTCTGATCCGCACCAGTTGGTTGTAGCATGATGTTATATACATATAAACATTCCTCTTTAATCACTCTATCTATTAAAAGAAATGCATCAATATCCTTTGCATAGTTTTAAAGATGTAAGCATACAAAAGGACATAGGGACAGAGAACGCGACTTTGTTTTATACTATGAAGTGATAGTGAAGAAGCAGGTGCTGTGACTTATGAAGTTATAAACTTTACTACTAAATCTTCTGTATATACCTATGTAAATTTGATTTTTTTATTTTTCACAGAACTCAAAAGACTTCTGAAAATGCTGTTCGTCTTCTTACTTCTTCTACCAAGCCTGAAGACAGAAGAAGTGACACCGTCAAATTTGATAGCACCAACAACTAATAAATATCTACAGTTTGACACTGTGAAGTTTTTAAAAAGGCCGAATCCTACAAAGTAAGTATGATACAGATTTAAACTCAGGAGGGTCTACATCTCTTGGGGGTGACGGGTGGAGCCGCCTGTCACCCTAGTAGAAACAGTCCGAGCGGCGCAATAAGAAAAAAAAATGAAAAAAAAAAATTCTTCGCCTTTTTTTTTTTCATGCCAATTATGTTGTGTACCATGAGTACTACCAGGGGCCTTCGGCTTCGGGAGCGTTCCACTTACACCCTGTATAAGGGAAACTGGGGACACTTGATCCCTATGGGAGACAAGGTACACCAATATTTTTAGAATTACTAAGCGTATTAGACTATTTTTAATGTGGTAACACTAAAGGTAATAATGTTTACTTAGTGTTGCCACACTAAAAAATACTCTAACACACTTAGTAATTTAAAAAATATTGGTGTACCTTGTCTCCCATAGGGATCAAGTGTCCCCAGTTTCCCCTACTATTAGTTGAGGAGTGGGAGCTGCTCTGTTCACCACGCACTATGGATCGTGTTGACTTCCATCAATCTTACTATGGCAGACGTGATTTCCTAATTTATAACCTTATTAATTGTACTTCTTTGTAGAAATCACGTACCTGCCTGCCTTAGTGCTATTCTTTAGATGTCTTCTACGACACCCACGGAAAGAGGTCCTATTTACTCCACCGAGAACCAACACGATCACCGAATACATATAAATATTAGCTAGACTTCGGGACAGGGTTTAATCAATAAGAATTCTTCCATCATTATCACAAACGAATGCATTTATTCAATTTCCTTTCCCAAGAAATACACACAACTACACATTACAGAATCGCTACTTACATACTTAGACAATGAATCCCTATATTATATTATATTCAATCCTCTTATATCATTATTATTACGGTATTATATTTAATCCTGCTACGCATTAATTTCAATTATATATTAATAAATTCACTCAACACGAAGAGATAACAACCAAGTGCGTGTCTGTGTCCGAACTGTCAGATCATGTTATTGGCGCGTAAAAATATACCATAGATAGATAGTATAATTTAAATAGAGAATATCAAAGAGTATTTATGTGATCTGGTAATATTGCACATTGAGGCTCACCTACCCGATACAAGCTAACATAAGTGTTAATGAAATAATGCAATAACTCACCAGCTTCTGAACACTGCGAGGAGTGTAAACTTACTAATGTAAAATCAATACTGCATCGCCAACTATCAATGCTCTGTTACTGTCTGCGGAATTTAACGATCGGCTAACGACTCTTGCTCCTTATATATTTAGGAGCTTTGGAAATGCAATAATCGCAGGTACAGTTAAGTACAGGCATTAATTATCTTGTAACTTTTAAACTATCGCGGCGTTTACTCATAGTGTTCATAATTTTCGGGAATCCACGCGATATATTTTTGAAAACTTACTTTTGCCTTACATTCAATATGAAAGTAACGGAGGGTAGGCACACAAAAAATGTTGCCTGCACACCGTGCGACGCTCGCAGGCCAGTCAAGTTGTGACCACGGGTGCTGCAACGCACCCGAAACGTCGGCAAAAGTAAATTTTCAAAAATATATCGTGGAATCCCGAAAATCATAAACACTATGATTAATTATCTTGATATTACATCTATACTAATATTATAAAGAAATAAAGTTTGAGTGTTTGTATATTTGTTAAATTGTAAGGGGTAATCTCGGGATCTACTGAACCGATTTTAAAAATTCTTTCACCAATAGAAAGCCACATTATTGCTGAGTGTCATAGGTTATATAAAAAAGGATTTTACGTGGTAGTACGTTTTGCAAAGTGAATCGGAGAAAAAACGGTCGAATGAAAGCGTTTCTTACGAACGCTGCCTTAACTATGAAAGATATATTTTTGAGTTCTAGAGAAAAGATGTGGAGCTTGAAAATGCTTACATTATGCCCATTGAAGTAGGCACGGGACAGCTAGTACGTTATAAAATGTACTCAAGGTGGGGTACAGTCGATTTGATAATTTAAATATTGGAAATAAAACTCTTTACGCTCAATACCTACTCGTTTCTGGATGTTGTTTTAAATGGTACGACAGTGGAATCCATGTAATCATAGATATCAAACGGGATTGGATTGGAAGGGACGTAGTAAGCCTTGCAAAAGAACGAAACCTATGCTCTAGCCGTGAGTAGCGGCGCTGCCGTGAAACAAATTACTACACCACGATGGCAATTCAAAAGAGCCGTCGATTCGATAGAAGGTTTGATTGCGCACTAATAGCTCGTAGCTCTCTCGATTAGGGTCAATTGTGGAAATATTAAGAATGTTATAAGAAAGGGTTATTGTACATCTATACTATTATATAATTGTAAATAGTTTATGTTTGTCCGCGATGGACGCAAAAACTACTGAACGGATTTCGATGCGGTTTTTTTTATTTGAAGAGGTTTGGTCCAACTTAAAATCTTACGTTTGTTTCATTGCAATCAGCTATGTAGAACCAGAGTTATGATTAGTAATATAGAACTCAAGTTGCACAGATGGCGCTTAGGTCGCGATTACCGAGACACGGCCCCGGAGCCGCGGGCATAGGCTAGTTGGTTGTAAAGTTAATTCGTCACAGAAAAATCTATGTATAAATTGGTCACAGTTCTATTTTTATGATGTAAAGATTGCCATATTGGTGTTAAACTAATTTTTTTTAATATCACGCCTATATCCCCGAAGGAGTAGGCAGAGGTGCTAGCACCCACATTTCGCCAGTTTATATTTAGGTCCCAATGTAATAGGTGGCGAGTCTATTGCCATTAACCGGACACTTATAACTTAATTTCTATCATTTATTTTTCAGACAAGGCCCAATCCTGTTCCCAACTGATGGTCCTACTCCACCACCAACTCCTCTAATCGTGACTTCTCGCCCCCTCATCGAATCCATTCGAAGGAGTGAGCTGAATCCGAACAACAGCATCCAGGCCGCATCTCAAGTCAACCAGGTCGCCTTTACACCTGGATACCTGCGAGAGAGAGGACCTGCAGACAGAACCTGGATTCCTTACTCTTATACGCAGAATACTCCAGATTATGCAGCTCAAAATGTACCGTTTCAAATAGTGCCGGTTCATAGACCGAAACCGATTGATCTTTACCAGGTAAATCTTTTTTTTTTACTCAAGAAAAGGTACTTACAGCTCATGTCCGTAATCCCCGAAGCAGAGGTTTATTGTGCCCACATTTCGCCAACTATGATTTTCAGTGCAACTTAATACGGGGCGAGCCTATTGCCGCCAATCGAGCACTTTGTAAAAAAAATGGGTATGCCGAAAATTAATTCCTAAATGTTGCAGTTAAATAAATTTGAAAAAAATATTGATTCCTTGGTATGCGATGTAAATCGCAAGGAAATTAATTACGTGCTTAGCCGCACCAGCACTACTAATTAACGTTTTGGAGAGTATCAGATGGAGAGTATTAATGCAAAAATTTATATTCAAGCACATGAATATTTACACTGGATCGAACCCGCGCCTCCTACACCAACAGTCGCATTCACTACCGCCACGCCCGCCACAGAGGTCGACACTCGACAGATTAGTACTTAGTAGGAAGTGAATTATGACAAAATAATTATATAATGTTTTTAATCCCGATTTAGGTAACCATTAGATAGTTCTAATCACAATGAACCATTCATTGTCAATTCACTGTTGAATCAATCCATTGTTACAATACAAGTATCGTGTCGGCGCCGGCGCACGACTTTTTCTCAATAATCCATACAATAGTATTCAGGCCGCCTTACATTTACGATTTTCTTAGTGTGACTCAACGTTTTATTAAGATCTAGCTGCCGTTTGTGGCCACTATAGTAGCAGTTAATAAATAAAAAAAAAATACAGTATGTTTAAATGTTAAGTTAAATAAAGCGGCCACCGTGGCCTATGAACGTGTGCAACACTAAGGGTGTCACACACGCGCTGCCCACCCTGAAGGGAAAGGGGGAGAGCTGGGAAGGGGTGGGGAGGCTAGGAAGGGGAGGGGTAGGAGAGGTATAGTGAGCTCTGGCTACCCTACTTACCGGCGGGAACACAACACGATTGTTATTATGACCGCGGTCTTCTGTAGGGCGGAGGTACTTCCCCAGTTGGACAGCTCATTTCGGACGGGAGATACCATCGTGTTCTACCTCCGTTAGCTATTTTATTGATTGTAGTTTATAAATACGTTTCCGTGATCTAAGTAAAATAGCATCCGTCCTGTATTTGTGACACACTTTTTAGGTAAGAAGTTTTATTAATGTTTGTACCAACGGAAAAAACTTGTAAATGGAAAAAAATAAATATTAATATTGGTACTTTCATAGCACACACCAATGAATTTTCGATGTTTTTCGAAGTTATGTGTGTATTCGCAGGTTTATAAGTGCCCGGTTAATGGCAATAGGCTCGCCACCTATTACATTGGGACCTAAACATAAACTGGCGAAATGTGGGTGCTAGCACCTCTGCCTACCCCTTCAGGGATACAGGCGTGAGTTTATGTTATATAATATTCATAACTTTTATATATAATCACTATCACTATCACTATCACTATCACTATCACTATCACTATCACTATCACTATCACTACATAGTATAAAATAAAGTCGCGTTTTCTGTCCCTATTTTTCTTGTCCCTTTGTATGCTTAAATCTTTAGAACTACGCAACGGATTTTGATGCGTTTCAATAGATAGAATGGTTAAAGAGGAAGGTTTATATGTATATAACATCATGCTACGACTAACAGGTGCGGAGCAGGAATGAAAAATGTTGCAAAAACGGGGTGAGGCAGACGAAGTCGCGCGGGTCAGCTAGTATATAATAAATAAAAGAATATTAGCAACCGATATTACAGTGAACGGCATCTAACTTGACAAGGTTTTGTAGTAGTTAGGGTAAGTTCGCGCATCGTACACTTAGAGGCACAAAAAGTAAATGTCATTATTCTATTCATTCACCAGAATGCCATCATTTATTTTGAATCGTGTCTGCTTTACCGCAAAAGAGATCAAAAAATCGTCTCAGTGCGCTGACGGTTCTTGCCAAGTTACTTGCCGATTTCTGTACTAATATTCCCTCTAACTCCTCCTGTTAAGTTCAAAAGCTTGTGTAAGGACCACCAATGTGTCCACCAATAATAAAGGTCAAAATAATAATGGCCCAAATAGAAGTATAAAAGCGTGAAAAAGCATTTGATGAGGCCGTCAAGCTGAGCGCCGCCATTGTAGCACTGAACGTGTTTGAAATGGTGACCCTCTTTCATGAGACTTTGCCTTCAGCTTAACATCAGGCGAGGTGAAGTCAAATTGATGTGCCATAAATAAAAAATAAAAAAAATGTATACCCAATAGTTAAGTTAGCGTTTTGCTGCTTACATAGAAAATTTTGGATGAGGAACATTTTTTAAAACTCATGTTACCTAACCTAACGTCACGCACGATATACGTTAGAATGAGTCTATTCATATTAGTTTAATAATAATGTAGAATTTTCTAAAGATATTCGCATGTTTTCCAATTCAATCGCGCTCTAATGGCTGAATGATACTGAGTGCTTAGTCCATTGATTATAGCCAAATACACATTAAATTTGCTACTTTTTATGATGAAAATAGGTGCCTACTGGAACGGGATCAAAATGTCCGCTAATCACTACATTGTATAAAACAAATCTTTAGAACTACGCAACGTATTTTGATGCGGTTTTATTTAATAGATAGAGTAATTGAAAAGGAAGGTTTATATGTATATAACATCATACAACAAACTGGTGCGGAGCAGCAGTGAAAAATGTTGCAAAAAATACTATAATATATTTTGGAATGCGTAGCAACTTTTGTATAAAACGCCAATTTAACAGCCCGACGACACTCTTGAAACGAATGCGAGATATTATTTTTTCTTATGACCATAAGAGCGATGATTGATCGTCTCTCTGTAATAACAGGTGTATGTTCGTCTGTGTACAATTACCTACTAAATGGTTTAGTTTCTTTAGTGTTGCCTGCAATTTGTTATAATGATAATTAATTATAAAGGTTAAATTCGATAATCTTCAAGATAAGAGCCATCATAGGAGACTGCACGGTAGCCTCTCTGAGCGGAGGCGACTAGGGGTCGGAGGTCACAGAATGACCTCCAACCTCAGCACGGGTCTGGGGGTGAAGGTGGGGCAATGTACGCTTCCTCATACCCAGGGGCTAGATGAAGACGATCAAGACACCCAGGGGTGTTCTGGGGTGCGAGAGATATATCTTATATTATCTCTCCGCAACTGATAAGTAATCTGAGTACTTAACGATGCGTATATATAAGTATTAATATAAGACATACTTATCTATTATATAAAAATGAATCGCGAAATATGTTGGTAAGCGCATAACTCGAAGACGGCTGGACCAATTCGAGTATTTTTTTTTTCTATTTGTTCCTTGAACTCTACGGAAGGTTTTTATGGAGTAGCGGGAACGGGATCAGAACTCCACGCGGGTGGAGCCGCGGGCAACAGCTAGTATATTATAAAAATATTTATCATGAAAAAATAAAAAATAACCCCGCGGTAGCCTAGTGGTATGGGTAATGGACTGCTGAGACGAGTCTCGGGTTCGATCCCAGGTTTTACTATGGCACACAGCAATGACTCGATGCTTTTCGAAGTTTTATAAGTCAGGTTTATAATTCAGGTTTATAAGTACCCGGTTTATGGCAATAGGCTCGCCACCTATGACATTGGGACCTAAACATAAACTGGCGAAATGTGGGTGCTAGCACCTCTGCCTACCCATTCAGGGTAATAGGCATGATATTATATAAAAAAGAAAAAAATAATTATAAAACAGATACATATAAATATGTGGTAAGTTAGATAGGATGGTTGTAAACAACATGTTGTACTGAGCGCTTATTCTTGCCAACAAGCGTAATAGCGTATTAAAATTCAAGAATCATGTACCTAACAAAATAATTGTTAAATAAATAAAAAAAAATATCTTAAAATCTCCAACTGTCAACATCTCCAATTGGGAGATTTTATCTGCTATATACTTAATTGTATCTAGTCAAAGATTAGTGGCCTTACACTAATAAAGTCAAAGAAATGAGTTTACACACATCTTAATACATGAAGTTTTATATTTATTTCCTTGAGTGTGTGTACATTTGGCTGGTGATATTCAGTTGTTATTACTATCGTTGTAATAGGAAGAAATGAGAACCGTATATATTAATTAAGATGTTTTATGTTTTCAGGATGCGTCGCCAGATTACACAACGTTCTACCTAAACAAATTTAGTGATGAAGACCCCAATAAGTATTACACACAAGTAAGTTTTGCACCGGGAGTTATCAGGGGTGGGTTATTCAACACCGACATTTATTACGAATTATTTTATTTTGGGTTTAGTGTTAAGTTGACTTGTTTATTTTAGTTGTTGCTTGTAATATTAAATTTTATTTTAGTACTTACTTAGGAAGTATTGTTTATCTACTATTATGGATTTGAATAGTTTGTTTGTTTGAACTCGCTAATTTCAGTCTCAGGCACTGCTAATGCAAATTGATAAATTATTTTTGAATTAGTCCATACAGTAACCATTGGTTGTGGAGGTCAGATGGCAGTCGCTTCACGGAAAATATCGAAATTCAGCCGCATTACAGTTAGACTGGAAAGCCGACCCCAACTGAGTTGGGAAAAGGTTCAGCGAATAATGAGTGACGCGCGGGCCTGGGGGTGACGGGTAGAGCCACCTGTCAATCTAGCAGAAGCAGGCCGTAACGGCGACGCATAGTGCACCGCTCCATACGAAGGCTAGATGGGGACACCGTGGTTTCTATATTTCGAAAGAGACGGCCCCGGGTCTGCTGAGGTGCGAGATATGTTATGATAGACGTTACCATAGACGGTATGCGTTTTAGTCGGTTCGAGCCCGACATAACCTCTCCAACCAGCTCCGGCGGGGAAGGTAGGGGGGGGGGGGGGTTATCCGTGGGGATTTTAGGGGACCTCAGATTCCGTGGTGAAATCTTCAGATGCGACTAGGGTTAACGCTAGGATATAAAATAGATAAAAGTTTATGAGTTCCATGTTTGTTACTGACCTATTTCATACCACTATAAGAAAGTAAGCGTTTATAACTTCATAATTTTCAGCAAAGACCAACACTGCCTCCTATATACAGAACGTTCTCGAACCATGGGAGCCCTGTATCGAGTCAGCAAAACAAAATTGCAGCCACTCCATCTACAAGACCAGTCTACGAATATCGAGTAAGTATAGCTAGATAATAGTTCAAAATTTTCACAATTTGCAATGCTTTGCTCTGAAGTAGTCTAAAGGTGCGTCCAGATTTGTGACATGAATAGCGGACCGGACAGCGTAGCATCAAGACATGACGTTGAGTGTGGACGTAACCACTTGTGGCACATGGGCACACACACTAGAGTCGTGCTGACACGGCCACTAATCAATCGATGGTTTTTTGGGGTAACAGGATGTGATGTCCCTCCAACACAAAGGGAGGATCCTCCAACCAAGCAAGGTGATTACGCCTGGCGGGCCGCGGCCCACCGATTGTCGTTGGGTTATTGTATGTATATTGTACCAGCGCGAGAATTTCGCTTCCGCGATGCAGGATCCAGAGTGACGTATGGGCACATGTATTGTGGTATCGCCACAGTTTCATTTAAGCTCAGCTATCATGTGGCAAAAGTTCGCGCATCCACGCACTTCTGACACGGTCACGGTAAAATGTTACGTAAATGAAGATGTGGTATAATAATTGTGAAATAGCAATGCGTACAGATTATAAATATAGATATAGGTAACTGTCAAATTGACATTTACTAATAACACTGGTATCTATTTTAAAACCAAACCCTTCTATAAAACACCGGATACATATTTACCGATGTTTTTTTTTACAGAAGTCCTTGGGCGACTACACAAACTATAATCCAAATGGAGGTTCCGTCGTTCAGAACAACAACGAACAGAATTATGTAAGTTGATTGCTTTATTGTTCTCTCTTTTCTTCTTGAGTTCACTTCAAATAATTTATTTTTAAATGATTTCTAGGAAGACTGAGTAAGAAAATAATCAACCTTAGTAAGGACAAAATCTGGAAAATAATGTGTGTGTTTGATGGCCACTACTACACAAAATACGGTGCGATTTCATTGGTACCTTTGGTCAGCACCATAAATGTTGCAAATGAAACTGGTGTGTATCGTTTGCACCACTGAATATACAAGTTTTTCATTGGGATATTCTTATTAGCGATCATGCATCACAGAAAGGGCTGGTGCAAATGAAACCGCACCAGTATTCTTCATATTAAGCAAAAATAGAAAGATTTTGACAATTATAATGGAAACATAACATAACATAAACTCACGTCTGTATCCCCGAAGGGGTAGGCAGAGGTGCTAGCACCCACATTTCGCCAGTTTATGTTTAGGTCCCAATGTAATAGGTGGCGAGCCTATTGCCATTAACTGGGCACTTATAAACCTGCGATAAATACACACATAACTTCGAAAACCATCGAAATGTCATTGGTGTGTGCCGTGGTCAGCCTGGGATCGAACCCGAGACCTCGTCGCGGTGATAGTGGAACAGGTTATAGTGGAAAATGCTGGGAGAATGTGGAAAACGGGTGAAAATGGTTGCACTTTGAGCAAGGTTGGTATAATGAACCACGCCATATGCAGACACGATAAAACTATGAAACACATGGGAAAAGATGGGGTAGCCCAAGTTCTATTCTGCTGAAAACCATGTCATCATTCCCCGAACCTTTTCCCAAATCAGTTGGGGTCGGCTTTCCAGTCTAACTGTGATGCGGCTGAACTTTGATATTTTCCGTAAAGCGACTGCCATCTGACCTCCACAACCCATTGGTTGTTCGTGCAATTGAATGAAATACATGGTTTTCGACAGCCGTGGTGGTAGTGCACGCGACTGCTAAATGTAGCAGTCGCGTGCACTACCACCACGCCACGGAGGCTGTCGAAAACCATGTATTTCATTCAATTGCACGAAGTAATTAGTTTTAAATAACTTAAAATTTTGTGCAAACTGACTTAACAACACAAAGATGAATATTATTCTCTGCTAGCACTTGCGTATAAACAAACATGGTGGCTATACCTAACACATTACTATGCTAATGCGGTTGGTTAATTTGTGTAAAAACGTGTTAATCCTGACTAATGCTAATTAAAATATGCGCTAAAGCTTGTAATGGAGTCTGAAACAATATGCAAAAGATTTTAAATGAAACCAAACGCTAGCTATTACATTGTTTATTTATTTATTTAATAATCTTCTACAACCATCATTACAGGCATAAAACCCAATGCAATTATTTTATTGTAAAAATTGGTTGCCTGTAAAGTCGGTATACGGGCGAAAGTTTTACGTGACAACGACTTTGAGTGGTAAAATAATTTTAATGTGAATATTCATTCGTATATTAGGAAGAAGGATGACTTTTTATGTCTGTCTCTCTCGCTCTTAGGCGGGCTAACCATGCCCGAGTGGAAGGGACGCGTGCCTCTCACTCGCTCTCATTGTGAGCGCATAACGTGAGCGGAGCGTAACGCAGTTTCTTGAAGTGTCACCCGGCAAGCCAATTTATAAGACGTTGTCACGTCAAAAACAATAAAATTTTTACAAAACTTACAAAAACCACGGCAGCCTTGTGGTACGGATACTGGACTGCTGACACGAGGTCTCGGGTTCGATCCCAGGTTTCACCATGGCACACACCAATGACTTTTCGATGCTTTTCGAAGTTATGTGTGTATTTATCGCAGGTTTATAAGTGTCTAGTTAATGGCAATAGGCTCGCCACCTATTACATTGGGACCTAAATATAAACTGGCGAATTGTGGGTGTTAGCACCTCTGCCTACCCCTTCGGGGATATAGGCGCCGTATACGTACAAAGATTCTTATTCGCTAGCACTTGCGTATAAACAGACATGATGGCTATAACACATTACTATGCTAATGCGGTTGGCTAATTTGTGTAAAAACGTGTTAATCCTGACTAATGCTAATTAAAATATGCGCTAAAGCTTGTAATGGAGTCTGAAACAATATGCAAAAGATTTTAAATGAAACCAAACGCAAGCCATTACAGGATGATATTATTTTATTGTAAAAACAATAAAATTATAATCATAAAAACTGTGAATAGAGTGGAAATTACAGAAATAATGTTCACTGACGCGTTACTAATAATTTGATTAATTAAATGTTCAAAACAGAATTTCACACAGAGAGCTCTCTATCATTACATGTGTTGTATTGAATTTATTTTATACAAAAATGTTATTTTCTTAACTTCATACACATGTATGCTCACGTCTTCTTACCTCCGGGATAGGCAGAGGTAACATCCCTCTTACCCTACTGTCACTGAACCTTAAAGGTTTCGAGTACTTATGACCTGCCCTTTTTAAGACATTAGTCATTTAGTTAGTGTAATACCAAGGTCGAGCCGGGCTGGTCAGCCACCTTTGCCCTTTCAACTTCAAATCAATTTAATTTATAGAAAGTGATAGATAACAAACCCCGATCTAATACTTACTTACCTGTGACGAATTTACTTTCAATATATGGAGTTCCACAAAATATGACGAATTAAAATTATGACCAATGTACAATAACCCCTAAAGAAACATAAACATAAACTCACGCCTATATCTCCGATGGGTACGTAGAGTTGCTAGCACCTACATTTCGCCAGTTTCTGTTTAGGTCATAATGTAATAGGTGGTGAGCCTATTGCCATTAACCGGGCACTTATAAACCTGCGATAAATACACACATAACTAATTTCGAAAAGCATTGAAAAGTCATTTGTAAAACCTGGGATCAAACCTGAGACCTCGTCTCAGCAGTCCATTACTAACGTTGTGATGATGGTGATGATGACGATGATAACAATGTAGTAAGATTTGATATCTCTCTTTTACAGGGGGATAACTACGCTTTCTCATATACAGTGAAGGACCATCAAACAGGTGACGATTTCTCTCACTCACAAAGTAGCAAAGGATCAGCTACTAATGGAGAGTACAGGGTTCGATTACCCGATGGCCGTATGCAGATTGTTTCCTACACAGCTGACGAAGGAGGATATAAAGCAGAAGTTAGATATGATGATGATCATAACGAAAATGGAGGTAGCAATAAACCGGTTAGGGAGAAACAAAGCCAAGAATACAATAATCGTTATTTAAATAACCGTTACACAGTAGACGATTCCAAAATAACCAATAGTAACGGTAACACCAACAGTTATGATAACGCTAACAGTGATAATTTATATGTTGATTATTTAGATAAACTTCGTGAAGGAGATAAAATAAAATACAATGACAATCTACTCCTTGACAATAGCCGAAACAATATATATGACAATAATATTTATAAAAAACATGATTTTAGTAGTGAGCTATACAGTGAACAGACAGATGGACCTAGGGAACATGATTACGACCATTACCCAGATGACACATCAACAGAACACAAAGATTATTCTATAGAAAATACAAATTATGGACCTTATAAAAGTAAATATTCAGCGTATATAAAGACGAATGAACCAGTACATTCCACTGTTGTACCACCTTATCAAGAACTTAAAAATCTTTTTGTCACACAAAATCCTCAATTTGCTTTAGCATCAACAGGATCAAAAGTGGAATCAACAACTGAGAATGTTGTAATTATAGGTACAAAGAAACCTGGATTGTTTACAAACATTAAAAAGATTTTCGTTGATCATTCTATTAGTCCAACCCCTATATCTTATACTACTGTAGCACCAATAGATTCTTCTCCAAACAATTATTTGATTTCTACAATCAATAATTTAAAAAATAATTTAAATTATCCAGCCAAACCAATATTGTCACAAGCCTATATCAACAAAATTAATAAGTATTTAGATTTTAAGATTTAAAATTATTGTAAGCGATGGTTGTTGTACATATTATATAATTTATTTTTAATAAAATAAAATTAAGTTCCTTATTCAGATTTTTTATTTTCTAGAGTTTATCTTTTATAGTGTGTTCAAAAAACTTCTCTTCAAGAATACTTCCGGAATACTATAAAGTCTCCTTATATGTGAAACTGTTGGTTGAGTCACTAATATACAATATAATACCTTTTTTGAAACAAATTGAAAATGTATTTATTTTGTACACATAAAAAAGGTTAATACTAATGCCATTATTCACTATAAATGTGTTTATATGGTATTTATTTTTATTTATTTAATAAAACTTTATACATATAGCTCTTAAGTACATCGATGGACGTAATGCCTCAAGCATTCTCTACCAATCCGTGATGAATGAACGTCAAAAATAATAGTTTTGTTTGTTTGTTTGTGTATGATGACTACACCTACTTTTTATCATCGCACCGCTCGCCATAGACCGAGATTTCACCCTCACACATTACGACCGGAAACGGTGCGCACTGTGCGGTATTAACTGTACATATTAACTGGTGTCAGTTCAAACTAATTTAGTTTAAAATTGTCCATATTTGTACATACTCGTAGTATAGTTAATACTATACATATTATATGTACGTTATAACTGTACGTATTAACTGTACGTACAAGTATAAACTATAAGTATTAACTGGTGTCAGTTCAAATAAATTTAGTTTAAAATTATCCATATTCTGGATCCCACTGTACATACTTTATGACTTCGGAAATAGTTAAAAGTTCAAGATTCCGGTACACTCATGTACACTTACATAGTTGCAGGCCAAGTTTGTGGAGCGTGCTAAGAAAATACTAGTACTTACATTTTATTATTTTTAGGGTACCGTACCTTTTTCCCCATGCGGAAATCCCCAGGGATACAAAGGCGGTGAGGGTGGTTATGTCGGACTCGAATCGACTAAAACCGCACGGTCGTCTTAGATCATCAGTTGTCGAGGGTGAGGTAGACCCTGGCATACCCTAACGCCCTGACTGTCCCAGGTCTAGTAAATGCCCTCTCGGGTGTGGGACTATGGTATCCACATTTTGTCACCTCAACACCTGTCATCTCTAGACCTGCGCTCATGGAGCTGGGCTCAACCCCTATAGGATCACTTCCTTGTCCATCTGATAAGACCTTTTTCTCAGGAATGCGTTGTGGTATGAAGTTGAAATTCATAACACCATACTCAGCTCACCAATGTCTTGAAACAGAACTTCTTCTTTTGTCGAATCGATGGCATTTTTGAGTTGTCATCATGATGTAGCACGGCAGCGCCGCTACTCACGGAGAAGGCCCAAGCATAGGTTTCGCTCTTCGGGTAGGCTTACTACGTCTAAACTGAACTAATAATAATGATAATTAAACTTCAGAATCAATCAAAAATTTATATTAGCATTTAAATAGAAAAGTGCGGAACCCACTGTGCGTGAGTCTGACTCGCATTTAACCGGCTTTTAATTGAGTAAATAATACATTGACCTTTACTTTGCCAGTTCAATGTAAAGGGGATCGTGAATATCACGATTATTTCCTTACTGGGTAGGCAGAGACAACAGCCTGCCATCTACTTTTGTCTTTACCTACTTCACAAGCTTCGTATCGAACCCGTTCCTAACCGGTCCCTAACACCACGCTACTGGGGCAGGTCGCAAAATATACAGAGTGTAAGGGTAAAACTCCTCCGTGGTATGGCGGTAGTGCACGTGACTGCTACGCACGGGGTGCGGGTTCGATCCCCGCTCAGTGCAAAAAGTTGTATGCATGAATATGGCTGTTTGCACTGGTCTGTCTGGTCGTGCCTCGGGGAGCACGTTAAGCCGTCGGTCCCGGTTGCCATACAAACATCTATGGCAGTCGTTACGGGTAGACGGGAGCCCTCAAAAGTCCAACCAGTCTAACTTGAAACTTCGATATCGCCTTTGGTCATTAAACCAGTGGTTGTGGAGGTCAGATGGTAGTCGCTTCACGGAAAATATCGAAGGTCAGTCGCATCATAGTTAGACTGGAAAACCGACCCCAACTGAGTTGGGAATTGGTTCAGAGAATGATGAAGCGGAAAACTGAAAAGAGGAGAAAACAGGGTTCCATTTAGCTTTACTGATACGATGGACAGTAAACAATGCGGAAAGAAAAATTAAAAAAAAATTGCTTTGCTGTATTTTTTTTTATGCCAATATGTTGTGTACCTACCATGAGTACTACCAGGGGCCTTCGGCTTCGGGAGTGTTCCCCTTACACTCTATAAAGAAGGCGTGAATTATGTGCCTATGTATCATTAATCAGTGCAAAGATATTAATATCCCAAATTATTCAAGGTAATAATAGGCAAACAGAAGGTAAGCAGTTTCTGAACTTGTACCTACAATATACTTTGGAACTCAAATATTTCGGCTTGGGATACATACGGACAGGTAAGTTATACAACTTAGTAAGAGGTTATTGAGAGGATATTATTATGTGGTGGGTTAATTATTTGTACACATACATACATATGCTCACGCCCGTAATTCCCAAAAGGGTAAACAGAGGTGTATTAAACACCCACATTTCGCAAACTATGATTTTCGATGCTATAAATACACACAATAACTTCGAAAAGCATCCCATACAGGGTGTAAGGGGAACACTCCCGAAGCCGAAGGCCACCGGTAGTTTTTTTGTTTCATTCAGCATTACTAACACGATGTAGACGCAAGTCAAAAGATTTCAAAAAAATTGAAAAAAAAAATTGTTACCGTAATTTTTTGTGCCAGTATGTTCTGTAGGTACCATGAGTACTGAGAGGGCTATCCCTCTTCTAACCTAGAAGCCAGGATGGGGTCGACACAAAGGATCCAATAGGGTCGAAGTGCCCGCGAAAGCTCCAGAGCATGCACCCCAATACCATAAGATAAGATAAGACATGAGTCTTTGGGACTTCTTCGGGGTTCTTCGTCCTTCGGCTTAGGGAGTGTTCTTTACACCCTGTATAAAAGAAATACGCTATGATCTGTCAGTTGTAAAGACCGTGTATCACAAAAGTGAAGTTCCCCAAGACTCCTTAGCTCAACTTTGATAACTGTTAAGATAATGATGTTAGGGTAATTTTACAGGTATTCGGCGCTGTTGAGCTACCTGTCTTAGTTCAGTTAGCTTTGTACGTTATGATAGAACATTGTTAGGAATATGGAAAATTAGAAACAAGTGGAAGTGTGGTGTAGTCGGTGCACGTGTGTCATTATAAAAAAATAAAAATAAGATTAATTTATTTATGTAAAAGTTAATTACTAATAAACTTATATCCAGTGGCCTCACACTAGGCTAGCTTGTCCTGTGGATACCTAATCCGATTAACGAAAACTAAATTTTTACAACACTGTCACAAAGAACATAAACAAAATAAAATAAAATAACCAATACGTAAAACAAGACAAAGAAAATGGTGTGCGTATTTACGCAACGAAGGATAAATTCGACAATATGAACCTTTTGATAAGTATACGTCTAATTTTTTTTTCGTAAATATTCATGCTTGTTCTATTCAAAGTATATAACGCCATTAATACTTTTTTATCTATAGCATATTAATCACTATTCTGAACGGTAAAAAAGTGGAGGCAATATAGTTAGGTACCACTATCTTAAAAGGGTAGTGTGTTTTCATTTTGTAGTACATAATATGATTTGAGCTAATATGGCATTACAGATAGTATATAAGTACGACCAATCAAAGCAATTATTTACTAGTTGTAATGCACGGTATTATTAACGGTTATGTGTGAGTTTGGCGACATCGGTTCCGCTACAGAAACTACCGCATCGCATTTCTACTAGTTATTTCTGTTCTGTGGTTAGGAAGAGTTTGATATATTATTTTGTGTAATGAAACTTATTCTGTTAGGTTTAGTTACCCCACGGTTATGGCTGTTAAAGAGTAACCGAAACATCATGCTAAATGTTACCAAAATACCAATTAAATCGATTCTTGTGCGATCGATTTCCGCTCAAAGCAAATATTAGTGTGCATGAATATGAAAATTTGCCTTGGTTTGGGTGTTTCTACATAAAATATGTAACTACCTACCTATGTACAAAAAAAAATGTATCTCAAGCTAGGATCTCAAGTCTATGTGGCGTTGTGTAGATTGTCGTAAAATATTTATTTATTTAAATCTCGATTGAGTTCCGTTAATAAGGTGTTTTATACCACTTAGCTACATAACAACTTTTATAAACAAAAATAAACGTCCAAAAATTACAGACCAAATTAATTGTAACTTTTTTTAAAAATAAAAAAGTAACATCTTTCTCTAACATGATAACGCTGATTCAAATAATATAATTATTTCATCACCCTCATGTTACGTGTGTGTAGACTCCCTGTCTTAGAAGGAGCGCATCTTTGGCAGTCCGCCAACAACGACTCAGCAGCTGCACTATTGGAATAGTGACAGGCATAGCAACGAGATTATTATCGATATCGGTTACCTGCGTGACGGGGGAAAAGTTCGGAGTAGGTACGTTAATATGGGAGTAAGAGAAACTAGAGGAATGCATGGAAGGACAGTTTTTATCTCTTCACTATCACTACATAGTATAAAATAAAGTCGCGTTCTCTGTCCCTATTTTTCTTGTCCCTTTGTATGCTTAAATCTTCAAAACTACGCAACGGATTTTGATGCGGTTTATTTTAATAGATAGAATGGTTAAAGAGGAAGGTTTATATGTATATAACATCATGCTACGACTAACAGGTGCGGAGCAGGAATGAAAAATGTTGCAAAAACGGGGTGACGCAGACGACGGGTCAGCTAGTTAAACATATGAGTAAGAAACTTAACGCATAGAAGGACAGTTTTTATGTTTGTATTTATAAAATTGAATTTTATCGTGCAAGTGTAGTGATTGTGTGGTTAAGAACATGGAAATTCCTACACAGGACAACACGAGCAGTGCTTAGATGTCACCCGCATACGGTGCGGAATATTCCATCAAGAACCAAGCGGTTCGGTTAGTCTTTCCTCAGCTGCACCATTAAGTCTTGGAATTTCACCAGCTCACGTGTTTCCTTCCTCCTACAGTCCCGGGTCCTTTAAGCGGGGCGTGAAAAAGCAGCTGATGAGGTCGTCAAGCTGAGCGCCACCATTGTAACACTGTTTTACATTGTTACGCAACGATGGACAAATTTTACAATATAAAACTTATTGTAAGAAGTTAAAGTTTCAAATAACTTTCTTAGAATTCGTTGACATACGTCTAAACTTCCTCGTTAATATTCAAGCTTGTTTTATCCAAAGTATGAAACGTCATAAATACTTCATACCTATCTACAGCAAGTTAATCTCTATTTTAAACGATGAAGGTGTGTTTTCGTTTAACACTACGTATGATTTGGGCTAATTTAGCACATAAGGTATTATGTATACAATCAATCAAAATAATTGTTTAGTAGTAATGCAACTTATTATGAATGATTCTACATAAATGTGTGAGTTTGGCGACATCGGTTCCACTACTGAAACTGTCGTGGCACATTTCCACTAGTTTTTTTCTGTTCTATAGTTAAAAATCCTTGAAGTATGTGTATGGCAGGCACAATGTTTGTGCAAGATCACCATTTCAGTATAAATGCTGCACAACTTAAACTAATGACAGTATAGGAAAAGCTGTTTTTTTTTTTTTTTTATACCACTTAGGTGGCAGACAAGCACACGGCCGACCTGATGGAAAGCGGTCACCGTGGCCTATGGACGTTTGCAACACCAGAGGCGTCACACACGCGCTGCCTACCCTAAAAGTTTTCAGGAGGTCAGAAGGAGATATGTCTTGTATAATCTCACCTCCGGCAATCAAGGACCCATGGACGGCGTGCGTTTTGGTCGGTTCGAGTCCGACATAATCTCCTCCATCGGTTTTGGTGGAGGAGGAATCCGTGGGGATTTTGCGCACGATAAAAAATGTCTCAATAGAAAGTATCATATATATATATATGTATGTCTACACATACTTTTAGATATAACCTTTGACGCGGTTGCACGGATCAGCTAGTTATCGTTCCAGTTTGTCCCATCACTACACGAATCGTTGTCAATAATCGACTAGTACCGACCGCGGCTTTATCTCGCCCCTATACTCCCTACTTCATATGTTCGAACGAGGTCTCTATAGTCCATCGCCGTTGGAATGTGTCGTAATCAACGAAATGTGATGAAATTTTCCTTTTTTTAACAATATTGGCAATAGAAATGACAAATATTCCCTGATTTATTTATTTTTTTGTTTATGGTACGTCATTTTGACTTGTTATGCTGATATTAACTTTTAAACTTTCGCGTTCCATGATTATAATAATCATCTTATTATTAATACGTAAACGGGAATTAACACGATCATGGTATAGGTATATACATACCTTTGGAATAAAGATCGCGTTAATTCCCGTTTACATATATTATTGTTATGCTGATGTTAAACTGAAGGCAAAGTCTCATGAAAGTCAACATTGCAAACACGTACAGTGCTACAATGGTGGCCCTCAGCTTGACGGCCTCATCAGATGCTTTTTCACTTCCCGCTTAAAGAAACCGGGACTTTAGGAAGAAGGAAACACGTGAGCTGGTAAGGAATTCCAAGACTTAATGGTGCGGCAGAGGAAAAACTCATCGAACCGCTTGGTTCTTGATGTAATTTTCTGCACCGTACGCGGGTCTAATCCCTGAAGCTCTAAAGCTTGCGTTAGGAGTGGGCTCACATCGGTAGTGTGATGACTGGGATTCGAAACCAGGACATGAATCTATCCGATTATAGTCTGAAATAACAGCAACACAAGAAAACGGGATCGTGCAACAATCCTCTTAGATATTTCCTGCAAAGCGGTAAGCTCGGTTATATTGGCCTCGAACCGACTAAAATCATACACCGTCTCGCTTCTTCGGTAGCACTAGCATGAACTATCGAATTCGTAATGTAAAGGTTTCGAGAGTTTAAGCATTGTGATTGGCAGTCTGCCTCTTGTGAACCTGTGTGCGTGTGTAGCCCGCCAATTGCAATGCTCCGTTCTGTCGATACCTTTACATTACGAATTCGATAGAATTTGTGCTAAGGCTACTGATGTCGTAGTGTCTTCTTCCTTTCCCACAGGACATATGTGGAAAAAAACAGATAGACTCTTTCGACGCTATATTTTTTGCAAACCTATTTTATATGATTATTGATTAATGATGCTCTCAGTCGACGAGCACATCCCTGGGGAGTTCATTGTTTTCGATCTGTTGTAAATCTGGTCTAACAAGACGGAATAATATTCAAAAGTATGTCTTGAAGACCCTTTTGTCCTTTCCCAATGTATGAACTAGAAATTTCATGCCCAAATTTCATTAAGTAGGTAATGTTTAAAGATATGTATCTATATATATGCCTGGGGGCGAGAGATATGTCTTGTATAATCTCACCTCCGGCAATCAAGGACCCTTGGACGGTGTGCGTTTTGATCGGTTCGAGTTCGACATAATCGCCTCCACCAATTTTGGCGGAGGTGGTATCCGTGGGGATTTTGCGCACGATATAAAAAGGTAATGTTTAAAGATGACGAATGTGTTGTGTGTATCTCCCGTTCCCTCTGCTCAATAAATATCTTCCGTAGAGTTCAAGGAACGGAACAAAAAAAGAATTACTCGAATTGGTTCAGCCGTCTTCGAGTTTTGTGCTTAGCAACAGATATCGGGATTCATTTCCCAATTCTCGCTGAAGCCCCAGGCAACAGTTCTTAAGTAAAATGACAAGAAAGTAATGTTTTCCAAATAAACAAAACAATAGGTATCCCATTATACCTTTTTGTTTCATAGCTTTGTACAACGATTCTTAGAAACAAATATTCTATCGATTTGTTACGCCTACTCTACAATTTTACCTCTGATTGGGAAAAAATATTATTTGAGGTGTTCTATTTCGTGTAAATCTACCAGTGTTGCTATGTTCATTCATAGTCACTTCTATACAAAGTATAATCAAAGAATCAATTTCGTTTTATTCAGTTTCTTTTTATTTCGCGTATTAATATTATGTTCGTTCGATTTCTTTTTGAAGAGATCTATGTTCTTCTATAAAACGTTTTCATAAATAAATGTTCATGAAAACGTCAAGTGAGGCAACTATTATAAAATTAATTTCTTTAAACAGTTTCTTTAGCGAGTTATGGGGTCCGAGGTTATAGATTGCTCGTTTGTAATATGATACTGTATCTATAACGAAAGAAGTTTTGAGGAAAAAATTTTCATCATATCAGTAATAAGACGTCCATCGACGAAGTCCCATCCCTTTATTTTACGTTGTGGAATGCATTTACGCACTTCGCTCAGCCCCCACGGGGGCGGGGGGGGGGCGAGCTTTGTGTGGGACGCCCCTACTCGGAGGCGGCAGGCCCGTCTCTGGTGCGGCAGAATAGGAGTCCTTCTGCCGCCCGCCTAGGCAAGGCACACGCGACATGCGCCTTCAACCTCGCCTTGTAGGATAAAACATGTAAAGAGATGGGATGTCCCAAATTCTATTCTGCCATGAACCGGCGACCGAGAAACCCTTTGTTTCTGCACTGACACCACAGAGACAGTCTTAACCCCTCCCCCCTTCCACTTAAAAATGCTGCACGCACAACGGCCCAAAAAGGGAGGCTAGGTGCAGACAGAAGAGTCCCAAATCTATCTATCTCCCCCCTTCCCATTTCATCCTCTCCTCTATATGGTCGGCAGCACGAATGTGACGCCCCTGGTGTTACAAACGTCCTCCACGTCCAAATTCCGCGTGTTATTGTTTGCCACCTAAGAAGTATTAAACCTTACTTTATCATAACATAACATAACATAAACTCACGCCTATATTCCCGAAGGGGTAGGCAGAGGTGCTAGCACCCACATTTAGCCAGTTTATGTTTAGGTCCCAACGTAATAGGTGGCGAACCTATTGCCATAAACCGGGCACTTATAAACCTGCGATAAATACACACATAACTTCGAAAAGCATCGAAAAATCATTGGTGCGTGCCGTGGTAAACCTGAGATTGAACCCGAGACCTCGTCTCAGCAGTCCATTACCCATACCACTAGGCTACCGCCGGCAGTTGACCTTACTTTATCATTCCATTTTATTCTACAAACGTATTGCAACTCATCTAGACGGGCAGACCATTGATAGTAGGTGTTGCAGTATCGATTTTACATTAGCAGTTAGTAATTACACTTCTTGGAGTGCAAAGCGTGAGTTGGAAACTTTCTGCATCATTTCCTTTAAAAAAGATAAATGCTTAGTTCGAAATAGTTGGGTGGACGTGATTCATATATTATCATTAATGAGTAAGTAGGGTACGTGGCGTTAGTGAAAGCGATTGCTACGCAGGAGGTGCGGTTTCGATCTCCGCTCATTGTAAATATAGCATAGATTTTTTTTTTTTTTTTTTATTGCCAATTAATTTACCATACCATACCAATACCAAATACCAAACCATACCAAACCATAGACTCATGTTAATAATGTTCTAACTTATAACTTTTTTATTAATTATGGTCAAATTTTGATCTTGATCGACCACTAGTTTTCAGTAATTACTGAAAATCGCACAAAAAGTAACATAACATAAACCCACACCTATAACCCCGAAGGGGTAGGTAGGGGTGCTAGCACCCAAGTTTCGCCAGTTTGTGTTGTAATAGGTGGCGAGCCTATTACCATTAACCAAACACTTATAAACCTGCGATAAATACACACATAACTTCGAAAAGCATCGAAAAGTCATTAGTATGTGCCATGGTAAAACCTGGGATCGTACTCGAGACCTCGTCTCAGCAGTCCATTATACCAATAGGCTACCGCGGGCTACAAAAAGTAACCAGTAAGTATTATCCAAAATAAACGAGAGAAATCCACTTCATTTCTTAAATGGAAGGTGCAATAACACTCAGCGTAATAGCCAGCACCGTACATTACCGTAATTAGGCATACTTTTGTTTTATTATATTAAAGTTAATTATTATTGCGGCCAAGTGGTGTTTGCGTACAGAACGCGAGTGATCTGCAAACTGTAATTAAGGTTTATTTTGAACCAGCTGTAGCCTAAGGCTTCGCTTAGAATAACGTTTGGATAGATAAGGTTGTTACATATGAAATTGCCGTTTTGTTTGGAGAAAATTGAGGAAACCCATCAGTACTAACATATAGGTATGTATTTTTTTTAGGATATTTAGAGGAGGTAGGACACGACGGTATATCCGTCCCAATCGACTCTGTAAGTACCGACCTCCACCCTACAGAATATCGCCGTTTAATAACCTTGTGTTGTGTTTTCGGTGGTGAGTAGGGTAGCCAGAGCTCACTAGAGAGATTTGTGTTGTCTGTGGGAAAACCAAAGGCTTATCCTACATCTTTTCCGCTGACGACACAGAATGTCTCAGTTCTTACAGGGGCAACCCCTGTAAGAACAGAGACATTCTGTGTTATTCCTTTGGTGTTACACTCGCCCATAGGCCATAATCAATCATCAATAAAACAAATGATAAATCAAAATTTGATTGTTTTTTTTTTGTGTATGAATGCGACAACATGAAACAAACAGTAACTTTTATTACATTTTTCAAAGTGACAGCTGTATAAAAAGTAATATGGAAGTACTTTTTATGAAGATCGAGTTCATATTATAAATCCTCAAATTTAACTTCAACGCTAGTTGTTAGTCGAGGTTGATAGGTTAGTCGTCTACCAATACAAAAAGTAAACCCTGGACTCCAAAGAATCAAATAGAAGTACAACCACGCCTTAAGGGTCTTTCTTGAATTTATCTTCCGGGGTTGAACCCTTAAGCAGCTTCATAAATAAACTACTTAATGTAAAACAAAGACGCTATGCGAAGCACTGATGTAGTCGATAACAGGACGAAGCAGGCGATTCCGATGCGACATCTCGATATAAACGCATCGATGATGAGAGTGCTAGTGATGGGACGATTCTGAAAACCGTTATTGGATATATCGATAGTATCGATAACAATTTTCGTGAAATTTGCAAGAACTAACTGATGCCCACGGTTTCGCTGCGTGGATATTTAATGTAGTTTCCGCAATTCATGAGAAACTTTTTTTTCGTGTTAATAATGTAATGTATATGCTATTCCAGGCTACAATCTATTTCTGTACCAAATTTCAGTCAGATCTGTTGAGCCGTTAGAGCATGATTAAGCAATAAACATACCAAACTTCACAACATTCATATTTATAATATTATTAGCTGACCCGCCCCAGCTTCGCCCGTGGTATGTTTAAACCGCTCAACCGATTTTCTGCAAACTTCACATAAACCATCTAAATAGTCCGAATAAAGCCTGAAAATTTGATTTGGATAGATGAGCCCGATCTTGAGTTATAAAATTACAACGAAAAGTGGCATTATTGTTTATATACCTATTAGATTGGTAGAGTGTAAGTAGTTGTTTTAATGAGAATTTAAAAATGTATCCTAATGTGATTTGAAGACGTAGAACATACTAGTACTGTGTGAATGATACGCCAAGTATACATATAAGGCACGACCCGAAGATATCGGGAAACACAGCGATATTACTGCGATAGAAAGAAAACTCGAAATAAAACAAAACCCGTCTGGCCAGCGTGGAAACAGCAGGCAAAGCCTCCCAACATTGGGACAGGACTACATCTAGAAGTGGACTGGGATAGGCTAATTGAGTAATTGTTTTTTTTTAATTTATGGTACGTCAATTGACTTCACCTCGCCTGATGTTAAGCTGAAGGCAAAGTCTCATGAAAGAGGGTCACCATTGCAAACACGTTCAGTGCTACAATGGTGGCGCTCAGCTTGACGGCCTCATCAGATGCTTTTTCACGCCCCACTTAAAGGACGCCACCATTGTAGCACTTGTAGCACTGAACATGTTTGCAATGGTGACCCTCTTTCATGAGACTTTGCCTTCAGCTTAACATCAGGCGAGGTAAAGTCAAATTGACGTGCCACAAATAAAAAAAAAAACGTCCCGGGACTGTAGAAAGCAGGAAACAGGCACGCCGGTAAATAATATACTATACACCCTTGAGTCCTTAACAGCATGAAAACTAAAATCAATAAAAACATTCTCACAAATAACATTGAAATACAAAACTTCACAACAAAATAACTGTTTATAATTATAAAAACAAACACCAAAGTCCCCCACGGTCCACGCCGTCACACATGAAAACATATAAAATCAATTACATCTCAATTAAACGTCGATATGTCCCCCCTCTAGTGTGGAAAACACTCGACAAATAAGCGCGCAGACCGGCGCAGTTTGCATAATTGCCGGCGGCTGCCTCTAGTTAGGGTTGTCACTAACTAAAATCATGTTATTTTAGTTTGTTTGATTGTGGCAACTCGCTCGGAACGTTACCAGCTTGTAATAGTATATGATCAATAGCTTTGAGCGTACATTAATTTGTAAATATGTTATTCAAGCTGTTCGTGCTAACGTGTTACGTTTTCGTGTACAAAATGGATGTACTTCCTACAGTCCCGGGTCCGTGAAAAAGCATCTGATGAGGTCGTCAAGCTGAGCTGTACGTGTTTGCAATGGTGACCCTCTTTCATGAGACTTTGCCTTCAGCTTAACATCGGGCGAGGTGAAGCCAAATTGACGTGCCATAAAAAAAATGTAAGTATTTATTGTTACTTATTGTCTAAATATGGTCTGTATTGGACGTGTCTAAATACGTCTGATACTCTCCAAGACATTAATTGGTAGTACTTGTGCGGCACACTGCACAGCTAGGAATCACGTCAAAAAAAATAATAAATATGAGCCGTAAGGTATAATTCCGTAGACGTTCGGCGACTTTTTTTGCCGCACCATTTAATATATGTATAGAGTTCCATCTCTATACCAGCATACATGTTTCCTTCTTTTAACAACCACAGATCCTTAAAGCGATGAGTGAAAAAACACCTTACCTTCGCAACCATTAATAGGTATATATTTTTTTATACAACTTAGGTCGCAGACAAGCACGCGGCTCACCTGATGGTAAGTGGTTACCGTGGCCTAAGGGCATTTTTCTGTGTGTAATATATTTTCTGGTTAAAAAATATCGTGTATAAAGAATGACCCTCTAATTGGAGATTAAGATTAGTGTTGATATTCTGAACCGTTGATAAAGGTCGATACCATAATGATTCCCGAAACGGACAACCCTCCGCCCGCTTGGGAATAGCTTTAAAGTCCTTTGTTTTCGGTCAACTATTTATTTTACTACGTCCATAGAAATTTTTGAATGCGAAAAATTCGAAGTACCTACCGACGTTTTTAAGAGCTTTTTTATGGAAGAGTCTAGTTGAACAGAGAATACGATTACCTACTTTACAGAAAATAGCGACGATAAAAAGAAAGGAGATAAGGTTGCCTGTAAGAGATCGCCGCAGAGCGATAACGCCACGGGGTGCGAGGGACATGTTGGCTACTACCTCACCTCCGGCAACTGAAGACCCAAAGACGGCGTGCGTTTTAGTCGGTTCAAGACCGACATAAACTGCCAACCGGCTCCGGTGGGGGGTATCCGTATAAAAAAAAGAGCGATAAGGCCGCCAATTATATTTACCATGTGCACACATCTATCTGTGCTGTATTTCATCCTTGGTGTACAATAAAGACACATAATATTATTATTATTATTTAATCGATTAATTAGTCGATTGTTGTCCACAGCTGGACATGGGCCTCTCGCAATATGCACCATGTTTTTCGATCCTTTACCTTGTCTAGTTCATCCCAGTCAAATTTTTCATGTCCTCTCCGTCCATCTTACTGGGGAGCTTCCCACCTTCCGTCCGTGTATCAATTCACGGTCGACACTCTAGGACTCGTTTGTCAGCCATCGGTCTTAGGTGTCAGACAAGCACACGGCCCACCTAAAGGATAACGGTGACCGTGGCCTCCATAGGCTTCGTCGTCCATACGTTTGCAACTTTTTACAATTATATAATAGTATAGATATTCAAAATCAATTATCTAGTAGGTACGCATACCAGACAATTAGTTTTGAACACAATTACTTTTGTCAGCGTCATTGTGTAACTGACAACAACCATTGTGTAGCCTAGTCAAAATATATGCTTATCCTCAATTTTTCGTTCGTCCCTATAACGCGGGCCCACAAAATATATCCAGCGAAAGATAATATTCCCATTGCTATTTATTTCATAACAATATCGCGGAGTATTACGTAAAAACCGTCGGCGAAACTTTTCTCGGCAAAAATCACTCACAAAATGTATTATCTTTACAAGAATAAGCTTAAAAATGGCTGCCACATAAACAAGAAATAAATGTGTTATTTCACTGGCTTTGGATCGCTTTATTAATATGAGAAATATATTACAAACTTTTTGAACAGGTAGGTACTATCAATATCTTTTTGTAAGATATTATTCTAGAATGCGGATAAACATACTTAGTTACTTTTTTTTTGTAAATACATATATATTATACATAGAAACGCCCAAACCAATGCAAATAGTCATATTCATGCACACTAATATTTGTACTGAGAGGGAATCTAACCCACGTCTGCTGCAGTCGCGTTCACTACGCCACAGAAGTCATGAAGTACCTACTGTTGCCCCTTTTGTGCATGACGTAGACAGCTCGTTCTACTATAATGTCAGAGGTCACGGATTCAATTCCCGTTAGTATATTTTTCTCCAAAATTTTATATTAGTACCTACCTAAAGTATAGAAAATAGTGAGACTATACACAAATAAAGGCATTAGGGTACAGAGTTATAGCTAGTTTTTACTGAACCAATTTGTCGGGTTTCATATAAAATCTAAGTTTTGTCCACTGGCTATTGTTAAAGAATGTTCAATAGGCATCCTAACATCGGAAAATGTAGGACGCAAAAGAGACAAACGCACGGAATTCTGGCTCCAATCTGAAATGCGGACACATTTCCTTGAACGAAATGTTAAAGGAATAAAACCGCATGCGAACGTTTGTTGCCAATAAAACGGGATGACGTCAAATGCCAATTAAATCGGCCGCCATCTTGCGATGCTTTTGTTTTAATTGGCTACAGAAAAAATATTGGAGCGAAATGGATAAAAGTTGTATTGATGTGTTTGTAGTGATTGGGGCTATGTTGGATTTATTTTTGGTATTATGATTTTGTCGGATAGGAAAATACTCGTCGATTTCTACGAAGAGAATAATATATTGTGATATAAATTCTGATAGAGAAATTTCTAAACGAAAATAAAGTCGTAGAAAAAAATGTTATCATGGTGCCCCCCGAGAGGAAAGGTCTATACGTCAGTCAGCAGATGTTTGCTGCAAAGAGGAAAAATTAAAAGTGTTTTTATTCACATTCTAGAACCCAAATGATAAGTTTAGCACAGTTTAGAACAAGATAACGCTGTGTAAGCAATAAGAGGAAAAATAACTGCCTAATTCATTGAAGGACCATAGTCTTCCAATAGATTAGGCAGTTTCTTTATTTAGCTTTATTTTTCACAGCAGATTCTTTTCACCGGAGGTGTGTATGCGGACGTCCCCTCGTATACCTACCTACTACGTGGGGATTCCCGAGTGACGGGTTCAAATCAAGTCACCAGCTGGCCCGCGCAACTACGTCTGCGTCACCCCGTTTATGCAACATTTTTCACTTCTGCTCCGCACCAGTTGGTTGTAGCATGATGTTATACACACATCACCTTCCTCTGCAATCACTATCTATTAAAACAAACCGCATCAAAATCCGTTGCGTAGTTTTAATGATTTAAGCATAGCAAAGGGACATAAGGACAAAGAAAGCGACTTTGTTTCAAGTATACTGTGTAGTGATATTTTAAATCAAATTCAGCAAACGAATCAACACCTTTTAACTAGACAACTTATCAATCTTTGACCGAGTACTGGGCACCCAGCCAAGTCTGATGTATCTTGGTTGAGCTTGAGCAGTTATATTAGTAGTATGGTCATAACTTTGACGAGCTGCCTATCTTCGTGTAATATGATCGTATTATGAGAACAAAATAATAGTAACACTGTTAAAAACGTGTGAATATAGAGGGTTTTAGAAGGAGAGTTAAGGCTGGTATCCACTGCGGTGAACTAACGCAAGGATGATGATGATGATGATGATGATGATGATGATGATGATGATAATGATGATAATGACGAAGCAGACAAATTAAAAAAGCATCAGGCCGTCAAGCTCAGCCATTGTAACACTGTACATGTTTTTTATGGTGACTCGTTTCAGGCGAGGTGGAGTGGAGTCAATTCACGTGCCATACCTTAATTAAAATTATTATTATTTGATTTATTTCACTATATAAGATAATCGGTAACTACGAATGTGTTATGCTAATTTTGAGGGTTTCTACGTTTATTTCATAGAAGTCTTCATTATCAAAATTATATATTAATATAAACTGGATACCCGTCTGATGCAGACGGCCTCCAACCAGATGTTCAGTTCAGTGAACGTTCTATAACTGAAATGATGATGATTATTATATTCATGTTTATAATCTTCAGTATGTAACACAAGGTAGCTATACTTTGTAAAATGTAGCTTGGGTCCTATGACAGCTGTCAGTGAAATCCCGCACATGAAGTCTTGAATTTTCTATTATTGAATGTAGTAGCTGTCAATGTTATACTTTATGGGCATACCGAGCTAATTAGTGATGGGCGATGAATCATCGTGACCTTATACTATGAACTATCCATATTTTGAATACTTAAAGCTTAATTTAAAATTGAAATTAATATAAGAAAAACATAATTAGAATTTAATCTTATTGCTTAGGTATTTTAATATCATAATAATATTTATATTTCAATATACTTGATCCTAAATAATATTGAGTAAATAAAATCCTACATTCCATCCATCAACGCCCTGAACCTGTTTTTGGATTTTGTAAGAAGACACGCCGCGTTTGGCTCTTGGGCCATGATATAGGCATTAGATACACGCGCCAACATCTTGTTTGATATGAACTTCCACTGATGCACTCCATTCATTCTCATCAGTACGAGTGCCGACGCCTTGTATTCTACGTATATGCCGTTCTCATTACAATTAAATACATATATACAATTAAATTAAACCTAATTACATGTAACATGCATCAATAATAGCTGGTAGTATCGATATTTTCATCGAATTTCGGACATCCCTATGAACCTCATTTTGACATCTGTCATAGGACCCAAGCTATATTTTACAAAGTATAAATTATATCACAGCGTGTGGTCACAGATTAATAAAATAAAAGTTACGGTACCTTCTTACTTAATACTTACATCAGCGCCATCTATTCACATTTACAAGAACTACTAGGTAACGTTAATGTTTTCTGAATTCCCATGTAAACTCACGTTGGTGAAGCACTAAAATAGTTCTTCTTTTAAATCAAATGTGATTGCGAAAAATAATATTCTGTAATCACATGAATACATAATACTTTGTACTGTGTTTGTAATTGATGAATCAAATGATTATAATGATTGTTCTTAGTTTAATTTTTATTTTTAATTGGTTCGTTCATCTCAAGTGTTGAACGATAAATTAATATGTCAGTTGAGCGTGAATGAAAATTGTCAAGGAAAAAGCGCGGGAAACGTCTCGGAGGCGGGAAGTCTTTTCAATTTAAATTTTTTATTTTAATTATTTAAGTGATCAGTTGGGTGTTGTAGATTTTTGTACATATTTTCCTTTTGTATATTGGTTTGTATATATAAATTTAGGTAAGTGGTTAGTTGTATAAGTAGTTTTCTCATTCTTGTAGATAAGTATGAATGAGCCACCTGATCCAGGGGGGTCACCCCCTCTCGATGTAGGGGCGTATATTACTATTCCATCAAGTATTATTAATATAAATGAATCTGGGCTGGAGTCAGACGCTTCGTCCGCTTCCAGAAGCAGAAAAAGGTCGAAGGTTATAAAAATGTGTAAAACATGCAACAAACGACGCAAAAAGCATTTTATTGGTTCTGATACTGAAAACATATGTATTTGTAGCAAAATTCTTGAAACGAGTACTCCAGCAATTGCTCCCATGGACACTTCATCAGCTTCGCATGAAATAAATGCACAGCAGCCACGGCCAATTGGCATTGGTAGGAAGTTATATGTCAAAACTGATACTGGTCCTTATATAGTCCACGTGCAAAAAGTCTCCTCTTCACCAAATGATGGAACTACTCTTCATCCCATCACTTTAGGCAACTTCCTTAAAAGAAATGGTGTTCAACAAATTGTTAATGGCAGTATTAAAAGAATAGGCCGAAATAAAATATCTGTAGGCTTTACAGATTTTAAGAATGCTAATGAATTTATCAATAACGACAATTTAAAGCCAAATAATCTATTAGCATTCATACCAACATTCCAAACTACTCGAATGGGGATAGTTCGAGGTATCCCCTCAGACTTGTCTGAGGAGGATATATTATCAAATATGACAGTTCCAGTTGGTTGTGGTGCCATTATTAAGGCGAGAAGGTTAAATTATAAAACCAAAGTTAATGAAAATGTTACATGGAAACCCACCGAATCAGTTGTCTTAACTTTTGATGGCCAAATTTTGCCTAAACGAATATTTATGTTTTTCAACGCTCTTCCTGTTGATTTATACATTTTCCCTACTATCCAGTGTTTCCATTGCTGTCGCTATGGACACACCAAAGTCCAATGCCGGTCCAAGCCAAGATGTTTTAAATGCAGTCAGGATCACACAGCTGACTCCTGTAATATAGGTGAAGATAGTTCTTTATGTATAAATTGTCAGGGTTATCATTTTGCTACAAATAAGATATGTCCTGAATTTAATAGACAAAGGAGTATTAAAAAATCAATGGCAGAAAATTGTATATCATATTCAGAAGCTGAAAAGCTATTCCCAAAGGTTTCCAAATCATATGCTGATGTTACCGTTTCTAATAACCTACATGTTCACAATTCTTCATCATCTAAACAACAAAATAATATAGTATCACCTAATACTTCTTCATTTAAAAAAACTGTATTTCTAAAACCTAAAATCTTGACAAAATCTCAACATGGTTATGATAGATCTTCCCATGACGCTATTATTAAAGAGCACATGTTACCTGAACCAGCTAATGGTTGTGCTCTTAACAAATCCGCCGATTTTGATACCTGCCCAAAGAATCACAATATTTTACAAGTAATTACACAATTAGTTGAATCGTTAACTAAAGCAAATATTACACCGTCCCACGCTGCCCTTATTATACATGAAGCTGTTAAAATTCTTTACACTGATAATGGATCAATCCATAATAATTCAATGGAATTGCCAGAGTGCAGTCAGCAAAAAAACTGAATTGATAAGTCTGATTAATGAATATAATCCTTTTTTAATTGCATTATCAGAAACATGGTTAAAACCCAATCGAGTATTTAGAATTTCAAAGTATGTTTGTATTCGGGAAGACAGAAGTGATGGTGACGCACACGGTGGTGTTGCCATATTGGTAAATTATAATTTACCATATACAATAGTTCCAATCCCTTCTCACAGTGATGAATTTGAAATGGTTGCAGTTCAAATTCAAAACATCTGTTTTGTTTCTATTTATATACCCTACCCTTCTTCATCTATATTTCAAGAACTCAATTGTATAATTCAAACTCTTCCTCAACCTTTAATACTTTTAGGAGATTTTAATTCTCATAACGAGATATGGGGAAGTTCTAAAACGAATCCAAATGGAACTGAACTATATAATTTAATTGACAAGAATAACCTATCCATTCTCAATACAGGGGTCGCTACCCGCAGATCCAAGCCAGGACACCGTATTAGTGCTATAGATTTATCTATATGCTCACCAACTTTATTCCCTTTACTTTCTTGGCAGCCTTTATCTTCTTCTTCTGGCAGTGACCATTTTCCCTTAATTATAACTGTTCCTTTATCTATAACACTTCACAATAGTCGCCGATCTTTATTAAGACACAAGATTGCCCATGATTCCGATTGGGACTCCTTTAAATTGTCAATAGAAAACCAAATACACAATCTTCCCCAAATATATTATGGAAATGAAAAAGATTGCTCGGAAGCATTTTCAAATTTAATATTGAAAGTAGCCAACGATACATTTCCCACTAAAGGGGATGCCCCTCTACGCATACCATCTCCACCTTGGTGGGACAAAGAATGCTCACTTGCCATCCAAAAAAGGAAAAAAGCTGAAGCAAATTATAAACATCTTATGTCTTGGGAAAACTATGAAATTTTATCGCAAGCCATCCTCGATACAAGAACCCTATTTAAAAATAAGAAACAGTCTTCCTGGCAATCTTTCTGTACCTCTCTCTGCCCTAGTTCAAGCCCTTCGGTAGTTTGGAATAAAATTAGAAGATTCCGCTCAGCTTTTACACAGCCATCTATAAACACAATACCCTCTTTAATAATGAATAAGTTCTTAAATATTCTTGCCCCTCCTTCCGTTACTGAAATGACATATCTAAGTTCTCCTATTCCAAATTCTCCATCAATGGTGTCTTCTCTCTTCTCTCTTCAAGAGTTAAAATTTGTGTTGAGTACACTTAAAGACTCCTCTCCAGGGAAAGATGGTATTCCTTACTCTTTTTTATGTAACCTTGGTGATGTAAGCTTACAATATTATCTTGATCTTGTTAATTCTATTCTAGTCTCAGGAATTATCCCCCCTTCATGGAAATCTCAGATTATTATTCCCATTTTGAAACAAGATAAAGACCCAAATGACCCTTATTCTTATAGACCTATAGCTCTTTCGCCTGTGATAACAAAAATTGCCGAACATCTAGTTAAAAATAGATTGGAGTGGATCGTAGAGAGCAGTGATATTCTTTCAAATAGTCAGTTTGGTTTCAGAAAAGGTAGGTCCACCATGGACTGTCTTAGCATATTTATAACGGACATCCAACTCTCGTTTTCATGTAATAAATCGGTAGTCGCTACCTTTCTAGACATCAAATCTGCATATGATAACGTTATTATCTCCATTCTTAAACAGAAATTAATTCTTTTAAATATACCCGAACTATTGACGAATTTTATTTGTAATCTATTAATAAACAGAACAATTGAAGTATCCCATGAAGATGAACATTTTTTAAGAGTAGTGGATAAGGGACTTCCACAGGGATCTGTTTTAAGTCCCTTGTTATATAATATTTACACTTATGATTTAGATAGATCTATGGGAAATTCTGTCTGTTTACTACAATATGCCGATGACTTACTGTTATATTATGCAGACCATGATACTGAGTTAGCTTGTGATATGCTGTCTGCATGTCTATTTTCCTTAAAGAAATGGTTTGATTCCAATGGTCTGGAATTATCAACTTCCAAAAGTACTACAGTGGTATTTACGAGAAAGAGATGCATCCCCTCTGTTTGCGTATATTATGATAACATTGCCCTGCCGGTTGAACCTCACGCCAAATATTTAGGTTTAATTCTTGATTCTCGCTTGAATGGATTTGCACATACTAAGTTCATTGTTAATAAATGTGAACGTCTTCTCAATATTATTCGATGCCTTGCTGGTGTATGGTGGGGCGCTCACCCGTTTTCATTAAAATTAGTATATAATGCTATTATCAGAAGTGTTTTAGATTATGGCACATATTTGCTCAGTTTGTGTAGCAAATCAAGCCTAGTACTAATGGATAACATACAAGCTAAAGCTTTGCGAATTATTACTGGTGCTATGAAATCCAGTCCAATCAATGCATTACAAGTGGAAGTGTCGGAACCCCCTTTACATTTAAGGAGACAATTCCTTTCAGACAGATTTATTTTTAAAGCTCTTCTTATTTCAAATCATCCTCTTCACACAAAATTACACAATCTGTCAGAGTATGTTCAAAATAGCTCTTACTGGCGTCATAAAAGTAAACCATATATTTTAGAAAGCTATTTAAAATTTAAATCCTTGTCGTCTCCTATCCACCAGTCTCCTCTTTTACCTCTTTATAGTGTCAATTATGAATCTTTGGTGTTATTTCCTAGCATCAAAGGAACAATAAACTTTTATTCAGATTTTACCAACCATTCAATTTCACACCAACTATTCACCGATGCTTCCAAACATCCATTCCCAGAACCAGTAGGGGTGGGTGTGTATCACATGAATTATAATGTCGTACAAAAAATTAAACTGCCTCCAGAGACCTCTATTTACAATGCTGAATGTTTTGCTCTCCTTAAGGCTTTAGAATACATTTTAATAACAAAACTTAAAAGCTCTATCATTTTAACGGACGCACTTGCAGTTCTAGAATCACTTAAAAAGAATCCATTTAAAGCTGTAAACAATCCAATAATACTTGCCATTAAAAACTTGTTATATGAATGCCACTGTAAGAATTTTGTTGTTGAATTCGCTTGGATTCCGAGTCACTCGGGTATTGTGGGAAATGAAATTGCTGACAAAATAGCTAAGGAAGCTGTCTCCTGTGGAGATATGGTCCCATACAAACTGTTTGGTGAGGATGTTTATAGTGGTGCCAAACGCTACCTATTCGATACTTGGCAAAAATCTTGGCAGCTTAGCAGTAGAACAAAAGGACTTTTTTATTATAACATTCAACCTAACATTCCCAATAAGCCGTGGTTTGCTTTTTTAAATTTAGATAAAAGATTAACAACATCATTAATAAGGATGCGTCTGGGACATGCTTGCACTTCTGCACATCTGGCCAAAATTAAAATCAGAGACAGTCCTATTTGTGATTGCGGGGCAGAAGTGGGTGACTTAAATCACCTATTTCTGGCTTGCCGTCAATTTGATATTCCATTTTTTGATCTTCTTCCTAGTATTCCATTACCTACTCATATTCCTTTATTACTTATGTATCCTTTTAATAAACAAGTATTAGAAGCTATAGATTTATTTATAAAACATAATGATGTTAAATTGTAGATTGTATTTGTATTTATGTATTTGTGTTTAGATTTTAATGTTTTTTTTTTCACCTATCTGATCCTGTTCTTTCCTTTTGTTTTCCCCAATTCCGTTCCGTTTTACATTGTACAAATAAAACGTTTCCTCGTTTTAACTTGACATTGGCATACATTTCTTACTTGCCAAATTGGAGAAAAAAAAAAAAAAAAAAAAAAAAATTGTCAAACGTCACGTCAGCTGTTAAATAACAAACAAACACAACTGATATTATTGATAATAAAATGAAGGGTTTTATACTGAGATTTAATTAAAGTGAAGTGATAGTGTTAGTTTAAGAAAACGTTTAATTGGAATAATGAACAATAACAATGAACTCAACAATTTCCAACAAAGTCCACTTAAACTGTATGTTCAAGATATATTTCGCGCCAAAACAACAGAAAACAAATACATCTACGAATTATTCGGAATGACGTTCAAAAATGTAATGATTCACGGGGTCATTACAGCTATTTACAATACATCAAACACCACAACAAATGCAGAGCTTTCAGACGCAACGGGATCTGTTCAAATTTATTATGATAGCACCAAGAGTAATATAAATACATCACCCGCCATTTTGAAAGATTTATACTATGGGTTTTCTGTGGCAACAAAAACAGGCAATGACAACGTTAACATTATGTCTACTTTGTTGAACCGTATTACGAAACCCTCAATTAATTTCACAGAAGGGGATTATTTGAGCGTCATTGGAGATGTGTTTACTGATGATAGAAATGTAAGAATGATATCAGCGTATGAGTGTGTCAAAACTTCGCCAGAAAGAGATATTGTTTGGATAGAAGAACTTAAATATTTATACGAAAAGTTTTACCTTTGGCTCAAGTAATTTGATCTTAATTTAATACAAAATAAATATATAGCTATACTTTCTTTTAACTGTTTTCTTCTTCCTACAAGAAGGTTCGACCAACAGACAATCGAGCAATAGGTACCTACCTGAGCCATCAGCCACAGTACTCATAAAAATTAAAAGATCTTCAACAAATAAGATTCACAATACTTACCTACTTCTACTTTTATACTTTCTAGAATACTAATCTGAACAGCAATCGTAGAATTTTATCGGTCTTCTGCCTAACCCTAACATGCTGCACTCGGCCCTTAACTTCAGGTCAGTGACTCGGCCACAGATAATGAAAAATATACGAAATCCACGAAATCGTAAAACGTCAAATGTCATTTTTTTAACTTACTGAAGTTGGTGGATTTTGTAGATTAAGGACAACATAACATTACAATCATAATTTATTTCTAGTAATTCATATCCAAAGTGTAAGTATTTACGCAATTTTCAGTGTTGTGAATAAGTTTAATTATTATCAGTATTTCAATAAAATTCGGTACTTGTAGGTTAGATCCTTATTTTCAATTTTTTATTTTTCTTTATAGCACAATGTCGCACGAAGGGATTTCTCCTCAAGAAATTGAGGCCTTATGCCAGACACCAGATCCTTCAACTAGAGTAAGTATATTTTTTTTAATAATTGAATTTCATGCCATTTTTTCATAGAAAGTAATCATGCACTTAGTTCCTATTTTATTTACAATTGTACTAGCTGACCCGGCAAACGTTGTTTTGCCTTATAAATTTTAAGGGTGAACAACCCTTATCACTTAGGGGTATGAAAAATAGATGTTGGCTGATTCTCAGACCTACTCAATAGGCTCACAAAATTTCATGAGAATCAATCAAGTCGTTTCGGAGGAGTACGAGGAACGAAAACATTGTGACACGAGAATTTTATATATAAGATTATGTCTGCACTATCTCATTGGATTTTACAGTGATAATAATGGCAGTTTTGACAAGACTGGTTTTTTTAGTGTGTGAAGTTAATTGTATAATATAATAATAACTTTAGTATTGCTTTTAGCATTCTCACACTCTAGGTATATATTATTATATTAGTCTGAGCATTTTACTTAATCAAAAGGAGTCATCATTCCCTGAGCCTATTCCCAATTCAGTTGGGGTCGGCTTTCTAGTCTAACTAAGATGCAGCTGAACTTCGATATTTTACATGAAATGACTGCCATCTGACCTCCCCACAACTAAATTGACAATATTGAAGTTCTGTAGTTAGGCTAGTTAGACTTTTGAGAGCTCCAACTACAAGTAACAACTGCTATAAACGACTTAATCAAAATTATGTAATGTTTAAATAACATTACATGTTGTTAATTCATTTCCCTTAGTATTTGCTTATTTTTCGTATTTGACGTCGAAGATTTTGACACATCGTGCCTGGGTTGTGGTATCTTTTCTCTCTGATTTCTACCCAAGGTATCGATTTATTTTGTGGATCTGGAACGTTTTGATTTTTCGGTTGGCAACATTGCTCGCCAAGCGTCATCATGGCTTTCCTACTGAGACACCATGATGTACGCACCGCATTTTTGATTGAGTCGTAATAAATTTGATTTTGGCTGATATCTCGCCGATCCTGTGTTGCTGGGAGTGATAGACTGCCGCGACGTGCCGAAGATGGCGTAATATTCTATATTTTGAGCTGCTGGCCGACGATGGCGTCAGTCACGTGGTGATCGATTTGTCGTTTGGGGTAAGTATTTACCACGTTGTATTAGACAGGGGTTCTAATTGATAACACCCGTATTGAACATCGTTTGTTTGTTCACAGGATCGCGATATAGAAGATCCCTATTCCTATACTTATTTCTCTATCTATACTTATACTTATATTCTATTTTAGAACTATTTTCAACCTAATGATAACCTATAGTTAACTTAATTTAACCTATATTGGGTCTATAACCTAATTATGGCCTAAACTTAATTGGAATTGATCTGGATTTGACTATATTTTGCCTATAACCTATATTTCATGTAAATTTTAATAGAAAAGAAACTATAAATTTACCTATATTCTGACTATTTTAGTCTAATTAATCTAATTAGACAATTGTTGTGGTCTAATTAGACTCTTATAAGTTCATATTTTGTAACCACGTGGATTCCAAGAGAAAATCTTTTAACCTAGTTGTTTGTCGAGCCTAGTGGATTAGCCACACCCTCCTTTGAGATTAGAAGTGTAATCTCTACCTTTGTTGTAACTATCCGAATTTATTTCCTGGGTCTTCGCCCAGGTGGCGCCCGATTATTATGGAATTTTGAGAAATAAAACCATTGTAACCTTAAAATATATTTTTTTATTTTGTATAAACACCTACCGATGACAATTGGCGCCCGAACAGGGACCTAGATAGGCTTTGTTTTGTTTGTATAACTTACCATTTTCATACTGAACTGCACCTCACCTGATGGTATGCAGATCAGTAATAGTCTCTTTGTTTATTGTTATTTGCTCACTAGGTTTCTCTCTGCACCCGTGGTATTATATTGTTCTGATTTAGTAGAACATTTTCTTATTGTATAAACTTATTCTGTAAGTTTACTTATATTATAACTTGTTGTTTGTGTATTTGACTAGCATAACAATTGAGTTTTTGTTTAATTATTATCATTGAGTCTAGGATGATGTGTACAAACTAGTGTATTAACCTTTTTGAAAGAATTAAGTATGAAAATTAGTATAACTTTAAGACTTAACTTTTGTTGTTAACGAGTAATTCTCATTTGTCAATTGAATTTGTGTAAACATACATAATTTACAACCTGTATTCAACATTTATTAACTAATGTGCCATTATTGTATTGCTGTATGACCTTTATAGTGTAATATTTGTATTCATTTGCACTTTGGTACGGTTAATTTAGTTAAAAACTCACATTTTAATTTCATAATTTAACATAACCTCATTTCTTGAGACTTAGAAAAATTTTTGCATTCTTCAACTTAGAATAATTTTAACATTCTGGGACTTAGAAAAATTTCATAATTTTTACACTTAGAAAATTTTTCAACTTTTGAACTTGTAATAACTTCGTAAACTATGGACTTGGAACATTTTACTTCAATTATTTCAACTTAAATTATTTTTAATTTTTCATCAATTTAGAACCTTTTGTCTTTGACGGGGAATTTACTTGGTTGAATTTTGGACAATTCTACTTTGAAGATTTCTTGTTCTGACACATTTTTTTGAGAATTTTTTTAGGGACTTTGAAGTTTTGACTTGGGACTTAAAATTTTTTTCACTTTTATTTCTGTTCATTTTGAATTTAGATTGGACTTTAGATTGTTTTTGTTTAGTAATCTTGGGACTTTTGAAATTGTTTTCACTTTTGAAAATTTGAGTTGCAACTATGTCTAGCGTGGGAGTACAGTTTCCTGAATTGAGTATGGAGCCGCATGCCCCTAAAGAAGACACCAGTCGCACCACAATGGGTACCCAGGTTGATCCTGTTGTTTCAGACGTTCAGGATTTCTCTACTATTCCGAGTGCTTGCATGCACTCTTCGACTATCGCTCCTCCGTTGACTTCGGTTAATGCTTCGAATGAAGAGGTGAAGAAGAATATTTCTTCGAATTTTAAATTGTGGGATTTAAGGAAAAGTAAGATTAGTTTTGACGGGCAAACTTGTGTTAGGGATTTTATTGTTCAAGTTGAGGAATATTTTCTTCATAGAGGTTTTGATGAGTTTCTCCTAGTAGGTTCTTTTTCTGATTTGCTAGTTAATACTGCGACCAAGTGGTTTCGCACTGTTAGACCTTTTATAGCTTCTTGGAGCGACCTTAAGTCTGCTCTTTTAAAGCGTTTTGATAAACCGGATTATGAGTTTTTATTAGAAAACGAACTTCGTTCTAGAAAACAGAAAATCAGTGAATCGCTTCCCGATTTTATCACTGAAATCTTAGATTTGGCTAGTCGTATGGCATCACCACCACCCGAATCGATTTTGGTTACTCTTGTCAGACATAATATGTTAAATTTGTATAAACCTTATGTTTTTGCTAGGCCTATTAAAACTTTAGACGAATTTATTGACCTTGGTAAAGAGCTCGAAGCACTCGTAGATAGGTCTTCTAAAGGCTCTAAACAAAAATCTCAGGCCGCTGTCGTCAGCACCGACGAGCCTAATAATTTGGTTTGTCTTAAATGTAAAGAACCAGGTCACTTATTTAAAGCTTGTACCAAAATTAAAGGAATAGTTTGTTTTAAATGCGGAAAACCGGGTTTTACTTCTAAAACGTGTGATTGTAAACAAACACCTAATGTTGCTGCGGTTTCAAAAAACTAGTTGGACCCCACCGAGCATCACTTTGGACTGAAAGTCGTAATGACTCGGTGAAGAAAATTACTGAACACTCGTTTAAACCTGATGATTTCATTCGCAAAAGCGAATTCCGCGATTGGATTAATTATTTAGAATCATTTTTTGCTGCTCCTGTTTTGTATACTAAAAGTAATGATAATAGACCCTTTTTGGAATTTTCTATTGATAATTTTAAATGTTTAGGATTATTGGATAGTGGTGCTTCTGCCTGTATTCTAGGATTAAATAGTCATAATAAATTTATCGCCTTAGGATATAAATTAGAATCTCTTCCTTGTACATTTCGAGATAAAGCGTATACTGCTGATGGCTCAGGTCAAGATGTTATTGGTATTATGAAACTCCCAATAACTTGTAATAATTTAACTCATGAGGTAACTTTCTTAGTAATACCCAAATTTAGTTACTCTGTAATATTAGGTTTTGACTTTTGGAAGAAATTTCGTTTAGCTAGAGATTTATTTAAAGACATTTCAAGAATTAGTGATGAGTGTTTAAAAGATAAGATTGTTAGTTGTTCTATTACCTCAGCTGCTGAGTTATCTCCTTCTGAGAATCTCAAACTTAATAAAATAATTTCACTTTTTGAAGACATATCTTATGAAAAGAATGGCTTAGGACTTACTCATCTTGTTCAACATAAAATTAATGTCACTAGCGAACCATTTAAACAAAGATATTGGCCTTTGAGTCCCGCGAAGCAAAAAGAATTGTACGATGAAGTAGAAGTTTTACTTAAAGAAAAAATTATTCAACCCTCTAAATCTCCTTGGTGTTCACCAGTTCTTGCCGTTGAGAAGAAGGATGGTGGAACTCGTTTGTGTTTAGATTCTCGTAAATTAAACTCTGTAACTATTAAGGATTCATATCCGTTACCTTACCCCTCTAGAATATTAGATAGCCTTCGTGATGCAAAATTTATTACTACCATTGATCTTTCTAAGGCTTTTCTTCAAATAGCTTTGGAAGACTCCTCTCGTGAGAAAACAGCTTTTGTTATCCCCGGTAAAGGGCTGTTCGAGTTCCTTCGAATGCCTTTTGGCCTTACCAACGCCCCAGCTGAATTACAGCGCCTAGTTGATAAACTTTTCGGCCCTGAATTCGATAATGTGTTATTTTGTTACTTAGACGATTTATGCTTGGTAAATAACGATTTTGAGACTCATTTGGAATACTTATACAAAATTCATAAGATACTTAAAGATGCTGGTTTAACTGTTAATTTAAAGAAATGTAACTTTTGCAAAGATAGACTCCGTTATCTTGGTTACCTTGTTGACAAAGAAGGTTTGCATACTGATCCTTCCAAATTAGATACCATAGAAAATTTCCCTCGACCGGAAACTGTTAAAGAATTGAGAAGTTTCCTTGGTCTGTGTTCATATTATCGTCGTTTCATTAAAGAATTTGCAGATATAGCTTCCCCTTTAACTAAATTAACTGGTGGTAGTAAAAATTCTAAAAAACCTTTAGATTGGAATGATGACGCCGAAATTGCCTTTAATAATTTGAAACGTGCGTTAATTTCGTCTCCTGTTTTACAGTGTCCAAATTTCGAAAAACCTTTCTTTTTACACTGCGATGCTAGTGCAGTAGGAATTGGTAGTGTTCTTAGTCAAGAGGATGATAATGGTGATCAACATCCTATTGCTTTTTATTCCAAATCTCTTAATAAATGTCAACGTAATTATAGTACTACAGAACGTGAACTTCTTGCTATTTTAGAATCAATAGAACATTTTAGACCTTATATTGAAGGTATGGAATTTACCGTAATAACTGACCATGCTAGTTTGAAATGGCTTTTGGGTTTGACTAATCCTAGTGGACGTTTGGCTCGTTGGGCCGCTAGAATCTCACAATTCACTTTTGATATTATTCACAAAAAAGGTTCTCAACATGTAGTTCCTGATGCTTTATCTAGAATTGAAATTCCTGAAAATTTTGTTTCCCCCGTAAATTTTGTTCAGCCTGATGATGATATTAATGACCCTTGGTATAAAAAGATATTTATTCAATGTCAAAAATTTCCCTCTAGATATAAAAATTTTAGGATAGAAGATAGCACTTTGTATAGGTTTTGTAAAAGTAAATTTAATCCTAATAGTAGGTTAAATTGGAAGATAGTTATCCCAAAAGAACATATTCTGGATACTATTCGTTCCAACCATGATGAAATTAATTCTGGTCATCTTGGTGTTCATAAAACTCTTGGTAAAATTAAACAACATTACTTTTGGAAAGGAATGTTTAATGATGTCCGTTCATATATTAAAAACTGTGACACATGTAAAGCTTATAAACATAGTACATCTCCCCCTTTTGGATTAATGGTAAACCCTAAAAAAGTAGATTTCCCTATGACCATGCTTTCTGTTGATATTATTGGAATTTTACCTAAAAGTTATTCGGGTCATAAATACATTCTTTCAGTTGTTGACGTTTTCACTAAATATTGCTGGGTTTTTCCCATGGTTAAAGCCACTACCTTAACTATTTGTAAACTTTTCGAAAAAGAAATATTTCTTAAATTTGGTTGTCCTAAAATTTTAGTTTGTGACAATGGTACTCAATTTGCCTCTAGACACTTCGTCGATTTCATGAAGAGCTATAATATTACTAAAATATTTTATAACACTTTGTACACTCCGCAGAATAATCCTGTTGAAAGGTATAATAAAACCATCGAAACTTGCATATCTTGCTATGTTAATAACGATCAACGTACTTGGTCTAAACTTTTGCCTCATGTGCAACTTGCTTTAAATTGTAGTGTAAATCTTTCTACTGATTTCACTCCTAATTTTCTTATGTTTGGTAGAGAGTTGGTTATTGATGCTTCTCTACATCATATTAGTAGTTCCATTGAAAATTTGGATCAATTGGAACTTGGAAATAGAAATAGTTTTGCTACTTCACTTAAATCTTTAAGTGAAATTTTTGTTAGGGTTCAATCCCACTTGGTTAAAGCTTATAAGCGTAATGCGCGTAGCTACAATATTGGTAGGAAGGCCATTTCGTTTGATATAGGTGATGTTGTTTGGAGAAGAAGTTTTGTTCAATCCAGCGCACCGGCTTATTTTTCGGCTAAATTTGCTCCTAAATTCGTTAAATGCGAAATAATAGATAAAATTTCTGATAGTGTCTATATTTTGAAAGAAATAGGTAAAAATACTTCGGCTAAATATCATGTTAAAGACATTATTAAATATTAGTTAGATCTTCTGTCTTAGCTTTTTAAAATTTTTAACCTTGCGATTTCTGCATTTATACTTTTCATCGAATTCGATTTTCTTTAGGGAAGGAGGTTGAATGGTAAATAATGAGATGATGTATGAAAGGTTTCCTCCATGTTAGTTGTATGTTAGGGAATCCCATGAAGATTTTCAAATCTTGATTTTAAAGTTTCTTAATTCCCCTTATTGGTTTGACGCTTCGAATTCATTCTCGTTTATACTTTATCAAACGATCTTATTTGTATAAATTGTATTATATTGGTCTGTAATTTATACAGAAATTGTTTCTTGTTTGTTCTTTGGTGTTGTTTTGTTTTAGTGTTCGGACTTGTATGTTTGGTTAATACTCTCGGACATGACTCTTCACACCTGGAATAGTTTTTATGAAAACCTTTGCCATGGTTGTTCATTTGGATGAGCTTCTGCTCTCTTTTTGTTTTGAATAGATCGTTCTCTCTTGTCGAGAAGGATTCTTATTTTACCTGGAAAGTCGAATTTTGTATTGGACTCTCCTGATGGATATGGTTGTTGCCCATAGGTGTGCTTCAACTTTAGACTCGGTATTGCACCGCTTTCTTTTGGTTGGACTGTGTTCATTATTGGTAACACAGTGCCTTCCTCTTGTTTTTTGAATTGTTGTTAAGTGCTCGAAAAGTCGATGGTGTTGTGTCGATCACTTACTCTGTTCTTTTGGTTGGACTGTGTTCATTATTGGTAACACAGTGCCTTCCCTTTTTTTCTGAATTGTTGTTGAGTGCTCGAAAAGTCGATGGTGTTGTGTCGATCACTTGCTCAGTTCTTTTGGTTGGGCTGTTGTTCATTATTGGTAACACAGCGCCTTCCCCTTTTTTTGAATTGTTGTATCGTGTTCGAAAAGTCGGTGGAGTTGAGCCGGTCACGTACACTTTTCTTTTGCTAGTGTTCACATTGTTGACGCTATTTTGGACTTGTATTTTGTGTCGGTGAAATAGGGCCGATCACAAATTACAAGCTTGGTTTTGATTCGGCGAACTTTCGTTCTAACCGAACTTTGTGACTCAATGTTAAGCTGGGATCTTTGTAGTCATTTTGAGTCGGAGACCATAGTGTCTATCCGCACTTTATCTTCAAGATTCTTTGCTACTTGTTTTGTTTTGTTTAGTTTTGTTCTTTACCTCACCATTAGTATGAATCTTTGTCGCTATACTGAGTCGGAGATCTTTGTATCCAACCGTACTTTGGCTTCAAGATTCTTGATGAGTGGTTGTTTCTTTGTTTCATAACTTTGTTATTTTCAGGAGTCGGAGATCTTCGAAACTATCCGTGCTTTGACTTCTGGGTTCTTTTGTTGGAATGCTAGCAGTACCATTCCTTTCGTTTTTATATTAGATAGTTAATTGGTGGTGGTATAGAGTTGGTGATTTTTATGATCCACTCTCACTCTTTTGGGTAATTAAATTTTTCTTTTGTCTTGGTCTTTCTCTTGAGCTTGATATGGAGGAGGGTTGAGTCCCTGCATTCAGTCGAGTCGGTGAAAATTATTTTCCAACCGCACTTCGCTGCAGGATTTTTCTTTTCCTTCTGTTGTTAAGTTTTACTTCCTTGCTTTGGACCAATCTTGAAATTTGTTTTTGACTTTTCTGTTCATTCAGGAATGTTCTTTTCTTTTGGGATTGTTGTAGAGGAAGTTAGAGCCTTTGCATTTGGTCGAGTCGGTGAAAATCTTTTCCAACCGCACTTCGCTGCAGGACTTTTTCTTTTTCTCTGACACCCTGCTTCTCGTTTCTTGTTGTTGGATATTTTGTATTTTGCCTTTTGAAAAAGAAGGCTTCGCTTCTTTTTTATTTGGAGGGGGTGTAATGTAATGTTTAAATAACATTACATGTTGTTAATTCATTTCCCTTAGTATTTGCTTATTTTTCGTATTTGACGTCGAAGATTTTGACACATCGTGCCTGGGTTGTGGTATCTTTTCTCTCTGATTTCTACCCAAGGTATCGATTTATTTTGTGGATCTGGAACGTTTTGATTTTTCGGTTGGCAACATTGCTCGCCAAGCGTCATCATGGCTTTCCTACTGAGACACCATGATGTACGCACCGCATTTTTGATTGAGTCGTAATAAATTTGATTTTGGCTGATATCTCGCCGATCCTGTGTTGCTGGGAGTGATAGACTGCCGCGACGTGCCGAAGATGGCGTAATATTCTATATTTTGAGCTGCTGGCCGACGATGGCGTCAGTCACGTGGTGATCGATTTGTCGTTTGGGGTAAGTATTTACCACGTTGTATTAGACAGGGGTTCTAATTGATAACACCCGTATTGAACATCGTTTGTTTGTTCACAGGATCGCGATATAGAAGATCCCTATTCCTATACTTATTTCTCTATCTATACTTATACTTATATTCTATTTTAGAACTATTTTCAACCTAATGATAACCTATAGTTAACTTAATTTAACCTATATTGGGTCTATAACCTAATTATGGCCTAAACTTAATTGGAATTGATCTGGATTTGACTATATTTTGCCTATAACCTATATTTCATGTAAATTTTAATAGAAAAGAAACTATAAATTTACCTATATTCTGACTATTTTAGTCTAATTAATCTAATTAGACAATTGTTGTGGTCTAATTAGACTCTTATAAGTTCATATTTTGTAACCACGTGGATTCCAAGAGAAAATCTTTTAACCTAGTTGTTTGTCGAGCCTAGTGGATTAGCCACACCCTCCTTTGAGATTAGAAGTGTAATCTCTACCTTTGTTGTAACTATCCGAATTTATTTCCTGGGTCTTCGCCCAGGTGGCGCCCGATTATTATGGAATTTTGAGAAATAAAACCATTGTAACCTTAAAATATATTTTTTTATTTTGTATAAACACCTACCGATGACAATTAGTATGCTTATAATATATATTATCATCAACAGAGGTAGTTAAAAAGATATCAATTTATTGTTATCTATCTACTCAGACAATAACAACTGTCATGTTATGTAATATAAGTAGGTAGGTCTTATCATTACTTTGATAAACCATCAATTATTTAGCCTCGTCTTCAACTGGACATAGTCCTCTCCCAATATTGCTTTGAGGAGGCTTTGACCCAATGTTTTCATGCTGGCCCAACAAGTTGGTACCGGGTTTGAAGTCGAGTATTCCTTCTCTCGCACTAATATTCTCTATGTTTTCCATTTGTTGCCGACACCCTTCAGATGAGATATGGAAGTTTTTTTTTTTATACTATGTAGGTGGCAGACAAGCACACCTGATGGAAAAGGCCACCGTGGCCTATGAACGTGTGCAACACTAAGGGTATCACACACTCGCTGCCCATCCTGAAGGGAAAGGGGGAGAGCTGGGAAGGGGTGGAGAGGCTAGGAAGGGGAGGGGGAGGCCACCTACGTAATATAAAAAAAAAAAATAACAATCGGGATAACTCAAAAATTAATATAATATTCTCATATGCCTATTCCATTTTTCCAGGACTTCATGTTTCAACAAACAATGTACCGCATAAAGGATCCTCGCAAATCCATACCGTTCTACACTGGTGTTCTGGGTATGACTTTGCTAAAGCAGCTTCACTTCCCAGACATGAAGTTCTCTTTATTCTTCATGGGCTATGAGAACCCTGGAGAAATTCCATCTGATGAAGCCACGAGAACAGCTTGGGCGATGACTAGGAAGGCTACTTTAGAATTGACCTAGTAAGTAATCTACAAGTTAAATTATATAAAACTGAAGCGTCCGTTGCTTACTGGTTAAGGAACCGGCCTAACAATCAAAAGGTCCCAGGTTAGAATTCTGGCCATTATACGTTAAACCACTCCTAAAACAAGCTTAGCTGGAGGTGTTAAGGGAATATGTATTCAAAGTACTCTGATACTCTGCAAGACCTTAATTGATAGTGCTTGTGCGGCTAAGTACGTAATTAATTAAACCGCATAGCATGGAATCAGATCAAAAAAAAATTCCAAATTTATTTAGCCGAACATTTTCGGTTAGGAATTTAGTTTCGGCATTCCCATTTTAGTTTCAAAGCGCCCAGAGGTGGTAATATTCTCGCCCTCTATTACGTGGTAGCGAAAATCATAGTTGGCGAAATGTGGGTGTTTAATACACCTCTGCCGACTCCTTCGGGGAATACGGGCGTGAGCATATGTATGTATTAGAAATTTTGGATGTTGTAAAAGCGGCCTTTTCTCTGTTTTTTGCCATATCCCAAAGAAGGCCAATGGTTTTTATACCCATATAACCCCCGACCGTGGTGCGTGGGATATGTTACCTGCTATCTCACCTCGGGCAACCTAAGACCCGGAGATGACGTGCGTTTTCGTCAGTTCGAGTCTGAAAATGAGGTGAGGCACACGGAAAAAAAAAACTACCTTCCTACCTGGTATACCTTCAGATACCTTAACTCCTCTGGCTCGTTATGACAACCTCCGTGGCGTGGCGGTAGTGAACGCAACTGCTACGCAGGAGGCGTGGGTTCGGTTCCCGCTCAATGCAAATATTTGTGTTCATGAATATGAATATTTGCATCGGTCTGGGTATTTCTATATTAATATGTATGTATTTACAAAAAAAAGTATCTGAGTATGTTTATTCGCATTCTAAAACACATAACACAAGCTAGTTAAACTACGCTTACAATGGGTCTAGATGGCGTTGTGTAAATTGTCCTAGAATATTATATACTAGAATATTTATAAACTTAGACAGAATAAGTCTCAAAATTGTTATGGTGACAATAACAGGCCACTGCCCCCTCAACAAACACCTACATACCATCGGTCTAATAGACAACCCCCTCTGCAGGGGCTGCTTCCTTGCCGAGGAAACGGCCGCCCACGTGATACTGGAGGCAGTAGCCCCCCAACGATCACAAATCCTCGGCACAGTGAGGTCGCTGCGCGAAGCCTGTGAAGACCCCAGTAAGCTTCTGCGTTTCTGGGCGGAGCTGGGCTGGCTGCACTAGCCAGTAACCCTGCACGCACAAAGGCCCAAAAAGGGAGGCTAGGTGCGGAAAAAGGAGTCCCAATACAATAGACAAGAATATTTATAAATGTTATTAACATTTTTTTCCTTAATTCCAGCAATTGGGGCACTGAGAGTGATGATTCCAGCTATCATAATGGTAATTCAGATCCTCGCGGTTTTGGCCACATCGGTGTACTTGTACGCAATGTTGATGAAGCTTGTGCTAGGTATGTGTAGCTTTTTGTATTTTTCTTTTTTTTATACAACTTAGGTCGCAGACAAGCACGCGGCCCACCTGATGGTAAGTGGTTACCTTGGCCTATGGGCGAGTGTAACACCAGAGGAATAACACTCGTGCCGCAACCCCTGTAAGAACAGAGACATTCTGTGTCATCAACGCAAAAGATGTAGGATAATCCTTTGGTTTTCCTACTGACAACACAAAACCTCTCTAGTGAGCTCTGGCTACCCTACTCACCACTGAAAACACAACACAAGGTTATTAAACGGCGATATTCTGTAGGGTGGAGGCACTTCCCCAGTCGGACTGCTCGATTGGGACGGATATACCGGCGTGTCCGCTCCACCTGGATAAAATTTTAATCCTGCCCCCATGGGTACCTATTACTGGGCTGTGTATAAATGTGGTCTTGGTAGGGAACACTATGTACTGCGCGACTATGTATCGGTTGACCGAATTTGGTAGGATAGATTACATTTCGTAATATGATTGTAATTTAAAAACCGAATAATATATAAGATTCAGTCAAGCCATTTCCGAGGAGTTTGCAGACTGATACTAAATGATAATTTTATATATGTATTACATATTAAAAAATGTTTTGGAGAAAGAAAATAAACATATTATATTCGTACAAAACTTCCAGTGTGGCAAGGCGGTAATTAACGCGACTGCTACGCAGCACGCGCGGTTTTGATACCCGTTCCGTGCAAATATTTATATTCATGAATATGGCTAATTGCACTGGTCTCGTCGTGCCTCGGAGAGCACGTTAAGCCGTCGCACAGTGGTCTGAAAATCGAGCTCCCCTTTCATAGAAAGTCAATGTGGAATATTCATAAAACCAAAATATGGGACGTGTCAGGTATACATTACTTTAATGCATATTGTAGTATGAATGATTTTAGTTACTCCGCGCCAGAGAAAAAAAATATTTAGTTTTTTTTTGTATGGGAGAAATTACATAAAGTACATTTTTTCGCGACTGAGTGAAACTGAAGGGCTGGTACTCATACGAGCTGTTACCGTTCTTAAGGCGATTAGGTTGACATACCACTCGTATACCTTTAGGTGCCGCTTCACACGTAGGAATTTTTTGAAAATTCGAATTTACGGTATTGAATTTTTTAAGTATGTGACGCATTTAAATTAAGTTGGTGAGGAATTTGAAATAATATATTTATATTACGTCGCAAATATGCGCCTAATGTTATAATAATTGTTATAATAAATTAAATTACTTTAACTCAGAAAAAAAGTTAACTTTAGAAATTCGTTTTTTTACGAATACTAATTAGAGCACTGCAACTAATACTTGCCTTAAATTTACAAATAACTTTTTACAATAATAACCTCATTAGCTAAGTGGGTGTTTATGATTTTTATTTAATAGTTCAGATTTATTACGTGTTAATTTGTTCCCACCCTTAATGAGGGTAGTCATACATAAATATAATATTTGGCATGAATTCTGTCAGTAACGTAAACTTTATTTTTTCTGTTATTTCCAATTTTCTATAGCGATGGAAGGTTTTGGTACCAATCTTGATGTTTTCATGTTTGTGGCTAACAACACTTCTTTCTCAAATCCCAATGTGTTGTTTGAAGTGTTTGTGAATAGTGTTCATTTGTCAGAAAATGAAAAGAGATACTTGAAACAATTCTGCCAAACTTATGTGTGTGCATTGAGAAAGAAAAAGAAAAAGTACGAAGCATGGCTCCAAGAAGACATCAAATGGCCTGCAGTCATCAAGGAAAAGATGAGTTCCTCAGTAACAATAGATCAGTCACCATGTTCCAGTTCCGAATTTCCTGTAAACGAAGAGGTGCACCAACATCCGCACAATCACAAACTTGTAGTGTTGAAACCTCAACATCTCTTGGAAACCAAGGTCTTTGGTTACTGAGGAACTCATCTTTGCCTTGCTTCGTACTTTTTAATGAAAGTATGTCGCGTGCGATTACATGAGATCCATTTCCTTCTCAATGCACACACATAAGTTTGGCAGAATTGTTTCAAGTATCTCTTTTCATTTTCTGACAAATGAACACTATTCACAAACACTTCAAACAACACATTGGGATTTGAGAAAGAAGTGTTGTTAGCCACAAACATGAAAACATCAAGATTGGTACCAAAACCTTCCATCGCTATAGAAAATTGGAAATAACAGAAAAAATAAAGTTTACGTTACTGACAGAATTCATGCCAAATATTATATTTATGTATGACTACCCTCATTAAGGGTGGGAACAAATTAACACGTAATAAATCTGAACTATTAAATAAAAATCATAAACACCCACTTAGCTAATGAGGTTATTATTGTAAAAAGTTATTTGTAAATTTAAGGCAAGTATTAGTTGCAGTGCTCTAATTAGTATTCGTAAAAAAACGAATTTCTAAAGTTAACTTTTTTTCTGAGTTAAAGTAATTTAATTTATTATAACAATTATTATAACATTAGGCGCATATTTGCGACGTAATATAAATATATTATTTCAAATTCCTCACCAACTTAATTTAAATGCGTCACATACTTAAAAAATCAATACCGTAAATTCGAATTTTCAAAAAATTCCTACGTGTGAAGCGGCACTTAAAGGTATACGAGTGGTATGTCAACCTAATCGCCTTAAGAACGGTAACAGCTCGTATGAGTACCAGCCCTTCAGTTTCATTCAGTCGCGAAAAAATGTACTTTATGTAATTTCTCCCATACAAAAAAAAACTAAATATTTTTTTTCTCTGGCGCGGAGTAACTAAAATCATTCATACTACAATATGCATTAAAGTAATGTATACCTGACACGTCCCATATTTTGGTTTTATGAATATTCCACATTAACTTTCTATGAAAGGGGAGCTCGATTTTCAGACCACTGTGCGTCGGTCCCGGTTGTTATACGAAGATCTATGACTATCGTTTCGCGTAGTTGGAGCCCTCAATAGTCCGACTAGTCTAACTACAGAACTTCGATGTCGCCATTGGCCAGTGGATCATTGGTTGTGGTGGTCATATGGCAGTCGTTTTACGTAAAATATCGAAGTTCAGCCGCATCACAGTTAGACTGGAAAGCCGACCCCAACTGAGTTGGGAAAAAAGGTTCAGGGAATGAAATGAATATGGCTAATTGCACTGGTCTGGTCGTGCCTTGGAGAGCACGTTAAGCTGTCAGTCTCGGTTGCCATACGAACATCTATGGCAGTCGTTACGTGTAGCTGGAGCCCTCTAAAGTCCGACTAGTCTTACTACAGAACTTCGATATCGCCAATTCGGTCGTAGAGGCACAGATTACATAATAGTGGAGGTCCGATGGCAGTTGCTTCGCGGAAAATATCGAACTTCAGGCACATCTTAGTTAGACTAGAAACCCCAATTGAGTTGGGAATAGGCTCAGAGAATGATATTCGTACAAATCTTTCCAGGTTTGAGCAGCAAGGCGTTAAGTTTATAAAACGACCCAATGACGGCAAGATGAAGGGTCTAGCGTTCATCCAGGACCCTGACGGCTACTGGATCGAGATCTTCACCAGCAATGTGGTGTGAGCGCTATGTAATGGACCGGTTTGGTATGGCTTACAGTTTATAAAGTACTAGTTGTTGCTCGTGGCTTTGCCCGTGTGAAATACTGACCTTCCTCAACGTTTATGTGACATACTTGAACCCCCATTGCAACCTTGTGACCCTTAATTTAATAGATTTCATATAATGTAATAACAGTTGTTCAAAATATTGACCAGTTCAGCGGCGGCCTTACCCATTGTGAGGCTCCGAGCGGACGGCAGGTCTTTGCGAGGCCCTTTGTCCTACGGAAAAGTACCTAGGTATGTGGTACGAAAGTAGGTCTAGTTGTTTGGTAGGTATTCGTTATGATTGACGAGAAATGCTAAAGTTATACAAATAGAAAAAATTGAGTTTGAAAATACCTACGCGATATTCAAGTAGGTACTACAAAATGAATTTATCAATTATGATTTGAATGAATGAATTAGTTAACTAAGTTTATTTTAATTTGCCGTTATGTTATACCTATCCTTAATAAATAATTAAGAATCAAAATCAAAAAGGTTAAAATAAAAAGAAGAATAGTTTAAAAAATCTGTAATTTGCGAGGCCCCGGGCGATTGCCCTGTTCGCCACCTCCTAAGGCCGCCACTGGACCTGTTTTAAGAGTTCATGATACATTTATTCATAACATCTAAACATACAGTTTTTTTTTTGACGTGACAACGTCTTATAAATTGGCTTGCCGGGTGACACTTCAAGAAACTGCGTTACGCTCCGCTCACGTTATGCGCTCACAATGAGAGCGAGTGAGAGGCACGCGTCCCTTCCACTCGGGCATGGTTAGCCCGCCTAAGAGCGAGAGAGACAGACATACCACTCAAAGTCGTTGTCACGTAAAACTTTCGCCCGTATACCGACTTTACAGGCAACCAATTTTTTTCTAATCAATCTGTATTACCAGTATGTAATATAGGATTAGTATTACTAGTTGTGGCTACTTGCAAACTTCGAAACAGAACCAAGAACGAAAGATTTAGTCTTGCAAGTATCATGAAGATAATTGGAAAAAGTTAATGTCTGGACGTGACTTGATTCAAAGTCTCACTTTAATTCACTCCGGTAGGTTTTCAACTTTCAACCTAACACTACACGCTATGTAGTGGCACATAAACCTAATTCTGTTTTTTTATTAATATCAATAACCGAACAGAGTGAAAACCGAAAGAGAAAATAATAGCCCGCAACTGCCACTTTATGCACTGTAAGCCATATTATTATGTTTCATATTATGCCACCTGAAATTTTTCTGTCATAACAGCTTAATTAATATGACAGACAATCCTTAATTTTTTTCATGACAATTTTTTTTTAGTGACTATAAATGACGTTTTTATTAATACAAAGCCACGGAAGAAAAGTCAAGCAGAAGTGTCTCAAAGTCATCGCTTGTGTGCCATAACATTTAGTCACTTTTACTTGTAAGGAAGCTTCCATTGTTTATAATATTCAACATAAAACAATCGTATCTGTTGAAAATCATAGCCAATGTAATAATAATTTTCCGGTCTAAATTTGATTTAATCATAACCATTATGGGTCACACACACAGTGACGTTATTGTGGCATACCCTTGTGATAATTTTACAGCACTAATTTTCATATCAACAAGTCACTTATTTTATTGTTATATTCCGTGTACAAAACGTCAACAACGAGTTTTTATGACATAAAAATTTATTATGCCATATCATCTTTTTTAAAAACAGCATAATTAGGGGCATAAAATGGCGCAGGAGATTAAAATAATCGCCCATTTGAGGTTGTCATATATTATTTGTAAATATTGGCCTAGCTTTTTGCTATCGTATCTTCGAGCAATAAATGATAAAGCAATATTACTTTATGTAGTGAAAGTCCCACGGGTGGGCAAAATAGTGAAATTATGATATATGACTTAAAATGTTTGATAGTAGTGTTACCAACTTAGGGGTTTTCCCACTAAATTTAGGGAGTAAATAAGTTGGTTGGGGGATATTTTGGAGACTTCTCGATTTACTAGTAATAATAGGGATTCCACTAATCTAACTAAATTAAACTTATGTCGTGTGTACATAAACTAAATACCTAGTTCCTTTTCATGAGGTTTCCAAGTTTATGTCGCAATTTGGGGTTTTATTAGTAGTAGGTAGTAGGGTAAGCAATTTTGGAAGTTGGTAACACTGAGGTAATAATACGTCCACCGCTGGACAAAGGTGTATAAATACGATATTAATGATAATGATAAGAATATTATATTTTGTATTTATTTGTTAAATTTGTATTTGGTTAATTTGTATCTAACCTGTGACAATCAAGTAAAGATATTAATGTTATATTATACAAATATTGTTTTATTTTATATTAGCTATTGTCCGCGGCTCCGCCCGCGTAGATGTCGGTTATCACACAGTACAATATAGCCTATTTTATTCAGGGTGAATGTAGCTTTCCAATGGTGAAAGAATTTTCCATTAAACGAAACTTGCAAAATAAATAGTAAATAGTTATAGTTAGTATGTGTAGTTTAGCAAATATCTTTTTTCTTTTCTTATTTTTTTTATACCACTTAGGTGGCAGACAAGCACACGGCCCACCTGATGGAAAGCGGTCACCGTGGCCTATGGACGTTTGTAACACCAGAGGCATCACACACGTGCTGCCTACCCTGTAGAAACCTTCTAATGCCCTTTAAGTTATCCTAACTTTTACTAGTGCGACAGCCTTAGGAGTGCGGCAAGCCAGAATCAAACAAGTCTGCACTTATTTAAACAAGTTTGTAACACATAACTAGTTATTTTGTAAACCTATGGACGTTTGCAACACCAGAGGCGTCACACACGTGCTGCCTACCCTGTAGAAACCTTCTAATGCCCTTCTTTCTTTAAGTTATCTTAACTTTTACTAGTGCGACAGCCTTAGGAGTGAAAAAGTCAGAATCAAACAAGTCTGCACTTATTTAAACGAGTTTGTACCACGTAACTAGTTATTTTGTAAAACTAAGCCTCGGTTGCACTATCTTACTTTAACATTAACAGTGCAGTTAAAGTACCGGTCAGGTATAAAACAGCTTGCACTATTTAACAATAGTTAAAATGACGTCATAACTTGACTCTAACTGTAACCGGCCGCGCTCAAAAGTCATATTCTATCAAAAAGATAACTTTAACCGAGCTAATAGATACTCTGGTGCAACACATTTAGCCAAACCATTAGAATCAATGTTACTGTTACTGTTAAATTTGACGGAAACCTTAACTTTAACAGGTAGTTAGTGCAACTAAGCCTTAGTATGTGCACCCGCTGTACGAATACTAAGCCCACACGGTAATTATTATAATAACCGTAGCGATATAAATAATGTTATGTTTGCTTATTAAATCATTATCATGAGTGTTAATGTACAGATTTCACACCCTTATAAAAACAACTCACAGAGTAAAACAACTAAAGAAAACAGAAAATGTTGAAATATTTTTTATATGGGACACGTCTTTTAGACTTCACCTCGCCTGAAGGTAAGCTTAAGGCAAAGTCTCAGGAAAGAGAGTTACCAATACAAACACGTGCAGCGTTACAATGGTGGCGCTTAGTTTGACGGCCTCATCAGATGCTTTTTCACGCCCCGCTTAAAGGACCCGGGACTGTAGGAAGAAGGAAACACGTAAGCTCATAAGGAATTCCAAGACTTAAAGACACGGGAAAGACTGTTAAATATATATCCATACCTACTCCATTTGGTTAGGTAGGTACCTACGTACTTAAAAAAGTGTAAACAATGTTGCGGCAATTTTTTATAAACATAACATAAACGCACGCCTATATCCCCGAAGGGGTAGGCAGAGGTGCTATCACCCACATTTCTCCAGTTCATGTTTAGGTCCCAATGTAATAAGTGGCGAGCCTATTGTCTTCTAGCGGGCACTTATAAACCTGCGATAAATACACACATAACTTCGAGAAGTCATTGGTGTGTGCCATGGTAAAACCTGGGATCGAACTCGACACCTCGTCTCAGCAGTCCATTACCTATACCACTAGGCTACCGCGGTTTTCATAAAACACATGTTAAACAAATAAACTAAGCTAACTAACTGTGGTTCGATACCAATATTAGTCTTTATAATACGTTTCTAAGCAGAAAAGTAAATTTATACTGAGTTTTTGAACAAAACTTATTTAGAAGTCATACCAAGATTGTTTACGTTTTTTAAGTACCTAAACAAATGGACTAAGTATAGTATCTGCAGTTATTACAATCTACTTTTTTATTCGTCATGTTTCTCATAAATCGTTTGATACGCTTCATTTCACGATGTACCTACACAATAAATATCAATAGCAATGTAATAGCTACTTATTTAGAAATTACTTTGATTCACAACTACACCGTTTTATATGGCACTTCATTATTGCCATACAATTTCTTTGCTTATTAAAAATGTATTTTCAACGAACTAGCATCTTTCTTCTTCAACTTTTTATGGCTTTGGTGAGTTCAAAATAATTGCAAGATGTATCTTCCCCAGGTGAACTTAGGTACCCCACCCAAATAGAGAATAATCAGAGGAGGTAGGACAAGCCGGTATATCCGTCCCAATCGAGCAGTCCGACTGGAGAAGTACCTCCACCCTACAGAATATCGCCGTTTAATAACCTTGTGTTGTGTTTTCGGTGGTGAGTAAGGTAGCCAGAGCTCACTAGAGGGGTTTTGTGTTGTCAGTGGGAAAACCAAAGACTAATCCTACATCTTTTGCGCTGACGACACAAAATGTCTCTGTTCTTACAGGGGTTGCGGCACGAGTGTTATTCCTCTGGTGTTACACTCGCCCATAGGCCACGGTAACCACTTACCATCAGGTGGGCCGCGTGCTTGTCTGCGACCTACATTGTATATGTATAACTTAACTTTTTCGAGGTATTTTCGGGGGTTTATCATTTTTTTTATTTCATTTTTAATGTAGGTATCTAGTTTCTGCGTGTCGTTCCAAATTCAAAATTCAAAGTAGTAGTAAACAAATTAAGTACTTAGTATATATCGTTTCCTATAGCCCAGTCATATTAGGTAAAAAAAGGGGTCAACCTCGGAATGAAAGATAATAAGCTGCAAATTGGTATGAACCTTTGTTTTGTCATTCTAAATGTTGTCTCAAAAGTCACAATCGTTATCGTGTCCGCGTCTCAAGATATTCAAGGTCAAAGGTCACAAAAATCGGTTTTTCGCGAATATCTGGCTTCCTATCGGTTAAATGAGATTTGCATTTATTATAAAAGTTGTAGGCTATAAAATTCCCTACAACTTTTGTTTAAACTTTTTTTTCATACGACCAACCGTTTTGAAGGTAGAGCGCGAAGAGTGCACATCGTACAGTCATATACGGCCTAATGCAAGGTCAAGCGTGAGTTATGGTTATCAGTACGTTATAAAGTCAATTATTTACTTGGAAATTATAATTATTAAACAATGCCTATTATTTATGTACTAACTATTAATTATTTATATTTAATTAAAGTAAGTAACTTGATTATTTATATATAATTATTCATATTTAACTATTTAAGTATAAAATATTATTAATTCTGGATTATATATTTTAGTTTTATTTTAAGTTAACACGACATTATATATCTTTTCTTTAAAACGCGTAAATTTCTCAATACTTATATACCTGGAAATACTTGTCCCTACCCTATGCCCTTTTCTATTCATTGCCGGGACAGATGTTCTATAGTATTCAAGGCCACTCTCTCCACTTTGTATGAGTCAAGATTATTCGTTAGTTTGAAATTGTACCGTTGCAATTATTATTATTAATTAATTAAAATTATTAATTATTAATTATTAATTAAATTAAATTAATTAATTATTATTATTAATTGCATTGTTTAATAATTATAATTTACAAGTAAATAATTGACTTTATAACGTACTGATAACCATAACTCACGCTTGACCTTGCATTAGGCCGTATATGACTGTACGATGTGCACTCTTCGCGCTCTACCTTCAAAACGGTTGGTCATATGAAAAAAAAGTTTAAACAAAAGTTGTAGGGAATTTTATAGCCTACAACTTTTATAATAAATGCAAATCTCATTTAACCGATAGGAAGCCAGATATTCGCGAAAAACCGATTTTTGTGACCTTTGACCTTGAATATCTTGAGACGCGGACACGATAACGATTGTGACTTTTGAGACAACATTTAGAATGACAAAACAAAGGTTCATACCAATTTGCAGCTTATTATCTTTCATTCCGAGGTGAAAGCCCTAATATGACTGGGCTACTAATGATATTGCTACAGGTATAAATCTTATACAGCCTCAATAAGCTATAAAGTTACGTTCGAAGCTAATCCTAATTCACGCGCCATTACGTTGACATCCTACATTTGATAAGCCTTTAAAAAATAATTATAGGTAATTGAATCTCAATAGAAAAGAAGAGGTTTTGAAAGCGTAGTTCTGATAACAATTGTCATTTGTCGCTTTGGGTGACGTCACTGGAGATCAACCAATGACAATCTTTATCAAGACTGCTTGACGCTGTATGTTTAAAGAATTGAACAACAGATAGAGGTATATAAGCATGAACAGGTATGCATAGGTATGTCTCATAATAATCTATCTAAACTCTTTATTTAACAGAACACCAACGCATTAAAATTCATCCCGGCCGAACAACACGTAATCAAAGCAAATGGCACAACCCGGACTATATCTAAGTATTACATCCGTCCAGAAGATGACCTGAAGAACAAGATTGCATTAGACGATAACGTAGATTTAGCTAAATTCCTTGAAACAGTCAGAGATAATAATACACTTGATGAACCTAACAGAAAAGTTGATAAATATAAAATTTATATAAAACGTAAATTTAGAAATTCAAAACCGCTAGTAGAAACAGCGCCCAAACCTAAAAATGAAGAAAGTAGAAGTGGAAGCAGCAAGCATCGTTATTCAGTTAAGCTGACTCGTTTTCACCCTCATACTGTCCATCATCATCACAATAAATTTATGACAGAAGGAACGAAAGTCGGTGATACACAGCAAAAGGTTTCTGCAAAAACTGCAGCTATAGATTCTAATGAACTTCAAAAAGGAGAAAGCGTAGACGCGTCAAAAGACTCGGTGAGTAAACATGTGCATTATACATGCAATTACCGTATCTTTCATGATACAACCAGGATTTCGTTATGATGACTGATACGAATATATTTGATAAAAGGGGGAGTTAATTATATATCATCATTGATTTACAGGTTTCAAAAGAAATGGCAGCAGGTGGATTTGGAGTTGAAAGTAACAAAGAACATTTAGTAAATGAAACTGAAGGTAAAGCCGGATTCTTAAAAAAATATGTTTATTTATCAAAATAATAATAAAGAAAACATAATGGATAATCAGATAACAATATGGACAAATTCAATAATATATATACCTATAATACCCCTGTATTTACTTTGGTTTCAGAAATAAAACGGTTGGAGACAGTCACAGAATATGGTGATTTCACAAAACCTTTAAATTATGAAGGCAAAGAAGAGTTCCAAACACTTGGAGCTATTGACGAAAATAGAAAAGTTCAAATTGAAAACTCTCAAATTAATCATCTGAATGAAAAACTACCAGTACAAGTTAACGAAAACATACATCTAGTCTATGAAGGAACTAAAAGTAAAGAAGAGCAGTCTAACTCTGTACAAGGAGATACAAAACTTCACAAACCATATGTCACGCAAGAAATAAATTCACAAAATATTCAAACGCACAACCCTAGTCAGAGCCAAGAAGTCTCGCAGTCGCAAGATACAACTATGGAAGATTCAGGTCAAAATGTAGACCAAACGACTCTCCTTATGGATAATTCCAAAGATCAAAATCGGCCTTTGATGCGGAAACCTGTGTTCAAGAATGATCTTTCATTAGATACATACTCTAACGACAAGCAAAAACTTAAATTAAATTCATTGAACAAATACTCCCATCTTCTCCACGAGTATGATAATATATTCATTGATCAAATACCTCATGCTGGAAGCTCGGAGACTATTTCAAGTTCGATCAGTGTTGATGAATCAGATTTTTCAGGAAATGCACCACATGTCAACTACGGTGAAATATCCGCTAATCCACAATTCGATCAACAATATACGGAAGAACTAACAGAAAAAATAAAAGGACGACAGAAATTTCACAATGAAAATGTACTCATCAATCCCAATTATGATGTTGACGAAAACGGGTTTCCAATAGAAACTAGTAATGAAAATATAAATAGCCATGGTTTTAACAGAATGAGCAAACTGAGTCAACTTTGTCCAACATGTTTCAAAAGATTGTATCCAGAGTTCTTGCAACAAGATCAGAAGAAGCACTTAGGGACTTCTACTGAATCTAGTGAAGAATCTTCACTTCAATTGCTTAAAGATTTAGCTTCATTTTATTATTTAAAATCACCAAAACAATACCAACGCTACAATCAAATAATACAGTTACTGCAAAATAATCCAGTAACAGTTGAGTCAGATTTTGAAAATCAGAAACAGCGCGGTGAGTTATTGCCAACACATACATCCGGTGATATTTATGCAAAAGGGACATTTCCTATACCATCTCGTATGAAGAGTCAAAAACGGAAGCATAAATCCTTGGGCCATACCAATAAAGAACAAGCGTATATACTTTCAAACCATAATAATGAAGGACATACGCTTGGAACAGGCACTGGGTATTTCGATTATAAAAAAATATATTCACCTTTTCAACATATGTACCAAAAACAGCCAGATAAATATTTCTACACACATCATGAACAGATACACTCATCTCCTGATCATATAAGTGAAGAACATATACCAAGGCTGATACTCATACCTACTGAGCATATTCATAAAAAAGAGACGACAATATCAACAGAAACTGATGATAATCTTGCTACTTCACTATATATTAAACTGAAGCCTTATAAAAGTGACTTAAAACCTTTAACAAATATTAATTTGTTTACTGTAACAAATTAGTTTGAACTGGAAAAAAATCCCAAGTTAAATGAAGACATATACAAGCTTAAATTTTATAAGATAGTTAAATTATTAATAACGATATATATAAAGCACAATTATCCTCATGGTTTACCCGGCTGCCTCCAATAGTTAAATATCGCTTACATCAGCATGTATACAAACTCCTGGAAGAGACCTGGTTTCAAGAAGTTTTGAAAGAGCTTCATAAAAATAATTACAATTTCAATATATTAAGAGAATCCAAATGGGCTACACAACTGACCGATTGGCAAATACCTCCAAATGTGTTTGATGACGATGATTCTGATGACGATAATGTTGACGCATACGATGATGACAATGATGTTGATAATAATGATGAAGAAGCCAAAGAGTTTCCTTCTAATACTGACCAAGAATATGATGCTATCAACCGAAGGAATGATGACGACGGTCTGTCTTTATTTAAACCACTAAAGCGGTCCGATGAATTTGACGAGTCATCGGGTGCGGTGAATGATCATCAAATACTTCCTGAATCATTGGACGGCGCCGCCAAGTTTCATGTAGAGAAAGATTACGTAAAACATACAATACCAAGGTTGATTTCCAAGCTTTACAGTGCAATGACAGGACAATATGGTGCTCCTACCCGAACATTATGCATGGCGACAACTTAATAGTTTGTCCTATAAGATATAGGATGCTTATGTTATGCTAATAATGATGTGCATTTTATTAAATGGAATCTGTTTTCAAATATAACTTAACGTTATTTTTATTAACTACCCTTCTATGGTCAGTATCTGAAATGCCACCATTTTAGATGCTGACCTGCTTTACTATTGGATACACTAGATTATTCAAATGCATCGTACGTACAGCTGGAACCAATATGGTGTACCGCAGGGTAGTATATCGGGGCCACCTTATATTTCAGTCAATGATTTATCGAAAGTAATATTATAATACTAGCGTGTACACAGCGAGGCCTTCTATCACCTCCAGGACCCAAACCACTTGCAAGCTAGTACACTTGCAGATTAACGGACAGAAAAGCGTGAATGATAAGGGTGTAGTCTTTACAGAGGATATCTTAGCAATGACAAGGATCGTGATAACATAGCTATGAAGTGAGTAGCCCAAATCTATGATCAATAAGTAACCACTTGGTTAGAAGCAAATAACTTCACACCTGAACTTTCATACAGTTTTATTACACCATAACACGTAACTATAAAGAAATAACTAGAAGTAACAATTCATGATTGTTGAAGTGCAGGACAAACAAACATGACTGAAAAACTATGCATACCTAATGTAAATGCTTTTAAAATACTGGATACCAGTATTTTTATCTTCGGTTTATTAGGCTGAATAGCTAGTCAAGAAAATTCTATCTATTCTACTTTCAACGATTAATTCAGATCCCTCCTGATATGAGTCAATCAAGTTTGAGAAAATAAAAATAAATCGTTCTAATTCTGTCATACCTGCCAACTCATCTTTCTATAAGCAAAAGTATTGGAATGGGTTGTTCTGCATTGGAGATAGAAAACAACTAATCAGGGTTCAGAACCCCGATACTACAAATTGCTTACCATTGAGTAATCACTGCGATTACAAAAACTACCATTGAATTTTCGATTTTATCAATATAGTCATAGAGTTAAAAGGGTTCATTACATCATTTTATTCACTCTATCTATACGATGCCATTTTAATTGTAGACTTTAACAGCATAGCGGTAAAATTTAAAACTCGGTGTCATTTTTTACAATGGTTTTATAAATAATAGGATCGGGGCAAAGCGTTGAATGGAATCTAGTGATACTTGCTTCAGTTACTTCTTGTTCCTCACATTGGTACAATTTTTTTTTTTATTTATGGCACGTCAATTTGACTTTACCTCGCCTGATGTTAAGCTGAAGGCAAAGTCTCATGAAAGAGGGTCACCATTGCAAACACGTTCAGTGCTACAATGGTGGCGCTCAGCTTGACGGCCTCATCAGATGCTTTTTCACGCCCCGCTTAAAGGACCCGGGACTGTAGGAAGAAGGAAACACGTGCGCCGGCAAGGAATTCCAGGACTTAATGATGTGACAGAGAATGCTGAATGGCTGAATGACACAGCCTTCTGTATGGTTATTTGTCAACGTGTAAATGCACCGTGTGTTTTTCCACATCGATGCGTCTGTGGAGAAGTAAGCGATGGGACTTTTTGCAGTAAGAGTGCAGGCCTATGTGCTAACACGCCAATATTAACGATATTATCCATCAGGCCCTTGCAGAATAACCGACGTGCCAGCTGTTGGTACATGTTGGTACATGAACCAATAATTAGAATATATGTAATAAATCTCAAAATTTGGAATGACTGAAATAGCATAGAATCAAAGAATCAAATAATAAATTTCGTTTGTTCAATTTAGGCACATAAACTTGTGAATGTCAAAGTTTTACAATAATTATGTACCTACATTTGCCAAAAATATTATAATTTATAATAAATAAATAGTTAAATCATTTGAAATATAAACTGCAGGTCACATTTCTTATCAAAATACATTAGTGACTGGTAGCTTTGTCGTGTGTAGCGAAAGCAAGGCTTCATGGTGTTATGAAAAAATAACTGTATAAAATGAAAACGTGAACCAAAGGGCCCTGAAAGATGGTGCTCGATCCTGATCAAAGACTAAGGTCCGAACATTTATTAGCAAGAACATGAGAAGTAATCCAACCACAGTTTCCAATCGTGTTTGATGACGGAAATAATACTTTAAACACTACATAAATATGAGTTAGTGTGTTCAATTTCACACATTATAATTTGACAACGCAATCAATTATAAAATGTTAAATTTTTCAATAGTATTTGCAGAATCGATCCAATCGTTCGATAAGGCATAATGATTTTGCGCTTAGTGTTAGGTTTTTGTTTCATATGTTTTATAAAATGTTCCTCAAGGGTAAGTTTTTGCATAGAAAAGCTTTTGAACATGGAATTTGCAGTAGGGCTCTTACGAAGCAGTCATGACAAAGAGTGATCTTAAAATAGGCAGTATTGGATTTGGTTCCCAATAAGATTTTTAGGGACTAAGCAGCTCCAATACCGGAACTTTTACGGGAACCATTGCGCTGCTGTAAATGTTAAAATATAACATCGAATAATAATTAATAAAAATAAATAAGAGAGTGATACCTGGCTTCCAAAGTGCAAGATTTGGTAGCAACCGGGATTGGTACTCAAAAGAAGAAAAGTAATTAGAGTTAGATTTACTCGTAGGTAATCTACAGAAGAGTACAGTAACAATTTTATTTCTAGGTCATTTCATAAATAAAACGTGTGTCCTAATATTTCAAAATTTCTGAGTTGGTAATATACCTACTTAGTGAATAAAGAATCGTATCCACGAAAATCTGTTTCTAACCACCATTTCTAACATAAAATTATTACGTAAAACTAATAAGAAGAATTAGCAAATAAGTAATCATAGACATCGTCTCCAAATAGTCTAAATTAATACCTAAATAGTCTAAAGTAATCAGTCAGTTTTGTAAATAAGTAATACCTAAATATTTTCCAATCTAAGATGATATGATTGATCTTACAAATTTCTGAAAATATGTTCAATATCCTAATATTTTTGGAATAATAATCCACAGGAATTGGTTGTTGAAGAAACGAATACCGTGGCCCCATATAACTGCACAAATAACAGCAAGCCTCAAGTATCAGCTCAGCTTTCGGACAAAGTTATAGCTTCTTATGAAAATGAACAGTCCAGCGATAATGCAAAAATTGTTCAAAGGTCTATAGACGAAATACAAGTAAATAAAGATGATGTAAGTGTTGTATCACACATTCAAAAACTATCATTAATCAATTGAAAAAATAATAATAGCATCATCATTTAAAATGGCTATGCATGTAGAGCAAACAGCAGCTATATGCCTAGTTTCAATTGCACTATTCATGGTGCTGGCTAAAAGTGCGGATGAAACTACTCCATAATTTAAATTAATTTCTAGGCATATTTTTTTAACTGAGCTGCTGTTAGAATAATGTTTTAAATAAAAACCGACACTGAAAGTTCTTACAGAGTCAAATACTGAACAAGAATTCCATTTTCAAAATTTGAACTAACATTTTATTACATTGTTCAACTAAAGTGGCCAGTTCTAAAAACTTTCATTGTCGCCCGCCGCGTATATTCGTAATACGACATAGCATTATTTTTTTTGCATTATTTTTATGCTTATGCTACACACCCATACATACTACTTTCTTATTTCTATTTTTTTTTGTTGCAATCGACTTGAGAACATGGTTAAATTTAACTGCGCAAATCGAAACATGTTTAGAATTATTAATAGTCTTTTTGAAATCAATTTACTGGTTGTTGTTAGATTTTGTATGCCCTGATCTAACAATCGGTGAATGAATGTTTAGCTGGAATTGATTTCATTTATTATGATACGAATTGACGCATTTCATATAATGACGCAACATAATACGCGAATAAACTTGTAGCCATTTAATATACTTATTAGCTTACAATAGTAGGTACGACCACGGAATACAAAAAACAAGTGGAAGTGAGAAGTAGGTGGGGTACGCGTGTCATACATAAGCGGATTTACGCAAAAGTGTACAAATTCTGCAATATAAACCTTTTTGTAGAATTTGAAAGTTTTAAATCAAATTTCTTTACATACATAAATAATGTTAATTAATAGGTAAGTTTTAAATTACTTTCTTTCTTTTCTTTTACTTGCTTGTTCGATTCAAGGATAGAAACGTCGTAAATGTTTTCTTTTATCCACTTATAGCATTGTTATCTCTATTTTAAACGGATAAAGTATGTTGTCGTATTGCAGTGCCTACGCATGATTAAGGCTAATTTGACCATAAAGATATGATATGTATACGAACCAACACAATTGTTTATTGGTAATGCATCGTATTATTAACGGTTATATGTGTGAGTTCGGCTACATTCGGTTTCCCTACGAATCTGACGTAACGTTTATTCTGTTCCGGGAGTACGATACACATTCCTTTTTCAATTTTGAAACCTGTAAGGCCCTATACCTATACCTATTTCATTTATAATTAATCCTCACAATTTTTTTTTCAAAGAATTAGACGGCTTAACACTTTCATAATACAGTTTGTAACAGTCTCAAAAAATCAGTAAAAAGTACCATGATTATTTTTCATGGGTTACCTACTTTTTACGTTTTATTCGAATTTTGAAATTTGAAGTTTAGTCCACAGCTGAAAACCAGCCGCTCCGATCCGGTTCGTCACCCACGGCAGCCAATTTTTTAAGTGATGAGCCTATTTTATCCGAGGACACGCCTTACGTAAGTAGCTACTATACTCCATCAGAAGATGTATTGACTCACCTTGGTCTCGATTTTTTTTTATACCACTTAGGTGGCAGACAAGCACACGGCCCACCTAATGGGAAGCGGTCACCGTGGCCTATAGACGTTTGCAACACCAGAGGCGTCACACACGTGCTGCCTACCCTGTAGAAACCGTCTAATGCCCTTCTTGAAGAACCCCATATTGTAGTCGCTTGGGAAAACCGAAGCAAGGAGTTCATTCCACAGTTTGAGCGTGCGCGGGATGAAACTCTTTTCATACCGCGCAGTGCGCTCGATTTGGCTATTTTGTGTCTGTTTTATTCGGCCCTAGCGTGCATTGCAACCTTACAAACTTGGATTTAACTTTTTGACCTTTTTTACGCTTCGAGCGGATCGGATAGCGTGGCATCAAGACATGACGTTGAATGTGGATGTAACAAATTGTAGCACATGGGCACACAAACTAGAGTTGTGCTGACACGGCCACCTGTCTATCGATGATTTCATTTAAGCGCAGCTATCATTCAGCTGGATCCGTGACAGACACGTACTTCTGTCACGGTCATAGTAAAATGTTACGTAAATGTAGACGCAACATAAGGGAACTTGTTTCAGGGACAAAAACCCAATTTCAGGAAAAGTCCTTCAGAATTTAGAGACGACAAACATACAAACATCTTCACAAACTCTCCCATTTATGATATAAATAATAATAAAGTTTATCTTTACAACCTATCTGACGCATTAAAGGTATTACAGAAAACGCTTAACTCAAATTACCTAGCGATAATATATAAAGCTACTATGTTAAGATGCGCTTGAGCAAAAATAAATTGATACGCATAATACGTATCGTTTATTTTTCCAGCATTAATCACCAAGAATCTAATTCACTTGTAGAGTACCTATGACTTTGACTAAGGTAACTCTTCATAGTTCATTCAATACTACATTGTCGAGTCGATGTCTTCGATGAACTCGATGTAGAGTCCCTGCAGTGCAATAGGTGCGTTAAGGATCACTTCTAGGATGTGCTGACTCTAGGTCTTGAAATACCTACGGTTTCTTGTTTAGATTTTTTTCCCATACAATCATTTGGTGTGGTTGTTGGTCCCCTGATATATTTTTACTTACTATTTTTACTTAGATATTTCTAATTTCCAGGATTACCAAGATTCATCGCTGCATACCAATGAAACGGTACGGAGTTATCAAAAACAGTATTTGAATATAATCGATTCTGTATTATATAATAAGGTAAGTAAATGTGTCAAACTGAAAGAATTATTTTTCTATAAAGCGTGGATAGGTGTTTAATCTTTGAAACTATTTGGCGAGACTCGCTATAAGGTTTTAAAGAACTCGTGATGTGTGTGGCCGACGGTGACGGTACGCTGAAAATTGAAAATAGCCTACTAGTAAAATTATAAAATTTTGATATAGGTACAAATGTACAAAATTTTTCAAAGATTTTGCAACGATTCTCACAATAGTATTTATGATGATATTTCATTTTATAGCTCTGTGACACCCTGAACGCTCTGTCCGCAATACATTAATAGCATTGGCAACCCCACACCAAATTCCCGCGCCAACATGACAGCTATAAAAATTCTTCTTGTCAAACTCTCTCTAAACTCACAAAATACCTACTGCAAACTGTGTAAAAGTGATTATATGGTGGAAATTAGTAACCAACGTATCTTTAATTTCACCTTCGGGACCCTTCATGTCCGCCGAGGCTATAATTTGAAATATTACATTTTTAAAGGATTAAACTTTTGCTAGGCTATCATTTTAATTTCATTTCATATTTTTAGATGCCAGAGGAACTTTCGAACTACAGTCCGTACACTCCTACAGAAAGTGAAGACTGTTTACCTATAATAACTACAACATATATTGTAAAAGAAATTCTTGAATTTGTGAAACAACATCCCCATACTTTGAATCTGCTTATCAATGAAATCGAAGATGAAATTAATGAAAAACCTCCACTGTTCTGGTTCCAAGATGATGTTAAAACGGATATAAAATCATTATTGATACGGATATCACAATTAAACAGATTAAATAATCGACAACCCAACGTAAAACAAAAATGTTCAGCTTCGATTGTGAGATTCCTCGAACAAAGACCCGATATTCTTTCGGAAATACGGAAACACCCTTTTTGCTTATCTGTTTTGTTTGGTTGTCAGTCAGAAATAGTTACTCAAGAAAACTACGCAAGAACGACAGTAACATCTAATTGTAAAAAAATTAAAGATCTTTTGGGAGAATCAAATATATATAGACCAAACCCACACCTTCTTGTACATCCTCCTAATTTGTACATTCATATGCCAGAATTAATTTCCCAAGAAGTCTATATGAATACTCCCAAGCCTGAGGTGGTAAGACCACAAGTTATAGAAAAACCGTTTGTGTCTGAACATATTATTTATGACCATAATAAGCCTATTGTGACAGAACATGAACATTCACCTTCGCACAATAAATTTCCGAAAAAAGGTGAAGAAGAACGTCCTTTATCGGAATTAATTAAGCCGAATGGGCATATATTTCTTAATACACAAGAAAGTCCTCTAAACATACCTGAACCTTTTGAAACTGTAAATATTGAAGAAGTTAAACCTGCTTATGCTGAAGAAACTGAACCCATGTATGTTCAAAAGCCTGATTACATCCATATCGAATTAAATAATATTGAAAAACATAAACCCGCATATGTTGAAAAGCCTAATTCCATATATATAGAAGAACCAGAGCCTATTTATATAGGACCGTCTACATTAATTGATAATGAAAAACATAAACCTATTTATGTTGAAAAGCCAGATTCCATTTATATTGATGAACTCGAGTCTATTTATACTAAACCATCAAAATTCTTTGATACTGAAAAGTTGAAACTCAACTACATTGATAAACCGAAAGAGCACAATAAGTACCCTAAATCAGAAATAAGTCAAATAAAGTTGTCTGAAAATTCTGAAACTATAGACATTGAAAAACCTAAGCCTACATACGTCGAAGAAAATGAACCCATTTATGTTGAAAAGCCTGAATACGTCTATACCGAAACACCTGAGTCTATTTATACCAGACCGTCCAAATTAGTTGATATTGAAAAACATAAACCCATATATGTTGAAAAACCTGAATCAATTTATACTAATGAACCTGAGTATATTCATACTGGTCCAACTAAATTCATTAATACTGAAAATTTGAAACCCATATACATTGATAAGCAAAATGAGCACGATATGTATCCAAAATCGCAAAAAAATCATCATAACTTTCTTCAAATTTCTATAAATTCAGATATTGAAGAGCCTAAACCTACATACGTAGAAGAAACTGAACCCATATTTGTTCAAAAGCCTGATTACATCCATATCGAATTGAGTGATATTGAAAAACATAAACCCGCATATGTTGAAAAGCCTCAACACATTTATATTGATAAACCTGAGGCTATTTATCAGGACCTACCTAAATTTCTTGATACTGAAAAATGGAATCCCAACTACATTGATAAAACTAAACCATCAAAATTATTTGATACTGAAAAGTTGAAACTCAACTACATTGATAAACCGAAAGAGCACAATAAGTACCCTAAATCAGAAAAAAGTCAAATAAAGTTGTCTGAAACTTCTGAAACTATTGAAAAACTTAAGCCTACATACGTCGAAGAAAATGAACCCATATATATTGAAAAGCCTGAATATATCTATACCGAAAAACCAGAGTCTACTTATATTGAACCGTCCAAAGTCATTGATATTGAAAAACATAAACCTATACAAGTTGAAGTTGGACCTATCGATATTGAAGATCTAGAAACGATACATTTTAAACCGAAGCCTAATTTTGTAGATCAACTTAATCCCAATTACATTGAACAGCCCGAACCTAACTATATTGAACAGCCTGGACCCAAACTGAACTATATTAAACATAGCGAAAAGAACAACTACTTTGAAAAACCCAAACATCAGCCCGAGTTTATCTCGATTGACCAGTCCGAACCCCTATACAAGGGACACCCTAAATATTTTAAACATTCAGAGCTTAGTGATGTTGTTCAAAAACCAGATTCTACTTACGTTGAACAATCTAACCCCGTATATATGGAAACATTTAAGCCGGTCTATGTTAAAGAAACTGAACCTATTCATGTTAAAGAATCTGAACCCATCATTATTGTTGAAGAACTCAGCCCTGATAATACTGAAGAAAACGTGCCTGACACAATAAAATCACCTCTATCTATGAAAGTCCTTACGCTAATCGAGGAAGAATTTGTAGATTCCGCAGCTGTTGAAGCAGTACTTGAATTATTAAATCAGAATAAAAATAATATCTTGACGCCATCGCAAGTTGAGAAATTACTAGTACTTATTAAACCTAACAAAGAAGGACTAGTTCCACAAAAAAACGTTGATATTGCATCAGAACTGGTTCACTTAGATACGGATGAATACTTATCATCTAGTTCTATCAATACTATACTCTCACTCATACCAAACGAAATAGAAAAGCTGGACGTCAGAGCAATCGAAATTATACATGAAATTTTATTACAGAGAAAAGTTAAATATTTAACAGAAAATGAGTTAAGCCGTATGTTGTCATTCTTACGAGAGGGAGCATCTACACAAAAAGTACAAAGCAAACGTCTTGATTTTGTTCTATTCATTTTAAAAAACATGGCTCATACCCCAAAACTCATAGATAAATTAGTAAAACTTTCAGAAAACTACGATATAACACAATCTAAATATGTTGATGTTATTCTTTATTTGCATAAAAGACGACTTCTTAGTTATCAACTACTACAGTTGCTTGTTACTCTTATAACGCAAGAAACAACTGGAAATGTAGATCCACATATAATTAATAATGTGCTCTTATTATTAGAACCATACAAAAATGATCATCCAAACATCGTGATAGATGTTCACAATATTTTGTATCCAGAGTATATTATTACCCCAAATATAAACATGACAGAAGTGCCAGAAAACTTAAAGGATCTTTTACATTATTTAATGAATTCTAGTACAACTCAGTTTACAAATGACCAAGTACCCCAAATTGAACCATCACAAACACACTATGTATGGCCAGAAAACAACCAATCTGATGACCAAGAGAGACTACAAACCAAATTACTTAAGAAGATATTGGAATGGGAACAAAACAATGATTCTACACCTAAGCCGCTAGTAAAAGATTATGGATCCATTGAACTAACTTACATGCTAAAACACCATAAGCCTTTACTATATCATCCTGTGTATTATGTAAAATACAAAATGCCAATGGTTGATTTTTTGACAAAAGTACAAAAGTTATTAGCAGCAAATCCGCAGCTTACTGCTGATCCGGCGAAACTATTGCAAGAGCTGATTATCGATGGAAATGTTTCGGCAATTTCACCGGACTTAAAAGGAGTTCCTAAAGAAGACATTTTACGATTAACATTCAACGATGGAAATCTTATTCAAACAAAAGTATTAGATGAAAATAGTTTAAATTTGAACGAACAGATACAACTAATCCATAATTTAAATTCCGAAATAACTCCACAAGACATACTAACGCAACATGAAACTAACGCAGCCCAATATTACACTAACGTGGCAAGAAGCGTACCAAACATGGATACCATACGCAGACTAAGAACTTTAGCAAATATTGGTCGGTCAGTCGCAAATTTTAAAGATAGTTCTTCACAAAAAGTGCATACATTTATTCAACCACAAGGATATAACGCAGCACAATACAACATCAATATGCAGAGAAGCGTGCCACGCCAGGTATATATGGCCACTAGGAGCAGTCTTAGAAATTTAGGAAATATTGTTCGTTCATCAAATACATTTTTGGATAGTTCTTTACAAAGAGTGAATGCATCTTATCAATCGCAAGAATTGCCTTATAAGACACCAGTAATAAATATAAATAGACGGCTGGCGAAGCCTTTGCTCATACGTTCAGGAGACAAAATGGTAAAAATACGCGATAAAAATGACACCATAACAGAAGAACGTCGTTAATTCAATATTAATTTGGAAGAAGATAAGACGAAGCTTTATTTTTAATTAACAGGATAAAATAAACGCGAAACTTTGTCATGTGTTTTCATTTTACCCATTTGAAACTACAGAAGAATAATATTATTTTTACTAACTCGAGTTGAGTAAACAGCATAATTGGTCATTTTTTTACAAAATTTTGAGTAGGTACTTTTCCATTTTCAAATCCATCAGTAGCCTCATCACGGAATACTATCGAATTCCTAATGTAAAGGTATCGACAGAACGGAGCATTGCGATTGGCGGGTTACACACGCACACAGGTTCACAAGAGGCAGACTGCCAATCACAATACGGAGCATTACAGCTCTCTCGAAACCTTTACATTACGAATTCGAGGAGTTCATGCTAGTGCTACAGGTCTTTTATGTCTAGTAGTGTACTATGTATCCAACTGCAGAAGTTCTCATCTATTTAGTATGTATATATAGGGCAATAGATGGACATTACAGCCTCTATGGCGTGGGGGTAGTGAATAAAACCGCTACACAAGAGGCGTAGATTCGATCTCCGCTCAGTGCAAATATTTAAATGCATGAATATGGCTGTTTGTGAACTGCCTGAAAGTATGTTATAGTTCAACGGGTAGTTAGAGCCCCCAAAAAATTCAAAAACTGGTCTAACTGCAATTGTCGATATCAAATAGGTTGTGGGTCAGGTCAGTCGCTTCACGGAAAATATCGAAGCTTAATCAAACCCACAACTAGACTAGTAAAAGCGGATCCCAGACTTTAAGGTAAGAGTTTCACATGGCACAGGGATTACCGCAGGGGCGAGGCCAGTGGGGGCACACTCAGAACAATAATATGTATGGTAGAAAATGGAAAAGGTATTTTTTATGAAATAATAATTTATACGCTTAATCAAACTGGGAACAGTGGTAACCCAATCTGGCGATCTGGCTGTTTTATCAATTTTTTTATCTAAAGAGGAAATCTTGGGAACACCTGAGACATGCACTTGTACGATGTTGTTTCTCGAAGCTGCTTGGTGGTGCAGTGTCACTTAAGTTAGGCTATGAAGATCCGTATTCATGACTGTTAAATATTATAAAAAAGTGCAACTTCTAATCTATCAGTAGTGTCAATCTTCTGTCAGTGTGGTGTGATGTCACCAAATGTCACAACACAATTTTATTTTGTAAATAATACAAAAAAAGTGTAAATAACCAGAATTAAACATTAAACGTAGTGCCTGTGTATATCAAACAAAGTGTTAAAATGTTAGGACAAAAGCCTAGGTTCATAAAACCTGGTAAGTACATTTTTATTCATATTATATTTTTAAGGTTATATTTACATCCTCTTGACTTCAATATTTATAATATATTTTATGAACTATGAACTATTTAATACATAACATAACATAATAAACTCACGCCTATATCCCCGAAGAGGTAGGCAGAGTTGCTAGCACCCACATTTCGCAAACTATTTTATAATAGTATATATTATTTCTAAATAAACGAATTATTGTACATGCTCACTCCTATTTCCCTTCCAGTGTGGGTTCACCAACCATTGTATTAGGTTCCCCGTAAAAGGGGTATTACGTTTAGCCTATTGCCGTATTCTGGGTACTATTAACTCTAGCCCCGCATCTGAAGCTGTAAATAATGGTCTGATTTTAACCAGCCCTATCCCTTAGTCACTTTTAACGACACCACATTAGAAGAGATAGACTGGCTCAAATTCTATTCTGCTAGGAAGGTCTACCTGCAGCAGTTCTACAACTAATTAAGAATAATTAATTTACAGGAGAAGAAACCCTTTACCCTACTAGAAATAAAGACGGTGTTATAGAGACACTCGTGAACCCAAACGTAGAGACCGCATTATCAACCGATAATGATTCAAAAACGTCTTTTGTTTACAATCGTTACCACCATTTACCGATGCAGACTCAACGACAGAAGTTACCGGTGTTTCAGTATCGGAATCATGTACTGTACTTGTTAGAGAAATACCAGACTTTGGTGCTGATTGGTGAAACTGGATGTGGGAAGTCTACACAAGTACCTCAAGTAAGTCAATATGATTTAATTTTTTACTCATTATGTTGTGACCAAATTATGATAGAATGTGCAGAATCTGTAATACGTCCTTGGCACTGTTTTACCGTCTCTATCATGGGGAATGTTCTGATGAGCTTCCAATTAGTCCCACCCTATCATTTCCTACATAGGACAACACATACAGGGCTTAGATGTCACCTGCATATGGTGCGGAATATTTCATCAAGAACCAAACGGTTTCGTGAGTCTTTCCACTGCCGCACCATTAAATCCTGGAATTCCTTACCACCTCCCGGGTCCATTTAGTAGAATGAAAGCAACAAAGCAAGCACGTACAGGTTTGTAATGGTGACCCTCTTCCCTGAGATTTTGCCCTAAGCTTACGATTAGGCGAGGTAAATGACAAATTGACGTATCCTTAATAAAAAAAAATGTCTAATAATATAAAATTAATAATTGTGCTATGGAATTTTTTGGAAACCAATTGGAACAAGATGGCTAAAAAGACTGCATACCTGGGTTAACGTATGAGAGAAAATAATACGAGGGCAGCCTAACAGTGGTAACAGCCACACGCCAAACATGCCATTAAAACATTTTAACTGACTTCAATCACCATGTTAGGACCAAAATATTTAATAGTTTCGCTGTCCGCAGTGTCCGCTGAGGCACATGCGTCTCATGGATGGTTTCACTAGTACATTCATGAGGCATATGTGCCTAATAGTATTGCCTATCGATAGTCGAATATCGCTAAACTATCGATAGTCTATCGATAGATGGACGTCATTTCAATAGTATCGATATGCTATCGATAGTATTGATACAGTACAACGATATTGTAACTAGTTTTCAAGGTCGATAGCGGAACTATCGATATTTAGGCAACTCTAGTGCCTAATGAGAATGACGTAACTAGATTCGAAACTTCATGAGCCGTGAGCGTTAGCTGTCATTATTTACTACGAGGATGTGTACAAAGAAGGTCGCAACTTGCTTCGGGATAGCGAACCTATTAAAAAGAAAAAAAATATATGTCTGGGTCTTCCCCTAAACAAGTTGTTCATATTTTATTTTTTTCTTTAAGATTCTTATATTATACTAAAATCTATAGGTAGAAAGATTGGGTCTATATTATTGTCTATGGTAATGACACTTGTTTTTTTTAAAAGTCGGTTAGAGTCTGACGTAACCGCACTGGCTGGTACCGGCTGGGTTAATAAAAATTAAATTGGCTGTGTTAATTGAGTTTTCACATCAGTATTTGCAAGTTTAGGCACGCATTGTAAACTGTGCTAGAAGATACTTGTGCAAATTTCATTGACGTGTATTTGCACAAACCTTGAGCAATTATACTTGAACGTGTATGGCTACTATTACGGTCAGGATTCAAATCAGTATCTGTGTGGAAATTGCGCACAAAAAAACAGGATACGAACCCGGGACCTCTGGATTGTAAGGCCAACTCCTTAACCACTAAGCTACCGACGGCGACGCTTTACCTTTTAAAATCCATTAACCAATTACGTTACGTAATTCAAATGAAATAACGTTTACCAATGATTTGTCGGTCACAGCTCAAATGTCAATTAACCAACAATGATATTCAGTCCTAGGTCATTCGATCGCTCTGCCGGGAAACATGACCCCATCTATTATCATTTATTATCTGTATTAAATGTACAGTCAGCGTATAAAGTAAGATTGAGCAACGCAATTAATATTTCTTAATGTAAATTTGAGAAACGGAAGGTAAGATGCCCCTAGTCAGAGTGACTGGCGACCTGAAAAAGGTGGCCAAGCAAACTGGATTAAGTATTTAATTGATAGAATGAATGAAAATGTTATTGAACGAAGTACTGAACGGAATGTTTAAACGATATCAATGGTAAAATCGAACTATTTTTCAAATTTAGAGCGGCTTTTTTGTTGTTCTAATCTCCGAGGAGGCTTGCGGGATTTTTACTGCAAATAGTTGATGCTCTGCGCTGTATGTAATGGGACAGCGTGGAATTAAAAAAAAATGATTTTTCATCTAATTGAATCTAAATTAATTTGAATAGCATGCTTCAAAATGTCATTAAATTAATTGAGCGTGTAGCGTTTAATGTTTAAAAATGATTGTCAAATCTCTCATTGTATCGAAATTAGTTAAAGTAGATCCATACCGCCAAATTGCGATAAATCGCCATCTACGCAGGCGAAGCCGCGGGCATCAGCTATAGGCGTACATTAATAAGCTACTGGCCTAACTGGACTGCCCATAGACTTAAAATACAATGCCGCAGACCGCAGATGCTGCTAGAAAAAAAAGTAGGACAATCAATGTTCCAAATTCAAACCAAAGTTTTTAAATTATACACTTAACCCACACTCATTTTTTACCATGTTAACACAGGACATGTTAGTATACAAAATTCTTTCAAAGTGGTGATAATTTAATTATTTTATTACTGCACTGTATGTAAATGTTCAGATAGAAGTTTTGGTTTGGCGGGAAACGGCGCCACATTTGGGTCGGTCGCTAGTCACTACGAAACATTGACCGTGTGCTCCCTCTCGCAGCGGTGTTGTCATATGAATGATTTAAAACCAAAATGGGGAAAATAATGTGTTGTCAACACAGTTTTTGAATCGGAAAAAATATTTCGTACAAGAAATGTATGTAGTGTGTATACATACAAGTAAGAAGTTAAACCTATCGTTAAATTAAATTATGTAATTACCATTAAATAGATAAACTTGATGATATAATCCCATGTAAACAACTGTGTTTGACAATTGGTTGGCGTCATATCAGGTGGTCTGCGCGGGAAAACAGAACGGAAGCAAAAACTCACGCCAGTAAAGACAGAAGTTAGTTGTCGAACACGGTCGCTTCACATTTTTGTGATTGATCGAAGGTTATTTTTTGAAACTTCATCACTACATAGTATAAAACAAAGTCCCTATATCCCTTTTATGCTTAAATCTTTAAAACTACGCAACGGTTTTTTCAAATAGATAGTTTGATTGAAGAGGAATGTTTGTATATAACATCATGCCACAACCAACTGGTGCAGAGCAGATGTGAAAAATGTTGCAAAAACGGGGTGACGCAGACGAATTGGCGCGGGTCGGCTAGTATATTTTATAAGAGTTTCTAGAAATTTATGAAAAAATAAGCAATTGCTCTTTAAAACTGATAACGATATACAACTTTACAAGTTGCAACGTAAGTACATGAGTTTCATAAGTACTAACATAGTATCTTACAAGTGTGCTGATTAGTACACCAGATGCTAGATAAGATCGTAGTACATAGTTCTCAAGTACAACTGACTTTATGTAGGTGCTTCATTATATTATGCATTAGAACCATTCGTTGTATTATTTACATACATTTAAACTTCAGCCATTAAATGAAATCTAGGTGAAGGGAATATTTTGGATCCCTTTTTACGAAAATTACGCACACGTAGGAGCGTGAGATTTAGCATATTGATCACTAATATTTTTATAATTATGAAATAAAATACATTCATCATCATACTTGCGTTAGTCCCGATTGCATCCGAATCTTTCACCTCAGAGTTCGGGGAAATATGCAATGAAATACATTATATAAACGTTACTGACAGAAAAAAAGAGATAAAAAGAATTATAGGTGGTTTTAACTTAATATATATTGATAAATTGTGCGGATTCAAATTGAAGGTTGAACACTGGGCGACCACTAATTATTAATTATATTGAAATCGACTTGGCGAAAATAAAATAAGTGATGAAAAGAAAGTCAAAGTAGAAAACACAACCAATATATTCTCTTTGATGTGTACTAGACACATCAATTACTTAACCGGAACAAATATTGAGTGACGATGTGTGTGCTAAAACTGTTTAATATATTTCTGTCAGTAAGAAGTATTATAATTATTATTTTGATAATAATAAAATCAAAGGACTTCACAAAATGATTAATGAATTTAATGATTTAGTATCATCTTAATCTGCGGAAGCCTCGCTTTTGTAAAACATTGCTCTCCGCGCTTACATTTTCGTGGGGGAATTTTAATCCAACATCTGGTCACCCCGGTTCCCCTTACTTCTCTATTTCAATTCAGTCCGACGCGGCGTTCCGTTGCGCACGCAATGTATCTTATAACGAAACGAGGCAATTACACAGTCGAGTAACAATAAAAATAAACACGATAAACATTCATGAATTAAGAAAGATATTTACAATACCGAGTGTGAATACAAAACTTTTAATTCTCGAAACCAATGCCGGCAACGAGAGAAAGATTCATGTTTTGATAACATAGTATTTACCGAGAGCAACAACTGTGCATCGATTATATTAAGAAAAAATACATTTACAAGCGTTGAATTAGTGTTATAAAAAATGGAATGTGGTTCTGTGGTACAAAAAACATCTTGTGTGTGATAATATCATGATCCAGTGTGTCCTTTGTGAGTGGTGTATTACGAAATAGCTGAGGGAATTTGTATTGCAGTGTTATTGTTACGGTAAATGGGAGCTAGCGATTTTATATTTAGAATTTGATGCGTGGGTTATTTCTGCCCACACTATATTTCTAAATATTACCCAGTTTCGAGTCAACAGTTCGTGTGATCGAGTGTTGTAAGAAGCCATACCATAACAAAACGTGTATACCTCCGTCATTAGATTATACTGCACAATGATGTGGCCTTCATCACAAGCTAGTAAAATACTGACTTTCTTACTTTTAGTTATAGTTGTATACTGCATGTCTATGGATACATTTCTATTTTTAAGAATACAGAATTATAAGATTGATATATTCGATGTTGCTACCAATAATAGTAGCCAACAAGAGACTTCTACAAATGAATTCGCAAAGGCGCAACCGAGTTATGAAGATGTAACATGGGTTCCGTGTACGATAAATCCTCTGTGCCACCCAACTGTTAAAGCATTAATGGTAGACCATATAAACCACTACATTTATGGTCCATTGTGTGCTATAGTCGATATAGGCTTAGGGATATCCGACAATATGCCATTCATTACACCGAACATGATATCTTTCTTTCATGTTTTTATTGCGATTGTTGGCGCCAAACTTTTGACATGCCCAAATTTAGCATGGCGGCGAGTCGCTGTGGTGATGTTCCAAATTCGAATGTTTTTAGATGATTTAGATGGTCATGTGGCGAGAGAAAGGAAGCATATAAAAGGGGAGAGATCGGAGGTTGGCACATTGGGTTATTGGGTCGATGGGTTGTGTGATTTAATTGGTGTCATTGCTATGATGATCGGTATAACTTTGTATTTACGGAACAACCCACCGAGACGTGGTTATAGAGGTACGCCAGTTAGCACTTTACCGTACCATCAGCTGAAAGAAATTAATTCTACCGAGGACATAGAGAAAGATTCTGCTGACAATGGAATTTCTTATAAGACTAAAGTTAGTTTTCAACGTATTGTCCAGGTTATTGGACTATTTTCTGGACAAATGGTGTTATCTTCTCTAGCATGGAACAGATATATTGACATCTACCAGTATTTATTAGAGAACCGAACAGACTACGATGTGTATAGGCGTAGCAGTACTTTTACATCGCGGAAATTTTTCTTTGTAACATTTCTCTGGAGAATAGTGAATCCTCACAGCTACTTGCATTTACTATCTTTAGCGATATTTTGTGATAAAACTTGGGCCTTCCTGAAAGCAGTACATTACAGCGGGTATCTTTGTCTCGTTGTCGCTGGTGGGGCGTCAGAATATTTTGTCCAGAACATAAAAACGTTCGTTATGAACGAAAATAACGGCGGATAATTCTATTTTTAATAAATTGCAACAATTATTTTTTATATAACCAGGGTGCTGTTATTTTCTAAATTTAGAACCTAGTTGTTTCTTCCAAATTTAAAAGTGTAGATCCTAATCTTAGCTTTTTAAAACCCGAAGCATCTGCTTTTGAGCTTTATTGTTACCTGTTTAGTAATTTACCTACGTGTCTAAATGTGCTATTAAAAATATTGTTTCGTTTCAAACCAATTGCACGCCCTAGTTTCGTTACGGCTGGAAGTTGCTTTAGGAGTTTTGGCCATTACTATAACCCATTAGGTATGATATCAACAGGAATTCGCAGGTCACAAATCACACTACATACTTGACTACAAGATTACTTAATATACGATTATGTGAAGGTCCATTCTAGGTCATGCCTCTTGACCATTTAGCTTCCTCGCGCCACTTGGAACCTGAAACCAAAACAAATCAACTCAGAATCAGTAATGTTTTTGTTAAAAGAAATAATTGCGATATCGAGTCTCACTTACAAGTCATACTTCGGGTATGTTCAAGCCCAGAATAGGTGCCTGGATTTATCTGAAGATGGAAAACTTTCTTGTCTCAATAATTTAGTACAATATTAAGTGCTTACCGTATTTAAACTGGTTAACTTTATTACGGGGTAAAAAACGCGGTCTTTCTCGGTGCAACCTGGATGCACCAATCGCGATTGAAAAGAACCATCTTCTCTAGTTTAGAAATGTTGGAACTTCTGGCTAATACTGTGCAAAAAAGAAGTAGTCCACGTTTCGAGTTACCCAATTTAACCGCGTGTATCTCAGATCTGCAGAAAACATATTGGAGAAGGACTGTTAGATGCCGGCAGAATCAATTGTCATCTTTTACGACATGCCTATAAAAATACATCACTGAACAACATGTTACCCTTACTCATATAGTCTGGCGGGCGTCACCAACTATCGCCGCATAAGCAAAAGTTACTCATCGGCATTTTATTTGCGATGTCACAGACATGGAGACTTTCGTGGAATTAAGGAAATAATAACCGAAACCGAAATTTAGGCGTTTTTTACATTAGTATGTATGGTAATTAGTAATTTGAAACCGAAACGTGAAACTTGACATGCGAAACTAAAATTTTGCCGTGTTCGCAATTTGAGTTTCGCGTCATAACAACTAATCAGCCGTTCTCAAAAAGTATCGACAAGATTGCGTGTTGCGAGTATTGGTCGAAATTCAATTTGTCAAGAAATTGAGAAAACTGCAGCCCCCTCCTGTAAAACTGAAGTTTCCAGTTATTCCTAGATGCTTGATGTAAGAAGGGCCTAACTACACTCTGCATACTGAATTTAGTAACTTAACATCCAATGTATCATTTGTTCATACGAGAGTAACAATGTTTATAATCATTATAATGGCTTTATCTAATAAGTATCAGCGACATTAAAACAAACTTACTAGAAAAATCCTCGTTAGAACGAGTGGTTTAAGATAGCTAATAGTAAAAATACACTACTCGCGTAATTTTAATTTTCTGCTAAATAGTATCGTTATCACGTTTCTTATTCGTAATGAGCCACGTGATCCTCGAGTTTCTGTCGTTATTGTAGCTATACGATTGGATGTTCATCTCATTTTGATCCCTCTAATTCATCGCCAATCACCGCCTAATATAGCCTTAACATTAGCGCTTTACTTTAGGGCTAGACGGTGACAATTAAAGCTTTTGTGTCAGCCGTGCTGTAGATAAAAAATAGCTAAATTTTTTATTCGTAGATCGCGTGTCCTTTACTGGAAATAAGAGGAATTTACTCACGTCCAAAAGACGGGGTTCAATCGTCAGTGAGTCCCGTTTGTCTCATCAAATGACCCTTGGGCAGTAACATTGTCTCAGAAAAACTTTTTTCTTAGACAATTTTGATCCATTATCAAAAACCAAAGTGGTTACTAACGAATTCGTTGATGAATTTATAATTTTCCTAAGGTATTATCCTGCTAAAGCAGAAATTATTTAGTATTTTCCTGCCATTTGTTCAATACAATACATCAGTAAAAAAATTATTGCTTAAAGCCCACAAAACAAATTTTCAAATCAACTAACGACAAAAACTATTATTATCACTTCTAATCGGCTCGAATAAAAAATAGCATTATAAAACCCGATTATACAGAACACTCACTCGTGACGTCACAAGCAGACGTCGCGCCACGCTATTCGCTATGTGATTGGTCGACTATCATCATCATGCGAGAATGGGAGTTCGGGAGTGCTCGTAACCGTTTGTTGCATGCATCTGACGCGTGTGATGAATTCAAGACGAAAAAAAGATATCAACAAGTATTTATTTATTTTTTCACACATTATCTTGTCTGTGTGATGACTCAGTTAAACACCTAATTTATGAATGCCTCGCGACACTCATGTCAATAGATTGCAGCGGCGTGCAGTCCTTCATTATTGGGAGTTTTGCCCGAGAATAGCAACACCGTTCAGCCGTTGTAGACTTTTTTTCATTATTCTTCTATGTAGTCAGCTATGGTAACCAATACCTGCTAAAGGCTAAAGGATATTTCGTTCATTAAAGCCCGCAATAATGTCTCTCTCAATATCTAATTTCTGTAAAATCTCACCCGAAAAAAGCAGTAGGTACTAAATTCTAGTTACTCTTTTTTTATTCGTGTGCAAAATCTCCACGGATACCACCTCCGTGAAAGCCGGTAGACGTAATCTTGTAGGACTCGAACCAATTAAAACGTACACCATCTAGGGGTTTTTGATTGCCGGGAAGTAGATAATACAAGACATATCTCTCGCTCGCCGGCAGACCCGCAATTCTTAGTTACCTACATTCAAATATATTGCATAAGCAAATTCAATGTTTTGCCAATTGCTGTCGGCGCTGTTCCCATTGCCCAAGGGAAGTTATTCCCGGTAAAATTTCCAAGAAATCGAACCGTTTTTTCGTTATGTTAACAAACGAATTCCCTGTCGCAGATTTTGTGAATGCTGTATAATTCTGACGAGTCTATTGTTTATCTAATCACTGCAACCTGTAATAACCTTAGTTATATGCTCGTGAGTCAGTGTGAGACTTGTACGATTGTCGTTGGAGTGATCATAAGATCGTAACTGGTACTTGACAATGTTTGATGCCTTGTTGTACACTATCGAGAATTGACTGCACACAAATGCTTGTCCTTCATGTCGTGAATTTTACAGAAAAGGCTAGCGGCCTAGTTGTTAGTATTAAAACTCAAAGTTCCGACTAAAGTTCGTTTCTAACTTTCCAAAAAATTCTCACTAGGGGTCCTGGTACTGGTGCGGTATCAACTTTTTTTTCATCAAAAAACGTGCGAAAAAAGCCCAAGGCCCATACAGAAAAAAAACCTACAAACCTTGTCCTGTCTATGGAGCAAGAACATAAAAATCGGAAGTTAAGCACGTAGATTCTATAGATTACAATTTTTTCTTGAACGTTTTTTGAACCGACACAATTTTTAGTAAGGTTACTGAATGATTCACTACAGTCTACAATTATAGTTAATCCACCTTCTTCGCTATATCAGATATAAAGTTATCTGTTATCGTATAATGTTTCTGAACATAATTTGAGCTCAACTCTCAAAATCCAAATTGATCAACTGTCACTTTCGCTATCTTTTGCCGCCAAAACCCTTTCAATTGTCATTTATGCTTTGGCGGTAAATTTTATGGATGTGTGCTCTGTCTAGACAGTCGGTTTACGTCTTAAAAAAAAACCAACTGTTGCCTAATGCCAGTTTTCTTGCCATTTGGCCGAATCTCCGGTTCTACACAACCTATGACCAAGGCCTTACTAATAAAAAAAAACCAGCCTCAAAATCTGTAAGTTTAGTAGTTTTTACGTCCATCGCGGTCAAACAAAAGAATGTTAAAAAAACTCTTACAATGTTGACGTTCTGCATAGTCGGGTGTCCACTTTTTAAATAACAGTCAACCTTGTGTACAATTTAGTTGCCAACACAAAAATTTGGTTTTAACAAATGAAAACCTTGCTGCACCTACGTGTGAAAAATGTCACTAAACTGTTAACAAGTCAGAATTTCTCTTTTCTCTCTTCTTTTCATTTATAATTGAACTTAATAGGTGACGCTTCCATCAACTTTCGGACCTGACAGCAGTGCCAGCGTCAGTCGACTCCACTAGTATTATTATATTAGATTACAACAGAAACAAAGGAACAATGAAATTAATTCAAAACATTTGACGGTATACTAAAAAAATACAAACGACGTCGCCTGTTTCAAGGAAAATAGGTTCACGGTTAGTATTATTTAGATGTCAATTCGGTCGTTTTTTCGATGTAGGATAGATATTGGTTAAGGCGTTTTGGCATCGGTTTTCGTATTGTTATTTAAACGGACAATGGAAGTCATAGGAGAGCGTATGTTACTGTTGAGGACGATAACGCACGAATGGACTTAGTCCAGTTTACTCCACCGGTAAAGTACTTTCTCACATAACGTTGATTTAAATGGCTGAATGCTGTATTTCGAACAGCCGGTCTTGTGTTAATCCCGGTCGCATCTTAAGCTTTAACTTCAGAGTCCGGGTCCGGTCATCTATACGACGCACAGGCCATTTCGGTCGCAAACCAACTAAAACCGCACGGCCCAGTAAGGCATTTCCCTCAAACCCCAACCAACCCTTAGCCATTTTCGGTTTCGAGAGGACTCCCTTTTTATTAATGTACCTATACAATATCCCACGGATACCACCCCCAACTAGTACCAACTAAAACGCACGCTGTCTGCGAAACTTCGGTTGCCGGAGGTGAGATAATTACAAGACATATTATCTCTCACGCGAAATCACACCGAACTATGCATTAAATTATTAATTCTTATTTAGATAATCCTCGCATAACAGATCAATGGTTTTGAAATACCATAAAAATTGTTGTCATAACGCTGCGATGTGTCATATTGTCATAACTAATAATAGGAGTATTTTAGTACCTACGTGTTCAGGAAATAAGGAATTCAACCAACTACATCCTATATTTCAAAATAACATAATATAATACCACATACTTATTGGTAGATATTAGGCCCTTCGGCCATGTACGAAACCAAGTTTCGAAACTAGTTTCGAAACTAGTTTCGAAATAAGAATAATATTTCTTCTTTCGAAATTGGTTTCGGTAAAAGAAAAAACATTCTGATACTTCTATGGATAGATCTAAACATGATTGCTATTAAATTTGAATTTCGATGATGAGTCTACCGCGGTTTTTTGGGCTATGATTCGAATTTCAGCCTAAGCACCATGCTGTTTAGGTATTATTGAATTGAAATTAAGTCTAAATTTATATTTTTTTCGGTTCCTAATTGAATTTAAATTACTTTTGTTATGAACATTATTCGTGAAAACGCAATAGTCCGAGATAAATGCAATATTCTCTGGCACCTACAGGTGCGTGACGTCACCTGCATGTATCGATTTTGTACACAGCGTTATATCTTTACTATTTGTCGTAGGAATATTTAACTTTGGCAGTTCATTATATATTCTAAAAGAACATATTCAACATCCCTATTCTAACGTGAAAAAATAATATTTGTAACTCGATCCACCAAAGTTGCAGTTAATCCTATGATTAGATACGATACCGCGGCGCCTTTATTGAGTAAGCAATAAATGTCCACCTGCTAAAGTGTGCCGTGCAGGTGGGCATTATCACTCATACACATGATTCAACAAACAAACAAACATTTATGTAGACTCATGAGTTTCTTTGTACAATTACTGAAGGAGTAACGACTCATGCCTTCAGCTTAACATCAGGCGAGGTGAAGTCAAATTGACGTGCAATAGAAAAAAAAAGAAAATATAGGCAATCGCTTAGTAAAAATCGGGAATTATTTAGGGCGGGATATGAACCCGCATCATGCCCTTTTTAGGGTGAATATTCTGTCAAGATTTATTTCATTTATTAGGGTAATCAAGCAACAATGATGTCAATTCTGTTATCACATTAAACTAAACTACTCGTATCTTTATTTGAATTTCGAAACTTCATTCTGTTTGGCAACGAATTTATTTAAAAAAAAGACGTTCTCAATCCCAAAACTACAATAGCAGTTGAAAAAAAAGTAGTGGCACTATGCGAGTGCTGACAGAAGTGAAAACTAGACCAATAAGTAGTTACTTAATACTTATATTATGTTAAAAATACCATTGAACTCGCGATACCGTTACCGATACTTCCTGTGATAGATCTCAGGAGGTGTTATATGAATTTCCATAATAGTTGAATTTTCGCATACTGTCACAGGGAGAGTTGGCAACGGTGTCGCAAGTTCATTGATGTTTGCCCGTTCTAAAAAAATATCTACAAAAATACACCATGCCACGCGCCTAAAGAAATTTTCTTTCCGTCTACAAAAAGTATTTTTCGTATCTAATTCAAAATGTCCTCGGTTTTATAAAGTCAGTTAAATAACCGAGCTATTATTTCCGTATATCCTTTGATTATATTAATAATATACGTGAAACAATGACTGGTATAGCCATTATTGCCTTGTTTCACAAACATCCAGCTCCGTAACTCTTTTGTTAAAATACAACAATGTTAAAAGTAGAATACGGTTTATTTTAATTTCGTATTCATAATTACTGGTTTATCTGTGTCCAAATATTTTAGTGTGCGTTCTAAGCATAGTAATTAGTATGTTTAGGACGCACTACTTAAATCAGGTTTATTTGGTGTTTAAACTAGCTGCTCATACACATACATTCTATCTATCTGTGTGTGTATGTGTGTATGTTATCTATGTGTGTACATAGATCACAGATTTATATTCCAAGCGACTACAATATGGAGTTGTTTTATCGAGAAGGTTACTAGGTGTCGGTAGCACGACTGTAACAGCCCTTATGTTTTATACATCCATAGGCCACGGTAGCCCCTTGTTCATCAAGTGTGCTGAACCCAGATTCTATTCTAATATTCTAGAGATTATAGAGATTGCTATTGAATTTTCGGCTTTGTTTACATATGCTTATAGGTCGAAATTAAATGAAAACGATTTCATTATATATATAGTTTCTTTCGTTCTACATGATGCTATTTCGTTTTAGACTTAAACTGTAAAGCATTAAAGTATAAAAGTCAATGGCATTTTTTATAATCTCCGTGATTTGACAATCGTTAACAATTATTAGAATAGGGGCTCTGTGCTTGTTTGTCACTAACGTGGTAAAAAAGGTTTTATATTAAATTTTATTGTGCATTAATCTTAGTAAAATGTACTAGTATAAAGGAATTATCTAATAGGTGTATACTTTTATTCTAAATGTTGATAAAATGCAATTTTCCCCTAAATTCCGTATTTGAATTTTATTTGTTGCAACACTTCAATAGGCTATCTGATGAATCATATCTTTATCTCAAATGAAATTTGAAAGAAATAAAAGTTTTAGGTACCTATATAGTCTAGATTACTACAGATATTAGTCTAGATAAAATTTTTGTGAAAACTGAACTGCACACTCTAGTGTTTTTTGTGTGAAATATCCACAGAACAGGAAAATTAATAGAAATGTGTTAACCGATATCACTCAACTTACACATACAACCCATAATAATGCATTGTATTACTAGTAAACAGTTGCATTGATTGATTGTATACATATTTTTCTTTGAAACGACTAATTTGGTTCTAAATCATACATACTGCTGAGCGAAAATACTCATTATCCGTTCAAAAAAGAGATAACTTTGCTATAGATACACAAGTATTTACGACGTTTCATATATGTACTACCTTGTATCGAACAATGGTTTATATTGTCAGAATTCGTGCACTTTTGCGTGAATATGCATAATAATGTCATGCGTGCCCCGCCCACTTCACACTTCCACTTGTTTTTTGTTTTCCGTGGATATATCCTCCTGAACATTAATATCGTTACGCATTGTGGAAACTCGAGTAGGCAGGTACCTATCTATGTACTTGTGAGATAGTGATTCAACGTCAGCGAATAAAAGTACCTTCGCTATCGATGAATCATAAGGAAATTGATGTAAGAACACCTTATGTTATGAGGTAAAACCTTAACACTTTTTGATAACTAGAAAAATCTAGTTAGAGCCCTAAATATTTCGACAACTGGACTAGCTGCAATATTTCGGCACAGCTAATGTAGGCCAGATGACAGTTGTTACAGCTGATTTCAGTTAGACTGGCTGAAGCGTACCCTGGAATCCGAGCACTTTGGATGGGACCAGTACTAACAGGAGGATTGAGATTGGCATCACCATTTACATGAACATTGTATGTAACATAGTACAACATACCGTGATCATAGCACTTGTGACAGTGCAGAAAAATCATTTTCTTAAAACAAATAAAAAACATGGTAAATTTCTCGGTGAGTGTTACACTGCTAATATAATAAGAGAATTAATCCCTACAAATACACCCGTCTCCCCCTCTCCAATCGCCCGGCATCCGTTGGAGGGGGGAGGGGGGTCTATGTTGAACTCTAACCGACTAAAACGGACACCGTCTATAATCATCTCCATTTTGTGTCAGGTTAGTGATGGAAGTAGCCAATTTACGCCCAGGGCCATCTCTTCGGAAAGAGCCTCGAGTGGTCACGGCTCCCGGTCAAAGAGGATAGCTTCGAGGTGTCCGAGACCGCGAGCTAGCAGTCTTTTTTAAATAAAAAATATCCAGTTGCTACTTACTCCACTAACAAAATTATACAGAAAAATAATAAAACCTTGTATTCATCCAGTGATACTAAATTCGTTTGTCACAGTCGCCTTTGCCTCCACCATTTTGACTTGCAAATGAGGAGTTTATTTGGTTGATGGTATAACATCAATGATATTTTATGTTCTTGTTTGTTACGTAAACATGCAGTATTTGTAGAATGATAAGAGCACGCAAAACACGGTGGCTATACACCGTGCCTAATCATCATCATCTTTTCGGTAGTCCAGGCCGCTTCTGGGGTTTTCCCTTTGGAGAGGTCCTTTATGCGCCGTGCTGCATATCACAATTGACAGCGCCAATCCGTCAATGAATCTAACGTCAATGGAATGTACCGTTAGTTTTTTATTATAGCCATTGATGTATTTTCCAATGTCTACATATAAACCGTCTAATAAATCCTAGATACCCTCATCTCCTTCGGCAAAATAATTTTTTCCACTTTCCACATCTCCTTAGGTTAACCCCCCAAAATAGCGATTTCCAAAATATACGGCATTTCTAGAAACCAGTGCTGGACATAGGCATACTCTTCTAAGGTATAAAACCAACTATTTTTTGTACCACTTAACATAACATAACGCTGCCGATAGGATCAAGATCTACGATAGGCAGCATGGTGTATGGCCACTGTTATGGTATGGGGCATTGCTTCCAGCACTCTTAAGAAATGTGGCATACTTACGTAAATTGATGTTGTGGGTGGTAGCACAGAATAAATAATGGTACTATGTGGTGGTAGGCCGAGCTATTTTTAGAGTTCCAAAGGGTAACTATCAAAATGGTTGCTTTTAGTTGTACATACTACTTTTTGCCCGCGACTTAGCCCACATGCACGTAGCTTATCGTGACTTTTGGTCATACGGTCATATCTTGGGATCCACTCAAATCAATCGATTAGTATCAAACATACGTAAAATTTTAAGTCGGACGAAAAGCTAATTAGAAAGAACTATGTCTAAATCTGTTCAGTAGTTTGTACGTCCAATGTGGATTTTATGCGGCTCTCTGCAACGCGGCAACGCGAGCACCCGTGCTTCCTACCCTGTAGAAACCCTCTAATACCCTTCTTGAAGAACCCCCTATTTTAGTCGCTTTGAAAAACACAGCAGGAAGTTTATTTCACAATTTGAGCGTGCGCGGGAAGAAGTTCCTTTCATACCGCACAGTGCGCACCGTGCAAAAGAAAATTTCAGGGAGAAGAAGAAGAGTTCCATTTATGTATATTTTTGCTTCTATGGAATCGACGGTATTTTTGGGTTGCCACCGTTGTGTAGTTATTTGTGTCTCGGCAGCGCCGCTACTCACAGAGATGGCCCGAGCATAGGTTTCACTCTTCGGGAAGGCGTACTAACATCAATTCATCTTTTTTTTTTTGGGTTACCAAGTACATATTTATAAATACCTACAATGTACAGACACAAATGAGACAAGTTCTTTACACTTAATACCTTATACCTCCTAATAGTATACAAGGGGAGGTGGACGTCTAACGTAAACGCCCCCATTCCTCCAACTAGGTAGTTTTTCATGCCCACGTAATTGAGGGTGAGCCTATTTGCCTCGTAATTTTCGGCTGATGTGTTGTTTAACTATAGCCGTGACTGCCCCTGACCTTAGATTATAGACGTAGGTAATCAATGCCCGATTACCCTCAATGTCAATTAGTGCAGTGTTTTATCGTATTTGATTAATGATGATGATTATTTGATTGATGGCTGGCTGAATATTGATGATTTCATACTTCACCTGTAATTACCTACGTATGTAAACAAATGTTTGAAGTCTATTTAACGAGGTGCTAATTTGTTATACATATGTTATGAAATTTAAAAATAGGCCGAACCCAATATCCCTTCAAATTGGCTTCTCGCAACGAAATGTGATGACCTAAGTAGGTACCTAAAAATACGATATGATATCTCCTCAGGTAAAAATTCTTATTACCTACTTCGTTTAAGGGGTGATGTTTGGAATCATTTTACTATTGCTAGGATTGTCAAACCGTGGGTAAGTGAGGTAAACCCCCAAACCCCATAATGTGTTTTCGTTTACGACTTTTACAAGCGTGTTTCAAGCTATCGCTTGACTTTCAGAAATAATAAATATTGATAAGTGATTATTGCACTTAGAACAATAATAATAAATACATCAATAAAGATCGAAAGTAAAATGATAACAAAATGGTCGGCCTTATCGCTAAGTGCGATCTCTACATCAGACGGCCTTGGGATTAAGACTATATGGATTCTTAAAATAACTGGGCAGTGGGCGGGGCACATAGCAAGAACAGATGGCCGTTGGAGCCGAAAGGTTCATGATGATGATGATTATTTTGCTGTAAGCTAAGTTTGCTTCTAGATCTCTAGATAGCGATAAACGCATCATCACGAAATATTATTCGTTTATTGATTTTATTTCATACACGTGTTTGGAATCGCCGCCAAGTTGGACAAGTGTAAACATGTTGAAATGAAACACATACGTTATGTATTTTAAATAAAACCTACGTACAGCTTATAAATAAACCCAACTGATTCACTACATAATTTATGAACTATTTTTACATACACAAACATATATTTTTCCCTCTGAAAAAAACTGAGATGGTAAGACCTATACTTATATTATACTTAGGAGTTAAAATAAATGTGCACGAGGCCAGACTACTTACTACGAACGATTTTACTTTTCTAATATTTTCTAGGAAATTCTTAAAATCTTCAATATTAACAAAACGGCGCTGAAACAGTGTAATACATAGGTAGCGCAACGGGCAAGGTCTAATATTATATATAACAAAAGGTTATTATCATTATCGGAGTCTATTCCTAACTCAGTTGAGGTCGGCTTTCTAGTCTAACTAAGATGCGACTGAACTTCGATATTTCCCGTGAAGCGACTGCCATCGATCGGACCGGATATCGAAGTTCTGTAGTTACTCGGACTTTTGAGGGCTCCACCTACCCGTAACTACTGCCATAGATGTTACCGACGGCTTCACGTGCTCTCCGAGGCACGACCACACCAGTGCAAATAGCCATATTCATGCATACAGAGACTTGCTACTGAGGGGGTATCGAATTCACTACCGCCATGCCACAGAGGCACAAAATGTTTTAGGGCGTGAAAAAGCATCTGATGAGGCCGTCAAGCTGAGCGCCACCATTGTAGCACTGAACATGTTTGCAATGGTGACCCTCTTTCATGAGACTTTGCCTTCAGCTTAACATCAGGAGAGGTGAAGTCAAATTGACGTGCCATAAAAGCAAAAATAAATAGATTGAATTACTTGTTACATGATCACTGCAGTAGCTTTGAACTAGGTTAGCGTCTACATAGGTAATACGATTATCAATATCTCTTGTGATTTTACCCACAATTCGCGTCGAATTCTCCCCTGCCAAACATGTTTGGCGGGATGCCAAAGCTTGTTACTTTTATCTTCCCTTTGGCCCTGACATAATAACGATGATTTGAGAGGCTTCTGCAGTTCTACCAGCCATGTTACGTATTAAGTTTTCGACCTTGAAATCTATATTCCCGCATTATATTTCGTAGGTATAATATTCAGTTATGTTTTCCCGCTTTTTCGTGTGTAACTCGACCTTTGATAGTTATATCATTAACATGTGTTGAGATCGAAGTTCGGATTGTCAACGTTATTACAGAACTGTTATACCTAATAAATCAATATTGACAGATATTTTATTACCTACACTAGTTGTTTTATTACACTAGGGTGAAAAAAAAAACATAAAACTGGAACAGCACGCTCGTAATCACTGAAGGTGTAGGCAGAGGCTTTGCTTCATTTACTATGAATCCTAATAGCATCCACCCTGAATCTTGTAATGCAGTTCTTTGAGGTGCAGTAGGCAAGAGAGGCAACACATTAAGCCAATAAGATATTTAATAATCTTTATTGAGATTAAAAACGGTTGTGCATGTTATTAAGGATTCGCTGACAGTATAGGACATACAAGTAGCTAATAAGAGGTACATCATAGTGATTGAATATTTTGTGGTATTACCGTCTAAATTTCGCTTTGTATAATACAATATATTGTATTAACAAAAACTCGACAAGTATTTTTTATTATGTCACGTAGCAGTGAATTACTATTTGAGCATCACCCGTATGCGGTGATGGCATCATCAGGAAAATAGGTCAACACTTAACAAATACAGATTATTATGTAATTCCTGTTTATAACCATGTTAGATGCGTGTTTCCCGGTAAAATATGATACAATAGTAAACATAAAACATACATACAAACATGTAGGTATACTTAAAACATCTCAGAAAATCTTTATAGATAAGCACACAAAGCTTCGATATAATCCAGATAAAAAATTAATAATAATATTATTCTTATTAAATTAATGCTATCAAGATTTATTTCTACTAATCACATAAAAATCCTTTGCTGTAACAACGTTCAGAGCCTGAGTTAATCTATAATCTATAATGAAACACTGCAGTAGCACTAGCATGAGCTCCTATCGAATTCGTAATGTAAAGCTTTCGAGAGAACGTAGTATTGTGATTGGCAGTCTGCCTCTTGTAAACCTCTATGCGTGTGTAGCCCGCCAATCGCAATGCTCCGTTCTGTCGATACCTTTACATTACGAATTCGATAGTACTTCGTGCTAAGGCTACGAGAAAGGAACAGTAAAAATGAGTCACGATTAGTGATCCAATTGAACAAAACACGAACATGTTTCGATCGGTGGCCAATGTTGACATTCAGTATTATCAGTGTCGAGTGCGTTCATCCGCAGGGCCCTCGATGACTCATCATTCACGCAATAATGCACTACTATCTTTTTACATAATTCTTGATTGGAAATAATATGTGATAACAATCGCATATTATGTCCAGATGTGAAAGATTGATGTGTTTTGTGATAGGATCCGATTTTCTCTATATGTTGTACTTTTTCTAAGCGTTTGAGGATGTCCGGCCAATGTCCCAAAAAGTTTGAAATTTGGGTATCCGGGTTTACACAGATTTCTTAGTTTTGAGAAAAAAAAGGGAAGAGAAACACGACTAATTAAAAAGTTTAAAGCAGATTTTACGTTTCACCTCATTATTCCATGTATCAATGACAGTGAAAGGAATGGTAAAAATTGGTTGGAGAGATTCACTCTCCAGTCAATTTTTACTTCTATATACCCCTGACCCCTACCCATAAAGTTGTCAAAAACTATTTGATGATGTCTAGATTAATATGAAAGAGAAATACAACTTGGTGCCAGAATAGACAAATGATGTAGATATAATCGGAAATTAGATCTCGAAAAGAATAAATAAAATCTATTTTTAAATACGCCAGTACGTATATGTATAGTATTACTTTGGTACGTACTATTGAATATGAAATCTTATATCTAAATACTTATAATTTTAGTGTGAACTTTTTATTATGTCCTTCATAATTTACAGAAGTTCTAAGATAGACACAACGGCCCCCTTTGCTTCTGCTTTTAAACACCATCGCGAGCTCTGTCCTGTCGTGCAATGTGATGCTATCGGGTTTAAGTGCTAGTGAAAAAGTCAGAACTTTTGGTCTTCTCTCCATATAAGAATCGTTATAAAGAGTTTACACTGTATTGATATAAGATTCTGTCAGTCCTAAGCCTGAAAAAAGTATGAAGGGAAATTGATTTTAATTCAGATGGCAAATAATTCATATTCACTCGTATAACACAATAATAGCAGTAGTCAGTTGTAATTGTCATGTTTATTTCTTTGTTTAAGTTCGGGGGTACATTAGCATGCGATCGTCTTTAATATAGTCACTAGTTACTAGCTTGGGCAAAGTTGTATTGAATTTTTCAGTCAGAAAATTCTTAGTGACAGCACACCTTAGAAACGTGCCCGATAGACGGCAATAAAGGTACCCTAATTACGCAGGATGTCAATATAGGTGGCGTAATATGGGTATACCTTTGCCTTTAGTGCGTAATCTTGCATTCAAAATGCAACTTCCAAGTGGGACTCAGATGCTAATGAATCATTGTCTAAGCAAGATACCTTCTTATCATAACTAGTTTAGGTAATCTCGGACGCATAGTCAAGACGGAGGAGCGAGGCAATCATGTGGATTGTAGAGTAAGCGGTGGGCGCCACGTTAAATTTGATCAAGGTCAAAATCAAAATCTTGTATCCGACTTAAAAAAACGTCGATAAAATGAAATAAAGGTCGGATTCTGTCAGGATTTATTTTATCGTTTTTATTAACTAAAATGATCCCGACGTTTTGGTTGCTTTTCAGTAGCCATGGATCAATAGATAGATGTCTCTCAGTTGATTGTACTTCTAATTTTAATAACAGCCATATTTGAATCTGGTTGTTTATTGTGTTAAAAATTTAACTCAGTTGATGCAAAACTGCCCTACACAATTACATAACTTAACATTTTTGTATTTTACACTTACAAATATATAATAACTTAATAATCCTTTATTGCTGTTTGAATATTACAATGTTTAAATGAGTTGACGATCGGCTTGGTTTTGTTATCAACAGCTTGTCCATCGACAAAGGCCGCCTCCAAAAATTGTCCTATATCCCTTTCTTTCGCAATCCTTATCCATTCTGGACCGACAACTTTTTTAATGTCATCTGCCCAGCGCATCGTTTCTTTGGTCTCCCTTTGTTTAATGTACCATCTCTTGAATACCACTCTTATATTAATCGAGTCCATTTCTCACTCTTCTCGCCCATCGTCATTTTATCTGCGTGAGTAGCGGCGCTACCGTGAAATAAATTACTACACAACGATGGCAACTCCAAAATGCCGTCGCTTCGACAAAAGAAACCGAGGTATAAATCTCAGCCTCCCAATGTCACTAAGCTCGGCAAAGCATGACATAATTGACTCAGTGAAGTTTAAAATACCGGCCCGTGACTCAGGGTCATTTTTTTAGCAGCTTAACTTGTTCCATATAGGAAGCATCTGATACAGTACCGGTTTGAAATGAATGCGTTTTTAGACTGTAATTCTGAATTACGAAATTCATAATCGTGATGAACTGAAGTTCTAAACTACGACGTAAGTTAGTGTAAAACCCATTTTTTTTAATTCAAAAGTAAACTATGTATCGTGTTCTCCAACTACCTTCATATCTATCCTACTATTGTTATATATGTGAATGTTTGTGTTTGAAGTTTGGTCCAGAGATAGATTAGAGCCTGGAAAAACATATAGGCTACTTATGATCCCGTCACAAAGTTCCTAAGGATTGCAGGAATGGGAGCATCAGCTTTTAACTAATAATATAACATCTGGTGAAACATTGGTGTCAATAAAACGTCTAATAATACAATATATACAGGTGTGGATTATGTATGCGCGTGTAAGAAGTATGCCGTAGTGAGTTGTTGCGAATGTTTCATGGTGCCTAGGTACCATGAAACATTCGCAGTTACGAGCGAGTCTTGTTTTTAGAGATCTTGTTTCTAGAGAATTTTCTGTGAGAAGAACGAATCTGTACTTAATAAATTATTTTTCTATCTATCTTTTCATTTGGTTTCCCCCTTTAACTCTCCGCCAGAAGTATTCTCTGTAAAGGGTTTGTAATGTTTGAGCAAGTCCTTGATTGTCTGTCTGTTGCTATTACGTAATGTGTAAGGCGAAACTAAGACAAGTTTTCACGGCGTCTTATAATTGGTCTAATTGGCGGCATTGTGACCTTTTCGACAAATTGAGCGATTTATGTCATCGATAGAATACTGGACACGTCGCCTAGGCGTTTGAGACACCCACCTTGTGTTTTTTAATATCGTTAAGTGGCAGTTATTCACTGCTACGATTGCGTAATGACTTACAAAATCATTGCTATAAAATTTTAGTGTATTTTGTAACCCGATTTCCGAGATGCAGGTAGATCTTTTTAAAATTTCTGAGGAAATTTTGCAGGAATTATACATTGTATAATATACTCGTAGTATGAACACACCCCAAAACAAGATAAATAGATGTATGTAGTACATATTTTATAATTAATGTGATTTGGATAGGATACACGCTGTTGACTTCACAAGGAAAACAATTATAAGGAAAATAATATATGAATTATGAGTACACCCCTTCACCTTTCCTGTTAACCTAGATTGCTTGCGTCGGTGTAAAGACCGATCGATTTCTCTGGAATTTTCATCTTCAGAGCACACCACACATGAAAAAATGTGGCAAAACTCAACACGGTTTTAGTAGGTTTGATTCTGAAATATCGACCCCATCTCATTGAACCCAAGGCATAGATTGAAAGTAGCCTTCGTTTCGTAGTAGGCCTTCCCGAAGAGCAAAACCTATGCTCGGGCTCTCTGTGTAAGTAGCGGCACTGCCATGAAATAAATTACTTAGGTACTACACAACCACGGTGATTTTTATTACCGTGACACAATGATGACAACTGACAGAAGAAGACCAAAATATATTTTTTTATATTTCAAGCGCTTTAATATGGTTATCCTTCGGCTTGACTAGCAGATCCAATTGATTAGTATAAAACTAAAATGATATTGAAAATTTGAAGACCCTCCAAAAATAAAAATAAACCACGAAAAAAGTAAAAAAATAATAATTCAAACCTTGTCGTGTCGGGAGATCTTGGATCATTTCGAGAACATCTGGAAGTGCTTACTAGTTAGAGGTATTGTGTCGAAGGTTTTTAAATTAGTTCTAAATAACTGATGAGTTCAAGAAAATCTCAAATTCGCGTGAATGAAACACGATTATCTATCTTGCTATAAATTTTCATAACAATTGGTTACTAACCGAGATGTTGTAGATTAGTTTAGTGGCATGCAACGAGGTCAACTTTGGTCTGCGACCTTGGCAGTGTCGTGTCGTGCACACCGTGGTGATTTATTACCAAGATCTAATATAATACTTAGCTTAAGACCTGTGCTGTTCCGATAGAAATAAACTCTAACGTTATAGGAATAAAACTGTATTTCTACCGTACCGTATAATTTCCATTTTGTCGTATCGTAACGTTTGCTTTGTGTCTACGACAACGGTCCAAATTAAAACTTAAGTTTTATTTCATCGTATTATGATCTATTTTTATTTTTCACAATAATCCTTTAACCGTGTCGTGCCATTTCGATAACAATTTGGGCTAAATATTTATCATTGGAATATGAATCTTGCCGTCATTTGTATAGCGTATTATATCTATTCGTTACACGAATAGTCGTTTAATGTCGGCACATAAATAATCATCATTGGTTGCCTGCCGCCTCTGCGCCGGCCCTTGGCCCTACAGTTCGAGGCTATGGCGTTGCTGACGTCATGGATGAAAAAAATGTGATTTAAAGATATATTTCTGTGTGTATTATACCTACATCGTATTTTTCGACTTTTGATCCGTGTAATCAAACTTATTCGTGATATTTTCCACGTCAAGTGAGATTTAATTTGGATCCAGTCTATGGTCGCGGCTGCACCCGCGTGGATGTCGATTATTGCGTTATTTTTCTCATATCTCAGTATAATCGATTATGATTAAACTTTAAGTAAAATTTCCGTCAGTTTGACGAAGACCTTGCTAACGAAAATTACACAATACCAGTTCAATAGCTTTTGCGTCTAGCGCGGATAAATATATAAGAATTGTTATGCTCGTTAGTTGACGAAGAATTTATGCAAAATGTCTACCTACTTAATATTCTTGTTAGCTTCTCCAGTTATAATGGCCTGTGCTAGGGCCTGTCCTAAATCCTGGCCACAACGCTTCCACATGAACCCTGGTTCATATGGTTGGGTGGTGGCCAAGATTCGAACCCACAGTTATTAAAACTCCCTAAATTTCACAAAATAATTGTATATTGTAATGAAAATAGGCAGAAAAGAAGACGCGTCTGTTACAGAGACATTAATCTTTGTCAGTGTATCATTACTATTATATGAGTCTATATATATTCTATTAAAGTTGAATTGCCAAGCTCATTGTGCTATCTCATGGCCCTAATGAAAGGGATTACGATGTAGGCATAAACGTAAATAATATATGAGATGAGATTGGATTTAGTGACTAATCTTTGAACACCTACTTTAGAAGTAAGATGGTTGGTATTATTACACTGAATAGGGCATTTACACTCATTGGTTGAATATCATTTTCTGAATGTAGGACCCTAGCCAAATCTTTGTGGTCGAAGTCATTAAACCTGTAATGCGTTACACCCGCTAAATTCCTCTAATTTCTTCTTGGGATTTGTAGGTTGGATAATAATCACTGCACCATAAACGATCGAATCTTAGTGATCTTCGATCGTAAGTAAACTTCGATCCCAATTGGTGAGGAAAGGCTAATTGATTAATTCATTGAACCAATGATGAGAGGGATGAAGAGAATGCTCTCATCCTGGCATCCATCTTTCGTTTCTTCTTCTTTTGTAATTGTTTTCATATCAGCTCGCCGATTGCGAGCTCTGCATGCAGCTGTATATAAGTAAAAACTGAATCATCAGTAATATAGCGCGTGGCAGGATGAACAGATTTAAACATCCGCCATAACGCAGATAGCAGCATCACTGCTGGTTACAAAATAATCAGCATGAGATAATACGTACTATTTCAGAGAATCGATAATCATACTAATCATTATCCTGTGTATACCGCGCTTCGCCTGCTTGGAATTTTAATGGGACCTGGTACCGTGGGATAAATGTAGTCAATATGTTATTCTAGGCTCTAATCTATTCCTATATCAAATTTTAGCCAGATAATTACAAAAATTGACATTGAATTTAAATTGTGCTGTTAAAATTAATGCATCATAAGAACTGAATGAAATGATGTAATAAAGTCTTTTTATTTTAATTTTGAACTTTAAGCTTATGGTAATAAAGTAGAAAATTCATTGGCAGTTTTTTGATCTCAGTGCTTTGATAATAGTTAACAATTTGTAGAATCGGAATTCAGTTCATTCGTTAGAACGTGATTGAATAACAAAGATCCAAACATCTTCACAAACTTCCATATTTATAATATTAGTAGGATAATGCCTGGGTGCGAAATCGAATGTATGGATTCACAAGTTACTCAATAAAGTTCACTGAGTAAATCGAATCAGAAATGAGATCCGTAAACGAAAATTGCCGATATAGTTGGAATCGGCAATAGCAAAGACGGGGCACATAGCAAAAGGATAGTATAGCAGTCCGCCACTGGTAGATGAGGCAACAGTCCCCGCGAGATGGACGAACGACATAGTCAAAGTTGCGGGTAGCAGTTGAATGCAGACCGCCTCCAATCAGATTGGAGGTTGATGGGGGAGGCCTATGTTCAGCAGTGGACGTCCTGTGGCTGAAATGATGGTGATGTTGAGTATATGTGCAATGTTAGCAGTGCTAGATGCATTTATATCATGGAAAAGTTATACTTAGGAATGAATACGTGAATATCATTATTCATTTCCACTGTATCCAGCCTAAAGCATACAGCATTACCTTTTTTAATTTGTCTACATTATTACTTCTTGAAAAAACCAATCTCTTTATCAGCGCACGGCAGGAAGCCATAAAAATAAATGCAATTGGTGTGAAGTCAAGCGAAACATTTTTCACATAATATTTCGTGGTATGTTATGTTTAGTGGTTCAACAATTTGTCGATCACTGGTCCCAATTTATCTAGACTAGACTTTAACGTCTTAAACAAAGACTCAGCATCTTTCTTTCATCGTAACTGATCCTAATTACAAAACATTTATTAACACCGGTTGCTGTATTTATATGATTTTAACTTTCACAGTGACTGTTATAAATTGCAAGATATTTGAGTTTCTACTATAATATAACAAGAGCAAATAGAGGTTCTCTTCTTAAAAGTTCAGCGTCCCGTTATCATCTCCGGATTTCTTAAGTTATTTACACTTTATGTTGTCGTGACTTGTAACTTTTCAATATAACGTGATGTGTTTGATGACAGACTGGCGTGAAAATGCTAAAAAGTAGAACGTCACATCGGGACGCGCCCTAAAGTACACCGCAGACAAGGATAGTTAACGAAATTAACATACATGGGTACATACCCACGTATGTACTTTGCAATTTACTTTATTATACTTTGACCACGAACTCTGTGCCGCTCAAACGGGCGCACTGCCGTTGGTGGAGTATGGACCATTAGATATGGTCAATTCACCGCCGCCAACGCTCACTGTGGTATCTCGCTCGCTCTCGCACCATTCTCTTTCTTTCTCTTTCATTACCTCGATCCCCGCTACGCCGCGCGGTACAACTCTTGTAGTCAAACTATACAGTTTCTGTGTGGATTCATTGTTTCCTACTTAATTTATCAGTGTTAATAGTCAAACTAATTGAAGATTCATGTAAACAGAACTATGAGTTGATTGCCAATAATTTTAGTAATGAAAATCTGTTCAAAATTCCTGACCAAATTAGTACTGCCAAATGTTAAAAACAATCTCGATGACGATACGAGAATACTCGTTTTGATTAAGATTAGATTGATACTGAATTGTGAATAGGTTTTTATTACGAGAAAATGGCTCTCTGATTGTATTGTTAAGTTTGCTAGGGGAGTATAGTGTAGCTATACGTTTATTTCTTTTACATTTTTCTGTTTACATAGAACTCCGAAAATAGGTCGAAAATGATCCTTTTTTTATCGTTCAAAAATCCCCACGATAACTCCTCCGCCAGAGCCGGTTCGGGTAGTTAGGTTGAATTTGAAACGACGTCTTTGGGTCTTTGGATGTCGGAGGTGAGAAAGTAGTCAACATATTCCTCACACCCCGGCAGACCCAGAAAGATGCCCGCATTTCGAGTGTAGGGACTACAGAGGTTCCGTCTAGCCCTCGGTTACGGGGAGGCGCGTACTCGGGCTCCAAGCTTGATTTTCTAAGGCTAACGAAATATATAAAAGCCAGAAATATTCCTGTTTTAAGTACAGCTGTTCTCTTGCCACCTACTACAACATTCAGATATTTCTAGCGTACAGAACAAATAAGGGCAATTTTTCTGTTTTAAGTTAGGATATCTATCAATTTCGACTTGCTGTAGATAGAAAATATAAACAGATACGTCCATATTAATCTACGACTTACTCATAAGTATATCTTAATAATAAACATTATGCGAAGGCATATCTAATGAGGTAAATATCGTCCATCTTACTCTTGATAGACACAGAGAAAATTCGTTTTCTGCAGAATCCTTCATTCAAGATCCTGTAAAGTGTTGGTATCTCAATAATTGTAACAATTGACAATGCCCTAAGCTTCGACCTTGCATATAATTAATCGCTAACTGGCGCGCCCCATGTCAGCATGTGTTGTTCCATAAATATACAGTTTTATACATATTATATTAGTCATGTCATGTCATATCGCGTGTTTAAGTATTATGTAGCCATAATAGCAGGGGAATGTAGATGGATGTTATCTTCTAACTATGTATATTAGGTGGTATACCAGTTATCAGGTCTTTCCGTCACTGCATAAGCCAGTATTAGTGTTCTAAGCTCCAATATTAATATAGTATATCCCACATTACAGTGTGAAGATATGAAGTATTTTGTGCATACATAACGCGCCATTCTCGACTAGGCGGAAAAATACTTGAGCAGCTCTTAAGGTGATAGTTAAATATCACCCTTATTCCATTTAGCCTAAGCTCAAAATAGTATGCAATATAAAAACTTATCCTAAACAAAGTAGTGTCTTCCGTGTCTGCGCGATGTTCGAAATCCTGAACATTCGCCAGATTTAGATTGACCCTACTTATTTTCCTATTTTTTCTGGTTGTAAACAAAAATCATCTTAACTTCTTTTAACGACAGTAATATCTTCTTACTTCAAAGCGAAATCGGCACTTAGAAAGCGATTTCCTGGTATTTAACATACCAAAGCCCATGAATTGAGTGGAAATTGAATATTAGAAATGAAATAGATTCATTAGAAAATAATGATAAAGCTAATAGAAAATATATTATTTTGGGGTACCCACCAATCATTCATGATTTCGCAAGTGCAAACAACAAACCTCGACAAGTGTTTCACTTCTACACGAGATATGTAACTACAAGACCGCCACAGAGCGACTGCTATAATTCTATGGCCATTTTATTATTGCCATCGTTAGAATTGTTAAACCTAGGGAAAGTGGTGAATCCCCCCCACCACATACATAGTTTCTTGTAGTAATGGATTTCAGCCATGTAACACCGGCTTTAAAATAAAATAATAAAGTTTCACAGTGTTTTGGAAGATAAGATCCTGCTATTGTTTCCTGCTTATTGTAATCTTGTGATAGGAAGACTCATTGTGCCAATAACTGTTCTGGCAAATAGACAAACATAACGCTAGATTTTCGACTGATTTTGGTGTAGAAACTTGTTGGTCGCAATTATATAAGTCTTATTTACGTGAGGGTAGTTTTTGAAGAAAATATCTACGGTCTAGAAAACAGACGTGCTAAGTGAATACTTTTGCACTTAGCATATTTGACTTCTTAACCATCAATATAAGAACCATAATCAATCGAATATGTGTGATGAAAAATTGGTGACTAAATATTGGCTTAATAAGACATCATCATGGAAATGAGATTTAGATGCTATAATTGTTGTTAGAATGAACTATGGAGATAGTACACTTGTTGATGTATTTTTGTATTTACATATCTAAGGTTTAGATTTAGTTTACGGTGGACAACATTAATTTTTCCCGCGTTACATCGATATACGTTATCAGTGACGATTGTGATGGAATTAGCAACTAGCTTTTGACTAGACAATTGTAATACAAAATAATCTTAGATGTAGCATTAATTATAATCCAGATAAATTGTTTGAATTTGTTAATGTCTCTGTAATGCATTACATGTTCGTTTATTCATAAGATTGTACTGTTGATTTTCTATTTTAATCATTGTCAATGTTACTGTTAATTTCATATCGTCAAAGTAATATACGTAAAGCAAAAATTGTAAAGAACTGTGAATTGTAATATCATTTAAGTTGTATTACGTGAATGGCGGTTATATGCCATTTTTTACCAAATAATGTATTGTTTTTCCACTCTTCATTTTGCTTATAATAGAGACGAGAGAACAGTACTGATTAGGTTTAATAGATGCACCAATGAATCCGTGAAATGGCCAATATTGTAACTACGGTTGTCACTGTCAAATTTATACTGCACATTTTATTTTTACTGCAGATTTTTATTGCACATCGAAGTAATTCAATTTATATTTATATATAACTAGCTGTTGCCAGCGGCTCCGCCCGCGTGGGCTTTTGATCCCGTTCCCGCTGCTTGGACTTCTGATCCCGTTCCCGCTGCTCCATAAAAACCTTCCGTAGAGTTTAAGGAACAAATAAAAAAAAGAATTACTCGAACAGGTCCAGCTGTCTTCAAGTTATGCGCTTACCAACATATTTCGCGATTCATTTTTATAATATAGATTTATAAAGTCAATTTAGTACGATTTGACAGCATTGAAGAGACAGTGGCGCAATCCTAAAGTTAGATTCGTTGGTACGTCTATCAAGAATAGTGTACATTATAGTCTATTGTTAACTTTTTGATTGACTTAGGTTAATTTTGTTTATTTGATCACAAATACCGAAATTATTTTCATTTATATTGCATGTTGCAATCCTTGTACGTTAACATTTTTATTTATCCTTGCCGCCATATTTAAAGAGTGTTAAAAGCCACAGAATTAGTAATAGTACAAAATAACGTTGAAAGTTAGTTGCTAATTCAAAAATCATTATGGTTTTTTGTTTCTGTGATGAATTGTTTTATAAATGCGGGTAGTTTACTTATGATTATGATTTATTTAGATTTGTAAGCGAAATACATAATGTTGAAGATCAAAATATTTATTTGTCGTTGAGATTGAGAATGAATATGTTAAGTTAGACGTAGTAACGTGCCTATACATGTCATTATAGTTATAATTTTAGATTCTATTGTAAGTTCTCGTCAACAGTTTGAAGTATGAAATTAAAATGTGTTAAGAAAACTATATACATGTCTTTTTGTTGTTGTTCAACTTATCTTGTTGTGTCAAACACATTGCAAATATATATTTTCAGACCCCGATTCTGTTAACTGAAACTGGATTGACTACGTGAAGATATGCGTAAGAAGAGAATATTAGGATTAATGTAACCAGAGACGAATGCATAAAGCAAATGTTGTATGATGTGAGCACAGAAGGATGATGAATTTATAAAGAATGGAAATGTACGTACCACACGCATCATACTACTAAAAAAGTCGTTTCAGACCAAAACATATAAACAACTATAATAAAGGTCGTCAGCAATACCAACAATGGTAAGATTATTATATAACACTTAATTTCTTATAGAATAGTGAATGCAGTTCCCATTGTAGGTATCTATTCTCTAAGAAATGCGGCGTTACTAATGATGAATGAAATTCTACCTGAATAGAAGAATTTTTATCGCAGGGGCCGATCTTACTAATTCACCAGTATAAAAGCTTTTTTGGATTTGATAGCTATGTATTATGTTGAAAGCATTGTGTAGTTGTGAAGCGTTCAGCTGCAGACGTCCCCGGTTCGATTCCCTCTAAGTGCAAATATGGATCATATTTGTATTAATCTGGGAATTGCCATTTGTATAATAAAAATATTGCACATAAAAATATTGTATAATGGCCTGTGTTCAGAAGAATTGTTTGACATGATGCCCACACCTACTTTCTATCATCGCACCGCTCGCCATAGAGAGGGAGTTCATCCTCACACACTACGACCGGAAACGGTGCGCACTGTGTGGTATGAAAGGAGTTTCATCCCGCGCACGCTCAAGCTGTGGAATGAGCTCCCTGCCGTGGTTTTCCCAGGCGACTACAATATGGGGTTCTTCAAGAAGGGCATAAGAAGGTTTCTACAGGGTAGGCAGCACGTGTGTGACGCCTCTGGTGTTGCAAACGTCCATAGGCCACGGTGACCGCTTTCCATCAGGTGGGCCGTGCGCTTGTCTGCCACCTAAGTGGTATAAAAAAAAAACATACATGGTATTTGTGAACGTTACATCATCACTGAAAAAGTGAGGTAATAGTGAAAAAAGGCTGTTGAAGATTTTTTAAAAAAACCGCTCACCTGTCATACTACTTGCTTATCGGATCCGCAGTTTGCTTTTTATAACTTTTTGAAAGGCGAGAATTTGGATTAGTTCATGTTTATGCACATTTTATCTGCATTTATTGATAGGTATACTTAACTGTGCGATTGTAAGAATCATTTTCTTGGATTCATATAGGTATTTTACAGGAATATATTTCCAAAAACAGCACGGAACTTCCACAGACACGGAACGCTAATTCATAAAAAGGAGAATTAGTATCTCCTTTTTATGAATTAGCGTACGTGTGACGGAAGTAGTACATGACGGAACTTCCCGTCCCAATTGAGCAGTCCGTCTGGGGAAGTACCTCCGCCCTACAGAACACCGCGGCTAATAATAACCTTGTGCCGTGAGTAGAATAGCCAGGAGTCACTGGCGAAGATATATGCTGTCAGTGGAAAGTAAGTTGACATTGCCGGTTTGACACCCTGCTTTGTCTTCTGTACTGACAACACATAACAACTCCTTAACTTTCAACTCTCCCCTCCCCTCTACAGAGTCGGTAGTGTGACGCCCCCGGTGTTGTAAATGTCCATAGGCCATGGTAACCGCTTTTCATCAGATGGGCCGTGTCTCTGCCACCTACTTAATTTGTATAAAAAAATCATAGACATGAGCGACAGTTTCTTCATGGAACGTTGACTTCATCGAGTTGGGGTAGGTACAGGGAACAAAGAGGTAGGGTACCTATCCTTTATTTATTTATCATTTATTCTATTCTCGCGCTAACTTAAAATACGACCTAGTGCTGGAACCTCGACTTATAAAAAAATACTAAACGTGCTTCAAGAGTTTCTTTAATCAACAATGAATAAGTTACGCTCTATTAGATGTCTATTATCCTTGACCCATGAAACACAATGCAAGCTTACGTCTAAAGTATATATTTGTCCACCTAAATCTAGGTATACATTGGAGTGTATCCGTTATACAATGGGGAGAGGTGTGTCCGTTCCGTTAAACCTCGTTGTCTATGCCGGTGGAGGTGAAGCGGGGCGGAGAGCGGAGCGGGGATGGTCAATGTATAATCTGATCCGTTCTCGACTACAGCGGGCTTCGTTATGAATTTGAGATGAGTGACATTCTTTCGTGTATTGTAGAAAGTGTCGTGTTTACTGTGTGCACTTAACTAGAGTTTAAGTGCTTAATCTTATTAAACTGCATTTAGTATAAAATGAGTAACAGGAGACCCAGGTTATTGTGGGAAAGGAATGCAACCGCGCCCCTTTAAGTAAGTAAAAATACTTCTTACCCGAGGAGAGATATAGTCGTATAATTGTGTAATATTCTCCAAGTGTGAAAACAAACCTGGACACATGTTTTGATACTGTTCTATACAAATCTACACAAAACATCTTCAGGAGCCCTCCGGCCGCCAGGTTCGATCGCACAGTTCGATTAATCGAACTGTGAGGAATTGTATATCCTTATGGTTCGATTAAAAAGTCGAACTGTGCGGAGTTTGCTATTTTAAGTAAACCGTGGTTCGGTTAATCGAACTATGAAGAATTGTATGTCCTTATGGTTCGATTAAAAAGTCGAACAGTGCGGAGTTTGTATTGCAAGTAAACGTGGTTCGATAAATCGAACTATAAGGAATTTTAGAACCTTACAGAAAATTAATAATTTAAACGTGCTATTGTATGAGAAAAGTAATTGATATTTAATAAATATCCTTTATTTAAATAAAGAACCTTTCCATGCCACACGTTCACCACGAGCAAGCATCATATTTGTTGAAATTTTGAACTCATTCCGTCTTCGTGGTTCTTTTTCTCGCTTCTCTAACAGTCCTCCTTTCATTTTAATGGCATAATACTCAGAATCTCGATGTAAACTGGTCAATATAATCAAATTTGGTCCTTTTTTTTCTCTAAGAGCATTGATATTTTTATGCCACCCTTCGAGACAATTTGTTGTCCGGTTTAGCTCTCCATAAACAGACCACTTTTTTATGAATTCAATATTGTATAGCCATTGGCTCTCCATGTACTCTTTAAAAAAAAACTCTAAAAATAAAAATGGGAGAATTACACATCTAGGACAATTTGAACTTCGGACAGTATCGCTGACTTTTTTACCCATCGAACTATAAGGATATACAGATTGTCGTAGTTCGTATGATCGAACAACAAGGACTTCAAATTCCTGACAGTTCGATTAAACCAAATTGATCGAACTACAAGGAATTACAAATCTTCGTAGTTCGATTGATCGAACCATAAGGAAATAAAATATCTCGTAGTTCGATTAATCGAACTGTGCGATCGAACCTGGCGGCCGGAAGGTTCAGGAGCACTATCGAAGGAATCGCCTACCTCCCCTAATATATTTTCTTGTAATGAGTTTCCGCCATGTAACCTCTACTTCATTGTCTGAGTTCTGTAATTTGCCTGTCAAAACGCGTTCAAACTAAATAGGATAATCGCCGCCGCTAACATTGAGGACACGGCCTTACAATATTGAAGTCACTAAAATATGCGTTATACTGTATAGAGGAGGGGGAGGGGGGTGAGGCGTGACAGTGACGAGATTCAACCTTTCACACAATTTAGTAAATTACACTAGACACATACAAACATATACAAATACATAGTAGGTTTATTTTCGGTGTTTCGTGATGAAAAAATACATCACGCGATGGTTCTACGTACTGTAGAACCAGTGGTATTGGTTAATCGATACTAAATACCTACGTATTACAAGCATCTAATATTATTACGTAACAGTATCGATAATACTGCATAAAGGCTTAGGGCCTTATCATGCGAGCGGTTCCTTACCGACTCGTAGTCACACCATATTATCACACCAGTATGACAAACAGTAATTTTTTTCTCGTTTGTCACACTACTTATTTTTACACACCATGTAATGTATTTATTGCCGAACTAGTTTTGTCCGAGTTGGATGACGAGCGTCTTAATAGCGGAGCGGCCGTGCGATTAATACGTTACGGACACGCAGCGAACACGCAAGGCACCATTGACAATTTTTGTTTCTTTTTTCAGATACAAAATCTCAATAAATGTAGGTCGAAACGAAATTGTTTTGGTTTTATTTTTTATTATTTGGCTACAAGTAATCGCTCTCTTCCATTTGATAAATGTATCCTTATTTGTCTTTTCTTCACTGTCGTTTTTCGTCGTTGGTATTACTGAGTGTATATTATGTCATAAAAACATAGATACAAGACGCGCCCGCAGCGTGTACGTGACGCATTCGCTGCGCGCCCGTAACCGCTCTCAAACCGCTAGTATGATAAGGCTATTATGCCGCGTCTACATTTACGTAACATTTTACCGTGACCGTGTCAGAAGTACGTGTCCGTCGCGTATTCAGCGCCGTGATAGCTGAGCTTAAATGAAACCATCGATCGACTGATGGCCGTGTTAGCACAACTCTAGTTGTTATGTCTACACTCAAAATCATATCTTGATGCTACGCTGTCCAGACCGCTGTTCATGTCACAAATCTGAACGCACCTTTAGGATATTGAACCATCAACCTGTGACCAATACCAGCTTGTGACCACGGCTAGTGCAATCAAAAGGTAAATTATTTCATTTACCATAATTATCATCGCGTTAATACCCGGGTTTTGCTAACAATATACAATGCGAATATTTAAAACTGAATACTTATAGGATACTAGCTGACCCGGCAAACGTTGTTTTGCCTAAAAAAATTTAAGGGTGAACAACCCTTATCACCTAGGGGTATGAAAAATAGATGTTGGCCGATTCTCAGACCTACTCAATATGCTCACAAAATTTCATGAGAATCGGTCAAGCCGTTTCGAGGAGTACGGGAACGAACATTGTGACACGAGACTTTTATACACGGTGATTTTATAGTGGTTTTGGAAAAAGAATATTTTGTTTCACACACAGTTTCGGTAGCAAAATCGACTGGAAGTTTTAATTTTGAAAACAAAAAAAAATTACTTTATGTATGGCAATAATGAAAAATGTATGGGAAGTGTAAAAAAAAAATATTTTTTTTTGCCAAATTAGGACTTCCTTTCGATTTTACTATCGAAGTAGTGGCCAAAATCTTTTTTTCCAAAACCACTATAAAATCAACCGGTATATAAGATTGATTTAAACGCACAAAATATAATTAATAAAAATCAAAATTAATGCATTTGCTGTACATAAATTTTGTAGCTTTGGTGTATATCCTACCTTAGACGCAACGTCATCACGGTGAAGAGCCGGCAGTCCATTGTAAATCCTGCCTCGTGGCTCGTGGAGACGTATACACTTTGTAGTACTATATACTGCGTATTTGTGGTTTGCATGTTAGTAAGTAGGTACTTACCTGTCTGTCGCTTACTGCAAATCGTACTAATCTTAGAAATGACGATGCTTGTAATGATGTTCGGATTTATCGTTCTTTCATTCCTTACACCATTTTTTTTATGACGGGTTTAACTGATTTTTTTAAACACACGGTAATTCCCCGAAGGCGGAGGTGCTAGCACCCGCATTTCGCCAGTTTATGTTTAGGTATGTAATAGATGGCGAGCCTATTGCCATTAACCGGACACTTATAAACCTGCGATAAATACACACATAACTTCAAAAAGCATCGAAAAGTCATTGGTGTGGGCCATGGTAACCTGGTATCGGACCCGAGATTCGTCTCAGCAGTTCATACCACTAGGCTGCCGCGGTATTTCTTTTTTACAATTTCAGGTTAAGTATATTTTCTAATATTTTATACGATGCCAGAACGTTTCACACATTCTATACATTACCTAGGCATAGAGTAGAATGATGAATTTACACATTCCTAGTAACATAATACTTTCGTGGAACAGTTGGGGACTTACCTCTATCGCGATTTGAGGATGTAGTAAGCGACAACGGGATTTCCTGTTCCACGGTGGACTCAACCCAATGGGGATATACCCTCATTCTACAGAAAACCGCAGTGAGATAGTACTTGTTGTGTTCTGATTTAGTTCAATGCGTGTAGGTATCACTAAAGGATAAAAAAAAACTTACCTTTACATTCGAAAGCACAAGTTTAGTTAAGTCGAAACCTATAAAAGGCAATATATTTTTAACATAACATAACATAACGTAACGTAACGTAACTTAATACAACACAATGCATAACATAAGTAACGCACGCCTATGTCCCCGAAGGGGTAGGCAGAGGTGCTAGCACCCACATTTCGCCAGTTTATGATTAGGTCCTAATTATAATAGGTGGCGAGCCGATCGCCATTAACCAAGCACTTATATACCTGCGATAAATACACACATAACTTCGAAAAGCATCGAAAAGTCATTGGTGTGTGCCACGGTATAACTTTTTAATACAATTTAGTAACTACGAGTATATTTAGGTGTAATAGACCTCGTTCTGGTAGACGAGATGTAGGAGGGCCCTTCGAGAGGGACGGACGACATAGACAGAGTTGTGGGTACCCGTTGAATGCAGACAGCCTCCAACCGGTCGGATTGGGGGTCGATGGGGGAGGCCTATGTTCAATAGTACCTATGGCTAAAATGATGATGATGATTATATTTAAGGGTTTTTACTACAGATAGGTAATGTACTTTGCCCCGAAAACTTTGTTTCTCATACTCTAAAAATAAAACATTACATTTTCCTGTCTGACGGTCTCAGAATACGGATAAAACAGTTTATTCTGTACTAGCTGACCCGCGCAACTTCGTCTGCGTTCGTATTTTTCATTCCTGCTCCGCACTTGTTGGTCGTAGCATGAAGTTATATACATATAAACCTTCCTCTTTAATCATTCTATCTATTAAAAGAAACCGCATTAAAATGCGTTGAGTAGTTTAAAAGATTTAAGGGACATAGGGACAGAAAACGTGAGTTTGTTTTATACTATGTAGTGATTCGAAGTTGACTGTATCGCATTTTAGCTATGAAGAAAGAATGTGCGGCAATGTCTGTATAAGAAAGGCACAGTCATTGACATACAAAAAACCCAAGATGCGAGTTCAAGGTGTCAAAACAGTCCGCATAAAATGAGCGCTCAATTCGAAATTGAGCGCTCATTTCAGAATATAGTCTTGCATCGCTTTTTTTTTATAATATCACGCCTATATCCCTGAAGGGGTAGGCAGAGGTGCTAGCACCCACATTTCGCCAGTTTTTATATTTAGGTCCCAATGTAACAGGTGGCGAGCCTATTGCCATTAACCGGGCACTTATAAACCTGCGATAAATAGGTACACACATAACTTCGAAAAGCACCGCAGTCATTGGTGTGTGCCATGGTAAACCTGGGATCGAACCCGAGACCTCGTCTCAGCAGTCCATTACCCATACCACTAGGCTACCGCGGTTAATATGTTAATAACATAACTATAACTACTTATGTGTGATTGCGGACAGATAATGCTACTTTTGCTCGGAACTGGGTATCTAGTTTGGCTGGCTGGTTTTATGTATATCAATGGGAATAGTATACAATTTCCTTCCTTTCCTTCCTAGGAGTGAGAAAGTGGCAGAATATGCGAACTGTGAAACGTTTTTTTATAAACCATTATCAACTTTAACAGAAACAGATGTTGCGGTGACGTCAATGTTTCTACACGAAAAGTCACGAGTTACCGCCATGACATTTTAAATTCGGTAACGCGGTAATGAAAGTGCCTGTGAGTCTATTTACGTTAGTAATATTAATGTCTTTGATTCAGTAAGAGTAAAGTTCTCACTTCAGGGGAGTTACTACATACCTAGGTACTGGCCACATTGAATTTTCAACGAAGGGCACAACGCACATAAAGAATATTTCACTATAAAAAAGTTAAATAACATTTTACGAATGCTATTAATTATAATCGCTAACGACCATGTTTTTTAGTTCTATTATTCAGTTGTATTTAATCTTCGGACAATTTAATATTAAATGTACTTTGTGACGTCACTCGTTCTGTCGGCCATCAAATCTTTTTCTGTAAGCATTTAATCATTCATTAACATTTAATCACTCAGAATTGCAAATGTTTAGAATTTAGATGGCAGAATTAAGAATACAGTATCGTCGTAAACGAATGAAACTTGGATAAGTACTACTGTAGTCTATACTGGCTGACCCGCGCAACTTCGTCTGCGTCACCCCGTTTTTGCAACATTTTTCATTCCTGCTCCGCACCTGTTGGTCGTAGCATGATGTTATATACATATAAACCTTCCTCTTTAACCATTCTATCTATTAAAAAAACTGCATCAAAATCCGCTGCGCAGTTTTAAAGATTTAAGCATACAAAGGGACATAAGGACAGAAAACGCGAATTTGTTTTCTACTATGTAGTGATATACATATGGCCATACAAACATCTGTGGCAGTCGTTACGAGTAGTTGGAGCCTTCAAAAGTCCAACCAGTCTATTTTGGAACTTCGATATCGCCATTTGGTCATTGGACCTTCGTTGTGGAGGTCATATAGCAGTCGCGTGCACTACCACTACGCCACGGAGGCTGTCCATCATCCAGAATAATACATGTAGGTACTAATACATACATGTAGGTAGCTATATATTTGCAGTTGTAGGCGATAATATTGATAATAATATTACAGTTGTAGGCGATAATATTGATAATAATATTACAGTTGGAATTTCCTCCTATATAAAGTTTTTGAATTGGCAACTATTTAATCATATAAGACTTATGTGCCCGGTGGTTGGTACAGTTGCAAGTAAGTATCCACAACTGTGTAGCCGTATGGTTGCAAAAGCTTACGTATATTACAGGAACATAAAGTCTTGGACAACATTAAGTCTAAGACAAACCACGGTAGCCTAGTGGTATGGGTAATGGACTGCTGAGACGAGGTCTCGGGTTCGATCCCAGGTTACCATGGCACACACCAATGACTGCGATGCTTTTCGAAGTTATGTGTGTGTTTATCGCAGGTTTATAAGTGCCCGGTTCATGGCGATAGGCTCGCCACCTATTACATTGGGACCTAAATATAAACTGGCGAAATGTGGGTGCTAGCACCTCTGCCTACCCCTTCGGGGACATAGGCGTGAGTTTATGTTACATCATCAACAAAGAGAAAATGGTCAAAGCGGCCATTATTGCGTGCCGCAACTATAGTTGTGTTATAGTAACAGTAGGTACCTACACGAATATTAAAAGTATTAAAAATTGCGTCAGATACTCTCCAAGACGTTAATTGGTTGTGCTTGTGCGGCTAAGCACATAATTTCCTTGCGATTTACACCGCAAAGCAAGGAATCGGGTCAATTTTTTTCCAAATTTACTTAGCTGCTACATTTTCGGTTAAGAATTTATTTTCAGCATACCCATTCTTTTACAAAATGCCCGATTAGCGGCAATAGGCTCGCCCCCTATTACGTGGGACCGAAAATCATAGTTGGTGAAATGTGGGTGTTTAATACACCTCTGCCCACCCCTTCGGGGATTACGGATAGACGTATATATATTTAAAAAACACACAGCTTAGGATAATACTACTAAGGGAAGCGGCGGTAGCTTAATGGTTAAGGAGTCGGCCTTACGATCGAGAGGTCCCGGGTTCGAATCCTGGCCATTACACTACCGACGTGAACCCACTCCTAACACAAGTCTTTGAGCTTAGCTGGAGGGGTTAAAGGGGATATTAGTAACATCGGTTGCTAATATTCTTTCTTAAAAAAAATAACATACTTCTTCAAACTAGTCTACTTGCCTAATTTTATTCTACGTCCATAACCGAAGTCACTGACCTAAATAACGCTGTTTGGACATGTTATGTCAGTACCCTGTCGACCATGAGCTTTGTAACTAAGGGCCTTATCCAACCAAGGATGGTAACCGCCTTCTAACAGCCAATGTGTACAGTAGACATCTTAAACTTGATACATACAACGCTAGATGTGTACAACCAAAACTGGCTTTATTTAGAGAAACTCGGCGAAGTTAGTGTGACCAATTTCTAAAATAATATGTACCCTTAAATTTTAATCAAAAGCTTCGCAATGATTTGTTTTCGAATGTTTTTTATTTACTGATACTCTTCAAGATGTAGACGGTAGTGCTTGTACGGTTAAGCACGTAATTATTTCGAATTCGGCGAATCGGGTAAACTCTTTTTTTTCCAAATTTATTTAGCTGCTACATTTTCAGTTAGGAATTTATTTTCGGTGTAACCATTTTTAGTGCAAATTGCCCGATTGGCTGAATAGCCTCGTTCGATTGTCGCCCCCTATTACGTGGGTCAGAAAATCATGGTTGGCGAAATGTGGGTGTTTAATTAGATTTCCGCCTACCCCTTTGGGCATTACGGGCGTGAGCATATGATTTATGTATGTATTTATAAATTATAGCAACAATTAATGTTTCAAATATATACTTATGTCTTTTTGAATAATAAATAGGTAACACGAGAAAATTAAGTACTTAAGATTTGTTTCATTCTGCATTGTTATTAATGGAATTCATTTGATTCTGGAAAGTGTCAGGTCAAAAATAAATTTATATGATTATATTGGGTTATCCCAGATTCTATATTTACTTCAATCAATCAAGTAACTTCAACGTCCACTTACCTACTTCTAAATTGAATAGTTGCCAAAAAATTACGACCGACTTCTTTACCCTCTAATTGGGGAAAACTCCTAATGTGGTAACACTGATACCAGAAAGTTGTTTGACTGTGATTAACATGTGTGGCGTGATAATGAAAAGTGGAATAGGAATTAGTGTTGCTATCGTATCGTATTGTATAATGTGTATTCTATAATCTTCTTTAAAACTTCAATTTGACAACACCTCGCCTGATGGTAAGCTGAAGGCAAGGTCTCATGAAAGAGGGTCACCATTACAAATACGTTCAGTGCTACAATAGTGGCGCTCAGCTTGACGGCCTCATCAGATGATTTTTCACGCCCCGCTTAAAGGTCCCGGGACTGTAGGAAGAAGGAAACACGTGCGCCGGTAAGGAATTCCAGGACTTAATGGTGCGGCAGAGAAAAGACTCACTGAACCGCTTGGTTTTTGATTGCTTGTTTTTCTTCTTTCAAAGAAAACTCCCACACTAGGGAGCAAGTCCTGTATCGCGGGGAACTTTACAAACATACAACTAATGGACACAAAGTACACCCAGACTCAGAACAACTATTTGTGGATCACACAAATATTTGTCCTGTGTGGGGATCGAACCCATAACCTCGTGCACAGCCGACGCATACTACGTCCAAATACACTGAGTGCTAAGCGTACTGTAGGTATAGGTACGCACCTACATGAGTACGAACTTATTTAAAACTAGCTGTTACCCGTGACTCCGCCCGCGTGGATGTCGATTATCGCGTTGTACGACTCTTTACCTATCTCTCTAAACCTACTTATCCTTGCTGTCATAACAACGGAAATAGTTAGCGATATTAGCGCCAATGTATAGAAATCTATCGAATTTATTGAGATTTATAATTATTGCTGCGCTCCCTTGGATGGTTATAGTACTATTTAGAAATGTTTTCGTTTTGTGGTACCCTACATTTTTGAGATAATTGGGCATTTAAAGTAATATATTAATACGACCAATCAAATCAATTGTTTACTAATAATACAACGTATTCTTAACGGCGTAGAGTGGCAACATTGGTTCCGCTCCTGAATCTGTCGTATCACATTTCTACTAGCTTTTATTGTTCTGTGGTTTACATTAAGAAAAAAAAATACTATTTTTTTTTTTTTTTTATTTATTCATAATTTGCGATACATGGGTAGGTATATGTTGGTAGTAATTATAAATGTATCACCATGTTCAACCTCGCGGCATGCAAATACAATATAACAGTAAAATATGTCAATATAATGATTAGGTCAAGCATTAATATTTGAGTTACACAGTATGTCATAGGAAAGCACAAAGTAATCAGAAATCATAATTAATTCAAAAAAACATGTCAACAACAAAGTACATAATAATAAATAAGAACATGTCAAACAATAAACTACCATTTAAATTAATTATGAGTAAATAATAATATTAATAATAAATTACAATTTGTCAGACAAAAAATCATGTATGGAGTAGTATGCTTTTTCTATTAGTAGGGTTTTTACCTGTCTTTTAAATATTTCAATACTATTAATTTCTAGAATGGATTTAGGCAAATGATTAGGGAAATGATGAGAAAGACTAGTTTCGTATCAACTGGCTTACCGTGTGAAACACATTACGTAACCGGTTTCAGTTTTGTTAACTATTATTTTTTTTGACTTCCATATTTAAACTGTAAAAAAAAATCAAGCACGCATGTGGCACATGCAAAAGCAGATTGAGTACGTGGAGTAATTAAAAATAAGATTTGTTCACATTAAAAAAATATACGGGGCTTTTTTTTTATACATCTTAGGTTGCAGACAAGCAAATTTCATTACCGTGTTACCGTGACCTATGGGCGAGTGGAACACCAGAGGAATAACACTCGTGCCGCAACCTCTGTAAACACAGAGACATTCTGTGTCGTCAGCGCAAAAGATGTAGGATAAGCCTTTGGTTTTCCCACGGATAACACAAAACCTCTCTAGTAAGCTCTGGCTACCCTACTCACCACCGATATTCTGTAGGGTGGAGGTACTTCCCCAGTCGGACTGCTCGATTGGGACGGATATACCGTCGTGTCCTACCTGCTTCAAAAAGGGGCTGTCTTTGGGAATCTACTATATAAAAATAATTCGGGTTTCCCTTCCTGACGCTATAACTACAGAACGCACGAACCGATTTCCACGGTTTTGCATTCGTTGTAAAGGTCTCAGGCTCCGTGAGGCTTATAGTAAAGAAAATTCAGGAAAAATTTCAATAGATAAGCGGGAAAATCATTTTTCACATCTGTTGGCGAAACGGAGTTCGCCGGGTTTTGCTAGTTGCCTAAGTATAGAAGTTTATCTTGCTAATATATCAAGGAATAGATATAGAAGTGAAAAAAGTGGGTAACTACTTACCTAAACAAATGGTCTATAGATTTGTTATATACTCTAGGTGTCATCATCATCATCCTTGCGTTAGTCCCGGTAGCGAATGGTAATGGACTGCTGAAACGAGGTCTCGGGTTCGATCCCAGGTTTTACGATGGCACACACCAATGACTTTTCGATGCTTTTCGAAGTCATGTGTGTATTTATCGCAGGTTTATAAGTGCCTAATGGCAATAGGCTCGCCACCTATTAGATTGGGACCTAAACATAAACTAACGAATAGTAGGTGCTAGCTTTATATAGAGTTTATGATGTAGAAACAGTTGAAAACGTACGGTCATAGACTATTTTAATTAATGAAGCCGTTGTGTTGCATGCGAGTATTAATTGAACTGTACCACTTGGTGGCACTTAGCAATTAATTAATTTAAGCCAGTTAGTTAGTCTGAAAACTTCATCGCCATTACTACGTTAATGTTGGTCATATTATGAGTGTGTATACGTCTCTCCCAATCAAAACGTATAGCACGGGTGTACTTCCCGCTGATGTAGAATAATTAAATTTGGTATGAGACATTATCATCACGATTACAAATATCATCATCATCACCATTGACATCATCATCATCAACATCCTCATCATCATCATCATCATCATCGTCATCACCACAATCATTACCACCACCATTATCATCATCATCAACATCATCATCATCTCCATCATCATCAACAGCATTCTTGGGTTAATTCTGGTCGTATCCGAAGCTGTTATCTCAGAGTTCGAGGTCCGCATTTTTCCAGAGTAACTGCGACTCAGTTGAACCTCGACATTTGCCTTTTGAGCGAAGTCAATGGCTGAGAAAGACTCCGGGTTACGCTGCATTCGGGGCGACCCAAGGAGTAGGAGATCCCTCGCTAAGCGCATTAGGTACTAACAGCGAAGTTGCCTCTCAAAGCTTCCACCGTGCGACGGGCGGCGACGCAAAATGCATACTCGGGGCTAAACGGGGACACCGTGGTCGAGGGTGGCCATTTCGAAAGAGAGGGCTCGGGGTCTGTCGGGTGCGAGATCTCACCTCCGGCAACTAAAGACCCAAAGACGGCGTGCGCTTTAGTCGGTTCGAGTTCGACTTGACCTCACCAACCGGCTTCGGCGGGGGAGGTATCCGTGGCAATTTTTCGCACGATAAAAAAAAAAGTTTTCACTGTGGTACTACCTACCAAAGAGAACGTGTTTCTGTCAAGTCCAGAGAAGCGAAAATGTGTTTTTTTTTAACTTCTTGAAATTCGGTATATAAAGATAACAATACGAAATACGTCTCTCATGAAGTAATCGTAAGTCACAGCCCAGCTGGCGGAATAAAATATTTGACCTTGGTTATATATATATACTTGTTATGTACATAATAATTATATTTAATATTGTATTTTTTTTATCCGTGCATTAATTATTTTTAATTAATACACGTTTTATCAGGAACTCGATATTTTTTAGTGAATTCGCGTGATGTTGATAAATATAATGTCTGAAAAATAAAAGCCGGTTAAGTGTGAATCGGAATCGCCCTTAAATGGTTCTGTAACATAATCTATACAACTTTAGCTGCCATTAAATATTTAATTTATTCTGTTTTTACCATTTGTTGCTAGCGATAACAGAAATATATTATCTCTGAGGCGTGGCAGTAGTGAACGTAACTGCTACGCAGGAGGCGCGGATTCGATTCCCGCTTAGTGCAAATATTTGTGTGCATGTATGTACCTATTTGCATTGGTCTGGTCCTGTCTTAAAGAGCACGTTAAACCTTCGGTTACGGTTGTCATACGAACACCTATGGCATTCCTTACGGGTAGTTATAGTGCCCTAAAAAGTTTAATAACTTTTCTAACTGCAGTACTTTGATATACCTAGGTATAGGTAGGTTGTGGAGGCCAGATGGCAGTTGCTTTACGGAAAATATCGAAGTTCAGGTGCTACGCTGTTACAATGGAAATCCTTTAACCTGAGCCAAGCCACCATTGAATTGTAATGATGACCTTCCTTCCTGAGATTTTGCATTCAGCTTACCACCATGCCTTCAACTTACCGTCAGGCGAGGTAAAGTCAAATTGACGTGCCATAAATAAAAAAAACTCTGAACTCTGAGGTAACAACTCCGTATGCAGCGGGGATAAACCCTAGAATGATGATAATGAGATATAAACCGATGAAGGAAAGACAGACAGACGGACAGCGAAGTCTCTATGATAGGGTGGCGTTTATACCTTTTGTGTACGGAGCCCTAAAACCAGTAGATACTTGGGGGACTGACCTTCGCTAGGTTTTTGTGTAAGTTTTAAATCGTGTTTTTAGGAAAACGTTCAAAGTAATAACTAAGATTAGATTGTATTTATCATATTTAAATAAATATGCTAGAACAATATTTTTTATGACACGTTAATTTGACTTCACCTCGCCTGATGGTAAGCTGAAGGCAAAGTCTCGGGAAAGTGGGTCACCATTACAAACACGTACAGTAATACATTGGTGGCGCTCAGCTTGTACGCTTCATCAGACACTTTTTTACGTTCCACTTAAATTAACCGAGACTGTAGGAAGAAGGAAACACGTACGTAAGGAATTCCAAGACTTAATGGTGCGACAGAGAAAAAACTCACCGAACCGCTTGGTTCTTGATAGAATATTCTGCACAACGCCACCTAGACCTATGGTAAACATAGCTTAACTGGCTTGTATTATGAGATCTAGAATGCGGATGAAATTTTAGCTACAATTTTTCATAGTAAATACCTACATATTATACTTAGAAACACCCAGACTAATGCAAATATTCCTATTCATGCACACATACATTTACACTAAACGGGAATCAAACCCGTGCCACCTGCGTAGCAGTCTCGTTCACTACCACCACGCCACGGAAGTCCTTATATCAGAGTTCATTGTAGCACAAACCATCGTAGGCTCAGGCGGTAGAACAGATATACCGAGGAAACAAAAAGCCCTACTAACTAATTTCAGAGCTAAACCACAAAAGTTGCCCACGCGTAGGTACTGTGTATAAAGAGTTGTGATCAGTAGCCTTAGCACGAAATACTATCGAATTCGTAATGTTAAGGTTTTGACAGAACGGAGCATTGCGATTGGCGGGCTACACACGCACACAGGTTCACAAGAGGCAGACTGCCAATCACAATGCTCCGTTCTCTCGAAACCTATACATTACGAATTCGATAGGAGTTGAGGCTAGTGCTAGTGATTGGGCTATTACTCACAGAATGCCTTGGTAATCTACTCAAGGCGTACTTTAACTATAATTCCTACTAGCATTCCTACAACATAAATGTACTGGCAACTCTAAACGCATACCTGTCATATGTACAACAGTATGGCGGCTATGTCATTTTTAGTTCGGAGTTTTGCCGCGGAACTTCTTTAGTTGCGCGAATTTTATTACATTTTTTTCGTCAAATGTTTATCTATTAGATATAATTTAATGACTGTGTATATCTTTTTACTGTCGTACGCCATCTCATCGACGTCAGACTAGCCTCGTTAGTTTTGCCTAGATAACATTGCGACAATGCGCCTAAGGTTTAGTTTTCACTTCAACATTTTGTAAATTTCTTCTCTCGTAAAACCGTAGTCACACCACTTCGACGATATCCGAAATGGATTTGAGCTTTTTTTACATCTATTGAATGAAGTCGCTAATTTTTCGAACCGCGAGCGACTCCGCGTTATCGGAAGGCGTGCTTGGCAAAATGCCAATATATATCTCGTCTTACTCTGCAGCTACGCCACCATATAATAAATATAGATCACTTATATCTTGTATATTTGTACGTTAAGTCAGTTTCGAATAACTCCTTAGATGTAGCCAGGTACAACGCTAGATGATATTGTTTTGAAAATCCAGTCTCTATCCTGAAATAATCGACCTCTCTTTCTGCTATATGTTTATGTCCATAGTGTAAATTTCTATCTTATTGTGTAATAAAGAGTTATCTATCTATCTATCTATCTATTGTTGGAGTTTAACCCAATGCCCACTTGATGGTAAAAGGCTAGCGCTCAACGGGCGTGGCGAAATGTCCTGTTAGTACAATTTCCTTATTGCGAGTTACAGATGTCAATATGTTAATCATATTTCCAGTACCTCTACGAGATAGGCCACCGGGTCTGCGTGACGCAGCCACGTGTTACTGCCGCCGTGTCATTAGCATGCCGAGTGGCAGAGGAACGGGGAGAGCCCCTCGGCGAGCGTGTCGGATATGCCGCTGCCATGACCAGCCAGAGAACTGTCGACACCGGCATCGTTGTAAGTACTTTCATTTACACACACACGCACACTCACACCCCCACTTGCACACACATACGCACACACGTATATTTACACATCCCGAATCATAAATTACATTACAAACTGGCCAGGGGTGGAGGGTTAGTAACCTGAGATACAGGATTCTCCTAGTTCAGGTACCAACCCGCCATAATTCTGATTGAATCTAGAAATAAACGTTATTATTATTATTATTTCGTATATTCAGGACTCGGCGAGTCAATCGCACGCGGTTTCTGGTTAGGATTACCGAGGTGTTGTGGGTTTTTATGCTACTTAGGTGGCAGAACGGCACGCGGTCCACCTGTTGGAATGTGGTTATCGTGGCCTATGGACGTTTGCAACACCAGAGACGTCACACTCACGCTGTAGACCGTGTTAAGGGAAGGATGGTTGAAGGACGTTAAGAAAGTGTCATAAACACATAATCTCTGCAGTGAGCTTTGGTTATCCTTCTCACCGCCGGAAACACAAAACAAGGTTATTATTAACCGCGGTATTCTGTAGGTTGGAGGTACTTTCCCAGTCGGATAGCTCAATTAGAACGAGAGATATCGTCATTTCCTATCTCCGTCGAAATTGGTACCTCATAAGCTATTTCCTTACCACCCTTGTTGAACCTGGGCCATCTACTGAGAGTGTCCGACCCACCCTATACAGGACCGCTCCTGTCTCGATCAGAGTTGTCCGATTATTATTATTATTTCACTTTATTCTAGTTTTTTCATATTTATTTACATTTTTAAATATAAATATCATACAACAATAAAAAAACAATATAAACATTTAAAAATATAAAAAAACAGAGTGCCACCGGTATCGGATACAGGGATCAAGCTACCGGTGGTTAGGGCTCCAGAGAAAGGAACCTCCTCACGATGCGCGCCGTATCTAGTAGCACAGCCTTCTGCATCTGGCCCTTGACCCAACCGTCTAACCCGAGCCTCTTTAGGTGTTGATCGAGGCTCTTCGCTATCAGTCCATTGACTGACACGACTATCGGCACAATGATTGCTGAGTCAACACTCCACATGTCGACAATCTCGCGAGCCAAGTCCAAGTACTTAACCTGTTTATCTTTCTCAGCTTTCACGAGATTCTCGTCATGAGGAATGGTAACATCAACAATCAATGCTCGGCGCTCGGATCGGTCTATCACCACAATGTCAGGCTTGTTGGCTACAACAGTCCTATCAGTGATGATAGATCGATCCCAGTACAATGTGATATGACCATTTTCCAGAACTGGCTCAGGAACATATCTATAGTACGGTACCTCAACTTCCACAAGGTTATATTTCAGAGCAAGCCGTTGGTGGATTATCCTGGCTACTTGATTATGTCTGTGCAAGTACTCACCGTTAGCAAGACGAGAACAACCGGAAGCAATATGCCTGAGGGATTCACCAGGTTGGTGGCACGCTCGACATATGTCGACTGTGCCATCCCTCATGATATACTTCCGGTAATTATTCGTCTTGATAACTTCGTCTGCAATTGCACAGACAAAACCTTCAGTTTCCCCAAAAAGGTCACTGAAACGTAGCCAGGATACGGATGCCAGTAGGTCTACTTCGGGCCTGTGGAGGGCCCGATAAAACCTACCATGTAACTCCTTGCTCTGCCATATCTCCCTGCGGTCGTCAACACCAACTACTATAGGCCTGCGCCAGTTCAGCTTAGCCAAGCCGAGCGGGGTGAGCCCAGTATCTACGTTGACTACATCTCGATGCATATCCACGTTGGATCTAAGAAAATAGTCTCTGAGATTGCACACCTCGCGATTATGAAGGGTCTTAGCATTTAAAAATCCTCGACCCCCACATTTTCGCGGGATGTACAATCTCATGACAGATGAACGTGGATGATGCATTCGAAATGCAGTCAACTGTGTCCGGAGTTTTCTGTCGATGGCATCGAGTTCAGTTTGAGTCCACTTGAGTATGCCAAAGGAGTACACCAAGAGGGGCATGACCCAACTGTTACAGGCACGCACCTTGTTACCTCCTGATAAAAGACTGTTAAGTACTTTTATCAGGACTTAACAATATTATTTACTTTTACTTCTTTTATTATTATTATTATTAAAAACAATCACAGATAAATATTGTAACTAGACGACCCGCCTCGGCTCCTTGGCATAATGTTGGGTCCCATGACTCTAAAAATAATGTCGCGAGGAGAGGGGAGGGGGAGTATACATGGTGATTTTTCGCACGAAAAATACGTGACTAATATTATTGATATCCAATGTTCTCGTTTCAGTTCATGACGGAAGGTGTGCTGCTCCGGGAAATGTTTGCATCACCTCTTCTGATGCAATACTCCGCCATCATTCTTGATGAGGTAATCTTGCAATGTGTATTTTCTATTTAAATTCAGTCAGTCAATTGACTAACATCCCGCTGGATGGTGAACTGTACCTTATGGTAGTCAGAGGTACACTTTAATAGCCTCCGAGCAGTGGTTACCGTAACCTACGGATGGGAACAACTCTAAGGGTGTCACACTCATGCTATCGATCCTGTAAAAGTCTGTGGAGGAACGGGATGTGATGTCCAACACAATGGGAGGATCCTCCGACCAGGCAAGGTCTGGCGCGCCTGGCGGGCCGCGGCCCAACGGTTGTCGTTGGGTTGTTGTATATATATTGTACTAGCGCGAGAACTTCGCTTTCACGATGCAGGATCCGTAGTGACGTAGTAGTTAGTCTTGGACTTGGACCAAGCAGCCTAAGATGGTAATTTCTTCCTTGAAAAATGCTGTTTCACATCTCGCTTCAAAACCACGGATTGTACACGTGTTTAGAAAGAGCATTCCAGTTCATTGTTCAGGGACAAAGGAAGTTTCATATCACAGGATCATGGATACTAATAGCCTGTATTAATAAATCGATAGGTTGCAGCGACATGCGGTCCGCATTATTGGGAGTCCTGAGGTCACGAATACCCTCGAGCCTTTGCAGATGCGTGTGTTGCGTCCTTGGCAGTATTTTACCGTCTCTAAACCACGGTAGAATGCTTTGATGAGCTCTTCCAATTAATCCCAACCTTTACTTTCCTACACAGGACAACACATGCAGTGCTTAGATGTCACCCGCATATGGTGCAGAATATTCCATCAAGAACCAAGCGGTTCGGTGACTCTTTCCTCTGCCGCACCATAAAGTCTTGGATTCCTTACCTACTCACGTGTTTCCTTCTTCCTACAGTCCCGGGTCCTTTAAGCGAGGCGTGAAAGAGCATCTTATGACACTGTACGTGTTTGTAATGGTAACCCTCTTTCCTGAGACTTTGCCTTCAGCTTACCATCAGTCGAGAAGTCAAATTTACGTCCCTAAATAAAAAAAGCTGTTTATCATTTCCAGGTTCACGAGAGATCGCAGTTGACGGATGTGCTGATGGGCCTGCTGAAAAAGATTATAAAGGTATACCTTTTGATTGTGGTGATTTAAAGAGGTCGTAAAAAATATATTTAGACAAGAATCAAAGAATCAATTTCATTTATTCAATTTAGGCACATAAAGAGCACTTATGAATGTGAAAGTTGTACAATAATTATGTACCTACATTTGTCAAAAATATTATAATTTATAATAAATAAAATACTTAGTAAATAAATCATTTAAAAATGATTCTTTCGCTGGTTCGGTAGTTAAATCTCCTGAGAAGAGACCAGCATGAAACTCAGGTAGATTATCGTTATTCTTCATTTGACTTTTTCAGAAACGCAAAAACTTGAAGGTTGTGATATCATCAGCGACCATGGACGCCGAGTTCCTCAGAGACTTCTTCAATCTTCGAGACAAGAAGGATCGCGACAAAGCCAGTACATCCGTCATAATGTCCATGCAAGGGAGGACTCATCCTATTGACTTGTTCTACTCAGAAGGTTAGATGGAATAGAACTCAGGTTTTGGGTTTTTCTTTCGCATTATTTACTTTCCATCGTATCAGTATAGCTAAATGAAATGAAAATTTTATAATTTTGCAGTAATTTTTTTATAATTATGCAGTGACGTTTCACTGCAAAAAACAAGTGGCGCCATCTTGCAAATTCATATTTTCTCATGAAAATTTTGTTTCATTTATGACACGATGGAGAGTGAATAACGCAAGTTAAACGGTATAAAAAAATGCCGTTATTTTTTTGATGCCAATATGTTGTTTACCAGGAGTACTACCAGGGGCTTTTGGCTTTGGAAGTGTTCCCCTTACACCCTGTACATCATTTATGTAAAAAAGAACGTTGATCAGAATTCTAGAACCCATTTAATTAACGAATTGTAATATGTTTTATGCCAATATGTACAGTGAACCGGCGAAATGTGGGTGCTAGCACCTTTATCTACACCTTCGGGGATACAAGCGTGACTTTATAAAAAAAAATGTACAGTACCCGGAGTACAAGAAGGGCCTCCGACTTCGGGAGCGTTTTCATAACGCCCTGTATATAAGATTTATTCCATTTCATTTTTGGTTTTCAGAACCAGTCCCCGACTATGTAAAGGCGACAGTGGACACGGTGATCAAGATACATGAGAACGAACCGCTTGGTGATATTCTTGCGTTTCTGACGTCACAAGTAGGTACCAATAGCAAACACCGCCTTAACTATAGTGGCTGGCAAACATGTTGACAATGTACTTGCCTAATATTAATCCATTTGCTTAAATAAAAAAAAAAAGATGCAACGGAATTTATCAGGATTTTCGAATAACATTCTTAAAAATCACTGGCAATACTGGGGTACGTTTAATTTTCGTAAATGTTCTAGTTTGTTTATTTCAAAATATGAAACGCCATGATCCTATTTAATTTTCGACTTTAACAGATTTGGTGTTACCTCTAAAATTCAATGGTATTTTTGTAACATCTATGGACAAGAATCGAAATGTGGATTTTAGTATAAACTAGCTGACCCGCGCAACTTCGTCTGCGTCACCCCATTTTTGCAACATTTTTCATTCCTGCTCCGCTCCGTTAGTTGTAGCATGATGTTATATACACACAACTTCCTCTTTAACCATTCTATCTATTAAAAAAAACCGCATCTAAATCCGTTGCGTAGTTTTAAAGATTTAAGCATACAAAGGGACATAAGGACATGAAAAATAGAGACAGAGAACGCGACTTTGTTTTATACTATGTAGTGATAAATAAGAAAATTACACAAAAGAAAAATAAAATAAAAACAAATAAACAGCTTCCGCGGCGTGGCGGTAGTGCACGCGACTGCTACGCACGGGGCGTGGGTTCGATCCCCGCTCAATGCAAAAAGTTGTATGCATGAATATGGCTGTTCGCACTGGTCTGGTCGTGCCTCGGAGAGCACGTAAAGCCGTCGGTCCCGGTTGCCATACAAACATCTATGGCAGTCGTTACGGGTAGTTGGAGCCTTCAAAAGTCCAACCAGTCTAACTTGGAACGTCGATATCATCATTGGCCATTGGACCATTGGTTGTGGAGGTCAAATGGCAGTCGCTTCTCGCAAACTATCGAAGTTCAGCCGCATCACAGTTAGACTGGCAAGCCGACCCCAACTGAGTTGGGAAAAGGTTCAGATAATGATGTAATGTTTTTACAATTACAGGAAGAAATACTGTCAGCTGTAGAAACCCTTCAAACATACGCTGATCAAAATAATGCGTCCAACAAGCATCGAACCCATTTCCCCTCCGGTATAAAGTCTGCCGACATGCTAGTACTCGCCATGTACGGCAGTCTCCCACATTATAAGCAAATCAAAGTGTTCCAGCGAACGGACAGTAATGTTAGGAAAGTGTTGCTAGCTACAAATATTGCTGAGACTAGTGTTACTGTACCCGGGATTGTCTATGGTAAGTTTTTTTTTATTTATAGCACGTCAATTTGACTTCACCTCGCTTGATGTTAAGCTGAAGGCAAAGTCTCATGAAAGAGGGTCACCATTGCAAACACGTTCAGTGCTACAATGGTGACGCTCGGCTTGACGTCCTCATCAGCTGATTTTTCACGCTACACTTAAAGGACCCGGGACTGTAGGAAGAAGGAAACACGTGCGCCGGCAAGGAATTCCAGGACTTAATGGTGCGGCAGGGGAAACACTCACCGAACCGTCAGTCGTCATTATCATCACTTAGACCAAGTTTTTTTTTTGCGAGCCTATTGCCATTAACCGGGTACTTATAAACCTGCGATAAATACACACATAACTTCGAAAAGCATCGAAAAATTATTGGTGTGTGCCATGGTAAAACTTGGGATCGAACCCGAAACCTCGTTTCAGCAGTCCATTACCCATACCACTAGGCTACCGTGGTAATAAATGTATGTTTTTTTTTATACTACGTTGGTGGCAGACAATAGTCGGCCCACCTGATGGAAAGCGGCCACCGTGGCCTATGAACGTGTGCAACACTAAGGGTGTCACACACGCGCTGCCCACCCTGAAGGGAAAGGGGGAGAGCTGGGAAGGGGTGGGGAGGCTAGGAAGGGGAGGGGAAGGAGGGGTATAGTGAGCTCTTGCTACCCTACTTACCGGCGGGAACACAACACGATGGTTATTATGCCCGCGGTCTTCTGTAGGGCGGAGGTACTTCCCCAGTTGGACAGCTCATGTCGGACGGGAGATACCGTCGTGTCCTACCTCCGTTTGTTCGTATTTAAACCTAATTCATGTTTCTTTCAGTAATAGACTCAGGTTTCCACAAGCTGCCATACTTTGAGCCCCAAGTGGGTGTGGAGAGCCTGGCGGTGACGCCGGTGTCGCGGAACAACGCCACGCAGCGAGCGGGCCGGGCGGGCAGGACTAGTCGCGGGAAGTGCTACAGGTAATCTCACTGTTAGTAAGCTGACGTGGCAGAGAGCGGGGCACATAGCAACAAGAACAGATAGCCTGAGAGAACAGATGACTATTATTATGTATATTGATGTATTTTTATTATTGTTATTTATTTGATGCCTTATAATATTGTTATTTATTTTACGCATGTTTGTGCTGTAGAAGAGAAGAAAATAAAGTGTGTTTTCTTTCTTTCTTCTCTTTCTTTCTTTCTTTCTTTCTTTATAGCCGTTGTAGCCGAAAGGTTGTCGAATGGAGACTATGTACCGGTAGACGAAGCGTGGGACAGCCTCCTGCGAGATGGACGGACGACATAGTCAAAGTCGCGGGTACCCATTGGATGCAGACCGCCTCCGACCGGTCGGATTGGAGGTCGACGGGGGAGGTCTATGTTCAGCAGTGAACTGTTATAATATCTGTTAGACTATTTATTGTATTATAATAGCCTAAGGATGAACGCAGACAGACAGACAGACAGCACATTATATTTCAGGCCACACCTTTCTCGAATCTCTGTATTCCGTTTTATATCAATCAGCCTTAACCCTAATGTATATTATATATAATATATAATAACCCAATGAAATTATAAAATCAACTTTAAAATTATTGCAATAAAGTGTATAAATGCTTGAACCTGACTCGAAATGATTGCGCGTCCTCGAAAATATGCGAGCTTTGTTTTAAGCACTTAATTTCCATAACTTTAAAGTTGATTTTCGAGTGTCTTAAGAAATTTCCTTCTCTTTATCTGCGCTAACTCAAAGAAACTTATATTTTACACAAAATAATACATCAAAGACGTTATACTCAATACGTTATACTAGGAGAATGTTTATTACTTGCAAGTATTGTGATAGTAGGATTAGTGTATAGTGTAATAATAATAATAAATATAAACTCTATACTTAAAGCAGGATATAATTTCTTCTGTTCCAGATTGTATACGGAAGAAGAATACAACAAATTGCCCGAGTCAGTCCCGCCCGAGATGTGTCGGAGCGACCTGTCCGCCATGTTGCTTCAACTCAAGGCCCTGGGAATACACAACCTGCTCAGGTACACTCTCTAAGTATTTGTACATATCCACCAATATTACAAAGAGGAAAAAATTATATTACATGTGTATGTTTGTAATGGTGGATCTCTAAAACTGCTGGGCCAATTTCAAAATTCTTACATCATTCCAAAGCTAAATTCACCCTGAATAACATAGGCTATAATTGCACTGCGCGATAACCGACATCTAGGCAGGCGGAGACGCGGGCAACAACTAATATATAGATAAATAGAAAGTTTGTTTAGCATAAGTAGGTATTTACAGGGTCAGCGGTTCGAGTGTGACGCTCTTGGTGTTGCAAACGTACATAGACCACGGTAACCAAGCACCATCAGATGTGCAGTGTGCTTGTCTAAAAGAGCAAGTTGGGAAATGAACTCCTTGCTGTGATTTTTCCACGCGATTACAATATGGGGTTCTTAAAGAACGGTATTAGAAGGTTTCTACAGGGTAGGCAGCATGAGTGTGACGCCACTGGTGTTGCAAACGTCCATAGGACACGGTAACCACTTCTCATCAAGTGAGCCGTGTGCTTATCTGACACCTAACTGGTTCAAAAAAGGCTTTATAAATAATACTAGCGACAAATACATAGGGGTTGATGAAAATTACACGATGGTAATTGAGACACGAAACGGCGTGCAATTCTAGTCGGTTCGAGTCCGACATAACCACCTTGCCGGCCGTTTGTGGTTAAACAGTTTCTTTGAGTCCATTGTAACAATGCAAATCGTTGTGTTGCATTTGTATATTTATGAAATGCATAGTCGATTCCTTTAAATAATCGTATTTGGCAACATATAGGTCTTAATATATTTCTGCCTACCCCTTCGATGATTTACAAACGTGTGTATCTATTTTTTAATTTTTTCCAGATTTACGTTTCCAACTCCACCTCCCGCGAAAAGTATCTTAGCTGGTCTGGAGATCCTGTACGCTCTGCAGACTGTCGACAAGAGGGGAGACCTGACGGAACTGGGCGAGAGGGTCGCCGAGATGCCTCTCAGGCCAATGTGTGCCGCCATGCTGTGTCATAGCGGTTAGTGGACATTATTCCAATATCGATTTAGATTATGTGTGTGGAGGAACGGGATGTGATGTCCCTCCAACACAAAGGGAGGATCCTCCGACCAGGCAACGTGATCACGCCTGGCGGGCCGCGGCCTAACGGTTGTCGTTGGGTTGTTGTATATATATTGTACTAGCGCGAGAACTTCATTTTCGCGATGCAGGATCCGTAGTGACGCAGTAGTTACGTAGTAGTTACTCTTGCTGTCGCTAGATGGCGCTGGATACATGTGGTATCGCCACAATGTGAATGTCCAAAACTGGACTAGAACCTATGATCAGTCCCTCACAGGGAAATACGATGTCTCACTGAGTTATATGGACAATGTCTTGTGCAGTTGATGTTCGAAATTCTTCTATACCACCTTGTAGTCTTGGAGATCGCCGCAAGATGGATCGGTATATAACACACTATCGAGTGGGGCCATCTACCGATATTCTTACGAACTATCAGTGACAATGAAAACATCGTAATGGATGTTTTAAATTTATTCCGATCTACTACGCTTGCTCATGTTCATAGACGCAGGCCTGGATCTAGAGAGGGACAAGCCGGGGCCCTTACCCCAGACAGCAGCTTTAGGCGGGGGGCAAATTCAGATTTGTGGGCTGGCTCAAGACTGGAAATAGGTGCAACATTTTTCAGACGTTGCCCCGCTTTAAAAAATCATAAATCCAGGGCTGCATAGACCAATAGCTCTTATTGTTCACCAAGGACATTGATAACAAATCAAAGGTATAGTTTATGTGGTACACAATTGGCGGCCTTATCACACTGAGGCAATCTCTTACAGGCAACCATAAAAATAACTTACAGGCAACCATAAGCAATCTCTTACAGGCAACCATAGAAAATCTCTTACAGGCAACCATAGGCGATCTCTTACAGGCAACCATGTCCACTTACTTGTACTCTCACTTAGGTAGGTACAAAAATATATCAGTTATCTGTAATTAATTCTACCTATTGACGTTAACCAGGCGAGTACGGGTGTATAGAAGAAGCGTTGAGTATCGCGGCCATGTTGCAAGTTGACAGTGTGTTTGTGAAGCCAGCTGGCGGCAAGGAGGCACTAGCTGCTAGAGTCTCTAGGAGGAACAATTTTGAGGTGAGTACATTTATACTACTTAGGTGGCAGACAAGCACACGGCCCACCTGATGGGAAGCGGTCACCGTGGCCAATGGACGTTTGCAACACCAGAGGCTTCACACACGTGCAGTGTGACGCCCTGGTTTTGCAATCGTCTATATGCCATGGTAACCACTTTCCATCACGTGGGCCACGTGCTTGTCTGCCAGTGTAAAAAACACGTGTCAAACAAATAAACTAGACTAACTGACTAACTAACTGACTAACTAGTGGTGGTAACTTCAAAATGTGTTACTAATCAGAAAAGTATTTACTGAGTTTTTAAAACAAAACATATTAAAAAGACACGCTAGGATTGTTTATGTTTTTTAATAATACCTAAATAAATGGATTATATATTAAAATATGCACATTTTTCATTATCAGGTGGCTGAAGGTGATATAATAATGTACCTGAACATTATCGAGGCGTATCGCAAGCTGCGTTCTTCTCAAGACGAGAAGAGATCCAAGATGTGCAGAGACTGGTGCCAGAAGTATTATATTAACCATAAAGTTATGGAGAAGGTGATATAAACTGTTTTCTTTTTGTAATTAATTCCATTACTAGCTTCGACTATAGATCTTTCCTAGTACTCATGTGTTATTGATGAGCGGAGGCGACTCGCGCGTCGGAGTTCGCAGAATTACCTCCGTCCTCCATGATGCCTGGGGGTGACGGGTGGAGCCTCCTGTCATATATCGCAAAATGAGGTGCCACACACCCGGAGGTTAGACGGGACGTTGTGGTCCCTACACCGGAACGGTGTCATCTCGATAGAGATGGCCCCGGGTCTACCGGGGTGGGAGGCATATATGTTGGTTACTATCTCACCAACTAAGGACCCAGTCGGTCCCAACGGTTAACTTAAACTCACGCCTTTATCCCCGAAGGGGTAGGCAGTGGTGCTAGCACCCCTTTTCGCCAGTTTCTGTTTAGGTCCCAATGTAATAGGTGGCGAGCCTATTGCCATTAACCGGGCACTTATAAACCTGCGATAAATACACATATAAATCGATAAGCATCGAAAAGTCATTGATATGCCATGGTAAACCTGGGATCGAACTCGAGACCCCCTCTCAGCAGTCCATTACCCATACCACCAGGCTATCGTGGTAATTAACAATCATACCAGATTCATAACAATCATACAAATTGTATCTTTTTTTTAAATTTCAGGCATGCGAAATACGGGACAGCTTAGAAAAACTAATCAAAAGGAAATTCCAGATGGAAAACCAACCGGTTGAAGGAATTGAATTAGTCTCAGGTAAATAATAGTTTTCGATTTCAAATTGGAAAAAGTGAATGTTCCAACGGGTCTTGAACCCGCCACCAATCTTTTACAGGGATAATGCTCTGACCACTGAGCTACTGGATAAAATATTAGTAGGGTGAAATTTTATAAAATATTTTCTCTGCGAACGGTACTTTTACATTTATTAAGACGGATTAATCAAGTCCCTCAGGAACGAACCTAAAATTACTTCTCGTGGTCCTACCACAGTTTAGTAGGACCATTGCCCATACAAAATAATGATGTTTTTGTTACAGTCCTACTGATTGAACTTGGGACAAAAAAAATTGCCCATGGTTTTACTAGTAGGACCACTGCATCAAATCAACGTTTGGAGCATTCGAAATTCTCCTTCACATTTTAGGAGGGAGGGGGGGGCGTGAAGACATACGTTTCAGTCGATTAACATTAACAGTTCATCGGCTCCGAAGGGATTGGTATCCGTGGGTTCCGGTGGTATCCCAACGGTTGTGTATGTATGTTGTACCAGCGCGCGAACTTCGCTTTCGCGATGCAGGATCCGGAGTGTCGTAGTAGTTACTCTTGCTGTCGGTAGATGGCGCTGGGTACTTGTGACATCGCTATATTTACTTGGAAGTTAGTAAATTATTTTCTTCTCTTGTAAGAAGTTTATTTACTTACTTTGAGGGATGCGGTTTGACATTTATTTCTATGACAATTAGTAATAATATACTATCGTTATCGTTGGAATTGTTAAACCGTGGGTGAGTGGTGGGTTCCCATCCCTCCCCAATATATATATACCGGACACTTATAAACCTGCGATAAATACACACATAACTTCGAAAAGCATCGAAAAGTCATTGGTGTGTGCCGTGGTAAAACCTGGATTTCTGCCAAGTAACACCTGCATCTATATCGTACATATGTATATTTCCAGGTAAACTGTCCCGGATAATAAAGTGTGTGATATCGGGCTACTTCAGCCAGGCTGCCTACCTCAGCCCGGACTCCACGTACCGCGGGATCCGAGGCGCCACTCTACACATCTCACCCGATAGTTGCCTGTTCAGGGTCCAGCAGCCGAGGTGGTGAGTGGAACCTTTTAGAACATCTAAGTTATAGAAGTTATAGGTTACGGGTTTGATGCCCACTCAATGCATATTCTACTAATATTATAAGTTTGAATGTTGGATGGATGGATGTTTGTTACTCTTTCACGTAAAAGCTACTGAATGGATTTTAATGAAACTTCACAATAATAGAAATTAAAAAAAGATTGTGTGTACCTATGGTCCAAAATATGACATCCACGTGGGTAGAGCCACGGGCAAGAGCTAGTATATGTATACATAAATTTCATATTATTCATTCGAAATTTTATTATGTATTTACAAAAACGTACCTATCGAAAGTAGATCCCATAAAGATATTTGTAATACTTAGAGGAAAAAAGTGTGCGCGTGACATAAATATTACACACAAAACAACTTATAAATTTATCAGACAGCCGGGTGTCATAAAAAGTGCATATTTAGATTCATTTAACATTTTAAATTTGGTAACGCGGTGAAGAGAAGACTATTGCTCTATTTACGCTAGTAATAATATATTTAGGGTATCATAAAGTACCATAATAACTTTCTACAAGAATAACATAACGTAGGGTAGGCAGAAGTAGCACCCACATTTCGCCAGTTTATGTTTAGGTCCCAATGTAATACTTATAAACCTGTGATAAATACACACGTAACTTCGAAAAGCATTGAAAATTCATTGTTGTGTGCCACCTGGGATCGAACCCGTCCACTAGGCTATCGCGGTTATGATAATTTTCTACTCGTAATTATAATACCTATGGTATCATAAAGTTATTATTACAAGCGTAAATGGAGCAACAGTTTCCACATTATCGCTTTACCAAATTTAAAATATCAAATGATTCTAAATATGCACTTTTTATGACAGCCGGCTATACGTATCCATATTCTAGAACCTATAATACAAGTTGGTTAAACAATTTTATTCACAGGGTGATCTTCGCAAGCGTCCAGAGCACAGGCGAGAAGACATACATGCGCGACATGATGACCATAGACAAGAACACCCTGTTACAGATAGCGCCACACTATTATACAGAGACATCATAATAAAAACAATTGGCCTATTTTATTCCACTACTGGACATAATTCTCTCCCAATATGAGCTATTGCTTCAGCACTCAGTCTATCCCAGATACCTTTTTAACCGCACTAGAAAAGTGGCAATTCGTCGTTTTGTGGAATGGAATAGAATAACTACATCAGACAATAATACGATTGATGCACGTCGTCAAATTCAATCAATTAACCTGCCCCTCACCGAACCAGGGGCAAAGGTGCCCATGACGCTAGCGGCATTTCCCCGCTGAATAGCCACTGCCAACCTCTACCCCAGGTACGAGACGGAGCGAGAGTCATCAGTTTTGTCCCTCAACCTGCGCCCCAATTGGCGTCAACACCCCAACTTATTAAGAATTAAATAGAATATTTAACTTTTTTTTCGGTTTGTTGGCGAACCCAGATTTCTGCCAATCCCTGCAGAAATGTCCAAAAATGTTCAATATATTATTAGGTTGAACTTATTTTGACGTTTGTGATATACATACGTTGACATCTGTCATTAACGTCAGAACCTTCAAAATACGTATCAATCACATACATTGAAGGTTTCATTCACTGGCGTGGCTAACGTGGCACTGGTAAATTTTCTTTAAAACTTGACATTGGCGTCTCGCCATTAATAATTTTATATTACACTAGCTGTTGCCCGCGGCTTCGCCCGCGTGGAAGTCGGTTATCGCACAATGCAATATAGCCTATGGCACTCGCAATAATGTGGCTCTCTATTGGTGAAAGAATTTTTAAAATCGGTTCAGTAGATCCCGAGATTACCCCTTACAATTTAACAAATATACAAACACACAATTTTTACTTCTTTATAATATTAGTATAGATTTACCACATAAAAGGACAATGGCCAAATTGCAGCGATTCTGTTGCAGAAGCCATCTTAACTCAAGTGAATGAATGAATATAATATAGATCTTAGAATAAAGTCAGTCTGTCCACAGTCAAGAGGATAAGAATAAATTGTTCATTCTATTCTATTCCATAAGACATCGGCCAATGAATTCGCACTTATCTTGGCGGGTCGTCAGTCTAGTTTACTTTTTAGCGGTCTCGACTCTAGGACTGGTTTGCTGCAATGGCCATCGGTCCTTTGACTGATGTGGCTAAACCACTGCCACATAATATATGTTATTTGTTAATTAAAAGCTGGTTTTATTTCCATTAACTTGCTAAAATGTCTAAAATAGTATGTCCAATAGGATCAAGACTGTCGCGGGTATAATCACATGGCAATATAACATAAAACGGGATGATAGAGATTCAGGGGTGAATAGGTATATAATGGTCACTGGAATATTTTAAATAACTTCTTTTACTAGATTTCAAATAAGCCTGTTATCAGATATTTGATGATTATGTTATTACAATGAACTAGTCCAAAGTTTAGCTTGAAAGAAAATAACTACAGGATTTTGCTGACCATTTTATCCCTATTCACCCCTGGATCCTTATTCACCCCGTTCTACTACTGAATTTTTTTAGATATTACTCATTCTAATTACTTAATTAACAATGGAAAAAGTGAATGCTAAGACGGAACTCGAACCCACGATCTTTCCCTTACATGTACACGCTCTATATGCTAAGCCACGGAGCCACATATCTTAAACATTCGAAATTTTCTTATACAACTATCTCACGCGATGACCAATCATCCCAATATGATTGTATATACATATAATTATCAGTTAGCCGTATAATACTCTCCAAGACGTTAATTGGTAGTGCTTGTGCGGCTAAGCACGTAATTATTAATTAATTAATTTACATTGCAAACCAAGAAATCGGCCCAAAACAAAATTCCAAATTTATTTGGTTACTATATTTTCAGTTAGGAATTTATTTTCGGCATACCCATTTTTTGTACATAGTGCCCGATTGGCGGCAACAGGCTCGCCTCCTAATACGTGGGACCGAAAATCATAGTTGGCGAAATTTGGACGTATTATACATCTCTGCCTACCCCTTCGGGGATTTAGGGCGTGAGCATATGTATGTAGGTACTCGGATGTATGACATCTGTTAGAGCGTTAGAGCTTAGAGTCGCTTACAGTGCGATAAGAGAAAGATCGGTTCGACTTATATTTCAAATCAAAATCCTGTAAACTATACCTACTCCATTTGTTTATGTTTTTAAAAAAACGTAAACAATCTCGGTATATCTTTTTAATATGTTTTGTTTAAAAACTCATTAAAAAACACTTTGCTGCTTAGAATCTTATTTTAAAGACTAAAAACCGGCATCGAACCAGTAGTTAGTCAGTTAGTTAGCCCAGTTTATTTGTTTAACATATGTTTTATAAAAAGTTACCACAAGATTGTTTACTTTTATTTAAGTACCTAAACAAATTTAGTATAGAGATTTTGCAAAAGCATCTTTATAAGATAGGTACGTATGTGTAACTTCCAGACGGACCATGTACATTACCTTAGTTAATCATAATAACGCCAATGAATCAGGATAATTGACGTTTATTAATTTATTATTACTATTAATAATATCAACACGGTGTCAAAGACATCTTACAGGTCAGATGCACCTGTTTGTTTGATTGTCACTGTGAATTTCCACTCGCCATTTTGTCTGAACTATAAATAATAGATATTACTTCTTGGAAAGATACATTCTTTATATATCCGACAACCTCCGTGGTGTGGCGGTAGTGAACGCGACTGCTACTTAGGAGGCGTGGGTTCGATTCCCGCTCGGTGCAAATATTTGTGTATATGAATATGAATATTTGCATTGGTCTGGATGTTTCTATATATAATGTGTATTTACAAAAAAAGTATCTAAGTCTGTTTATCCGCATTCTAGAACCCGTAACACAAGCTAGTTAAACTATGCTTACCATGGGTCTAGGTGGCGTTGTGTAGATTGTCCTAGAATATTTATTTATTTATTTATTATTAAAAAGCTGGTTAAGTACAAATCAGTAATTGCGCTCACGATGGGTTCTGTCACGTGTTTATGGTACTCTCGTCTGTACCATGTGGCCTTTCTAACCAGTCCCCCATGATTGGGCCTGGGGGTGACGGGTGGAGCCGCTGGTCACCCTGGCAGAAGCAGGCCACGGCGATGGCGCAAAGTGCCACCCCATACCCAGGGGCTAGACGGGCACACCATTGCCCCTACATTGGGGGAAGAGGGTCATCTCAATAGAGATGTCCCCGGGTCTGCCGGGGTGCGAGAGATATGTCTTGTATAATCTCATCCCCGGCAATCAAGGACCCATGGACGGCGTGCATTTTGGTCGGTTCGAATCCGACATAATCACCTCCACCGGTTTTGGTGGAGGTGGTATCCGTGGGGATTTTGAGCACGATAAAAAAAGTCCCCCATGATGGGTCTTACCGCCGTCGTTACTAGGGGCGTGCCCTGAGTGTGACGACCCTGAGGTTTTAACGTGTTTTAAACCACTTTTCATCAGGTGGGCCGTGTACTTGTCTGCTACCGAACTGGTATAAAATAAAAAATCATTTCACTAGTCTACAATACACTTAGGTATGTAGATAATTATATAATTACAGTTCAAAAGCGATAGTTCGACAATCTGTTGGTTTATTATTAGTACATACTTACTTAATATATATTTACTTACAAATATGGTTTCCAAGGCGTGTAATCAAATTAAAAATATAGTCTGTTGCTGAGTAAGAAAGATAAGTTCAAAAAGTTTGAACTTTTAATGCGTGAGTTCGTTTTGCACTGATAACCATATCACTTCCTACTTGCTTATGCATTGTTGACTGGTTGCCTGATTTGACAATTTTTTCTTTGTCCACTAGTTTTTGTACACCTACACCTGCAAATTTAGGGGTTAGGGTATATCCACTGTTATACCCTCTTCAGACCGAATACCTTTTTGTTATTCTGACTGTACGTACTTATTTATTTATTTATTTACAAATTGTACAAAGTGTACATTGTTTTTACGGGTCTAGCGCAAAAGTATGCAGTACATAGGTACAGGCTATTATATATATATAATTATTTTGATTGCTATCTACATTATATTCTAACTCGTATTATTCATCATATATTTATACATCTGCATTATAACTATACGTACACAAGGGGACATAGTTAGCCTTCCCGAAGAGCGAAATCTATGCTCGGGCCCTCTCTACACCACGATGGCAACTCCAAAATGCCATGGATTCGACAGAAGAAGACTGTATTTATGCAACTGAATAAATTGATGCACTTTGTTCCTCGTGCGCGAAATCCCCACGGATACCATATCCACCGGAGCCGATGAGAGAGGTTATGTCGGACCGCACGCCGTCTTTGGCTCTTTAGTTGCCGGAGGTGAGATAGTAGCGAACATGTCCCTCGCACCCCGGCAGACCCGGGGCCCTCTCTTTCGAAATGGCCACCTAATATATTGATGCTTTGCGGGATGCAGTTTAGAATACTCAGGGCTTGCAAGTACACGCTCTCCATGAGCGCGGGCCTGAGGGTGACGGGTGGAGCCACATATCTCAAGCTCCAAATGTGCCACCCCATATCCGGGAACTAGATGGGGACACATGGTTCCCACATCACTGGAAGCGTGTCTGTGAGAGATATATCTTGTTTTATTTTACCTCCGGCAATAAAAAACCCATTAGACGGCGTGCGTTTTAGTCGAGCTAACCGACTATATCCGTGAGTTTCTTACCGGAGTCTACTCAGGCCGAGGACGCGTTTACAACCGATGGTCCATTTGCTCACTAATTTATAAAATATTGTTGATATCGACGTTTTGTAAGTTCCGTTTAATGGTCTATACAGACTATATGATTTTTGATTTGGGGATGTTGCGCACGATAAAAAAAACAAATAGTGGTCGCTTGTGAGGGACATATTTCAATAAATTGGCACGGGGTACCGGTATATATTATCTAACAATTTTGCGTTACACAATCCCCCCCCTTGAAAGTATTACTTGTGTGGACAGACAAGTAACGCAAGGAATACACAACAAAATAGAACAAATCAAAAAGAGAACAGATCAAAGTACAAAACAGAACTACTAAGAACTAACTAGAAGCAAATATTGACACAGACTATCTTACTACAAGTCTAAATGCCCTAAACCACTAGAAAGAAAACTCTCCCTAACCGCTATAGTCCAATGGTTGCATATGCAACACAACTACAGAGAAAAGGAGGATGAGAAACGAAAACTCGATGAGGTGTACCTAACAAATAATATGTCCCATTCGAGGACACCCAAGCTACAGCAATAGGTCATACTTCATCGAGTCGCGGTAAAGTAAGTATGAATATACAGTGCTACTGAAATGACATAGCACTGACGCTAGGCAGAGAAGGTACCGCAGATTGATTCTCATCAGTGTATTTTAAGATGTCCTTGATGTGATACTCGCCTAAGTCCTTACCATTCAAATCTGCTAACCTATACACTAAAGAGGAACGTTTAGCAGACACTACACACTTAGTAAACTTAGGAGCGAGTTTAGAGGTAAAATGTTTAGCTTTATTAGATAAATAATGAGTCCGTTTGTAAACAATTAGACCAACTTTCAGCTCGACATGCCTTTTCCTGAAATTATAATACTTCTCATTACGCTGGTGAGCCGAAATCAAATGTTTCCTCACCTGATCGTAAATGTGTTGCATTTCTTTCAGTTTGGCACCGAAGGCTGAGGGCTCATCAATGGAGACTAAGTCCGGATGACTGGTTATGTCGGACTGTCTATATAGAACTCCATCACCTATAAATTCCCTACCGTGTACCAAGAAATAGGGAGAGAATCGAGTGGCCTCGTTTACTGCAGTGTTTAGAGCGCACTGCAGCTCAACAAGGTGTTCATCCCACTTTTTGTGCTGAGTCTTCACATAACATAAAATGGCTTGAACGACATTTCGAATCGCTCGTTTAGCTTGATAAGTTTGAGCGTGGTAACGCGGGCTATAGTATACGTTTGGAACATTATATTTAGCTAACATATCTTTAAATTGCTTGCTCACATACTGAGGACCGTTATCAATATGATAGTCTTGCAAACTCCATGAACTAGAAACACATTCTTCTCGATGAATCTCGCTACTGCAGCGCCTGTTGCAATCCTTATAGGACACAGCATGACATACTTGCTAAAGTAGTCCGAGACAACGATCAGATGAATATTTCTGTTGCTTGACACTGGAAAAGGTCCAAGTAAATCACACGAAATAGCTTCAAAAGGTTTACATACACGCTTCGCACTTCCCATTAGACCTGGACGCGAAGTGTTTACGGGTTTATACATCTTACAAACCTCACAATTTCCCACGTAGTCTTTGACACTATTGTACATCTTTGGCCAGTAGTAATTCAAAGACAACCTCTTATGTGTTTTCCAAACTCCACCATGAGCACTAAGCGTGTCATCGTGGTATTTGGTGAGAAGTGCTAGCCTGTCCTCTTGAGGTACTACCAACTTCCAATCAAAATCTGAAGTCAAAGAATATTTATTTTTAGAAAATCGATATAACAAATTATCACGAATATCAAAGTTAGGGTAATGCCTTGGGTTCCTACGCACGCACTCCATGGTGTGAAGATACCACGGGTCATTAGTGGAGCTCGCATCGATGGAGTCAATCTTTATGCGAGATAGAGCGTCAGGTACTACATGATCTTTTCCCTTACGGTGCTCTATGTCGAAGTCAAACTGACTAAGTCGCATACTCCAACGGGCTAGACGACCTGTAGGATTTTTGAGCTTGTGAAACCACAGTAGTGAGGCATGATCAGTGACAACAGTGCACTTTTGTCCCTCCACATACTGTCTGAACTGTTCCAGCGCAAAAATCACGGCCAGAAGCTCTCGCTCGGTTGTGCTGTAGTTCACCTCGTTCTTATTTAGAGAACGACTGTAATAGGCGATGGGGTGTTCTACACCATCGTGTGTTTGGGTCAGAACAGCAGCAACAGAGTAAGCTGACGCGTCACTTAGTATACGGAACGGTAAAGAGTAGTTAGGCATTTTCAAAATAGGAGCAGAGACCAAAGCTGACTTGAGAAGGTTAAAAGCCTCCTCAGCGTCAGATGTCCAAACAAAATTTACATTTTTAGAGGTGAGTTTACAAAGAGGTTTACTGATTTTAGAAAAGTTATTAATGAAACGACGATACCAGCCGGCCATACCAAGGAATCGTTTCACATCCTTCGAGTTAGAAGGTGTGGGATAGTTGAGGATGACCTCGACTTTACCGGGGTCAGTACGTAGTCCATGCCTATCCACATAGTAACCAAGGTACTTTAATTCACTTCGACAAAAGTGTGATTTCTTCATATTAATCGTTAGGCCCGCATCCTTGAGTCGCTGATAGATTCTATTTAAGAGATCCACATGCTCCTCGAAGGTGTTGGCCACACAGATTATGTCGTCTTGGAAGCAAAACACTCTGTTGTCGAATTCCGGGCCGAATAAGCGGTCCATCAGTCGTTGCATCGTACTTGAAGCTCCGACAAGACCAAAACACATTACATTATACTGGAACAAACCCCGCCTCGGCACCGTGAACGCAGTCTTCTCAGCAGACTGGGCAGAGTCGAACGGGATTTGCCAATACGCTGCACTTAAATCAATAGAGGACAAATATTTAGCATTATTAAGATGGTCTAAAATTTGATTGATGTACGGTAAGGGATAAGCATCACTTTTGGAAACAGCATTAAGCTTACGTGAATCTAAGCACAGCCTTAGATCACCGTTCGCCTTTTCCACCATAACCACGGGTGAGTTCCACGCGGATTGTGATGGTGACACCACTCTCATCTCCAACATCCGGTCCAACTCCGTCTCCAGAGCCGTCTGTTTGAGAGGTGAGAGAGGGTAATACCGCTGCTTGATCGGCTTGCTGTCACCCGTGTCTATGACGTGATGCACAAGCGTAGTTCGACCTAAGCCCACCTTATCCGTATTTATTGAATCAAATTTTTCGATGATCCCGTTCATTACACACCTCTGATCCTTGGTCAGGTTGTTGTAATCCTCGAGACCACTGTGAAGAGATAAAGATTCTATAGGACAGCTATCACTAAAATTATTCATATTAATTTTTTGAGAAATTAATCTATCACCTAATTGAAATTGTTGCCAGAAGTCTACTCCAAATATCATTGAGGTAGTTATTTCTGGTACAACATAAAATTTAAGTACCCTGATAACAGAGTTGTATTCTAAGGGTAAGGAAATATATCCCTGACATTTCAAATGTGAACTGTCTGCAGTTGTAATTTTAAAATTTGGGTTGACACTTTCGAGTTCAAACCCTAAATCTAAGAAGCTACGGTGCACACCTTTTCCTAGCACAGAGCAGGAGGCACCGGAATCAAGAAGACCAAGAACATTTAAGTTTAAAACCCTAACAACTAAGTACGGTCTAACATCGTCATCCCGTTTAGTAAACAGGACCTTATCAGAAGAAGACTCAGACACAGAGCTTGAGAATGTCTTAATAAGGCCCTGGCCTACGCGTTTTTTGACTTCGACGTACATTTGGGGCAGTCAGTTGACTTGACTCCTTTGAGACCACATCGGAAACACACCAACTCCCTTGATCGTGAGCAGTTATACGCAGTGTGATCGCTGCCGCCGCAACGAAAGCATTTGCGTTCGTGCGAGGCTGCCGAGCTGTCCACCGCAGAGACCTGCTTGGTAGCTTTTGGTGTGCACTTTGCTTTCTGAGAATGTAAGTCAGAGGAGATCTCAAATTTGTCCAAGACTGGCTCGTGGAACGCCTCAGCCCTAGCACGCGCAAGTTCCAAACGCTTTCCTAACCTTCTTAGATCATCAATAGTGTGGACTTCATGAAGGGCTAGTTCCTTCATGTAGTCAGGTCTAATGTTATGCATAAGAATGTCCAGTTGTTCTTCACTGGGCATTTTACAAGTTAGTCTAGAGAACATGGCCTGCATTGTGGAGATGTAGTTCACCAAGGACTCGGTACGGGCTTGGGTACGTTGCCTAATCTCATTCCGTAAACGATAATCATAATCGGGAATATCAAAGGTGTCTCTTAATTCGATTAGTAAGTCTTCATAAGACATAAAGTTAGCTTTATTGGTGCGGAACCAAGACAAAGCTGGTCCGTCCAATAGGTCAGAGAAAGCCATGAGAACCTTTGATTTGGAGACTTCTCTAGCACACCGGAGTTCTTCCAGTCTCTCAATGAAAACACGTACACAAGTAGATCCATCATATTTTAAATTAAAACTATTTAGATTAATAGGACGTTCCCTATAAATAAAATTATCATTGCTTAAGTTAATGTTTTGCGAGCTACCCCGCATCGAGCGTTCATTTCTCATCGCAGGTGAAGTATATTCAACTCGGTCACGAGAAGCGCGATCATCATTATCTGACACCTCAGATTCTGAGTCACTATTCAATTCAGCTACTGACACAATCTTAACTAATCTGTTACGAATACTAACAAGTTCAGAACAATCTAACCCACAACGAGCTAGCCTAGTTAAAAGATAATTAGCCCTAACAGCAGCCCTAGTGCGACTATTTTTATCGGCATCAAAGTCACCTGAAGATAGCCAATCCTCGAGTTCCTTCACTTTTGGCTCGCAGACAGTGCGTTCAGATGCAGCATCAGTGGACTTCATAGTATTTGGCTTCAAACTTCCACGGCGAACTAGCCGATATGCCGTCCTCAATTCGTTACGCAAGCTGACAACCGTAGCCTCAGGATCCGCTGAAATGCCCATGTAAGACAACTCATTAGACAGCTCATCTTTTCTTAAATAGTTTACATACTGGTGCATTTTTGCCATCTTATAAGAGATGAACTTTACAAGTGAATGAAAAAAATAAAATAAATTTAACTAACAATTCCGTTATTTAACGAAAGTTTAAATGGATATAAATCCAAGAGGGTATTCAATTGAACGGACAGTATGTAAATGTACCGCCTTCTATGTATGCTAAGAATATTACAAAATAATTTAAGTAAAGGTAGGTAATATGTACCGCCTTCTATTCTAATAATATAGGTATAAAAAATTCAGCATAAAACAAATTTTCATTAGCGGGTAGGTAACCAAGATGTACCGCCCTGCAGACAATTACTAAAAATATTGAAAAAATATACACCAAAAAAAATTGTACCGTACGTAAAGATACAAATGAAATTACAAAAAATTAAAAAAACAGTTAAACAGCTAAGAGTAAAATGTACGGTAGCAAGTATAAGTACCGGCTACTATACTGATCCAAGGTTAAAAAAAAATGGTAATTCCGAATGGAAACCACCTTATACAGAGTTACATATATCGGCACTTCTAGAAAATGTCGATAACAATTTACAAATTAAATTCTGAAGAAACACAAAGTTAAACATATGCATGTATATTAATTTTATTTAAAATTCGGGACAAACTACTGAGATGATATATCCAACCCAACCAGCAACCAGTAAAAAAAGAAAAAAAGAAAAAAGAAAAAAAGTAGGTATGCCGAAATAAAAAAATTTACCGAAAATGTAGCAGCTATTTATAATTTAGAAAAAAAATTTTGACCCGTTTCCCTGCTAATCGGTGTAAATAGCAAGGAAATTAATTACGTGCTTAGCCGCACAAGCACAACCAATTAACGTCTTGGAGAGTATCAGACGGATAGTAGGTTTGAATTCATTAAAGGCGTCTTTCACACACACACACAGAACCAAGAGAAATCCAGTGGGTACTGGAATTCTTGAACTGCCCGTACGTTGGCCGCGCCACTTTGTAACCCGGGAAACCTTCCCAGCTACTCCACCGGCTAACCCAGGCAAGAGCTTAAGAAAGAGACTCTTGGGCGCCTTTTTTCTCAGAGTGGAGATAGTGGGTGCGTGCTCCAGATACCCTTAATGAGACAACACTAAGATTTTATACATGCATATATTCAATAGGGTACACAGTTATACATACAGTAGAATTATCACAGGCACAGAGATATAGAAATATAAATACAGTATGAGATGCTTGTGCGCCTCCCTCGTAGCACACAGCTGATCTCGTAATTACAATTCAAGGTAGCGGGTATATGAAGTTACAGTTATTGTACAAGTTAAGATTACGTGACCTTTTGGCACTCCTCTTCGGAAACCCCTGGCGTCGGTTGTCGGCTTGCGTATGCACCTGCCTGCTGCTAGCAACCACCCGCACTGCCGCGAGCCAAACGAAGGGACAGCTGTTCCGAACAGGGACTCAAACAACGGAATCTCAACTCGCTGTAGATGGGTCACTATTATTTTCCGCTAAACCTTTGGACCCTGTGTCAAGAATACAAAGAGATCCTATATCACAGACGCACACAAACTGAGAGATTGCGAACAGAGAGATAAATCAAGAAATCTTACCAGAGAAGTCCGGGAAAGATGCACAGAGTCTAACGATAATTAATTTATATGTAGGTAGGTACATATAATTCAGAGTTCCAACTTATCAGAAAAATCAATTAATTACGAACAGAGTTTCGTGCTTAATCTTCAGAGTAATTATCAGAGGTGTTCGCATCCACCGGGAGGGGTGTATTTATATCCTTTTTCATGGAATATTCTAGTAAATGAATCCGATATCACGAATTATTCGTTCACCTGATCGAATCGCGAAACAATCAAAAAAACAGATCCACAGATCATACAGAACTACAACCATAAACTATCGACATTCTTGCCGTGATTAATTAATTTGGGCAACTAGGAATTTAGATTATGACAATTTTAAATTAAAGACATTAAGTTATATGATTGAATAAAATATCACAAATAATTTAACCTATCACGATATTATAATTCTATTTGAAATAGGTAAACATACTAGCGACATCTGTTGTCAGATTGGGAAACTATTCATCAATACCGAATAGGTGATCGATGAAAAGTTCCCCCCAAACCCTGCAGATGTCGTCATAGGTACTAAGTATTGTTTACCAAAATCAAATTTTAACGCCACTAACAATTTTGCGTTACAACCTACTTGTAAAGTCTACTTAATCACTGCAGTCCATCTAAAAGATTATTGTCTTTTATTAATAGACGGACTTTAGATACCAATATCATATCATCTATCAGTAGGTACGGCTTACTGTGATGGCAAGTAATACCTAATAAATTATCAAGATTAAATAGTCCCGCTTCGTTTCACTCAGACCAAGGTTTTAGCATAGCCTTGGTCTTAAAAGAAACGAAGCGGGACTAATCTTGATACTTTATTATTACTTATCATCACAATAAATCTAAGCCGGACTTTTGACGTTTTACCTTCAACATTTAGGTGACATGGCAAGTCACGTCCTTACGTTCCCCATGACCGTGGGCCTGATGGTGTCGAGTAGAGCCGTAGGTCATCCTAGCAGAAGCTGGCCTTGGCGGCGCATAGTGCGCCTCCTCGTAGCCGGTGACTAGTTGGAGACACCGTGGTTCCCACACCAGGGAAAGGGGGCTGTAGCGATACCACATATACTCAGTGCCATCTAACGACAGCAAGAATAACTACTACGACACTCCGGATCCTGCATGGCGAAAGTGAAGTTCTCGCGCTGGTACAATATACATACAACAACCCAACGACAACCGTTGGGCCGCGGCCCACTAGGCGTGACCACCTTGCCTGGTCGGAGGATCCTTCCTTTGTGTTGGAGGGACATCACATCCCGTTCCCCCACAAAGTCAAGAATAATACCAATGTCAAGTACCATTTGCGGCATAAATGATAGGAGGTAGGGTATGACGACATTCTCACTTCAACTGAACAGTCGAACTGAGGAAGTACAGTTGTGTTTCCGGTGGTGAGTAGGGTAGCTACAGCTCACTGAAGAAGTTTTCGATTGTCAATGGTAATGCCGAGGAATCCCGTTCCCCCGAGCATGTGATGAGGCCGTCAAGCTGAGTGCCACCATTGTACCATTTTACGTGTTTGTAATGGTGACCCTCGTTCCTGAGACTTCGCCTTGAGCTGACCATCGGGCGGTGTGAAGTCAAATTGACGTGTCATATAAAAAACCCGCTTTGTCTTATACACTGACTGAACAGAAATTCTCTTAATTCAATCACCCTTCAAAATAAATCAATATTGAACTTTCCATCTAATTGCAACTTTGTAGGTTTATTAGTGTTATGAAAGCCGCGCGTGCGGCGAGTTGCCCGGACATTCTATGACGCACGTACGGTATCGGAATAATGAGTTAATTAATTTAAATAGTCATACCATAGTACAAGGTCTACTAACATCTCTAAGACCCAAACAAACCTAACGTTTCCGGTCTTCTCCTGTTAGGGTTTGCGCTCATTGAATCAAGAATTGTTTGATGATGATGCCCACACCTACTTTCTATCATCGCACCGCTCGCCATAGAGAGGGAGTTCATCCTCACACACTACGACCGGAAACGGTGCTCACTGTGCGGTATGAAATGAGTTTCATCCCGCGCACGCTCAAGCTGTGGAATGAACTCCCTGCCGTGGTTTTCCCAAGCGACTACAATATAGGGTTCTTCAAAAAGGGCATTAGAAGGTTTCTACAGGGTAGGCAGCACATGTGTGACGCCTCTGGTGTTGTATTCGTCCATAAGCCACGGTGACCGCTTACATAAGGTGGGCCGTGTGCTTGTCTACCACATAAGTGGTATAAAAAAATGGAGGTCGCGATATGAACTAACACATTTGTTTTATTACAATACAAATGTATCTTTGTTTGTACACAATATACATTGTAACTACACTTCTACGGCAACAATTGTATAATAATAAAACGTGACGTGATATACACGTTCTGGCATCCCCCTTTTGTCCATTTAGGGTTGACATAACCATTTTTTTTCTGGGATCTCTGCACAATATAGTTGTAAAGTCACCAACAATAATATGTTCCCGTATTAGAACTTTTTCACCTTAAACTTGTCGAAGTTTACCGTTTCATGTCATAGTGTTGACTTGTCATTTATTATTGTGACAAGGTTCCAAAGTGTATACATAATTATTGCAGGTGACTGTACCAGCAAATCTGTGAACAGAAGAAGCCCCGTCCCTTCAATGTTGCTAAATTGGCTTTGGTGAACAATAAAACGGAGGTAGGACACGACGGTATCTCCCGTCCGAAATGAGCTGTCCAACTGGGGAAGTACCTCCGCCCTACAGAAGACCGCGGGCATAATAACCATCATGTTGTGTTCCCGCCGGTAAGTAGGGTAGCCAGAGCTCACTATACCCCGCTTCCCCTCCCCTTCCTAGCCTCCCCACCCCTTCCCAGCTCTCCCCCTTTCCCTTCAGGGTGGGCAGCGCGTGTGTGACACCCTTAGTGTTGCACACGGTCATAGGCCACGGTGGCCGCTTTCCATCAGGTGGGCCGTGTGCTTGTCTGCCACCTACGTAGTATAAAAAAAAGAACCATAATGTAATTAATAGAGGAACAGTTTGCGAGTGATATACGTATTTTTACACAAAACCTAGGTCTGAGAAAGTGACATAGTAACTTTAAAATCTTCTCAAGATGGCTTCTGCAGCAAAACCGCCGCGATTTCGTCAATGTCTCTATATGGTAAATGTAATATAAAATTCTTAATGGCGAGACGCCAATGTCAAGTTTTTCAAGAGATTCTACCAGAGCCACGTTAGTCAAGACTGTAAATACTATCTCACCTTCGGCAACTAAGAACCCAAAGACGGCGTGCGTTTTAGTCGGTTCGAGCCCGACATAACCTCCCTAACCGCATCTGGCGTGGGTATCCGTGGGGAACCAAAAAAAACGGGGCACTTTGTGAACAACAGCAACAGGGTAGGCAGCACGTGTGTGGTGTTGCAATCGTCCCGTCCATAGGCCACGGTGACCGCTTTCCATCAGGTGGGCCGTGTGCTTGTCTGCCACCTAAGTGGTATAAAAAAAGGTACAAAGTAATCACAGTATATTACCGCACCTAATTAAGAATCGACATAGGTGATTTCTCTCTGAGCCGGTAAGTCAGATGGGAGTATTTTCCATACAAAATCAAACTAAGTAAATGTAAGTGGAATCATCCACGTAAATAAATCACCTTTTGCCATCCATGACTCGAACAGCTGAGCAATAATCCTGATAAGAACTGATACGCTGTGATCCGCTAGCAGCCATATGGTTGATAACAACTCGCTGAACAGACAGACAACAATGTAATCTATTTACTATTCGGTTTCCAGTAGTGACTGGCACATTATAATGTTGCCATTGATAAAATGTCTGGTATCATTACTGTTTGTCAACAAAATAACAAACACTCATAGTATGACATGCTATCTTGCTCGAGAATCGCGAAGAGCGAAGGCGAATCGGGCGTCGGAGGTCACAGAATGACCTCTGTCCTCCATGAGCGCGGGCCTGGGGGTGACGGGTGGCCTGTCCCCTAGCAGAAGCAGGCCGCAGTGTCGGCGCGAAAAATGCGCCTCCCCACATTCAGGGGTTAGACTGGGAACCTGAAGGCGGTTATCTCGAAAGAGATGGCCCGGGTCTGCCGGGGTGCGAGGGATATGTTGGTCACTATTCACCTCCGGCAACTGAGGACCCAAAGACGGCGTACGTTTTAGTCGGTTCGAGTCCGATATAACCTCCCAACCGGTTCTGGCGGGGGTTTCTCGCACTATAAAAAAATAAAGTATGGCATGCTATCTTGTAGGTACACAGCTGTAAAGGGGTGCTTGGTCTAGAACCTCTGCGCGTGGCACCCGGGGTAACGGAGACAGGAGAGTTTTGCTCACATAGGGGAGTCACTGCTAATTCGAGTCGAGTCCCAAGCTACTACAATATGGGGTTCTTCAAGAAGAGCATTAGAAGGTTTCTACAGGGTAGGCAGCACGTGTGTGACGCCTCTGGTGTTGCAAACGTCCATAGGCCACGGTGACCGCTTCCCAACAGGTGGGCCGTGTGATTGTCTGCCACCTAAGTGGTATAAAAAAAAAGCTCCCTTGCGGAGGACTGCTCGTAGGCTCTTCGTGACCATTTGAAGCCTTACTAGCCGAAGACGTAGGGGAGAGCAGACAAGGGGCGTGCTTGGTTCTCTGGGGTCAGGTCTGGGCGTGACAGCAAGAGCAGGCCAACATATCAATCTGTAGTCCACTGCTGGATATAGGCATCTCCCAAATATTGGGAGGTTTTGACCCACTGATTCCCTGGTTCGCTGGCCCCTGTTTCGATGGCCAGACGGGTTAGTAAATGATTTCATTTCAAGTTTTCATTCTTTCGCAGTATCGTCTACGTTCATTTCCGTAAGTCCTTCGGATAAGGTATTCTTCTGGTGGTGATATTCTTTCTCCACCATCACAAGATCCAAAAAATTCAAAAATCATTTATTCTGTAGGTATAGACCTATGAACGGAACTCACAAAACGTCAATATTAACAACTAGCTGTTGCCCGCGGCTCCGCCCGCGTGAAAGTCGGGCGTGTCATCGCTTCAGGTCGAATTATTATCTTGCTGCATAGTGTCACGCAGGTGCACGTATTCTTCAGCACGCAGCTGCCTCTGATTAGTCCGTATATAAACTAATCTTTCAGTTTAAATTTTTGCATACATATCAACAATAAACTGATTAAAAAGACCACGAAAACGATGTAAATGTAAAAATCGACTATGTCTTATTTGCAAATGGTAACAATAAAATTACCGTACCGCGGTAGCCTATATATAGCCGGTATAATTGATGGAGCGAGCTATGCTTGGAGTCTCTTTGAAGGATAAAATTCGCAATGAGGTCATCCGACAAAGAACTAAAGTTACAGACATAGCTCGCAGAATAACCAAGCTGAAGTGGCAGTGGGCTGGCCACATCTGCCGGAGGACCGATGGTCGCTGGAGCAAACGAGTCCTAGAGTGGAGACCGCGAGAAGGCAAACGGAAGGTAGGACGCCCCCTAGCCAGATGGACTGATGACCTCAAAAAGGCGGCTGGGACAGACTGGATGCGGAAGGCAGAGGATAGGGAGCAGTGGCGCACACTAGGAGAGGCCTATGTCCAGCAGTGGACTGCGATAGGCTGATTGATTGATTGATTGATTGACCGCGGTAGCCTAGTGGTACGGGTAATGGACTGCTGAGACGAGGTCTCGGGTTCGATCCCAGGTTTTACCATGGCACACACCAATGACTCGATACTTTTCGAAGTTATGTGTGTATTTATCGCAGGTTTATAAGTGCCCGGTTAATGGCAATAGGCTCGCCATCTATTACATTGGGACCTAAATATAAAATGGCGAAATGTGGGTGCTAGCACCTCTGCCTACCCCTTCGGGGATATAGGCGTGATACTATAAAAAAAAAAAAAAAAAAAAAACAGTAAAATTGTAGAGATGAAACTTTTTCACTATAGTTAGGCGCGCCTGTACGCGAATCAGTTTGATACACCGCAAAATTGTTTCCGTTTTCTCCGCGACAATATATCAAAGGATGTTGTAAACTATTCATAGGCCCTGTGGGTTTCAAAAATACGTTGCAGACGATTTTCTCTGGAACGGATAACAATATCTCGTTTGTCACATTCTTGGTCGACCAGTACTACAGCAACTTCATTTGTTGACGGGGCATTATGCCGCCCCGGGTGTTCCTGAGTTGGACGTCTATCAGCATGTATGACTATCTTGTAATTGTGATCGTGTTCTTGGGGAAGAGCTTCTAGTGCCGATTTAAAATTACATACATATATGAATTAATTTGATGCAACATAATGTTGAAGCTGTAAAATCAGTTCCGAATTTAAACGTGAGAAGTATCGATTTCGTATAATTGATTGTTCGTTGTATAATTGTATAATGTATAATTGATTGAGCGATAGATTATTTTTGGAATTGCACATAGGCTACTTTTTATCTCGGTTTAAAGATATTTATTTCTTAAAAAAGAACATACATTGTTCACTTAAAAAGAGAAACTTATTGAATTAATTACAATCTAAGAAATATCAAAATCAAAAAATCTCTTAAATGGGTTTCCATTGGTTGCTTGAACAGAATCAGAACATCACTCAGTTGAGGTCGCGGGTTTCGACAATTTGAGTAGGTAGATATAGCTAATGAAATACAGGCGTGTATAAGTTTTTGTATACGCAATAAATATCTTATCTTGTAAAGCCACGCCCACAAGAGCACTCCCTCATTAAACCACATCACGCCATAGGTTCGACGAATCCGTGGCCTATTATTTCATCATTGAGGTGTGATACGTGGTAAGCTAAACGCATGCTAATGAGCTGATTTTGATAATAAATTCCACGTCATGTGCTGATGAGTACTAATGATAACAATCGTACGATATTAGGTAGATGTAGACACTGTTTATAAATTAAGAGAGCTTACGGATGTAGATTATAGTCTGGTTTTTTTATTTTAATTGTTTTTCATGTATACATGATGTCATATTGTCTGATATTGCCATTTTAGACTCGTGACCAGGTACGCTCATTAGTAAATAAGTAATCATTTTTTATTCGGAACACGGTATATTACAGTGGTGTTACAACTGCGAGAGATATGTCTTGTATAACCTCACCTCCGGCAATCAAGGACCCATGGACGGCGTGCGTTTTGGTCGGTTCGAGTCCGACATACCTAATCACCTCCATCGGTTTTGGTAGAGGTGGTATCCGTGGGGATTATGTGAACATAAAAAAGTGGTGTTACAACTCAACGTCCGACAGGTTACGCTGATTCTCTGCATTCAAATTTAACAATTTAAAATGTTATATACTTGATCATTTTATTATTATTTGGTAAACGTGTAAACGTAAACGTGTATCACGATTTATTGTTTGGTAAAAGATCCGTTGATTAAGCTAAGCGGGGTTACCGGTTCGATGGGTGACCACTTTGTATTATTAAATCTGAGCGCTTTCCTGCTTTGGAGAAAAGTCTACCTTTAAGTCTTTAAAAGTCTGCCTCGGTAGTTAATAGTCGTAAGATCAGCCGTCAAGCTGAGCGCCACCATTGTGGCACTGAACGTGTTTGCAATGGTTTCCCTTTCCCTCTTTCATGAGACTTTGCCTTCAGCTTAACTTAAGGCGAGGTGAAGTCAAATTGACGTGCCATAAATAAAAAAAAAGCCTTCATCGGTGTAGCGGACACTGCGGACAGACCCCTATGCAGGGGTTGCTTCGTTGTTGTACTGGAATGCGAGGCAGTAGCCCCCCAAACACAAATCCTTGGCACAGTGAGGTCGCTCCGCGAAGCCTGTGAATAGTCTCCAGTAAGCTTCTGCGTTTCTGGGCGGAGCTGGGCTGGTTGCTCTAGCCAGTTTGTTTTGTTTTAAAACTTCTTTATTCACTTGAAATAGTACAATTGTTACTTACATGCAACAGTATAACATAACACTTAACAAATTTTGCCAGGCTGGGGTGCCTATAAAAATTATTACCAGTAAACATTCACTATTTTATAATAACATTTTAACACTATTAAATACATCATGATTGAAAATACAACGGTCTAGCCAGTAACTCCGCACGCACAACGGCCCAAAAAGATAGGCTAGGTGCGGACAAAAGAGTCCCAAATCAATCAAAAGTCTATGCAACTGGTATCACATGAAGATGTTTATTTCTTCTACCGTAACTGGTTACGAACCTACAGTTGCGTACGCGGCCGGAGGGATCTGTCAGTGGTTGACCCCTAATCACAATTTAGGCTGGAAAGGTAATCGATGCTAATAATAGTTGATAAAACCAAGTCAAGTCGTATTTAAGTGAACCCATGGCATGACATTATTACAAGGATGATAATCATTCAAGAAATTAGCCTTTCGCAGTCGTACTGCTGAATATACGCCTCTTCCAATGTTGGGAGGCTTTTTCCTTTCCACACTGGCCAGATAGGTTGGTTTGATTCAATTTATAGTTTTCCTTCTCTCGCTGATGAAGGTAGGATGGTGATATTCTTTTTCCCTCACCACGCAGATATGATGTTGATGTACCTACTCTTTATATATCTAGATTTGGTAGCTTACGTGTGTGAACTGAGGGACCCACTTAAAACGATATATCTTTTGAATGATGTCTTTACAAACTCTAATATTCATTTTGCAAATATTACCACAATTTTAATAAGGACTGTTGTTTAAAACTGCAAAAATCCGCAAAAATAAAAATGGGTTCTCAGTACACACATATCTACACAAATATTCTAGTATTGGGCAACACTGTTGACATTTTACCTTTTACCTACTTAAATTGAAAGAGACTGTCTGAAATATAGGTTGTCCTTTTGGACTACACTGGTATGATGACTACACAACACAGTCATGTTATCTGCTATCGCCAGCATGTCTCTTACGACGCGTCTACATTGAAGTGCATGCTTGTAGCGTGTAATGAACCCATCGATCGACTGGTAACCATGTCAGCACAACTCTAGTTAGCGTGCCCATGTGCCACACGTTTTTATGTCCACACTCAACGTCATGTGCTGATGCCACGCTGTCCGGTCCACTGTTTATGTCACATATCTGGACACACCTTAGCATGACTGTGTAGCATGACTTTTGCTATAGCAAAATAAACTGAAGCTGTGAAGTATGTCACGTAAATGAAAAAACTGTATTGAATGTGTAGACGTCACGCAGCCTAAATAGCTTTCATACCCAAGATATAGCAGATAAAATATTATTATAGAAGAATGTTAAATACTTACGCTGGTACGGTGACCATCTGGCTACCTAGATCTAGTAGGAAGATTAGACATCAGTCTTTACACCAAGGCCTCCTTCATAATTTAACGGCTCACGGCTTGCCCGCGATTATTGCAAGTGACTGGCTTTGGAAGTCGCAGAATGACCTTCGTCCTCTATAAGCACTTGCCTGGAAGTGAGTTCCACATTCGAGGAGGCACTCAATGACCCTGGGTCAGAAGGGCATGAGGGGCATATACCACAGTTACTTTCTGTACCTGGAGGATCTCGTCTCGGCAAATCATTACCCGAGACAGCATACCCAAAGAACATACTATACATACTAACTAATTTTTAAGTCTTTACTAACAAAATGAATCGCTGCAATCTGAAAATAAGTGATTTGAATTCGAATTTGAATTTGGTAAAATTCAAATTCAGATTCATATTTATTCATGGCAACTATGTAGGCAACAATTTTATTCCTATTAATATATCTATTGTTAGTAAAAACGACACATTTTTTTTAATATAATATTATATCATATTGTTGTAGCTAATCACATGTCAAAAAAGGGAATGTGTTTAAAAAGCGAAGTCTAAAACCGTAAAGTAAAAGTCGAAAAGCGAAATTCTAATTCCAAAATGAGAGTTTCGAATGCGACTGATTTAGTCTCTAAAGTTTAGGTCTAAACGGCGTCGTATGCAAAAAGAAACATAAACATGATAAAAATAAATAAGTTGTTTACATTATTAGATCAGTAACATTAACCTGGGGTCGTCTCGAAACCCATCTCAAGGGTAATGTTAGCTACGTTATCGCAACGAGAAGTATTTAATTATTTTTAATTAACCAAAACATGACAAACGAAGAACAAAATCATGCATATATTTTCTGTGGTCATGCGTGACTTGCATGATATGCACACAACAGGAATATGAACAAGCCGCCATATTGACAGCCCACCAATCAGCCAATAGCAGCCAGCCATTTTTGGGGGAATTGTCAATAGCGCCTATGCCATGCATTGCCGCCAATTTTGTATTTTTGATGTTGATAAAATAACTGCGGTAGCCTAGTGGTATGGTAATGGACTGCTGAGACTCGGTCTCGGGTTCGATCCCAGGTTACCATGGCACACACCAATGGACTTTACGATGCTTTTCGAAGTTATGTGTGTATTTATGGCAGGTTTATATGTGCTCGGTTAATGGCAATAGGCTCGGCACCTAAAACATAAACTGGCGAAATGTGGGTGCTAGTACCTCTGATTACCCCTTCGGGGATAAAGGCGTGAGTTTATGTTTATTTATAAAATATAAGCGTTGTGCATAATTCAAGTTTCATTTCATTGCTTTATTAATAATGGTCTGTGCTTTATGGTAACATTTGTAAAGATAATATTTATTAGAACTTCGATATTTTTAGTGAAGCGACCACGATTTTAATTTTTTCCCCGTGCTGAAATTCGTACGGATACCCCCAGCCGAAGTCATCGAGGATGGTTTTGCTGGACTCAAATCAAAAAAAACCGCACGGAAGTCTTAGGTCATCAGTTGCCGAGAATGTGGTAGCTTAGGTAGCACGTCTCGGCTGATCCAGGGCCAGCGTAAGCCCTCTCGGGGATTTCGAAGCAGCTAAACCAGTTTATCAATATTTCGGGCTCCAACTACACATAACTACCATAGATGTTCGTAGCAGTGGCATTTACTAAAGCCACCTCACAGAGGCTTTCATATCAATAGTCCTATTGTTAGTCGCAGGAGACACAGTAGTCTTCCCACAGACAGCACAAGAACTCTCCAGCGAGCTCTGATGATAATACAAGGACCAAGCGGTTCGGTGAGTCATTAAGTCCTGGAATTCCTTGCGGCGCGCGTGTTTCCTTCTTCCTACAGTCCCGGGACCTTTAAGCGGGGCGTGAAAAAGCATCTGATGAGGCCGTCAAGCTGAGCGCCACCATTGTAGCACTGAACGTGTTTGTAATGGTGACCCTCTTTCATGAGACTTTGCTTCAGCTTAACATCAGGCGAGGTGAAGTCAAATTGACGTGCCATAAATAAGAAAAAAAATACATTATTAAAAATCCCCAGCACCTCACAAAATAGTCATGAATAGGTACGTGTTCCTAATAGATACAGAGGTTAATAATTTGCACCCGGATGTGTTGGACTTTGCCCGGTCTTATCACTTATATACAAAGTCATTAACAAGTACCTTTAAAGGTGCGTCCAGATTAGTGACATGAACAGCTGACCGGACAGCGTGGCATTAAGACATGACGTTGAATATGGACGTAACAACTTGGGGCACATGGGCATATAAACTAAAGTTGTGATGACACGGCCAACAGTCGAACGATGGTTTCATTTAAGCTGAGCTGTCACACAGCTGAATACGCGACGGACACGGACTTATGACACGGTCACGGTAAAATGTTACGTAAATGTAGACGCGGCATATGGCGATGATCTTTTCAATCAATTAATCACGAAGCCTAAGTTTTTATCATCCAGGAAGTTAACCAACGATGACTAAAGTAAAGCGTAAATACATTATACTAAACACATAATGTTATTGAAGTGTGTATGCCACAAACCGTCAACATACCGATTGCGTTTCCTATCAGGTGGGCCATGTACAGTCAATAAAAGATATATGGTATTACTTTTGCATATGATGAATCAATCAATCAGTCTATCGCGGTCCACTACTGGACATAGGTCTCTCCCAATGTGCGCCACTGCTCCCTATCCTCCGCCTTCCGCATCCAGTCCGTCCCAGCTGCCTTTTTCAGGTCATCAGTCCATCTGGCGGCTAGGGGGCGTCCTACCTTCCGTTTGCCTTCTCGCGGTCTCCACTCAAGGACTCGTTTGCTCCAGCGGCCATCGGTCCTCCGGCAGATGTGGCCAGCCCACTGCCACTTCAGCTTGGTTATTCTGCGAGCTATGTCTGTAACTTTAGTTCTTTGTCAGACCTCATTGCGAATTTTATCCTTCAAAGAGACTCCAAGCATAGCTCGCTCCATGACCCGCTGAGCAATTTTCATATGATATTGTATGTAAATGTGGTACCGTATCTCTTTTGTTGACTGTACTTCTTTACCACTATGTGGTATACAAAACAAAGGCTCATCATACACTATTGTTTATCACTATTCACAGGACGGAGTTTGGACATGACGGTATGCCTCGTCCTAATTGAGCAGCCCGACTGGGGACGTACCTTCGCCCTACAGAATACCGTGGCTAATAATAACCTTATATTGTGTTTCCGGCGGTGAGTAGGGTAACCAGAGCTTACTGGAGAGGTTTTGTGTTGTCAGTGGGTAGACCGAGAAACCCTTTTTGTCTTCTGAACTGACAGCACAGAGTCACTTAACCTTCTCCCTCCTCCCCTTCCTTACCGTCTCTTCTCTATATGGTCGCCGGCACGAATGTGACGCCCCTGGTGTTGCAAACGTCCATATGCCACGGTAACAACTTTCCATTAGGTGTGCCACGTACTTGTCTGCCACGTAAGCGGTACAAAAAAATAGCCCCCTTCCAGTAATATGGAAAACATGTTGTTGAGTTTCTTGCCGGAGTCTTCTCAGGTCGGGGCCGCGTTTCGAACCGGTGGTGATCCATTTGTATTTGATAAAATATTGTTAATATTGACGTTATGTAGGTGCCGTTTACTGGTCTATGCAGAATAAATGATTTTTGATTTGATTTGATTTGATTTAGCTCCCATGTTTTAATCACGCGCCTTGCAAATGTTCCACCAAAACGCAGTACCTATCGGTAACTGGATCACATGGTCTCCAAAGGTCACGGAGCGCAAAATAATTCTGTCTCCGGTTTTGAGATAAGTACGTTAACCCCTGAGTACGCGTGCGCTGATATTGTCGTTGAGAGTATAGAGCAAAAGTCAAGTCACATTGAAATTCCAGGAGAACGAATTCTTACAACATACTTAAACGTTTGTGACTTTTGATAAGAGATTTGAGGCAATCTGACATGTACTATACTTCTTTTTCCATGCCCATGGATACCAATCTCATCGGCGCCAGTGAGAGAGATTATGTCGGACTCGAACTGACTAAAACACACGCCGTCTTTGGGTCTTTAGTTGCCGGAGGTGAGATAGTCAATCAAAGAATCAATTTCGTTTATTCAGTTTTGGCGCATAAAGAGCACTTATGAATGTCAAAGTTTTACAATAATTATGTACTACATTTGTGAAAAATATTATAATTAATAATAAATAAAATACTTAGTAAATAAATCATTTGAAAATGATTGTTACGCTGCGCTGGTTCGGTAGTTAAGTCTTCTGAGAAGAGACCAGCAAGAAACTCAGGTCGATTATCGTTATCCGTATATATATATCGGTATATATATATATATATATATATATATATATATATATATATATATATATATATATAGTAACGAACATATCCCTCGCACCCCGGCAAACCCGGGACCTTCTCTTTCGAGATGACCCCCTTCGGGTGTAGGGACCACGGTGTCCCCGTCTATCCCTCGAAAAGGGGTGGTGCAGTTTGCGCCGTCGCCGCCACCTGCATTATGTGACCTCCGTCGTGCGAGTCGCCTCGGCTTTTTGCGGGCTGTGCGCTTCCGGAGTCTTCTCCAAACCCGTTCCACCGTCTTCTTCTCGAGCATTACTTACTCGCAGAAGGACGCGGCGCATCGTACCATAAGCAAGGTAGCGAGCAAAAGAACTCGCACTCTAAGAGCCGCCACTAGGACCCGCCTCGGCGTCTCCCACGCCACATCTACGCTGACCGAGTGTACTATACCTACTGATAATTTCTCTAATGATATTAAAAAAAAACACAGACGTAAATAAAGGGAATTACCGTGGTCTATAGATGTGTGCAAGACCAGGGGCGTCATACTTGTGCTGCCTGTAAGAATCCTTGAAGAACCCCATGTTGTAATCGCTTAAAAAAGCCCACAGTAGATATATCATTCCACACCTTCTTCCATTCTTATATTATATCACTACAGCTCAATAATTACATATTTACATAAAGAAAGGCATCGAAATACAATGTGTTCTTATGCTTGATTACGATCATTGTATTGTTAAGGTTAGGTACGCGATATTCCAAACTGAATACAAGGCCAATTCAAACTCGTGTGCAATAGTATTTAGGTACTTACGTTATGTTCTCAAATTACTCACCTGCTGGTAGAATGTCCTATAATGAGAAAATTTATTGGGCGAGGGATGGAAACCCACCACCCACGGTCTAACGTCCCCAACGATAGCAAAAGCAAAATTTTAGTATTTTCGTAGAAAGGAAAGACAAACCGCACCCATCTAAGCAAGTAAAAAGATTTCTTACCGGAGAAGGGATGTTGTTGTATGTGCAATATTCCGCAAGTGCGACGGTGACTGTGGGATAAAGGAGGACCAGATCATACCTACAATTCATCAAGGACACAAAAAGATTTGATGGGATTTTTCAAGGTACTTCTATGGACTTAGGTGACATCTCATCTGCGAAAGATTTCATCTTCGGATGAAATGCCACCCTTTTTAAATTGTTAGGTCACGAATCATCCGCACTTGAAATTGATTTCGGATGAGTTGTCATAATTAATACTAATAGTGGTCTTTTCCGCCAAAATAAAATACTTGTTAGTTTATGATGACTAACGTCTAAATAATTATATTTCGATTACGATTTCCTACGACCTGTATCCTGTTTACGTACGTTATAAAAAAAAAATAAAAAAATGTTCGAGTTTTAATAATCAACAATCAATCTGTGTATTTCTATTAAGACAAATTCTCTATACAGTGTCCGAGGCTGATTTAATTGTCAATCAGTTCGGTCAAACAGATATTTTTTAATTTTGTTTCTTTCAATATACTTTCTTCGGTTCTCTTTGAAATAAATCCTTGATTTTTCCACAAATTATAACGATATTTGGCATCTTTTTTTAGAGTTTTTAATAAAACTGCCATGTTAGGTTTGCTTTTTATAGTCCTGTTTAGCCTTGAGTTCAACCATGCTGTGGCAACATTAGGTTGTCTTCAATAATTTTGCAAGTACCCTCAACAATAACGCATAATGAAAAAAAATTAAATTGTTGACGGTATTGACACAAGGATTGATTGAGACATCCTAATGTAGTTTTACATGCATTTATTACATTGATCAGTGTCAACAGTAGGGATACAAAGTAATAAACTATCTTGTATCAAGTATAAATAGTATTTAATACAGTTTTCATGTTATATTGTGTGTAATTCAGCTACGTTAGGGTAAGTGTTTTTAGTATTACTTTTTATAGAAATTAATATAAAACGTAAGATTAAACTAAATCGGTATTAATTGTTATTTTAGAGTTATAATTATGGACAAGGAAATGAAAATGATTGCATCACAAAGAGGAGGAAAACTTCTCATGCTAGGCAACTACCGATATCATAAAAAACGTCAAAATAAAAATGGACATATAGTATGGCATTGTGTGTCACAAAATTGTAAATCGAATTTAATTACTAACAGTGATTGCAGCCTTGTAGTGAAAGAGCAAGCCCATAGTTGTTGTTCTAGTAATGTCAATAATCAGTTAAAGGAGAAAATAGACGAATGTTTAGATAGAGCAACATATGAAAGTACTCCTGTGCCTACAATTTATAAAGAGGCGGTAGAAAAATTAGAGTCTACAGGATTAGATTTAGTTGTACAATTACCAAAATACAACAATTTAAAAAAGAGGATGTATAGGCAACGTAACAGAACTGCAGACTAAAACTGTACGATTTTTTACATTCAGAGATGTGACAGTTCCTGGATTATACAAAGATTTTTTGCTAGCAGATTATTTTGGTAAAAAAGAGAGAATAATATTATTTGCTTCAGAAAAATGTAAGGAAATTCTAAAAACAGCAAAACATGTATTTTGTGATGGAACTTTTAAGGCTGCGGTTCACCCATTCAAGCAATTATATACACTACACGTTGACGTGGGTAGTACTGATACACACACAAATATTATACCAGCAGTATATGCTTTATTACCGAATAAGAAGCAAATAACCTATGAGACCTTTTTTTATCTGATAAGAAGTCAGATTCCGGAATTTAATCCTGAGTTAATCACCACAGATTTTGAAATCAGCTCAATGTTAGCAGCCAAAACTGTATTTGATAAAGTAACTACTCGAGGGTGTATTTTTCATTTCAAAAAAGCAGTACAAAAAAAAGCAAAATTACTTGGAATCACTAAAAAATCAAATATGTCAAGGGCTCACGTAAGGCGTAGTATGGCATTATCGTATCTTCCTGATACGAAGGTCACAGATGGTTGGCTTTATGTTTTGGGAGAGTGTCTACAAAAGGATGATAAAACAGCTCAGTTCAACAATTATTTTCAAGATACTTGGATAGAGAAAAAGGCCCCGTTATCAGACAAATGGTGCTTTTATAACGTCCGACATAAAACAAATAATGCCATAGAATGGTGGAACTCAAGGCTAAACAGGACTATAAAAAGCAAACCTAACATGGCAGTTCTATTAAAAACTCTAAAAAAAGATGCCAAATATCATTATAATTTGTGGAAAAATCAAGGATTTATTTCAAAGAGAACCGAAGAAAGTATATTGAAAGAAACAAAAATAAATAACTGTTTGACCGAACTGATTGACAATGAAATCAGCCTCGGACACTGTATAGAGAAGTTGGCTTATTAGAGATACAAAGATTGATTGTTGACTATTAACACTCGAATTATTTTGATTTTAGAACATTTTTTTTATAACGTACATAAACAGGATACAGGTAATAGAAATCGTAATCGAAATATAATTATTTAGACGTTAGTCGTCATAAACTAACAAGTATTTTATTTTGGCGGAAAAGACCACTATTAGTATTAATTATGACAACTCATCCGAAATCAATTTCAAGTGCGGATGATTCGTGACCTAACAATTTAAAAAGGGCGGCATTTCATCCGAAGATGAACTTTTTCGCGGATGAGATGTCACCTAAGTCCTTCTATGTCGGGTGTTTTTTTTTTATTTTAATAATTTTTTAGTTCTGTAAGTTATTGGATAAATCTGTCTACACCTATAAGGCGACAAGTTTGACTAACAATTGTCGGTTTTTATATGTGACTTAGGTGACATTTCATCCGCAAAAATTTCATTTGCGGATGAAACGTCACCCTTTTTAAATTATTAGGGGACGAATCATCCGCAAAATATTTCATCTTCGGATAAGATGTCACCGTCTCAAACTTTGAGGTGTCAGCTCATCCGAAAAATATTTAATCTAATTAACTACTAATAATAGAAAAAACAATGATAAGAACAATTTGATTTTTATATACACGTGAGAATAAATTATTAGGTTGAATCATTTGGTAAATCAAAATATAAAATATAAATATGCGGGCGCGCACATCAAAGACAAAACAGACTAGCAGAGGTAGGGACAATCGATTATATCAGTAAGTATCGATACTGTGTAGGAGTATTCATAAATGAGTAGTCCATTTCGATACTGAACAAATAGGTATTGATGCAGATGGCGTTCGTGCGATGCGTGTTGAAAACAAAACAGTTGCGTCTGAGGTGTACGACGCATCGTTAACAGAACAGTTTTGTTTTAATTTTAAGACAGACTTGTCTGTCTTTGTGAGACAAGTTAAAACAGTCATGATGCCAATTTGCGCTCAGTCTAACACTGTGTGAACGAAAAATTGATTGAAGCAAGTCTCAATAATGTCTAAAACGTAGAACGTAGTAAGCCTTCTCGAAGAGCGAAACCTATGCTCGGGCCCTCTCCGTGAGTAGCGGCACTGCCGTGAAACAAATTACTACACCATGATGGCATCCCAAAAATGCCGTTGATTCGACAGTAGAATTCTGTTTTGATGAACTTTGAACAAGTTTTTTATATACAACTTAGGTCGCAGACAACCACTCGACCCATCTGATGGTAAGTGGTTACCGTGGCAAATATAACACCAGAGGAATAATACTCGTGCCGCAACCCCTGTAAGAACAGAGACATTCTGTGTCGTCAGCGCAAAAGATGTAGGATAAACCTTTGGTTTTCCCACTGACAACACAAAACCTCTCTAGTGAGCTCTGGCTACACACCACCGAAAACACAACACAAGGTTATTAAACGGCGATATTCTAGGGTAAGTTTTGCATCAAACATGTTTAAAACATGTTTCTAGGTAAAAACGAGGGGTTAGATACACACATTAATATCTACGTTTTATTTGAGATTCCATATCAATAAGTTTTTAATCTTTAAAATAATATTGACATTAAATTAATCGCTATCTACCTTTCATTTGTAAATATTTATTCTACGTGTGGCTGTAATTAGATTTAAATATAAACGCCGTGTAAATTGTCACGTTATCGAACTAATTAAGTAGGTAAGTTACTGCAATCAAATATTTAAATGAACTGAAATATGTCGTTGTATTACAGTAATCTTTCTATGATGCCATGGATCCATAATTAAACATTAATGTTAATATTTTAGATGACGAAGATAGCCTTCGTGTAAAAATGTATATTACATCTTCCTTCCAATAATAATAAGGATATTTTAAATCCATTTTTTTATATGGAGGATGTAGGTACGTATTATTTGTACATGTTTTTTTTTCGCATTATTTACTCGCCGTATCAGTAAAGCTAAATGAAACGATCATTTCATAAAAACCTCATTTTTTCCATGCAATTTTTGTTTCATTTAGCTTAACTAACATGATGGAGAGTAAATAACGCTACGGTTTGAATAACCTAAACCTAACCTAACCTTATAAAATAAAATACCGTTATAAAAACCTAATTGTAATTTTTATACCAACATGTGTGTGTGGGTGTGGGGCCTTCGGCTTCAGGAGTGTTCCCCTTACATCCTTAGTAGTGATGTCTGTAGATGTATATCAAAATGTAACTCATATGTTCATTACAAAGATAGAAATCATTATATTCGCCGTATTGGTTCACGGACTGGTTACCAAAAGCCTCGACCAATAAGTCAAGAGGCTCGTGTTAGGCAGTTAACCAACTACCAATTCCAGGACTTGGCGCAGAAGGCAGTTCTCCTCAATATGGCACGTGTTGTAAGGAGCTCTAGAACCCTAACCACCAGTAGCTTGGTCCCTGTACCCGATGCCGATGCGCTACTATTTTCTAATATATTTACTCCCTCTCCGGGATTACAATTATGATTCAACGAATTGAGGTACGAAGGGGCGCGAACGCGAGTCAGTAAAAGAGAAAGGAGGCCCTGTGGACCGCTCAGAGGGAGAGTTCTGTCGCTCAGCGCCTTGTTCACAACAACGATGGTATGGAGAGCGAGTGCGTAGACTTCGGCCGCGTCTTTTTGCGAGCAAGTAGTGCTTCAAAATTAAAATTTTATCTATTCTGTATATACAACTAAATAGCACTTACAATACGTCAATATCAACAATATTTTATAAGTCGAAATGCGGTCCCGTCTTGAGAAGTCAGAAACTCAGCGGGGTTTCCGATTTTTAGTCTATTTACATAATTTACTTAGTCTAGATTCAAAAATTTGCTTGAATTACAAGTTGAGTGCACAGCTCATTTCCAAGCTTGTTAATCATCAATATTTCCACCAGTTCGAGACGAAGGCGACGGAGCTGATGAGTTGCTTACCCACGGCAATCTCAGAGTTGAATCCGCCACTCGACCTCCGTCCTCCATGAGCGCGGGCCTGGCGATGACGGGCGGAGCCCTACCCTAACAGAAGTAGGCCGTGACGGCGTCGCAAATTGCGCCTCCCCATATCCGGGGGTTAGATAGTGACACCATGGTTCCCACATTAGGGGAAGGGGGTCATCTCAAAGAGATGTCCCTAGGTCTGCCGGGGTGCGAGGGATATGTCTTGTATAATCTCACCTCCGGCAATCGAAGACTCATGGACGGCGTGCGTTTTGGTCGGTTCGAGTCCGACATAATCACCTCCACCGACTTTTGGTGGGGGTGGTACCCGTTCTTGCGCACGGAAATAAAACAGAGTTTAATCCGCCACTGCTATGAAGACATACCTTCTGCTTGATTATAGTTATATTGGAAAAGGCATTGTTATGTATCCAACCGAAACACAGACATATTGATAACAAAAGTCAGACAGTTTTCTGACTGGTAATCGCAATGGTAGATATATTTGATAACCTTTGACTGAAATATTCAAGGTTATTTACTAATTGACCCTAAAAATTGTTAATTTTAGAATATTATTTTCTTCATAACCGGAATTTTGATTCAGCAACTATGTACTTGAAGTGTCTATGTAGGTTTTTTATAATTCTCAGAAACTAGTGATTTATTTATCTTTATTTCTTGTTAGCGATATGCCAAATACTGCTTACAAGAAATAAATAAATCATCATTCTCTGAACTTTTTCCCAACTTTCGGTCGGCTTTCTAGTCTAACTGTGATACGGCTGAACTTCGATATTTTCCGTGAAGTGACTGCCATTTGACCTCCACAACCAATGGTCCAATGACCAATGGCGATATCGAAGTTCTAAGTTAGACTGGTTGGACTTCTGAGGGCTCCAACGACTGCCATGATAGATGTTTGTATGGCAACCGGGACCGACGGCTTAACGTGCTCTCCGAGGCACGACCAGATCAGTGCAGCTATATTCATGCATACAACTCTTTGCACTGAGCGAAGATCAAACCCGCGCCCCGTGCGTAGCAGTTGCGTGCACTACCGCTACGCCACGGAGGCTGTACAAGAAATAAACGTCTTCATTTTATACCACACTAGCTGACGCGCGCAACTTCGTCTGCGTCACCCCGTTTTTGCAACATTTTTCATTCCTGCTCCGCACCTGTTTGTTGTTCCATGATGTTATATACATATAAACCTTCCTCTTTAACCATTCTATCTATTAAAACAATTCGCATCAAAATCCGTTGCATGGTTTTGAAGATTTAAGCATACAAAGGGACAAGAAAAATAGGGACAGAGAACGCGACTTTATTTTATACTATGTAGTGATAGTGATACCTAGGTGGGAGACAAACATAAGGTGCATTTGATGAAAAGTGGTTACCGTGGCCTATGGACATTTATGCAACACAAGGGGCATCACACTCATGCTGCCGACCATAAAGAAACATTCTAATATTGGTGAGGGTAGCCTAAGGTTAAGAGAGTTTCTGTGCCGCAATCGCAGAAGATATATTGGTTTTCCATTAATAGCATAAAAACTCTTCGGTGAGCTTTGGCTACTCAGCGGATTTTGATGCTGTTCCAGCAACTGATGGAATAAAAGCTAATCTGTCACCTCTACAAAATTTCAACCAATTCTGTTCAATCGCTAGCTCTTGGTGTTGTCCTGATAGCCTTGGTGTTTTTTGTTTTTATCTTTTTTGGTTTACAATAACGAGTTATCTATATATCTATCTACATACATACATACATACATATAATCATGCCTGTTTCCATAGGGATAGGCAGAGATCACGGATCTCGCATTTGCTACGATCCCCACACTACTTTCGGTTCATTCATTCTCATTACCTCTTTCACATGAACATGCATTCGTTGGTTTAGGGTATCTATGTCTATAACAATCAAACCCTTATAACATTTTGATATAGTTAGTTCATCATAATAATATTTTCTATCAGCAATTTAATATCAAATCACGTGTTTTTAAATAGACCAAAAAAAGAAATGCCCGCTGAGTTTCTTGCAGGAGTCTTCTCAGGCCGGGACCGCGTTTAGAACCGGTGGTCTATTTGCTAACTAACTTATAGTATTTTGAGGTAATTTTGAGGTCTTTTAATGGGTTTTAAACGATTTTTGAATTGGAATCAGCTTTGGGAACTTTTAAAGTGAATGAAAATAAAGCCTTAAATTATATCACTCTGTGGATTTTAAAATACGTATTTATCTAATAATGAGTGCTCATGTCATTGACCAATATTGAATTTAATTTTTATAATGGTTATTTAATTTTAAGATATTGCGTAATTGAGATGATTGCGGTGTTTCAGTATGTAACTAGTCCAATTAACGACTAATTAACTAATATCTGTATGATGCAAAAAAATCATATATTGGCAGAGACTTAAAGCACATTAATATTATTGTTTTTAAGATATTTCTGGTCCCGTATGTAATATTTCACATTAGTTTTGTAACAACAGTCGACCTTTCCTTTCGTGTTTACCCGTGGTCCCAATGTTTCGACCCATTACAGGGTCCATGGGTAATTTTAATTATTTGTGGTTCCATGGCATTAGGGATTGTTTCAGGTATTCTGACCATTCCATTTATCTAGTATTTAGTTTGTACTGAACCCTTTGTGACCGAGCACGATTCGTAAATAGAAATTGTACAAAAATTAACTACAATTCACAAAATTAACTTCTTCTTCTGTCGAGTCGACGGCATTTCCTTGAATTGCCATTGTGATGTACTAATTTGTTTCACGGCAGCGCCGCTATTCACGGAGAGAGTCTGAACATAGATTTCACCCTTCGGGAAGGCTTCCTACGTCCCCTCCACAGTATGAACTGAACAATATGAAATGAACTGAACACAATATGAAATGAAAAATATGAGTTAATAATTTTTAAGTAATACTTGGTGCAGTCATGGGGACCGTTCAAGTATTACGCAAGTTCTTCAGGGAGGGGGGAGGGGGGAGAGGGGCTTATTTTTGATGACATGGGGTGTGAGAGGTTCCTTCAGCAGTTTGCTTGAAAACGAGATCCGACTTGAACTGAGTAGGAAAAAATCGCGCGCTATTAACTTGTGTCAATTTCTTCTCTCTATCTTCTGTACGACGAAATCAAGACAAAACGTTGAGCGTGGACGTAACAACTTGTGGCCCATGGGCACACAAACTAGAGTTGTGCTGACACGGCTACCAGTCGATCGATGGTCTCATTTAAATTCAGCGATCGACCGAACGTGTCATTCACCAAAATATGCATCATACTCATACACCTTTGTATGAAGTTCAATGATACAATTAATTTTGATAAAAAACAGCCATGTTGAACTATTTTGTTGTTTACATTGTTATTATTATCGCAAATAGATTGAATATGTAGGCTCATAACAGATTGCAGAGGTTAACGACATTTGTTGCACTGTTATAATCTTTCCTTGTCACTCGATCGAGATACATTTAAATCATAACATGAGTCACAGACTTATAGTCGTTAATACTGTTGAACTTGCTAATAGCGAATACTACTTGTTTTGTATAAGAATGATTGACTTTTATATTGTAGTTTGAAAGAATTAAATGTACTTGAAGATGGTGCTAAAGGAAGTCATAATCATCAATATCTACACTTTAGTTTTGGGTACATCAAAGGCTGGGATGAACTCTGGCTTAGATTTACGTGCATTGAATCATTTTTCACCTGTGAAAATGTCCATATAGGAAGCTTTAGGAATTAAGGAATTGAAAAAACACTAAGAAATTGTAGCCCCCAGTTTGATAGTGTCATAATATGTTTTTTCATGCTTCAGTGAAAAGATGCGGCATTGTGAATGAAATGCAGAAGTAATGAAGGAATTTAAAGTCTCTTGATTCTTAGCGAAACCCGGATTTTAATGCGATTATAAGTACAGTAATCAAAACCCGGATTTTAACGCGATTATAAATACAATAATCAAAACCCGGATTTTAACGCGATTATAAATACAATAATACCTATTTTGTTTTATTCGACGTTTCGGTCAGGTTGCACTAACCGTGGTCACAAGCTAAATATGGTATTGGTAACGAATTTAAAGTCTTTTGATTATTTGGCAAGCGAAACCCGGGAATTAACGTGATTATGTGGTAAATACAATAATTTACCTTTTTGGTTTACTTGACGTTTCGGCCAGGTTGCACTAACCGTGGTCACAAGCTAACTCCGAATACCGAAGCTAACTCCGATACGGGTCGGAAACTGCCGACCCGTATCGGTTTGCAATACACACTTTCAAACTTTTGATTGTTATCATCTACCTGCCATTGACCAAAATATTTCGGGTCTTACTGCTGGTCTTGATAAAAAGGTGGATTAACGATTTATACTTTTGTGCTTAGCTTTCTCAAATCATTGCATAAACAATTAATAAATAAAATATATTATAAAGTAAGTATTCGGAGCCAAGCGGCCGTTTTAAAAAATGGTATACTTTGTATATTGCAAATATTAATCACAAGATTCAATATTAATGAAAATTGATATGGTACAGTTAAAATAAATGGTGACTATATCTAATCAATAACAAAGATGATTTTGTTTTCATTCAATACTAAAATGACACTCGAGTCTCGAAAAAGGAGAAGAACAGTGAACGAGAAAAAGAACAGGGAAGGAGAAAAAAAGTAATTTGAAAAAGTCAAAATAGTCAATGGAGTATTGGTCAACGGCTCCCATAGTACTTAACTCTTTTCAAAATTCTTTTTTAATCTTTAAATTGTAGCAAAATAAACATAAATAGTATAGTAGTATTTATATAGGTGTAATTAGAAAAAATACATATAAAATAATGTTGCTGTATAATTTAGAAAAGGTACCAAATACGAAACTGAAATATATAAGAAAATTGAAATATAACAGACTCTAAATTTTGTTACAGGTAAAACAGAACGAACGATAGTAGAATTGAATTAAGTATTTAGAGTATTAAACCTGAGCCAGGTGAAACAACGTCACACGGTGGAAAATCCAATATTGATTAAAAAGCTTTTTAATCACTATGCGAAACCCTAATTTTCAATTATCTATATATCATTGCTGTAGCACGCTATAAGATGGTGTTCTCGATATATCAGTGTTCAGTATGTTACATAAATAATAAAATAACTCGGCAAACTATCATTTGGTGTAAAACCGCGTGTCTCAACGCACCACTGTGAAATAAAAAGAAAAATAACAATTTTCTGATTGATTTGTTTTTCACATTTCAATTTATAATTCTTTGTTTACGGATCTATTGTGTTATTATAAGTGTTTTCATTTTTGGAATAATGGCTGTTTTATTTTCAACGGTAAGTTATTTATTTACATATTTTTTATTTGTTTTTGTTTATTACCTTGATTCTTGATGCCCAAATTTCAAACCTTTGAAATTTCATTTTATTAAATAATATGTTTATGAATATAAAGAAATGCCTGCTGAATTTATAATTAGAGTTTATAGAGGGGTTTACAGTAATATTTATAGGCGTTTCATATTAAATTCTAATTATATGGTGTACCGGCTGTTGATCGCGATTTCTGATCCCGTTTCCACTGCTCTATTAAAACCTTCTGAAAAGTTCAAGGAATATATAAAAAATAAAATACTCGAATTGGTCCAGCCGTCATCAAGTTTTGCGCTTAGCAACAGATTTCGCGATTCATTTTCATTTATATAGATACAAAATAAACAATATTTGACTTCAACTTTAAACAATTCGATGTTCATTTGACATAATTAATAAATAGAATTTTAAATAATAACTTTCAAAAGAAGTAAAATTTTAAATAAAACATTTACACAAATATAAACATTTTTCTACATTTATGAATTTACATTCAAATAACAACTTAATCCATGTAACCCGTGTTTATGCAAATAAATGAATCTTGAATCTGGAACCTTGAATAGAAAATCTTCTTGAATTAAATCCGTCTTGCTTCTTTTCTTTATAAATCTTTTATTGTTTCCAAACAAATATGGATTTTATCATTAACTAATAAATCTATCATAATTAGTCCTTAAAGTCTTCATTGTCTTCTTTCGATTCTTGGTTCTCTTTGATTTACCACTTTGTTATTAAATTCTTGATTGTTTGAGTTCCTTCAGACTTAGTTTCAATTATCTTGGACGTTTTAGAAATAGATAGATAACACGTAATTTGCACACCATTTTTACAATGTATGTAGTGATATTATAAGACAATTGAATCTTTGTGTGCCGATAATCTTTTATATCAAATTTTAATAGTTATATTGTTTTAAGCGGTATGACATCTTAGTTTTATACGTGTAGTAACACAATATTATGCTCATAACCGATATTCTGTTCTTCAAATTAAGAGTATACAGTTTTATCATTATTTCTAGTGTTGTGTTCTAATCTGGTCTCTTTATATTATTTGATATCTTTTTGTTCTTTTTCATCTTCAATGATTTTTGCGTCCGATTCATTCTGATTCATATTATTATATTTATCTCTTAACTTGTCTATGTCTATACACGCATGATTTGTTACTATGCTGTTCAACTATCTTGAATAAAAACGTGCTTTGTTTTCTTTAAAGTAATTATGAAGTAGAAACAAGTTATTACACCCAAGAGCATATCTATTACAAGGCAATGAACGGTACTGCTAGAGTATTTTTTTAATGTTATCATATTCTTACAAATTATGTTTTGCAACCTCCAAATACTTCAAGGGAAAACGTGATGTATGAATATCTGGTTTTATTCCATTTACTTTGGATTACATATTAGATTGTCGTCATGAAACAAATGGCTTGTCGCTTCTCCTTGCTAGACCATAAAAACTGACAATTTTATTCTATGCCAATATTCTTGTCATCTTGCTATAATGCCAGATCCTTAAAAAGGTTTATGTCCATCATAAAAATAATGACAGTTTTTTACCTTCAGCTTAATATTAAAAGATGTCATATTGCCTTGACATCACCTGCTCTACCTATGTCTAACAGTAATCCTCTGCTGGAAATAGACCTCTCCTAATGTTGGGATGCTTTGACTTACGGCTACCATGCTGGCCAGATGTTTTAGTACCGGTTTTCATTTCGAGTTCACCTTCTCTTGCAATGATATTGTATCTTACGACACCCTTCGACTGATGTGGGGTGGTAACTAATATTCTTTCTCTGTTATCACACGGATACCATTTAACATATTCAATAAAAAAATAAACATTGGTCATTATTTACATCCAATAAACTTTCAATCTTTAGATTTCACTTACCATCTGGATGACTGACATCGAAAATCTTCGAATTATATTCCCAAGCGCAATACTGTTCAGCATAAACTTCGAAATCAGTGATCTGAATCATTCTTACATCACTTAGTTTCAGTAGTTTTTATGTCATGAAAACCGGTAATACCAAGTTTGATAAGATTATCTGGTATCGTCTAGTCCAGCTAAGATTACTATGCGATAGAGAGATTATGTTAAGTTGATACTCGTGTACATCTATATACATTTCGCTATATCCGGGGCAAGATTGGGACGCCGTGGTCTGGTTTCCATACTCGAATGCGGTCGTTTCAAAACCGGAGACGGCCCTAAGTCTTGAGATAAGTTTCTGCCTATCTCATCTCCGGTAAATCAAGACCCAAAGACAACGTGACTATCCGACATAACCACTTCCACTAACTCTAGTGGGGAAGGGGAGGAAAGGTGTATCCGGGTGGATGTGCGCACTGCAAAAGGTACCATTCCTCTATAAAAAGTAAAACTAGTATCTGGAGGCCTATCATAAAATATATAATCTTCATTCTCTGAGTCTATTCTCAAATCAGTTGAGGTTGACTTTCTAGCCTAACTAAGAGGCGGCTGAATGACGATATTTTCCGTAAAGCGACTACCATTGGCGGGATGGCGATATCGAATCCTATCAAAAAATATAGTGGTTGCATTTTCCACAATTACCTGTAGTGAAGATCTAAAGTGAAAACAGATCTGAAGATAAACTCTAGTTACATAAATAAGATGTTTGTGGATTAATCAATAACAATTAATCTCCTAATAACACAACATACTCCAAACATTTAAGTATTGTGTCAAGTTTTCGAATGAAATGACAATATACTTTGATTTGAACTTAGCAGAACGACAACAATAAAAAAAAATATAAATAAATAAATATTGTAGGGCAATATACACTACGTTACCTGGATCAATTGTAACCACACAGATAAACAGATAAAAAGCTTGTTGTTAGCCAATTTATTAGTTATAATGATGTAAGCATATAAAGGAACAGAGAGACAACTACAATGATATTACATTTTTACGGCGCGAAATCCCTACGGATACCAATCTCACCGGAGTTAGTGAGAGAGGTTATGTCGGACTCAAACCGACTAAAACGCACACCGTCTTTGGGTCTTTAGTTGACGGAGGTAAGATAGTACATATACCTCGCTCCCCGACAGACCCGAGGCCCTCTCTTTCGAGATGACGATGTAGGGACCACTGTCTCCGTCTAGACCCCGGTTATGGGGACAATGGAACTACTGAGATCTCACACACCTATGGGAATATAATAAACTTTACTGCAACTCCATAGCGATAGATGTGTGTGTTTTGACAGTGGACATATTATAATACGTAGATGAGAATTTTGAAATGAGATATCTACTAGAGAAAACAATTCCATACCAACTGATATTAACTTTGTATACTTAAGTCTAATTAAAAATGAAGCTTCTTGATAAACTCAGGTCAACGGAGATATATTATTAAATTTCTAGCTGTTGCCCGCGGTTGTGTCCATATGGAATAGGGTTATTGCGAGAAAAAATAGCTATATGTATGTGTTTTTTAAAATTTTGTCATTTTCTTCATACATTCGCTTTATTATTATGATTAATGATTTTAAATACCTAATAAACTTTCACATTCAGTATGTTTATTAATTTATAACCTTAAATTTTGTACGCCCGTGTGGTCAAATATGCTGATACCAAAACACACATGACACATTGTAACACATGCTTATACAAATTAAGAATTTGAATCTGAATCGGGCCTTCTTCAAGCTGTAATCTATATTATGTGTACTGATGAACTCTCATACAATCTTGGTTCTACTCCTACATGTACAGGGTTGAAAATTAGCCAATATTTAGACCATCTTAGGACATTTTATTGCGTGAGTTTATGTTATGTTATGTATACAGACTGACTAACACGACGAAGGCGCTTCAGTCTCACGGTCTTATATTACTATTCGATTCTAATCAACAGATTACTTATCAAAATACTATATCATGAGCGTAAAACATGATAATCGTGTAAAAATTGCTATCACGATATCAAGTTCGAATGAGCTCTTTGATCTTACATACTCACACCATAAAAAGATTATGTGATTTGTCTTTAATAGAGGAGGCAATGCAAACCCAAACGCAGTGGAAATCAATGGGGTGGGGATATACTACAACCAGGTACCGAATATATACTGAACACTGGAAATAACTAAACATTCATCATTTTGACGGCTTGTTTGCTATCTTAACTGCAAAGCAAGAAAAAGAAGAAGAAATTTATAATCCGTTGTTATCTTTTTGTAAATTTAGTCCTAATTTTGTTATCATATAGTGTGATTTCAAGTCAAAAATTCTTATTCTAGAAATAAAAACCCTTTTAAAGACAATCTCTAAGCTTAATCCGCGTCAGTTGCATTAGGTAATAACATTTCTGTTTCATTATTTTATTGTGAGTCGTTTCGTTCACAGTTATGTATATGATAACTGCGTCGTCATAACACTTTACATGACTCGAGTACACGTTTATTTTAGTAATCACTGAGCTTATTGCCATTACGACAAGTATTAGGGGCTGAATGTCCACATTTGGGACAATTGTTTACTGATTTCTCCACTAATTTGTACGCTTGTGAAATATCTGCTTCATAAGAACTGAAATGTTGTTAAACGATTTAAGATGGAGTGCATTACATTATATATTATCAAAGCATGTCTACTCATATGCGGATCTGTCAAGGTCATTAGGTTCCAAGCCAACCTTATCAAAACTGTTGTTTGACGAACGAGGCTCTGGTGCAGTAAGAGCAGGAATTTGTGTTCGAATGAAGAGAAATCATATTCTTGTTAGCTTTGAGTCCTAGTTGTATCTAAATCTTGCAATTCGAAATCTTTTTCACTTTTCACTTCGATTTGTCTTAAGCATGAGACACATTCTACTAAGCTTTCTTATGTTTAGCTCTCTTCGAATAGCTGGCTATTTATTTTTTCTGATTCCACTAAATTTTTCTTTTGTTACATACCTTTCATCAAGTATTCATATTATATTATTCTTGTTTCTACATATTATTTCTTCTGTTTATTATTCTTAATTCTAAAACCAGGACATGTGATTAGTTAAATTTTAATTAGCTACTTTGACCCTGACTCCATTTCAGTTCATTTAAATGATACAGCAGTATAAATATTTACGTTCCTCTTCCTGAACTCGTTATCAGGAAATCGTTATCTGTAACGTTAATACCTAGTGTTGCTGTACAAGCAATATTCAGATATGAAGATAGAAGAAGTGTTATATAGTAATTAACAAAGATAAAGTATTGAAGGTGTTGGATTTGTAATTGGGAGAATCTGACCAGATATTTTTGGTACCGATTTGATCGAGGAATGAATTGTCATGATCTATGGAAGAGTTTGTTAATCGAATATAGTCAATTAGCATGTAATCACTGTCCCAATCTTCCTTCTGCAGTCAATCCCTTCCAGTCACCTTTTTCAGGTCTATTGTTCATCTGGTTAAAGATCTGACACCCTACGTTTAGTTTTTGGTGGTCTCCACTCTAAGACTCGTTTGCTGTAATAGCCATCGGTACTTCGACAGATGTGGCCTGTCCTCTACCATTTCAGCTTGCTTATTCTGCAAGCTATTTAAGTTACTTAAGTTCTTAATTGGCAGTTTACATTGCCATATTGATGCAGGCAATGCATTCTACATCCGATTAGTCCGTAATGTTGAATTGTTTTTTTAGACCAGTTGTGAGATTAGTCTAATGATGTTTGATTACGTCAATGTGACAACTGTTATTATCATATTTATTACGTCCTGACATAAGACCTTAAATATTACAAAATCATTATTTTCTTGACCTGGATTCAAACCTGGTACTTACAAGTGATATGAACCCCTAAGTACATTGTTTGACGTAGTAGAAACCTAGTAACCTATATTGTTTTATAAACAAACTGTGATATTTTATTCAATCGTAGGAGATAAGATACAAGTGAATTATTGTTTAAGATAATTTATATTGTTACTACAATAAAGGAGTGTAAAAGGTTATCGCTGATTTGATAGAAATCTGGTGTGATGTGGTCGTAGGCCAGGGCGCAAGAGCAAATAACAGAACTCACTTTTTAATCAATTTCCCATGCATGATTGAAATAATCTACGAAACTATGAGTCATAGCAAAAACTACTCCAAGGAGTCTCGGGCTCGATTATAATAAAAAACAATTCGGCATCATTAATATTTTGAATAGGCCATAAATCGAACCCGTTGGCTTATTCTTAATTTCTGCCAGATCCGTTTACCGTAATTTAGTATTAAACATTCATCATATATATAAGAGGGACAGGGGACAGGGGGAATGCTCTGACCACTGAGCTACGGAGCCACATCTTGATTATCGTATTTCTCGTATAAAATCGTCTATGTATGTGGGTGCGTGTGAGAGTGTGTGTTAGGGCTTTACTAGAAGATCAATTCGGATTGTGTCGAAATCATGTGTAGTGCTTTACCAGTTAAAGGTTCCCTAACATCATGATACTCGGATACATCGGTGGACTGGGTCTTTTTTATATTTTTTTCTTATAAGATAGCTCATAAGCCGCTATGAGAATAAGAATATACCTCATCTACCCTTATCCCAGAATAAGCGCCGCGTTTCTTTTCAACCGAGTTTATCCTTGATTACTTTACAATCAAACAGTCTATCGTAGTCCACTTGGACATATGCGTCCACCAATATTCGTCATCCTCTCGATCCTCTATCTTTGGCATCTTTACTTTAGCTTTTTTATTCCATACGCGAAATCCTCTCCGAAGCCGGTGAGAAAGGTTATGTCGCTAAAACGCACGCCATTTATGAGTCTTTAATTGTCGGAGGTGAGATTATGCAAGACAATATCTCTCACACCCCGGCAGGAACGGGGAAATCTCTTGGAGATGACCTCTTTCCTCTAAAGTAGGAACCATGATGTCCTCATCTAGCCTGTTCTCATCAAGTCCTTGGATATGGGAAGGCGCTCTTTGCACCGCCGCCATCATCTTTACCTTACCTGTGCAAAATGTTCATGTTATTTGTTTCCTTGTTCGCAGAAGAGCATCGTTGCCTGGCTGTTGCTGGTGGTTTTATTGGCAGTATTCGTTCAGAAATCAAGCGCCAGACCGCCATGGCTTTCGGCTGGTAGTGGAGTCTTTACAGAATCCGCTGAATGTCATACAGACGTAAGTAAATTATTCTAATCTAGATATTCATATACTCGACGGGATATTTACCATGTTTGTTGGTTTTTTGAAGTAACCGATATTTCGGCGTTGTTGCAAGCGTCATAATCACAGTGTACTGAAGACTATGGAATTAGTTCTTATTGTAGCTAATCGTATCGGTCTACCCTCTTTCTCGTACGTTTATGACACGCGTCGCCACTGCTACTGTCCGCGTCCTCACGCTGTACTCGATCGCGATATACAACACTCACTGTATCGATTTGCATGGTTTTTGAATGCCTTTGTTTGGGTTTCGTGAACTATTAGTTCAGAAAGATATTAAAACTTATAATATCTGAACAGATTTGAGTGTCATCAGAATCATAAGGGTTGAGAACCGTTATATTTGTTTAATTCTTTGGATCTCTTCTGTCGAATTGACGGTATTTTTGAGTAGCCATCGTTGTGTTTACCTAATTTGTTTCATGGCGGCGCCGTTACTCACTGAGAGGTCTCGAGCCTAGGTGTCGCTCTTCGGGTAGGCTACTTCGTCTATCAATTTATCAATTTTTGTAACATTTTCTCAATATTAAGTAGCCATTATTGCAGTCTTATCATTTAATTTAAATGTGTCACTTTAGGAATCATTATCATTTTAGCACAAACGGATAGATAAGATGAATTTCAACCTACTTCATGAGCACGTTTTTAGATAAATAGAAGAGATTACGCGTTACATGGCGCGATTTTTTGAAGAGATACAGTTAGTTGCTTATCGTTGAACTTTGTACACACGTGCAACTTTAAGTGGCGACATAATATATTCTACTTTTGGTCTTCATTTTAATTTTTTGGGTTGTGCAAAGCTGTTGAATGATGATGATGATGTTAATAGGCAGGATGAAGTTATAAATACCTTGAATTTCTGTAACATAACATAACATAAACTAACGCCTATATCCCCGAAAGAGTAGGCAGAAGTGCTAGTACCCACATTTCGCCAGTTTATGTTTAGGTTCCTATGTAATAGGTGGCGAGCCTATTGCCATTAGCCGGGCACTTATAAACCTGCGATAAATACACAAATAACTTCGAAAAGTCATTGGTGTGTGCCAATGACTTTTCAAAGTGTGGTGGTGTGATGAAACCTGGGATCGAACCCGAGACCTCGTCTCAGCAGTCCATTACCCATACCACTAGGTTACCGCGGTAGAGTGAATTTCTATTTGTTTTATAAATTTGCTTACAACGTTATAACATTGTAATAAGAAGGAAAGATAAAGAAAGAAGATATAGTTCACACATAATTAGCACACATTATAACTAGTCTCTTCAAACGATACCTCATTTTGTCCAATTCTAATTAGCAGTTAGGAGCTATGTGGGAACAGATGAACCTACATACATACATACATAGCCCGTCAAAATCATAACCCCTCTTTGACTTCGCCGTAGTCGTAGCCATAAATTGGTAATAGCAGTTTATATTCATAATCAAACCACTTGCTTAAATCTGGACTATTTCTGACCTATAGGTACATTCATCATTTACTTGCCCTTGTCACAATTAATTGAGGTCGGCCTAACACTTCATTCTCCTCCACATATTCCTGTCCCATGTTACTTCCTCAGTTACTCCTTTCTTCGTTCGTTCTCATAGCTTCTCCCACACAATCCTACCATAATTTCTTGGGCTGACCTCTTGAAGCTTTCCTCATTTATCAATCGATAATAACGCAATTCAGTCGCCCGTTTCTATCGTTAAAAAAGTCACCGTGTAATGGTACCCTATCTGATGTGTTATCATAAAAAATATTACGTAATTTTCCACCACTCCCCCGGACTTGACCTTTTGAAATGGGCAATCAAATTTATCTTTCACCGCATGTTTGAATGTATAATATTATTAAATTGATATTAGTGTCTAAACAACTGTTCAAAATATAATATATAAAATACTTTTGTTATCAGCCAGAGAGTAGTTCATATACAGTTTTTAATTGCCAGGGGAACTAGAATCCCTTAGTTTACCCCTGAAACCCTTTTTTCTAGTATATAGCTGGTAGTTGACCTTGCGTCGGGTGCTTTGTGCTCAGTACAGTACGGTGTAGCGCGAGGTATCTTTTAAAGCGGACTCGAACCGCCTTCAAACCGAACGCTGTCTAGAATATTTAGGTGGGTCCCAGAAGGCATTTCTCTTGCACTCTCGTTGACTAGCTATCTTTGGTTTCGAAATGAGTCCCTTGGAGAATATTCTCCTGAAATTCTATTAGTCACCAACAGCTTATATTTCGTCATCCTCGCAGCATTTTATACCAGTTGCATCCTAAGTTTGCATTGTAGTGTCTCGGGATCGCTTTATATACCACGTAATTAATTTCCTTGCCATTTACCAACTCGTGTCCTAATTTTTAGCTGCAACAATTTCGGTTAGGAATTTATTTTCGGAATACCCGTTTTTTTCCAAAGTGCCCGATTGGCGGCAATAGGCCCGCCCCCTATTACGTGGGACCGAAAATCATAGTTGGCGAAATGTAGGTGTTTAATACACCTCTGCCTACCCTTTCGTGGTTTATGGGCGAGGGAATATGTATGTATGTATGTATGTATGTATGTTTTAAAGGACAAGTTGGATTTGGCGTCATAGATATTGGTAGAGCTTTGAACTTCCATAAGTTCTTAATTTTCTTCTTCCTAAGATCTCTCGTGCATTGAAAAATAAGTTACTATAATTATTTTTTTCTTTCCAGGATGAACTGCTAGATCTATGTCAGAGGTGTGCCAAACTCACTAAATCCAAGCTTGCATACCCCGCCTGCTGTTCCACCGATCTCCAAGCAAGAAAATGGTGTTCAGACTACGTGTATTTTGGTAGAGGGCAATATGACTTCTATTGATTTTACTATATTTTATAGAGTTAATTGTAAATATTGTATGATAAGATAACATTTACTTTAAATTATTGCTAGGCACCTGCACTACAAAATTCAACAAGAAACAGATTTATGAATCTTTCGGAAAGATACACGCAGGAAAATTGATTTTATAAAATTAGAGGGTGAAATAATTTGAAAATATATTTTAAATTATTGTTCTATGAGAAATCAGGTGAAATTTAATTGGTAAATTGAATAGTCGATTAAAAAGGAGAATTCAAAAATAGGTTAGAGATTTTATCAAACAGAAAGTTGATGCAAATTTGATAAATTTAATTTTTAAAAATATTTCCATCTAACCCTGTCTTCATCTTCTATCCATGATTGGGAATTTTATATTTTTAATAATCAATGTCATTAATATATACCTGGTTTTCAAATGTGGGTGCTAGCACCTCGGCCTACCCTTTCGGGGATATAGGCGTGAGTTTATGTTTATATTTATATTTTTAAAATGTATATGTATTGTGTGATATATGATATTTGGATATACATTAAAAATGTAGTTTCATTGTAAACAAAAATGTACATAATTATAGAATTTAAATTAGAGTATAATAGTTTTAAAAATATTGTTTGACTGTTAATATTTAAAAAAATGTTTATTTATTTATAGTACAGATAATGTAAGGAGAACTTCAATACAAACATCAACTTAATGATGACATCTAAAGATGGTATTCGAAGACGGAAAATCAAATTGCTGCTTAAAATATTAGTATATCGTACTTTAATGAAAATTTTCGATTATATCACATTGCATTTGACTGTATAAGATCGTTTTCTAAAATTTAATTAGTTACATTCAACTAGTAACGTCTTAACTAATCTAGAGAAAGTGTATGATCACAAACAACATTTCACGTAATTATTATATTCTTTTGTAAACAGTTGTTAAGATTATCTGATAACACTAATCATTAACCTATGCCCGTCTTTGCCTCAATAGATTCAATAACAGTTTCATGACAGCTTATACTATTAGTAAAACAAGTTGGGATTGTTTTTATTGTTTTATGTTTTATTTGTATTATATTATGGTGTCTTTGAATTATATATTTAGTGTGAAATGATTTGAGAAAGTTGAAACTCTCAAATAATTTCAACTCGTTAAAAGAAGTGCGTGAATTTGCGTGAAACTCAATTATTTTTTGTTTCGATCAAAAGGCTGTGATAGTTTTATAACTAAATATAGTTCGTGATTAAGACGTACATATTGTAAATAATAACAATATTGTGTATGTAATAAGTATTTAAAATATAGCATTTAAATGCATAAAATTGTTTTCTTTTATTCATTTTCACATATTCACCTAAAGCATGATCTCAACAATTTAAAGAAAAAGATAAATGAAACAACTATTAAAAATCCATAAATTAATTTAATAACACTAGTCGACAATATTATAACAAGTTTGTATGTACAAAACCTCATCTAGTACCTTTATTATTATTATTATTTTGTTTCTATATTTCGTAACAATAGCGCGGAATAACACTATTATTCAATTTAAAACTATAAATCTTTCAAAAATTTACATTTACAAAAGTAAAAAGAAAACAAAATATTTTGTTCTCGATTGCAACTACATTCAGATAAAAACAATTTATAATCAAATTAAGTCAATATGAACATTTTATTTATCTTATCACTAGTTTATCTATTCCTACGAATATATCTAAAACACCCAATGACAAAATATATTGAAGTTAATTCCGCGCTAATTACAATGTTCAGTAGCACAAATCTAGTGCTAAATGCTAATTTATTAAGTGTTTACATAGTAAATAAGAAAATAACATTGGCGAGGTAAAAAACAGAACCGAGAAAGAAATTTTTTTTAAAGTAATTGAGACCACCTCGCTAATGTTTGTTTTCTTTTTTTTTCTCTCCCTGTTTATATTTACATTAGTACGATAACTTAGGGTTATTGCCCACCAGTAACACACGATATATCAAGAAATTTTTATAGGACGAAAATAAAAATATTCTTACACAGCACAATCTAAACCCAAGTTTAAGTGTGACATATTAAATAAACACCCTCATGCACACAGAGCGTAACTATCATGAAATTTTCAATAGAAAAATTGACATACAAAATGAGTGTGAATTGAGCCCCAAACCTAGCAGACGAATGCACTACCATCACACTACAAAAGCCCTCATAGAAACTGAACTTGGTAGAATGAAAATATTTTTAAACTTCCACGATTATCAATATCACAGCTTCGAATTTTCAATGAATATTATTTAACATGAATGAATAAAATTTTTATCCAATAAGTTATCTTTTTGTTCGTCACATAAAAATTCCTAACCGAGTCACCGGTGGGTGCAAGCCCTTATTAAGTATGAAAGATTTTAGTCTCACAAAGTTTTTTATTAACGGAAGAATGGTTAAAATATAATAATGAAAGTGTCATGGCACTACTAAATATTCTCAAATATTATTCAGATTAAGGCAGGGAGAATTGACTCTGTATATAAATGATCGCAAAAATATTAGGAAGTTTACCACATATACCTAACTAAACAAAAAAAATCAATTAATCTTGATTTTTTTTGTAAAACAATAGATATTTTTTTTACATTTTAAATGTAATTTTTTAACGTTTGCTTTAAATTGAAATTAAAGAAAAACTTGGGTAGTATATTATTATTCTTTCACACATTCTGACAACATTTAAAATTTAATTGTATAAATTTTAATCAAGTATACAAGAGTAAATTCTCCATGCATTTTCACCATCATAAATTTTACTTGCCATAAAGTTAATATTTTCAGGCTATTATCACAATTACATACATCAACAAAGTTATACAAGCGATGTTAAATACTGCCTTCTGGCTAGCGTCCACAAACTACAAAAAATCTCTTAAATATAGCTAATAAAAAAACTAAATTCGTTGTGACAAATCGTAAAAAAAATATAAAATTATAAAGTAAAAAAAAATAAAATAAATGCCGATTGTGCTATGAGCCATTTATTTAAACATCATACTGTGAACACATCTATTTCTGTGCAAATTTGCACATTTGCACATCTCTCGTGCAAAATTCATACTAAGTAATCTATCTTTGGGTAGTTAGATTCTTCATCTAATATTTTTTACACAATAACCGTAATTTATACTAAAATTTACATAAATATGGATTCGGCTAAAAATCAATTACTTTTGTAAACATTTCCCGCTTGGACGGATAATAACATCTCTACGTGTTGGTGACCTACCTTTACTAGCTTTAGTTGCTGTACAGATTCAAATAAATTTAGTAATATTATATTCACTCAAAGCATGGGAACAATAAATAATATATACCTTCTCACAATAAGGGATATAAATTTGCAAAAGTCCAAACTATTTGCAATTGGTATTCGTATCATTTTTTAAATTGTTGCAGAACATCAAAGAAAAGACGGACAAAGAATAAGTTATTCAAATGTAACCTAAAGTAAAATGTCAATAAATTTCACAAACGTAAATTTTAAGTTTTTGAAGAAAATTAAATTAATAAAAATTATAAAGGTAATTATGTTTGGGGATATGAATGAAAGTGACATATTTGAATTCCTTGAAAAGTTTGAAATCCAACGGACTAGTGACTGCTGTTCTTGTTTGGATTACTTTCGAAATGTTACGAGCTGAATAAGGCGTGGTAAGGTCTGTTAACATTGATTTCGAACAGATTTATAATATATTAGAATTGGCATCATCCATCAATTTGAAAATGACAGAATCACTTTCGGTCCTAACTCAAAAGTTTTATGGTTACACTATGTTCGACAATTCTAAACACAATATCTTTTCGTATAAATAAATCTTATGAAAGTATTGTATACAATAGTATATGTTATGTAAATAGTACAGGATAGTATAATACATGTTCATAACATAAATCATTGTTCATATTTTAAATGTAAATTTATTTACGTCAAATATGCATCATGTCAATATAGGTACACAATATAATAAATTAGTCAAATAACCCGCCCCTGACCATTCCTGGCACAAAAATACCCCTCACATTCTCCGCATTTCCAGACTAAATTGCGACAGCCAGTCTCTGCACCAGGAATGGCTCAATTTCTAAATAGAAATACATAAATGTAGATATTTTAGCATTAAATTGATACTAATGTGACAGCTAGATTTTTCGTAGATACATGTACATAAGAAATCTATTTTTATTTACAATATACAACGACAACTCTAAAATGTACAAATAGAGGATAGTGTCACTAGATTTTTGTTAAATACCATTTTGTATTAAGTTTGGTTGCGTAAAAGGTAAAAAATATTATTTAAATAATATCTAACATGTGTAAGATTTCAAATAAGATGAAAAACACAAAGAAATCGCGAACGGTGTGTTTAAAATTAAACTTAAAATTAAAAATACAATAAAAATTGATCGTGACTGTATTTCAAAATTCAGCTTTTGTGAATCATTTTGTAAAAATAAAAATGGTTCACAAGATTATAAATTTTAACACAATTACAAAAATACTGACAGCACCGAATGCACCGATGAAACACTTATTTGACACAATATACACAATTTTATTTCAAATACATATTTTGTACAAGGAGACACATTTATTTTTGGTAGGTACACATTAATTTCACAAAAAAATGTTTGTTTTTTTCCTGTACAAAAAGTAACAAATAAGATTTTTTTCTGACAACCAATTCGTGATCACAGCATATCTTCATTTTGTTTCTCGTATATTTCCTGTAATTTCTGTTGTTCCTTAACTTTTTTCATTTGAGCGTAGATCGATGCTTGCTTGTAGTTTATTGGCCCATAGTCTTTAAGATCCGCATCTGCGTAAATGAATTGATCTTCGGGTCGGAACGGCTGGTGAAAGAAAGAAACATTGAGAAAATGTTGAAAATAATTACTTTTAATTTCAGTAGAAATATTAATTACAATGGTAATATGTGTTAGCCGTGAGCTTTATTAACAAATTATCTGTACATATACAGTAAATGTACATATTTTACAAAAATAATGAAAAGTGCATTCAAACAATATTTAATATTCACTTTAAATGAGTTAAAAGCCATTGGTTATTTTGAAAATGAAACAAATGAAAATTAAAAGTAAATAATCAGAAATTGTTTTATATTAGAGAAGTTATATTTAGAAAACCGTTAATTAACTACTAAAGCGAAATTACATATGAATTTTGAAAAATTACCTTTTGTTTTAAAAAATGTACGTGTCACTCTTGGTAAAGCGCTCCTAGAAGAAATAATAAAAAACGTCACAACATTGCGATCTCATGCTCATCGGTAACTTATAAATTGTTTATTTAAAATTGCACAAGTGTTCAGCAATTGACTTTGCTATGTTATGTTACATGTATGTTATGCTGAACACAAGCATAATATTATTATGTCTGGCTAATTTAATATTGTGTCTTTAAAATGCATGCTGTAAAGCTGACGGTACGTGACTTAGGCACATATTACCATTTTAATTAAAATTGTTAAATATTGATTTTTAATTTCTTCATATTTTTTTTAAGTTTACTTCTCGTCTATAATATAATGACAATTTTCAACAAAATATTCACTTTCCAAGTAAAGGTTACAATTGCGATATTCTTGTCAATTTACATAAATATAAAATTGTGCAATTAAATTACTTTTATTGCGGATTTTTCGTTAAATCTTGTTGCCCCAATAGTTGTATATTCGGTGGTTTGTTATTGCTATTTTTAAACTTCCTTAACCTTTCACTTCTCTATAATCTTTAAAAGTACTTTAATTGCATTCATAGTGGCAAAAAATTATCACTTACCTCTCAAACATCAATCTCATTAAATTTTAGAGTAGCGTAGTCACTTCTTGGCTGTCCATGACTATTTTTTCTCTGATTACTAGACATACTCTTAAAGCTACTGTTAGTATCTTTGTTAGCACTATCTGTACCTACTGTATATGTATCATACAAATGTCTATTTGAATTGACAGTGTTTTTAAATTTCATATTATGATTACCTAAAGCTAAATCAGCATAAACTAACTTTTTTTGTTTTGGTTTATCATCTTTGGGACCTAAGTAATTCGAACTGAAGTTTTCGGGGCCCAAATGTCTCGTTGAATTTGATATGTAATTGCCTTTTAGCAATTGTAAGTAAGATTTTCTCTCGGACTCACTGTATTCGGGCTCAGGATAGTCGGGTTTTTCATAGTTATCGTAAACACCGACACATGAGAGCTTTTCTCTAAGGCTTTCTGACTTTTTCAAACGATTTAATTTTTGACTATTCTTCTCTCTTGTCCTATTTAAGGTTTTTGTGTAATATTGTGTTTCTGAAGGTTGATAAATCAACGGTCCTATAGTGTTATTGTAAGACCTTTCTTGATCCACAGGGATCCGTTTATCAACTCGTATGGGTTGAAAGTAACAAAAGCTGTGATGTTTTTGTAGGGGTATTTGAAAGTTTTTCTTGTTCTTGCCTTTGTTGCTTATATTTGTGAAGTGGTTACGTTTTTGCAGGTACTGTTGTTGTAATATGTTAGTATTCTGAAAACGAAATTAGTATGTTAGTGATTAATACACACATTAGATTAGAAGAAATAAACAAGAAAAAAGAAATTAGCGTTATACCTGACTGCTATCACTGTCGATTGTTAGACTACTTTGAACTGAATGACTACGTTTAACAACTGAGCGCTTTGGTACTGGTTTCTCCGTTAACTTTGGTATTTGCAGGGTCTTACTTGGTGCAATAACTTGCTTTTTTGGTAAACCAACTTTGTTAATACCCTCATCGTTCAGTTGCCGAACAACTGACTTAACTAATGAAGTAGAAGGTAGAATAACGGAAAGATTTCTTTTGGGAGTTGCTGCTATAATATTTGGCTTAGATCCTACTGGTTTTATTTCATTAGAATCTTTTGAAAATTCATCAATATTTTCATTATCGTCACTTTCACTATCTTCTTTGCTTTTAAAATCTTTGAAATTGATTTTAGATACATCTTCTGCAGATTTTGTGGGTCTTACAGGGGCATCTATAGTATCAATTGATTTAGAAGATTTGGTGTTAATTAAAGGCATGGACAAATTAACGTAAACATGATCACTTTCAGATGGTGAGACAACTGGGGATATTTTAGTTCTTGGGGCTGGCACGGGTCTATTTAAAGATATAGTAGATCTGTTAATATCAGTCTCATCACATACTTGTATAGAATCAGTAAGGTTTTCAAACTGTTCAACCCCACTGATATTAGATTTTATTTTAAGCAAAGATGGGCAGTTTACGTAAATATTGTCTTCATGAGGCTCAGAACCTTCGTTATCTTTATTGTTATTTATTTCATTGAAATTCTCTCCGTATTCTGTGTTAGGGTAAAACCTTTCAATATTTCGTTTTTTTAATGATCTCATTGATTGGAATTGAGGTAGTTTACGATTTATTCTGGTGTTCAGAGAAGAAAATTTTCTAGGATTTTGCTCAGTAACTTCTTCATTTATGGTTGGAAACTGTTTTAAGAATGAGGTCTGCATTGGTGGTAAGTATGGATTAAGCAAAACTGTTTGGTGAAGTGGATACATCTGTTGGACGGGAGATAGCATCGGTATTCCATAAGAGTACTGCGAGTTAGAAGGCATAGGGTAAGGTACGGCATTCTGAACAAACGGTGGGCATACAATCCTTGGAGTGAACGATGGGTTTGTGGTTAATTGTTTTTGTAAAGCTGCAATCCCCTTCGTTGTTTTTGGGTTAGTTTCGATAACCCTAGGTTGTATAGCTTGCACGGGCTTTGACATGCGAAATTAATAAACATGAAACAAAAACAAATGCAAATTATAAATAAAGCAGCACAACATTCAACATTAAAAAAGTATAACAATAAAAAAAACATAATTAGAATAAAGTTACGAAGCTTTTTAGAAAAGAAATACTACAATATAATAATTACATTTTCAAGCCAAATTTTACTGAAAATTAAACTAGCGAAACATACATAAAATATTATTTAATCATGATGACGATTCATTTAAAAAATATTTACCTTATTGGGAGGTTGCTGTAAGCCATGGAACGGCAGGTTCTCGTAAAGACCTGGATTGTCCGCTCCAAGGTTGCCGTTTGCACCATTATCTACGCCATTCGTAGGTGGGCCTGGAAAAACATCATCAAAAGAATTACACAAAACAGTTATAAATATTTCTACAAGTTCAAACATGTTGAAACATGTACGGGGCTCTAATAATGTTGCTTTTAAAATCTCTATTAGTCTTTTTTACAGGATATATTGGATTATTATTATTGAACACATTCCGTATAGCAGTAAAACAAATAATTGCTCTCCAAGTATACAAGTAGGTATGTTTATAAACGTGCTCTACTTACTATCCCCTGGCTTTTTCCGCTTTCTGGTAATTTTGGGTTGCTCGTCAGTAAAGGCTTTAACCTTGGCGCTAGTAGTGACTATCTTGTCGGGTCTTTTAAACGATACAACTAAAAACATGCTTGCATTAAAACAAAACTGCAAAACAGTCATGCGTGATAAAGAAAAAAAATCATACTTAAATCCTTTCAATGCGAACTATTATTTTGAAAATATTAAATTTTCAATTTCATTTCTCAGTATTAGATGTTTGCATTTAAAGGGCTTAAATGAAGTCTGGAGAATACTTGCGTAGCAAATCTACCATAGCTCAATAATAATACCAATGAAAATATATTATATAGTCAGTTATTAACTTGAAAATTGATTGAGCTATAGTAATTTGCTCATGCAGAAGCAAATAATGTTAAAAAGCGTCACTCAAAATGAATAAAGTCTTATATTTTTGTGATATTAGCATGATGTTTAAGTGATAATGTGTGATACAATAGGACCAAAAAAAAACAATAAAAAGAAAGCATTTTGAAAATTCCGGACTCGATTTTTAAATATTGAAATATTATGTCACCCATCAACACTTTTAAAATATTATTTTTATGAAAACTACCTCCTTCAGTAATAATAATATTAGGTTTTTCACTTTGAAATAATGATCTCAATCGGTTTTTTTGTAATACATATCCAGTCTTGTTCATATTGATCAACGACATTGCTCTTTTGTTCGTCTTATTAATCTTCTTGTATTTACCACTATCATCATCGGAATCTTCGTGTTTTCTTCGAATATTTTTGAAAATACCCGTCACTACATTTTGTTTTGGCTTGCCATTTTTCTTTGAGTACTCTACTTTAGTGTTTAACTTTTCTTCCAGCTTAGATCTTTCTAAAAGACCTAAGTTTGAATTTTCTGTTGTTGTCTGTGTTTGCAGTCTTGCTTGATTTTTCGGACTTAGCGTATGATTGGAATTTACATGAACCAGTACTCCAGGTTTCAAAGGCCATTTGCTTGGAGTTACTACAGTTTGAGCTTTATTAGAATCATTTTTGGCTTCCGACTTCGGTGTCTGCAATTCAGTTTCTTGATTTTCTGCTTGTGTTGTATTTTGATCAGATTCTTCTTCCATTTTGTTCATTTCTAAGTGGTGTGAGTAGCTTTGGGGCTCAACCAATCTAGTTCTATCAGATGTTTTTGGGCTAAATGATAGATTTATTCGAGGTGACAAAGCGGGTAAAGCTTGAGATATGATCGATTGCGCGATAGACACCTCGTTAATGCAGCTACCGTCTGGACTGAATTGGAAAATGAATGGTTTTTGAGAATAACATTTACAGTGGAGTATAATTAAATACTGACTATAGTATATTAGCGGCTTAAGTTATGTTTATACCAGTGAATTTTTAATGTATAATACAAGATTTATTTATGATAACTACAGTTAGAAAAGGAATGATTTATGTAGATTTTAAAATGTTCAGTATACGATGGTTAGAATAATAAAAGATTTTAAATAAATACTGATAAAAGAAGTCAGTATAAATGATTAATATACATAAACGATTAATATTTAAACAAATACAATGTTATAATATTGAAAAAGATACAAAAATACATTTATATAACATATTATATATATAAACAAGAATATATACAAGAAGAATGCTTTCCAACATCATAGTATTACTTGTATCATGCATCACCCAAGTACATCATAATTTTGACAAGATTTGACTACTCAGATGTCTACAATATTCACACTTTACTGCCAAAACTCCAAAACAAACTAGCGAAATAGCAATGAAATAATAAGAAAACATCCTCCATCTAAAAATAATTAAGAAGTAAAACTTTTTTCAGTATTTATTTTGTTAGTACCTGAAGTATTAATCGTAGTCAATCTGAGAACATCCGGGGTTAGTGCGGTTAGGAACCTACACATTAATAGTTATTAATAATAGTACACGATAATATAAATAAATAAAATAAGAAAGTTGTGTTATTATGTTAAGAGTAAAATATAAAAGACATGCCACTAATTTCTAGTTTTTGTTTTCTATATTCAAGCTAGAAAATTCAGCTGCTAAAATATAACTGACCGTACATATTTTAATATGATATTTTATTTAAATGTAAGTAACTATTAGTAATCATGACTTATGACAAGAAAAGAAGTGCAAAGCGTTTTTTGGAATGAAAATTAATACGGTATAATTTATTTTCTCTTCTATATATAGTAACGCCATTTCAGGAATTTTTATATAAACAAATTTAAAATATGATTGAAAAAGTTTGAAAAAATACTGTCAGTATACTTTGGAGCTGTTGAAACTATAGAATTAGAATCTAGAAATTAAAACAGCCGTTGGTCCAAGCATTTAGTATTACACTCAAACTCAAGTTGCAAACTCTTTGACCTCGTGGGTAGTAGGTCTTGGCATGGGCACAACTACTGGTGACCTTGACGGAGGCATTGATAACGTGTGCCATGAATCTGCTCGGACCAATGGCGTGGCTGCAAAGGTTTATTCAATTTATTTCACTAGAGTAATGGAATTTTACCTAATAATAAACACAGTAAATATATAAAAATAAAAAAGTATTATATAAATAAATACATATTAAATTACTGGTTCAATAATGTAAAGACAACTATAGTTTACTTCGCTAACGATATTTTAAAACTATCAGTTCAGGGTTTTATAATAATCAGGAATTTTACTAAATGACTATTATTTAAAAAAATACTGTTAGAAAGTTTGCGAGTGACAAAATAATAAAACAAAAATTATGACTTTCAATAAAATGTGCTAGATACATATATCAGCGGAGTGTAAATTGTGAAATATATTTCTGTTAACTTTTAGTAGCAAAACGAAATTAAAACTTTCCAACAATACCTCAAATTATAACTCAAATTTATAATGTAAAAAATCTAACACTAGACATTCTAGAGAGAGAGAGAAAGAGAGAAATAAAAAAACATAAATTAAAAACATAAAACTTACTTTTCACGTTCCTCTAACTCAACTGGATTATTGTCTACATGTTTTGTTTGATTGTTAGTTCACGATGTTTCAGTGTTTAGTAGCAGCGTCCGAGAAGGATAGGATGAAGAAAAAATAAGGTTAGATATTATAAAAAAATAAAAAAATGCGAACACTGTAAATTTTGATGAAATTTATCATTGATGTTCTTTTTAGATCAGAAACAGCAAACAAAAAAGTAATATTAATTTCAATTAAGGAATATTCTAAGATTTGTGATTATTAATGACATGTGTGTGAAACAACAACAAAAATATGAATAATAAGTTTATGCATAAGTGATTAACATAATTGAACAAACATGAACAACAAAATAATATTACGTGAACAAACGGAACAACATTAAAAACATAAAACAAGCTATAAGTTTATCTATGTGACATAGTACGAATGAAGAATTAGATACAAACCAATTTGAAGAAAAAAACTAAATCATAAGGCAATGTACTCAATGGCATTTAAAAAGTGATTGGATTTATAAGTTGCAAGCGAAAAAATCAAAATTGTAAATAAAACAAATAAAACATGTCATTCTCCAAAAATATTTGTCACATAGACTCTTTATTTTAAAGATAAAAAAGTACTTACACTTGGACTTAGCCCTCATTCTACGACAGATGCAGATGATGATGATGCAGAGGATAACAGTGATGACAAGAATAGCAAGTGCTATCCCACCAATTAGGATTAGTTTCTGTTGGTCACGCCACCATACTTTCGTACCTGGAGAGAAGAAAGGAGAAAAATTAATCAATTTTAATATCAAGTTTATTTATTAAGTATACAATAAATTTATGAGTATAAAACATGTAAATGTCAGTAATAATCAAGAACTATCCTCTTATGCCTTAAATTAAAAGTTATGTGCATTGATCTTTTATAGTAAATCACACAATTATTATTAAATTTATTATGTACTATTTTTTTTATAATGACTGTTCTTTTCAGTCTATTGGTTTTTTCTTAACCAGTATAAAAGACTTTGAAAGAATCACTAAGATAGTGGCGATGTGTTGATGTAAACTTTAAACGGTTTTTACACATAATCACCAGGTTTATTCATGAACTATAAGTATAATATTTGTATATTTATCCACCCGCTCAAGGACATAATTCCTTTCCAATCAACCAAACACATAATATTCATAACTTAATTTTAATGTAGCTAAAAGATATGTGTATCTTTTATAATATATCATTATCATCATTCTCTGAGAATTTTCAAATTGGTTGGTTTCGACTTTTCTCTAACCTAGATGCGGCTTTACTTTGATAGTTTCCATTATCGATATTCCCTATTTCATTACAGTTTAAATAACATATATCATTAATGGTGTACTTAACCACCTCGTTACATAATATAACACACTGGCATGATTATATAATACATAAATATTGTAGAAGCGATTAATTTTGTATATTTCTCAACACCGACTTACCAAAACTTTCCAAGTTAGCTGTAAACCAAAACAGATTGTTGTAACACTGTTCACTATTTACATATTCAACACTGAATTTTATGATTTAATGAAATTCTATGAAACTTGAATAGGCAAATATCTATGAAATCTTAAATAATGGATTCCTAGATAACTTCCAAGATATGTTAATACATCTTTCTTCTTTATATTTTCGTTCAATAGCTTTTTGAATCTAAAAATCAGTGCTAGTAAGCTTCAAGCAGAAGCATGTTGCTTGAACAGCATTAAGTTAATAGGTAGTCAAATTGAGCGAATTTATTACATTATTAATTGTACATTTGTTTGTATTTCCATTAAACTAATTGTTTTTTAATTTATTAGATTTGTTAATTCTACAAAAATCTACGCTATTATACACTGTGGTGTCATTTATTTCTTTTGTTTTTTCATTCTTCTTTTCTCTTTCTTTCTTACTCTCTTTTTAATATTAAAAATAAAACTTACCCACTACATCTCTTTCACAAGCTCTAGATGAGCCAACAGTATTGTTAGCGTAACACAGGTAAGTTCTATACACTTCGACACTGGAACTCAGGTACAAATAGCTGTGTTGTCCGTGCTGAGTGATCTTCTCATCCGTTATTGTGTCATTGTCGTTTTTAAGGTTCCAATGGAATGTTACCTGTGTATAAAAATAATAATTGTGGTTTACTGCAATCTTAACACTGTTTTTAAGTTTATTAGTTTTAATCTCATTTCAATCTCATGTTTTTAACGACTAAGCAATTAAATTTTTATACGAATGAGATCTTGCTCAAATGACTGTATAAGTATATTTCAGAGTTAAGATGAAAGTTACATTACGTGTTTTATTATCAGTTCAAATATCAGATTTTTAATCCTCTGAGTTAAAGTTAATATCTCTACCTAAGTAGGTACTATTAAATCAATTTCGTAAAAAATGTGGTTCTTTTGAGTTTTTGAGTTTCGAGTTCAAAGCGTTTTCCAATTACATGCATAATAGTATAAAACATATTATATAATAAATAGTAAAGTTATTGTGTTTGCAATGAAAAATGTTATTGTGTTTGTCATGAAAAATGTTACATAGTGTTTGACAACAATAATGTTCTTGTATTATAATAGGTAATAATGTTATTTTGTTTATGGTTTGCTATAATAAACTACAGAGATTAGTATTTTTCCTTATTTATGAGCAAATAAATTCTTTATTTCTTTCCTTTAGTAAATTTTTAATTGTATAATACCTCTGGAGGATTGGCGATAGCGGTGCACATCAGTACTTGTTCACCATTTATTTCTATTTGCTTGATGCCACATTCAGGAACAACTGAAAAATGTTAAACGCAAATGAACATACTAAATTCGGTTTAGCACTTGGTACCGTTTTAAAATATTCCTTAAAATATTTATAGAACACAATGAAGAGCATTACAAAAATATTTACTTAAACGGAATTCAATTAAATAATTTGTATCATTAGTCCGTCTCATACTTCTGCTGGACATAGGTCTCTCCCACTGTTGGGAGTTTTTGGCTAATCTTCTCACGCTTTTTTTTCCGTGCGCTAAATCCCCACGGATACCAATTCCACCGAAACCGTTATGTCGGACTCGAACCAACTAAAGGTCTTTGATTGGCGGAGGTGAGATTATACAAGACCTCTCCGCACCTCGGCAGACCCGGGAACTGTTCTCACGCTGACCAAACTGGTTGGTACGGGATCATATTTCGAGTATTTCTTTTCCCGCAGAGATATCGTCTGTGGATATTTCTGTTTTTCGGGTCTTACGATACTCTTCGAATATGATGGGGATATTTTTCTGTGCCACTAAAATATATGTATGTATACATACATACATACATACTTATGCCTGTCATCCCCGGAGGGGTAGGCAGAGGTGTATTAAACACCCACATTTCGCCAACCTTGATTCTCGGTTCCCCGTAATAGGGGGCGAGCCTATTGCCGCCTATATATATGTATGTATGTAATGCTCAAATATACAAAAAATGTGGATACTTACATCTGACATCTAGCATTACAGTAGTATTGACAGAACCGTGTCTGTTATACGCTTCACAGGTGTAGTTCCCACCATCTTTTCTTTGTACAGGTCCTAACAGTAATGTATTCGACGATGAAAGAATTAGAGAATTGTTCAAATGGTCCTTGCTTGCTGATTTACTTGCATTTTCTCGACGCCAGGAGTAAGATGGCATAGGGAATCCTCTGTTAAGAAAAAAAAGAATAAATAGATGAATTGATTGAAGTAACGTTATGTCGTTTGAAGTAAATAAGTTTGCTAGTAATATGAAAATAGTCATACTACACTAAACTTGTGCTTCTCCACTGTATTTATTATTACCGTGCCTAGCCGGTTTCGCCTTGGGTCATTCTCAAAGGGCGAAACCGTCTAGGTGGAGTAATAATAATAATACAGTGGAGAAGTACAAGTGTGTTATCAATTATGTAAAACAACAAGTTCCACCAAGTGCCATCAATCAAGAGTATAATTCAGTTTATCAATTTATATAACATAAAAGGATTTACCTGGCAGAACACACAACTTTGGCTGGTATTTCATTTTCATTCACTCTCACTATTTCAGGTTTTACAGTAATATTTGCTGGTTCATCTGTAATATCACACAAAAATATATATAGTCCTTGATCTGGGTTTTTGGTCCATTTTTCAACATTGAAGATAGAACGTAAAATTTATTAGTCATATGTTTCAAAATAGACATAGGTAATATTCATTTCTATATTTTTATCCATGTTAATACAAACAAAATAATCTTGAATTTGTTATTATTAGTTACTCATTTTATTTAAAAAATAAATAAATAAGAATAACTTCGAATGCTAAAATATATACACAATGAAATTCAAGGTCACAAAATAAAGGTCAAGGGAGTATGTACCGTTAGGAATAAAGTAATTAGTTTTAGTAACGACACAAATGGTGCCATAATGAACGAACAATATTTGTAGTAATCTGTGCTTGTTATTGATGTCAAGGTTCAAAGTATGGTAGTAAACTGTCTATGATTAATCCAGTTTTTGTAATAAGGAGAAGTTTAAACCATGGTCTGGAAATTAGTTCTAGACCATATATGGTTCGGGTTTAAACCAGACTTTAATCCGTTTTTTTGTAATAAGACCGAAATAGTTTAACTCAATATTATTTATAATACTTACACTCCACTGCAAATTTCGTAGTACTGTTAACAGGTGGACCCGCCAGGTTTCTAGAAGACCTGCAAGTGTAACTAGCAGTGTCTGCAGCTCTGTCTAAAGCATTTCCAGGCCATGCTGTCATATTCCAATGCTGCAATAAATATAAAAAGTTTATTATTTTTACCTACATTTATACTTTTGAATAAATCATCATCATCTTTGTGTTAATTCCGGTGGCATCCGAGGTAAAAGCTGCCTTGATTTTTCAGCTGTTTTGGGAATGAATGCCATCTGACCTGTCAGTCTGTTGTCTCCTATTGTCTTCTTCCAGTGTAAGTTGAACCGATTTTTGACCGAACCAGAAAAGGTTGAACCGATTTTTGTGAGATTTTCACTGTAGATATCTGATGTTAAAGCGTAACATAGGCCATTTTTATTTCAAATAAATCTTCGGGAACCCCATAACATAACATAAACTAACGCCTATATCACCGAAGGGTTAGGCAGTGATGCTGGCACCCACTTTTCGCCAGTTTATGTTTAGGTCCCAATATAATAGGTGGCGAGCCTATTGTCATTAACCGGGCACTTATATACCTGCGATAAATGCACACATAACTTCGAAAAGCATCGAAAAGTCATTGGTGTGTGCCATGGTAAAACCTTACCCCACCCTATAAAGAAATTTGAAATCGAAGGCCATGCAAAAAAAGTCGCAAGTAAAAAATAAACTATTACTTACCAAAGTACTTTCTGTGGCTTCAAAATCATTTCTGTTGACCTGAGGTTCGATCTTTCTCTCCACTACATAGTATCTATCGGTCTTATCAGGGTCGATCACCTGGCCATCCTTCAACCATTGTACAGAGCAGAGTGGAGCGCACTCCACTGTGCAGGATAGCGATATATTCTGTAACAGTAAGGGGATTTGGACTTTAATTACTCGTGCTCATAGTGTTTTTTGCTTCAAATATTTTGTGACTCTCGATGAAAATCTTACCTGAGATTTATATAACGCACCACTGTAATGGTTCATAGCGTACTTGAAGCTTGGTGGAGCTGAAATTATACAAGAACATATATTATTGATTATGAAATATGAAATAGCACAAGAACAAATATAGGAGAACAAGAACAAATATGGAATTATCAAGAACAAAAATTGCTTATTTAAATCTTGGTGAAGCTGAAATAGTGTAAGGACAAAAATATGACATAATGCAAAAGCAAAAGTAAAATAAAAAACGAACAAATATGAAATTATCAGACAAAAATATTTTTAGACTTGTGTCTGTAACAATTAACACAATAAATGCAATGACACATTTAGGATCTATATTCATTTCAGTAATATTGCTGAAGTTTATGAGATAACCTATTTAAGAAAGTGAGACATTTGATTGTTTCTTCACTATCCTACACATTAAAGCGTCGTCACACTAGCTACTGTCCTGCGTAGTTGTTCGGTGAAAGTTGTTGAAGCATCTGTTAATTTGTTTTAGGTACTTAAATAAACGTAAACAATCTTGGAGTGTCTTTTTAACATGTTTTGTTTAAAAACTCAATATAAAAATACTTTTCTGCTTAATAACGCATTTTGAAGACTAAAAACCTGTATCGAACCACTAGTTAGTCAGTTAGTTAGTCTAGTTTATTTGTTTAACGTGTGTTTTTATAAAGGAGCTCTAACAAAAAATATTATTCTACAAACCTAGTACATCAATTGAGGCATTAGCCATTTCCCCAGATCCGCCTGCGTTGATACCATGGCAAGAGAAGTAGGTCCTATGGTCTAACGTCACCGGGTCTATTGTCCAGTTTTGGGACACGATATCACTGACTACACGCCCACCACGATACCATCGGTATCTGTAAGGAAAAAAAATGTTAGGGAGAGATACGAGGGGTAAATTTACTAGGGGCTAAAGGCTATGTGGTAACAAATCAGGTGAAGTAACGCAAGCCAAGTCGGAAGAATGCTTCAGACATTGAGACCGGGCGGATTGTGGCTCGTAAAAAAAGTTAAGTCTAACGGTCCCAGTTCCAATATGAGATATTGGTTTATGGCAGTCGTTATTGGTACATGGAGCACTGAAAAGTTCCACAACTATTCTAAATATTAACCTTCGATATTACCAATGGATTATGGAGAACTGATGGCAGGCTCCTCATGGAAAATATCGCAGTTCAGCCGCGAAGTAATTAGACTGGTAAAAGCAGTTCCGGTTGAAGGTCTCGAATTCCGAGGTTGAGAAAAGGATGATGAAGACAAATTACCTGTGAGCTTCAGGTCGACCTCGTTCATTGATACTGCAACTTAGCACCAAACTCTTGCCCTTCACCACTCGCCATGGGGAATACGTCAGCTTAGCAGGGCCGGGGGGATCTGGAAACGATTATGATCAGAATTTTTGAAATGCTCAGTTGTGTGTTTTTTATCCTTAGGTATATCAGTTGGTTCCCGGAGGAAATATGAGTTGCCGTGGTTCCCACAACCAAGGGGAGCATCTCAGCCAGAGAAGGCCCTGTGTCAGTCAAGGTAGTGAGGGATATCCCAAACATTGTTTTAGGCAATCTGACAACCCAGCATCTGAAGGTCCAGGATGTGGTGCCCTTTTAGTTGTTTCAAGTTCGACAACTAGCCCCGCTTCGGGGGAGAGAGACATTCAAGGAGACATATGCACGTTTTATGAAAAAACTTTATATCACTTGTCATTTCGAGCGACCACAGTCAGATCTTAAAACCTCGAGAGTAAAGAGCCTTAACAGCAGGTGCACTGCCTTGTAGGTGAGGATGACCTGGGCCCGAAGATCCTCCTGGAACCCTATATGTACGTAATATAATAGCTGTATGATAGGTACTTACAGTTGACTACTAATTCCGCTTTAGCGCTCTCGTTGCCCCACCCAGCGTAATTCTTGCCTTTACAGGAGTAGTTCCCGTGGAAACTCTTTGTCGTGTCCTGGAGCAACAGCATTGAGGGGTCCACTTCGTTGCATAAATTTTCTGGAACAAAAACCGGTGCGTGGAGATATAATATTTGTTATAACAGTTCAAGACACAAGTACCTAATATACCTGTTTCACAAGATTCACAATTAAATTGTCCATCATAATAATTAGGATGACTAATATTTCAGAAGACCTCCAAGTTTAGTTCTTTGTAGATTCTCGAAGATCTTCGCAAGACTTTTTGTGTACTTTTCAAATCTAGCTTAATAAGCGTGAATATATATGTCAATAAATCCTCAAGGGGTAGGCAGAGATATGAGCACATTTCACCTACTATTTTTGTTTTCAAAGGTCGGTATTAAATAGTGAAGCTATTGTCATTAAACTCTAAACAGTTCCAACAAACTCTATCTTGTGCCAGTCTCCATAGTGTCTCAGTTACTTCGGCTGTGTCCTCACTACACCTCTTCTTTTTATAACGTGGGTACCAATCAGTTACTCTCTGCGACCATCTATCATCTGTTGTTCTTTGAACATGTCAAAACATATAAAAACATGATAAAATTTACCTTCGCTATCAGTGCCATTACATTCCGGAAGATGCTTCAGTATTTCTCCATCCAAATACCAAATGACTTCATCCAGGACATTGGGATTCCCAGACACTACTTCACAGGTTAATGTGACGTTCATGTGGTCAGTTTCCAGGATGGGGCTTGCTGGTTCCATTTTCAGTCGTACTTGAGGTTTGACTGGAAGAGTATATACTATTAGAATTAAGTCATTGAGGAGTCAAGTCAAGGCAAGTCAGTCAATAGGAAATTATTGAGGTTACACTACATTTTTTCAACATCTCCATAAAGGTCATTTATAGACTAGACTTTTTTTATCATGCGAAAAATCCCCATGAATTCTTCCCACCGGAGCCGGTTGGGTAGGTTATGTCGGACTCAAACCAACTAAAATGGACGCCGTCTTTGGGTCTTTAGTTGCCGGAGGTGAGATAGTAGCCAACATAATACCTCGCACCGTGGCAGACCCGGGGCTTTCTCTTTCGAGATGATCCCCGTCGGGTGTAGGGATCACGGTGTCCCCGCCTAGCCCCCGGATATGGGGAGGCCACCGTGGCCTGCTTCTGCAGCACCACCCGTCACCCTCAGGCCATTCATAGATTAAACTAATACGATATCACTATCGTTAGTAAATCTAGTTTCTCAGCTGCTTGAAGGACCAAAACGGGACGGACTTATACCACTGGCCAGAAAATTTACAAAATGTGGTCATTTTAGTTTTTTTTTCTAACTTACACATGACATTAACGTCGATGCTTTCTTCACTAGTGCCATTGCCCACGTTATTGCCCAGTGTACAAGTGTAATTGCCCATATCCCCACCGTTGGCGTCGAGGATGATCAAAGAATGTTGGTCTGTTGTGCCACCTTCGTAGTGAGTTGTGTTATTTACGTTAACTTTCACACCATTGCGGTACCTGGAACGAATATAATTGAAATTAAATGAAAAGAGAACGAAAAAGAAAAATGAAGATAAAGAAAGGAATAGAAGAAAGAATAATGCTTAAGCTCTGGAATGAACTCCCTGCCGTGGTTTTGCTAAGCGACAATATGGGGTTCTTCAAGAAGGGTTATGAGAAGGTTTCTATGTTGCAAACGTCCATGGCCACGGTGTGAATATTTGCATTGCACATAAAATCTAAGTATGTTTATCGGCATTCTAGAACCCATAACATAAGCTAGTTAAACTACGCTTACCATGGGTCTAGGTCACATTGTGTAGATTGCTTCAGAATATTTATTTATTTATTTTATTTATTTTTTTATTGCGTAACTTGTACATAATTATTAACAATAAAACTTTGAAAATTCGTTGTCTTATTCAAGGTAAACATAATTATATTCCATAAGCATCCTCTCATTAGATAAACTTTAGTCAAACAAAAAACAAAAATGCAAATAACTTTGTCAAATTTATTGTACAAACAAGGCCTGAATGCCTGAATTTAATTGTATTCTGAGTAAATGTCACGAGGTACAATCAACGACAAAAGTGGTACGAGTAATTCTAATTTATTGAACGCATGGTGTGCCTTAACAATCGCACAAAATAATGAGCATTACAATAAATTGACATATTAATTCGAAACAGTAGTCTTTGAGTTTATACAAACACACATACACACACACAAACGTACACAAAATACAATTTTTTCCTCTTTATAATATCAGTGTAAATTATTATAAATGTGAAAGTAGCTCTGTCTGTCTGTTACACTTACACGCTTAAACCAAGAATCTTTACGAAATTTGGTACAAAATAGGATAGAGCAAGCAAGGATATAGGATAAGTTAAGACACGATACACGGTTCCAAAAATAAAATCAAAATCGGTTCATCTTTTCGGGAGCTAGACAGTAGACACACACATACACACGCGTAAATCTGTTTTCTCTTATAATTATGAATTCAATATTTTGTATACCTATTATTTCCAGTTCCGGTATATACTTATGATTAATATTGTATAAAACTCATCAAAACTTATATCTTTTCTTTACTGTATGTACTTATTGTACCTATACTGAATTTATTTAATATCCAAACCACAACACTTTAAAATACTTTTGTCTCTGTACTTTCTTATCCTTTCAAAGGTTGCCTGGAAGAGATCGCCGTTGGCGATAAAGGCCGGCATTATTTCTGCTATTTGTTTGTGTCTATAGTGTGTAAATTTTCGTCTTTTTGTGTACAATAAAGAGTTTTCTATGTATCTATCTTGGAATTGGAACACAACTTGCAAGATTTTTAAATAGCATAACATAAACTCACGCCTGTATCCTCGAAAGGGGAGGGGGGTAGGCAGTGGTGCTAGCACTCACATTTCGCCAGCTTATGTTTTAGGTCCCAATGTAATAGGTGGCGAGCCTATTGCCATTAATTGGGCACTAAATACACACATAAACACACGATAAATACACACATAAGTTCGAAATCATCGAGATGTCATTGGTGTGTGCCATGGTAAATAAAACCTGTGATCGAACCCGAGACCTCGTCTCAGCAGTCCATTGCCCATACCACTAGGCTACCGCGATTTTATTTTTAAATATTTTACTTTACAGCTGCTTGTTGTTGACTGTACTTTGTTGGTGGTTGAAACTTACCAAACGACCTTTTCCAGAGAGGATGGGTTACTTTCGTATTCACATTTGAGGAGTAACTTTGAGCCTTCCACTACTGTTATGTTCTTCGGTTCTACTCGAACGATCGGTGGGTCTGAAAATTAAAAATACACCAATTAAATCTTAAGAATTTCTTTTACAGAATATGGCCATTACACTACCAACGTGAAATCACGTAAGCCTTCCCGAAGAACGAAACCTATGTTCGGGTCCTCTGCGTGAGTAGCGGCCCTGCCGTGAAACAAATTACTACACCACGATGGCAACTCCAAAATGCCGTCGATTCTACAGAAGAAGAACTCCTAACACAAGCTAGTAAGTTTAGCTGAAAGGGTTAGAGGGAATATTAGTAGTTTCAGTTGCTGACATTTTAAAAAAAATATTATATATGTCACAAATTTGTTGTTTAATGAACTGGTGTTTTGAGGATAGCACGGAGAGCTACAGTGGTAGACGAGCTCACACCTACCAACCATAGATTATATCAAAAATTACCGCGCATAGTCCGCGCAATCCAATCCAACCATCAAGAACTATGCGGTTCGGTAAGTCTTTCCTCTGCCGCACCATTAGTCTTGGAATTCCTTACCATCGCACGTGTTTCCTTCTTCCTACAGTCCCGGTTAAGCGGGGCGTGAAAAAGCATCTGATGAGGCCGTCAAGCTGAGCGCCACCATTGTAGCACTATACGTGTTCGCAATAGTGACCCTCTCTTAGTGACTTACCCTTAAACTTAACATCAGGCGTCACTCATCATCATCAGTCAAATTGACGTGCACTAATCATCAACTGTGATGCGGCTGAACTTCAATATCTTCCGTGAAGCGACTGCCATCTGACCTCCACAACCAATGGTCCAATGACCAATGGCGATATCGAAGTTCCAATTAAGACAGTTTGGATTTTTGAGGCCTCCAACTACCCGTAACGACTGCCATAGATTTTTGTATGCCAAACGGGATCGACGGCTTAACGTGCTCTCCGAGGCACGACCAGACCAGTGCAAACAGCCATTTTCATGCATACAACTTTTTGCACTGAGCGGGGATCGAACCCGCGCCCCGTGTGTAGCAGTCGCATGCACTACCGCCACGCCACGGAGGATGTCTGCACTAAATAAAAATTAAATTTAAAAAAGCGGTTCAAGATCCGTGCCGATAGTTACACCATCATTTAGATACTTACACCAAATCTCAAGCTCCCTAGTGGCATGCATGGGCTGATCATTCGTCTGCACTGTCACCTCGTTGGAAGCTTCGCAATGAAATTTCTGGCCGTTCTCAAAGCGTGTGGCCTCGAAGGTCAGATTTGAAGTAGTCTCAAATGTAGTGTCAGCCTGAAACGAAAAACAACAATTTGATTAAATATACAATCGCGGTGTCCCCGTCTAGCCTCAGGGGCTAGTGACCGTTACCCGAAGGGAGTCATCTCGAAAGAGAGGGCCCCGGGTCTGTCGGGTTCCGAGGGGTATGTTGGCCCCGGCAACTAAAGACCCGAATTTTTCACACGATTAAAAAAAAGCTTTTAAAGTGTGCTCGTACCACACACTCACAGATTAATAATTGACCGGTTCTAATAGTGCGTCCAGATTTGTGATATGAACAGGGGCCGTACAGCGTGACATCAAGACAAAAGGTTGAGTGTGGACGTAAAAACTTGTGGCACATGGGCACACAAACTAGAGTTATGCTGACACGGCCACCAGTCGATCGATGGTTTCATTTAAGCTCGCGCCTTCTGACACGGTCACGGTCACGGTAAAATGTTACGTAAATGTAGACGCGAGTTAAGGGCCCAGTTTATATAGTCCAGTGTAATTGTTATATTGTACAGTATGTATTGACAGTATGTTGAACAAATTGTTTTACAATTAATTAACACATGATATTGCTCGAGACTGTACTTAGCTAATGTAAAAAAATATTCTCTTAGATGCAATATGCAATTGGCATCTCGCAGTTGACTGCTAGACACAGTTCCAATATTGGAAGGCTTTGGCCAACTGTTTCCACGCAATCATTTTTAGCATAACATAACATAAACTCACGCCTATATTCCCGAAGGCGTAGGCAGAGGTGCCAGCACCCACTTTTCGCCAGTTTATGTTTGGGTCCCAATGTAATAGGGCGAGCCTATTGCTATCAACCGGGCACTTTTAAACCTACGATAAATACACACATAACTTCGAAAACCATCGAAAGTCATTGGTGTGTGTGGTAAAACCTGGGATCGAGCCCGAGACCTCATCTCAGCAGTCCATTACCCATACCACTAGGCTTCCGCGGCCATATCAATTTTATTATATGCATATTGAGCTTTTCTCCAAAACTAAGTTATTTTACGAAGAGCTATAACGTAATATAATACGTTAACGTTACTAAAATTCTAATTCTGAACATCCCGCGGGGCAACAATCTCAAACTGTCAGGGCGTCTTTGAACAAAGTTCTGTTACGGAGCTAGAGTGAATGGAAGAGACATAGATGTTGAGTACGCTCAGCTATAATATGATACTATTGCTATGGAGTTATTAAGAGAGAAGAATTATTAATTATTGTAAGTTAAAAATACTAAGTATTAAATCACATGGGACCTATGGATCCGTTGCTGGTAATAGTCCTAGGCATGGCGTTTAAGAATTTTTCAATTTACTCATAATTCTATTAAAAATATTCTCAATAAGACGTTAACATGTATACAAACATAAATCCCCAACAGTGAAGTCAGAGGTGAATTAACCCGTACCGACTCGTAGTCACACCACATTATCACACCAGTATGACAAACAGTAATTTTTTTCTCGATTGTCACACTACTGATTTGTACACCCACATTTCACAAACTATTTCGGTCCCACGTAACATTGGGGTGAGTCTAATGCCGTCAAGCGATCATTTGGGCTTCACGTTTACTGTGGGATGTAGTTCCATCCTTAGCTTTCTACCATTCCTGGGAGGGGGAGGGGGGGGGGAAAGGATGGAGTGACCTTAATCCCAATTCTGTATCTATCTATTACTCTACAAAAAGGAAATAATACAGATTTTTATTGTCACAAAATTACACAATTGCAGTCCCCCCCGAACAAGATTTTAAAATCAAAATAATGTTACTGATGGTATCAAAATATGATATTTTAGTCATCTTTTTACATTAATTATATTATCATTACATTAATTATAATAAATATATAATAGATTCTTTGCACATACTATATCAAGTAGCTGTATAGCGTAATTTAAGCAAATTGTGGTTGTCCGTTCCATTAGGTCTAGCCCAACGAATTATTCCGCAGAACATTTGCAATGTAAATGCTTATTAATTAGATATGCATAGAAAATAACAGGGCCGGGCTTTGGGTAATAGGCGTAATTGTAATGTGTGTCTTTTGTTATCGAATAATTATATATTGAAAGATTTTTGAACGATAAATAGGGGGAAAATCTCCACAAATATTTTTAACATAACATGAACTCACGCCTATATTGCAGACAGAACTAGCACCCACATTTCGCCAGTTTGTATTTAGGTGCCAATGTAATAGGTGGCGAGCCTATTGCCATTAACCGGGCACTTATAAACCTGCGATAAATAGACACGTAACTTCGAAAAGCATCGAAAAGACATTGGTGTGTGCCATGGTGAAACCAGGGATCGGACCCGAGACCTCGTCTCAGCAGTCCATTACCCATTCCACTAGGCTATTTTATCCCCTCTTTCCGTATTTTCAATTAATTATAAAGCCTATCGCAGCCTACTGCTGAATATAGGTATCTCTTGATGTAGGTAGGCTTTGGCATAATTTTTATTTATTTATTTATTTATTTATTTATTTAATAATCGTCTACAACCATCATTACAGGCATAAAACCCAATGCAATGGGAGTAGAATTATCTACATAAATGACTATAAATGGCCTCTGTGAATTCACTCCGCGAACACGAAAATATATCAACTATATTCGATAACTCGTTGAGCACACGCAACGAGCGAGTCAGCGGCGCCAGTTCTAACAGTTTAGTACGCGTACGAGCACACGGCACTGAAAATAGTGGCGGACGTCTCCGCCGCCCTATGTAATCATCTGGGACATACAAAGAGGCCATCTGCAGGACTGCCTGGTCATCTATAAAGCCTCTTATGACTTTTACCACATATGTGGCCAAAGTCACTTCACGTCTTACCTCAAGACTATTGTAACCCACCATATAATGTTTTCAGGCTGTCCAGATGGGTTGGTACAGGGTTTTATATCGTCTGTGTAATCTTCCGTTAGTCGCTTTTCATGATACCCTTCGAACGGGAAGGTTTTTTTTATTTTTATACCATTTAGGTGGCAGATAAGCACGCGGCCCACCTGATGGGAAGCGGTCACCGTGGCCTATGGACATTTGCAACACCAGAGGCGTCACTATCTTTATTCATTTTCATATTCCTTCATATTCAAGGGGAAAATTTAAGAAGATCAATGGGTTTTCTAGAGTATCACACGATCCAATATAATATATATACAATATACACATTATGCCTAAACTAATTAATACAGCCCGTCCCTGATCGCTCCTGGTGGAAAAGTACCCATCACGCTCGCCGCGTCTCCACGCTGAATGGCGATAGCCAGCCTTTGCACCAGGAATATAGATTCTCTCTGATACTTCCTAAGACGTTTATTGGTAGTGCTTGTGCGGCTAAGCACGTAATTAATTTCCTTGCGATTTACACCGCATAGTGAGAAATCGGGTGAAAATTATTTCTCCTAAATTTATTTTTCTGCTGCATTTTCGGTTAGGAATTTATTTTCGACAAAACCCATGTTTTTTTTTAACAAAGTGCCCGATTGGCGGTGAGTAATAAAAACACCTTTGCCTACCCCTTCGGGGATTACGGGGGTGAGCATATCTACATACATATGTATATAGTTTAAATGCATAAATTACATCTTAAGAGATTAAAAGAACCAAACAGTGGGTTCGTCGCCAAATTTTACAATGTTATTAAGCTACTTTCTATACCATTCGAAAACGAGGTTTACAGTTTTAAACCTAAATTTTACATTTGTCCAGTCAATTTTGCAGACAAACTTGCCAAGTCGTGATTTGCACTTGAATTAATTAAACCTAGAAATTAATTAAGCTAGTCCGAAGAATTAACTATTATTTCTCCAATGGCGAGACGATCTAAGAAGTGTTACGTTGAAATATTTTCTATTACGCGATTGTCGAAGATACATACATATACATAGGTATCTGTTTAGAGAATATCTTTATGATTTATGATATAGTTCATGCTTCATAATTCAATGACCGAGGTAGCTAAGTGGTATGGGTAATAGACTGCTCAAACAAGGTCTCGGGTTCGATCCCAGATTGTACCATGGCACACACCAATGACTTTTCGATGCTTTTCGAAATTATGTGTGTATTTATCGCAGGTTTATAAGTGTCCGGTTAATGGCAATAGGCTCGCCACCTATTACATTGGGACCTAAAACATAAACTGGCGAAATGTGAGCGGCAGCACCTCTGCCTATCCCTTCGGGGATATAAGCGTGAGTTTATGTATGTATGTAAAATTTCTCCAATGGCGAATCGGAAAAGTGTTGCATTGATTTATTTCCTATTACGCGATTGACCAAGAGACCTCATAGATGTATATGTTTAGAGAATACCTTTATGATAAGTTATAGTGTATGCCTCAGAATTCAGTTAATATCTGATTAGATTTAAAATTTCTTGAATCAAAAGACGCAGAGTTAAGGTAAACCTTTGAGAATGCCGCAAGGCGAAACCGGTTAGGTAAATTAATAAATACAGTGAAGAATTACAAGTGTGTTATCAATTATGTCGAAAATACTTTTCGTATTAAAACTACAAATTTTCCTTATATTAGGGGAGAATTTTAATGTTTTTGCATTTACATTTTCGGCTCCTCGTTTCGTTTGAAATTTCTTTCCTTCTTGCAATAGTGTTTTTATTCAACTACTCTTGCTGTGGTGACTGATATATTGAGAGTATTGATAGATTTCCCACTTCATTTCTTTTTTATTTAGTCTACTATAAAATATAAAAGATTTACTTACCAATTCCAAATCCCTCTGCTGCTTGGTCAGACATGAAACAATAGAAAATCAATTAGTTTTCTCTTTAGTAAATTATTTGGAGTAAAAAATACCTTGGCCATCAAATGGTATGTGAGTATCATGGTCTAGGGAAGATTGCTTCCATAAGTACTACTTAAAGTTCGAGTTCGTAGCCGACCGCCTCAGCAACAGACTTTTTCTTATTATGCGAAAACGGACCGGAATGACGGACACGCACTTCAGACACGGTCAGGGCAAAATGTTACGTAAATGTTCAGAAGGAAGATCTCCAAATAGTGATGACGATGGAAAGAGAATTTTGGTTAAACGGACGGTAAGACGCTCTTCAGTCAGATAGAAGTAAGAAGGTAGCCTGGGTAGACTGGATACTCAAAGTGTAGGTTCAACAAATTGGGCTTATGTCCAGAAATGGACTACAATAGGCTAATTGATTAACATATTAAATATTACAGGCTGATATCAAACAATCAAAAGTAAATATTAACCTTAAGTGCTTGCAAAAATGATTCAATTTCGGTTGTGATTACGGAGATACCCACAAAACAAGTAATAAAAGTAAAACGTAGATCCATTTAGAAAATGGAGCTCATTGCCGAGTTTCGCAGACTTGAGAATCGTATCTAAAATGTTCACAGCATAAATGTCTAATGAATTTTTATTTTACTTTCAAACAGTATCAAATTATCTAATGTATGGTATGGAAGTCTTCGAGAATAGAGTGAGTAGGTTACTTCTAGGCAAGCATGATCCACCGTTGACCATATCATCTCTTACCACTAGGTAAAATAATGGTAAAACGTGAGTCATTTACATATTCCCTTGAACCTTTTCCCAACTCAGTTGTGGTCGGCTTTCCAGTCTAAATGAGATGTGACTGAACTCCGATATATTCCGTGAAGCGACTGCCATATGACCTCCACAACTAATGGTCCAATGACCAATGACGATATTAAAGTTCCAAGTTAGACTGGTTGGACTTTTGAGGGCTCCAACTACCCGTAACAACTGCCATAGATGTTTGTATGGCAACCGGGACCGACGGCTTAACGTACTCTCCGAGGCACGACCAGACCAGTGCAAACAGCCATATTCATGCATACAACTTTTTGCACTGAGCGAGGATCGAACCCGTGCCCCGTGCGTAGCAGTCGTGTGCACCATCGCCACGCCACAGAGGCTGTCATTCACTATTAAATGTGACCGGATATTTATCATGTTTTTTGGTTTTACAGGGAGTACTCATAGCGCTTGCAGCAGCGCCGAAATATCGGTTACTACATAAAACCAACAAACCTGGTAAATATCCCGTTATATTCAACTTCCTTTTTAATATCGATTTAAAATTGTGAACAGAACGTCTACACGGGACCTCATAGGTAGAATGCTTTGAACACGTCCCCTTAATTTCTCTATTTCAATTCCATGATAACATTGTTTTTTTTATTATTTATAGCACGCCAATTTGACTTCACATCGCCTGATGTTAAGCTGTAGGCTCATGAAAGAACCATTGCAAACACATGGTTTTAATTAGGATAATGTGAATTCAACGGGTACCCACGACTATGACTATTTCGTCCGTCCATCTCGCAGGGGGCCGTCCTACGCCTTGTCTTCCAGCATTTCAGCTTCAATGGCAATCTGTTCTTGCTATCTGCCCTACCTACTGATAACGAAGTAGACTATGTCAGCAACTTTCGTTCATCTATGAATCTCCTTATTAATTAATTCGATCTCGCCGAAAAGTTCCAAATATCGCCTTTTCCTTAGCTCATTTTCATATTTAGTAACAAAAAATTCAAACTATGATGAACAAAGAAATGAACAATCAAAATATCAAGTCCAATCTACGAACGAAATGAAAATAAAATTTTATTCAGACATTCGTTAAAATTCACCAACACGAAAAGAAAGTTATATAAATCAGTCGTTAAAATTCACCAACTCAATCACAAAGATAAAATGTCAGTTGCATTATATAGTTTTTATGGTGAGTTGAAAGTATTCGTATATAAAATTAACGCGGTTGCCACAGATGATAAATGGTGTACGCGGAAAGGGCGGGAAACCGCCATGTTTAAATTTTTAGCCATGCAAAATGGCTGTACTAAGAAACGTAAGGCGTTTTTTTTGTTCCAATGTCAAATATCTTCACTGGAAGCAATTTATGTGGTTAAAATAATGTACTTCACATTTAAAATTTGTAAAAAACAAACGCCTTTACCTCGGCATTGAAAGTTTTTTATTACTTTTTTGTTATTTTTTTTGCAACGAGATTTTACCAAGTATAATGCAGTGCGCTCGGATTATGATATTTTGTATTTCATTTTTCATGCAAATATTTTTCGCTCTAAACATTTCATTAGCAGGAATTTTCAGTTTAAGAGTTTTTTTTATTTCAAAAGTGATGTGAACTGTATTTTTTAGCCGAAATTACTAACATTCCCTTTCTTTGTGTTAGTACGTAGTTTAATGGCCAAAATTCAAACCCAGGTCCTCAAGATCGTAAAGCCGACTCCTTAACCACTAAGCTACCGAAGCTTTTAACACAATTTATTGTCTATCAAAAAAAATGACACAATAGTGACACAAGTTTATGTCAGATACATTTTGTTTTATGAAATCAATGTTATCATAGTCGTCAATATATTTTGAGACTATAAATGTTGGTATTATTTTAAATAACTCGATGGGTTGGTTTATAGCACAACCAATTTCCGCGCCGGCTGAACAATAGTAGAGTTCCTAGCATAGAATTTCCTTTTGAAATTGGGAGGTGGGATCGCACATAAAATTGCTCTCTTAATAGTTAACTGCAGTAGTTAGTAAACCAATCAAATTCTCTTACGAACACCAAGTTTTGACCCACATCCTCGATCTATTCACTATCAAATATCATGTTACGTATGACCCGTTTATTAATCTTCATGTGAAAAGCTAAAAAGACAATTGTGTACAAAAGCTCGCCAGTGTTGGGGTGGGTAATCATTTATCTTCTATACTATTATATACATAATTGTAAAAAGTTTATGTTTGTCCGCGATGGACGCCTAAACTACTGAATGGATTTCAATGCGTTTTTTTTTTGTTTGAAGGGGTTTGGTCCAACTTAAAATCTTACGTTTGTTTGATTGCAATCAGTTTAGTATAACCAGAGTTATGATTAGTAATATAGCATTTAAGTTGCATAGATGGCGCTAAGGTCGCGATATCCCGACAGACAGAGATCTTCGTAAAAGTGGTCTCATTTCAATTAAAAATAGTGAAGGCACCCAGGGTTTCAAAGAACCCACAAACTATATTAAGACCTGCCCGTTCAAATCAAAGAAATCAGAGTAACAAAATTGAGTAATTATTTATTACATAAACTAGGGTTCGAGCAGAGATTGCGTACACATTGACAGCCAAATCTACTGAAGATTAACTGTCTGTTAGCCTTATTGTATGATATATCATATGGTTCAAGGGTATAAATCTACCATTAAGGCGACGATAGTGATTGATGTGTTGTGCGATAATTTATAAATAAGACCCCCGCTGCCCCAGTGCACATAATATGATTTTATTTATTGATTTATCTTGCTATCCTGGTATAGTATTAATGACATAACATAACATAAACTCACGCCTATATCCCCGAAGTGGCATGCAGAGGTTCTAGCACTCACATTTCGCCGGTTTATGTTTAGGTCCCAATGTAATAGGTGGCGAGCCTATTGCCATTAACCGGGCACTTATAAACCTGCGATAAATACACACGTAACTTCGAAAAGCAACGAACAGTCATTGGTGTGTGCCATAGTAAACCTGGAATCGAACCCGAGACGTCGTCTCAGCAGTCCATTACCCATACCACTAGGCTACCGCGGTTTCTGTTTCCTAAATATTGATACATGAAGTGTTATGTAATATAATCAAACACGTTTTGATGAAAAAATGGTAATTATTGCATGTACAGCTGATTCGTTGTTCTTAAAACGCTCGCTGAAATCGCGACACACTATTTCACCTAAAATCACTACATAGTAAGTATAAAACAAAGTCGCGATTTCTCTCCCTATGTCCCTTTGTACGCTTAAATCTTTAAAATGTGTTTTTTTTAATAGTTAGATTGGTTCAAGAGGAAGGTTTATATGTATACAACATCATGCTACAACCAACTGGTGCGGAGCAGAAGTGAAAAATGTTGCAAAAACGGGGTGACGCAGATGAAGTTGCGCGGTTCAGCTAGTTATTTATATAGAGAAGTTGATGAGGGAGAAAGTTTAAGAGAATTTCTGTGTTACCAGTGAAGAAGACAAAGCAGGGTTTCATACCATCACAGTGTGGTGACAACTTAAGCCTTCGGTTTTCCAACTGACTACAAAAACCTCTCCAATGAGCCCTGACTTGTTATACACATAATTTAGAAAATAAAATAGAATAAAAAGAAAAGAAAAGCCCGCTGAGTTTCTTGCCCGAGTCTTGTCAGGTCGGCGCCGCGTTTCGAACCGGTGGTGGTCCATTTGCTCTTTGATCTATAAAATGTTGTTAATATTGACGTTTTGTAAGTGCCCTTTACTGGTCTATTCAGAACAAATGATTTTTGATTTTGAAATGACGTAACGATCTCAGCGCTACAGGTTGTTCAAAACAAAAATTTAATTACCCGAAACAATGGTAGGCATTGTATAGAGATATGAAACACAGGTACTTTCTTCATATGTAGGGTAGGAAGGAGTAGAGAGTTTAGCCCCCGGTGCTATCTGTTATTAATGTAGCAAGTGCTTTGAACACGTAACACACAGTCGGCTAATGAATGCCTTTCATGTTTATTTAAGTAACAATTAAGAGTTAATTTAGTAATGGCGTAAAGAGCATCAAGACGGAGATCTTTGTTTATGATAATATATATAACATAACATAAAGAATATATAATATATATTCGTTATGATTTAGGAAATTTCAATTGACTTTGAATTTAGTGAAGCTTTTGATATTTATCGGCTCTACCTACTATATTATTATAATTTTTGCTTTTTTTATAAAGTAAATTAACATCCGAAATCACTAATAGGTCTCTAACCCATCTCTAGCTCTAACCCTTATAGCTAAGCATAATTGCTTGTGCTAGAAGTGGGTTCACTCCTAGCACAAGCCATTGTGCTCGGGTAGTGTAATGGGGTTCGAACTGTAATTCAATTTCCAATCGATTCCTCTGACTCCTTAACCACTAATCTACCGATGCCTCAAAATTGTAATTGTAATCTGTTTGAAGATATTTAAATAATACTTGAATTAAGTTATATAACTTCGACGTATAAACTTCATCCCGTGCAGCTCAAACTGTGGAATGAGCTCCTAGCTCTTGATTTTCTAAGCAACTACAATATGGGGTTCTTCAAGAAGGGTATTAGAAGGTTTCTACAGGTCGACAGCACGAATGTGACTCTTCTGGTATTGCACTTCTATATTTTCCGTGTAATGACTGCCATCTGATCTCCACAACTTATTGGTGAAATCGAAGCATTATTCTTAGACTTGTTGTTGAACTTTTTAGGGCTTCATCTACCGAGTCATAGATGTTTGTATGACAATCGGGACCGACGGCTTAAAGTGTCTGCGAGACACAGCCAAATGCAAATAGCAATATGACACATATTTGCATGGAACGGGGATCGAACCAGAGCCCCATGTGTAGAGGTTTATATTGTATTAACAAAAAACCCCGATGAGTTTTCTCACTGGATTCTTCGTTATGTTCAATATCGTCTATTATATACAAGATTAAAATAAAAATTTTAAACAAGAATCTATACGTACTTTTTTATCTATTTAGGAACATGTTTATCTTCTACTATATAAAAATAAGTCGGTTTTTCCTTCCCGACGCTATAACTCCAGAACACACGAACCGATTTACCCGTTCAGTGGTACAATGGTGGCGCTCAGCTTGACGCCCTTATCAGATGCTTTTTCACGCCCCGCTTAAAGGACCCGGGACTGTAGGAAGAAGGAAACACGTGCGCCGGCAAGGAATTCCAGGACTTAATGGTACGGCAGAGAAAATACTCACCGAACCGCTTGGTTCTTGATGGAATATTCTGTACCGTATGCGAGTGACACCTAAGCCCTGGTTTTGCATTCGTTGGAAAGGTCTCGGGCTCCGTGAGGTTTATAGCAAAGAATATTCAGAAAAAACTTCAACAGAAAAGCGGGAAAATCATTTTTCACATGGCGAAACGGAGTTCGCCGGGTTTGCTAGTTTCATCTATTTATAATGTTTTGTTTGGATAGGACGTTAGAGTAAACAGTTAATTTTCAAGATTGTTTGCCGTTTAATAATTTTTAATTTTATTAACACGAGATTCATCAACGCGAAAGACGCCCGCGGCTTCGCCTGCGTCTAATTTTGACATCGTTCTTGCAAGGGAACGTAGTTTTAGGACAACCTATTTCCAGATTATAATTTATCCCTGTACCAAATATTGTCTAGAACCGTTGAGCCTTAGGGCCTGTTTGACTAACAAACATTCAACCAGCCTTATAAGCTTTCACTTTTTTTTTACGCAAACATGTTGCCATATTATTATAAAAGAATAATGTTAAATTGTAACATAGTCATAAAGTTTAAAGAATGTTTGAATGCCAAACACATACGTACATTCATACATACATACATAATATATTTTTATCCCAGGAAGGTTAGGTAGGGGTCAATTCAAATCTACATTTTACTTATTCAAACTTCTCAAACTAGGCTGATGATAAGGGTTCTCTAAAAGTCAAAGGTTCTTCAACTCTCGTACTACTTTAGTCTTCACTGACTCATATAAATCTTCAATATCTATACTAATATTATAAAAAGAAAAGATTTGTTTGTTTGTAACGAATAGGCTCCGAAACTACTGGACCGATTTCAATAATTCTTTCACCTCTAAAAAGCTACAATATCTAGGAGTAACATAGGCTATAAAATATATCATCACGCTACCATCAGAGGGAGCGGGGTAATAATCATAAATCTTAATCGATCCGGTAAATTTATATAGGTACATTGGCGCTAATATCGACAGCAAGGAAAAGTAGTAGGTATGGGGCAAGTAGAAAATCGAGTAGAGTTGTATAACGCGATAATCGACATCCATGCGGGCGGAGCCGCGGGCAACAGTTAGTGTTATATATAAACACCTGGAGTGCTCTACACAAATATCGGCGTGTGTGAAAGAACTCGGTGACAGAATGAAAAATTGCACGAACCAACCTAATTCCCTTCACCATTAGACGTACATAGATCTAGAGTTTGTAGCAGTGACTGTTGAAGAGTTTTGGAGTTAGTCTTTTATATTTAGGCCTATTATATTTATCATCAATGTGTGGCACCTGAGACCTATGGGTCCGGTGATTCACCCTGATTGACTGTGGTTTTCGATCTCTATTATGTGTGATCGAAAATGATGGTTGGTGAAATAGATAGATAGATAGATAATTCTTTATTGTACACCTTAGAACAATGTTAGCGGTACAGTAATTTTGTTGCATGTACAATGGGTGGCCTTGTCACCAAAGGCGATCTCTTCCAGGCAACCTTAGGATGAACAGGAAAGTACAGATATGGATAGAAGATAACTCTTTATTGTACATAATAAGAAAAAAATTTACAGAATGGACATAAATAAACTGCGGAATATATAATTGGGTGGCCATATCGCCAACGGGGATTTCTTCCAGGCAATCATGGATGCATGTCCCTTAGAGGATTTAGAGACATTAGTATAAAGCATAATATGTCTTCCAGCAATTAAAGACTGAGAGAATCTTAGTCGGTTTGAGTTCGATATAATCTCCCCAACGGTCTCTGGCGGGGGGGATTATGTAGGAACTTTTCACAAGACAAAAAAGAAGGGGTAACTGGTTGCCGTCAAGCGCGAACTTAATCATAGACTTTATGTTTACTTCTCGCGACACCCATATGAAGAGATGGGATACCCTTCTCTACCAGGAATTTTTTTGACGTAACACAGAATATTCCATCAAGAACCAAGCGGTTCGGTGAGTCTTTTCTCTGCCGCACCATTACGTCCTGGAATTCCTTGCCGGCGCACGTGTTTCCTTCTTCCTACAGTCCCGGGTCCTTTAAGCGGGGCGAGAAAAAGCATGTAATGAGGCCGTCGAGCTGAGCGCCACCATTGTAGCACTGAACGTGTTTACAATGGTGACCCTCTTTCATGAGACTTTGCCTTCAGCTTAACATCAGGCGACGTGAAATCAAATTGACATGCCATAAATAAAAAAAATTTCAAGCATTCTTCACCTGCTCATAATTTTAATAACTTAATATATTATTTTGATCGACAATAACATTCCCAACACTGTCAATCCACTTAACATAGCCGTTTCTACGAATCCAGGAATTTTGATTTATTGATTGAACTGTCATTCACGCATGTGCCATTTCCCACTGTCTTCAAAGGAAGTAGTCATTTTCAATCCTATTACGCTAAACTAGGGTATTAGTGGAGCTTTGAACTTAGTTTTGCCTTACGGATTAAGTAATACGGTTTAGCGCTGGCAGCGTTCACTAATGGTGTAGTTATGACTCATGCTATTTATTTTTGTGTTTTATTTTTTGTGTTTTTATTGTTTTTTTTTTATACTACGTAGGTGGCAGACAAGCACACAGCCCACCTGATGGAAAGCGGCCACCGTGGCCTATGAACGTGTGTAACACTAAGGGTGTCACACACGCGCTGCCCACCCTGAAGGGAAAGGGGGAGAGCTGGGAAGGGGTGAGGAGGCTAGGAAGGGGAGGGGAAGGAGCGGTACAGTGAGCTCTGGCTACCCTACTTACCTACCTTTTTGTGTTTTTAGATTTGTGTTTTTGTATTTTTGTGTGTTTTATTTATGTTTGTGAATATTCAATTGACAGGTTAAATATGGAGAAGATTGACAGTCTAGAGATAGCGCTTATTTTTCTGTATTATTAGATTAGTATATGAAGATATATCTGTAGAAAAACTACGTTGGAGCTTCACCAAGTAGTTAAGCCAATTTACCAGCAATTATAAGTACTGTTTGACCGACAAGGCTTTGGAGAATTCTTCATTCTCGGAAAATAGCAGTAACTTCCGTAAAAAAATTCTGCCTCAACCGAATCAAAAGATGAAGAATTAGTAATTGGACCCGGGACTCCAAGGAGTAGGCTTCGCAAGTAACTGGGGACAACGCTAAATTAATGACTCATTCTCTGAACCTTTTCCCAACTCAGTTGGGGTCGTCTTTTCAGTCTAACTGCGATGCGGCTGAACTTCGATATTTTCCGTGAAACGACTGCCATATGACCTCCACAACCAATGGTCCAATGACCAAAGCGATATCGAAGTTCCAAGTTAGACTGGTTGGACTTTTGAGGGCTCTAACTACCCGTAATGACTGCCATAGATGTTTGTATGACGGCTTAACGTGCTCTCCGAGGCACGACCAGACCAGTGCAAACAGCCATATTCACGTTTACAACTTTTGCACTGAGCGGGGATCGAACCCGCGCCCCGTGCGTCCAGTCGCGTGCACTACCGCTACGCCACGGAGGCTGGCTGTGAAATTAATGACTATGGTAGTGAAATTAATTATATCGAAGAGCGTACCTAAACCATGTATGGTCGTATCTAGTGACCATTACATCCAAGTAGGCCTTATTCTTGCAAAATTGAATTTTCCCCCGCGTGGGATGTTTTAATTAGAGATACCGCGATCCCCGCGATTGATGTCTTGCCCTAATGTGCGTGATATGTATGATATTAAATTCTGTTGCTCAAACACGTACCTACGTACCTCAGGTACGGAGTGACGACCCTTTTTGTGTAGTCGATTTCATAAAATTCAATCCTTCTAATATTACTGCTTTATATTTTAAATGTTAAAGTTTTTTTCACTATTTATTCTTTATTTTATATATAAATCACATTTAGAAGAAGAAGAATTTCGAACGTTCAAACGTAGCTCCGTGGCTCAGCGGTTAGAATGTTCTGCCTGTAAGGGAAAGATTGCGGGTTCCAGTTCCGTCAGAGCATTCACTTTTTTAATGATTTGAAACAGTTACCACACTACTTGCTTATAAATTTCATTATATATTATTTTAAAAATATTTTGTACATGGTTAAGTTAAATTAAGCACGATAGTACGAAACCCCGCGAGCACGATTTCGACTCCCATTTAACCAACTTTTTCTTTTCATTTGTACACCTTGACTTTTCCAAGAACTTAACCAATTAGCTACGTCCGTTATCGTTCTACAAGTATAGTATCGAACCAGTTACCTCACGAACAGCAGTCGCGTGCCGCCACCACACCACGGCAGTATAAATAAACAACTATGCTCTATAATAGTTTATAATTAGATGTTTAATTACAGAATATTGAATACACATCTGTGGCATGGCGGTAATGAACGCGACTGCATGTGGTGCAAATTCGATTTCAGCTTAGTGCTTTTTTTAACTATGACACGTCAATTTGTCTTCACCTCGCTTTATGGTAAGCTGTAAGCAAAGTCTCAGGAAAGAGAGTCACAATTACAAACATGCACCGTGTTATAACGGTGGCACTCAGCTTGATGACCTCATCAGATGCTTTTTTACACAAACAAAACACGTGCGCCGGTAAAGAATTCCAGGTCCGACTTAATGGTGCGGCTGCATTGGTCTGCATCCAACAAGTACCCGCGACTCTAACCTTCCCGAAGAGAAACCTATGCTCTGGCCCTCTCCGTGAGTAGCGGCGCTGCCGTGAAACAAATTACTACACCATGATGGCAACTCAAAAATGCCATCGATTTGACAGAAGAAGATCCGTCAAACTTTTGGCTCCAAAGACCATCTGTTCTTCTTATTATGTTAAGGTGGCAGTTGATTCATTTAAAATATCGAAGTTCAGTAGTATATATTACGAGAATAATCTTCAATTTGTGAGACCTTTTAGTAATGTTCAATATAAAGTAATTAAAACACAGTGTTTACACATTTTAATATTGGAAAAGAATCCGAAATTTTCCTTATAATTTAATTAAAATATCCGTTTACATAACATGAAATTTCCTGCTAAAATGTACGCAGTTTCAACAATTTTGTAAAACAACATCCCTATCAAAACCGTGAATTTTTTTTTTTTCTTAAAAAAGCATTGTATTTTTGCAGCACTCTTATCGAGGAGTTTCTTTGCAAAATAAAGGGAGAGAAAAAAGTTAAAGATACGATTCATCGGCAAAAATGAACTCAAATAAGTGTTAAAATGAGACTCTTTGTTGTCCGATTTGCGACGAGATAAAATTAAAAATAGTGATGGCCACTTAATATTTATTTTATTCTGTCGATATTATTAACATTGATTTTTATGAACAATAAAATCTTTGGAACTAATCTAACCTCACCTGGAAGCTAGATTAATTGACGAATGGAGCTTTACGCAGGTTAGGGAATGTCATCAAATGGTCGTCACTCCCGTCAAAGTTAACTACACCCAATCATGGAAAGAAAGATCAAGACTTCATGTTCCAAAATGTAGAATTGAGGTGCAAACTATGGATAACTCTGACATGACATTTTATGAAGATATTTTGTGAGGTCTGAGGACAGCCTATGTGGAGTGGCGGTAGTAAAGACGACTGCTACGCAGGAGGCGTGGGCTCGATTTCCGCTCTGTGCAAATATTTGTATGCATGAATATGGCTATTTGAACTGGTCTGGTACTACCTCGGAGAGCACGATAAATCGTCAGCCCCGGTTGCCATACGAACATCTATGGTTGTCGTTAGAGGGAGTTGGATTCCTCAAAAAGTTCGACTAGCTTAGCTACAGAACTTTGATATCGCCAATTTGGTTGTGGAGAACCGATGGCAGTCGCTTCACGGAAAATATAGAAGTTCAGCCGCATCTTAGTTAGACTAGAAAGTCAACCCCAACTGAGTGATCATTTTCAGGCTCAGAGAATAATAATGATTTTATGAGGTCTGCGTACCGTGTACTATGTTTATAGCTAATCAGGTTGTTAATATGGGTTCAGGACTGAGAATAACCATACATAACCATACCCAAAACAATTCAAATATCATGTTCAGGCACGACTATTTCAGTAAATTTGGATATCAGAAACGCCAGAAAAGAAAATCCAACGTAACAAAGAGAGAAATTCAAAACTACTTAGTGTCAAAACCATTTAACAAAGCTTAAATTCAACACCAAAACGTAGTGGAACGAAAGGACAAGAAAATATAATATGTATAAAGCCTGGAGAGATTCCAGAGCGCAAACATTTTCACAAAAGACTCGTCCCGATCTAATTTGAGAGCCTTTTACAAATAAAACCAGCTAAGATTATGGTCGTCCCTTTATAAAGGTTTTGTATTAAATATGACCTGACAAAAAGTAAACTGGCAATAACATTTTATAGCCTAAGGGTGGTGCCTTAATAACGTAATAAAAATATCGATAAAATCACCTCCTAAGTTAGAGAAGGCGGAATCGTAACTGTAAAGTTGTACAGCTGTTGACCTTCTCAGTATGATATATAGTTTTTTGAAGTATATGGTTTTTGAAGTACATATGTTATAATAGCTTGAGTTTTTTTTTACTGCAAGATTAAGAAATAATGTTATTTTAAGTGTTAAATTCTTAGTCATTATATTTTGTGAGTTGAATTTACATTATTTTATATATAGACAGAAGCGTATTTTGTTTTATGTATATAGGCATAAAATGTTTCTTCAGTTTTATATAACTTCATTCAAGATACGAAGGTATATTTATATAGCTTTGATTGCGATTTTAGCGCCACTAACCGTGTTTAAATGTAAATATTTAGTTTGTAAAGGTATTCAATGAAAAATAAATTACATGTAAGAAACTAATTTCTAGAATACTGTGGTAGGGCTGGTTACCTTTTTCATGCGAACATTTCCACGGAATTGAACCTATTAAAGCCGTAGCATTTGGAATCTTCAGAAACCGATATGGACTCAAAAGGGGCCGGGAATAAGGTGTTTTTTCTTGCTACATAACTGAATCAGAACTTCCTCATTTTCATTGATAAATCTACTAATATACCTGAGGTTTTATCAACTTTAATACTACAAGTGACGTGTGACTACGTGGGAGTCTCACATTCAATTTACGCTTATTGCAAATATTTATGACCGTAAATATGAATATTTGCAATGGTCTGGGTGTTACTATGTATAATATGTTTGTATTTACAAAAATAAACATGTCTTGAGTCTAGGTGCCGTTGTGTAAATTGTCCTAGAATATTTATTTATTTATAAAAGTAACAAACTTTTTATCCCTTTCACTCTGGGGTAACAACTCGGGGGGTAATTTTTATCGACCTTAGCACTTGTAATCGATAGTTTCCCACCACTAGCACATAGTTTAGAGGGCAAACTTCAGTGTAATTATTTTAACGGGCGACATCATTGTAACTGCGACGCGTATTTCATTCTTTCGTTTACTTTCTACTCGTCTATTTAATGGTGTGGTTTATGGTGCAAACTTTAGCGGTTAGCTATAAATTACACTTGTTATACCTTCATACACGGGGTATTAACTTTGGTGAACATAAAAAAATATTACGAGTTTTTTATCCGACTGCACTAGGGAGGGTAAGCTTTATTTTTTTCCCTCTCTATCGTCTTAACGTCTGGACAAATCTCGATGGATGTCATTCAAGTGTTATAGGGTAATATGGAGAGGATTATTTTTGACCAAAATAAAGAAATTAAAAAGAAAATTCACGTTTTAAATAAGTGAACATAAATCATAAAAAAACATAACATAAACTCACGCCTATATTCCCGAAGGGGTAGGCAGAGGTGCTAGCACCCACATTTCGCCAGTTTTATATTTCGGTCCCAATGTAATAGGTGGCGAGCCTATTGCCATTAACCGGGCACTTATAAACCTGTGATAAATACACACATAACTTCGCGCGAGGCGAAGCGAAGGAAGGCCTTGTGGAAAGTATATATATTTTTTTACATGGAGATACATAATCGTATTCAGTGATATAAACTGTGAGTAAAACTGAGGAGAGCCAGCATACTATATTTCCACCTATTGACGACTATCAGAGCTATATCGTAAACGGTTATGGTACAAGGGTTATTGATGTAATCTCTTCGCTGTACTTATTTAAAATTTCAGTTATCTTAGCCATTTGTTTTTATCTACTCTGTACCAGTTTTTATCTCTATAGATTTTTTGTATTAAATGACACAGGTCTTTGCTACTTTGCTACTTTTGATAATTTGATCCCTATGTAAAGCAGTGGCCTACAATAAACTAATTTTAATTTATTTTTGTTTTTTTTTTTACGGTATGGTATGTATGTTATATTTACCGTTGGTAGGTATATTAGATTATATTTTTGTGTTTTTATTAATTTTCTATGTCTTTTAATAATAATTTCAATTTAATTTTATTCATCATTAGTTCCATTTCTTGCATGCTATATTTTCTTATATTATTTTATTATAATATATGTATACATCGTTTTAATTTTATTTTTTTTTGTTTTATAAAAGAAATGAGCGATTATAAATAAAAAAAATCATTTAAAATTATTTTTTTTAAATCAAATATCACAATACTAGCTAGTGAACCTTAAGATGTACCATGATAGCGGCTAAACCCTCAAATCGCTGTCTCCTTACACTTAACCCACATGAAGCGCGCCTTTAGTACTTAAATCGAGAGAAATGGTCTCTTTTTCAGCGAGTCGTTACTACACCTATATTTTTTTTAGTTTTTGCTGTACGCTTCAACATTACCAGGGAAAGCCTATTACGTAGATAAGGTAATTTTCGTTAGATGATGCGTGTTTTTCATTTGTGAAGAACTTCCCAGATTACATAGCAGTTCTTTCTTTTACCTTAGTTTATAAGTAATATATTTAAAAAAAATATATATTGGGGGAGGGAGGAGGGAGGAGGAGATATATTTTTTTGTAATGGATTTCCGCCAGGTAACGCCTACTACTTATCGTATTGTAATACATTTATTCCCAAAAGGGTAGAACCATCTGTTACCGTGGTGGTTATAAAAGGCAGCTAAGGTATACGACTGGTCTGCCGTAATAACTGCCATAGATGTGTGTATGACAACCAGGGCTATTGGCTTAACGTGTTTTCCAAGGCATAGACCAATGCAAGTAGCCAAATTTTTAAGGCAATTAGTATGCTGACTATTAAAATCAAATTTAGATTGGAAAAAATGAATGCGTCGACGGGATTCGAACCTGCGATCTTTCCCTCACAGGGGCAACGCACTGACCGCTAAGCCACAAAGTTATATCTGAAGCATTAGGAATTTTCCCATACAACCATCTTTGGGGCTATGTTGGGAGTCTTCTACCGACAATCACACGAACTATTGGTCACAATGAATGATGTAACAGACAATTTTAAACAATGACCGCGGTAACCTAGTGGTATGGGTAATGGACTGCTGAGATGAGGTCTCGGGTTTGATCCCAGGTTTTACCATGGCACACATCAATGACTTTTCGGTGCTTTTCGAAGTTATGTATGTATTATTATTATTATTATTATTACATTGGGACCTAAAACATAAATTGGCGAAATGTGGGTGCTGGCACCTCTGCCTACCCTTTCGGGGATATAGGCGTGATTTTATGTTATGTTATGTGTTATGATAACTCTACCCAATTAATGTATTGAAATATTTACACTTAACGGGAATCAAAGCCGCTCCTCCTACGTAGCAGTCTGTGTTTACTACCGCCACACCACATAGGCTGTGCGGAAATAATTTACAAGTGCACTATTGAATAAGAACACAGCTTAAATATAGTTCTTTTGATTGGTCTTACTATCTTCAGATTGATAGTCAAATAAGAATGAGACTAAGAAAAGACAGTTTACCGTAAAGCCTGATGTCCACCAGTGAGTGAGCTATATAAGCTATATAATAGAATAACATAACATAAATATTGGATATTGACAAATAGATGCAATTATACTGTATATATTTCAAGAAATTTTTCTCAGTAGACCGGCGATTTGGGGCTGCCTGTCACCCTAGAAGCAGGCCGCGACTGCAGCGCACAGTGCGTCTCCCCATATCTGGGGGCTAGATGAGGACACCATGGTTCACATCATTGGGAGAAGGGGATCATCTCAAAAGAGATGTCTCCGGGTCTGCCGGGGAGTGAGAGACATGTCTTGTATAATCTCACCTCCGGTAATCAATGACCCATACGGCGTGCGTTTTGGTCGGTTCGAGTCCGACATAATCAGTCAGGTGGTATCCGTGGGGTATTTGCGCACGATAAAAAAAAGTAGACAGGCGATGTAGCTTGTGTGCTTATAGCCTGTGGTTTCACTTACAGGTCCACTCGTTTTCTTTTTATTGTGCGTAAAATCCCTACGGATACCTCCCCCGCTAAATCCGGTAGGAGAGGTTATGTCGGACTCAAAACGACTATAACACACGCCTTTTTTGGGTCTTTAGTTGCTGAAGATGAGATGCTAACATGTCCATCGCACTACAGCAGACCCGAAGCCCTCTCTCCCCTGCGATCCCTTCTCCGTCACCAAATGGATAATTATAATAATACTGCCGTACTAATATTATTTATGTAAAGTTAATGATCTGACTGTCTCGGACACATTCACGCCGGTACCGATATGACCATGATATTTCTTTTCGCACTGTATTAATTAAACCTCTGTAAAATCACCATCCTGTAACAAATGGCCTGGAAATGTGTGCCATTATCTTGTGGTCACTAGACTATTGCTATGTTTGATTGTGAAAACATTGAACATTGCGAGTCGTTAGCTATAAGTGCTAGTACCAAGCTATTTTCTCAGCACTTTCATGGACGCTTACCCTTACAAAAGACAGTTTTTCTGCTAAACCGTCGGTTGACAGTGAGAAATTGCGGGATTAATTTCTTCCCTTCGTTCATTTGAGGAAATTTTAGTCCGTTAGTTGAATTTTAAACTTTTTTTTCTACAGAAATTGGCAAACTGACAAGATTTATGCTTAGAAGGTTGGCTGCTGTTGAAGATAAAGGAAGTTAAGATGTTTGAAAACATTTTTTTGTGAATTCTATTGTGACCTTAGGCACCATTTAAGAGAAGGGGATGAAAACATAAAAACTAGTTCGGTGGCGTTGCGACAGAGAGTTGCAGAAGACACGGGTTCGATTCGAAATGTTTATATGTATATGTTTGTACTGGTCCAGGTGTTTCTATGCACTATGTACATCATGTATTTACAAAAAAAATAGAATTATATCCTGGGTATACAAAAAACCAGCCAGCTATATACACAGTCTCGAACAAAAGTAGCATTCGAATCTGTCCGCAATCACACATAAGTAGTTATAGTTTTGTTATGAACATATTTTTAAAAAATTCAACCTTACGAACATGACTTAAAGCTCTTTTTACACTGTAGCAGCAGTGTACGAAAACGAGCGATACGAGACTATATGGAATGAGCGCTCAATTTCGAATTGAGCGCTCATTTTATGCTTTGACACCTTGACTGTGCATCTTGGGTTTTTTGTATTTCAATGACTTATTCGCATTCCATGTTTCCTAAAATATTTATTTTTTATTTATTTATATACCTGATATTAATATACAAAAATTGTATAACTATATAATTTACTAAAACGATGTAAATCCCGGTCGTATCCGAAACCACCTCAAAATCTGGGGTCTTTTCGTGGCCGACTGTACATAAAAGTCATTGTACATACCTCATCACAACTTGCAGAAGGTAAAGTCAGACGGCGAAGTTGATCAGGAGTCTAGCAGAGTTTCCCAATGTGTTTGTAAAGTGATATTGGTGTAGAAACTTAGATGACCAGTTTACTTTGACAAAGTTGCACCGTTCGTGGCGAGTTTGTAATGACAGGGACAAAGGAGACTGAAATGATTTCATACAATCTTGGGCCCAGGGTGTAAGAAGATGAAAGTGGTGTCAATTAATAGCTTATATATATTATCAACTTTTTACTGAATATTCTGCGGATTTTGTCAGTCTGAGAACAGAGATATAAGAGATTATGTAAAAGTGACATTATGTTACAATCTTTAACCAACAGCTGATTCCTGAAGTGCAAAATGTGTTCTTTTGCACTCATAATTATTATATTTACTAGAAAATGTTTGAAAAATCATATGAACTTCAAGCTATAGGTAGGTAACAGGTGAAAAGATAGGGAAAGGATGTCTAAAATAAAATAAAAAGTCATTTAATATAGTGTTTTATTCGCCTTATATTATAATTAAAATGTCGTCTAGAATATGAGCGCAGCAGCCTATAGGTCGTTTCCCTACAATACAATTCAGTACCAGTAACGCATTACTATAGCCTCCCTTCTTCTACGAGAGCCGTCGACTAAAATATTAATAAAATAAGTTTTATTAATCTTCTACATTAAACAATACATAATTAACTGTTCCGTATTAGGGAAATAAAACATTGTTTGATAAATAAATAATTCTTTGCCATAACTGTAAACAATCTCCATAGGCCTTCTAAATATATATGTATGTATTTTACACCTGCCAGGATGGTAGCTGGTTAGATGAGGTTATATTTACTCACAGACTGAGGTGCAAGCCATTGCCGGATCACTGACAGAATTGTTTCATCGTGTAAGGGTGGTCCACCCAGTGTATTGCAATGAGCAGTGGATATCTCACAATTCACACAGAAATCCATAGTTTCAATAATATCCAATTCACAAGCCGGCGGTAAAATCCAAAATAACAATCAAAATTAAATCAAGTCAAACGTGTGAGCGATCTTCGGTGTCCAACGTAGTATAAGGTAGGCAGGGTCAGAATCCGTAAAATACAAAGCAGTGGTCGTAAAAAATTACAAATAATCGGGAAAGCAATCAAAACGCATTGGAAAATACGAAACTAGAGATGAAGTGAATATATTAATATTAGTTAAAAGATTACTTTCAAGATTCAGGTATTAGTAATCCGACCGACTATGATATGGTAATATTGCTGATATCAGTAATATTTCAAGATTGTTTACTATCTGACATGGTCGTGTAATATCATTCAGTTTTCGATTGGTGAATATTAGTCTATGGAATGGATTAGTGTGTGATGTATTCGCTCGGATCGTATTAACTTCGTTGCTGATTGGTTGCTGACTGAGAATAAATATTCATTACTTGGTACCATTTTTATAAACAATAATTTGAAACTTGCCATCGCAAACCATGTTGGTTAGACTATTCTTATACACAGACATAACTTGTATTCTAAGTATCAAGCAAGTCTTATATTGGAAGCCGAGGGCAACAGCTACTAGAAACTAATTTACTTACTTACAAAAAGAAACACAACTGGTCCTAACCTACCTATATCTGTATTTAAAATATAAGAAAAATGTGCCACCGACTTCAAGTAGGTACTGTAACTATGTTTGTTATTATTATTATTCCAGTCCTCAATCACGATGTGTTAAAGTATGCTGTACCTACTATCATACATAAATCAAAATCATTATTAAAAATATATCAATCTTTCATATCTTCAGCGATAATAATAGGTACCTACCTAATCAGTCTATTCAGCGCAAGAAGATTGACCTATATTTATTAGTGCAATAATATGTCAATATTAATACGATCATAGATCACCGCGGTATTTGACGATTGGTTGTCGGTAGAATATTACTAATATTCAAATATTAGTTAAGATATTATAATATCATGAAACTAATATATTAAGATTAGCTAATACCAACGAATATCGGTACTAACCCATCTCTACACGAAACGAATGAGCAAACAAAACGGCAACTGTCAGTGTCAATGCTATTATTATATTTTTATTTTTTTACTGTCATGCCAGTGACAGCCTAAAAATATAAGAGAGATTTGAATCGATATTAAATCGATAATCTTTAATATTGGTTTTTCAGTAATTAATTGATATTTGGTTTAATAATATGACTGTAATTATATGCACTATATTGCATGTAAGTATATATTATAGTGCATTTAATTACTTTGAGTTAATTATTTACTGCAAATGTGTAATCGATTACTTAATCGATAATCTACCGAAAACTATTTTCTCATATTTCTCCGCTTCCAGACTGAGAATTGAGGTGATTTTTCATATTCTAAGACACAAAAATATGACTGATTTTTTAGATCATATCTCAACTTATTCCATTTTGGGCCCACCGATTTCCGTCTCCTTTCTATACATTGGCGCTAATATCCCTATTTCTGTTGTCATGACAGCAAGGAGAAGTAGTATAGAGAGGAAAGTAAAGAAACTAGTAGAGTCGTACAACGCGATAATCGACATCTATGCGGGCGGAGCCGCGGGCAACAGCTTTTAGCTTTATAATACTCATGGATCCATTTTTCCACTACCTATATGGGTCCATATAAGTATTTCAAAATCCTGTTCGACCCCTTACTGGGACTTAGCAGTGGAACCAACAGTCCGCAGTGAAAATTTTTAAAGTACATCAGACGACCTCCGTGTCCTGGCGGTAATGAACGCGACTGCAACACAGTGAGTTCAAATTGCGCTCAGTGCAAATATTTGTGTGCATGAATGTGAATATTTGCATTGGTCTGGGTGTTAATATGTATAATATGTATGTATTTACAAAATAAAACGTAACTGAGTATATTTTTTGTTCATCGATGTTTACCATGCGTCTAGGTGGCGTTGTGTAGATTGTCCTAGAATATTTAGTTATTTATTTTATTTGCTATTTTCCCATAACCAAAAACATTCAACATAAATAAAATCAACGACCAAACATGATGAATTTTAGCTTTAGGAAAATATAAAAAAAATGTCTCGTCATTCTCATTACGAAATTCAAAAGGGTGAAAGTTGCCAGCAACAAAATTGAACGTTAAAATCCTTACTTTACAATTTCACAAAAAGTTTTTAGAGAAGAAAATTCAGTAATAAAGTTGGAAGTATTTTTCTATTTGAGAACCTTAGTTACTGAAGTGTGCGCTTATACTGAGAGTGGAAATATAAAATGGTAGCCGTCTGAGCGTTTCATTTGTGAGAATTATTGAATTTGAATTATTGGAGTGGCCTTCTTGGTTTCGGAGAGCACAGAGTTGAAGGGAGTCGTTATTCATATGTTTTTTTTTTCTGTTAGATTTTGTCTGTTAAATTTATAAGTAGTCAACATGTATGATGGGGACAAGTGAATACATAAAAGCAAACAAAAGGTACCAAATTAATAATTAAACATACTTATACCTTACTGAATGCTGCGGTTAATAATAACCTTGTGTTGTGTTAGTTGGGTAACCTGATCTTATTGAAGAGATTTTGTGTTGTCAATGTGAAAACTGAGGAAACCTGCTTAATTTTCAGCACTGACAGTTTAGAAATTCTCTAAAGCTTAACCCATCCCCTTCCACACTACCCTCTACATAGTCAGTGGAACAAGTGTGACACCCCTGGAACTGCAAACTGTAACCACTTTCCATCAAGAGGGCCGTGTGCTTGTCTGCCACCTAACTTGATTTTGACCTCCGTGGCGTGGCGGTGGTGAGCGCGATTGCTATGCAGGAGGCGCGGGTTCGATTCCCGCTCAGAGCAAATATTTGTGGCCATGAATATGAATATTTGCATTGGTTTGGATGTTTCTATGTATAATATGTATGTACTAACAAAAAAGGTTTCTGAGTATGGTGTTTATTCGCATTCTAGAACCCGTAACACAAGCTAGTTAAGCTATGTTCTAGGTCTAGGTGACGTTGTGTAGATTGTCCTACAATAATATTTATTTTTATGATATAAAAAAATATGGTTGATAAAGCCGCGGTAGCCTAGTGGTATGGGTAATGGACTGCTGAGACGAGGTCTCGAGTTCGATCCCAGGTTTACCATGGCACACACCAATGACTTTTCGATGCTTTTCGAAGTTATGTGTGTACTTATCGCAGGTTTATAAGTGCCTCGGAGAGCAGGTTAAGCCGTCGGTCCTGGTTGCCATACAAACATCTATGGCAGTCGTTACGGGTAGTTGGAGCCCTCAAAAGTCCAACCAGCCTAACTTGGAACTTCGATATCGCCATTGGTCATTAGACCATTGGTTGTGGAGGTCAGATGGCAGTCGCTTCACGGAAAATATCGAAGTTCAGCCGCATCACAGTTAGACTGGAAAGCCGACCCCAACTGAGTTGGGAAAAAGGTTCAGGGAATGATGATGGTTGATAAAATAAAATAGAATATTAGTAGTAGTGGTATTCAAACTACTGGTGACTATATTACTATTATTAGACCTCTAGTCAGTCTATTATTACCTAGTAGAAAGTCTTTAAAATTAATCTGTTTGCATATTTCTTTTCATTGTCAAAAACTAGGTCAGAGAGGGGGAAGGGCATCCATGGCTTCATTAACAAAACAGTCACGGGCGCGTCATTGTTTTGGGTTTGCGTATTGAGAATGGAGAAATTGTCTTCCCTTACTAGTTTAACACAGGCCCGTGTTCTAAATTACGTTATGAATCTTGATTTAAAACAAGACTCATGGCTAAGATTTAAGACTCATATTTAGGAATAACATAGGCTATATAATATCATCACGCTACATTGATATACTTTTTAGTTTATTTTATTAAGGGTATCTACATTACTTTTGGTTAAATCAAACTTAAGCTGTCAAAGTTTAATAGATCTCAAGATGTCTAGGAACTTTTGGACCCCACTGTACTAGTAGGCACCTAGAAAAAGATTACTAGATTACTAGGTAAGATTAAATACTTTTAAATGTGAGAGTTTATGTAGGTATTTGAATGTTTTTTATACCACTTGAAGACAAGCACACGGCCCACCTGATGGATAGTGGTTACTTATCTGAAGTGTGTACCTACCATTTTTTAATTCTAGAATGCGTTCCCCTAACACCCTGTATATGGGGGTAACGGGAATAATGGTTCATTTAAAAGTGCAAAATTTTAAAGTGCATCAGACGACCTCCGTGGCCTGGCGGTAATGAACGCGACTGCAACGCAGTGAGTTCAAATTCCGCTCAGTGCAAATATTTGTGTGCATGAATGTGAATATTTGCATTGGTCTGGATGTTACTATGTATAATATGTATGTATTTACAAAAAAAAAACGTATCTAAGTATATTTTTTGTTCAACGATCCTTACCATGGGTCTAGGTGGCGTTGTGTAGATTGTCCTAGAATATTGAGTTATTTATTTTATTTGCTTTTTTCCATAGCCAAAAACATTCAACATAAATAAAATCAAAGACCAAACATCGAGCGAGGAATTTTAACTTTAGGCAAACATAAAAAATATGTCTCGTCATTCTCATTACAAAATTCAAAAGGGTGAAAGTTGCCAGCAACAAAATTGAACGTTAAAATCCTTACTTTACAATTTCACAAAAAGTTTTTAGAGAAGAAAATTCAGTAATAAAGTTGGAAGTATTTTTCTATTTGAGAACCTTAGTTACTGAAGTGTGCGCTTATACTGAGAGTGGAAATATAAAATGGTAGCCGTCTGAGCGTTTCATTTGTGAGAATTATTGAATTTGAATTATTGGAGTGGCCTTCTTGGTTTCGGTGAGCACAGAATTGAAGGGAGTCTTTATTCATGTTTTTTTTCTGTAAGATTTTGTCTGATAAATTTATAAATAGTTAGAATGTACGAAGGCAACAAGTGAATACATAAAGAGGAAACAATAGGAACCTTATTAATAATTAAACATAACCTTGTGTTGTGTTAGTAGGGTAACCTGATCTCATTGAAGGGATTTTGTATTGTCAATGTGAAAACTGAGGAAACCTGCTTAATTTTCAGCACTGACAGTTTAGAAATTCTCTAAAGCTTAACCCACCCCCTTCCACACTACCCTCTACATAGTCAGTGGAACAAGTGTGACACCCCTGGAACTGCAAACTGTAACCACTACCTGTACCTGTAGTGTAGGCCGTATGCTTGTCTGCCACCTAAGATGACTTATGACTTCCGTGACGAGGCGGTAGTGAGCGCGACGGTTTGCTATGCAGGAGGCGCGGGTTCGATTCCCGCTCAGAGCAAATATTTGTGGCCATGAATATGAATATTTGCATTGGTTTGGATGTTTCTATGTATAATATGTATGTACTAACAAAAAAGGTTTCTGAGTATGGTGTTTATTCGCATTCTAGAACCCGTAACACAAGCTAGTTAAGCTATGTTCTAGGTCTAGGTGACGTTGTGTAGATTGTCGTACAAAAATATTTATTTCAGTGATATAAAAAAATATAGTTGATAAAATAAAATAGAATATTATATTATTAGTAGTAGTATTCGGTCTACTGGTGACTATATTACTATTATTATAGCTCTGTGTGTTCAATGTGCAAGTCAGTCCATTATTACCTGAGTAGAAAATCTTTAAAACTAATCTATTTGCATATTTCTTTTCATTGTCACGAGTCTTGATAAAAAAACTAGGTCAGAGAGGGGTGAAGGGCATCCATTTCTTCATTAACAAAACAGTCACGGGCGCGTCATTGTTTTGGGTTCGCGAATTGAGAATGGAGAAATTGTCTTCCCTTACTAGTTTAGCACAGGCCCGTGTTCTAAATTACGTTATGAATCTTTATTTAAGTCAAGACTCATGGCTGATACATTTAATATCATCTTGCGTTAGACCTTAACCTCGGAGTTCGAGGTCCTGTCTAAAATACGGGCCTGAGTATAATGGTATAATAATAGTAACTAATTTTGAAAAAAAATAAATGACCCGAATCCTTGCTATTACAGTGTACAGTAGAACTCAAAAGTGCAGTAGCAATCCTACGCAACTATAGCGTCAACATTCTAACGCTACTTGTGACCTTTTTCTTTTAAGACAAGCCAGCGTCGCCTCGTATTGCATAGTAACATTACACACACATATAAGCGCGCCGGCCGCACGCTAAACCATTTTGAGCCTTGATGTGCTAATGCACTTATGAGCTCTGACTGTACATCGCAAAGAAATTAATTACATGCTTAGCCGCACTTGCACTACCAATTAACGTCTTGGAGAGTATCAGACGTATATGAAAGAGGATATTTAGGAACCATAATTAAAAAATCATAATATGTACTACTCTATCCCATCCCCTGTCCTAAGTCGAACACCGGTGGCAGGTGGGCAGTCAGCACAAGAATTTCGCTCCTCACCCATTTGAAATTACAACAAAAGACATATAGAATCGTAGATATATAGCATCGCAGTTTGTAGTTGGTAGCTTGCGGTGAACTTGAACAAGATAAATGACTATCGCTGTATTAGAAGTTACAGGTGACTGTTGGTTGTATTGGAGCACTTCGAGAGTAATACGAATCTGTCACTTGTGAGAGCATTACTGTTACATAACATAAACTCACGCCTTTATCCCCGAAGGGGTAGGCAGAGGTGCTAGCACACACATTTCACCAGTTTATGTTTCGGTCCTAATGTAATAGGTAACGCCAATTGCCATTAACCGGGCACTTATAAACCTGCGATAAATACACACATAAATTCGAAAAGCATTGAAAAGCCTTTGGTATGTGCTATGGTAAACCTGGGATCGAACTCGAGACCTCGTATTGGAGCACTTCGAGAGTAATACGAATCAGTCACTTGTGAGAACATTACCGTTACATAACATAAACTCAAGCCTTTATCCCCGAAGGGGTAGGCAGAGGTGCTAGCACCCACATTTCGCCAGTTTATGTTTAGGTCCCAATGTAATAGGTAACGCCAATTGCCATTAACCGGACACTTATAAACCTGCGATAAATACACACATAACTTCGAAAAGCATTGAAAAGTCATAGGTGAGTACCATGGTAAACCTGAGATCGAAGACTTCGTCTCAGCAGTCCATTAACCATACCATAGGGTTGTTTATACCTGGAGGTGACAGATAAGCACACGGCCCTTCTGATGGAAGCAGTAACTGTGGTGTAGGGATGCTTATAACACCAGGAGCATCACACTCGAAACACCAACCGTATGGTTGGGGGGAGAGATGTGAAGCCTAAAAGACTTTCTGTGCCGCCACTGGCAACATAAAAACTCTTTATTTTTTCATGTGCAGAATTCCCACGGATACAAATCTCACTGGAATGGGTGAATCAACTAAAACGCACACTGTCTTTGGGTCTTTAGTTGCTGGAGTTGAGATAGTAGTGAATATATCCATCGCACCACACCGGGGCCTCTCTTTCGAGACAACCTCCAGCCTTCCGGTATAGGGACCGCGGTGTCTCCGTCTAGACCCCGGGTATGGGTGGTCCACCCTGTGACCTCCAACGTCCGAGTCGCCTATGGTCATCGCAGGCTGTACGGGCCTGGAGTCTTCCTGTCTACCATGTCCTTCTCGGACATTACTTGCTCGCAGAAGGAGGCAGCGGCAGCGCAAGCGTTCGCGCATCGTACCATCGCCGTGAGCAAAGCGGCGAGCGAAATCAAGCGCAAAATAATCATAGATCTGCTAATAGTAATCTACTTATGATATACTTTGATTAAAAAATGCGAGGTAAAAACCGAGACTTAACCCATTTTATCCCGTAGCGTTTGAAACTATGAATGGGGTACATTTGAGCAGCAAAATCCAACATTGCATTAAAATATAATGTTCCAATAAAAAGTTATGCGGGTGCCTAGTTCAGTGGCCAGCTATTTTGAGGCTGTCGATGTTGACCTAGAATCAGGATTGAATTAAGGAAGGTTCTATTAAGCGTTGAGATAATTTGTGCAAGCGATTCGTATTCACATGAAATTGCTCCGTTAGTTTGACTACGATTTATTTTATTGCTCCTTAGCCACTCTAGTGGATTTACTCGTGATAATTAGAAATGGAAAAAAATAATTTCATGATAATATTAAACGGATTGAATTTACAACTCCATTAGAAATATAAATAAATAAAAATATATTATTTTCTTAAATTATAATGATTAAATTTTGATTATGATGATTGCAAAGAATTGATTATAATGAAATTATTATTGGCTATATTTTTTATACTTAGGTCGGCAAATTGACTGCACCTCGCCCGATTTTGTAACTATAATAGACACCAGATACAGAGTGTGGTTTAAGTGTGATTGGTTTTAGACATAACCACCTCCGTTGACCAACGGGAGCAGAAATTCTCGCACGAAAAAAAGGAATATAAACCTAATCACCTCACCTTACTTTCTATTGATTTCAATATTCCATAAGCAAAATAATACAAAATACCTTTTTCCTTAAATGACGTATCCGGTTCAAACCGGATCGCCACACAAATGTGTATATACGTACTCAATTTAAGTATACAAGGATTTCTCTCAGGCGTGTTCGATTTTATTTTCCATTTGAGCGAAAGTTTTGGAAGGAACTACGGAAACGTAAGGTACCTTCCGATTTGAGTGAGCAAATCTGTTTTTTTTTCGCCCCACATACCTTATTTGGGTTCATAGTTTGGGAAAGGAGGTGAATCATAGTGAAATTTTCCAGTGTAAACTGGGTTTTAGTATGAATAGTACTGTCAGCGATAAAAGTTACTAAATAATATCCAATTAAAGGTATGTTTCCGTAGTCAACGACATACGACAACTGCAGACACGTGCAGCAAATGATGTGTCGATACGACGCAACGACATATTGTCTACTACAAGTGTTTGCAGTTGTCGTATGTTATTGGGTGTGTCGATACGACAGACATCATCAGTTGCATGTATTTGCAATTGTCTTACGTGGTTGGCTATGAAATCATATATTTACAGATCACCTTCGGGACTGACAGACTAAAATTTAATAAAATGTTAAAGTTAAGCAACATGCACTTTCTTTTGTGTCAATTATTCACATTATTTAATTTGTTTGGATACCAAATTACGGTTTGGTATTTTTTTATACCTCAAATGAAACAATAATATCATAAAAAGGGCATCAACTCGCATTTTGGCATTACCTGTTTCTTTTGTAGTGATATTTTTTGACGAAATTATCGTTTCATTGAACTTTACAGATACGATGGGGGGTAAATAATGCTAATTAACCGGTATAAAAAAGAAAAGCCAAATCGACATTTTTAATGCTAATATGTAGTGTAACCGCAGTGAGCTGAAAGTCCGCCTGAAATTACGTAGGAGGTGTTCTCACGAGCCCTCAGTGTGCACGAGAGTGTACCACGAAAATCGGCTATGTGCATTTGCGCCGAGCCGACTAGGAGTCGAAGTGGTCGCCATGCCCGAAATCGGTCGGAGGCATTATCATCACCTCTTCGTCTTCGGGAGCGTTTTCCTAGCATGCTGCATACTAACATAAGAAATCAGGGTCGTGATGACATGTCGCAGGGTTACGTTGTGTCTGTACCACCAACTCCCCCCCCCCCCCATAACTGTAGGCCGGGCAGTAGACGCGGGGGCTGCTGCGGTTACATAGGCCTCGAGGTTGAAGGTGCACGTTCTGCCGCACCAGAGACGGGCCAGCCTCTGAGTAGCAGCAGGCGACTCGCACGGCGATGGCGGAAGATGTTGTTCCCGCCATCGTTGATATGCGTTGATGACGGACACCGTGGTGGTTTAGTGGGTAGGTTCAAGGTAGAGGTCAGGAGTCCCACACAAAGCTCGCCCCCCGCCCCTGTAGGGGGTGAGCGAAGTGCGTAAATGCATTCCACCACGTAAAAAAAAGGGTTACGTTGTGTCTGCAACTTCTTTTTTTTGCTGTAAGCGGTCAACTACGAACTCGTACCTTTATTTCAACTTTAATTTTTTATAACCGTGTTTTGTTTACCTATAGTTTTATTTTTAATAAATCCACTTACATGTATATTCTGATCGCTGTCATTAATCTTCGTTGTGCCGTTGAACCACTGGATGTGGGCTGCTGGCCTGGCGCCCGACACCTTGCACATGAGAGTCAGCAGAGTGCCTTGAACTGCGTGCTCCCCTACACCAGATATGAACGTCTTGTTTGGAGGTACTGGAACAAAATTATTTTTGTTTATATGGAAGTATAGTTCTGAAAGCCAACCGGCGGCCCAAGGTATCAAGCGGCGGTAGCTTAGTGGTTAAGGTGTCGGCCTTACGATCGAGAGGTCCCGCGTTCGAATCCTGGCCATTACACTACCGACGTGAACCCACTCCTAACACAAGCCATTGAGCTTAGCTGGAGGGGTTAGAGGGAATATTAGTAACTTCGGTTGCTAATATTCTTTCTGAAAAAAAAAAGAAGAAATGTTGCAGAGGTGATAGACGTGGCAGGATGATGTACAGTCAGCGCCAAAAGTATGCAAAGATTTCAAAATTAAAATATGAATAAAAAATTTGTTATGTTATAATCGTTTTAGAGTAAGAGATTTTGGGTACAGTTTCGATAGCAAAATGGTCTTACAAAAAGAGTGTTACAAAATTTAGTTCAACGAATCTGTCACATACAAAAAAGCGTGTCAAAAGTCTAAGTAGAGAAGATTGCTTTATTATAAGTATAGTCATCTTTATACTGACCAAAACGTCTAGCAAAGGTTATCTGAAGTTTAGGCAGTGTAAGTTTGCATGTTAATATATAACAATTCTGTTGCGACGTAGGCCTCTACTAATGCTGACAGGATCTGACCAGATGGGTTAGTACAGCGTTTTATTTCGAGCTTTTCCCTCTCTGCCTCAAAAAATAACAAAGGAACCAACCTGTACCGTCCCATTAACCCAAATTCAATGTTCCCTAGTTTCTTATTAACAGGAAAAATTAGACCGGTGGATCGTGACCTCCCCTCCTCCCTTTCTTCAGTAATTAGGTATTAATTACAGAGGCTTTTACGTCCGTTCAAAGGTGATTTTTTTCTTCCAATTAGAGTATATTATGTCACGTTCTAATATTGGCGATCGTAGTCAATCAGAGGGCCGGTAATGGACGCAACTACCCTATTACCTTTCGATATCTATTACTGAAATTGGGTACAATGTTTCTGATGTATGGTCAGCAATGAAACTAGCTTATATATACATTCATTTGAAATATATCTTCTACCAGCTTTCTGGAACCTGTATTATGCACTTTTTTTTTAAATCAAATTATAAAGGATTAAGTATGTTTTTTGCTATTTATTGGCATTTACTTTTTCAGTCTAAATTGATTCGTGCAGTGTATTTTAGATAGATAGATAGCTTTTTACTGCACACACCGCGGTAGCCTAGTGGTATGGGTAATGGACCGTTCCGTGTTCGATCCCAGATTTACCATGGCACACACCAATGACTTTTCGATACTTTTCGAAGTTATGTGTTTATTTATCGCAGGTTTATAAGTGCCCGGTTAATGGCAATAGGCTCGCCACCTATTACATTGGGACCTAAACATAAACGAAATGTGTATGCTAGCACCTTTGCCAACCCCTTCGGGGATACAGGCTTGAGTTTATTTTATGTTATGTTATGCTAAGATAAAAATTTACACTATGAACATAAACAAATATATAGGTATATAGGTATCTAGAATAAATATATTTTCTTTCTTTCTAAACAACAACTATTCACTACCACTATTCAAAGTCGTTACTAAACAGTTATTCAAGTAAAAAATAATATACTGAGCTTGTCATCATTCCCTGAACCTTTTTCCCAACTCAGTTGGGGTCGGCTTTCCAGTCTAACTGTGATGAGGCTGAACTTCGATATTTTCCGTGAAGCGACTGCCATCTGACCTCCACAACCAATGGTCTAATGACCAATGGCGATATCGAAGTTCCAAGTTAGGCTGGTTGGACTTTTAAGGGCTCCAACTACCCGTAACGACTGCCATAGATGTTTGTATGGCAACCGGGACCGACGGCTTAACGTGCTCTCCGAGGCACTTATAAACCTGCGATAAATACACACATAACTTCGAAAAGCATCGAAAAGTCATTGGTGTGTGCCATGGTAACCTGGGATCGAACTCGAGACCTCGTCTCAGCAGTCCATTACCCATACCACTAGGCTACCGCGGCTTACTATATATACTGCTATACTGAGCTTGTAATGAATGTAATTCAGTGATTCATAATATAAGAAGGTCTATTTAATTACTTAGACGACAAATTGGTGTATATTAAAGCTTGTAATTCATTTATCCTTTCTACTTACCATATTATGTCGCAGTTAGATTAAAAATTAGGATTTTCAGGAACATTGCCAGATATTTATTTTTATATACCGTTCTAGATATTTGAAAACTTAATATTTTAGACTCATTCAATTTCAAATACCTCAAATACTTAGGTAGGTATTTGGAACTTTAAATATCGATTTGAAAATATTTACAGAAAGTGAAAAACTAGCATGCACCATGAAAAACATGTTTTAAAATATAAAACAACTAACAAACTATAAGCCCATTTTAATTTTTGAATATTTAACGTAGGCATACTGAGTAACATAGGCTGTATTGCACTGCGAGATATTCGACATCCACATGGCCGGAGCTACGGGGAACAGCTAGTGTAAATATAATATTAAATGAATCACGATACGTTAAAAAGTTCTTTCATTTCAATTTTAATTACTAACATCAAAATAAAACCTCATTTAGTTCTTGACTCAGTCAATTCACTAAAATTCCAGTTTTTGTATCTGATCGCAACATACGCCATACACACAAGCACGCACTGTAGTGTCCAACATGCGCCCCTGAGATGTTATCGACCTCCAATATTGCAAGGTGGTAAAATTTTCGACCCCATTACCCGTAGTGATGGGTATGGTGTCGATAAATGCGATGGGAAAAATAATTTACGGAAAACGTGACGGGAATATAACGTTATTATGTTGGTACTGCTTAAGATTTAGGGTTAACTTGGGTTTTTCTTTTTCTTCCCAATCATGTTTATTCACTAGTCGTTGTATGCGCCACCACCTGTATTAAATACAGATTAGTACGATAATATTTATGTAAATATTAGCTGTAGTCCGCGGCTTCGTTCGTTTGGATCTTGATCCCGTTCCCATGGGAATATAGTATTCCAGAGATAAATCATAGTAGCTTGTGTATAATTTAGATCTATCCCTGTACAAAATTTCTTCCAGATTCATTTGCCCATTTTAATTTAAAATATTAGTAGTAACCAAAAAATTAATTCTTTAAAGTAATTAATAAAACGCCACTAATATTTTGAGATAATTTAACAAGTAATTTAATGAAAAACAAAAACCGTAGTAGCCTGGTGGTATAGGTAATGGACTGCTGAGACGAGGTCTAGGGTTCGATCCCAGTTTTTACCATGGTGCACACCAATGACTTTTCGATGCTTTTCGAAGTTATGTGTGTATTTATCGCAAGTTTATAAGTGTCCGGTTAATGGCAATAGGCTCGCCATCTATTACATTGGTACCTAAATTTAAACTGGCGAAATGTGGGTGCTAGCACCTCTACCTACCCCTTCGGGGATATAGGCGTGAGTTAATGTTATGTTATGTTAAACATGCTACTAAAATCAAAGGAGACGGGAGATAGAATAGTAGCCAACATATCTCTTTCCCCGTTTAGCCGCCGAGTATGGGAAGTATAATGTATAGTTTAGGTTTTTGTTTTGTTTATTTATGGCTCGTGATTTGACTTCACCTCGCCTGATGTTAAGCTGAAGGTCTCATGAAAGAGGGTCACCATTGCAAACACGTTCAGGGCTACAATGGTGGCGCTCAGCTTGAGCAAGTTGAGTGAACAGCTCATTTCCAGGCTTGTTTATCATCCAAATAATCGTGGATTTTATAATAAGCTTTTTGACATAACTTTTTTTTTACTAAATTTTTAAACTTATTGATGGGCAAATCCCTAATTTCATTAGGGAGCTTATTAAAAAAGCGTATACAATTACCCTGAAAAGAATTTGAAAATTTGTGGAGTTTACTATCACAGACAACGAGATTATTTTTGTGTCTGGTATTAGGTATTTAGGTGTCACGTTTGTATTCCCTAAAATATTACTAAACAGATAGTTGTAAGTTGTAAGAGCATAAATCTTTCAAGGTAATGACAAATAGTGTTAGAATCCAATAATCCGACCGCTCCTCAAGATGGCGTCTGATGTGGGGTGACAGAAAGGATCTTCTGCGTCAAGTTGTGGCTTGATGGATCAAGGAATGTTACTTAACCTAATTATTTTATGGGACACGAATCTGTTTTGACTTGGACACTGGTTTTTGGAGGACGAAATAGTAATGGTTTTCTAGATAATTCTGGACTAAAAATGTACTTATTTATTTAAGAATATTCATTGAAGAATTAACTCCCTGCTGTGGTTTTTTCTAGCGACTCCGATATGGGGTTCTTCAAAAGGTTTCTACAGGATAGGTAGCACAAGTGTTGCAAACGTCCATAGCTCACGGTGACCACTTTCCATCAAGTGGGTCGTGGGCTTGTCGAAAATATCGTTTCCGTGAAGCGACTGTCATCTAACCTCCACAACCAATGGTTCAATGACCAATGGCGATATCAAAGTTCCAAGTTAGACTGGTTGGACTTTTGAGGGCTCCAACTACCCGTAACGACTACCATAGATGTTTGTATGGCAACCGGGACGGACGGCTTCACGTGCTCTCCGAGGCACGACCAGACCAGTGCAAACAGCGATATTCATGAAATCAACTTTTTTTGCACTGAGCGGGGATCGAACCCCCGCCACGAGCTTAGCAGCTGCGTGCACTACCGTCACGACACGGAGGCTGTCCAAATCATTTGTAGTCATGAATATGTCTATTATTTAATTGATATTGTTATTTTTATATATAATATGTATTCATATACTCGTTCTAGATTCCATAACACAAGCTATTTAAGTTATGCTTACTTTTCATCGAAGTAGCACTGTAAAATCTTGTAAAAAACTAAAATAAAGAATAAATAAACAGAAATGCCTCCTTGTCTAATGTATCAAGGAAAAACCCTTTAAAAATGAAGTGCGCTTTAAGTGAACCTTGATCTATTTATTGTCTACACTTCTAATCACACCTTGCTGTCAGGCACCAGATAAGGGCCCCACAATAGTGTGTGTAAAGGATAAAGGTGTTGAGGATACAGCTAGGATAAACAGAACTATGCAATGATATATCGTCATAAAACAAGACTGTTATTTTTTTTTTATACCACTTATGTGGCAGACAAGCACACGGCCCATCTGATGGGAAGCGGTCATCGTGGCCAATGGACGTTTGCAACACCAGAGGCGTCACACGCGTGCTGCCTACCCTATAGAAACCTTCTAATGCCCTTCTTGAAGAACCCAGAAGAAGAAAGAATATTTTTTTTACATGCGAAAAATTACTACGTATACCAATCTCACCGGATTTGGTGGGAAAGGTATCAAATGGAATTTCGATCGTAATCGAGATTGGTTATTTCGAACTCGAACCGACTGAAACGCACGTCGACTTTGTTTGGGTCTTCAGTTGCTGGAGGTGAGGTAATAAGTAAGATATCCTTCGTACCCCGGTAGAATTAGGGCCATCTCTTTGGAGATGTCTCCCTCCAGGTGTGAGAAAGGTTATTGTTTGTCAACTGTTAGAATAACAATAAATCCATTGATATGAATACAAACATAACGTAACATAAACTCACGCCTATATCGCCGAAGGGGTAGGCAGAGGTGCTAGCACCCACATTTCGCCAGTTTATGTTTAGGTCCCAATAGGTGGCGAGCCTATTGCCATTAACCGGGCACTTATAAACCTGCGATAAATACACACATAACTTTGAAAGACATCGAAAAGTCGTTGGTGTGTGCCATGGTAAGACCTGGGATCGAACCCGAGACCTCGTCTCAGCAATTCATTATCCATACCAGTAGGCTACCGCGGCTATTGATATAAATACAAGCGTTAACAGATTCTTTTCTGATCTTTTCTATACCTATATTATATCGTCAAATTGACTGCACTTTGCCTGATGGTAAGCAGGGGTGGAGACCAATATATAACGGTATCTACATTTTTTTTCACGCCCCGTTAAAGTAGGTACTTGAGATTAGAATGAAAGAAACACGTACCTATGCTAGTATACGATTCCAGGACATAGATACAAGTCACCGAACCACTTGGTTCTTGATGGAATGTTAGCACCGTATGTGGGTAACATCTAATCCCTGCGTGTGTTGTCCTGTCTAGGAAAGAGGAGGGTGGGACTAGTTGGTAGAGCTCATAAGAACACTCACTTCATTCATTCATTTTTAGTAAAAATTTGAGGCATTAAAATGTTAACATTTCAAAATGATTTGCAACTGGAAAAAGTGTGTATATACAACGAAGTACAGTTAGTGAATATGTAACTTAAACTTACAGACTGCTCTGGCCCTCTGAGAGAGTTAATGAAATGCTCTGACCACTTGTGAAGTCTTATAGTAGTACCAAGTCAAGTTATCCGTGAAGGGAATTCACGTCTTGAGGTCGCCCTCAAGTTGGAGCATTTACTGAGATTCTGAAGAAATACGAATAAGCGATAGCGAGCTCAATTTCCATTTAAACATTTACTTTTTACAAATTTAAATTGATTCTATTACAATTTGTTTGCTGTAATCTGATCCTGATGATTTCGTTGCTTTTCAGTAGTCATTATTACGGAGCGATCTTTAGTAGGTATTTGTAAGTCATTATTCTCTGAGTCTATTCCCAACTTTGTAGCTTTCTAGTTTAACTAAGATGCAACTGAACTTCGATATTTTCCATGAAGCGACTGCCATCGGAACTCCAAACGAAATTGGCGATATACAAGTTCTGTAGTTGGGCTAGTTGGACATTTGAGAGCTCCAACTACTCGTAACAGCTGCCATAGATGTTCGTATGGCTTGACTTGTTCTCCGAGGCACGACCACATCAGCGCAAATAGTCATATTCAACCATGCATATGTTTGCACTGAGAGTGGCGTTCAATACCGCCACGCCACAGATGCTGACCTTTAGAATTCGTAAATATATAAAAAAAATCTTAACACATATTCCGTACAAATTGTTTCATTTAACATTTCCATGTAAACTAACAACCTATATAATTTAAAATTCATTCTAAAATCAATCATAAACATATTTACTATAAAAATAACGTTAAAAAACTTTATCATTTATAATATCGATATATTCTTTGACATAATTCACAACACTATGCTAGTAACTTGCCACTTATTAGCGATATCGAATAGCAATTTATCGGGTGGGTCATGAAAATTGGTCGCTAGTGTAGTACCCTAGCTCGTTACTTACTGGCTCAATATACTCCTATGTGTAAAATATAGAGGTGTGTTACAGGAGCTTAATTAATATAATATTTTATTTACCATCAAGAATTACTAATATTAAGTCGTAGGGAATGTTGACAAGTCATCCAATTTCCCGATACTGCTTAATTTAACATAACATAACACATAACTTAAACTCACGCCTATTTCTTCGCCTATTTCTTAGAATCTATCATCATTCCCTGAACTTTTTCCCACCTCAGTTGGGGTCGGCTTTCCAGTCCAACTGTGATGCGGGTGAACTTCGATATTTTCCGTGTAGCGACTGCTATCTGACCTCCACAACCAATGGTCCAATGACCAGTGGCGATATCGAAGTTCCAAGTAAGACTGGTTGAACTTTTGAGGACTCCAACTACCCGTAACGACTGCCATAGGTGTTTGTATGGCAATTCTTTTTTCTAGCAATATACACTATAATAATCTCCAATCCGTATGAAACGACGTCGAAATTTCCTTCGTCATTGAATCCCCAATGAACTTAGTTTCAATACAGTTCGCAATTTACTTTGCCTCTAGATCTTGTATCAAACCATAAACTTTCACCAATAAAGACTATACCCAAGTAAGTTTTCAAACTAGCCCAATTCGACCTGGGGTGGGCATCCCTTTCCTATCCAATAACAGTGTATTAGCCAATAAATTGACAATTAATAAACAAGTTTCAAATTGTCTAGGGTTGTCAAATTTTCAATCAATTTTCTCTCTAATACCTTCAGACTTGTATTCAAGTGGTACATTTTTTTCATCTAGGACACGTCAATATGAGTTCACTTCGCCTAATGGTGGGCTGAAGCAAAGTCTCCGGAAAGAGGGTCACTATTACAAACACGTACAGTGTTACAATGGTGGTGCTCAGCTTGGCGGCCTCATCAGATATTTTTTCATGCCCCGCTTAAAGGACCCGGGACTGTAGGTAGATGGAAACACGTGAGCTTGTAAGGCATTCCAAGACTTGAATGGTGCAGCAAAGAAAAGACTCACTGAACTGCTCGATTCTTGATGAATTCTGCACCGCATGCGGGTAACATTTAAACCCTGCACGTGTTGTCCGATTTGGATAGGATACGCAGTGTGTGCAGGATTCTTTTGTCCCGTGCGCAAAATCCCCACGGATACCACCCCCCACCAAAAGTCGGTGGAGGTGATTACGTCGGACTCGAACCGACCAAAACTGACGCCGTCCATGAGTCTTTGAATGCCGGAGGTGAGATTATACAAGACATATCTTTCGCAGCCCGGCAGACCCGGGGACATCTCTTTGAGATGACCCCCTTCCCCTAATGTGGAGTGTGTGCACGCTTCTGGAAGTACTTAGTAGGTTACTCAGTAATATCGTCAATCTGAGAGGACACCGAGCGTTTCTAGTCGGTATTTACGTTAGCCCCGGTGAGTTGAAGCCCTAGGAGGTTTATATACATAGAGAGGTTTCTTGTGGACTTGTGGTGATTGTGGTGACAACCCTAGTCCGGACTAAACTTCAGTCATTGGACAGTTGGCTTCGGTTTGGGTTGAAAATCGTTTCATTTAAGGTTGTTATTAATAGCTATAAAACGTAACATATGAAACTTGTTATAGTCCTAAAACTAAGTTTACAAGTAATCCTATAGATTCTATAGATTTACAAGAAATTCATATTTGGAGGCACCCAAGAAAGCTCCAAGTGGCAAATTTGGGACCAAATAATAAAATATTCAAATTCTATATGTGCCTAATAGTTTTTTAAAAACTCCTCGCCATCCTATCTCTTACCGTAAATATCATAGAAGTTAACAAAGGGTTAGGGCTGTTATCCATCCGTCACTAAACATACCACACACAACATAGTGACCATTTGCAATAGGCTCGCAGTCTGCGTAGGGTCATAAAATATATTTAACAAAATATGGGTGTTAATTCAAAAATCATTTATTTTTTATAGGCCACTGAACAGCACTTACAAAACGTCAATATCAATAATATATAATCTTAAGTTAGTGAGCAAATGTACCACACCAGTTCGAAACACGGCCCCGGGCTAAGAAGACTCTGGCAAGAAACTCAGCGGGCTTTCCTTTTTATTTTGGTCTATTTACCAACATTTACTTAGTCTAGATACAGCAATTTAGCTGAGCAGCAATTTAAACGATTATACATAGTCTATTTAACTCCCGTATACCTAAAAAGGTCTTAATTAATTACCTCATATTTCAAAACAACCCTACATTGATTAAAACATACATTTAACTAATTCAAGTTTCCCAAACGTATCTGCCTTTAGCAGACGACGTCCCTTAAGAGGAATCTTCTAACCCTCGCTGGTAAAGGCGTCTACACACTGCCGTAGAGACTTAGTTAATTTAACAATTTGTTATAGTGAAAAAAAAGGGTTTAGCTATGATTGGATTTAGCTGGCGGTCATGAAGTATTAATCTGAAGAACAACATTTATTTTTCTGTGTTTTTAATTTTTTATTTATGTCTCGTCAATTTGACTTCTCCTCGCTTGATGGTAGGCTGAAGGCAAAGTCTCAGGAACTGTTGGGCAGTTTTGTTGGCTGCATATCACAATCGTCGATTCGGAAATTGGCCGCAAAGAGATTAACCACGAAATTTGCTTTCTCTTAGGGCTCATGGGTCATGTGTATGTATGTGGATGTGTAGATATCCGTCTGATACTCTACAAGACGTTAATTGGTAGTGCTTGTGAGGCTAAGCACGTAATTAATTTACACCACATAGCAAGGAATCGGGTCAATTTTTTTTCCAAATTTGTTTAGATGCAATATTTTCGGTTAGCAATTTATTTTCGGCATACCCATTTTTTGTAAAAAGTACCTTATTGGCGGTAATAGGCTCACCACTCATTGCGTGGAACCGAAAATCATAGTTTTAATACACCTCTGTCAACCCCTTCGGGGATTACGCGTGAGTATATGTATGAATGTAGGAATGTGGATGAACGAAAAAATGTAAAATATATCCCTTAGTCGCCTCCTACGACAGGGAAGAAATAAAACCTATTCTAGGCCTCCGAAAACCAACACGGTATGGAAATTTTATGGAACCGAAATTACCGAATTGTTTATTATTAACCGGTTCAGTTAACCTGTACTCGCCCTAATTGAAAACTTTCTGCCCCCAACCCTAATCCCACCCGTTGAATTCGGTGACTTTTTCATGTTTAATTTTGTGAGCGAATAAATTTTCATTAGGTCTGTTAATACCATTTTATTAATGATCTCAATTATACGAGCAGGACTCTTACAATTCTTTGAGTTTTTAAAATTAATGGTTAGTTTTTTTTATAATATCACGCCTATATGCCCGAAGGGGTAGGCAGAGGTGCTAGCACCCACATTTCGCCAGTTTATATTTAGGTCCCAATGTAATAGATGACGAGCCTATTACCGGGCACTTATAAACCTGCGATAAATACACACATAACTTCGAAAAGCATCGATAAGTCATTGGTGTGTGCCATGGTAAACCTGGGATCGAAACCGAGACCTCGTCTCAGCAGTTAGTTTTATTAAAAGAATTTATGATATTCATATTTATGTTACGGTTCGTACTTATGATGCATTGATAGTTACATAGATAACTATAGTTTAACTTGTTTAGGTACTTGGATAAACGTAAACAATCTTAGTGTGTCTTTGCAATTTATTTTTACAATTATATACTACTAGCTGACCCGCGCGACTTCGTCTGCGTCACCCCGTTTTTGCAACATGTTTCATTCCTGCTCCGCACCTGTTAGTCGTAGCATGATGTTATATACATATAAACCTTCCTCTTTAACCATTCTATCTATTGAAACAAACCGCATCAAAATCCGTTGCGTAGTTCTAAAGATTTAAGCATACAAAGGGACAAAAAAAATAGGGACAGAAAACGCGACTTAATTTTATACTATGTAGTGATAGTGATTATATAATTGTAAACAGTTTATGTTTGTCCGCGATGGACGCAAAAACTACTGAACTGATTTCAATGCGGTTTTTTTGTTTGAAGGGGTTTGGTCCAACTTAAATTCTTACGTTTGTTTGGTTGCAATCGGTTAAGTAGAACCAGAGTTATGATTAATAATATAGAATTTAAGTTTCACAGATGGCGCTTAGGTCACGATATCCGACAGCCAAGCGGGCGGAGCCGCGGGCAGAGGCTAGTTATAGATAGGTCTTTAAAAAAGCACTCACCTCTAACATCCAGCTTGATCTTCTTCACGATGTCAGCATCTAGCGCAGCAGAAGACACCACGCAAGTGAGTTCTCCTCCCAGTTCTTCTCGTGTCACCGTGAGGGGCAGCACTCTTGTTATAGTGATGTTATCTGGGGTTATGGTTTCACCTGAAACAAGAGAAATAGTATATTTAGAGTTGAAATTAAGTCATTTTATTCGCGACTCTTTTTATTCGCTATACTTAAGCCTAGTTGCACCAACTACCTGTTAAAGTTAAGGTTTCCGTCAAATTTAACAGTAACAGTAACATTGAGTCTAGTTCAGTGGTTTGGCTAAATGTGTTGCACCAGTGTATTCAGTAGCTCTGTTATAGTTATCTTTTTGATAGAATTTGAGGTTTGAGCGTGGCCGGTTACAGTTAGTGTCAAGTTATGACGTGATTGTAACAAAAAATGTCAAATGGTGCAACCTGTTTTTATACCTGACCGGTACTTTAACTGCACTGTTAATGTTAAAGTACGATCGTGCAACCCAGGCCTAGAATAACATTTATTATTTATTGCTCATTGACGTCAATAATAATAATGCTACTTGAGTTAAGTTTACCACACTAAGTGCTAGGTAGTAGTGGAGAAGAAAGGCCGCAAGTAAATTCCACTACGTCATTTTCAATCATCAAGACCTTCGGGTATCAAAGAATCAATCAAACAAATAGCCTATCGTAGTCCACTACAGGATATAGGTCTCTCCCAATGATGAAAGGCTTTGGTCTACTGTTTCCACGATGACCAGAAAACTTGTAACAGGGTTATAGTCTACGTAATGTTCCATTAGTCGACACCCTTCGGTTAAAATTTGGTGGTGATATTCTTACTCCATCATCTCACGAAAGATGATGATATGACATTAAAGAATAGCTGTTGATAAATAGATAAGGTACTGGATTTTCTATAACAGTTGAGGAGTCTGACAACAGTTGTTCCCGTGAGAGCCAAGATAAATAAAGCGTCAGTAACTAAATGGTTAAGTAGTAGTTTACTACAACAAGATGTTCTATTTATTAGTGAAATTCAATGCAAGTCAAGATCAACATATCTCTTAACTTTTTTGAGTACATTATTAATTTGGTCATAGGTAAACAATGGTAAACAAGTTATTGTTTAAACGTTCCCTACTCGAACAGAACGTTTGCGTTGCAATTATTTTATTTATATTGTTGATTAATGGCACTTGGTGGAACTTATTGTTATACATTGTCGATAATACACTTGTATTTCTCCACTATATATACAAGTGTGTACAAGTGGAGAAGTCCAAGTGTTTTATCAATAATGTTTTACAATTATTTGTAAAGAGATTTTTTAAAGTAATAATTAGGCTTTTTTTGGGTATCTAACATAGCGAACCATTAATAACGTATAAACCCACGCTCAGACTAGAATAAATAAGACCTACGCTTATTAATTACACCTGCCATTTAAAAAACATTAACGAACCGCAGCATAAATATTAATTTCCAACAATACAATATACGATTCCGAACAAAAAATCCTTAATCAATACAAATTTTATTGTACCATCGAAAACGAGAATACAAAATCTGGAGTGATTAAAACGCCTATAAAATGGAGGGTAGTTGTAAAAATAAAATGAATGTACACCAACTGGACCACTGTGCAAAGATTTATGGGCATGTCCACCTCGATCACACAGTGGGCTGTTACGTTCGATACCGCGGCAAAAATATCTTTATTTTTTTATATTTGCTTTTTGAAGCGCTGTATTAGTTCGTAGGTCGTTATTGATCACTATTGGGAGGTTTATATTGAACTACTAGCCTATGCCCACGGCTCCGTCTTCGTGGCTGTGGTTATCGCGATCTAAGCGCCATCTGTGCATCTTAAATTCTATATTACTAATCATAACTCTGGTTCTACTTAACCCTCTATATTCATACTTTGGACATTTTTTAAACATAATGTAACTTCTTCTCATAGTATGTTCATACCAAGACAGTATGCTACCTTAGTAGTATAATAATAAAATATTTTGCTACCAAAATCTTCAAATTTATTACATCAGCATTTTCAATTCGCTTTAAGAAAATCAGTAATATTGGTGTGCAGATCATTATCGAAGTTATTCACTAATTTGCTCAGTAAACACTGTTTAAATTTCGTTTTGCTTTAAATGAGAGAGATTACTTTTTTTACACCACGATGACCGTTTTGCTAGTCTGCCACCTAGCAGACTAGCAAAGCGGTCATCGTGGCCTATAGACGTTTGCAATACCATGGGCGTTACATTCGTGCTGCCTACCCTGTAGAAACCTTTAAATACCCTTCTTGAAAAACCCATATTGAAGTCGCTTGGGAAAACCACGGCAGGGAGTTCATTCCAAAGCTTGAGTGAGCGCGGGATGAAACTTCTTTCATACCACACAGTGCGCACCGTTTCTGGTCAAATACACACATAACTTCGAAAAGCATCGAAAAGTCATTGGTGTATGCCATGGTAAAACCTGCGATCGAACTGGAGACCTCGTTTCAGCAGTCCATTACCCATAATTTAAATATATATTTAAATATGTATTAAATATATATATGATTAGCTTTTGATTGCCCCCAAAATAACATAAATAAAAAATTCTGTCTACAAACTAAACCTCGACTAACCACCTTTTTCCAGCTTATTTTTTTTTTCAAATACAAGTACGGATGATACCCTTGTCCTTTTCAGCTATTAAAAAGAAAAATCGACGTGGCGCTTGAATCTTTTCATCCCTAAGGCGTCACGTTGCGAAGATATATATTATCAAAGTTTAGGGATCAGCCACATATCATGGTTAGCACGTGGTTCTGTTACCGTGACGTATTATGATGCCGTTTCCACCGAAGGATTCGCTTTCAGAATATATTGATACTAGCTAATGATAGTATCAATATTACTAGTCATAGTAAAATCAATCATTCTGTGAACTGGTGAGGGCTTCCATTTTTTCTTTACATAACATAACATAAACTCACGCCTTTATCCCCGAAGGGGTAGGCAGAGGTGCTAACACCCACATTTCGCCATTTTCGCTAGTTAAGTCCCAAAGTAGGTGGTGAGCCTATTGCCACGATGTGTCTGTCAAATCACGTGTCTGTAAAATTGAGGGCCGTGGAAAGCGTAAATTACCTCGCAGAGGCTCCAATACCACTAAATAAAGAATGTATATTTCCCATAAAATAATTATAAATTCTTCACCATTCCAAATACGTACAGTATTACAATGGTGGCGCTCGGCTTGATGGCCTTATCAGATTCCTTTTCACGCCCCGCTTAAAGGACCCGGATATTTTTTATATTTATGAAAACAAACTCATATTTATGTTATTAGTACGATGATGTTATACGTTACGAATATTTGGACCATAGTTTCGTATGGTCAAATCTTAATTTTTTATACTCGTTAGGGTCGAACATATCCCTTGCACCCCGGCAGACCCGGGGTTCTCTCTTTCGAGATGACCCCCTTCGGGTATAGGGACTACGGTGTCCCCGTCTAGCTCCCGGGTATGGGGTACGCACTTTGCGTTGTCACCACGGCCTGCTTCTGCTAGGGTGACAGGCGGCTCCATCCGTCACCCCCAGACTCGCGCTCATGGAGGACGGAGGTCATTCTGCGACCTCCGACGTCCGAGTCGCACGTTAAGTATCTCGAGTACACTACCTAATTTGAAACAAGAATTCTGAATCAATATACAAACAAATCTAGCAAACCGTCAGCAAACTCATAAGCTTATATACACAAACCCATTTGATTTACAAAAGCTTCAAGGTCCAACAACAATTTCTTTAAATGTATACATTGTTGTAAATTAAGTATGCCGACCGTACCGTATCAAAATAGTGGAGGATCGAGCGAAATTAAAAGCAAATATACTCATGATTTTCATCAAATTAATGAGAATAAATTGTGATTTACTTTGAAACTGATTTTTCTACTGGTAAAAAAATAGTTTCGTGAAGTTTTCTGTATTTCTTCAGATAAGGAGAAAAATAAAATTAAAGATAATAAATTGTGATTTACTTTGAAACTGATTTTTTACTGGTAAAAAAATAATCTCGTGAAGTTTTCTTTATTTCTTCAGATAAGGAGAAAAGTACATATATATCTTCATATTTTTACCTTAGCGTTAACTCCAGTTATATCATAGGATTTAGTTGATCTGCCATTTAATAAGTTTAAATAAAAATGAAAAAAGGTTTAATGACAAAAAGTTATTATGAAGTAGACGAATATCTTAGTGATAATGCATGGTCATCCTAATCTTTTGCACGTATTCGTTATAAGTAAACAAAAGTATATAAAAAAGACAGGCTAACGATAATAATCTACCTGAGTTTCTTGCTGGTCTCGTTTCAGTAAATTCAACTACTGAACCAGCGAAAGAATCATTTTCAAAGTGATTTAGGTATATACTTTATTTTAATATTTTCCACAAATAAAATTGTAAAAATTGAGTTCATTATGTGTGTTCTTTATATCCCTACACGAAAATGATTGATTGATTGCCATTAACCGGGCACTTGTAAACATAAATACACTCATAACTACGAAAAGCATCGCAGTCACCTTATGTGCCATGGTAAACCTGGGATCGAACCCGGGATCTCGTCTCAGCAGTCCATTACCCATACCACTAGGCTACCGCGATTGTTATATATATATAAATTTTATTTTTAAGAGGACGACGATTTCCTAACGACGGTATATCCGTCCCAATCGAGCAGTCCGACTGGGGAAGTACCTCCACCCTACTGAATATAGCCGTTTAATATCCTCGTGTTGTGTTTTCGGTGGTGAGTAGGGTAGCCAGAGCTCACTAGAGAGATTTAGTGTTGTCAGTGGGAAAACCAAAGGCTTATCCTACATCTTTTGCGCTGACGACACAGAATGTCTCTGTTCTTACAGGGGTTGCGGCACGAGTGTTATTCCTCGGGTGTTACACTCGCTAATTAGTCACGGTAACCACTTACCATCAGTTGGACCGCGTGCCTGTCTGCGACCTAAGTTGTGTAAAAAAAAAATTATAGATATATTTTCACTAGAAGTTATTGGAAAGAAAATCAGTTTCAGGTCTAGAATTTATTACAGATAATATAGAGGGATATCAAATTATATTTATATTAAAGGTAAAAGGTAACAGCAACTTTTTCTCATAACAGAGTCAAAGTTAACTAACGTACACATACATATTTCATGAGATCCCTCCGAACAGATGGCGAATTTACACTTCATTCGATCTGAATTTGTTTCTCACCTGCAGGACTCTCACGGTTCACTTGGTTTGCGTGAACGGAATCTCCTCTGTGTGAACCTTGACGCTGAACTTTAATTCTGTTATTTTTATATAAATAATAATAAAATAAATCGCGAAATATGTTGATAAGCTCATAACTCGAAGACGGCTGGACCAATTCGAGTTATTCTTTTTTTATTGGTTCCTTGACTCTACACAAGGTTTTTATAGTGGGAACGGAGATATCGCGGGGTCTTAATTTCTTTTTCTCATCGGCCTGTGAGGGATCATATTCTTAATCTTATATATCGTATCGTATCGCAAGCAAATTCATGTTGTCGAAAAGGAGAATCTCGCTAGTTTCCATTGTTGGTCAATAAAGACTTAAATCGATTTAAATCCCTGGCTGGACTGGATCCTGGATGACCTGGATCGATTTAAACCCACGAAACAGGGGCAATGCTTAATGCTTTAATCATTTTAAATCATCATTTAAATGAAAAAATAAAAAATGAAATGATGCTCCGGTTTTCTCTGTCATCTCAAACCGTGTCTCATCATTATCCTTGCGTTAGTCCCGGTCGCGAGATATTTACCTCGAAAGCGAAGTGACTTCAATCTGACATTCACAATTTATTAGCGACCAAAATATGCAAAATCCCGCTATAATAGATTCGACCCCTATTGCGTGGGACCGAAAATCATAGTTGGCGAAATGTGGGTGTTTAATACACTCCTGCCTATCCCTTATGCTTACCCGTATGAACATGAATGTAACAACTGTTCGTCGTTCTTGGTTAGACCGACCATTTGACTAGTTCTTCCTAGACACAGAATGGGGTGTTGCTAATATTAACATTTCCAACAAAACTTTCATTATTCTCATAATGAAATATCGTTCAAGGTACAACCAAGTCGATCCAATATATCTAAAATCTTTATAAGCAAAAACGAAAAGGGTAACTCTAGGGTACTCCCTGAAATCATGTACTCGAGTGGTCACTAATGAATCGTACTAAATCACATCTTGTAGATATACTTGTGTACTGTGAGAAGGTCCGTTTCTTGAAGATTTCGGCAATTCACTGTACCGTAAAACTACGATTTTATTAAAACATTATTGAACCGAAAAAAGACGGTTTATTCTGTAGAACAGTTTTAGCGAATATCTTTTTTATAAAGTAAGATATTTAGTGTTAAGTAAGGAATTGCTCATCCTATTAGTCTTAAGATTCGAGTTTAAAATGAACTTCACCTTTTGTATTATATTAAGTACAGTTAAGTATAGAAATGGCAGCGTTTTGTCTTTCCTCCCCTTTCTGGGGAAAGATGGGTATACCTTAGTCCCACCCCTCATCACCAGAGGGAGTCTTCAAAGACCCTGGGATAGCTGGGATACGAGAGATATGTTAGAGGCTATCTCAACATCGGTATCTGATGACCCAATGCGAAGTGAGGTTTTAGTTGGTTTGAACTCGCTGTGGCGAGAAGGGAGGGTTGCTTCCGTGAGGATATCTGTACTTAAACATAAAACTCATGCCTATATCTCCGAAGGGGTAGGCAGAGGTGCTAGCATCCATATTTCACCAATTTATGTTTTAGGTCCCAATGTTATGGCCATTAACCGGGCACTTATAAACCTGCGATAAATACACACATAGCTTCGAAAAGCATCGAAAAGTCATTGGTGCGTGCCATGGTAAAACCTGTGATTGAACCCGAGATCTTGTCTCAGCAGTCCATTACCCATACCCTAGGCTACCGCGTACTTAAAACAGTAGTATTAAATAGTATATCAAGCTGTAACACCTGTTGATTGACACATAAGGCTCTGGTTAAGGCTTGATCGTCATGCGATTAGTGGTTCTTGTGATAGTCGCTCTCGTAAAACCCAAATAAACCGGATTACAAAAATGAGTAAGCAAGTGCCAGTGGACCCCAGGCTATGCAAAGTGCCCCTCCCCATACCCGTAGGCTAGACGGGGACCCCGTAGTCCCTACACCCGACGGGGGTCATCACGAAGAGAAGGCCCCGGGTCTGCCGTGGTGCGAGGGATATGTTGGCTACCACCTCACCTACGGCAACTGAAGACCCAAAGATAGCGTGCGTTTTAACCGGTTCGAGTCCGAATTAACCTACTCAACCTGCTCCGGTTTGGGATTAATCCGTGGGAATTTTTCGCACGATTAAAAAAAAGTAGACCTCAGGCTTTGAATAGATAAGATAGACATTGTAGAAATATAACAGAATTTATTACGGTTCTACTTGTATTTACCGCAACTAGTTGCAAAGCCTAATACTGGCAACCCCAAAACAAACAGTCTATCACTCTATCGAACGTTACATTACCCACGCGTCGAACACAAGTCTCAATTACGTTGGTCTCGAAAGCGTCTATTAATTTGGGTGGCTACTATAAATTCTAGTTACCCCACTATCGTACCCCAATATAGTTTTGGGGCTTTTTTTTTCTTTTTATTGGTAGTGTTTTTCATGAGGAGAAAATTGGAATTTTATAGGGTTGACCAAGAACGGATGACTGTGGTTTTTTTTGAGTGATTAACTTACAGTGGTTTTCATATTATCATACTGAGATTTATAATGAATTAGCTGCAGCCCTCGGCTCTACCGGCGGCGGGACACTTTTGATCCCGTGCCCACTTCTCCTTAAAAACCTTACTTTGGATTCTAGGAATAAATAAAAAACCAGCCAAGTGTGAGTCGCACTTACCCATGAAGGGTTTCGTAGCAGCAAGTAACATCAGCAGTCAGCGTCAAGTTATGACGTCATTTTAACTATTGTCAAATGGTTCAATCTCTTTTATACCCACCGTTACTTTAACTGCACTGTTCAGGTAAGATGGTGCAACCCAGCCTAAGTAAATATTTGTAAATAGACCAAAAAAAAAAGATAAAGCCCGCTGAGTTTCTTACCGGAGTCTTCTTAGGCTGTTCTAACTTATACCTAATATTATTAATATTGACGTTTTGTTAATGATTTATTTTGACGTTTAATAATCTTAAATCAATTTGAATAGACTGTATATTAAATGCTTCAAAATTTCCTTAAATACATCAAGTATTTTCCGTAAACCATAAATAATATTGCCATAATATATCAAAGTACACATCAAGATATATAATCTTCTTGAACATAGCGCGTTTAATTTGATTTTTTTCCACGAATTACCATTTTTATAGGGCAATAAATTACGAAAAAATCTAATAACCGTAATATAGTCTTAAGAAGCTGAGTACTCCTTGAGATGACCTTGAGATTAATGTACTTCAATTTTACTTTATTTTTAATAACAAACATCATTTTAGCTTTGTTCCTGGTTGAGATTCCTGCGACTATTAAGGTGCGCCTTATATGACTTATATGGAACTGATCATCATTCTGTCTGTGAAAATCCGCGGTAGCCTAGTGGTATGGGTAATGGACTGCTGAAACGAGGTCTGGGGTTCGATCCCAGATTTTACCATGGCACTCACCAATGACTTTTTGATGCTTTTCGAAGTTATATGTGTATTTATCGCAGGTTTATAAGTGCCCGGTTAATGGCAATAGGCTCGGGACCTATTACTCTGGATCTAAACATAAACTGGCGAAATGTGGATGCTAGCACCTCTGCCTACCCCTTCAGGGATATAGGCGTGAGTTTATGTTATGTTATGTTATATTTCTCTTCATGATCGATTCTCTGTATAATATATATCACGCAAAAAGCTTATCGAAGCGTAAAAATAAAGTCAACAACTCTTAAATAATACGTAAAAACAAACTTATATTTTACCAAGAAATTTTCCATCCAATGCTCCTCTTTCGCGTTACGTTTTTTCCCAACAAAAAGTCTCGAGACCGTACGGACCTTTTCTCAGCATTTAAACTGACTCAGGCCTTTAAGTAGCAAGTTTCCAACTTATTGTGATTGATTTTTCTCTTATTTTCTGCGACTTGCACTCTTATTCTTGAGTGGTGAAGCGTTCACAGCGCAGTTTACGCCAAGTTTGTTGGTGTGCGTGCAATCGACGTGAAATTGAGAAGCTTACGAATTGAAATGTTTCCATTCTAATTTTCTTTATGAAATTCTTTCTGATGGAATGTGAATGAATGAATAAACTCACACTTATATCCCCGAAGGGGTAGGTAGAGGTGCTAGCACCCATATTTCGCCAGTTTATGTGTAGGTCCCAATGTAATAGGTGGCGAGCCTATTGCCATTAACCGGGCACTTATAAACTAAATAAATACTCACATAACTTCGAAAAGCATTGAAAAGTTATTGGTGTGTGCCATGGTAAAACCTCGGATCGAACCCGAGACCTCGTCTCAGCAGTACATTACCCATACCACTAGGCTACTGCGGTTATTATTATATTAATTTATTAAGTTATCTTAGTAAATCAAATAAGCTTTATATATTGGTTATAGAGTAGATAGTAGACTATTATTAGAATTCTGTGTGATAATTATCAAAATCATAATTCCGTATGACGAGATTCACGTGAAAACCTGAAGTGTGGATTTGGCGTGTATTATTCCGATAGTTATATCTATTCACAAACTGATTGCCAGAACCGTATGTTCTGGCGTAGCATTTCTTTTCGAATTTGGGAGTGGTGAAGAATAAGATGGTAGTCGCTTACATAGAAGGCAAGAGAAGTCACATATTTCGGAAGGAATATAGATTGACTGAAAATATATTACATGAACAAATACTTCTATTTTGAAAAGTTATCAATGCAGCTTATTATTATCAACGGTAGTCCACTGGTGGACATAGGCCTCTCACATGACACGCCACTTAGCCCGGTCTAAGTCAGTTCTTCTCAGTTCCCCGCCAGCTATTCTGCGTGTATCGTCGCTCCATCTAATGATAAGGCACACTACGTTTGCTGGCTCGCGGTCTTCACTTAAAGATTCGTCTACTTCAACGGCAAATATATCCAGCCCACTGCCACGTTAGCTTGCTCATTGAGCTCAGTCGATAAGTGGTTTTCTACCGAATTACTTCTTTCCGGATACGATATTCATTGCAAATTTATAGCTTATGGTTTGGAATTCGTTTTGCAAACTAATATTTTATTCTAGGGTCTGTTATCATAACATTGGGGGAAGAGGGTCATCTCAACAGAGATGTCCCCGGGTCTGCCGGGGTGCGAGAGATATGTCTTGTATAATCTCACCTCCGGCAATCAAGGACGGCGTGCGTTTTGGTCGGTTCGAGTCCGACATAATCTCCTCCATCGGTTTTGGTGGAGGTGGTATCCGTGGGGATTTTGCGCACGATGAAAAAAAAGGGGTCTGTTATCATAAGTGTCGATATAGAACTATGTAATATGGATTAAGTACAAAGACAAGACGGGCAAACATAAATAGTGCTTTAGTGTCAGCACTTAGCGTGTAATTGAGTTGGTCTCCGGCAGCTTTGTCGCCAGATTCCTGCGGTAATATGGTTTTTGGGTGCAGTATAAAGCATAAGATGTAGCGATTTAATATCGTCTTTATACGCCACTCGTCATACGAAATCACCACTGAACACCTTTTATCCGTTACACCATGCCAATGTGGTTCATTCAGTAGCTTATTTGTGAGAGATATTTTAACAATTACGGGTTCTTTCAGTGAGACGTGCTGATATTTCAAGAATCTAGCGCAGTGTTGCACTGTGTTGCATATTACAGTTTATAGTTTATCTATAGTACGTTTACCTAAGTATTCAAATCAAGAATAATTATGAAAGAAGAAAGAAATAAATAAGCTGCCTATTTCAGATAAACATAGTAACTAGATATCTAATATTATTAGCTAACTTAAAAATATATAAGTTTTAGTAAACTTCATAGATATGGCTACTAGTAACTGGCATAAAAAATCCACTTAATTTGGTACGTTTCCACTTAAGTTGGTTAATTGAGAGTTTAGTATAATATTATTTTACTCACATATAACACATTCTTTCGAGGCATCTTTTGTGATGTTTTTTATTGGTAACTAACTGACCCGCGTAAATTCATCTGTGTCACCCCGTATTTGCAACATTTTTCACTTCTGCTCTGTACCAGTTGGTTGAAGCATATAAACCTTCCTCTTCAATCACTCTATCTATTAAAAAAACCGCGCCAAAATCCGTTGCGGATATATGATATATGGACCTAAGGACATAGGGACAGAGAACGCTACTTTGTTTTATAGTAGTGATGCTTTGTCTATATAGTAGACAGTCAAAGCATGATAGCTGTCCTATCGCCGTCTCTTATACTTTGTACCACACCACCACTTGACAACTTCCCTAGATTTAAGTCAACTCAGAGTAAACTTAGTCAGGGTTTGTTTAGTCATAGTTATTATTGGTCTAACAATGAACATACTCCTTTACCCTACATAAATATAGAGCTGTTAAAACCAGAGTAATTGTACTTTTATAAACCTGCATTAATTCGTTCATCCCGGCAACTTAATTTATTTGCATGCCGGGAACACCGAGCTTACGATGTTTTCTCGAAAAGTGGATATAGCTCGGTGGTGTTGCTGAAGATGCATCATGTAGAGGCGAAACTCGTGTCAAGGCATTTGCGGAATATTGCACATACGACAACATACACGTTGATTTTATAGTGGTTTTGGAAAAAGAATATCTTGTTTCACACACAGTTTCGGAAGCAAAATCGACTGCAAGTTTTAATTTTGAAAAGAAAAAAAAAATACTTTTTGTAGGTATGGCAATAATGTGCAGGTGAACAGAAAAATGTATGGGACGTGTAAAAAAAAAAATTTTTTTTTGCCAAATTAGGACTTCCTTACGATTTTACTATCGAAATTGGCCAAAATCTTTTTTTCCAAAACCACTATAAAATCAACCGGTATATCTACTCGGATAAGAAGGTATTTTACTTGCTTTGAGGGCATTATTTCTAAGACAATTAGTAATAGTTTGGTATCGCTATCGTTGGGATTGTTGAACTGTGTGTGAGTGATGGATTCTTCTCCCTCCTCCAATACAATGTACAAATTTTGCCACAGTACAACACATTTCATTATATTTTGTCTTATATTTCTTTTTGTATGTTTTATGTGGTTCCTCGAGGGGCCATTTGAAAACCAGCATACTAGTACCCTGAGGATTTTGCGCACGATAAAAAAAGAAAAAAAAGGAGCGTCACTCTTGTGCCACCGACCTTCTGAGAACCTTCGAATGCCTGTCTTGAAGAAGCTCATCTGATTACTTTGTTTGTGAAATAAAATTTCTCTCAAAGAGAATATAGTTCCGTAGAAAAATGTAATGGTAGGAAAACTAGAGCGAGCATCTTAGGCAGTTTCATTTCATAATAAACGTCAGAGCAAGCAAGAAAATAAAAATAAATGCGAGTATATTAAGTTTTTATTAAATATCTTTAGACGGGAAGTTCTGGAAAACTAAAATAAAATATATATTATACTGGTATAAAATGTGAAGGCTTGTGATTTTGTGATGTTTGCATGTGTGTTATTCAATCATGCTCTAACTCTTAAGTTGAATAGATCGGGCTGGAATTAGGTACAGGGATAAATTACTACTTTTTTATTTTTCCCTCGTGCAGAAACCCCCTGAATACCAAAACCACACGGCCGTCTTGGGCCAGTTCCCATGAATTATGGGAACGGGATTAGAATTCCATGCTAGCGAAGCCGCGGGCTAGTATTTTTTCCCCTATGAATAGAGTTCTTTTTTGTTAGGACACGTCAATTTGACTTCACCTCGCCTGATGGTAAGCTGAAGGCAAAGTCTAAGGAAAATGATTCTGAGGGTTCCAGAAGCGTCCTATACTTTTACTATATTATACTTCGGTCCTGGTTGTCATATGAACATTTATGGCAGTCCTTACGGTTAGTTATGTGCCAATATGCACCATTGATCTGATCAGCCTTCCACATCCAGTTTACCCTAGCCACCCCTTTCAAGCCGTTAGTCCATTTAGCGGAGGGCATCCTACCTTTTGATTGCCTCCTCGCGGCCTTCGCTTCAACAGCCATCGGTCCCTCTACAAATGTGGCCAGCCCATTGCCACTTCAGTTTACTTATATAGATGTCGGTCACTTTATTTCTTTGTCGAATGACCTCATTGCGAATTTTATCATTGAAAGAAACTCGAAGCATAGCTCACTACTGATGCACAAACCAAATAAAATTGATATAGAATGTACACAGTGAGACAAAAATACACATACCTATACGTGGAAGAAAGAAAAAGATATTGGTACCGTGGAATTCAGAGTAGGTAAGTGATATACTGTATCCGTGAGTGCGAAAGAGACAGAGGACCGGAATGAAATAGTTTGAAAAGTATTCAGGACCATCGCAAGGTTTAATTAAGAATTTTAATTACTTTAATTTAACAGTGGGCAGTGATTTCCCCGGTGGAGTTAAAATGTTTCGTTGAATTAATTCAAATGCGTTTCATGCTATTCAAGTTATAGGACCAAGGTCTGGAATAAGATGGGTGGCATTACGTCACACCACAGAGGCTGTCAGATAGTACGAAAATTTTTCTGTAGAATCGACGGCATTTTTGAATTGCCATCGTTGTGTAGTAATTTGTTTCACGGCAGCGTCGCTGCTCACGGAGAGGGCCCGAGCACAGGAATCGCTCTTTGGGAAGGCATACTACGTCCCCTTAATAATACGTTAATTTAAGAGATGGATTTCGCGGGGCAAAAAGAATTCTTGCCCCGCAAAATCCAACCACATGTTCTGATCGAGTTCCTGATAATGTGGAGTGTGGACACACGGAAACAAATTACTGTCGTAGCTAACGTGACTCTGGTAGACTTTGTCAAAATCTTGACATTACGTTTGACATGACGCTTACCATATTTACGTAACTAGCGGCCATATTAAGAACAAAGAAGGATTTTTTTCAAAAGAATAATAGCCATCGTATTATCAATATTCTTTCCAACCCCTCCAGCTTAGGTTGCTTGTGTTGAGAAAGGGTTCACATTACCGATTCTATGGCCAGGATTTGGACCCGGGACCTCTCAACCGTAAGTTCAACTCCATAAATAATAAGCTACAGCAACTATCTAATATATGTAATGTTCTAAAACGTAAAGCATTAATATCGAAAGCGAATACTTTGCCACAAGACAGCATTGCGCTAGGGAAATCATAACTGGTTGTTTAATTACAACTAATATGCATACGAATTTGATAACATTACAGAAATATTGCAATGTGGCTTAGATATTAAATGGCCGCCGCCGGTTTGAACTAATTTAGTTCCATTTTTATCACCGGCAATGTTTATTATATATACAGTTTGATATTTTACCACCATATTTTTGAAGTGAAAAGTTATTTAGGCGCTTTGTGCAGCGTATATTTTAGGTGAGGAAAACTTTCGATCTCGCATTGTCACCTAACGTCACACTCCGATATCGGATGTCGCACGATTTTAAAAATATAATAGTCATTGAATTATATATAGCAAGTAGGTATTTGACAAATAAAATTGTGATACTTCACATGTGACACCTTTTTTATACCACTTAGGTAGCAGACAAGCACGCGGCCCACCCGTTGGAAAGTGACCGTGGCCTATAGACGTTTGCAACACAATTCGTCCTGTTGACCATTTAGAGAAGAGGCGGTAAGGGAAAGGGGGAGTTATGACTATTAAGAGAGCCTCTGAGACAGTGCAGAAGACAAAGAAGGGTTTCTCGGTCTTCCCACTGGTAACACAATACCTCTCCAGTGAGCATAAGTCAAGAAAAAATCCGTTAAGAATAGTATTATTCTTGTACTTATAAGTGCAAAATAACCCAAGTTAAGTAAGAAGTTTAACTGCCATATCTTAGCTCAGGAGACGTAGTTTTAATTAGTAGATAATTGTGGAAAGTTCTCGGGAGATGGCGCTCCGTTCGCGTTTTATAAGCTGCAACTAAAATATAAGCTATGCTAATTTTATACTGAACTAGCTAACCTGCCCCGGATTCACCCGTTGCTTACTACGTAATTTTTAGTTTTCCATCAATATATTCTGGTCTTTATAAATAAGAAGGTATTGCCCTACTGTTGTCATGCTGACCAGACAGGATGGCAAAGAGTTTTGTATTGAGATAGAATATTTGCTAGAAGTAGCAACTGCTCCCCAACAAAGAGGGGAGGAGTTACCAATTCTGTTGCCCAGGTAGTGGTGCTAGTAAGTGGTAGTGGTGGCGGTTTCCTGGCACAACACCCTGCAGAGGGAGGAGTAGGTGGAGGATGCAGTGGGTGCACATTGGCAGAGGCCTATGTCCAGCAGTGGACTTCATAGGCTATTTGATTGAAATAATATATGGGAATCTGCCCGCTTTGTTGGCATTTACGATTACTGCTCCGCTCCTTTGAGTAATAGCCTGATAATGAATATTATAACCGTCTTCTTTAAATGAACTATTGAAAACAAAAATATTTTTCAATTTGAATCAATATTTCTCGAGATTAGCGCGTTCAAACAAACAATCTCTTCAGCTTTATAATATTAATACAGATTTATTATTTTTCTCAGGAAGTGCAGATTGAAATTCAGTCTAACTAAAAAAGAAATTCCATAGCAATTTCTACACAATTAACTACGGCATTCTACAAAAATAAATACCCCCAAACCAATTCGAGCTACAACGATTAAAGCCCTAAGCTAAATGTCAAACTAATAATAACCTTCAGTAATACCTCACAGAGACCTTCGCCATCACAGTCTTTCAAACATTGTGCCCACAATACAGGTGTAACAAACCATTTGTGCTTTAATTTAGAAATTTTAATTAAATTCACCCCCGAGCTGACACTTTTAGTTTTGTTGTTGGATAGGAGAAATTCGCGACTGCCCTCCGTTGGTCAAAGTCAATTAAATTTAATAATTTACGTGTTTATAATCCATGTTTGCATGAACAACTTTTTCTCCCAAATTGATGGGAGTTTTACGGCGTGTAGGGAGTTTAAATTAAGCGGTTAAGTTAATAGATTGTTTAGGATGTTTTATGATTAACGTAAATTAATTGTTAGAATTATTTTTGTATTGTTAATCCTCCTATTATTCATGCTTCTGCTTCTGCTGCTCTTATAATGCCGAAAATTATTAAAAAAATATCTGGAACAATTTTTTGAACTTTTATAAAGTTTTTGGTTTGATATGGGGCCCAGTTAATGTCCGTACCAATCTTATTTGTAAGTCGGCAGTCCCCCAACTACACCTTTTAAATAGCATGACTATGTATAATAGAATAAAAACTGAAATAGAAAATTCCAACTTCACATTTTTAGTGAAAGAAAATTCAATACACAGTCATTATTTTTGCGTACAGTATGAAAACGTCAAAAGTTTTGCACCATACTTCGATAAAAAGAAAAAAAATTTTTGTAATCTACCGTTTGAATATGGAACACAAAAAAAAGAATGAAAATGGAAAAAAAAAACGAATGAAATCGGTCAATACTGTCACTCGATTGGTTAACGATACGCTACCTGTCTATCCATATCACATGGTTGACGGGTTGTTGATTGGTGAGCGCAAAGGTGCTCAAAGTTAAAAAAAAATATTTTTTATAAAAAAGATAGTGTATACGTTATTTTATAAAAATACTAGCCTATGCCCGCGACTCTGCCCGCGTGGCTGTCAGTTATCGCGACCTAAGCGCCTTAGGTGCAACTTAAATTCAATATTACTAGTCATAAATCTGGTTCTACTTAACCGATCGCAATCAAACAAACGTAAGATTTTAAGTTAAACCAAACCCCTTGAAACAGAAAAAAACTGCATCGAAATCCTTTCAGTAGTTTTTGCGTCCATCGCCGACAAACATAAACTTTTTACAATTATATAATATCATAGATAGATAGATAAGCATCATCACGGACTATATAGTGAAGAGGCGCGGGAGCCCGTTGGATGCAGACAGTCTCCAATCGGATGGAGTGGAGGTCGATGACGGTGGGCGTATGTTCAGCAGTAGACGTCCTATAACTGAAATGATGATGATGATGATAATAAATCAGTTAGCCTATTGCAGTCATAGGACCTGGACATCGATCTCTTCTTACGTTGAGGAATTTTGGCCACTGTATCACGCTATCCAGGTGAGTTGGTACAGTTTTATTACGAGTTTTCCTTCTCTTGTAGTGATATTGTATGCGTATTTTTCAATTTGTCGCATGTTACGACACCATGTGATGGTGTGGTAATACTTGTATTCTTTCTCTGTCACTAGTTATTATATTTTTGCTGTCATATTTGTTTGTCTACTATGAAAAAATGGGCTAGTAGCTAAGATAATATCTAGTTCAATGCATTTCACTGTTTTTTTATGTAGATACATATAAATACTATACCATTTTGACTAACTATATTTTCATACACTAAAAAAAAATCCTACACTAAAAAAAGAGTGTAATTAACTCATGCTTTAATTTGTTTTAGTACTAAGATATTTGGTAAATTCCCCCACCAACATATCACATCGAATAATTTCATTTATAGGGACACCATTATTTAGTATTGTTTAATATTGTGTAGCGAAATACAATATTATATATAGTTGTTATAAAAAGATAAAAGTTAATAAGAAATAATTATATAATATATCCAAGAAATAATGTATGTGATCCATAACTTATTATAAGTATAAAATTGATTAATTAATAAAAAATAAATATAGTGCAAAAACAGTGTTTTAAATCTTTGAGAACCACTGCTTCCAGTGTAACACGATCGAGCATGTCGAATCTAGTTTGTCACTGGATCAAAAACGATTTTTTCACAATCGGCATGTTTGAATATTGTTCTAGAACATAAAATAAAAAAAACATGTGATCTATATGAAACATAGAATTCTTTGTTGGCCCAATGTAAAAAAAGAGTACATAGTATTTGTTTCGTTCCTTAGTACTTATATACTCATATAATAATATACCTTAGAACTTATCATCATTCATCATTCTCTGAACCTTTTCCCAACTCAGTTGGGGTCGGCTTTCCAGTCTAACTGTGATGCGGCTGAACTTTGATATTTTCCGTGAAGCGACTGCTACCTGACCTCCACAACCAATGGTTCAATGACCCTTGGAGAGCTCCAACTACCCGTAACGCTAAAGATGTTTGTATGGCAACCGGGACCGAAGGCTTAACGTGCTCTCCGAGGCACGACCAGACCAGTGCAAACAGCCATATTCATGCATACAACTTTTTGCATTGAGCGGGGATCGAACCCTAAGAACCTTAGTACTTATATTATAGTTATATATTTACCATTTTCATGAATACATACATACATACATAAAATCACGCCTGTTTCCCGTAGGGGTAGGCAGAGATCACGGATCTCCATTTGCTACGATCCCGACATACTCCTTTCGCTTCATTCACTCTCATTACCTTTTTCATGCATGCTCGTCGGTTTAGGGTACTCCTGACCTGCCCCTTTTCTAACATTTCCCCGATTTGGTCCAGGTATGTGCGCCTAGGTCTTCCCCTTCCGACGGTGCCATCCACACTAGCCTCATATATCTGTTTCGTTAGTCTTCTTTCATTCATTCTCTCAACATGACCGAACCATCTTAACATACCTTTCTCAATTTTCATCACTACATCTTCTATCACTCCACATCGCTCTCTTATCACGCTATTTCTGACATTTTCATGAATACTTTTGTGTCAGTTAAACGCCAGTCTACAATTATCTCAATGTAGTCGCTGATAACGAATTCCAGCCGACCTGGGGTTGACAACTAAAATTATCATTTTCCTAAACTGACTGCCCAACTTTTTTTAGTCTGGCAACTGTAACAGCAAGTCAGAAACAATTTCTCTGTCCCTAAATTTTCCAACTCGACGCCTGCTTTTATCGTTTTTCAATATCAACCGTAACGATATTTGTTTTCGTTACTTTTCGTACCCGGCGTCTGTTTTCACTCATATTTTATTTATTCTCTTTTCATGACGACAAATTTGGTTTTGGCAAATATATTTTTGGTTCATTTTCACCTTTGACTGCGGTAAAATGTAATGTTCTATCTGTCTTTGTATATACCCAGCAAATATATATTAGAGCTACGAAGATCTACGAAATGTCTACAAATGTAGCAATATTGTGTGTAAGTGCTACGCTGTCGTAGCTTTTGAATATTGTATGTTAAAAGCTTGGGCTAGTATTTATTTAGTATATTTATTATATTTACTTTACAACTTTCTTATATCTATTAAATATCTAAATATCTATTATGACCAGTGGTACTTTATGGAACTCTAAAGCTAATTACCACAGTCAACAATATAGCTTTACACTTACGATTTTTCATGTTTTCCTACTAAAATAAAAAGCTCTAAACACACTTTTTATTTTTAAGCAATACGAAAACAACATTGCTAATAAAGAATTAAAACGAAAACCTAACGACAAGGAACAAAGGAAATCTATCTGGGAACTCGAAATAGAAGCCTTAAAGTGCAACGGGAAGTTCGGGAAGGAATCCTAAAGTTTTAGCAAAGTATTAGTGAAGGATGCTCTTGGTAGCTGCAGTTCGACCCCTGGAACATTGGAACGGAACAACTCTAGCAATAATTGTGTTCCTGCTATGTGGAACATAAATAGCGTAAAAGCGTGTTGTGTGTGGTGGTGAAAATATAATTATTTTTTATAAAAAATAACATAGTTTTATATTTAAGTAGCGGGGAGTAACGTGAAAGTTAAATTTCGTTGAATGCCAATTGAATCTACTACATTTGACTAGATACATCGTAAATTTGAATTTTTCAAAGATTCGTAACAAAGAATAAAAGTATCTTTTCCTATCTTTTCCTTTAGCTAGATACTTTGAAAGATCTTTGTTTAATGTCTGTGTCTTGACCGTCTGTTCGTTCGACAGTGAGAAATAGTGCTGCTGATCTCCTTTGACAGCTCACTTAGTGTGAGGGTAACCAAACGGTAGACTTTCCTAAGGTTTGATCCTATTATTGTGTGAACAGATCTGGCTGAAATTAGCTACGGGAATGGATTACAGCCTAAAAGAACATATGGGGTGGAGCCGCCTGTCAACCAACCAGCAGCAGGTCGGAATGGTGGGGCGAAATGCCTCTCCCTATACCCGGGGGCTAGACGGCGACATCGTGGTCCCTACACCCGAAGGGGGTCATTTCAAAAGAGGGTCCTGGGTCTGCTGGAGCGAGGGATATGTTGGTTACTATCTCCCGTCCAGCAACTAAATACCCAAAGACGGCGTGCGTTTTTCTCGGTTCGAGTCCGACGTAACCTCCCTAACCAGCTCCGGTGGGGAGGTATCCGTGGGGTATCCATAGTCATCTTTTATCCTGAGAAAAAGTTCAATGGATTGTGGGAACAGGATCAAAATTATTCGAGATATTAGATCTTGGAAATCTAATTCCGTTCAAGCTGCACCTTCTGTTCAGCTGATACTCCATCTCTAGTTTTACTTATGACATATTTTGAACACCCTTTATTATTGTACCTAGTCGGTTTCGCCTTGCAGCATTCTCAAAGGTTTACATTGACAGTAAAGTTTATTTAACGATTAATATCAACCTTTGAGAATGCCGTAAGGCGAAACCGGTTAGGTATAATAATAAATATCGTGGAGAAATACAAGTGTATTCTCAATAATGAATATTTATTTATTTAAAATACCTTTGTCAGACTTAAAATGTTAAGTGGGTGTATTTTTTTTTTTTTTTTTATCTATGGCACGTTAATTTGACTTCACCTCGCCTAATGTTGAGCTGAAGGCAAAGTCCCATGAAAGAGGGACACCATTGCAAACACGTTCAGTGCTACAATGGTGGCGCTCAGCTTATTATGATGCATAGAGCCAAAAGTCGCCATAACCGACATTCACGCGAAGCCACGAGCATCGGCTAGTAATGTATATTTAAGCTCTTGTGGCCACCCTACTTAGGCTTCGCTATATTTATTTCCAACATCTAAGTAAATGCTCTTTTGACTACAAAGGATTGCTAGTAACAAACGGATTTGAATTGCTATTTTCTCGAGAGTACATACGGACTAGACGTACGATCAATCATTTCAATATTGATGAATGATTTGTTTAAAATCTCACTGTTATTTTATATGCGAAAGTTTATAATGGATGGATGAATGCTGTGTTGATTCCTGGTGGGGTTCAACGCTATCATATACATAGATCATAGTCTAACCACGGTAGCCTAGTGGTATGGGTAATGGACGGTTGAGACGAGGTCTAGGGTTCGATCGCAAGGTACCATGGCACGCACCAATGACTTTTCGGTGCTTTTTGAAGTTATGTGTGTATTTACCGCAGGTTCATAAGTGCCCGGTTAATGGCAATAGGCTCGCCACCTATTACATTGGGACCTAAATATAAACTGGCAAAATGGGGGTGCTAGCACCTTTGCCTACCCCTTAGGGGATATAGCCGTGAGTTTATGTTATGCTATAGTCTGGAATAACATATAGGTTCTTGTGATTTTTTGTGTGGGTTACCTGTCCTGGAAATCTTAGTGTTACGTTCAACATCACCAACTAGCCCGCATCGAAACAAGAAAGAATACCTACTCACCGGCCTGTCACATTCGAAGGATGTAGTAAAAGTATGTAGACAATATCACTGCGAGAGAAGGAAAACTCGAAGTAAAACCCCGTGTGGGTTAGCACAGGGTTATAATTCGAGTATTTACCAACACGTACACTGGGAAAGGATTATATCTAAGCGTGTACAGCAGCTATAGGCTGATGGAATGATTGATTGTTTACTTTAGGCTGTGAGCGTCGACTGGTGAACACAACTATAGATATAATGCAACACACTCACACACTTGCAAAAATAAACCTCACTTTGGACAAATAAAACGTTCAATTTTCTTCTTCAAATTAGAATTTACACACATATCCCATCGATGACAAGGGAAGAGATATTTCAATGAAATAGGTAGGTCACGGCTCGAATACGCAATGAGGTAGGTACGAGCACGCACCTGGTACTTTATTCTCTAAGGAAATAGGTAACTATTCACAGTAGCAACTTATTTGGTACATTTAAAGTAGCCAAAATACAAGATGGTTTGGAGTATGATTTTATTCAATTTCAAATTATTTTGTTCGGTAACAATAAAAACTACAATTGGAGCCTCATTTTAAGTAAGGAATGTTTGTAGTAAGTACTACAATCTTCCATAATATTATTATGATATAGAATAAAAGAAAATAGTAAATACAATTCTTTCAATTTCATTTCAGTTTTAAAGTGAGATTGAATGAGTGTATATTTATGTGTGTGTGTGTGTGTGTGAGTGTGTGTATGTACGTGTTGTTTGTAAATAGGTTATTTTTAATTTTTAATAAATTAACAGTCTCCTTATAACTGCCTTACCGAATAAAATGTCAATTGAATTTAAATATGTACATTTCAAACAGCTAAATCTTATTAGTTCATAGGTTATTAGAAGCGACAACCATCTGACTTCCCAGTCTGAGTTTAAGTTACTCATATTATATATAACGAGTCCGACATAATTACACTCGCTGACTTCGCCGAGGCGTATTCGAGGGGATTTCCACTGATAGACGGGACCAACTTAAAAGTCATCCGAAGTACGAAAGCGTTTAAGTGAAATACAACTTCGCGGTCATCCATCCAACTTGTAACCTCACGTAGTTTAACCCACTGATCGTTTAAGTAACTTCAAGTTCTTTCTATAGGTAAATAGTAACCTTACCATAGTTGAGTTCCACCGAAATGTTACACACCGAATCTTATGATTAAATTGTAACATTCCGACCCAAAGACACGCACGTATCGATGACGTCACACCGCCACGTGACGTCACGCTCCCCTGTCAATTGTCGGAGGCAACGACTCGGAACATCCAATACAATGACGTGTATCATTCTGATTTAGTGGTGTGTGGGAATGGCACTGCGGGGACTCGTTCCAATGTGTTGGCAGATTGGTTGGGAGAGGAAGTTGGAGTTTGAGTACGTTTGATGTATAATTAAGGTTATATTGAAAGTTATAACGCTCTCTATGGCGTAGCGGTACAATATTTGACAACAGGGAACGCGGGTTCGTTTCTGAGGTTTCTAGTCAGAGTTTCTAGTTGTTTCTATGTATAGTATGTATACAAGGTTGCTTGGATGAGATCACCTTAGGCGATAAGGCCGCCATTTGTTCAAAGGTGTACAATAAAGAATTATCTTCTATCTATCTATTTACAAAACTAAGTTGCTTATCCGCGTTCTAGATTCGATATTACAAGCTAGTTAAGCTTTATTTCCTTTGAATATTAAAAAATAACACGCAATGACGTATGAAGAGTACTTGTACTGCCTAGCCAGATGTCTTGTGTTTGAATCCTGTTCGGTAGCACTATTTACGTGAATGAATTTTTTTTGGGACAGACCCGTCAATATGACTTCACTTCGCTTGATGGTAAGCTAATATTAGCTGATACTGTTATCATCATCATCACTAATTCACCGGGATTAACTTTAGTATGGTATAGTAGATTAACATTCAAAGCTGTCATTTCGGAGTCCAGGGTTACCTTCATTCCAGTCTGGCTGCATCGCGGCTGAACTTCGATATTTGGATTTTTCTGCAACTTATAGGTATGAACGATATCGAAGTACTACAGTTAGATGAGTTGCTGGACTTTTTAGGGCTGCAACTATCCGTAGCGACTGCCTAAGACGTTCGTTTGACACCCGAAACCAACGGCTTAACGTGCTCTCCGAGGCACGACTATACCAATACAAATCATACAAGTCATACATAACATTGATAACACACTTGTACTTCACCACTGTATTTATTATTGCATGCAAGTACCTAACCGGTTTCACCTTGCGGCATTCTCAAAGTAATAATAAATACAGTGGAGAAGTACAAGTGTGTTATCAATTATGTATAACAATAAGTTCCACTAAGTACCTTTAATCACCAGTATAAATAACAACATAACATAACATAACATAAACTCACGCCTATATCCTCGAGGGGGTAGGCAGAGGTGCTAGCACCCACATTTCGCCAGTTTATGTTTAGGTCCCAATGTAATAGGTGGCGAGCCTATTGCCATTAACCGGGCACTTATAAACCTGCGATAAATACACACATAACTTCGAAAAGTCATTGGTGTGTGCCATGGTAAACCTGGGATCGAACCATAAATATTTGCCCTGAGCGGAACATATAATGAACTGATAAATTGAAATTTTCTAACACCAAATAGTTTTAAAGATATTCGATATCGAAAAATTCAATTTCCTGAGCCACGCGAAAATGATCCATAGAAATCGTTTGAAAAGCGTGTCGTCATACTTCCATAGCGGGTAGTCCAAATGTTTGAAGCGCAAGAGGATATCGCATTTATCTCGATTATATAACGTGTAATATGAATCGTACACGTGTGAGTACGGTTCATAATAAAGGTCATTCGAAATTGATGACTTGTGTGGCGTGGTGGTAGAGAATGCTACTGCTTCACAGGAGGTTCGGTATCGATTCCCACTCAGTGCAAAATGTATCCAAGTATCTTTATCTGCATTCTAGAACCAATAACACAAGCTAGTGGTGCTATACCATGGGGCTAGGTGGCGTGGTGTAAATTGTCCTAAAATGTTCATTTTTTTATTAAAATTTGATAACGAATCTAAAACTTTGGTTGAGTATATTTTGATTTTTTTCTGTCTGTCTCATGAATATGGGTAGAATAGTTTATTGTTTTTTGCGCTCAAAGCAGTGTGTTATTTTTACATTCTAAAACAAGACCTAACATGGTAGGATCAGACAACATCTCCTAATTGATCACTCCGACTGGGGAAGTACCTACAGAATACCGGGGCTAATAACAACCTTGTATTGTGTTTCCGGTGGTTAGAAGGGTAGCCAGAGCTCACTGGAGAAGAGTTTTCTATTGTCAGTGGCAATACTGAGAAACCCTTAGTCTTTTGCACTGATAGCACAGGAACTCTCTTACCCTCTTTCTCTCCTCTCCTTTTCCTTCCGTTCCCCTCCCCTCTATATGGTAGGCAGCACAAATTTGACGCCCCAGGTATTGCAAACGTCCATAGTCCACAGTAACCACCTTGTCATCAGATGGACCGCATGTAAGTGGTATAAAATAAAAACTGAGTATCAATATAAATAGCTTAAACATTCTATATATACAGTATGGCGTATCATGCCCTTGAGAATAGCCTCAAATAGGCAAGTCAATGATCCGGAACGTGACTGTCAGTGCAATACTTGTACAGATTCAACGTTATTGGGCTGTGGGGAGCCATTACGAATGGCCTACATATGCCGACCAATAGATGATACTTTGGATATTTTTAAAGTGTTTCTTGTCGCATTTTTTCGATACCGATATAACAATTTAAAATTTTATGATGAGATTAAGTTTTAGAACTCTGTGTAGGTATTTTTATTTGGTTCCGTGGCCAATGGACGTTTGCAAGGGCGTGATACTTGTGCTGCAGGTCCTGTAGCAGGGAGAAAGGAGAGAGGAGTGTATGTAAAGTGTCAATCTAAGCCCCCAGTTTTCTTACTGACAACACAAAAAACTTACCAATGAACTCTGGCTAACTTACTCACCGCCAGAAACATAACACATGAGTCTTATAGTCGTCCATCTGGGGAGATATTACCCCAGATAGACGACTCAATTGGGATAGGATGCGTTCTACCTACGTATTCAGTATTAAATTTCTAGAATAACTATTAAAAGTTAATATACAGAACTGTTACAGCTACATTTTTCACATTAATCGCAATGATCCAGGTGTCTTTGATATGCTAAATTAATACAATTAATTTTTATAGCTGTTATTATTTCCAAATGAAACTCAAAATTTATTTACTTTAGAAGTTCAGACATACTTAAATCCCCTGTAGCTGTGGTCAAACAAATCTCATTTACAAATCTATTGAACCTACATCAAATAACAAAAGTAGAACAAATCTCAATACCTCAAAAAGTTTTTTTTAAACTTTTAGATTCAAAACACAAGTAACCAACCTTAAAACCTTAACCCTACGGTTCAAATTGTTTATATCCATAGCATTAGAACTAATATATTCTGTAGATGTTTCGAGTATATTCGAATCTGCTCCTATGAATATCTGAGCTGTTCTGTTAGTTTGGAATGGTTTCGATATATTTAATTCTGAATACCTCTGTGTGGGGCGACCCGATTGGAACATTGACCTCGATAGGACTAGATTATATTTGGTTTAGCTATCTACAGCTGGGGCTACAAACAAAAATTGTTTTTAAGGAGACATATGATTTTTAGTGTCTAGTTTTTGACTTTTGTCAAAATCGGTGGAGGTCGGACGCACGCCGTTCATGGGTCCTTGATTGCCTGAGGGGAGATTATACAAGACATATCTCTCACACCCCGGCAGACCCGAGAACATCTCTTTAGAGATGACCCCCTTTCACTAATGTGGGGACCATGGTGTCCCCATAGACCCCTGGGTATGTGGTGGCACACTTTTCGCTTCACTAGGCCGAACGTAGAACATGTCGTAGCAGCATGATAATCATGAGGCACTGACTAGAGGGGCCACGTGGTAGTCCCTCATATCTGCTGACACAGGTGATCACTGGGCACGGGTGCAGAAGAACCCAGTGTCCAAAGGAGAATCAGGGTTGTACGCGTTGACCGAGTGCCCAGCGTAGAAAACGCTGAACCGGGTCCTCTGTGGCTCCCCTAACAGTGAGAGTTCTCTTACTCGCCGTCTTACTCCCGGCAATGGTACGTTGTAGGGATTCACGGGAACTAGATAAGTGACCGCGGTGCCCACACAAAATCTAAATGTCCCAACGTTGAAACAGACCTATGTCCAGCAGTGGACGGCGATAGGCTAATTGACTGATTGACTGTTCGATTGAGAGCGCCACTGAAAATGCCTCATTTAGGGGCGAAACACGTGTCGAGGTTTGTCCTTTGCACTTGCGGAATATTGCACATAGAACACAACATCTCCCCTCTGGTACGAAGTCTCTTACTTGCTTGGATGGGGGCGGTTTGACATTCCATTATATTATATTGATATAGTTGATTGTCCCCCCTCCCACTTCCATCACTCAATATATTTTTTTGATTGATAAGTAATAAGGATTAACTAACTGGTTCAGAAGTGAATGCAGTTGATAAATGACTTAACACTTCTGTTCAAGTACGTGTGAGCAAAATGGTGTGCATCCAATTTGCTGTTTAATAGTTACATCGAAAGTTTTAACGCTCGTAAAAACTTAATGGCGTGTACCCGCTTTAAGATGGCAAATTGTGTAAAGACTTTCTGAAATATTGCTGTAAACAACAACATTTATTAAGCTTGAAGAATTTTTATGGTCAGAGTTAATATGGGCCCTCTGGATGATGGCTTTGGGTCAAATGGGAATTGGGTCAATTAGGAAATGCTAGAAACCCGGGAGGACATACTGCTTTAGTCAGTTCCAGTCCAAAAATGTATCTGCCGGACAGCTGTGAAGATATCCGAGGGATTCATCACCTTGCGATAATCCAGGTCTCATGCGATGCTGTCACCTCGGCGTCTGGAGTTCACTTTAGAACTTGGATATTTTCTGTGAAGCGACTACCATCTGGTATTCCACAACCTATAGGTAATATCGAAGTACTGAAGGTAGAACGGTTGTTGGATTCCATTTAGGGCTTCAACTACCGGACTGATGGCTTAATGTGCTCTCCTAGGCACGACCAGACTTGGATAAATAACCCGCACTTCCTGCTCTCATCTCGCACATCTCTCTTTTAAGCGTCCGCAGTAAATGAGGAGTTGGTTTCACAATCGGAAGATCTTAGCTTCGATTCCTGGCCATAATACTATCGACATGAATCAAGTCCAATTTCTTACACTAGTGGTAATTTTTGAAAAAAAATTTCAACAAAAAGTTTTCATTTTAATTTCCTTGTATTGTATAAATCAAATTCTTGTCTTAATTTAATCCCATTTCGCTAATCTGCCAGAACAGGACCATTTTATACAGCTATCTTATTTATTGCAGTTTCATGCAAGATATCTGCAGTACGTAACCTAATTTATCTTAAGTTATCTTTAATCTTAGGAGTCGATTACGACCGTTCTTCCTTTCGAGCATAAACATAGGGTCCATGACAAAGTTCCGGCTTGACAGCAATAGGCTCACCTCCTATTATGTGGGACCGAAAATTATAGTTGGCGAAATGTGGGAGCTCTTCTTAGATTAAAAATGGCTTGAGTAAATCACTGGTGTATTTGGCAGATTTCTGAGTTTTTTTTTTAATTTGGTGGCCCAATACTAGACAGCAAAAGCGTTTTCCGTTGCTCTACAGACTAGGTCTTCGATGGTACAGGTAGTAAATGGGTGTTAATTAATCTCTGTCTACCGCTTCGGGGATTTCTTAATTCTTAATTCTTTATTGCACACACAAAGTACAGAGATTATTTACATATATTTGCAAGAATCATGTACAAAGGCGAGCTTAACTCACAATGAGTTCTCTACCAGCAAACCTTTGAGTTTCAGAGGAGTATGTATCGTAATGAAGGCAGTCTGAAGTGTACATCAAAGATAAAAACACAAGATCATAAAAATGTACCTAAACAGGTACCTACATATATATAGACATATACATACATACATACATACATACATACGACCCTTACATATAAATATACCTACACACATACATATATATCATACATATATATAACACATATAGATAGACTTAAACGTATATATACCTACCTAGATAAATAAATATATAGACTACAATATTATTGTGAAAGGAGATGATCCTTAGTTCTTCTCCTGAAGATATCAAGAGTATTACTACTACGAATGGAGTGAGGCAAGGAGTTCCAGAGACGCACAGCTTGCACCGTGAAAGATCCATCGTAGCAGCTAGAACTGTGCCCAGGTGTGCGAAGTAGAAGAGACGAAGAAAGGCGGCAGGGTTTGCCCCTGGGTACAAGATACTCAAAGCGTTCCCGCAAGTAAGTAGGAGCATTAGGATTATGAAGTATAGTATAGAGAAGAGTTAAGATGTGAAGGTTACGGCGCTGCGGAATAGGGAGCCAGTTCAGTCTTTTCCGGTATTCGCTGACATGGTCGTATTTACGGAGGCCAAACACGAAGCGAATTCCCAAATTCTGCAAGCGCTCAAGTTTGTTCAACAGTTCCTCCGAAGCATCGAGAAAGCAGACATCAGCATAGTCCAACAGCGAGAGTAGAAGAGATTGTGCAAGAGTAATTTTAGTCTGAAGAGGTAGGAGTTTCTGGAGACTTATTATTCTTTTATTTTTTTTATTTTATTTTTCATATTAACCCAGGTTCTTCAATTGGGGCTTGAAAAGGTTAGGTCAAGGCTTTCAAGTTATCGATGAATTAGTATCAAGTAACCTAGATTTTGGGAGGCTTTGGCTTTGCTTATACCACTTAGATGATAGACAGACACACGATCTACCTGATGGAAAAGAGTTACAGCCTTATGCCACCATCTCTATAGAAACCTTCTAATACCCTTCTTGAAGAGATGGTGGAAGAGAAGAAGGTTTAGAGAGCTTCTGTGCTGCTTGCGCATAAGACAATTTGGTCATCCCACTGACAGCACAAAATCTCTTCAGTGAGCTCTGAGTACCCTATTTGCCGCCACAAAGTTGTCATCCATAGGTATAAATAAAAAAAAGCATGCATGTTATACCTACATAAAATCTTTATACCAATGCATACAAATATTTGCACTAAACAGGAATCAAACGGATATGATTTCAAGCTCCAGCTACAGTATGATCTGCAATATGCTACCACATTAGACTCAAATTGTCGGCTCATTCCATGCATGAGATGTGCAGGACACGTGTTCGTTCTCTGGCCAAGCGCCAGTTGTGTTCCTTAGAGGGTTCAGTATAGATAAAAATGATAGTTTTATGAGAAAAATTTTACTCAATTCTACTATTATGGTATATCTATTTTTTTTTATACTACGTAGGTGGCAGACAAGCTCACGGCCCACCTGATGGAAAGCGGCCACCGTGGTCTATGAACGTGTGCAACACTAAGGGTGTCACACACGCGCTGCCCACCCTGAAGGGAAAGGGGGAGAGCTGGGAAGGGGTGGGGAGGCTAGGAAGGGTAGGGGAAGGAGGGGTATACCCAGCCAGACCTCACTATAGTGAGGTCTGGCTACCCTACTCATCGGCGGGAACACAACACGATGGTTATTATGACCGCGGTCTTCTGTAGTGCGGAGGTACTTCCTCAGTTGGACAGCTCATTTCGGACGGGTGATACCGTCGTGTTCTACCTCCGTTAATCTCTAGTTATATTATATAATAATATCTAGTTGTAATGTGGTAGTGTTTGTATATTGATGACTGAAGATTATAAGAAGACACTTTTGTTTTTCTATTTCAACGATATTGAAAAAAGACGGATGTATGTGGGGCAATATTTGAGGATTGAAGACTAAGTAACTTGAATTGTATTGTCGTGAAGCGGCCAGCGCGGTGGCCCAAGCATTAGGTAACGATGACGCGAGTTTCATGATTTTTGATTGACTGGAGAAGTTTTCACTTTAAGAAAAAAAATGGTCTGTTCTCGATGGTTACAAAAACTACTGAACATATTTTGGTGCGGTTTTTTGGAACAAAGATATTATGACGAGTTGGTATGACCGATATCTACGCTCTCATAATTCACATTTTATGTCCAAAAGGTGCAATGTCCCAAATGTACGTGCAGATATACGTATATGTATGTAAATTCTACAGCGATTTTTAAGACAGACATGATTCACACATAACATAAACTCACGCCTTTATCCCCGAAGGGCTACCCCTTGCAGAGGTGCTATCACCCACATTTCGCCAGTTTATGTTTAGGTCCCAATGTAATAGTTGACGAGCCTATTGCCATTAACCGGGCACTTATAAACCTGCGATAAATACACACATAACTTCTAAAAGCATCGAAAAGTCATTGGTGTGTGCCATGGTAAACCTGGGATCGAACTCGAGACCTCATCTCAGCAGTCCATTACTCATACCACTAGGCTACCGCGGTTTACTACATGATTCACGCTTGCATGTTTTCAAAATTTATCTAAAATGAAATCTCACGTCGATATCTTAGCTCACCTTGAACTCTAAAAATTGAAATCTAAAAGTTATATCAAAATATAATTTAATAAAACACAAAAGAAAATGGCTGACATAGATTGGCTTATAAATTAGATTTCGATTTGTGAATATTTTATTTGGAAGGCCTTCTTCGGTACAGTAAAAGTACATTTCAATTATTATCACTATCACTATCACTACATAGTATAAAATAAAGTCGCGTTTTCTGTCCCTATTTTTCTTGTCCCTTTGTATGCTTAAATCTTTAGAACTACGCAACGGATTTTAATGCGGTTTGTTTCAATAGATAGAATGGTTAAAGAGAAAGGTTTATATGTATATAACATCATGCTACAACTAATAGGTGCGGAGCAGGAATGAAAAATGTTGCAAAAACGGGGTGACGCAGACGAAGTTTTTAATAAAGTAATGTAGAGGACGCCTTCCTGAAGAGCGAAACTTATGCTCGGGCCTTTTTCGTGAGTAGCGGCGCTACCGTGAAACAAATTACTACACCACGATGGTACACTAAAATGCCGTCGATTCGATAGAAGTAGATTATATTTAATTTGTCTTTCTATTTACGATTAGATTTAAGGTTATGAAATAAGTTTTAAAAAGTAGAAAGGTTTATGACTAAGTGGTAGCCAAGTAGGTTAATATGTAAATCATAAGGTTTAGTAATACTAGCTGGGTCACCAATCACCAACCTTAAGATGAGTTATTTTTACATAATTGAGCTCCATCTGAGTGCACTTTGCAATACAAATACTTACGCTTATTTTCGTCGGGTGTAGGCAGAGGAGAATTAATGCCCACATTTCATCAACCATTGCATTCGGCCCCACGTAGAAGGATACACACTTTGCACTTTGCCATACATCGTACTAATTGCTTGTGTTATTAGTGGGTTTACATTAGTAGTGTAATAGGCAGGATTTGAACCTATAATTGTTAATTCGACTCCTTAACCATTAAGCTACTGACGCGCGATCTATAGCTATGGCCGTCTCATAAATAAATAGAAAAACGCACCCCAAATGAGCTGCGATAAGGCTATGATGAGTATGATGAAAATAAGTTAAAAATTAACATTAAAACTTTCCCAAGTACCAAGCTGTCAAAAAAAAAACAATTTTTTTCAAACGTCATATATTGTAGTTTCAGAGATTAGGTCGTTTAAACAAGCAAACTCTTCAGTTCTTCCTATAAACGAGTTTTTATAAGTATAGAGGTAGATTAGCCATAAACAGTGACTAACAATAAATTTTTACATTTCTACACTATCTACGGAACTCTAAAAACCCGATATGAATGCATCATAGAGCTCACGTGCCAAGCCGTGTAATTTATCACTCAGGAGCGGGTCCCGCATACAAATGAAAGAGATATCAGAGACTCTGGAGCTCTGAACTGGGCCATATTGTTGTCACTGGTGCATAGCAATGTAAGTACTAAGATGACTTGAAGTATCTTCAACGATAGAGTAAGCTGTAGTTGTATAGACTTCAAGGATTATGTCTTCATTTCCAGAGAATTTATGTCCTGGATTCGCACAATCTAATCGTTAATCTCGGTAGCATTTGAAACCGTCAGCATCCTTTTTTTATAGTGCGAAGATCCCCACGGATACCTCTTACCAGAGCTGGTTAGGGTTATGTCGGACTCGAACCAACTAAAACGCACACCGCCTTTGGGTCTTTAGTTGCCGGAGGTGAGATAATAACCAACATATCCCTCGCACCTCGGCCATCTCTACCGAGATAACTACCTTCAGGTGTAGGGACCACGGTGTCACAGTCTAGCCCCCAGAAAATTTATGTCCTGGATTCGCACAATCTAAGCGTTAATCCCGGTAGCATTCGAAGCTGCCAGCATACGAGGTCCGCTTATTTCAGTCTAACTGCGTCGCGACTAAACTTTAATAATTTTCCTTGAAGTAACAGCCATCTGAGCTGCACAACTCATTAGCGATATAGGAGTATTGCAGATAGATAATTTGTTAAACTTTTTAGGGCTCTAACTACTCATAGGGACTGTCATAGATGTCAAAAAATTAAAGAAGCAATCAATGAGGCACAGATCAGAGCTCAGAATGAGTGACAAATTGATAAGTAAAAGACAGGCGTGTTAATAGACATACTATGAGAAGAGATGATAATAATGCTGTGAAAGAGGTCCAAAGTATGAATATTTAATCTGACGGGAATATGTGGAGTACAATATCATGTTGCGCCGACCTCTATTAATTGGAATAAGGGTAGGAAGATCTTCTTCTCTCGAATCAACGGCATTTTTGAGTTGCCATCGTGGTGTTGTAATTTGTTTCACGACAACGCCGCTAGTCACGGAGAGGGCCTAGCATAGGTTTAGCTCTTTGGGGAGGCTTACTACGTCGTAGGGGCAGGAAGATGATGATGATCTTCATACTGACTCATACTTTTTACATCTATCTTTTGCTCGATGTTCTTCTATAAATGAATGCTCAAATTACTCAAATCTATCAGTGCCGAAGAAGTTTTCACTTCAAAAATATTAAAAATTGAATGGAATTTTCAATTCAATTTCTTCTATTTCCAAAGTTGGAAATACCTGTCACTAACGTCATTCCGCACAGATTTCTATACCGGGGTTTAATCCAAGATATTTTACTTAAAATACTTATTCCATTTTGTGAGTGAAAAATAAATTGATTTCTCTTCAAAAGTCTAGGAAGCAATCCGAGTGTCACATCGAGATTTCATGCTCTGTTGGATAGTTTATACCGTTTGAGTGAAGAGGATATTGTATTTTCGCATTTAGTAATTACTTCCAAGAAATCTCTTCTAGTTTAATTTCGCTAACAGCTATGACTAAATACACAGAACAGAAAAATACGATAGCTTTAGTAGCGGAACTGATGTCACTAAACCCAGCACACAACTGTTAATACCGTGCATTACTACTAAATAATTGCTTTGATTGGCCGTACCTATAATTTCATATGAAAAATTTTTAGTCAGTGTAATATTTCGTCTATTCCTACCTGGTCTGTTAAGTAGTTCTGTTGGCAGAACTACTGGTAATTTTTTTCCCAATACTTTTGTCCACAGAAAAAATTTGAACATGTGCATACGTAAAGCCAGCCAATCGCAATGCACCGTTTTCTCGATACCATTTGATTACGAATTAAAAAGTTTTTCGTGCTAGGGCCTTGATGAAAAATGGTCACTGTGGCCAATCGACGTTTGAAACTGCCAACCTTGTAGAAACCTTCGAATGCCATTCTTAAAAATAAATGGACCGCAGACTCCGATGTAACAGCTCCAGATGCTACAAGAAAGTGCAAAGTGTGCCACCCTATACCCGGGGGCTAGACGGGGACATCGTGGTTCCTACACCCGAAAGGGGTCATCGCAAAAGAGAGGACCCCGGGTCTGCCGCGGTGCGAGGGATATGTTCGCTACTATCTCACCTCCGGCAACTAAAGACCCAAAGATGGCGTGCGTTTTAATATATTCGAGTCCAACATAACCTTTCTCACGAGCGACGTGTGCCCATTTTTAAGGTTAAATAACAGAATTATTTCACATGTTGTCCCTAAATAGAAATATACCATATATGTATACCGTAAAATCATGCAGATATAGTCCGAAATTAAGGGGTTTAATCTTTATCGTGTTGAAAAAGTAATGATTTTAATCGCACGAAGTATTTTTTCTTGAATCAGGTATTTCGAAGGAATTCGCTGTGACGGACCCCCTATTTTTTGGTACCCTTATATATTATAAAAACCTTATAATAGAAAAAAGTAGTATGGAAATGTTAATGTTCGTCGAAATAAAGGTTAAAGTATCTACTTCAATATAATATTCAGTTATAATCATCTATTTAAAAATAATATTTTGGACCATTGTAGTTTATTTCTAAATAAACAACACCGTAAGGAACAGATTTTTGTTGATCAATATATCACTTTTTACTTATTAAATCAGATGTCCTTTTTATTTATGAGATCAGATATTAAATTCATCCGGGGAAGCTTTTTTTTTGTATTTTTCCCACTTACTCTCCACTTTAGTAACTAGAAGAAGCGCTGAATCTTAGTGCTGAGAATTATTGGATGTTGAATTTTCAATTTTATATCACTTGTTGAACAAAAATAGTACGATACATGGAACTGGCGAAAAATACAGATGGAGTCGCGCGTAGAATCTGAGTAAAGCATCTAAAGTATACAAACGGCACTGTCCATACACGAAATAGGTACGTACACATTCTCACCAAAAGTATTCACAAAAAAAACACATCTTAAATATATGCCGTCTTGCGCGATTAAATCCTGCAAAACCCTACAGATACCAATATCTGTAGGGTTTTCGCGCACGAAAAATAAAATAGATGCTACCGGAATTAAAAAAAAGATGATAGTGATGGATAATTCCATTCTGTAAAACAGAACAAGTATTGTTTTATAACAAACAGCAGTACCGTACATCTAATTACTAATTAATCTTAACCACAACGCGAATGAGGTGGTCCTGCTCCAAAGTCCAAACCACACGTCTGATTAGAATTGTGGTTTATACTGTAATTAGTACTTTATATGCATTCTGGAACCACATTCTAGATTACATCGACTTTGTAAATGAAACATAAATATTCTAGAATATATTATATAGTGCTACAGAGTATACATGGTACTGTAAGCTTCTTTGAGACCTTAGCCAACCTTATCTACTAAAATTTTTGAGACTCTGGTGCAGTTTGAGAGGTCAGAAAGTAGTCACAACCGAGAAACATGATACTATAAGCTTCTTTGAGACTTTAGCCAACCTTGTCTACTAAAATGATAGAGATTCTGGTGCAGTTTGAGAGGTCAGACAGTAGTCACATCCAAAAAAGTCGGATTTATAGGGCTCTAAGTATTAATTACATTACATTGTTCGTATGGCATTTTTTTGTGTTATCCGTGGGGAAGAATAATGGCATAAGTTGTCACTATTATGTGATGGTATGAAACCCTGCTTTGTCTTCTACACTGACACCACATAAGTTCTTTTTACCTTCACCCCCTCCCTCTTTCCGATCTTTTCCCCTTACCCACTACAGGGTTGGCAGCAAGATCGTGACAGCCCTGCTGTTGCAAATGTCTACAGCCCGTGGTAACCACTTTCCATCAGGTGGGCCATGTGCTTGTCAGCAACTTAAGTTGTATAAAGAGGGGGTCTAACGGCTTAAAGTGTTCCTCCAAGGTAAGCAGGGGTCTCAAGTTAATATTAGTCACCCATCCTAAAACCGACTTGGCTAGAGTCGCTTAACCGTGTAATGTATTACCCTACTCGCTTTACAGCGAGCTATTTCGAATTACTGAGGAGTTAATTCAAACAAAATGACGTAGTAAGCCTTCCAGAAGAGCGAAACCTATGCCCTTTCCGTAAATAGCGGCGCTGCCGTGAAATAAATTACTACCCCACGATGGCAGTCTAACTTGGAACTTGGATATCGCCATTGGTCATTGGATCATTGGTTGTGGAGGTCAGATGGCAGTCGCTTCACGCAAAATATCGAAGTTCAGCGGCATCACAGTTAGACTGGAAAGCCGACCCCAACTGAGTTGGGACAAAGGTTCAGAGAATGATGATGGCAACTCAAAATGCCATCGATTCGATTGAAGAAGAAGAAGAATAAACATTTCCATTTATCCAAGATTTATAACTTGAACATCTGACCTATACAAAACCAATGCTACTTTGAATTCAACGGAGGTACGTAAACAATAAATACGCGCTGGGAATCGAATCTCAACCATTGCGTTTAAAACGTTTGCTTTGAAGCTAGCCCGATACAAGATTTGAATACAAACGGACTTAAGATTTTTCCTTTGGTTTTGCAGGTAGAGCTTTGGGAGAAGTGATTTTAAAGAGATTTTAAGTTCAATCCTGTCTGCATGCTGTACGCGGCAGAGGGCTTGACTGTTACTTGGAAGGTCGCGGCTCGATTCCCGCTCAATGCAAATATTTATGTGCCTGAATAGTCTGATACTCTTCAAGATGTTATTTGGTAGTGCTTGTGCGGCTAAGCAAGTAATAAGTTTCCTTGCGATTTACACCGTATAGCAAGGAAACGCATCCATGTCTTTTTTTTTAATTTATTTAGCTGCAACATTTTCGGTTAGACAGTTATTTTAATGTGCCCGATTGGCGGCAATACGCCCGCTATTATGTAGGACCGAAAATTATAGATGGCGAAATGGGTGATGAACTGTTGAGACGAGGTCTCGGGCTCGATCCCAGGTTGTACTATGGCACATACCAATGAATTTTCGAAGCTTTTTGATTTTGGGACCTAAATATAAACTGGCGAAATGTGAGTGCTAGGTGTGAGTTAATGTTATGTATGTTTTAATAAATTAATGAAATAATAAAAAAGGTCCTAACTAACTGGTCTAACTACAAGACAATGACATCACCAATGGGATATGGAGGTTAGGGTATACATATTTTTTATCGTGCGAAAATAACCCACGGATAGCTCCCCCGCCGGAGCCGGTTGGGGAGGTTATATCGGATTCGAACCGACTAAAACGCCGCCTTTCCTTCTTTAGCTGCCGAAGGTGGGATGGTAGCCAACGTATCTCTCGCACCCCGGCAAACCCAAAACAGTCTCTTACGAGATAACCCCCTTCGGGTGCAGAGAAGGTAAGTTTCACACCTGAATTTCTTGTAAGGACTAAACCCACGTGACTTAATTAAACTCCGAAAACTTCAAAGAATACCACAGAAACATTTTGTTGTACAAAATATAAGCGACACCGCAAACTACAACATGTCTACCAAAACACCGGATACATTTTGATTTAATGCTTGGAACTGACCACAAATCGAGGTAGGGCCTCAATTTCAGCCCTAATTTAGCTTCCGATAACCGATCTGGATTAATTTACGGGTACGAACGGAATTTTAGATTCAAACTGATAGGTACTGGAAATTGTATGGTCAGTACGTAAATGGAATTTGATGGAGGGCTAAGCGATGTAATTAATTTTTAAATACGGTCAGACCACACAGCTGTAGTGTACAGATGGGGCTATATAATTAAAGGCTAGATCGAAATGGTATGTTTGAAAGGACTATTACTCCTTCCCACCTCTTCAAGAAGGGCATTAGAAGGTTTCTATAGGTTTGTCAGCATGAGTGTGACCTTCTGCTGCTGCTAACGTAACCACTTTCCATCAGGAGGGTATCAAAAATCACCGTGGTATAAAAAAATCTCGACCGCCGATATAGCGGTTCAACTGTCTACCGTTATGCCATACGCTGGCATAATACCTCTACTTGTCATATTATTCTCGTACCAGTGTGAAAACTTCACTTTCGCGATGCAGGATCGGTAGTTATGCAGTAGTATGTAAGTTTTTTTAACTTTAACTTACAATTGTTAAATGGTTTTGGGCACAATGTGATATCGCCACAAGTACAATCAATGACAAAAGTAACTACTTACACAAATTCTAATTTATTGATCACTGTACGATTGAATAAAATATTAAGTGTATTCTGGGATCATAAAACTACTTATACATTTTAATTTGTCATTGACTAATTTATATTAAAACGTAATCAAAATCGAGAAGCAAATACGTCACTTACCGTTAAGTTCTTTCATGTCACCGCCATTTTTCTTTTTGAAGTACCAGACGACTTTCGGTTGTGGTTTGCCCTCTTTGACGGTACAGCTCACGGTGACTTTGGCCCTCTCCAGCAGAGGCCCAAAGACTGCACCATCTCCCAAGGTCTTCCCATCGCCAGTTATGAGGTCCACTGATTTGGGTTTAACTGTGGACAAGGGATTAAATTTTAATTATTGATAATAAATGTTTTGAAATTGAATTTTTTATTCAGGAATCGCCTAAACCGATTTTGATTTGCACTATCTATACGACTAAGTATTATTTATCATTATCAGGTAGACGTGCTTTCGTGATTGCAACCGAGGTCACTGTGAACTTGTACAGAATACCGCGGCTAATAATAACCTTGTGTTGTGTTTCCGGCGGTGAGTAGCGTAGCCAGAGCTCACTGGAGAGGTTGTCAGTGAAAGCCGAGAAACACAGAGACTCTCTTCTCCCCTACCCTCTGTACCTTCCCCTCTCTTTAGTATATGGTCGGCAGCACGTATGTGACACCTCTGGTGTTGTAAACATCAATAAGCCACGGTAAACACAACGTAAGTGGTATAAAAAGGCGAGAACTGGATCAGGAGTCAAAACTGGCAAAACCACAGGCAACAGCTAGTTCATAATATAAGTAAAGTACATAACCTTTTTTTTTACTTTACTATAGTCGAACAAAAACAAGTAATGATTTTCACGCGCACAAAGCCATTCGTTAGCGACGTGTATCATTTGTATACGTCATTAATGACGTCACGTTAAATACAACGTAACGTGTAAATTACTTTGAACTGCAACCATTCTCATTATTCTCTTCATCAGAAATATGTATACATTCGCTCACAAAAGTGTTGAAACTTACAATTGATTCGAATTACATATTTCGCCTTCATTATCGTTGTGAAATTCCTGTGAATTTCAATATCAGATAATATTAATGTTAAAAATTTTGTACACTCATAAAGAATGGTAAATTGTAATTTTTGAATATACTCGTATGAAGAATTTAGTGATAAAATCCATAAAGTCATCCTTGGAAGATCAAAGTATACAACTGATATACATATTATATATTTAAAAAAAAACCAAGGCGTGAGAAAGTGACAGATTGTATAATAATATGAACTGTGAAATGTTTTTTTTAAGTTGATAGCTTCGACAGAAATATATTGTCTCATGTCTGTCTGTATAATAATTAGGTTATACGGTAATGAAAGAGTATGTGGGTCAATTTACGCTAGTAATATTAAAATCTACGTAAAAAACTGATGGCGTACCTTGAGGTACAGTCAACATCAAACATTTGAAGACAGTTACATAATTGGTTGGCATTGTACGAGTATGATAAAAATAAGTTGTATTTTTCTGCTATGAACATTATCTATAAATTTCAATTTCCAATACTCCAATCGATTGAATAGAAATCAGATTTTATACTGACTGGACAAATATAGATCTATATGTATGCATAGTATTGTAATAACTATGATAAATTTCACAAATATAACATCAGCAAAAATAGTTTGATATACCGTTATTTTTGTAATAAAACATAAATCCTTTGATATTTGATTAAATATCCGACTATCATCTAGTACCAAATTGTACACAAAAATGCAATATTCGCTCTAAAAATATTTCTAGCAAATCAACTACGGATATTTTGATACCGGTAGAAATAAAAATGGACCTGCATTACACTTGTGTACTCGCCGATACCGAAGCTCGCTGTCGATTGCAATGCTTAATAATGTTAGCTGATTGTTTCACTGTACTCGATTGTACTTGGCTGTAAGCTTTATTTGTGAGATATTTTTTCGGTTTTCTGTTTTACCTGATATTCTTGTCACTAGGGTAAATGTGTACCCGTGTAAATGGGGTTGTATATCTTTCGCCTTTGCTCGGCATTAGCTAAGAAGTCAGTTCTTTGGTACGGTTGGGTTAAGGTAGTGCTGTTAAGAATACAACACAGGACAACACGTGCAGGGTTTAGATGTCACCCGCATACGGTGCAGAATATTCCATCATGAACCATGAAAAAGCATCTGATGAGACCGTCAAGCTGAACATAACACTGCACGTATTTGTAATGGTGACCCTCTTTCTTGAGACTTTGTCTTCAGCTCATCATCAGGAAAGGTGAAGTGAAATTAAAGTGTATAGATAGAAAAAATCAATACAGTTGATACAAGGGAGTGTATAATGTACATTTCAGCCCAGGTTTTTTAAGAATATTAACAACCGTTGTCTAATGGTCAGGATTCGAACACGAGACCTCTCGACAGTAACACAGGACGTGGACCATTCTAATCGAGAAGTCCGACCTGGGGAAATACCGGCCTACAGAATACAGCGGCTAATAATAGCCTTGTGTTGTGTTTCCGGCGGCGAGTAGGGTAGCCAGAGCTCACTGAAGATTTATGTTGTCTGTGGGAAGACCGAGAAACCCTACTTTGTATTCTGCACTGACAGCACAGAGATTCTCTTAACCTTCTCCCCTTCCGCTTCCCTTTCTCCCCACTCCACTATATGATCGGCATAACGAATGTAACACCCTAGGTGTTGCAAACGTCCATAGGCCACGATAACCACTTTTCATCAGGTCGGCCACGTGCTTGTGTGCACGTGCAACCTAAGTGGTATAAAAAAAAATACCGATAAATAAATAAATCTCTCCATCTATCTACCTAACAAAAAGGGATGGGTATTGGTATAATAACACTAACATTTCGCTAACTCTGATTTTCGGTACCACGTAAAAGAGGGCAGACCTATTGCTTACAATTGGGCAATTTGTCGGATGTGAAGCACAGTCCCTATCACTTAGTCGCTCTTTACGAAATCCAAAGTAAGAGTTGGAATGACTTCATTCTATTCCTCCGGGAGCCAACACGGCAATAATAAAATAACACCAATTTATTCTTGTAAAATAAAATTGAAAAATCAACATCCAACTTAAAACAAGAAAACGCTAGCAAGGAAAGTGCTTTAACATTCATAGTTACGTCCAAATTTGTTTAACACGGATGCAAGAAACTGAATACCAAGAATTGCAACTAGCAAGAAATATTTTCACCCCTTTTCTTGTTACAAATGTATCTTCACATGACTGTTTGCAAGATGCAACAAATTGCGCGCCCACGTACCGAACATACATGCCATATTTTAGCTAGAGAATTTAGCAACATCAAATTTTAAACTTTGTAAAGTTGGGAAGAGAGATAGGTATACATCTTTGCATACAACTTTATATGAAAAAGTATATTCGTATCTTTTTTGCGATGTGTTTAGACAATGGTTTTGGCAGGGTAGCTATTCAAATTTCTATTGAAGGTAAATCTAAGTTGGTAATAGAATGGTTTAAGTATAAAGAGGTACAGAGCATTTACGGCCAATCAGACAACTATGGTTTAACTAAAAAAAACTTTCATACTGGCAATGAATTCATAAGGTCAGACGGTAAACGGAATACATTGCAGATAAGCCACTTCGCAGCTAGACTGTTAAATTTGGTCCTCAAACTCCAAGGTGAAGTTCCCCGATAGGAACGGGACTAACGCAATGATGATAATGATGTCATATAGGTACAGATAAACTTGCAAAAATGTCAAGGAAAGTCACACAATAAAGCTGCATATCTACTTACATGTATACAGCAAATGTTTCTTGACATTGATATTTACGCACTAAATATTTATTGACATTGACATTTACGCAGCAAATTTTTCTTGACATTGACATTTTTCTCGGAATTTAGTGCGTGCGCAGTAAATACTACTTTTGTGTATGACTTCCATAAAGTTATCCTTAAAGGATCAAAGTGTGCGAGTGACATACACCTGGGTTTTGTGTAAAAACCTAGGTGTGAGAAAGGGACCGAGTATATGAACCATGAAACATTATTTTATAAACCTTTATAAACTTTGATGGAAATATAATAGATAGTGCAGTACGTCAATGTTTTTATAATAAATGTCACAAGTCACTGCCACTGACATTTTAAATTCAGTAATGAGGAGATTGTAACTCTATTTAGATTAGTAATATATAACTTTATGGTGGCTTCCCTTAAAAGAGTTGCAATTTTCATTCGAATTTTAGAAACTAGTAAACTTTCAGTTTTATTAGATAAATATCAAAGCTTCTTGTATCACTTCTAATTTAATTAAGTCGGACAGACCGACTTTTAATTAACTTTGTGCAACTGATACTCATCTGTCCTTTTATAGTGATGGGGCGGCAAAAATTGTCGATATAGGTATTGTAAGACTTTTGTAAACACTCTTAGTGTAGACTCTGGTAATATTGATGAGGTGAAATTTAGCTTTCACTGTGTAACGAATATGAACGAACACAATACTTATCGATATTCAAACTATCATAGTCACTAACATGACTTCAAACACAAACTCTAAATAATACAAGGGTATATATCCCAATGTCAAATTGACTTATTATTCAGAAAAAAATTAATATTGTAACTAAATATATTTTTATAGAATAGTATAATATAATATTTTCAAGGTGTGTCTAAAAATATAATTATTTATTTCAGGGCTTTGTGCCAATGGCACAACGATAGATACCCAATACCATGCAGGGTGAAGAAGTAAAAGTCAGAACATTTTCTGACCTTTACTTCTCCACCCTGCAGGACCTTATACTCTGAAGTGAGAAAATTGAATAGGATTGGACAGTGATGATGATAATGTAGCAGTGTACCAAATCTATATATTCTATTTTCAAATGAAAAATTATTAAAATCTACAATATTGGTTGGTTGACACAACTTTTTTCCCATTTTCCCAGCACTATTAATTACTAACCGAGTTCAAAGAGGAATACAGTTCATTTAAAAATAGTTATTTGAAGAAGTATAGTACGTTATTTTTGTTTATAAAGTAAATAATATAGTTCAGTTACTGTATTATTTTATATTAATTTGGATCTGGTGTTTTAGTTAAAATTTTACGATAGAAAATATGTAATTCCAATTTTAAATATATTCGAAAATAACATTGATGCCGCAAAATTTTATAAAATTACGGCAGTTATCAAAATTTACCTCTCTACAAATTTAGATTAGAAAAACAGTAATAAAAAATAATATATGTATTACAATAAGACTCATGCGGCATATTATACTCATATCATATTATATATTATACTCATGCGGCATAGTTCAAGTTTTATATATTTTCTAGGTCATCGTGTCATTTATTTGGTTCAAAATCAAAGTTTACAGAACACAGAAAAACAACAGAAGTAAAAATAAAGCACTAAAGGTAAACCTCATTACTTTCTCCCTTGTCACTACGTTAATAAAACAAACACCTCAATTCTGACAGGTATTGCGACGCCATGACAGGGTGGCTATACGCGGGAATTTTGACATACACGTCATATTTAGACAAAGGAGGAAAAGTTTTGTTTCTGTGTTTGACATTTTTTTATACAAAATAAAAAAAATACATTCATTTGCAGTCACTATCTTTTTTAAAACAAGCTCAAATTTTTAGTACAACTCTATGTTAATATGTTTCGTGAATAGAAATATTCAATGAAGCTTGTAAAGTAGCAGCACTCCCGATGGGACATAATACTATTAAGTTTAAATGGTATGTGTGTTAGTACACTACTCTTGCTAATCGTCTTAAAGAATTACTGCATTTGCAATTCTATTCTGTGGTTGGATTTAAAAAAAAATCAAGCGGTTTGAGGAGCCATTTAACGGTAATGAAGTTATATTTTTAATAATTATTACACTAATGATTTTATATTTGCAAAAAAGATTTTTTAGTTATCAATAATGTTAACAAAATTCAAACAGCGCTTTATTGTTGAAGGACTTTGAAGGAGTAAAATTAAAACTTGGTGATTAGAATATTTTATTATTATCTTTGCGATTATAAGTTTTTAGCACCACAATACTTCCTAAGTACAGAGTTTTGTAAGCTACCAGCGAAACCGCTATTGAATCAGATGTGTAGTAACTAGTAATTGTTCGCTACCTGAGTTTGTAGTTATTGATGAATTGTCCCAAACTGTTCCAAATTCCTGATAGTCAGCATCTCGATTTATATCTCGTATATCATTTTCTTTTTTCATACAATACGTTTATATTGAGTTCTACAAAAAGGTTCCCAAAAACAAATATCTCGATAGATTAAGCTAAACTATCACAAAACTATCATACATGTCGACGTAAATAAATCAGAAGGCGGCGAAACCACTCCGACGTGACGTCAGCGTAGAATTGGAGGGAAAACTGACAGCGTTGACACCTGTCAGTCGGTGAGCGTTTATGAGGATCGCTATTACTCACTGGTATGTTTAATTATTGTTTTGTCCGATTGCTCGTGACGTATTTTGTGCAATCACGAAGATAGTTTTGATGGTTTCCGTTGATGAACGTTTAAATTTGAATGTTTGAGTGTTGGACAAATTGAAATTTTTGGTATTGTTCATAATGAAATGAAATTGTATCTAATAATTTTTTTAAGTAAAAATTACATAGAATTAGTATTGCTATATAACGTGGTAATATTGCTAGCTTTATTCCCATAAAGCTAGTAATATTATTATTGGCATATCCTACGTATTTTAATATTTAATTTTATTTTTGCATGATACTTCTTTTACTTTTTTTGTATTATATATGCAGTACCTTCAAGCAAATAAATATTAACATGTGAAAACAAGTCACAAAACAGTATGGTTATCTTTTTACACAAATTTATCAAAAAGTTGTAAATTTTATTGGAATTGGCAAAGCGCGAATGGTGCCGCCGACTATTCACCGGCACTCTCATTTATATTCTGAAGTTGTATAGTAAATCACTCAAGTTTCCGATATTCGTACTTACAAGTTTTGGAAATATTTCGAGTTTACGATAAAATTTCAACTTTTGTCAAGTTTCGAAGTGAATTATAGTGGTCGGATGCACGTCGAAAATAGGGGAAACGTGATACAACATAATTTAGGACATGTTTTCTGAAAGCTAGGGAATATTTTCCTCTGTACGCTTTCTACATAGTGTTGCCCGAAGTAAAAGAAAATAATATGTTTCCGATCGGTTTGAGGATATTATATGATACAAATATTTTGTAATTTTGTCTGCATTGAAGTATTGAAGGTATTCCGTTTCACGCATTCGAAATTAATTAATTAACTGTAGAAATATCAAAGGAGGTATATTTTCATTGAGGCAAGCACTCCTTTGTACCAAAATAACGTCTCTGATTTAACACAGATAATATATATTTTTATGCGTACAATACAGAAAATGAATATGACAAATCCATTGATACATATTATGTGTATAATTTAATATAATTTATTATTACAGTTAATTTCAATTCAATTTTATTACTCGACTAAGACAAAACAAAATGAGGGTTATGATTTTAACAGGTTATATTTTTTGTTCCTAATGTAATTGATAGTTAGAGAATACCATCCAATCAAATTATGTCACTCAGGTTCAAAATATATGTCTGGCATAAAAATAATTCTCTGCCAGTGTAATGATGGGCAGCAGAAAACTGGTTACAACCGCTATGTTTATTTACAAATAATGTATTATTATACTAGATAAATTGAAATGACAAAACATTTCCAAACGCAATTCACGATAAATTAAAAATATTCGGTATTGTAAAACGGCACATGGTCCTAATATTCCCAACGCCCTCTCACATCGCAAATTATTTACCTTCCACAACCATGGCCCATATATTAATTTCGTCTTTGGAGGGTATCCCTATAAATTTGGCCGCCACGTGGGTCTAATGTCCTGCCTAATTAGGACAACTTTTGTACAATGGTCGCGGGGAAATTTTTGATTAAGTAGGTGTTCGTAAGTATGTCTAGTAATATATTTAACGGCAAATTATTCACTTGTACGTATTCTATACAGCTATTCCTTTTTGATGGTAAGCGGTTACCATTGTTTATCATAATAAATAATAATAAATAGGACAATCTATACAACGCCTAGACTCTTGGTAAGCATTTTTTTAATTATTATACCTATTAGCTTAACTAGCTTGTGTTCTGTCTTCTAGAAATAGGATAAACATACTTAAATACATCTAATTTTAGTAAATAAATACAAATTATACGTATAAATTAGAAACACCCAGATCGATGCAAATATTCATATTCATAAACACAAATATTCATACTATATCTACAATATAATATATAAACTCATTTAATTCCAATTTCCAATAACATGTGTTCTAGAATGAGGATAAACATACTTAGATACATTTTTGTAATTTTTTTTTTTTATTTATGGCACGTCAATTTGACTTCACTTCGCCTGATGTTAAGCTGAAGGCAAAGTCTCATGAAAGAGGGTCACCATTGCAAACACGTTCAGTGCTACAATGGTGGCGCTCAGCTTGACGGCCTCATCATACATACATATTAAACATAGAAACACCAATGCAAATATTCATATTTATGCATACAAATACTTACCCTAAACGGCAATCGAACCCGCGTCCTCTACGTCACGTCACAGAGGTCGTCAAAAATAGTAATTTGATACTCAAATTTTAGATCTGCAATTTCTCATTCGTTACTAAGCACTCTTATCTCTAAAGATAAATTATTATAACGTTATTTTTTGACTGAAATGTGAATTCATCTTATGACTTTTACTATCACCCATCGACTGTTCATAAAGTTTTATGGCTATATCTAATCAATACGATCATTTTCTATAATCATTCTTATTAAATAAGCGGCCATAACAGGGCCCTTGATGGTACGATAAATTTTTACAATGCAATATTTAAATATAAAGTATCTGATAAAATTAAATTTCATACTTGTTGTCAATAGATATTTGTGGTAAAATATTATTTTTTCATTAAGATGGCGAATGAAATATGATATACCTATCAAATTATTTACCTCTAATATAATATTTTATAAGTGTATATTATGTTTATTATTTGTAAGCTCAAAAAGCTGCTGTGCCGAATTCCAAAATTCTTTCACCACTGAAAAACTACATTCATTGCACAGCGCATTAATCGTCATGCTCGAGGGCAGAGCCGTCGGCAACAGCAGGTCAATCGAGCGGTTTGTTCATTGTTATAATTTAGTTATAAAATGCTATGCCTTTTCTCAGGCCCCCTTAGAGAGTAGCGGCACTGTGGTAGAACAAATTACAATACAGCGATGGCAACTCAAAAACGCCGTCGATTCGACAGAAGAAGACAAAAATCAGTGCATTTTGTTATGGGCTTGGAATGGTCACTGATATCCCCACCTTACTCCCAGTATAGGGGTAGTCGTAACCTAATCGAAGCTTCAGGAAAACACACCATAAGTGATGTATACACGAAACGTGTGGTCTCAGAGCTACCATAGACTATATACTCTTTTATACACTCATCCTCTGGATAACCTAATCACCGCCGGAATCACAAAAAAGTTCTTATTAGCCGTGGTATTCTTTAGGACCGAGGTCCTTTACCAGCTGGCCTACTCAATTGTGAAGGGAGATACCGTAGCGTCATACCTCCGCGTCCGTCAGAATTGTTGGTATGTAGTCATGTGGTCGACAATAGACCTTTAGAATACCAGCTCATAACTTGCTGGAAATATCAATATATTTTATGCAAAATATTTTGATTTCTTAACAGTATATTTTATAAACAATTATCGACAGTTTATTGGTTAAATAAACGGCCTTACAATCGAGAGGTCCCAGGTTCGAATCCTGGTTAATACACTACGGACGTGAATCCACTCCTAACACAAGCCATTTAGCTCAGAGGTTAGAGGTTAGTAATTTAATATAAACTAAAAACTATATTATTATGTAGCTTTTAATAATAAACATGATCGGGTGAATGTATATTAAATTGCTAGTTCGTAATAAACTTTGATACCATAAAATAGTTCTCAATAAAGCATCGATTAGAATGATAACAGAAGTTCTAACAGGTTATTAGTTATCGACTTGGTGCCACAATAACCATCTATAATAATTCAGATGGAACCAAACTAGTTTCAACATGTTGGTGTATATGCAAACTTACTCAAACTTTGTAAGCGCGATTTAGGGTTGGTATAATAATTGACTGTTACGACATCTGTTGATAATGTTAAAGTTGTTATAAATATTGTAATGTCATTGAATGATTAATGGACAGAATTGTTATAAGTTATAATGTAAGTTTGAGTGACCAAAATATAAGATGTAAGATTTATTAGATTTGTTATTTACTCAGTTTTGAGATTAATGTTGGTAGCATTGTTAGCTTTAGGACTAAGAATCAACATTTTGATTGAGAGGTTTTAGGTTCGAATGCTGGTTGTTACACTAACGTAACTAAACTTTTTTATAGCACCAAGAACTTAGCCTAGATGGTGGGGTTAGGGGAAATATTAGTAATTTCTGTTAGTAACATCATTCCCTGAACCTCCACAACCAATGGTCTAAAGACCAATGGCGATATCGAAGTTCCAAGTTAGGCTGGTTGGACTTTTGAGGGCTCCAACTACCCGTAACGACGTTTGTATGGCAACCGGGACCGACGGCTTAACGTGCTCTCCGAGGCACTTATAAACCTGCGATAATTTCTGTTAGTAACATTCTTTAAAAAATATACGATTTAAAATTTCCCCTGTTACGACTGTCATAGACGTTTCTATGACAACCGAGACCGATAGTTTAACGTGCTCTCCGAGGCACGACCAGATTAATGCAAATATGAATTCATATTCATGCACTTCTATGCATATTATCACTGAGCAGGATTCGAACCCACGCCTCCTGCGTTAATGAGAAGCTAGAATTGTACAAAATAACAACACTTCAAAAAGAACGAAATCCATGGATCTTGTCCGAAATTAAGGGGATAAAAATGAACAGTTATAATCCAGATTGTGGCACCTTCTGACAAAAGAAACTTTACCAATATTACAAGTCAATTCACGTATTAAGTTTGCTAAGAGGGTTGTACGGGATTGACGTTGGGCTTGTTCAGATTGAGATACCTCTGATATTTTACTAATATTATAAATGACAAATAAGGTTGAATAGAAAAAGGCAGAAAGTAAGAGGTAGTTATCTTAGATTTCGAATTCGTTATAGTGTAGTGTATGCAGTATTCTACTAGTCAAATCCTTTCATTTGATACTCATATTGAGGAAGTTGTGAAAAAAATATGTATTCCGCCATTTTGTGTCGGCGGCCATCTTGTACTGGTTTTTATCAAACATACCTAAAATGACTCCCAAGAAATTCACCATTCAAACAAAAAACCTACATCAAAATCGGTTCCTTCGATACAACGAACACACACACACACACACTGACACGTCAAACTTATAACACCACGTCATTGTTACGTCGGGGATTAAATCAACAATTCCGTGAAATAACGGAGGCCGCTACCGTTCCTACAATATTATTAAATCGGGATAAATTGATTTTGATTTGCAATGCAACACTATACATTCGACAGTTAGTTCCGATTTTAGCCACTTCACGAAATCGTAGACATGAATATAATTCTCCTACACTGTGTAGAGTAGGATAATGGCCGGATGATGGACGTTTATTTTGATATTTGTTTAACCGGCCGGATAGTAACTAAAATATTTAAGACAGTTCAATCACGTTTGAACGGTTGCTGGACAGTGACTAAATATTTAAGACAGTTCAATCACGTTTAAACGGCTGGACAAGCTCATGTTATCTCCCACTCACTTGTTTATACACTGACGGACTCATAAACTGCATCAAAGTTCAGGTTTACTCTAAAAGGATTTTTTATAATAAGTATGCAAACTTTTTAGATTAAATTATATAAATATGGAAAGACTGGCTCTTAATCTTAAAAAAAAATTAAATTTAAAAATAGAACTGCAGTAAAACAAATGAATATAGCCGGGAAAAGAAAATTTACTTGTAGTATCAGATTTGCGTGTTATTTATAGCAAAGTTTTAAATTGATTCTCATTGATTTTTTTTGTTTTGTCAATTGAATTATTGTTACCAGCATAATTGTTGGGTTAGTTTTTTAACACATCGAGAGTTTTTGAACCATAATATGGATACTTCGTCCGAACAAGCGGCACAAATTGTAGCATTGGTGCGGGAGGGCTTGGATCAACGAACTATTGGTAGAAATTTAAATTTAAACCAGTCTACGGTTTCTAGAATATACAGAAGGTTTGTAGAGACAGGTTCTTACAGGAGGAGACGTGGTACAGGCAGAACTCGAGCAACCACAGGTCGTGATGACCGATTTATTGTTATAACTTCCCTGCGAAATCGTTTCCTCACGTCAGTTAACATCAAAACCGAGCTTAATGAAGTGCGTGGAGTAAATGTGTGTGCACGAACAATAAGAAGAAGGTTAAAGGAAGCGGATATCACCCCTTTTAGACCAGCAAATGGTCCAAAGTTGTCTACAGCTCACAGACAAGCTCGCTTAAGATTTGCGCGTCATCACCTGAATTGGACAGAAGAGCAGTGGGCCTCTGTATTGTTCACGGACGAGTGTAGGACATGTTTATATGGTGCAGATGGTCGCAGAAGAGTCTATCGTCGACGTGGGGAGCGATATGCTCAAAGTTGCATTGAGGAGCGTGTTCCTTTTGGAGGCGGTTCATGTATGGTCTGGGGTGGCATATCGATGAACGGGCGAACAGAACTTGTGTTCATAGACATGGTCCGTCAAAACGGTAATAGAGGGGGTTTGACAGCACATCGCTACATAACAGAGATATTAGAAGATCACTTGGTGCCTTACATGGGATTCATAGGCGAAAATTTTACTTTAATGCAGGATAATGCCCGGCCGCATGCAGCTGCACAAGTTCAACATTATTGCGAAGAGGTTGGGATACGTACAATGAATTGGCCAGCACGCAGCCCGGATCTTAATCCCATCGAGCATGTTTGGGACAATTTAAAAAGAGCTGTATATGCGAGAAACCCTTCGCCCACGACAGTAGCAGCACTAAGAACAGCACTTTCAGAAGAATGGGACAATATTCCGCAAGATCTTTTAAAAACCCTTATAAAATCTATGCGGAACCGATTAGAATCCGTAATAAGGGCACGTGGGGGTAATACACCTTATTAAAACACAAATAAACCCTTGCATAAAGTTTGTGTCTATTGTTAAAACCAATTTTTTAATTAAACCAATTTTTCTTAAATTTCTGTTTTTTCTTCAAAAAAAGTCTTAAGGTCCTTTCCAGTACATAAACTTAAACTTAAAGATATGACCCTACGCTGTTTTAAAGTTCACGAACCAATCTAGAGGTTTCAATTTAAATCTGTATAGAAAGTATTCATACTTGGTTAAAATATTTATTTCAAAGTCGTCTATTACTTTGATGCAGTTTATGAGTCCGTCAGTGTATAAAGAGAAAGATAGGAAGTGAAGAAAAATTTAACCAAATCCTAGAAGGATGGAGAACTTATACCATTCATACCATTTTATATATCAAAAACCGTATGATATAATATAACCGTAAAATTGTAGTAGTATTCAGTCAAGCCAACACATTTCTGTTGGCAGAAGCAGTGCTTAACTTTCAGACACAGAATTATACGCTTGTAGTAAAAAATATTACACACATTTTATAGATCGTTTTTGATTTAGTTCGGAAAAAGTGAATGCTTCGACGGGAGTCAAACTCGCGATATTTCTTTTACAGGGGAAATGCGCTAGCCGCTGAGCTAAGGCGTCACGTTTTGACCATCGTCCCAAGATGGTTGTATAGAAGAATTTCAAATCATTAAGGCGTGGTTTCATGGCTCAGCGATTAGCGCATTACTAATTTCCAATCTAAATTGATTAGAAACTGTTGGCGTACTAACCGCTTTAAAATGTCATTGCATTACAAATATATTACTTAAAATGATAAAGTTAAAGAAATTTTTCAAACAGTATTTCTTTACAGACTCGCACTTGACGGTTATAATACCGGCGGGAATTTAAAGGCATTAAGAAGGATCACAAAAGATGGCGAGAGCCAACTACAAGATCTGGGGCATTAACGCGCTTCGAACGCGTTCAGACTACGCTACTGGCATCGTTTATACTAACCACTTCACAAATTACTTTATTTTTTGACATTTTTTTTAATATCTCCAATGTAAAGTAATGGCCATGTCTGTACATAAATGTATATCTGTACATAAAAAAATGAATCGACTGTGTTACTAAACGCTAAGATGACTGGACTAATTTGAGTAGTTTTCTTTTTATGTATTTCTTAAACTCTAAGGAAGTCTACACGAACAGCTAGTTGGATATTTCATTTTTTTTTCATTGTTGTCTATCTGTTCGCGACAGACGCTAAAATTAATAAACGGATTCTGATGCGGTTATTTTTATATAGCACTTAATTGACATACACATACATACATAATATCTGATGGAAAATTACAGTAGGCTATAGACGTATGCAATATCAAGGGTTACACAATCACGCTGCCGACACTGAAGGAATCTTCTATCTCCTTTATAAATTTTGTAAGCGCTTGGAAAAACACAGAAGGGAGTTTATTCCACAGTCGAAGCGAGAGTGAGATTGAGATTCATTCATACAGCACAGCGTGCACCGTTTCCAAAAGGTCTTAATTAGTTTTAATCACTACATAGTATAAAATAAAGTCGCTTTGTATGTTTAAATCTTCCAAACTATGCAACGGATCTTGATGCAGTTTGTTTCAATAGATAGAATGGTTAAAGAGGAAGGTTTATATGTATATAACATCATGCTACGACTAACAGATGCGGAGCAGGAATGAAAAGTGTAGCAAAAACGGGGTGACGCAGACGAATTCGCGCGGGTCAGCTAGTATAAATATATATTTAAACGAATTAAGACCTTTCGAAAACGGTGACCTTTCCAACAATAATGTTTGTTCCACCGCAATTGGTTTAATACAACCGGCTACACACTATTTAGGTCATACAAGTTAGTGAATTATAAAATATTTTAATTGTTACAATTATTAAATAAGGCAACGAAACACAGTTTTACAAAGAGCTGTGGACTATTCAAAGTCACTGAACATTATGCAACTTTGCTATATTAAGCTTTTGCCTTTTATTCTACTGTAATGAGATAGTTTGTTCTCTTGGAAACAGAAAATGAAATGCAGTTGGCATAAATGCACTATAGGAACGCAATTATATTATTATTATTTTTAACGGAGGTAGGACACGACGGTATCTCCCGTCCGAAATGAGCTGTCCAACTGGGGAAGTACCTCCGCCCTACAGAAGACCGCGGTCATAATAACCATCGTGTTGTGTTCCCGCCGGTAAGTAGGGTAGCCAGAGCTCACTATACCCCTCCTTCCCCTCCCCTTCCTAGCCTCCCCACCCCTTCCCAGCTCTCCCCCTTTCCCTTCAGGGTGGGCAGCGCGTATGTGACACCCTTAGTGTTGCACACGTTCATAGGCCACGGTGGCCGCTTTCCATCAGGTGGGCCGTGTGCTTGTCTGCCACCTACGTAGTATAAAAAAAAAAATATCTTCATCGCGCGCAAAATATGGGATGAATCATATGTCCGACAGTGGACAGCGGTTGATTCATTGATTAATTGAATTAATTTTTAGAATTCAGTCTAATTTATGGGTAATAGACTGCTGAGACGAGGTCCCGGGTTCGATCCCAGGTTTTACCATGGCACACACCAATGACTTTTCGATGCTTTTCGAAGTTATGTGTGTATTTATCGCAGGTTTATAAGTGCTCGGTTAATGACAATAGGCTAGTAGGCTCGCCACCTAATACATAGGGACCTAAATATAAACTAGCGAAATGTGGGTGCTAGCCTGCACATCTACCTATGCCTTACGGGACATGGGCGTGAGTTTATGTTATGTTATGTTGAATAGATGAAGATGACCGTTAGAGCCTAGAGATGTTCTCGAATGGAGACCGCGTACCGAAAAACGAAGCGTGGGACGGCCTCCTGCGAGGTGGACGGACGACATAGTCAAAGTCGCGGGTACCCATTGGATGCAGACCGCCTCCAACCGGTCGGATTGGAGTTCGATGGGGTAGGTTCAGCAGTCGACGTCATGTGGCTGAAATGATATGCATTTAACATTTTTGGAAAAAAAAACTTTACTTAGTGTTTTTTTTTATACAACTTAGGTCGCAGACAATCACCCACTAGATGGTAAGTGGTTACTGTGGCCTATGGGCGAGTGTAACACCAGAGGAATAACACTCGTGCCGCAACCTCTGTAAGAACAGAGACATTCTGTGTCGTCAGCGCAAAAGATGTAGGATAAGCCTTGGGTTTTCCCACTGACAAGTGTTATGAAGTCCTTACAGTCCATGACGATACACGAACTTCCCCAGAGAGCTTGATTGTAGAACCAAAGTATAAAACGTCGTATATCACACACAAAAGCATAAACAATAATTAACCCATATCACTGAGTATAATGCCTAATAAGGTGTGAACGGGTGACATCTGACGAAGGTCGGCCGTATAATTAAGTTTTTTTTTTAAACGAATTTTCATTAACTCTGCATGTCTTTGTCAGATCAGTTAATTAACTTGGGGAAATTATGAGATTATATTTGTATGGCGAAAATTTAAGGATCTCTCTGGTAATTTTTAGATAAATTATTTTGTATAGGTTGTTGCAAGTCACCTGATTATTAATGGCAGTCGCGATATCTCATGATTGTACTTTTTTTTTTATTTATTTAAGTGAAGTGTTATTCAGATGACTAAATGAAAAGACTACTATGCAATTACTGAGGAATAATTGAGGAATAAAAATGTAAACAATAAAAACGCTTTTAAGTAAATTATATACCTATGATATTAAGTATATTTATAAATTATTGAAAATACACTCGTACTTCTCCACAGTATTTATTATTATACCTAACCGGTTTCACCTTGCGGAATTCTCAAGAGTTTACATTGAGAGTTAAGTAAAAGTGTGTTATCAATATGTATTACTATAATTCCCCGGCAGGGAACGATAGTGGGCCTGAAAGATTGGCACTGAACTGCAGGTTGCTTGAGAGATGTGTAATTGACCCTCGTACTCATGAATCTTTCCGCACGTTTACTGCCAAACTCTTCACCAGCTATTGTCGTGGGTTTCCTATCTATCAGCCAGAGTCTTTAGCCATCTTTTCCCGTTCCTTGGGGCTGATCTCGAAGACTAACATGTCACGCTTTGTGCCGTCGTTGAAACATAACAACCTTTCCCTTGGCTTAAACAACCACACTCAATAGGGTTCGTCTTGGCAGCATGGCCTCCATTCAGTGGATATGCCCTAGTCATCGTAATCTTCACTGTTTAAGCATTGCGGTAATGCTGTACCGCAGCACCGGAGAAGACAAGTGTATTGCAATAGTATTCATTAAAAATATGAAACATTCGGCAGTCGTTACGGATAGTTGGAGCCCTCAAAAGTCTAACAAGTCTAACTTGGAAGTTCGATATCACCATTGGTCATTGATTGTGGAAGTCAAATGGCAGTCGCTTCACGGATAATATCGAAGTTCAGCCGCATCACAATTAAACTGGAAAACCGACCGCAACTGAGTTGAGAAAAGGTCCAGATAATGATGATGTTCCGACAGTATCACTACATAGTATAAAACAAAGTCGCGTGTTCTGTCCCTACGCAACGGATTTTGATGCAATTTTTTTAATAGATAGAATGATTAAAGAGGAAGGCTTATATGTATGAAACATCATGCTACGACCAACAGGTGTGGAGCAGGAATGAAATATGTTGCAAAAACGGGGTGATGCAGACAAAGTTGCGCGGGTCTGATAGTCAAATATAAAATAATGTTGAAATATCGTGTATCATTTGAGAGATTCACCTACTTTAGATAGTCAATAAATACCATTTAGATTTCACAAAGATGGCGAGACTTAATTAAATTCAGTGATACTATGTTCAAGTTCTGGTAATAGCGCTGCGAGTTTCATCTTCTCATTTACCATAGAGGCCACGAAACTGGCGATTACATTTTTATGAGAGATATCATTAAAACAGTTTTTAGACGGTCTGGTTTGGGAAACTATGAGATATACTATTGTTATTTGTAAAATAGGTATACACAGGTAGGATATGACAGTATACAACGTCGTTTTTTTTTTTTTTGTCGTGCGCAAAATCCCCACGGATACCACCTCCACCAAAACCGATGGAGGTGATTATGTCGGACTCGAACCGACCAAAACGCACGCCGTCCATGGATCCTCGATTGCCGGAGGTGAGATTATACAAGACATGTCCCTCGCACCCCGGCAGACCCAGGGACATCTCTGTTGAGATGACCCTCTTCCCTAAATGTGGGGACAATGGTGTCCCCATCTAGCCCCTGGGTATGGTGTGGCATTATGTGCCATCGCCGTGGCCTGCTTCTGCTAGGGTAACAGGCGGCTCCACCCGTCACCCCCAGGCCCGCGCTCATGGGGGACAGAGGTCATTCTGCAGTATACACCGTCCTGGGGAAATACCTCCGCCCTACAGAATACCGCGGATAATAATAACCTTGTGTTGTGTCTCCGGTGGTGAGTAGGGTAGTCAAAGCTCACTAGAGAGATATTGTGTTATCAATGGTAAGCCCTAACTTATCTTCTGTACTGGCAACTCAAGTGTGACGTCCCTGAAGTGGCAAACGTCCATATAATGTACCACGGTATCCGCATTCGTTCAGGTGCTTGTTTGCCACCTAAGTGATATAAACAAAAAACACTTGTGCTATTTAATTACTACACATTACATTATTTATTACACTACGTATAAATAGAAAGAAAATACAAATTACAACCACAAAATAATTCATAGACTACAATTTTTAAAATTATCACAAAAGTAAATAAATGAATTTCGTTTATTAATTTTTGTACAAACATTGCAACTTCGGCCATTTTCCTAGCCACATAATACACTTCTGTTTTCGTACAGCGGACTTTAGTGGACTTCAACATTATTGCTAGTTCAGACCATTAATGTTACCTATATTAAGGAAATATCAACTATATGTGTAAGCACAAGATTATATTAGTTTCTGTCTTGTTTGTGTATTCGAACTTTGGGTATAGGTACATAAATTAATATAGATTAAATGACATAGAAGGGATTATGTAAAGGGGTATGAGAAAGGGCTTAACTAGCTGTTATATCACTTCGGTATAGTATAGTTTGACTATACCGTCTTTAGTAAAGTTTGATACTAAGTGTAAACAAGAATATTTAAGTATAGGTTTAAGATGTTGAATTTTTTAATCAATGGCTGCCGTTTTCCAATACAGACCTTCTCTACTGTACCTTGTTTAGTACATTTAGGTTTGTTAACATTTAAGGACCTGAGTCTTTTAAGAAATAACGAAATACAATTCGGTAGGTATTTATCGCTATATTAAGCGCTTTTAAAATGCGTAGGCGTTGAACGGGCAGGAATTTCGTCTTACAAATAAAGGTCATTTTCACATTTAAAAAAGTAGTGTGCTGAGACATTTGTAATGCTTAACAAAAATGCTATTTAACTTCTTAATGCGTTATTAAAACAATGGAACCTTCAGTCCACTCTCACGATACTTCTCATAATACAACTCATAATTTTTAAATAAAATCTGTACAATCATCGTCTACTCTTGCATTGACTGTACATATGTAAGTATCTACAAATCTCAAACACATGTTGGAGGTTCATTTCCCGAACACAATATTGGTGCACAAGTTAGAACCAAGTCGTGGTACTTGCGACTAATTTATTCGCACACAAACCATGCGTTTGGCACTAAGCCGGCAGCTCATTGCACTAGGTCGGGCGGGTGTGGCCCTACTGACAGCGAATAGCGATATGCACATTTTTATTATGCTCGTAGTAGCCATTAATTATACATCGATTTAGATTCGACGCATGGACTTCGATGAGTTTTTTATTTTTTTTATTTATGGCACGTCAATTTGACTTCATCTCGCCTGATGTTAGCTTTAAAGATTAAGCTGAAGGAGTTTGGAAACCCAAAGCTGGAAGACGTCGATTTCAATTGTGTAAATTTATCACATTCACGAAATGATTTTGGATCTAAATGGTGTAATCCACACGTATCGTTAATGGCTACCTTTAATGATTTACTAATATGATATTGCGTATTAAGAAAAAGGTAATAATATAAAAGCTCGAAATACCAGTGGGTTTGTATGAAAGATTTGGTAGTAGGTACAATAAGTTGTATAAGGATTCTTCAGTCCTTATACAGTTCACGAGTAACTTAATTATTTTACTTCTAAAATGGTAGAATTTTATCTAAACTTTGTCTACTGCGAAGTTTAACAGCCGGATCAGTCAGAAAGACAGGAGCCAGTCAGTTTAACTACTCCAATCATAGGCTTAAGTTTTTTAAGTAACTCTTAACATAATTGAATGAAACTTCAGTAAGTGAACATTATATTCATAACTATGTATGAGCACTGAGAATTACTTGAAAATACTTTTAATTCTTACAACGATTGTGGTAGTTGCCATTACATGGAAGAAATCGCCGTTGGTGATTATGCCGCCGTTTTGGTTAATTTTTTATCTTATTGTGTACAATGAAGAGTTATCTATCCATCTATCGATCTATCTATAAAAGAAAAATCAAATCCGCTATCAGTAGAACTCTTCCCAATATGCCCCAGTTCCACTCACGTTATACTCGAACACCGCCATAGTCGTAAGAAGATACTTAATGGACGCATTAATCGTATATGAAGCGACTCATTTTAACCATTTCATGTGTATTTTCAGAATGTGTATTTAAGATTTAATGATACAAGTTTTTTTATTAGTGTGCTAGTAGTCAGTAAATAAAGACCACAACACACCTTGTGTACCCACTATACGTTTTCTGCATATCTACTTTTGTATGTAAACGAACCATATGCGGGAGCGCCACTTCAGGCCTCTGTCCTGTGTTTTTGATAGCCGCAAGTGCCTGGATATCGGTAGTGGTCCCTTGACTTCGATGAGATCTGAGTTTTTTATTTTTTTATTTATGGCACGTCAATTTGACTTCACCTCGCCTGATGTTAGGAGAGGATTATGTTCGGAGAGGATTATGTCCAGTAGCATATAACATAATAATAATTTTCTTCACTGGCGATTTCGTACTAACTCAGCAGTACGAGCAATAAAGGACATAGAACTTTTCTCACACGTCCGAATGTAGCGGACATGCTAAAGCGGCTTTTGAGGCAATTGAGTTGTGTAATAATGAAATTGTCTTAAAGCCTAAATGTAATTTTAAGACTAGAAATATATTATCTTACCTGGTGCACCAGAACGTCGAAGGACTAATAAATGGTAAAGAATTGGAATTGGAGTTGCACATGACCTTGAATAATATAGATATTTTTTGTGTAACAGAACATTGGTTAAAAGACCATCAGATCATGTTCAACTTCAAAAATCACCAGGTAGCAAGCTCGTTCAGTAGAAAGAATTTCAATCGTGGAGGCTCCCTAATTATCATTAATAAGAATATAAAATGTAAGGAGCGTAAAGACATAGTAAGCCTCTCTATTGAGCGAGTGATTGAGATGGCTAGTATCGAGTTTGAGCAGTTCATTGTAATAAGCGTATACAGTCCCCCGGACGCGCCCTATGCAAGATTTGAAGAGAGGATGGAAGAAGCGCTTTTTAAATGCCGTTACTCGAAGAAATCAATAATTGTTTGTGGAGACTTTAATGTCAATATTTTAGAAAATACCTTAGTGCCAATAGAGAAAAACAAAATGTTGAATCTGTTTAAGTCCTTTAATCTTATTAATATGTTTTTGGAACCTACTAGAATAACAGCAGCTAGTGCCACATGTATTGACAACATTTTCACAGATATTAGACCAATCGACAAACTTATTGTGGATGCCGTGCATTCGGATCATCGTGGTCAATTAATAACCTGTGAAAGAAATATTTGTAAGGCTAGTAAAAAAGACATTAAATTTGTACCGATTAACCAATATCGTTTGGAGAGTTTCAAAGAAAGTATAGTGAATAAACTACCTCACTTGCCCTCGTACACTGATGTCGAGGAGTCTTATAGTAACTTAATCAACCTAATCAATACTGAGTTTGGGAGAATTTTTACCTCAAAAACATTATCGATTGGTAGCCGTACGGTTTTCAGCGACTGGGCGACATCAGGGTTATATAAAAGCAGGAGGAGATTGTATGAGCTGTATTCTGAAAAATCATACAATTTCAGCCCTGCTTTTCAGAATTATGTAAAAAATTACTCCAAAACATTTAAGCGAGCCTGTTCCTTGGCAAAATCAATTTTCATTAAAAACAAAATATCTAATTCTGCGAATAAAATTAAAACAACTTGGAACATAATAAATTCTGAATGTGGGAGATCTTCATCATTTGTAAGAGATTTCCATTTAAAAATAGATGATCGCCATGTCACGGAGGATTTGGCAGTTGCGACAGAGTTTGAAAGTTTCTTCACAAACATACCTTTATTAACAACAAAAACTCTTCAGTCGTCTGCTGCATCCGCCGAGTCATTGCTTACGGATTCATTTCCCAAGTGTAAGGATACTTTCGTATTCTCAGTTGTTAGTAGCTACGACATCACAAAAGCCTTTAAATCTATTGATATTAAAAAGACCGCGGATCTATGGGGATTATCTGTCAAAACTGTATCAAGTATTATTGATGTCATTGCTCCCCACCTAGCAACTGTGTTTAATGATTGTATTAGTAGCGGCATATTTCCTGATTTAATGAAACATAGCAAAGTCATACCTTTGTTCAAGGCTGGCAGCGCCACAGACCCCTCTAATTTTCGACCCGTTTCAGTGTTGCCGACCTTGAGTAAAGTATTTGAGAAATTAATTCTGGGGCAGATGCTGGCGCATTTTGGTGAAAACAAATTGTTTCATGATAAGCAGTTTGGGTTTACTAAGGGACGTTCGACAACTGATGCTGGAATAGAATTATTAAATTGTATTTATAAGGCCTGGGAGGATAAGCATGATGCATTGGGTATCTTTTGTGATCTATCCAAGGCTTTCGATTGCGTCCACCATGATACGTTAATCAGGAAATTAGAACATTATGGGATAAGGAATAAGGCTCTCGAGCTTCTGACTTCATATTTGAACAATAGAATTCAGAGGGTCGACGTTAACGGTACACGCTCAGCAGGGTCTGTGGTTTCTATGGGCGTTCCGCAGGGGTCGATACTTGGACCATTTTTATTTTTAATTTATATTAATGACCTCCCCTACTACGTAGGGGATAAAAATAATATTGTTTTATTTGCTGACGATTCTTCGTTAATATTTAAAATTAAAAGACAGTTACACAATTATGACGAAGTGAATAGCGCAATCTCAAGAGTGGTTCATTGGTTTAGTACAAATAATCTTTGCCTTAATGGTAACAAAACAAAATGTATAAAATTTACACTACCTAATGTTACACAGGTGGAAACCAATGTACAGCTCAATGGACAAGTGTTGAACCTTGTGGAATCGACAGTGTTCCTAGGCTTAAGCATCGATGCTAAGCTGCAGTGGGGAACACATATTGAAAAAATAGCCAGTAGGTTAAGTTCGGCTTCGTATGCTGTAAAGAGAGTAAGGACTTTAACAGACGTGGATACGGCTAGAATAGTTTATTTCAGCTATTTTCACAGCATTATGAGCTACGGAATTCTCCTTTGGGGTAATTCCGCGGATCTAAATGCAATATTCGTTCTTCAAAAACGGGCTGTGCGAGCCATTTATAATTTGGGCCCAAGAGTCTCCCTCCGAGATAAGTTTAAGGAAATAAGCATTCTTACCGTAATCTCACAATATATATTCGAAAACTTGATGTATGTTAGAAAAAATATTACAAACTTTCCAAGAGTTTGTGATAGGCATAACCTAAATACCAGACACAAAAATAATCTCGTTGTCTGTGATAGTAGACTCCACAAAATTTCAAATTCTTTTCAGGGTAATTGTATACGCTTTTTTAATAAGCTCCCCTATGAAATGAGAGATTTGCCTATCAATAAGTTTAAAAATTTAGTAAAAAATAAGCTATGTCAAAAAGCTTACTATAAAATCCAGGATTATTTGGATGATAAACAAGCCTGGAAATGAACTGTTCACTCCACTTGCTACTCAGCTAAATTTTGTATCTAGACTAAGTAAACTATTGTAAATAGACCAAAAAAAAAAAAGAAAAGCCCGCTGAGTTTCTTGCCGGAGTCTTCTCAGGTCGGGGCCGCGTTTCGAACCGGTGGTCCATTTGCATTTGATAAAATATTGTTTGTATTGACGTTTTGTAAGTGCCGTTTACTGGTCTATGCAGAATAAATGATTTTTGATTTTGATTTTGATTTTGATTTTGATTTTGATTTTGATTTTGATTTTGATTTTGATTTTGATTTTGATTTTGATTTTGATTTTGATTTTGATTTTGATTTTGATTTTGATTTTGATTTTGATTTTAGAACAACCCGACAGGGTTCGATCCCAGGTTTTACCATGGCACACACCAATGACTTTTCGAAGTTATGTGTGTATTTATCGCAAGTTTATAAGTGCCCGGTAAATGGCAATAGGCTCGCCACCTATTACATTGGGACCTTAACATAAGCTGGTGAAATGTAGGTGCTAGCACCTCTGTCTACCTCTTCGGGTATATAGGCATTAGTTTAAAAAAAAAATTGTATGTCATTTAATCGCTACAAACCCGTAACGAATAACTTGCGAATTCGCTACGCAATCGCTTTTTTCCTGCTTGTTATACTAGTGTAACAAAAAGTAGAAGAATAGTGAAAAGTCCCTCGCAAACCGCTAGTACAACAAGGCTCTTAATTCAATCTTAATAATTAAAACAGAATAAACACTTTATGGAGACAACACAGAGTGGTTACTAACAAAAGTGCATTGTAAATTGGTACTAAACACACTGGTGCCGCAAATGGCGCGAATTTATCGTGTGTACAGAACGTCCGCGGCTGTAGAGTGCTGATAGCATCGCATTTGAATACAGAGTGCTATTTTTCTAGATGTGACTATTGAAAATTGTTGTATGGAAATAAAACATACTGTATATACACTTCTTTGAATTGATAAAGATATACTAAAGACGGAGGTAGGACACGACAGTATCTCCCGTCCGAAATGAGCTGTCCAACTGGGGAAGTACGTCCGCCCTACAGAAGACCGCGATCATAATAACCATCGTGTTGTGTTCCCGCCGGTAAGTAGGGTAGCCAGAGCTCACTATACCCCTCCTTCCTCTCCCCTTCCTAGCCTCCCCACCCCTTCCCAGCTCTCCCCCTTTCCCTTCAGGGTGGGCAGCGCGTGTGTGACACCCTTAGTGTAAAAAAAAAAAAAACTAAAGGCCGTCAAGTTGCGTGCCACCATTGTAACACTTTACGTGTTTGTAATAGTGACCCTCGCTCCTGAGAGTTCGCCTTGAGCTTACCATCAGGCGGGGTGAAGTCAAATTGACGTGTCATGAATAAAAAAAAATGAAATGAACTGATTTTTGGTTTCAGGTAATAGGGGGCGACTCTATTGTCATTATATGTATTGCGTTTGTAATGAGTTTTGTTTTTGTTTTATTTATGTCATCATCATCTGAGCGTATTCCCAACTCAGTTGGGGTCGGCTTTCTAATATACGATATGGCTGAATATTTTTCCGTGAAGCGACTGCCATCGGACGTCCACATCCAAATTGGTGATATTGAAGTTCTGAAGTTAGGCTAGTCAGACTTTTTAGGGATGTTTGTAAATAGACCAAAAAAGAACAGTTCGCTGAGTTTCTTATCGGAGTCTTCTCAGGTTTGGGCCGCGTTTTCTCACTAACTTATAATATATTATTGATATTGACGTTTGGTAAGTACCGTTTACTAGTCTATACAGAATGAATGATTTAATGCTTTATGAATCTTGAATGATAATTAGTAATATTTAAATAATATGGGATAGATACAATAACCCCCCCCCACCAAATTACTTATTCTATAACGGATTTTCGCCATGTAGCACCTACTTCAATAGCCTATCAAATGATAATTCTCTTCCTGTGTTACTAACTCGGCGTAATGTTGATGTTTAATTACAACAGTAGCACTGATTATGTACTCGCTATTTGTGCCTAATTGGTCATGTTCGGTAGTCCTGAATTCCTGGTTTGTTTGTATAGTGTAGTATACTCTGTGGCAATTGTTAGCGGTGTGATGATTTAGTGGATGGTTTGTCCTACTTCTACTAAATCCTTCTTCTTCGTCCTAACGGTAACCCCTGTCGTATCCGAAGCCTTCCTCGCAGAGTCTCTGGTCTGCTGTTACCAGTAAACTGTGTGTTCGACTGAACTTCAATATTTCCTTTAACAGTTTCGGGTCCTACAAGCGGGGCATGAAAAAACAACTGGCGAGGCCGGGGACCGCCATTGCAGGGACAACACCTGCAAAAGCGGCCACCATGTTCTGGACTGCGCCTCTACTTACCATCAGACGTGGTGCCGGACATTTTGAAATTCAAATTGTATGCAGTGATGCCACTACACAACTACAAGTCTCAGAAGCTACTGGATAATAGATCTACTTATTATTGTAAATACGTTTAGGTTACTACTCGCATGAGTTTACTTATTTTAGAAAGTTGACATAACATAAACTTACGCCTATATCCCTGAAAGTGTAGGCAGAGGTGCTAGCACCCACATTTCGCCAGTTTATGTTTGGGTCCCAATGTAATAGGTGGCGAGCATATTGCCATTAACCGGGCACTTATAAACATGTGATAAATACACACATAACTTCGAAAAGTCATTGGTGTGTGCCGTGGTAAAACCTAGGATCGAACCCGAGACCTCGTCTCAGCAGACCATTATCCATACCACTAGGCTACCGCGGTTTTCTAGATATACTGATAAACGTAAATAAGTTTAGAGTACTACTTACATGAGTTCACTTATTTTTTATAAAGAAACAAGACATCGTTCTAGTTTATTTTATAAACACTATTCTATATAACTCTTGATTAAATTAGACTTAGGGTTTTAAACGATTATTAAACCTTAAGGTGTCCAAGAACTTATGGAGCCCATTTTTACAATCCATCAATTAGCCTATAGCAATCTATTGCTAGAGATAGTGTAACGATGCAAATCGTTATTGCATTATTTTATATTTGTGGAATGCGTAATCGAATATCATACTGGTATCGATTCGCAGTCCACACTAATTTTATCTACATTCAGGGAATGATTATCTATGATAATCGATTCCTTGTCTCTGGTCGATGATTGACAGGACGCGACTCGGCCAGTCTATGGTCAATCATAGGTCAGTGACCTTTAGCATACGAATATTTTATAAAATGCTTTTGTTTAGCATGCATAAGCATTTAATTACTTTGTACCTGCACATTAGGGTCTTGCCCCCCTTTTTACCAGAGGGCTTATAAGGGAGTGCGGTTCAGTGAGGAGCCCGCTTTTTTCCTCCGACCGTGGCAGATCCTACTTGTGGCAGAACTTTCGGTGAGCAATTGTGGCTTTACAGTGTGCTAATTTAATTTTTATTTCAGGTGGCTCATTGGCCGCATGAATCCGAGTCGATTACCATATTTTTGTAGTTGGAGTATAATGTTAGTATTATATGCTGATATTATATTCCCAGCTGATACTAGATTTTCTTAGATGGTACATCGTCAGATACATGCGGGTAGTGTGAAGTTCCTTCCAGCATGGCTTTGCTTTTTACGCGAGTAAAGTCTGCTTTATTTTATCCATATGAATGTTTTCCTATGGACAGCTTTTCATGCCGCGTCATGCCTATGCATGCCGAGGGCCAAGTTTGGTGCGATGCCACTCCAGAGTGAGCCCATGGAGTAGCCATCGCCTAATTTTATTGTGCGCTATGCAACTATTTAACTTTATAGAATTTTTATAGATTTCATTTTATTTTGCAATCTGTCAAAATGTTAATGACCTATACCTTGAGGCCATTGACCTCAGGGTAATCTATCTTACTAAGTGTGTGTTCTTTTCTATGCATTTGCCTGCTGCTTAGAATGCTGTGGGTCGTGGCTTTTACTGCAATGACTTTGCACTACGTGCCGGAAGTAGCTAGACCACCTGCTTTCACTTCCCTGCCACGCCCGCACTGCAGTATGTTTTTACACCTACTTAGCTTTTTCCTTGTGCTTGCAGGACGGAGACCGAGCCACGTCGGCGGAAAGAAGCTGACGCGGCACGACGAGCTACCAGCTAAGTGCAGCTTTTCTCCGGACTGCAGGCCGTTCCCACCTATGGATTAAGCTGTTTCCACCTTTGTAATCAGCAGTTCCCACGGATGGAATACCTACATTTGCTGTAAAATTTATATATAATTAAGACCCACCCCTGTGAATGTTAATATACAGATTGAATTAGCCTAGACTCTTCATTTTAATTATATTCTCTCTATTTTAATTTGATGAATTCGTTGGATAATTTCATTTTGAATATTCGGTAGTACTAATAAACCGCCAACGTTTCAATAGGCCTCTTTCAATGTTGGGTGGCTTATTTCTATAACTCATTCGTATCTTAAACACGCGTTATAAAATCAATCACCCCATGGATAATACACCAGACACGCGGGTTCGTATTCATGATAATAAAAGCGATATTTCCTCCTATATCACACTCAGTGATACGTGAAATATCTCCGATGTCATTGTTCAGGGCTCACGAGTTCACCAAAGAGGAAAAAGATAAATTACATGAATTGTGTGGAGTGGTTAGACCTATTTTTTAAAACATTTATGATAGAAATAATAATATTATTATTTGATAGGGACTTCTTTCATTATCTTTGAAGATGACGTGTGAAGAATGCAAAATTTTGCATAATTGTATATGTCAGATATAGACATATTTTAGGATAAATCTAGAAGAATTAATGAATGCGTAAGGAAATATTGGTGTAAGTTTTTAAGTTTGTCATTTTAAACTATTATTTGTCTCGTGAAATTGACATAAATACATGTCAATTTTAATTGAAATACAATTTTCTATATATTTTATTTTATTATTATAATTAGACGTTTAAAAATGTACTATTATTATGATATTCGATTCGACAGAAAGGTGGCTTCACCCGTCACCCCCCCTCCATTCATCAAGAACCTAAATGTAAATTAAAAAGGATCAAAGACAATTGTAGATCACACTTGACCCAATCATAACTCACCGCCTTCAACATTTATCATTATTCAACATTTACCAATCACAGCGGCTTGTGCACCAACATTTTAAAAGAGTATATTTTCACGACAAAATACAAACATACTTCACTCGCAACAAATAGCTTGGAAACCTCAGTATCCTTAGACACATTAGTGCAGTGCATCTATCGATAACTCAGTATCGAGTTGGCCTACCGCCACGTACTCGGCTAATGTGATAGGTGGAACGGCCATCGATAGTCAGTGATTTATCGATAATGTGCTTTTATTGTGCGATATTTGTGAATTTTGGGAGACAATATAATGTGCGAAGTTTTGAAAATTTGTTTAGTATTTGTTTATGAAAAATGGTTGTGTTGTGTATAAGACGTTAGCAATTTTTGGCAAAATGATCTTTCAGAAAGCTAACATTAAAAAAACATTAACATAATCTCACGCCTATATCCCCGAAGGGGTAGGTAGAGGTGCTAGCACCCACAATTCGCCCAGTTTAGGTCCCAATGTAATAGTTGGCGAGCCTATTGCCATTAACCGGGCACTTATAAACCTGCGATAAATACACACATAACTTCGAAAAGCATTGAAAAGTCATTGGTGTGTGCCATGGTAAAACTATGATATCTATAAAAATTACTGCATTAACTGCGAAATTTTACTCATGGGTGAGGTTACCTTATATAGGTACATATTAATACAATATGCCTCACATAAAAATATTCAACATATCATCGCTCTGTAGCGGCTTTTGCTTCGTGTAGAGGCAAAACACTTATCGAGGTTTATTCTTCCAAAGAAGTATTGTATATACATACGACATCTTATCTCTTCGGATGAGAAATCTTTTTACATGCATTAAGAGGTGCAGTTTTGGTATTCCTTTCTATGAACATTAGTTATATTTTGGTATTGCTATCATTGAGTATGTTAAACCGTGTATTGCCCTACTTTCTTATATATATTTTCTTCAATCACCATTAATATTTCTGCATTAACAACAACTACATATGTATTAAAAAACGTTCGTTAAATATTTAGAGTAAGATGCTTAAGTTTATTAATATTAAATACATTAAGAGACTTGGTAGCATATTACTGTATATTAAATATTTTATCCGCGGTAGCCTAGTGGTATGGGTGGTGGACTGCTGAGACGAGGTCTCGGGTTCGATACCAGGTTTAATAATAATAATAATAATATATGTCTTTATTGTACACCAAGGATGAAATTATACAGCACATAGAGATGTTTGCACGTGGTAAATACAGTTGGCGGCCTTATCGCTCTGCGGCAATCTCTTACAGGCAACCTTAAGGTTTACAGTCTACAGGTTTACCATGGCACACACCAATGACTGGGATGCTTTTCGAAGTTATGTGTGTATTTATCGCAGGTTAGTGCCCGGTTGATAGCAATAGGCTCGCCACCTATTACATTGGGACCTAAATATACACTGGCGAAATGTGGGTGCTTGCACCTCTGCCTACCCCTTCGGGGATATAGGCGTGATAGTATAAAAAAAAAATATTTTAGTTTTACATAAAACCCTGTACCAATCGGTCTGGCCATCATGAAATCAGTTTAGGCCCATAAGTCTTCCAACAACATGAGAGTCATAATCGTTTAACATATCATTTTCACTTTAGACAATATTACTGAGTTACTATTTAATTGTTGAATACGACTTATGTATAAGACAGAGTATATACTGTATATACGGAATTATGGACGACTTTGTTTGACTCTAGTTAGCGAACGATCTTGCTCTATACCGTGTCGATAAATAAACATCGATACATTTCTTACACCATCACTGCTAAGATTTGGCACACAGCTCGCTGTCAGTGGCAAACCCACAATGCATCGTATTTTACCATTGGTAAATATCTAAACAGTAATATATATCTAACATTTTTGCTTGAAACTGGGAATAGGAAACGATAATTCACTTTGAATTTCTTGGTTATTCAACAAAATGTTAGAATTAATATCACCCTTGAGGATATATTTTTATGAATATTGTTGGTGTATGAACGCCTGATGAGTTTTTATATGAATTTATATTTATAGGTATATTGTCTATTACCTTTATGTCAAGACTCTCTTCTCTCCCGGTGCGCCGTTACACGGTACAATTTGTAATTCTATATTGATTGATTAAATATAATAAAACCAGTTATAATAATAACCAAGTGCTTTATTTATATACAACAGGTTATGGGCCGTCCCTACCTGATAAAAGTTTTGAATATAAACCTGTAAAATTCATGTTCAGTGAAAAGTGATTGACATTACGTGAAAAAAATTTTCTTTTGTTTTGTGTCCGTATCGCCACAAAAATGGCTTTAAACACATTTTCAATACCGAAACTCACTGGACGAGACAATTTCACTACTTGGAAGTTTGCGATGGAAGCATATTTGCAGCGTGGGAATGTATACAGTCTGATACGTATGACTCCAAAAAAGGAATTAAAGCTCGAACAAAAATAATTTTACTGATAGACCCACAGTTATACGTACATGTTCAAGATGCTAAAACAGCAAAACAGGTATGGGACAATTTATTAAAAGCATTTGAAGACACTAGTTTGCTCCGTAAAGTGGGGCTTCTAAGAGATTTAATTACCACCAACCTAGAATCCAGTACAAATATAGAAGATTATATAAACAAATTGATGTCAACAGCACATAAATTGAGAGGAATTGGTTTCAATGTGGATGATGAGTGGCTCGGGACTCTAATGTTGGCCGGATTGTCAGATGAATATAAGCCTATGATTATGGGTATAGAGAGCTCGGGCATAACTATTAGTGCTGATATGATAAAGACGAAATTATTACAAGAGGTCAAAACCATATCGGAGAGCACTACCGCTTTTTATGCAAAGGCTAAGAATACGAAATTCATAAACAACAATACTCAACATAAAGACAGTCACTCAGGTACATCAAAAGGCCCCCGTTGCTTCAACTGTAATAAATATGGGCATATGAGCAAGCAATGTTGGTTTAAAAATAAAAACAAGGAAGACAAGGGTACAAATGGTTTTGTTGCAGCTTTTTCAGCTACATCTGTTAATGACACCGGTAGCTGGTATGTGGACTCCGGAGCTTCAGCCCACATGACAATGAATCATGATTGGCTAGAAAATGAAACTGCACCGCCTGTACAAAGTGTCAGGATCGCAGACAACAAAGTCCTCGCCGTGCAAAGCTGTGGCACTGTAAACATTCAGGTACCAAATAAAGTTACTGGAGAACCTGACCGTATTCAGGTAAATAATGTTCTGTTTATTCCAACTCTGTCCACAAATTTACTTTCTGTGAGTAAGATTATACAGAATGGCAACAAAGTTGAATTTGACAGCTCGGGTTGCTCAATAATGAACCGAAATAATCAGATAGTTGCCAATGCAAAGTTAATGAACAATGTATATAAATTACAGACCTATCAGAGTGGGCACGCAATGGCAGCTACAGCTGATGATAAATATTTATGGCACCAAAGACTAGGTCATCTTAATTTTAATGACATTAATAAGATTCCAGAATGTACTCTCGGTGTGAAGTTGTCTCAACAAGATGAGGAATACATATGTACATCTTGTCTGGAGGCGAAACAAGCCAGGCTACCATTCAAAAATAAAGGCTCCCGGGCAACGAACTTGCTAGAGCTTATTCACTCAGATCTATGTGGGCCCATGGAGAATCAATCACTCGGAGGTGCTAGGTATTTCCTAACATTTATAGACGACTTCTCTAGAAAGGTATTTGTTTATTTTCTGAAATGTAAATCAGAAGTATTAGAAAAATTTCTGGAGTTTAAAAGTAAAGTAGAAAATGAGTTGGACTGTAAAATAAAAGCACTTCGCAGTGATAATGGCAGAGAGTATATAAACAGTCAGTTTGATAAATGCCTGAAGAAATTTGGCATAAAACATCAAAAAACTATCCCATACACTCCTCAGCAAAATGGTGTAAGCGAACGTATGAATCGTACTCTTATAGAACGAGCTAAATGTATGTTACTTAATGCCACATTACAGAAGGAATATTGGGCAGAGGCAATAGCAACCGCTGCCTACATTATCAATCGCTCACCAACTCGCTCGCTATCTAATATCACACCTGAGGAACGATGGACTGGATCCAAGCCTGACCTAAGTCATATGAAAGTTTTTGGTTGCCAAGCCATGGTGCATAAAAAAAGAGAAGAGAAGAAATTAAGAAATAATAAGAATAAGAATATTCCAAAGAGATAAGCGCCACAAATTAGACGCTAAGTCTCGTAAGTTGACATTTATTGGTTATAGCGAGTATACTAAAGGATATCGTTTTATAGATACGAAAACCAAGCAAGTAACAATGAGTAGAGATGTGGTGTTTTTAGAAGGAACTGTGAACCAAAATAAAGTAATCAAAAATACCAGCTGTATTGAAATCACAGATAAAAACTGTAAGAAATTGGTGGAAAAGAAGAATATAAGAGAAGAGAAGAAATTAAATGCATTGCCAAGCAAATCCGATAATTGCAGTAAAGAGAATGATTGCTTAGTATATTTTGAGACTTCCAAAAATCTAAATGAAGAAGAGAATAATGAAGAAGTTAGCTCTGAAACAGACTCTAAGAGTTCTAGTTGTTATGAGGATCCTAATGATGACACATACATACCTACAGATATTTCCAATTTCAGTTCTCCTGAAATATGTCGTGTAAAACTCCGACCTCGTCGGAACACACAGAGGCAAAAAGAAGGAGGAAGTAACAGTTCAGATCTAGATCCAAATCTGAACTCCTTTTTATGCATCAATTCAGAATCCGCAATGAGTTTATTGGATGATGATCCACAAGATCACACTGAAGCACTAAACAGTGAAAATTCTGAATTATGGAAGCAAGCCATGGAATCGGAATATAAATCTTTAATAGAAAATAATACTTGGAGTGTCATAGATCCACCTGTTGGCAAAAAGGTAATCCCTTGTAAATGGATATTTAAAACAAAGAGAGATGATGCTGAAAACATAACACGATACAAAGCATAAAATCCTTTTGTCGAGTATATAAGCACCGAGTTCATGTTCATGTTTTTACATCGACCGAAGCTCGACCATCTCATTGTTGGAATGGGTTTGCGTTCAGGAGAGGGTGTTGGTGTATGAACGCCTGATGAGTTTTTATATGAATTTATATTTATAGGTATATTGTCTATTACCTTTATGTCAAGACTCTCTTCTCTCCCGGTGCGCCGTTACACGGTACAATTTGTAATTCTATATTGATTGATTAAATATAATAAAACCAGTTATAATAATAACCAAGTGCTTTATTTATATACAACAAATATATTCAGTGATATTTTGTGAATTTTAAAGAAAATTCTGTAGATATTTGTACAGACAGATTATAACTTTCAGATTTCGGTAGTCTATCTATCTGGATGGATAGAAATTAACGTAGAACCTGTTTTAGCGTTGTAATATATGGATTCAAAAATGCAGCTAAACTTTGTTTTCAATCAAGGGGCCCAAGAATTCTGTCGACCCTTTAACACCCTAAGTGACGCAATTAGAAAAACCATTAATTAAATCGTTATTAGAAGGAAATTCCCCTCCAGAATTTCTTTATTACAAAATTATATAATTAGTCCCATAAAAATACTTCACTCACAAAAGGGCAAGAAATCCAATAAAAAGTGCCAGCTAAATAAATTTTTCACGGAATCTTTTCATAATATTTTTTTTTTTTTTTTTTTTTTTTTTTTTATTTATCAAATAAAGTAATTAACATTTTATAATTTTACACACACACATTAAACTTGTATATGTTTATCTTGGGTGTGATTGCGTGAAAGCATGCACATTAGATCCAGCTTCAATATTATTTAAAAAGGTTTTGATGAAAGCCTGAATCCTGAACTAGTGGGATTGCACTCGACGTAATACAGCTCGAAATAGTGATGCAAGAAGTTCCGATCTATAATTATGTCGCCTCTTTGAGAGAGCACATCATTATATCATTGAGTTTGTTTATATTTCACGATACCGACACGACCAAAATCAATGTAGTATTTTTCCTATCTTCTTCTTCTGTCGAATTGACGGCAATCAGGAGCTGCCATCGTGGTGTAGTAATTTGTTTCACGGCAGCGCCGCTACTCACGGAGAGGGCCTGAACATAGGCTTCGCTCTTAGGGAAGGCTTACTACGTCCCCTCCCCATGATGTTGTTTTTCCCATTGATGAAATATACATAATATACGACCGTGATTCCCTGAAGTAGAACGCAGAGGTGAATTAATACCCGCATTTCGCCAAGCATCATTTTGACTCGGTGTCGATAATAGCATATTATGTGAAAAAATCTACCATTATTAATGAATATAATTTTATTCGAAGACAAGAAAGAAGTGGTTGTGAATGAGACTGCTACGCAGAAGACGCGGGTTCGATCCCTGCTCAGTGGCTGTTTGCACTGGTCTGGTCATGACTCGTAGAGCATGTTAAGCCGTCGGTCCTGGTTACCATACAATCATTTATGGCAGTCGTTGCAGGTAGTTGGAGCTCTCAAAAATCCGACTAGCCTATTTACAGAGGTCGCAGTCGCTTCACGGAAAATATCGAAGTTCAGCCGCACCTTAGTTAGACTAGAAAGCTGACCCCAACTAAGTTAGGAATAGGATTCTCTTACTTTTTTAAATTTGGGATCCAACGGTAATACATAATAATATATAGTGGGATCCAACGCCAAAAATATTCAACTGGGATTCAAAACTGGGATTCAACGAAAGTAACTCCAGAAAATGAAATGATTATTGTATTCAAATTAACACCAAGGCACGAATCACTGGATTGTATTGCACAATACGCAAGTTCTCTCCACCGAACGTCACTTTTATTCGAGAGCTGTACGTGAAGCTATTGAAATCTAGAAGTGGCTCTTGTAAAATCAAATAGCGAAATGTAGAGAAAGAGTATGAGAATGAACGTTTGGCTCGAAGGTACAAGCTAATTTTTGGAAAATCAAATACTGTTGTGATGTTTTTTTGCGATGGCGCCAAAAATTGCATGTAAAGTTATTCACGTATCGGTTCCGTCCCGTCGCAAATAAATACACATGCATAACGATAACGATCTTGGATCAAAAGTATTTCATAAAATAATGAGTTGGCAAGAGACTGCTAACGATGTGTCGGCTCTGTACAGTGGCGAAGTACTCATTAAGATAAATTAATGACACAGCCTCATCAGTCAGATGGAAGTAAGAACTAATTTGTTTTAAGATGCAATTTTAAGTTTTATAAATTTCGTTTGTAAACTTTTTTGTTTCATACACCGCGATGATCGCGGTAGCCTAGTGATATGGGTAATGCACTACTGAAATGAGGTCTCGGGTTCGATCCCAGGTCTTACCATGGCACATAGTAATGACTTTTCGATGCTTTTCGAAGTTATGTGTATATTTATCGCAGGTTTAAGTGCCAGATTAATGGCAATAGGGTCGCCGCCGTTACATTGGGACCTAAACATATTTTGGCGATATGTGGGTGCTAGCACCTCTGCCTATCCCCGAGGGGATATAGGCATGAGTTTATGTTATGTTATGTTTCATACAATACAATAAATGATCTGTACCAATGGACAGTGTAACTCATAAACTTATTAATAATAGTTAGAGGGACAAAGTGTGCCGGTGACATAAATATCTTTACATAATATAGGTATGAGAAAGTGAGAGTATATGAACTAAGAAAAGTTTTTTTATATAAATCTCTTAATAATGGTCATGGGTTACATAATTAGTTGTTATAGGCAGTATGTACAGTTTCACCATATTTCGCCGATAGGTATATAATTTTAGTATCTAAAAAGAGACGTTCATCTCCTTTTTAAATATCAAATAATGTTACATAATAATATTACATAATTTAAAATTCAAAACGGCTATAATGAGAAGAAGGTTGCTCTTTTTACGCTAGTAATAGTAATTTTACGATGTAACATGATAGCCAATTCAAAGTCTTTTTAAAATTCCGTCTCAATATACCGGATCTCAAAAACTATCACAGTGTTAATGAAAATAACGTTACAACAATACATTCTAATATTTTAGATTAGCAAATCTATATTACGAGAATCGGACGTCTGTTTGAAACAGTCACAATTACATATTTCTATATTCCGAATTTCTAAATTCCGAATGTTTCAAAATTTCGAAACTTAGAATTCAGATGTATCGTAAATTCTGAACTTGGTTATATGTAACTCGGCCTTATAACATTCGGAAGTACGAAAATCGGAGTATTGAAATCGGAATTAAATATTTCGGAATTTTTAGGTGTTCCCATTTAATATCATAAAGAAACGATTTTGTGACTTATACTAGTACAGTCGCCACCAGTATTAGCTTAATCCAAAACTGTACATTATTTATTAACAAAAAAAGTCCTCTGAGACTACAAAAGTACTTAGCAACAATTTACTAACAAAAAAATACTTTCTTGAAGACTCAAAAAAAGAAACTTGCAAATATTCAAAATAACAAAGTTCCTTCGATTTTCATCGAAGCTTTAATAAAATCAAACGTAAAAAGCCATTAAGAGCTTTGAAAAGTTTTTATTAAATCTTTTGAAAGTAAAATTATTTTGTAACGTTTATGACATTACTTGAAAACGGCGATTCTTCAAATGGAAAAGTGCCGCTTTATTGAAACGAGTTTTTATATAATAACAAATTACAGTTAAAGTTAAACCATTATAAAAATAAATCACTTATAACTTTACCTTGCTTCTACAATTCACGATTATATCGAATAACTTTTTATATTTACACCTGTGTATTTAGAAAAAGGTAATAACAACCTTTTTTTATCGTGCGCAAAGACCCGCGAATACCACCTCCGACAAAGTCGGTATGCGTTTTAGTCCAGTTCGAGTCCGACATAACCTCTCTCATCGACTCCAGTGGGATTGGTATCCGTGGAGATTTTGCCTGGAAACAGTATGCCGAAACCCCCAACATTAGGAAAGGCGTGTGTTCAGTATAGAACTGCGAAATTTCAATATAAAGATCATTTTGTAAATTTTGTTAGTGAGCAGATTTTTTTTTAAATCACGCCTTCCTTATCTTCTATCACCTGTCAAAGATTACAAAGAATGTATCAGTCACAGTAAAGACTAAAAATATATGTTTTGTCTGTACTTGGCTCCCTTCCAGTCAAGTCACCGTAGCCAACAGATAATCACAACCTAACGTAAGTCTTGGCAAATGTTGCAACTTTATCTCATACACTTTTAGTTCCTTCTGCCAGTGGTACTTGTGAAATATGTGTCGAATTGGTACACAGAGTAAAATGTAGGGTTTAATGTGATTGCATTTTTGGGTTTCTTTAAAAAAAAATAGCTGTTATAATGTTTCCGTTCCCTCAACCAAATGGCTAAGGGTAAAAATTTTCGGCGACGAACAACCGTAACCATTTTATATGGAGTTCTGGGCGTTCTGATTTTAAACATTTAATTTCAGAATAATAGGATAGCAACGATCCTTCAAAGGAGTCAAAATAGGAGAATCCTAATTTAAAACTTCTTCTAACTAGAAAAGAACATAACAAAACTAATGCCCCAGTTATTAGAGTTCTAAGTTTTCTCAAGGAATATGTTGAAAGAAAATCTTCGAATGCTATTCGTCTGGTTAGATGAAATTCTCCTTTTATGACTAACACAGGTGAAGTTCTAGTTGGAGAACTTTGAAAACTTTAGTGAAATAGTATTCATGAGATGTTATCTTGTTCATATAATTATAAAAATTTGCATAAAGGTGTTGTGGTGAGGGAGAAATAATATCACCATTCGATTTCATTCGAAAAGTGTCGTAATTAGTATATTTTATACTACCTTTATTGCCAAATTAGCTTAAATCATACGTACAATAAAACAAAAACATGCCTTAACCATTCAAAATAGAGATTACTTTGCCATATAAAAAAAAATATTTATGACGTTTCATACTTTGAATCGAACATATTATAAATACTCCATAAAGAATCGAACTAAACTTCCAGGCTCTGTGGCGTGGCGGTAGTGAATGCGACTGCTACGCAGAAGGCGCGTGTTCGATCCCCGCTCATTTCAAATATTTGTATGCTTATGCCTTATTTTTGCACTGATCTTGTCGTGCCTCAGAAAGCACGATAAGCCGTCGGCCCCGGATGCCATACGAACATCTATGGCAGTTGTTACGGGTAGTTGGAGTCTTCAAAAGTCCGACTAGCCTAACTACAAAACTTCGATATCGCTAATTTGGTTGTTGAGGTCCGATTGCAGTTGCTTCACGGAAAATATCAAAGTTCAGCGGCAGCGGCGGCTTAGTTAGACTAGAAACTGTCTAACTGAGTAGGTTATAGGCTCAAAGAATGGTGATGAGGATCGAACTAAAATATATTTCTGAATACAAAAGAGAATTAATTAAACAACATGCGTTGTTAGTTTTGTTTTCCGATAGAAAACTCTGCTCCGAGAATTTAGAAAGTTTGCTTTAATTAAATTCGCCCCGTTGAAGTTGGAAAAAGGAAATCTAAAGTATAAGAAATCGTGTTCCTTGATCAGGGGGAAAAAACTACGTTTTTCATTTCAGATAAATTAGATTTTAGAAGTGATAGTGAAATAAATAAGGAATTAGTTTGTGTTTTTGTCCGTGTTGTCTTTAAAGTAGCACAAAAACTAACTGATCAGACCTTTAGAGAAATGTGGGTGACTTTGCCCACCCCTTTGACGACCTATTTATTTTTAAATAAATCTTTAATAAAATAACTTTTGGATATTAAAAATATTCTACCGAAAACTAACTGGAAAAGTTGAGGTAATAATGACATGTTATGTTGTTATGTTATTTTATGTTGTTATGTAATTTTAAGTTGTTATGTTATATTTTGTTATGTTATTTTATCTTCTTCATTTATTTTCTTCAAGAACTAATTAGTTCTGTCTATATTATGCTCAATTTTGACACTATGATGGTGATAGTGATGGTTTTAAGTGATTTTTCTGAAGATAACCGGTTCATATTTAAATTTCATGGAGAAATTCATATTAAATTTCAAGAAATCCAAATACCATTATTTCAATATGAGATTTCATTTCTCTGTATTTGATTACATCCTTGTATACTTTTGTTTTATTTCCCTTATTCCTTTTAACTTTTTTGTACATCAGCAAAATAGATGTAATCAAAATTTCAAACGCTAGGAAATGGTAGTATTTTGCTTGAAGCCATTCTTGTCTGTTTGAAGCCAACCTTTGATGATATTGCGATTGTTCTAGGAACATTTTTTACCGTCATTTTCTATGTAAAACTGGAACGAGCTACTATCTATCTTAAAAAATAAGACATTAACTGCAAGTTCTTGGCAAAAATGATTAAATAATGTGTTTTTACATTTTTAATACTAACAAAACGTTATACATACATAATTATTACATTACTAGCTGTTGCCAGCGGCTCCGCCCACGTGTAGTTCTGATCCCGTTCCCGCTGCTCCATAAAAACCTTCCGTAGAGTTCAAGGAACAAATAAAAAAAAAGAATTATGCGCTTACCAACATATTTCGCGATTCATTTTTATATAATAAGATATGCGTGTAAATCTAGGCAGAACTAGGCCGACGTGTCGAATCAAAGAATCAAGAATCAAGAATCTGTAAATATCGATATCAACATAATTAGTAACTACAGTTTTTGATCTCACATAATAAGGGGGGATGCTGTGTAGTGGGCACCACTTGACTGGGAAATCAAATGACAGTTGCTTCACGTTAAATATCGAAGTTCAGCCGCGTCATAGTGAGACTAAGAAGTCAACCCCAACTGAGTAAGGTTCAGAGAATGAATGTCAAACTGGCACTTTCTCATAAGCCGTCTCCTTTCCTACAAAGGACAACGCGCGCAGGGCTTAAATGTCACTTGCATACAGTACAAAGAATTCCATCAAGAACTAAGTGGGTCAGCGACTTTTTTCTATATCGCACCATTCAGTTTGGGAATTCTCTGCCAGCACACGTTCATCCTACAGTCTCGGGTTCTTTAAGCGAGGCGTGAAAAAAAACTAACTATCGAAGACGTCAGCGTGGGGTCCGTCGTTCCCTGTAACGGCGGCCACCTGATTTTTGAACAATTGGACTATATGTTTTCTTCTTCCTAAAAGTGTTGTCCCGGGTCCTTTAAGCGGGGCGTGAAAAAGCATCTGATGAGGCCATCAAGCTGAGCGTCACCATTGTAACACTTTACGTGTTTGTAATGGTGACTTTGCCTTCAGCCTTCAGCTAACCTTTAGGCAGGGTGAAGTGGAATTGTCTTGCCTTAAATTAAAAAAAATGTTTATTGTTTATTATGCCATTCCAAATGGAATCAACATGGCAAACTAATACAGCTTCAAAGCAAAATAATATAAACAGGAACCAAATTTCCCGCATGACTTTAATTCCAAATAGCATGAGTTTTAAGTCCAAAATTGTAACACTATTCCTAGTTATGGTTTTAATTAACCCCAATCCTTACGTTTGACTCAAAGACAGGGTTGGTGGCTTGCAATGTGATGCTGTAGTTTATTGTCTGTATATGCAGCGAGAAGAGATGATTTTAATTATTCAGTGCAATGTTACTAGTGGCAAAGTTTTTTGACTGGTAATGGTTAAAGACAAAATATTTTTCAGTTATTTTTTTATAAAATACTAATTTTATAGGTATTACTGTTCTTGAAGTAAAATGAAATGAAATATTTTATTGACCTGAATGAGGCCCATTTACATCGAAGCGCATCTAACGATCGAATTACATTTTCTTTATGCATATAATTATTCATTTATTTAATCATCATTCTCTGAACCTTTTCCCAACTCAGTTGGGGTCGGCTTTCCAGTATAATTGTGATGCGGCTGGACTCCGATATTTTCCGTGCAGCAACTGCCATCTGTCCTCCACAACCAATGATCCAATGACCAATGGCGATATCGAAGTTCTAAGTTAGACTGGTTGGACTTTTGAGGGCTCCAATTACCCGTAACGACTGTCATAGATGTTCGTATGGCAACCGGGACCGACGGCTTAACGTGCTTTCCGAGGCACGATCAGACTAGTGCAAACAGCCATATTCATGCATACAACTTTTTGCACTGAGCGGGGATCGAAACCGCGCCCCGTGCGTAGCGGTCGCGTACTCTACCACCACGCCACGGAGGCTGGAAGAGATAATTATTCATTTATTTAATACGTGTATCAGATTTATATTGTCAGATTTATGTTGATTTAATTATATTGATTATATTAATCATATTGATGTCAGTTCTATATTAATGTAAAAATAATTATTTTATTAACTCTTAATTACTTAAGTAAATTATTATGGTGTCAAATCGGTGATCATAACTTCTATGTGTATCTCTGTTAGTCACCCATCTCATGGTATGACATAAACTCATCCAAATACTAAAATTCTTTCATTCTTCGTTCTCTCGAAACCTTTTCATTGCGATTTCGATAGATTTTGTGCTAGGGGCAGTGTTTCTATGCAGGCTGGATGGTTTCTTTGGCACAGGGTTTTATTTTTATTTCGTGTTCTCCTTCTCTCGAAATGGTTACGTTTTTTGTTAGTGGCTTCTTATAGCACCCTTTAGCTGATATTAAGTGGTGAATATTCTTTCTCGATCATCATAATATATATTCTAAATATATAAAGTATCACAATCATGCCATATATCTAAAAATGAATTCTTTCCAAAAACATGTATTGTACCGAATTTTTGCACCGAATAAATATGTAGCCCGGATAGTACTATACATATTTATTTAGTCTGGCAAGGATCCAGGGCAGGCGTTGGTTAGAATTGTTTTATATTTCGTTCTGGTGTTTGCATCGACAAAACTGTCGAACGCCGACGTGTTTGGGGCGGTTTAGTTTCCCGATGGTGTTTATTTCAAGTACCATTTACCAATCGCTGGTTCAGCGGAAAATTTCGTTCTGCAGTAGAATATAGTTTAGTTTACAAAATAATGGAATAACAAACTTTGATGATTGAGTTTTAGCTTACCATCAAAGCGCTTGAGTAGATTTTTTTCATTTGGTCTTTAGGAGCAGAGGTCGGCCCAAAAAAAGATGGATGGATTATGTGAAAGAAGGTAGAGACATCTGATAGGAATGTATGGAAGAGAATGAGATGTTGTGCCGACCTCAAATAATTGGTACAAGGGTAGGGAGATGAAGATCACAGTATACATGATTGATATTAATAACACACTTGTACTTCCCCATTGTATTTATTTTAGTACCTAACCGGTTTACTGCAGTAAACCTTTGAGAATGCTGCAAGGCGAAACTGGTTAGGTACAAAAATAAATACAGTGGAGAAGTACAAGTGTGTTATCAATCTATCATGTAAAACAATAAGTTCCACCAAGTGCCATCAATCAACAGTTAAAAAAAATAAGATAACAGTACCGACAGCACGATGTACCTGTTACTACGGTCTGCGGTCGACTACGGATTCATACCTTTAAGCCAAATTTATATACTATATAAGAAATAAATTTCATTGTAAGCTGTAATACAGCCTAGGGCTAAAAACCTTTAACATAGCATAAATACTACACAAACATTTTTGATCTTCACTAAAGGTTCTTTTGGCTGAGATTTTGTTAAAATTATGACGTGCCCTACACTTTTTGAGCCGACTTAAATCTTAATAACAATTATTTTACTAAGAGAATAAAGGTTGAAAGCTGTAAGTACAAAGTTTCATTTGTATTTTACTTTATAAAGATCAAAGGGAAAACTCGAATTCTGTACAGACACGGACTTAACGATGAAATGGAACAGAAAATCCTACTTCTTACTAATATATTCACTGTTAAATATTACGGGATATTTATCATTTTGTTGATTTTATGGAGCAACCGATATATCGGCGAGGTTGCAAGCACCATGATCACGGTGTACTGACGCTGCTTACCATGGGTCTAGGTGAAAATGTGTAGATTGTCTTAAAATATTTAAGAATTTATGGGTTATTCACTTGTGCCTACCCCGGAGCGAAAAAGACGTGTGAGGACGAAGTATGTATGTGATTTTAATTCTGGGAATAAGTTTCCATAGCGTACGGGAATGGTATTCAAATTCCAGAGTAAAACAACTCATGATTTTTTTCAGTAACATAGTTTGGATTTCAATTAAATATACCTTTGCTTGCCCATGCCCTTGGGTGGACATGTAATCGGAAAATATAAATCAAAATAATTACCTAAAATTCAATGTGATTTATTAAAGGTATTGCATGAAACAAATGGCGTGCCGTCCTATTGTCCGGCTGAACGTGGACGACACGATCACGATATGGGGTGAGACGGGGCAGGTAGGGTATTCGGGGAAGAATGGGGAAATCGAAGTAAGTGGAGGCGACGTTTTGGCAAAGTGGGGACAGTACGAAGGTGTTGGACGTTTTGTACGTTTGAATTTGATTTACTACAAGCCGATAATTCAAAGTTATTATTTATTCTTATTGGAATATAATAGGTTAGTAATTTATTGGAATTGGTTGATAGTGACAGATAGTTTATCTAGATGTAGGAGGACTTGGCAGATGGTTGGAGAATATATTAATCCCTAAAGAGTTAGTGTTGCCATCCAACAGAGCTATGTTGCAAGCCTTCTGGAAACGTTACCAGTAGGTGACGACGTGTTATATATACATACATATTAAGCTCACGCTCGTAATCCCCGAAGAGGTAGTAAGAGGTGTATTACACACCCATAATTCGCCAACTATGATTTACGGTCCCACGTAATAGTGGGCGAGCCTGTTGCCACCAATCGGGCACTATGATGAAAATGGATATGCTGAAAATAAATTCGTAACCGTAAATGTAGCAGCTAAATAAATTTGGAAAAAAAATAGAAACAATTCCTTGCTATGTGGTGTCAATCGCAAGGAAATTAATTACGTGCTTAGTCGCACATGCACTACCAATGTCTTGGAGAGTATCAAGTGTGTTATATCGGAATTTATTATTTATAATGACAACTCGTGTCTCTGTGAACGTCTTCTTAGATACTTTTTTTTGTAAATACATACATATTATACCTAGAAACACCCAGAAAATGCAAATATTTATATTCGGGCACACAAATAATTGCACTGAGCGGGAATCGAACCCACGCCTCCTACGTAGCAGTCGCGTTCACTACCACCACGCCACGGAGGTTGTCACACAGACCCAAATGATACATTTTCTGATTTAAACTACTACAGTAATTTGAATATAACTTACCATTTTCTCTCAATTCCACGTTCTAAAAATTCTACAGAAGAAAATTCTGCAATGCACAAGTAAAACTAACAGTAGATCCTTCCATTTCGTTCTCAAAATCTCCCCCTAAATGTGAAATGAATGGCTTTAAAACGTCTTTTATTTCCAATAACTCTTCTGAGACAGTGCCTGGCTTATCTGTGAGGCTAGTAATCTAGAGTTATGTTGGTAAAATCCTCTATGTTCGTTTAATTGAGATTGATTTGAGACTACGAAAGTTTCGGTATTATGAGACCGGGGCCTTTGTTTTGAGTGACAATCGTGTCGTAACTAACTTCGTAACTGCATTTTGAGTTGATCTAGTTTTATAAATTAAATAAATAAATATAAATATAATCTACACAACGCCACCTAAACCCATGGTAAGCATAGTTTAATTTGCTTGTGTTATGGGTTCTAGAATGCGGATAAACATAGTTATATACTTTTTTTTTTGTAAATACATACATATTATACATAGAAATACCCAGACTAATGCAATTTATGTCACTTCTGAAACGTTGAATTACAAATTGGTTAACAGATGCACTTTGGAGAGTGTGTACCTGCACTATTTGATTCCGTCAAGTCCCTTCCTCTTCCGAACGACCAGACGCACAGTAATGCGGGAATCAAACCCGCGTTGAACCCCTGCACGTATATATTACGTAAATATTGTGTGTACTGCCACCACTAGACTTCCTGCCTGACAAACCTTGTTCCAGGATATGACCTCCAATGGCCGGTATTTCGTTCACAAAAATCTACGCACACTAGTCGGCTGGTCGAGACAAAATCTATGCAAGTGGGGAATGCGAGACCTAGGCTTAATCGCATATGATTGTGGTGCCCCCGTGCTGTCCATGACGCACGTAATTCCTTGCCCCTTATACCTCCTGTACTAAAGACGACCTAAATAAAGTCACTAATAGTGTGGTCGACCTGATAATGTTTCACTCTCAAATAGTCTAAGCATAAATAGAAGAAGATGAAGATGAAAATATTTCCTACACAATATTTCTATGACGTCATTCGTAATAACATGATATTCCGGTGAAATAACAATGAAAAGTGGTATATTTTTTGTCACCGCACCAAAGCTATGGGACATTTGTAAAAAGCGGTGGCCATCCTGAGCGGATGATTGTCGAATATTTTTGTAATGACAGTGTCAGGTTATGAGAGCCTAGCGTTTATTGTTATGATTGTAGTAAAACGAATTCGTGCATTTAGTTTTGTCCATGTCATTTTAGTACACGTGTGAATGTTTGCGTGTGTATAGAGACGGTCAAAATGTCACACACACTAACTAAATACGTGCTTACACAAATATAATTGAGGGACGCGCGTTTGTGAATTGCAAGTAGTATACGAGATATTTACGTGTGTTCTGCTTATATCATGCTATATTAAAATATCTAAATGCTATATAAAAATTAAGGGCATGGATAATGATTTAATGTGTGAATGAGAAAAATGAGTCTATACTGTACAGACGATATAAGTTTATTTACATACACATTATTTCTTTATAGGTATGAATAGATACATTCGTAAACCTACATTTCGCAAGCTACCTAAGATTTAAATGTCGTATGACAAATCGCAGGCGTATTGTCGAAAAGTCTATATAAACTGCTACTTAATATGGGACTTTTATACTAAGTAGATAACTTTAGCGGTATCACTTCAACCAATCAATAAGGCAAGGTAAAGTTATGAAATTTGTTGCACTCTTGGGAGATAAATAAATCAAATTAAGAGTAGCTGACCACGTTTACAAACTTCAATAAACAATTAATTTACTGTAGTTTAAGCTGTCTTGGGATATTATTATTGATTTAGATTTCGTAGCAGTATTAACTGCGAAATGGGAATAAAACATTGGCACGGGTAAATTTTATCGTTCCATGTTTTACCATTTATTTAAGAAGGCTTTTGAAAATTAGATATTAATAACAACTTTTATTATACTTCTAAATAAGAATGTACTTTGAACAAATTACTAAACTTTTTTCGAAATTTTGAATTGAAATCGCTTCCGCTTCTGAGTTGACACACTAGGATGGGCTTAGTGTGGGTCAACTAAAGTAATGTCACGTGAAATGAGCATGGTAGGACCCTTCCGATTCTATAGTGATGTGACGTGACCAACAGCTTATGATATCGGTGAAAGTTTTTTGAAAGATTATTTTTATTTATTCACTCTTAAAAGATAGATTATAGTTTTCAAGACTTCTAATTTTGTATTTTCATTTGCATATTTTTATATTATACATTTTATATGGAACAAATGGTTAAAATGTTAATTCATAATCGTCGCCCCTGGGCTACCTTAAGTGAAAGAACTATTCATCATCATCATCAATCAGCCTATCGCAGTCCACTGCTGGAAAGAAAGAAAGAAAGAAAGAACTATTACTCTTATAAAAAATCATTCAATTACAAACAACCAAATTTTCATTTTTTATAATACTAGTATAGTTACAAGCTGATAACAAATTAGCTTGCGAACATTACTTGAAACTGCTGTTAACATAAACATGGCAGGTCCACAGTTCACAAAGTTTTGCCATATGCGCTGAAATTACCAGGTTCACTAAGTGAGCTGGATGACTACTATGTGTGTGTGTATTTATGTGTATGTAAATTGTGTGGGCACGCGTGTTGTATGTAATTGTCTTGTGATATTCAAACTAGTTTCAACCATAAGATTTACACGCTTATTTTGACATTTATCACTTACCACGAGTAACATTATTTCTGGATATTTTACATTATTTCAAGGATGGTTGAAGTACGAGAACGAGAAAGAGGTATATCTTAATAAACATTAAATACTAAATGAACTATACTTTTATAAATACCATAATAATGCGCTTGATTTTCAGTACACGATTAGTGGGTTAAGCTACGTAACCTTGGTTACTATTCGTATGGATGACTGCATAGTTTTATTTGGTTGAGAGCACGCTAAAAGTTCGTCATACACCACATAATATGTAATCATTGTCCATTGTATAAAATCCAAACAAATAATATTTTTATCGATAAATTTATCGATATTTCGACATATCTAGAAAGGTGTAATACCTCTGATACCTCTACACTGATGGTTCTCGTAGCGCCACCTCTACGTAACGACGGTCTCTGACGATTACCCACTGTGACGTCACAGTACATCTGCAATGCTCGTAGACCTTTGCTACTTACATTTTCGTATCAGATAAGGTTTTTATGGAGCAGCTACGAAATTTCTTGTAGCACATAAATATTTGTACGCAGAAATAAAGAATAATAAAGTATTATTATATTTATAGAGAAGGACATACATAAGTATGTATGAAAATACATCATAAGTAAGTACTTATGCTCATGCCTATTCCCCTCCGGGGTAGGCAGAGGTGAATTCACACCTACAATTTACTAACCATTATATTCGGTCCCACGTAATAGAGGGAAAGCCTATCGCTGTATATTCTAGAGATATATCACTGCTGAAATTCCAGATGGAAGTTTGATCCTGTTCCCACATTGTATAGGAACCTATTCTAGCGACCCATTTATTTTCACCATTAAAATCTATCCCTGTACAAATTTTAACTTAGATTTGTTTAGGTCCTTTAAGCGAGGCGTGAAAAAATAGCTGCCGAGGCCGTTAGGGTGCGACCAACTTGCTTACCACCAGGCAAGGTGCAGATTGACGATCTGAATATTAAAAATAAATTAAAAAGCAGTTGGCGTAGCAAACATAAATAAATATCTTCGAAAATAGAATATCGTTTGCTTCTTATTACTTATAAAAATCTATTACAAAATCTCATACTCAAAAATGATCATAAACATAACAAAATTTCCTTTAACCAACCCTAATGCATGTACGGTGACGTCATAATAAAAAAAACTGATGAAACGTACGGCAGTAGTCGATGCAGCTGAAAAGTTCACAAACAAAAACAAAAGTGAACTCAAAGGCTCGTTTCCTTTGCAGTAATCTGTAAAAGGACATATTTTAACAGAAAAAGCGGTTTTTAATCTCAATCTTCTTTACTGCAAGTTTTTGACGGAGTCACATGCAGATAGGGCTTTTTACATTCAACGATAATTTTTGAAATAAATTATTTTATTTACATATTTATTTTTAAGGGTAGGAGAGGTTCGAGTTTTTTTTATACAACTTAGGTTGCAGACAAGCACGCGGCCCACCTGATGGTAAGTGGTTACCGTGACCTATGGGTGGCGTAACACCAGAGGAATAACACTCGTGCCGCATCCCCTGTAAGAACAGAGACATTCTGTGTCGTCAGCGCAAAAGATGTAGGATAAGCCTTTGGTTTTCCCACGGACAACACAAAACCTCTCTAGTGAGCTCTGGCTACCCAACTTACCACTGAAAACACAACACAAGGTGATTAAACGGCGATATTCTGTAGGGTGGAGGTACTTCCCCAGTCGGACTGCTCTATTGGGACGGAATATACCGTCGTGTATACGTTCACTCGGTCCTCCATGACCTGGGGGTTACGGGTGGAGCCGCCTGTCACTCTAGCAGAAGTAGTTCACGATGGCGGCACAAAATGCGCCTCCCCATACCCGGGGCTAAACTGGGACACCGTGGTCCACGTGGGACACATGTCATGTCCAAAACGTCGAGGTAATACAAACTTACTTGGTTTCGCAATTGAGTCCTATTTTGTCATAATTATTATTATTTCCTGTCCCTTGATTTCTTTCAACTTTTATATTGTATGCTGTTTTATGTTCGAATGTATACTATAGTATGATCTATCCAAATATATCTTGACAAAATTATTTAATATTTCATTTTTTATTATTATTTACATATAAAAATATACTATTATGACAGGTTGTCCCTAATGCAATAGTATACCTATTACTTACTACATACTAACAAAATAAATATTAAAACATTAAAAACTTATAATCTTAAGTCTTATAATCTTAAGTACTGTTCGATATACAGTATCAAAATTTTTCAAAATCGTTACCCAGTCGTGTCGTATCTTCTAAATGTGTTTTAAAAGTTTACTTAGAAAATATTGGCTGAAGCGCAGTGAATGTCTTCCGAATAGCATTCGGGCGCTGAATTAAAATGTCCCCAATACCTGCAGACGAAGGCTATTCATCACTTCCGAGATACACCAGTATTAGCTGTGACCGGGGTTCAAAAGAAGTCGTCAGCATCTTAGCAACGGGGTAGGGTGAAAAGGGGTGAAAAGGGGTGAACAGGGGTGGAATGGGGTGAAATAACTTTTTAACGGAATAAAATTGGAATGGAGTGAATTAAGTAGATTAACAGAAAATAGATTTTCACTTACTGTATTTACTTTTCTAAGAGCGAGACCAAAGTTATACTTTTGTTAGGTAGTAAGCTTTCATACAAATTATATTATTACATCCTGAATCTTTCGTTTTCATAAAATTAGTGTAGGTAGACGATTGCATTGTACATTGTAGTCGATTCAAATGTACATTTTTATACCACTTAGGTGGTAGACAAACACACGGCTCACCTGATGGAATGTGGTTGAAAAAGGGTTTGAAACTTTATCGGATATAAGAAAAAAGATATCAAAATGGTTATAAATGTATGTAGAACTTTTAAAATACCTAAAAGTTGCCATTGTTAATACTATAATTTTTATAGCTTTTTTATCATTTAGTTGGCAGACAACACAAGGCCAATCGGGTGGAAAGCGGTGACCGCGTCCAGTGTATAGATGCAACCATACAAACACACTCATATAATCTTCAATAATATTATGCATTACGGACGGACGACATAGACAGAGTAACGGGTACCCATTAGATGCAGACCGCCTTCAACCGGCCAGATTGGATGTCGATGGGGGAGTCCTATGTTCAGCAGTAAGTGTTTTAGTTACGGGCTAAAATGATGATAATGACTATGAAATAAATAGATTAAAAATTATGGTGCCTAGGAAGAAAAGTATTGCTGTAATTTACAAATTTTATTAGTTTTCGTTGCTATTACTAATAAATGCAGGCCTTGCCGTGCCCAGCCTTCTGGGCACGGTTCCGGTAGAGATCGATGGGGACGTATATTTTGATGCCTAAAGTTGCAGTCTCTCTACCTTTTGTATGTTATTTCTGTATTTATATTATAACTAGCTTCGTCGTAACTTCGTCTGCGTCACCCTGTTTTTGCAACATTATTCATTCCTGCTCCGCACCTGTCGTAGCATGATGTTATATAAATATAAACCCTCCTCTTTCACCATTCTATCTATTAAAAAAACCGCATCAAAATCCGTTGCGTCGTTTAAAGGATTTAAGCATACAAAGGGACATAGGGACAGAGAACGCGACTTTGTTTTATACTATGTAGTGATTAGTATAGGTTTGTAAATATTTTGTATATAGTTATTAATATTCTGTATATAAATTATGTCTTATTTGCCGATAAATAAGCAGTTTTCGTACAAAAACAAAAACAAACAAAATTTATATATAATATATATAAAGAAAACAACACTTTAACCAACTTCGGAAACGGAAGGAAATGTCGTACATATCACAGTTGTGCAGAGAAAAATGCACTTTTACCCGCTCGATTTATTCTTTATATACGATATACATTGCCGGCTTGGTGTGTACAGGAAACGCTTCGCCGGAACTCTCCGTACAATGGTTATGATACATTGTGTTACAAGCGATAACGTTAAAGTGATGTATATAGTATGAACATGGACGAATTTATCGCGGATGCGGTAAAACTTTTATTTTATTCTCTGTACCTATTTTTTTTTATACCACTTATTTGGCTGACTAGCACATGGCCTATTGAAAACGGTCACCTTGGCAATGTTTGCAACACCAGGGGCGTTACAGTCGTGCTGCTTCCCCTGAGGAAACCCTTTTTTTATTCAACAGCAACTAAATACCCAAAGAAGGCGTGCGTTTTAGTCGGTTCGCGTCCGATATAACCTCTCTCACCGGCTCCGGATTGGTGTCCGTAATAACACTCATATTTCACTTTTTGTTTTTGGTGTACAATAAAGAGTAATCTATCTATCTATCTATCTATCTATCTATCTATCTATCTATCTATCTATCTATCTATCAGTCATTGTTTTCTGTCCCACGTAATAGGGTGTGACTCTAGCTATGTATCTGAGGCTGAGTCTGGGCTGTATATATATGTCTGATGTTAAAAAGCCTTATTTATTGGTCACCTTATACAGCCCAGAAAAAATGGGGTGACCCAAATTCAACTCCACTGAAACCTTATATACAAGCGTTAAACAAAATATTAGTGTACATACGAGGGTTGCACCCAACACAGAAAATAACGAAATATATTCCTATTATTTGCTAATACTGTCGACAAAAGGGTATAATGATAAATATTCAAAAACCTGCGGCGAATAGCCCACAAAATGGTTTATGGTGTTATTGTTCGCAGGGTCCGAGATACCCACAGCATTTGTGAATTCTTGGACTAAGAGGGTTGTCATAAATATTGGCTTATGTTGCATGTATGTAAATAGCTATTGATATTATCGATGGGTAACGCTTGAAAGGGTAAGCAATGACTCTAACTATATAGTGTATAGACACAGTATTGATAACAAAATGCATTGCTATAAGGTGACTTAAAGTCATGTGTGAGTAAGCCAGTGTCTAATTTGTCTTTAAATTGACAATGTGAGCTTGTTATGAAGTGAATAGTATACTAGCCTATAACCGCGGCTCCGCCCGCGTGGCTGTCGGTTATTGCGACATAAGCGCCATCTGTGCAACTTAAATTATTAATAATAACTCTGGTTGGACTGTGATAGGTTAATTAATTGATTGAGATCTTCAAAGTGGCACATACAAAACGTTGTAACTAAAATGCAATACATTATTGAATTTATTCTATGAACCTTTTCCCAACTCAGTTGGGTTCGGCTTTCCAGTCTAACTGTGATACGGCTGAACTTCAATATTGACGATTGACGGCTTAACGTGCTCTCCAAGGCACCACCAGACCAGTGCAAACAGCCATATTCATGCATACAACTTTTTTACTGAGTGGGGATCGAACCCGCGCCCCGTGCGTAGCAGTCGCGTGCACTACCGCCACGCCACGGAGGCTGTCATCTAATAATTGTGTAAATATAAGTGTTATACATAAAATAGTAAAATACTACAACGAGTACACGAATCTTGAATTCATTACTCACCTTTTATAAGCAGTTGAGTATCTAAAGTAGGAAATCAAAAAGCTTGCTTAATTAAGAAGTAAGTGAAAAGAATCTAATTTATCCTAAGGATATTACATAATTACCTCCATAATGAATCCTTTGTCTCTTTCTACCGCATCGCGTAGAATGAGATAAAAGTCAGTTAATTTTATTACGAAAATAAGAGTAACTGAAATCGTTTATTTACTTTTTGTTGCTTTCATAAAAGCATCCGAATAATATTTGAAGATTTCCGACTATACTGTACCCCTTACTTATTTAAAAAGAAAATATATTTATGAAAATATAATTATGGAAGACATCCACGGGTTAACAATCTTATTGTCAGATAGCAATATTCTTTTCTGCGAAGAACAAACCTTAACACTGGTTTCGCTTCCACACGAGATACCATGAAGCGGGGTGAATAGGGATAAAATGGTCAGCAAAATTCTGTAGTTAATTTTTTTTCAAGCGAAACTTTGAACTATTTCATCGTAATAACAAAATCATAAAATATCTGATAACAAGCTTTTTTGAAATTTAGTAAAAGAAATTATTTAAAACCTTTGACCATTTTATTCCTATTCTCCCTGCATCCCTATTCACCACGTTTTACTATATTTTAAGAACGCTCTACAACGAATACATATTTATATGATTTAGACCTGAATCGTTTCAACTGTAAATAAATGATGAAGGTTCCTTCAGGGTTGGTTGCGTGAGGATGACACCCCTGGTGAATACCGGAGCCACATCCATAGACCACGGTATTTCCTTTCACTGGACCGTGTGTTTATCTTCTACCTAAGTGGTATAAAAAACGACCATTTTCTCATATTTTATTTTTCTTCTTTTTTATCTAGGATTCATCAATTTGACTTCACCTCACCTGATGGTAAGTTGAAAGCAAAGTATCAGGAAAGAGGGCCCCCATTGTAACACTGTACGGTTTACAAAGGTGGCAAGATTTTCTATTTTTTTCTTTTCAATCTTAGTATAACCTAATGTAAAAATATAAATATTTCTATTTTTCGTAGTTGAACACTATTATATTAGTTAATTAATTTTTATTACAAATAAAAAGATTCTATGAAAGAAAGACATTTTACTCTTTCTATAGAAACGAAAAGAAAATATATATAAGATCTTCAAATATTATTATCATCGTTCCAATATCCACGCACATAAACTGCTTAATATCTATACTAATACTTATTCTATAAATAAAAAATTCATTATATTTAATTATTCACTTAATTATATTCTTTAATAAAGAATTCTTTGGCTTAAATTTTGAAAGATTCCTTTACAAGTATATCTTGGAAGGTACGGTTTGAAACAAAAAAGAAATCTTTTTCACTTCATCAGCTTACCCAATATTAGTTTAGGATCTTTGCAATTAATTAAATTTCACGCACAACCGGCATTCTGGGGGTCTTCTTTAAATATTAACGAGTTCCTTAAAAGTCTAAAGTAAAAAACTGCGGTAGTCTAGTGGTATGGGTAATGGACTGCTGAGACGAGGTCTCGGGTTCGATCCCAGGTTTTACCATGGCACACATCAATGACTTTTAGATGCTTTTCGAAGTTATGTGTGTATTTATCGCGGGTTTATATATGTGCCCGGTTAATAGCAATAGGCTCGCCCCCTACATTGGGACGTAACCTCAAACTGGCGAAATATGGGTGCTAGCACTTCTGCCTACCCCTTCGGAGGTAAAGGCGTGAGTTTATGTTATGTTATGTCTAAAGTAGTCAAAAGTTCCATATTTCATGCCTATATGTTTGTTTTTGGGGGTGAGCAGAGGTAATTGTCGGCCCGCTTGTACGTATAGTTGAGTATTAATTTGGGGTTACATAGATAAAATACATATACTTTTTTATTTAGGACACGTTTGAATTCACCCCGCGTGATGGTAAGCTGAAGACAAAGTCTCAGGAAAGAGGATCACCATTACATACACGTAAAGTGTTACAATGATGGCGCTCAGCATGACGGCCTCATCAGATACTTTTTCACGCCACGTTCAAAGGACTCGGAAGAAGGGAATACGTGAGCTGGTAAGGAATTCCAAGACTTAATGCTGCGGTAGGTATAGGAAATAATCATACATACATTGCTCACGCTTATTTCACTTCGAGGTAAGCAGAAGTAAATTAACACCCACAATTCACCGTATTAGGTCCCGTGTTATAAGATCAGGTGTATTATAGTCACTATTGTTGACTCGAGCTATTCATCTGTAGCTGAGTACCAATATTTCTGTGCATGGCTAAATAGCCATATACATACATGCACAGAAATATTGGTACAGATACAGAAATATTGGTGGTTGTGCATGTATGTATATGGCTAAATAGCCATATACATACATGCACAGAAATGTTGGTACATCACACAGTGGAAATTCACTAATGTGGTCGTGCCTTGGAGAGCACGTTAAGTCATAGGTATCAAATGGCACACAAATATCTATGGCAGTCGTTACGGGTAGTTGAACCCCTAAAAAGTTTAACAACTGGTTTAGCTGCAACTCTTCGATATATATATATAGGTTGTGGAAGCGAAATGGCAATCGCTTAAAGGAAAATAACGAGATTCAGTCACAACGCAGTTAGACTGGAACCGGCAACCGGTTTTAACGCATAAATGTTGATGATTTAAACATCTAATAACATTTATATCATAACATTAAAGGAAATATAACAAACTGCCATTTGTTATTATTAAAATAATAATAATTACAATGGTAATTTTAGAAGTCATTAATATTTAGATAAACGTAAATAACTTCAAAACTTAAAGCTCAAAAACAAACACTTACAAGTTGAAAAAGTAACTAATTACTTCTTCCTCAAGCACAGATGAGCCTAATTTAAAAAAGGAGTGTTAACAATATTAGAAAAGATTTTTAAAAAAAGAAGCTTCAGTTTAATTTTACTTCTAAAATTACGGACTCCTTGATATTTTAGAGACGGGCATCACTTCAATACTATTTATTTATTCGAAAGTATTGCCAACATCACAAAAAAACGCAGCTTGTGTTCTATTCTCAGTTCTATTTTATCTCTATATCAATCAATCAATTAGCCAATTGCATTCCACTGCTGGACATAGGCTTTTGTCCCAGATGGGTTAGTACAAGGTATTATTTCGAGTTTTCTTTCTCTCGTAGTGATTTATCTTCTGCGTATTTTTTACAATAATATTTTTTTCTAAGTCATTTAATATCTTACTTTCATCAAAATCGGTTTTGTGGTTTAAGCTTGAAAGCTTAACAGAGTTACTTTCGCATTTATAATATTAGCATTAATTGAAATTGAAAAAGATTTATATCACGCAATGACCCGATACTATCAAAATGCTCTGTAATGAAATTGTATCTTCGACGATATACAATCTATGTAAATAATAAAAAATCATCGCTTCATACGATAACTTAGTGTTTGAGGAGTCGGTCTTACGATTGAGAAGTCACTAGTTCGAATCCTGATCATTACACTACCCACGTGAACTCACTCTTAACAAAAGTCATTGAGATTAGTTGGGGGGGTTAGAGGGAATATTAGTAATTCAGGTCGCTAACATTCTTAAAATAGGAAAGAAAAAAAAGTATTTATTCAGTTTTTTATTTCTAGCGGTACCGCGGTAGCCTAGTGGTATGGGTAATGGACTGCTGAGACCAGGTCTCGGGTTCGATCCCAGGTTTTACCATGGCACTCACCAATGACTTTTAGAAGTTATGTGTGTATTTTACGCAGGTTTATAAGTGCCCGGTTAATGGCAATAGGCTCGCCACCTATTACATTGGGACCTAAACATAAACTGGCGAAATGTGGGTGCTAGCACCTCTGCCTACCCCTTCGGGGATATAGGCGTGAGTTTATGTTATATTATTTTATGTTATGTTTATTTCTAGCGATCATAATTCTTTATGTTAAAGTTAAAATGTGGTAAACACAAAGTTGCCCGTCTGTACAGAACTTTATTTACAACCCTCAGAAAGTCAGGATTTGCCAAAAACGAGCGTAATTGAGGCTTATGTACGAAAAATGAGAAATATTTTTTTCTTCGAGAGCTTAGGCCAGGGTATTAATTAATACTTGTACGTTAAAATTAACGCTACAATTTGGTAGGTTTTTGTGGGATTTGAGTGTATTTTTCCGTCTCTTTCTAATCCCCGAATTAAGCAATTGCATTAGTTGTTTCATGTGCCACACTACACAACGCCATCTAGATCCATGGTAAACATAACTTAACCAGCTTGTATTATGGGTTCTAAAATGCGTATATACATATACAGATCCATTATACATAAATACATTCAGACCAATGTAAATAGGCATATTAATTCATACAAATATTTGCACTGAGCGGGGATCGAAACCGCGCCTCCCGTGTAGCAGCCGCGTTCACTACCTACGTACTCAACGTTTATTAAGCAAGTTAATAATTTAATACCAAATAAGCTTATGGACTTCTGTATAAAATATATCAGTGAATATATAAAGGAAACCGAAAATAAACATCAATGGTAACATATCGAAGCAATCCAACAAATAAACGAAAGATTACAGTCACCATAAACAAAAGAAAGCATCGAATAATTCTCAAGAACCACCAACGTAAGTCCAATAAAATATTGCTAGACCATTTGTATCATAAAAAGATGTATGTTCTAATGTTCGACAAGGATGAATATACCGGAAATGACACGTGCTAGAGCGGGATGTCATATATAACACCTCAGCTGAATTGGCTCGCTCGGGGCGGGACAAACGCAATATCCTAGGGCCTAGAGGCTAAGTCTAGTGATGTTGCTGTAATATTATCGATAGTCTTAATAAAAAAAATATATTTTCTACACGTGGAATTTCTCCGCATCGCATGCCTCAATTGTGGCATTGTTTCCAGAAGACTGGCAGCATTGCCACGTTGTATGGCTATGCTTATTTTCTGCTCTAAGCCTTCTGGTCACGAGAAGCGTCGAAAATACGCTTCGCAATCTTTCTGAAGATTAAATTTTCGCGTTGGCGTAAAAAGTGATTTTATTTTAATCGGCTTTACTTGAACCATCGACTTCAAAAATATTAACAGTATATAAAGTATTCTTATAAAAATATTTTATTGAGATTTTATATTGTAATTTAAGGGATAAATTTCATCAAATTTTATCAGTGTTCACCTGCTTGCTTTTATAAAATAAATGTCAGACGACTTCTTAAAAGCTTAAAATATGAATTTATTTAAATTTTCTCTTCCTGAATTTATAATAACTGCTAATAATAAAGCGTAGAAACTAGAACAGAAATATATTTCTCTTCATTAAATTTTGATATTGGTGATTATAATAATCGGCTTAATGATAACTTTTGCTATGGTTGCGAAATGTGATGGCTGCTAGACCTACATAGCTGCATGTCATGTAGCTGAAGTTACGCATTAGAATAACGTGAGGAAATCCGTGATCCGCATCCGTGACATTACAGACGAAATGCGGCAGAAAAACCGTTTTCACTGGTGGATTTACCTTTCACAGCTGCAGCAGCCAGTTTTCTATTCTATATAATAAGAAACTTATTATTTGTCAAGTAGACAATGGAATTACGTTTATTCCTTAGTCACTTTATACACTCACTGAAAGAGATGGTATGGATCTATTCTACTTTACTACAACGGTATTTGAAATAATTTAAAATAATAATATTCTTTGTCGATAATAAAATTTAAACTATCGATAACAAGAACCCCCTCACTGGTCGACCGTCCGTTTCTGATTGGCTGTCATGTTGACAAAACTTATGAGCGCGATATATCTTTTTACTTACTTACGACACTAGAGCCTTGTTCGAACTAGATGTTTACATAGTCTTTTTATTTGTTCATTTTTTTATCGTCGTTTAAGTTCTAACACCAAATAAGTATAAAATATAAATAGTTTTCAGGAGAACGATAAAACCGCGCAGTTTTACATAGACATCAGATAGAAATGGTGTTAGTTTTTAACTAATTTGAGTGTGTTTCTGCTAAATACATTTTCTATGTCATCTTTATAGACCAAATAGTAACTTCCTTCTATATACAAAAGAAGAAATCAATCATTTGCATATTGCTCATTCAATTTATTATTCTTCTAGTTTTTGTAAGTGTGAATATTTTATATTAAACTGATGACCGAGCACTGAAATTACATAAGGCCAACGTCACGGTACCCACAGGACAGGCTTGCCTAGTGTGGGGCCAACGGGAAAATCCTTCAAAATGTACAATTCTTGTTCTTGGAAATAAATTATTATTATTTTATTTCATTTTTCATTTATTCATTTATTTTTCATTGTATTTCTACTTTTGTTTTCCTATACTTTATTTTTCTTCCTATACTATACTAACATTTGCTTATAATTAAGTTACTATTACAAAATTAGAAGTGAAAACTTTTAATTGAGTTTCAGATGCTTATTTTGTCATTTATCCGATTGCAAGCTCTGGTTTCCCTACTCACCGCCGGAAACACAACCAGGTTATTTTTAGCCGCGGTATTCTGTAGGGCGGAGGTACTTCCTCCCCAGTTGGAAGGCTCAATTAGGACGGGAATCCTACCTCTGTTGAATCTACCTTCACTATAAATGCTATAGCACTTGTATAGTGTAGTTTAACTCATCTTATAGAGGAGCACAATGTTCTTATGATCTAGGTACTTACTGTATGTGTGGAAATCCGTGATCTGTACGGTATTGCAGTCTTCCCCAACCTGGAGGTAGGTGATTTCACACCGGTAGACACCCTCGTCCTCAGGCTTCACGTCATTGATGATCAGCTCGGCGAAGGTTAAGTTCTTCTGATAAGATATTGTTATTCTGTTAACAAGAAAAATATTTGGGTTAATATTTTGGTTTTTGATTTCATAATTTAGTTTCAGTGTAATTGAATTACACTTTCTTGATACAAAATAATTAAATAATCTTTAAGATATCAATGTGGATCATATGTTTTTTTTAAATTAGGACACGTCAATTTGACTTCACATCGCTTGATAGTAAGCTGAAGGCAAAGTCTCACGAAAGAGGGTCAGCATTGCAAACACTTACAGTGTTACAATGGTGGCCCTCAGCTTGACGGCCTCATGATCAAAGTTATTAATGCAAATCTTAACAGATTTATACGTGTTATATTTTGTACACTTCATATTACTTAAATACTCAAAAGAAAAATAGGTTAATCGTTTTCAAACTATTCTAAGCCATTAACCACAGTATATAATAAGTTTAGACCTGTATAAAACATACCGCAGCCACAAAAACAAAACCACCGAACAATTCGTTCGTTAAAATCTCTATACTTAATTAGGGAACTACTATTTACGGTTTTTTTTGTTCGAAATCCCTCTTTAATGGGAGGACAGTGAGAGTGCAGAACCCTCGGTAATGTGGTAACAGTTAATTAAGTGGTCCGACTAGTAGATTGATAGCCTTATGCGTTGGGGAGGAATCGGTTTTAATTTGGGTAAGTTTTTTTCGACATTTTTCTTAGTTTGGTACATGTAATTTTAGTTTGTTGCGTTCTTGTTTAGAAATTGTTTTTTATTTCTGGAAGGCCTTTTTCACAAACATCTTTTTTTCTTTATTATGCCTGTTCCGTCGTTCTATTTCCCTCTGGGGTAGGCAGAGGTGAATCAACAATTCATCAAACATTGTATCCCACGTAATATGGTGAGCTTGTTACCGTCTTATGGGCACTATTGTTGACTGGAGTCATGCATCTGAGTCTGAGTCTGAACTCCCGTAGTTACCTTGCACGACACCGCATGGCAAGAGATAGGGTGGCCTAAATATATTATAGACTTTTCGGGAAGCAATTACGGCCAGTGATGAGCGGAGGTGACTCCGACGACGAAGGTTTCAGAATGACGCCTGGGGTTGATGGGTGGAGACGCCTGTCATCCTAACATAAGCAGACCTCTCCATACCCGGGACTAGACGGGGATATCGTGGGCTACACCTGAAGGGCGACGAAAGACCCCCGATGGCGAGAGATGATTTTAATACTATTTCACCTCCACCAACTAAAAATCCAAAGGCGTCGTGCCTTTTAGTCGGTTTCAAATCTGACTTAAACTCCTCAACTGGCTCCGACTGCATATCCGTGGAAATTTGATAAAAAAGGAGGAATTACCATGAGGAAAACCTACATCAGATAGGTACGCTTCAAGATGGGTGTAGACCCTGCCCATAGTACTAAAAATAACCTATGTAAATAAAGGAATACTACAAGTCAATGTTACATAAAGTTATAACATAAACTTAATAATATTGACGCTAACCCTGCCGTCTGAGCCAAATATTATGCAAAATGTTTTAACTAAGTCATACTTTGGGCACCCTAGTCATAATTTAATTCAAATAGTTTTGATATGCCGCCAAGGATGTACCTAACTGCAAATTTTACTTGCAATTTGCATCCAGAATTGGATTCTAAAAATATGAATATTGGAATAATAAAAAAAATGTTGTCTCTAGGTATATTATCATCTTCATATTAAGGAAGAATAAATTTTTGTCAACAATCCAAATTCAAATAATATTGATATATTTTGGACGTAATTCCTGGAATGCAATAAATTTAATTTCATTGAATAAATATTGCATTTTTATTGATAATTTTGAATTTATCAATAAACCCTAGTAGTGTTTTCCGCAGCGAAAATGAACGAACAAATTGACTATTAAAACTTAATTGACCATTATTATTTTATTCACAACACCATTTAGCATTTATTAACTTTTTATTATTCTTGGAATTCAAACCCTGGCGATAAAATGCAGATTTGCGAAGAGAACGAACGTGGACGAGGATATAACTCTCTAAATTGTTTTTATTAAAGTACCAACATAACATAACATAAACTCACGCCTTTATCTTCGAAGGGGTTCGTCACTTTATTTTTAGGTCCCAATGTAATATGTGTTGTAATGTAATATATATTTATGTCCCCCCTCGCCGCTGCCGGTTGGGGAGTTTATGTCGGACTCGAACTGACTAAAACATACCTAAAGTCATAATAGAAAAGTTCGCAAAAAATGTATCACCTTCTTCTCAAATGTGAAAAATTACTGTTGTGAAATCACCTCACTATAATGGATGCCCACGACCGTGTGAAATAGCAAAGTAAAAGCCTTGATCAACCACCGCAAATTAGTCTAAAACCATAAACTATTAATGAATTTGTTGAACTATAAAAGGCGAAGTTAAAATTATAGCAAGCAAATACCGCCTAGCAAAGATTCGGGTCAATATTTTTTTTTCCAAATTTATTTAGCTGCGACATTTTCGGTTAGGAATTAAGTGGCCAAGCGGGGGGCAATAGGCTCGCCCCGAAATGTGGGTGTTTAATACACCTCAGCCTACCCCGTCGAGGACTACAGGCGTGAGCTATGCATGTATGTATGTAAAATTATAGTAAAAACTGTAGGTGATAAATAATTTCTCGCCATTATTCGTTGGATGGACGCCAATTCCTTGCGCTAAATAAGCTGGTCCGCTTTACGATATCTTCATAAAGCGGCCTTGCGCTAGAACCCCACGAAATAGCAACAATTTGAAATAATTACGCACCGTAAAATTATTCCCGTAATTAATTATAATTTACACAAGCCCAACATGTACGCCATCATTTATAATTAGCATCGGGTTTTGGGTTCGGGCTCAAAAACATACGCTGTGTTCTTTGGTTATTTACTGATTCTTAATGTAAGGTAACCCAGCCAATCACTTATTAAATAAGCTTCTGAAGATATTTTTTATACACTTAGGTAGCAAACAAACACAGGGCCTGCCTGACGGATAGTGGTTACCGTGGTTTACGGACGTTTTAAACACTAGGGGCGTCACACTCATGCTGCCGAACTAAGAAAAAATGCGACTATCTATTGGTAGAAGAACCTTCAAAATCGGTTCAGTAAATCCAGAGATTACCCTCTACAATCTCACCAACTCACAAACTATAATAAAGCATAAAAATATAGTCTTGTAAACACTTACATTCAATTTAGTACAACGATATTAAACCGAATGTCTCTCTATCTTTGCCAATAAATTACGTAAATAAATTGTCTACCCACCTGCACTATACAGCGGGACTTAATAAAAAATGGCTTCCGAGGCTGTTCATTTGTCGATGCCAACGCCAGCTCTAAAGACCTTTTTAATTGTTCAATGTCCTGCAAGCGCCACCTCTATTGTGCTATAGCTCTGTAGGATTACATTGTTCAAAGTAGGCGAGATTTTTATAAAAATCACCCTGGGCCTTAGTAAAAATTTGGAAGCTAAAACTTACTAAGTAAATACTCATATTAATACTATTAATGGGCAAGTAGCTCAGTTTTGAACCGCGGTAGCTCAGTGGTATGGGTAATGGACTGCTGAGACGAGGTATCGGGTTCCATCCCAGGTTTACCATGGCACACACCAATGACTTTTCGATGCTTTTTGAAGTTATGTGTATTTATCGCAGATTTTTATGTGTCCGGTTAATGGTAATGGGCTCGCCACTTATTACATTGGGACGTAAACATAAACTGGCGAAATGTGGGTGCTTAGCACCTCTGCGTGGGTACGCAGAGGTGCTAGCACCCACATTAACTCACGCCTATATCCTCGGAGGGGTCCTTCGGGGATACTAACTTTTTACTTTTATCTTTTAAATTAACTTATTATTATTATTGATTATTACTATTAACTAACTTATACTTTTAACTTAAGCGTGAGTTTATGTTATGTTATGTTAACTCAGTTTTGTCTATTTGTTATGTTTACACGGTTATCTGATGAGGCCGTCTGAGCGCCACCATTATACCACTGTCGTGTTTGCAATGGTGACCTTTTATGAGACTGCCTTCAGCTTAACATCAGGCGAGGTGAAGTCAAATTGACGTGCCATAAAAAAGAGGCACTTGGGGCACTTGGCCAGGGTCCACCGCTTCAGCGGGGCCCCTGAAGATGCGACAATTTCTCGCACAACAACTTAGAACATTTTTCACACAGAAAAAGTGACTGGTGAGTTGTTTTTGTTATGTTATTTTAAAGAAAAAAATGTCGGCGGTCACCACCCTCGGTATTACAATCGACCATAGGCCATGGTAACCAATCTATCAGGAGGGCCGTGAGGTTGTCTACCACCTAAGCGGTATAAAAAAATACAAAAGGGGCCCTCAAATTCTTGTGTGCCCAGGGTCCCCGATATTCCGAGGTGCGTGGGATATCTAGAGTACGAGGGATATGTTGACTACTATCTCAACTCGACATAACCTCCTAAACCAGCTCCGACGGAAAAGGGGAGTATCCGTGGAGATATTTCGCACGAAAAAAATAATTAAAAAGGGCCTCCGACATAGGTAGAGACGGCCCTGGTAACTCCCCTATTGTTGCAAACATCCATAGGCCATAGCGCCCACTTTCCACAATTCAGACCGTGTGCTTGTCTCCCACCAAAATGGTAATAAAAATGCTTTATGGCAACAATTGCTTGATTTCTCCCCAGTTTTGCTCTTCAAAGCTAACTATTGTCCAAACAAGTAAAAAAGTCAACTCGAATATGCAGGCAATATAAAAATAATTGAATACAATCTCATATTTCCCATATAATTGCTCTCCAAAACTTATTCAGTTCTCAAACAAAAAGCTTAATAACCTACGTTACGAAGTTACCGCAGAGTACAGCGCACCACACAATGCATCCGACGCAAACAATACGAAGTAGTTCGAATAACAATGCACAAGGCTAATGGACATTTCTGCACCTGTTCTGCTTACTGTATTCAATAATTTATTGCTGAATTTGAATATTGTTTATCTGTAGAATGCACTATTGGCTAATATTGATTTGTTGTTTTGATTAATTCTGATGTTAAAATGGATACGACAAAATTCCACTTACATTTGTGTTGCGATAATTCCTGTATCCAGGATTACAGTAGTAACATACAAAATACTTGATTAAGTTCTAATATTTTAATAAACGCGTGAGTAATACTGTCCGTATGTCTGTTGCACGCTTTTCACGCCTAACTGTTGAACCAATTTTCATGAAATTTGATACAGAGATAGATTAGACTTTCTGCAAGGACAGGACATAAGCTGGTTGATTTCAATCCTTTTTTATCGTGCGAAATATCCCCACGGATACCCTCAAATCCATTACTTGTGTGTGTGTGTGTGTGTGTGTGTGTGTCCATCCCCCAATTTATTTTATTAGCATAGTGCAGTCCACTGCTGGAGATAGGCCTCTCTAATGTAGGTACTGGAATAATAATATGTACGAAATTCTATCCATTACCGATTCTATTTCGCGTAAAAGTGAAACAAACTAAATTTATAAAACTTTTAAGATAGATGGAACTGCGTAGATACCTCATTTAACAAATTAAGTGCTCATAACTTTCCTATACTACTCCCAAACTAAAAACTCTTCGAAGAATATCTTAAAGGCATCATAAACACTGAAACTGCCTTTAATAACGTAGGTCCATCGTCCACGTAGATAATAAGAACTTCTATGTCATAAGGTACCTTTTTTATGAAGCTTTTAAGCCAATGAAGTTTTTCTTTATTGTTAGTTATGACCTATTTTCATTAGTGGAGACTAAGGGCTGTCACACACGGGCCACTCGCCACAACCACAAACGCCGCCACAAGAAGCTAAACGTAGCTACAGAAGTAGTCGAAGCGCGCGACAGTCACTTGTGGCCGGTGGTCGCCACGTTTTTTTTTAGGCACGTCAATTTGACTTCACCTCGCCTGTTGTTGAGCTGAAGGCAAAGTCTCATGAAAGAGGGTCACCATTGCAAACACGTTCAGTGCCACAATGGTGGCGCGGTCGGCGGACAGGTCAGGACGGGATTGAATATCTGGTATGAAAATTCTATATCCATATTTTCAACGACAGACTACGCGCGTGCTTCGCCTCTGACTTGAATAGGTTTACCGAGAAAGGGAGAGAGGGTGCAGAATCGCGTTCGTAGCGTGAGGAGACGTTTTGTGTCAGCATTTAGTGGTCGACGCGGGCCACAAGAAGCGAGCAGCGACGATTGCAGTGTCTAGCGGCCACCGTGTCTTGATGATAAAAATGCGTGGTCATAATAATCTCTTGCTCTTGCACCCAGTTATTATAAATAAACAAAACTAAATATTAAAAAGAAAATGAAGAATAACGATAATCTTCCTGAGTTTCTTGCTGGTCTCTTCTCAGGAGATTTAACTACCGAACCAGCGAAAGAATCATTTTCTAATGATTTATTTACTAAGTATCTTATTTATTATAAATTATAATATTTTTGACAAATGTAGGTACATAATTATTGTAAAACTTTGACATTCAAAAGTGCTCTTTGTGTGCCTAAACTGAATAAATGAAATTGATTCTTTGATTCTTTGACCAGCGTCAACCGTGTGCGTCGAGTCCATATAAAATGTATGAAAATTACAGGAAATCAAATCAAATCAAATCCAATCAAATCAAATCAAAAATCATTTATTGTTCATAGACCAGTAAACGGCACTTACAAAACGTCAATATTAACAACATTTTATCAAATGCAAATGGACCACCCCGGTTCGAATCGCGGCTCTGACCTGAGAAGACTCCGGCAAGAAACTCAGCGGGCTTTTCTTTTTTTTTGGTCTATTTACAATAATGTACTTAGTCTAGATACAAAATTTAGGTGTGGCGGTGGCGGCGTCTTGTGGCTGTGGCTAGTGGCCCGTGTGCGGGAGCCCTAAGAGTTAAGGAACTTTAAATTTCTGCGGTGGACGTGAGTGTAACAGAGTGGAATAGCTAATTGTTTGGAAGTGCAACGAGATGAAAGTATAGTTTATTATAAAACTTACCTTATCTGAAACTAATAATGAGTGCTATTCGTACTTTCTATACTAATTAAACAGTAGTTGTGTATTCATATTGGAAATATTTTTGTTTTATATAAGGGATTTGCCTATCAATAAATTTAATTTTTTTTTTTTTAAAAAGTTATGTCAATATTATAATACACCAATAATACACCACGATAGCAACTCCGTGGCCGTCGATTCAACAGAAGAAGAGTATATTACTTGCAAATTTAACTACTTTTGTTCTCAAAAATATCAATTTACTACTACTTTAACTGATTTAATATAACAAACTAAAAAAAAATATTCCTAAGACGAATAATTTAAAGATTATTTATTTTTTTCATTTTTAAAATTCATTTTTCGATCGGCATGAAAACGCTCTACGTGCACGGACTAGTTACGTTACTGGGTCTGATAAATTTGATATTTTTACTCTTCTAATTAAACCGCTTCTATGCACACACACACATACACATTCTCATGTGTACAAAACGAAAAGCTCACAACCAAACGCGAACATTTGTTACTTTCAACAACTATAATAAAAAAACACACCACAAAATGTGCAAGAATCAATAAAACCATCTCGAATTCCACTGTAATCCAGAGCAGGTGTGTGACGCGGGCGTTTCGACCGCACATCAGTCTTGATGACGTCACACTTTGTTACAAAGCCGCAGACAGACAGGCTTCTTGTAAAGAGGATGAGCTTGCGTTTTAGAAGGTGCCTCGTATTCTCCGAGAAATCCAGCCAGTTGTATTCAAATATTAAATTACGCTTTAGTTTATAGACAGTTTAAGTGCTATTTCTGTTGTTTTAAATGTAAAATGTGGTCTTGGTTTGATTGGTTAGTGAATTAAGACATAAACTCATAACTCATAAACTCACACCTTTATCCCCGAAGGGGTAGGCAGAGGTGCTAGCACCCACATTTCGCCAGTTTATGTTTAGGTCCCAATGTAATAGGTGGCGAGCCTATTGCCATTAACCGGGCACTTATAAATCTGCGATAAATACACACATAATTTCGAAAAGCATCGAAAATCATTGGTGTATGCCATGGTAAACCTCGTATCCTCTAGCAGTGCGAGAGATTATGTCCGTGCAAGAGATATGTCTGTATAATCTCACCTCCGGCAATTGAGGACCCATGGACGGCGTGCGTTTTGGTCTGTTCGAGTCCGACATAATCACTTCCACCTATTTTGGCAGAGATGGTGTCCGTGGGGATTCAAGACCTTCCTGTTTTTATACACGTCAATATGACTTCCCCACTACTTATGGTTGACTGAAGGTCTCAGGTAGACGGCCACTAATTAAAGACACCACTAATAATATAATGGTGGCCCTCAGCTTGACTGCTTTATCAGATATTTTTTCATCAGGTGTCAGGTTTTAAGGAAATGCATGCGCTAGTAAATAATTACAAAATTTTAGTAGAAGATCTAATCTTTTATAATACTTTTACGAATAGTCCCTGGAAAATATAAAATACCTATCACTCAATGCATACGTTTTAGCTGGCCACTTTATGAGCAATAGTAAAAATATTACGAGCGAAAATAACGCTTTAGTTGAAAACTATAGAACTTTATGCCATTGTAGTTTATGGCGAAAGTCTTGATAGGCGTAAATCTAATGGGGGTCATACGTGACGAGGCTACCACGCCATGACTTTTATGGAAACTGCATTATTGTTATGCTTTTAAGCAGAAAAGAATTATATTTATTAGTATGGGCCTGTAGTCGTCGCGTTTGTAAGACCACTTAATCATACTTTAAACCATCAAAAACATGCTACCTCATAGGTAGTTGAGAAAAAACATGCTCGCAAGACCGTAAGGCCTTCACAGAAATTGCCAAAGCAGCTAAGTAATTAACCCTCCTAAAAAGATAACTGCCTTAAAAACATTATCTGCCATAAACCGGTAAATTCAACTACGAACTTTCTAGAAAATAATTTCCTAAACTGTATGTATTATTCATGTTCACTCATCTACATATTGTCAAATCTACATATTCGCCGCTGGCCTTAAAGCCTGAGTTTCAAGTCATAATGATTCGAGTATTTTATGAAAATGTAGTGAATGCAAGTGAATCTTAAATATTCAGACGAAATAAAGGCCGGTGCGATCGTAAATGGATAACTGAATTGACCTTAGTTGAGAAGTAGACAAGCTTTGGTATTAGGGCCGATGCACACAGTTCATTTTGATGGTTTTCATTAGTTTGACCTGCTTATTGGGCCAATCTTTTACACAGACTGCACAGAAACTCTCTTAACCTTCGCCTCCCCCTCCCAACGTCAACCCCATGCCTCTCCACAATAAGTGAGGCCAATAAAGTTGCAATCGTGCATAGGCCACGTAACCAATTTCCATCTGGTGGCCGTGCACTTGTCTAAATTGTAGAGACGTAGAGAGAATTGATTGCGTGCTTAGCCGCGCGAGCACTACCAATTAATGTCTTTAAAAGAAAGCATACCAGTATTACTCTTCTACCACTCCACACAAGCTTTATTCAAGAGTAAATGAAAAAAAGGACTTAAATTTTTTGAGTTAAATGGAGGGTTACCACTAAAAGGTATAACGTAATCCTTAAAGTCAGCAAATACTTTAGACACTCAAGTTAAGGAAATTCGCATTCGGTACACACCCCTTACACGGCTAACACTGCTATCCCCATACACCATAAAGAGGCCATCATCCCTTATGGAAATATAAAATCAAGTAGTTGTATGGGCCAAGGGCGATATACTTTATAGCTCTATAACCCACTAAAGACATTTCCACGTTTGATCATTTGAATTCCAACTTTATCAATTCAGAATAAAGTCAAAATTTGAACGACAAAATTTAGTTTTGTGTGACAATTTTGCGGTTGTAATTTAAGCTCTATTGTATTGTGATTCGGTCGAGATTCGTTTGTAATTGTTGTTATTTTATTGGGTAGTTTACTGACCGAAATAGAATGCAGTTAAATAAGTAGGTCAGATGTATGACTGATGAGATTGGTTTCTGTAATGATGAACGACACGCATATTACTGAAGGTATTTCCATCCAAAGAATTAGAAATGAATGTACCAGAACATTCTAAATAATATTTGTAATATTTATTTCAATTGCAAGTTAGCAAAGAGCCACTACTAGATGGCAGCACATAGCATACCTGACGGAAAGTGGTAAACGTGGCCTATAGCCGTTTGCAACACGAGAGGCGTCACACACGTGTTGCCAACCCTATAGAAATCTAATGCCCTTAATGATGAAACAGCGAGGGGGTGATTTCTTTCTTCTTCTGTCAAATCGATGGCATTTTTGAGTTGCCATCGTGGTGTAGTAATTTATTTCACGGCATTGCCGCTACTCACGAATAGGGCCCAAGCATAGGTTTCGCTCTTCAGGAAGGCTACAATATGGAGTTCTTCCAGACAGCACGAGTCCTTGGGGTTGCAAATGTTCATAGGCCACGGTAACCGCTTTCCATCAGGTGGGCCGTGTGCTTGTCTGCCACCAAAGTAGTATAAAAAAAAGGCTCACTACGTCCCCTCCAGGGTGGTCAAAGGCTAAGAGTGCTTGTGATGGCAGAAAAGTACTCGAGTTTCCTGATGGAAAGTGGTAACCGTGGCCTATAGCCGTTTGCAACACCAGAGCGTAACCACTTGTACTGCCAAACCTGAAGAGACCTTCTAATGCCCTTCTTCTTCTTGAATCTTGAATGGAATATTCACATTAAAGTAATATATTTACAATTCTGATATTCTTTTGCCAACTCAGAATTCAAAAGGAACATCATCGATCTAAGTCAACTTCGAGCACGCCGTAATTTAGTTAAACGTCAAAACAAGGGCAAGTAAATATGTCATTTATTGATTACATGAAGAGCTTTTTCATGAAAAATGATACAGAAAGTCCCTGTAGGCAACACCAATATGAATGTATAAAGTTTTACGTTACGTTATAAAACTTGAGTAACTTCAAAAAATGGATATTGTGGCAACACAACATATTAATGTTTCTCTCTTGTCTCTCACTTTGTGTCTTTCAATAAATATATGTATTTCTGTCAATCCATCGTTCTATGAACTAATCAATGAGCGCATAGCCTAATTATTGTGATTATGGGTGATTTAAAAAAGTGAAACGTTATATTTAAGCAGAGCCTTGTACCGTTTTATAGTGTGCACTAAATCCCCCACGGAAATTACCACCGCCGGAACTTGTGCAAAATCTTCATAGAAAGGAGAGTTATTATGTCAGCCTCGAAGCGACTAAAACGTTGGGTTATTGGTAACTGGAGGTGAGATAGTAGAGAACATATCTTTCATACCCCAGCAGACCCAGGTCCATCTCTCCCTTCAGGTGTGAGGACCACGCTATCCTCATCTAGCCCCGGGGAATGGGAAGGGTGCTAACCCAAACGAATGTATATCGTACCATCGCCGTGAGCAAGGCGATCAACGACCCACGCATGGAGCTGCCACTAAAAGCCACTGGATACAACTGGGACTAACGTGAGGATATTTCCTTTTTTTACACCGAGCAGATAACCAATGTGATCAGAAAGACCTTTGGTTGGTTAGACTGTTGTGAGCTCTTTTCATCATATACTTGTGTACCTTTCATTTACTAATCGAACATTTCCACAAGGAAATAAAATGTCAAAAGAATTCATGATTTCAGTTACAACCAAACTAATGGGGTACAACAAGAGTGACATGTCAAAATTTACGTCTACCTATCCACCTTCTCTTGAATAGGGTCCGTATATTTATGAGAGCCGTAAAACTAGTAATAAAAGTGCTAGTGCAAGTGTTTTCGCGCTGATCTGCTCTAAAATTTCGTATCAGCATTTATTTATGTAGAAAACTACACCAAGACAAAGTTTTTGTCGATAAAACGAAAATTACCTTCATTGAGGGTAGACATTATTGGTTTAATAGAAATGAATGTGAAGATGAACGGAATTTTGTAGATGGAAAAAATTAAGATAAATGGATAGATGAAACCTTTTATTTCACTGTAATGTAATATTATTATGATACTGATTACACTAATAATGAAATTAATACTAAAAATGAAGTTAACAAAAGTGTTCTTGAATTACGCATAATTCAAGAACACTTTTTGATAGCTGTGTTGCAATGTTGGTGATTAATGTCCCGTATGAGAGAAACCTCTTTAATAAATAAATAATAATAAAGTTTTTATAACCTTGCAATATTTGATACTAATCTGGGTCACTAACTAATATTTGCATAATATGTGTATACCCCCTGTTTTCACCAAGGATTAATACATGTAAGTATTTGACAGACTATTTATCTTGTTGATTAAGATGTCACTTAGTGGAACTTATTGTTCTACAAATTGATAACACACTTGTACTTCTCCACGATATTTATCCATCTTTCGCGGTTTCGCCTTACGACATTCGGAAATTGGTAAGTTCATAACTCTTAATGTAAACTTTAGAGAATGCCGCAACGCAAAATCGATTAGCTATAATAAAAAATATTGTGGAGAAGTATAAGTGTGGTTTCAATATGTATTTTACAAGTTGAATTAAGTCACAGACTTTACTTTGCACCCAAATGTGTTTTAACCTATGAAGGTTAAAACACATTTGGGTGCAAAATGGCTGTACATACAGTTGAAACGAAATTATTGTTTGAGCTACTCTCATTAAATACATGGATAGAACAAGTTATTATATTCTCGCAATCTTCTACAAGTTTTTGACAACTCTTCAACAAGTTTGTCGTCAAACAAGTTTAGCACTTCGTTCATGGCGTAACGAGGGGTTTTGGTTTCTAAGAAAATAATAATGTTACTCAACAGATGATGCAAATCTATATTATAGTCTGATAGGTAATGAATATAGTCAGTTCATATTCTTTACTTAGTATTCTTGTGATGATGAATAAGTATGTATTTTTACTTTCTTTATTCATTGCTGTATTTAAAATATACCAATCAATGATTACATCAAACCATTTTATATATTCTTTTCTCAGTACACCGTTTGAAACTCCGACGCGTGTTCATTACAGTTCTCCATGAATTCCTGGAAACACCTCGCACCATAAACCTGGTATTACTTTTAGTTTTACTGCCACTAAACTTGACATTCCCAACGCTCCCTGAAAGCTATTTCTGCTGACCGGTACGTGTAAGTGAAAAGTATTGAAATGGAAGTAGATTTTCCAGATTTCCCCGTATTTTTATATTTTTCAACACTTTGAGGACTTCCTGCGAATGTCTAACAGATAAATTTTGTAAAGGAAAAAATTCTAGAAAATCTAATATTACTCGTAGGCGAAGCAAGATATTTATTTTTTTATTTAGGGCACGTCAATTTGATGGTAAGCTGATGGAAAAGTCTCAGAAAAGAGGGTCACCATTACAAACACATACAGTGTTACAATGGTAGCGCTCAGCTTGAGCTTGTGGAAAGCGAATAAATATTATATATATTATATATAGATATATCTAGGTCAATGTAAATGGCGTGAGGTGACTGGTGTCCCCAAAAATCTAATAAAGATGAAGGGACACTCTCACAAACATATCATTGGGTTATTTTATTTTATTTGTTCTATTTTAAGAAGGTTCGTGGTCGTTGCTAGAAGGGACACATGAAGGAGGTGTGTAGCCAAGATGAATATGCTGCAATGAAGTTGGAGAGGCATTTGAAGGATTGCGTGAGAAGCTGTCAGATCTACGGCAGCCAACTTGTTGGTGATAATCACGGAATAAATGCTCATTAGAGCGGCCAACCGCTTGTCTAAGTGGGTAACAAAATGTTCACTTTGAGTTTGTTTTTTAAATTGTTTCATTTAAATTAAATTTTCGCTGTTATATTATATTATTGTATAGTTACCTATAAGAGAGATACAGCATTTCAGACAGGATCAAATAGCTTATGGTTGGCCTTCTACGTATTAAAATTGTATTTAAAAAATAAAAGGATTCCCTCTAAAGGTTTTCAGTTGAACTACTGAAGATCTTTTCCGACTTATTTTTTTCCAATTCTCTTTTCTAGTTGAGTTTAGACGGTTCATATACTTATTTGCTACCATAGTGAATTCTGATTACATAGTGGTTCTACTAAAGGACATTATCTAAATTGCACCGCTCATATCCGGATAGGAATTATGATTTATAACCATAGCGTCCATCATTTCCCGTGACATGAAATATTTTGATACTAGTTTGGAAACGCTCGCGTATACAATAGAAAATTATCAGTCCCAAATTAGTGCATTAGATCCCGACCCTACTGAATTTAATAGATTCGTGTGTCAAAATTTATGAAGATAGTAAGTTATTATTTATACTGTTGATTGATGGCACTTAGTGGAAATTATTGTTATACATGATTGATATTGATAACACACTTGTATTTCTCCACTGTATTTCTTATTGTACGCAACGGGTTTCACCTGGTGGCATTCTCAAAGCTTTACATTGACAGTTATCCTGTCATATACCAGTCATTCACTACATAGTATAAAACAAAGCCGCGTTTTCTATCCCTATGTCCCTTTGTATGCTTAAACCTTTAAAACTACGCAACGGATTTCAATGCGGTTTATTAGTAGTTAGTTTTAGAGTGATTAAAAGAGGAAGGTTTATATGTATATAACATTATGCTGCAACCAACTGGTACGGTGCAGAAGCGAAACATGTTGAAAAAACGGGGTGACGCAGACGAGGTTGCGCGGGTCAGCTAGTATCAGATATAACTATCAATGTAAACCTTTGACAATGCCGTAAGACGAAACAGGTGAGGTACAATAATAAATATAGTGGAGAAGTACAAGTGTTATCAGTATCAATCATGTATGGTTATCTGTTAATCAATGAGGATAGGGCATCCCATGTCACCAATACTTTTAGAGTGTAACGCTCCTACTAGATCCAACAGAGGATATTACAATTGTAGGTAAATAAGCAACATAATTCACAGTGAAAAAGGCAAAAATAAAAGACATAATCCGCCCAACGCCTGTAAAAATCCTCCAATAAAAAGTATTAGCTTAAATTGTTATTTTGTTAAGGCATTAACGGAGATATTATCTCTCTTTCGTTTGTGCCCGACGTTTGTTCTTCTTACAACGCAAGCCTCTTTAAACCTGGAATTTAACTGGCGTTTTTGAAATTTTGCAAGCTGAGTTTAAATGTTGGTACGTGTTCAATGTTTCTATTTTGTTTATTATATTAATGTATTGTATCATTATATACAACTTAGGTGCTTAGGTGGCGGACTAGCACACGGCCTACCTGATGGAAAATTTTAACCACAACACAAGGTTATTATTAGCCGTTTCACTACACATATTAGCCATTGTAGCACTGAACGTGTTTGCAATGGTGACCCTCTTTCATGAGACTTTGCCTTCAGCTTAACATCAGGCGAGGTGAAGTCAAATTGACGTGCCATAAATAAAAAAACCCGCGGTATCGTTTAGGACGGGATTTAGTTAGTTTTTTTATTTTTATAAATCTTTGATATATCAATCTTTTGTACAACTGAAGTTATGAGTGAATAAAGGTTTCCCATAGACTGAGTGAACGAGATCAAAATGAAAAATAAACCGAGGGCAATACCTAGTAAATGCACCTACTTTGTTATTATCTGCCCCACCTATAAGGTTGACTGGTAGAGAATACCTGAGGCATTAAGTCCACCTGTGTACATTATGAAGTTTAAAAAAAATTTTTTCTGTATTATATATTGCTTGCAAAATGCAAAATTTTTTTTTTTTAATTTTTTTTTATAATATCATGCCTATATCCCCAAAGGGGTAGGCAAAGGTGCTAGCACCCACATTTCGCCAGTTTATATTTAGGTCCCAATGTAATAGGTGGCCAGCCTATTGCCATTAACCGGGCCCTTATAAACCTGCGATATAACCATTCACATAACTTCGAAAAGCATCGCATCGTAGTCATTGGTGTGTGCTATGGTAAACCTGGGATCGAACCCGAGACCTCGTCTCAGCAGTCCATTACCCATACTACTAGGCTACCGCGGTTTTACCGGTGAATGTTACTGAAATATACGCTAGGATGACGAGTAGAATGTTTCGCTACATCACAGTGATAAAAATAAGAAATGAATGAAGTAATGTTGGTTCTCAACAGGAGATCTGGATAAAGCAGCCATTAAAACACCTTCCTGTTATTAACGAGCTGTTATAAGACCCTCATCACGTGGGTTACGACATCAAATATAACCTTATTAAATATTTCGGACGTAATACAGCATTCGGCGAAGAAAATGAAAAAGTAACATCTGCTCAAGATAATCTTACATCCAAGCCCACAATGAAGAAAAAAAAAATACTAATGACACAGCGTTTTCCAGCAAAATTCTGTGTAAGCTAAAAAATATTACCGCAGTGCTTCACTAATATGACAAAACCGTGGCTGTGTCGACACGGTGGCGCAATTTTTAAGGATTTACCATCGCCGTACTTATCACGCGCTGGCTGAGGAGATTAGTCCCGAGTGGGGACTTTAAATATGCGAGTATTTAAACGGTTTTGTATTTAGGAAGCAAGATTCGGCTGAGAACGGGGAAGATTGGGACAATATATTTACGTCTTCAATAGCAGAAGTGCTATACAGGTAACGCGGGTACGATTCCCAAAACATAATAACATACATAAACTCACGCCTATATCCCCGAAAGGGTAGGCAGAAGTGCTAGCACCCACATTTCGCCAGTTAATGTTTAGGTCCCAATGTAATAAGTGGCGGGCCTATTGCCATTAACCGGGCACTTATAAACCTGTGATAAATACACACATAACTTTGAAAAGCTTCAAAAAGTCATTGGTGTGTGCCATGGTAAAACCTGGGATCGAACCCGAGACTTCGTCTCGGCAGTCCATTACCCATACCACTAGGCCACAGTGGTTATTCCATATGCGATTTCCATTCTATACAAATATATCTATTTATTTATATTCACGAATATGTTGGTATATTTGTATTCCCTGAGTGTTTCTATGTACAGACAGGACATGAAAGATATTATGTCTGACAAGCAACAACAAGAAGAACAAGAAAGGACATATCTGACATATTGGGTCATTAGACCCAAGACAGCCGTGGGGTTTTGGTCGAATCAAGTTCGACATAACCACGTCACTGACTTTGGCGGGGAGTTTTCTGTTGAGGTTTCCGCACAGGGGAAAAAGGCTGTTTTTATGTGTAATATTATTCTATTTAGAAATGCATAATTATCTAAGTGTGTACATCGAATTCTAGAATACATAACATAAGTTTACGTTGGGTCTCGATAGCATCTCGTAGAATATTTATTTTTATTTACTGGTACGTTCTGAAATCGTTCTTGCAGTTCTAAAACTCTTCTTACTTTCTTTCTCATATAAATAAAACAGGCGTGAGTTTATGTTATGTTATGTTATGTAAAATCAGCTTATCAGTTATTATAATTATTATGGTTTTTTTTTATTTAGGCCACGTCAATTTGACTTAAACCCGCCTGATGGTAAGCTGAAGGCAAAGTTTCGGGAAAGAAGGTCACCATTAGAAACACGTACAGTGTTACAATAGTGGCCTCCTCAAGCGCTTTTGCCCACACCCCTTTTGATAAAAAGATTGATTTGATCAAATAATTTAGTAAACTGCTCTTCATATTAAAGTCATCATAAGTCCATCTCTGAATAAAAATAATTCTCCATTTTCCTCTCGCGAAGTCGCTTAAAATTCTTCACCGCTGTTTCTAAAGCTCAACAGTATAAATAAGAAGCTTTATCTACGGATTATCTCCTTAAGAATTGCGTGCCTGTTTGAACAGGTTTAACCAAATATGACAATGAAGAATCTGGAAGAAAAAATGGACTAGTTTGTATTGTTCTAAATTTTTATAGTTTTTAGTAAATACATAATGTGCTAGAACAATCTATACAACACCGCCTAGACCCATTGGTAAGCATGGCTTATCTAGCTGGTGTTATAGGTTCTAGAAGGTGGATAAACATACTTAGAAACATTTGTTTTTGTAAGTACATACATATTATACATAGAAACATTCAGTCAGTATTCATATTCATGCACACAAATATTTGCACTACAATCTTCAAAATTCAATAATCATTTATTTAATATATACCTCTAAACGGCACTTACAAAATGTCAATATCAACAATATTTTATAAATTAGTAAGCAAACTGACTCCCGGTTTAAAACGCCGCGGCTCCGGTCTGAGAAGACTCCGGCAAGAAACTCAGCGGTTTTTTTTGGTCTATTTAAAAACATTTACTTAGTCTAGATACAGAAATTTGCTTGAATTGCAGTCATGTTCCCTACCACCACGCCATGGAGGTTGTCAAAACATGTCTGCAAACGCAATCCACGGACACGCTTAGTAGATGTGGTGCACTAATAAAGATTCTGAGACTAATTCTGAAGCTAATAAAGAGCGCTAAAAAAGAGCGCTTCACTCCCGTTTTCTGATCCCGTTTCCGCAATCCATGAAGTAAAAAGTAGTCTTTATGTTATTACAGACAATAATCTATCCCTATGCCAACTTTCAACCAGATCCGTTTAGCCGTTTGACCGTGATTAAGGATCAAACATTTTCACAAACCGTCACATTTATATGTCTAATTTTAAATCTTTAAAGCTGAGTGCTACCATTGTGACACTTTACGTGCTTGTAATGGTGATCCTCGTTTCTGAGACTTCGCCTTGAGCTTACCATCAGCGGGGTGAAGTCAAATTGACATGTCATAAATAAAAAAATATCTCTATTCTTGCGTCAAGATTATATATTTTCATATCAAATAAACTCACTTTTTACCTGGTATTCCTTCGGTATACTAGCTGTAACATAAGAAGGTTATAATTTATGCAGGTGCGACAATGTCACTTAGTATTCCCGGAGGGGTGAAAACGTGAATTATTACACCCCTGTACAGATATGGGTACATTGTATGAGGTATTTTCTGTAGGATATTATAAACCAGAAAGTTATCGAAATCTTGAACTAAAATTATAGTTTTTTAAGTTTCTGAATGTAGAAAAAGACTTTTGTACTATTTTATTACTGTAACTACCCAAAAACCGCAGTAGCCTAGTGGTATGGGCAATGGACTGCTGAGACGAGGTCTCGGGTTCTATCCCAGGTTTTACCATGGCACACACCAATGACTTATCGACGCTTTTCGAAGTTATGTGTGTATTTATTGCAGGTTTATAAGTGCCCGGTGAATGGCAATAGGCTCGCCACCTATTACATTGGGATCTAAAAACATAAACTGGCGAAATGTAAGTGCTAGCACCTCTGCCTATCCCTTCGGGGATATAGGCATTAGTTTATGTTATGTTATGTTATTTCGCTTTCTCTATAATCATCAAATTGTTTCATTATCTATAGACTTAAAATACTATCGGGCAGTCACAGGTTCACATCCTATACAGGGTGTAAGAGAAATACTTCCGAAACTGAAGGCCCCTGGTAGTACTAGTGGTACACAACATTGGCGTGAAAAAATTACTATTAGCAATTTTTTTTTTTAAATAATAATAAATAGCGGTGCCGTAATTTTTTTAGTGTCTATGTTGTGTACCATGGGTACTACCAGGGTCTTCGGCTTCGGGAGTGTTCCCCTTACACCCTGTTTAAAGTTCATCAAATCGTGTTATTTACAGGCAACACATGACGTGGCGTAAACATGGCTATAATAGCTGGATAACGTATTACAATGAGGTTCATTTATAACGATTTTGAAATGCGTAGAAAACATTAGACGGTATTATATATAATGAAGGAACGGAATCATGCTAGATAATCCAAAATATTCAAAAGAGAATAGCTATAATACTACTAGCGGCATTACGGTTTTGTTCGAGGTTACAAAAGAAAATAAAAAAGTTTAACTTCATGAATGAATATATTAATCAATCCTACTAGTTTAGTTTCTAGCCTTAAACAGTCCATCCCTGGAGCCTTTTTAATCCTTTTTCCCCCTTTAACCTCATCTGGTTAGGTTACCCTTTACTCACGAAAATGTATGCTACAGCGACCATCAGCCCATCTGCAGATATGAGCAGACCACGGCCACTTCAGCTTGTTTATTAAGCAAGCAATATCGGTAACTATAGTTCTTTGTCGGATGACCTTATTTCGAATTTTATCCTTTAAAGATAACCCAATCATAGCTCGATTCATGGCCAGTTTCACTGACTACAGTTAACTGACTAACCCCACCGTCAGTGTCCACGTTTCGGCACCATAGGTCATAACAGGTAGGACACACTGGTCACCTATCTTTGTGTTCATTGTGGTAGAGAGTAGAAGAATACCTGATGTAATTTGCCAAATGTTGTGGCGTTCCATAAAACATGGAGTTCAGTGTGGATGGGACATCTCGTGGCCTTGAGCACAAATCAGAGTAGTCTGATACAACGAGTCGATCGATGATTTCATTTAAGCTCAGTAATAACGCAGCTACAATACGTTCATCTTATTGGACTCCCACATTAATGCCAGCACACAAAACGCCCTCTTCAAAGCAAGTAAAAAATTCTTACCAGAGCTTGTCCTTCGCACTTGCGGAATATTGCACATAGTACAACATCTCCTCTCTGGTAAGAATTCTTTTACTTGCTTTGAAGAGGGCGGTTTGACATTCCAATATATATTGTTATCGTTGGAGTGTTGAGCCGCGGGTGAGTGGTGGGCCCCCCTTCCTCCCCCAATATATATATTTTTTTAGGTACCTAAGTGTTATAAAAAAAAGCAAACGGAAATATCTCTACCAGGTTTAAAGGCATAGTCCAATTACAAATCCGTCTAATATGATATAAATCTTACCAGAACTGAATAGGGTAGATGTCGTTTGGTAAAAAAAATAAAATTTATTTGTCGGTCCGTAAGAGGCAAACGTTGGGAGTCTAATTTCCGAGGTGTAAGTGATGTGATGTAGCGATTTGGAAGGATATTTTTATATTCATATATAAAAAATCATATCAAAATCGGACAAAAATTAATAAATATGTATTCTGTACCGTGTCAGCTACCATTACCAAGCGGAGCGTAAAAAGTATCTGATGAGGCCGTCAAACTGTGCCACCGTTGTAACTCTGTACATGTTTGTAATGGTGACCCCCTTTTCTACAGCTTATCATCAGGCGAGGGGAAGTATAATTAACGTGTCCTGGGACGTGTAGTGGAAATCCTAGGTTTATTTGTTAAATAGCCACAATGTACAGACACTATTACTTTGAAACAGTATAGATCTTTCAACACTATTGAAATAAAAGTGGTCGCTGGTATTATGGTAAGTTTTGACATCTTGGTTTGTCTACAGTTTGTTGCGTCACTTCTTTACAAAGCCTAAGTAGCAGTGGGAAACTTAGGTAGTAGAATTAACAGAATTAACACCAATAAAATAACCAAATTTTTACACGATATTGGAAAATAACGAACATTGAACATTTACCAATCACAAATCAAAAGATTCCTCGCATTCGACTTCAAATTGCACCATTTCCTCAAGAATAGGGAGAGTCAGCATAAATCAACCGGCCGATGGGTTGGCCGAATGAAATGTGGTATGTAAATCCCACCCTAATATTGAGGGGATGAATTATAGGCAGGTTATCGTAACGTCCATTGTGAGTATTACTTGAATGTGCTAAGGGTGTGATTGGACTGGAGATTGCCTAGGTTTAGGAATTACTAAAATCTCACGGTAGACCGTGCTGAGCCGATCATCCCGCTTCGCATGGTCATCTAATTATAATAAATGTATCTGTGGCGAGGGGGTAATGAACGCGACTGCTACGCGGTAGACGCGGGTTCGATCCCCGCTCAGTGTAAATATTTGTATAGCCTTCTGTGCCGCTTTAGCGCTCGCTGCACAAAAGTCTAGAAGTAAAATTCTACGCGGGTGGTGCCCCAAGCAAGAACTAGTGAAAGTGATATTCTCCATAGACATAACAATAACATAAACACACGCCTATATCCCCGTAGACGTAGGCAGAGGTGCTACCCACATTACGCCAATGTAATAGGTGGCGAGCCTGTTGGCATTAACCGGGCTCTTATAAACCTGCGATAAATACACACATAACTTCAAAAGCATCGAAAAGTCCTTGGTGTGTGCCATGGTAAATCCTGGGATCTAACCCGAGACCTCGTCTCAGCAGTCCACTACCACTAGACTCTCCATAGACATTTTGACAAAAACCGTTTAGCATGAAAGACATTTAGCAACCAGTTGGTTTATTATCTCAAAGAAATATTTCAATATACCTTTCATAGTGTGTGTGTGTATTTATCGCAGCTTTATAAGTGCCCGGTTAATGGCAATAAGCTCGCCACCTAATAGGTGGACCTAAACAAGTGGTATTGGGACCTAAACATAAACTGACGAAATGTGGGTGCTAGCACCCGGGGATATGGGCGTGAGTTTATGTTATGTTATGTTAAATAAGTTTGGAAAATATTTTTTGCCCCGATTCCTTGCTATACGTTTCCTATTGCGCTGTGTAAATAGCAAGGAAATTAATTACGTGCTTAGCTGCATAAGCACTATCAATTAACGTTTGGAGAGTATCAGACGACTTAACAATTAAACAAATCTTCGCAAATACAAAAAACAATTTTACGTAAAGGTCCACAAAATACGAAAGTCTAAAACGTAACCTCAAGTAGGTGCTATTCAAACGTGTACAGAGACAAGAAATCGGTAGTCTGAAAACCCGCAAGATATAATACCGAATGTAAGCCATACTTGATTTATGTTTGTCCAATTGTAGGAATGGTGGAAGCTATTTTTTTATGAAATGAAAACGGGTTTTCTTTTGTAGAAAATTGCATGCCACTATTACGATTGGAACTGGAAACAAATGTTTGGGTATCTGATATTTTTTTCTTTTGATGTGAAATAAGTCATGGTTCGGGTGCGACGGTGGTACATTTGGTTTCCAATTGAAACAGAATATTAACATAACATAACATAAACTCACGCCTATATCCCCGAAGGGGTAGGCAGAGGTGCTAGTACCCACATTTCGCCAGTTTATGTTTTAGGTCTCAATGTAATGGGTGGCGAGCCTATTGCCATTAACCGGGCCCTTATAAACCTGCGATAAATACACACATAACTTTGAAAAGCATCGTAAAGTTATTGGTGTGTGCCATGGTAAAACCTGGGCTTGAACCCGAGACCTCGTCTCAGCAGTCCATTACCCATACCACTAGGCTACCGCGGTACTAACAGAATATTGCAATTTGTTATTAGAGATATCGGGATATTTACCATGGAGTTCCGAGTTCGAGTTTAAGAGTCTAAGTAGATGGCCTCGGTTAAGAGATATGTTTTGTATTATCTCACCTCATTCTCTGAACCTATTCTGATTCAGTTGGGGTTGGCTTTTCAGTTTAACTAAAATGCGACTGAACTACGATATTTTCCGTGAAGCGACTGCCATCGGGACAACCGGGACCGACAGCTCAACGTGTTTTCCGAGGCATGACCAGATCAGTGCAAAAATTCATGCATACAAATGTTTTCACTGAGTGGGGATCGAACACGCGCTTCCTACGTAGCAATCATGTTCACTACCGCCACACCACAGAGGTTGCCTGAGTAATTTCTTAGTATATTAATATCTATATTTACTTTTTGATAAAGAATCGCCATTGGTCGTTGGACCATTGGTTGTGTAGGTCATATTGCAGTGGCTTCACGAAAAATATCAAAGTTCAGCCGCATCACAGTTAGACTAGAAAGCCGACCCCAACTGAGTTGGAAAAAAGGTTCTGAGAATGAGACTTTTTGATTAAGACAATAATTATCGAAAAGTCCGCTAGTTGAGGGGAAAATTCAAATGCTTTACAATGTCGGGGGTTCCGATCAATAGCATTTCGATTCAGAACGTATTGTTAGTCAAATGGTCAGGTGTAGTCAACACCTCGCCTGATGGTAAGCACGGTCCAAAGCACGGTGGCCACCGTTACAGTACTGGCGGTCCCTACCGTGACCCAAGGACCCGGTATTTTTGTTTCGTTTGGACAATTTCATGTTTAGTATATTATAGAATAATCTAGTAAATATGGTCGCATTAAAATGAAGCTAGTCAAAATACCGGCAATAAAAATTTTATATTACGTTTGATATGATACTTGATATTCAGTTGGACATAAAACTTAGCGATACCATCAAAACTACACTATGCCTCGTATACCCCATTTCACTATTTTTCTACCTTATTTATGTCCCTAAAAGGGGTACAAACAGTTACAGTAAAAATAACGTGCACGATAAAATAAACCAAATATTTATTGAGATCGAAACGACCAAAACCGCGGGATGAACCACTATAATAATAAAAGTCAACTTTTATTATGATTTAGTACATTTGTACATACCATTTTACACCAAAACAACTTGAGCTTCTAACTATAGAACATTTTCTTCTATGTTATCATACATAGTTCAAACGGTAAAGTTCAATATTCACTGGTAATGGACGACATGTAGTCTAAAACCGGCTTATCTTCTGCGTTTTGGCTCAACTCTATTTGGATTGAATTAGAGGCGATTTTCCTACAAATATTGTTGTAGTTTAACGTTGCACGTACAGTCACGTATGCTATTATGTTCGCGATTACAGTTCGTTTAATAGCGGTAGGTGTAATTTAATGACGTCATCAGCATATTGATGTAGAAGTTTAAGGGGTACATCTGCATGCTGAGCGTGAATGAAGGACAATAGGTTAGTGCTTATCTTGTGCAGTAACGGCATTAATTTTGATTGTAATAGAACGGAAGGTGGCCAAATTAGTAGGTAATTTGAATTTAAATGGTCGAAGAAAATGTGATCGGAATTTATAATATTAGGTCTTAACATGTGAAATTGCAGTTTTGTTTGAAGAAATTGAAGGAAACCTAATTTTCAGTACTAACATTTTTATTGCATTTTTTTAGGAATGACAAATCCTGATTTTATGTTTTTTTTTGTGTACAAATGAGACAACATTAAGCAAACAGTAACTTTTATTACATTCTTGAAAAGTGACAGCTGTAAAAAAGTAATACGAAATTTATCTTTAAAATGGATAGCACTTGCCCCCTAAAATCCAACTACACGTCCTGATGGTCTACCTGATCTCGTGGGGGGCGGAGACACGGAAACAAATTTACTGGCGTGGCTAACGTGGCTCTGGAAGACTTTTTAAAAACTTGAAACTTGACATTTTTTTTTTTTTATCGTGCGCAAAATCCCCACGGATACCACCTCCACCAAAACCGATGGAGGTGATTATGACGGACTCTAACCAACCAAAACGCACGCCGATCATGGGTCCTTGATTGCCGGAGGTGAGATTATACAAGACATATCTCTCGCACCCCGGCAGACCCGGGGACATCTCTGTTGAGATGACCCTCCTCCCCCAATGCGGGGACCATGGTGTCCCCATCTAGCCCCTGGGTATGGGGTGGCATTTTGCGCCATCGCCGTGGCCTGCTTCTGCTAGGGTGACCGGCGGCTCCACCCGTCACCCCCAGGCCCGCGCTCATGGGGGACGGAGGTAATTTTGCGACCTCCGACGTCCGTTTGCGACCTCCGACGTCCGAAACTTGACATTGGCGTCTCGCCATTAATTTTATAAAACGTTTACATTTACTAGAGACTGGCAAAATTGCGGCCATTCTGCTGCAGAAGCCATTTTAAGAAAAGAAAAAGAAGAAGAAGGGTAGCACTTAGGAAGTACTGTTTTTGAAGATCGAATTTAATTTATCAAGCGGCCAATAAAAACAAAATTTATTACAGAGTTGTAAAACCTTGAAATCAACTTTAAACAAAATATAATAAATGGCAATGGCTATTAAATTAAAGGAATAACGAACATAAATCTGTTGGAAAATTTCGACAATGTCATATGTAAAGACTTATTATAATACTGACGTCTGTACGTCCTTCAAAACCAGCAGGGGTATCTATATTAAGAACATAAAAGGAAGAATCCCAAAGCGATCAATAGGACTTATTGAAACTAAACAAATGGGCAATGGGCAAATATCAAAGTTCAGTGGGCTTATTAGTAGTCACTCAACAAATAATATCATCTTCCTTGCATTAGTTCTTATTAAGTATATTTTCTATATCATACCATCAGGCGGGGTGAAGTCAAATTGACGTGTCATAAAAAAATATATGGTTAGCAAAATCCGGGTATCAACGCAATTATATGATAAATACAATAATTTAGCTTTTTTTTTTATACAACTTAGGTCGCAGACAAGCACGGGGCCCACCTGATGGTAAGTGGTTACCGTGCCCTATGGGCGAGTGTAACACCAGAGGAATAACACTCTTGCCGCAACCCCTGTAAGAACAGAGACATTCTGTGTCGTCAGCGCAAAAGATGTAGGATAAGCCTTTGGTTTTCCCACGGACAACACAAAACCTCTCTAGTGAGCTCTGGCTACCCTACTCACCACCGAAGCTTTTGTTTTTCTTGACATTTTGGTCTGGTCATGCGCTAGCCATCGTCACAAGCTGACTCTTGTTTATCACAACTCTGTGGGCTCTGGGTGAAGTTTCTTTTTCTACCCCACACTGCACATGTTACGACATACTGCACTTTTTCTTCCCCCCACGGATACCCCCCGCCGAAGTCAAGATATGAAAACATGTCTCAAACAATTTGCTTCACCTCAGCAATATTCAGCTACTTATGTAAGTAGGTAATATGATATTGCTAGTATCAAATGTACTAGCAAATAATTAAATTGATGAAATATCAGTTAATCCAATCTCATATATTCTCGAAGAAGTGGTAGCCTAGTGGTATGAGTAATGGACTGCTGAGACGAGGTCTCGGGTTCGATCCCAGGTTTTACCATGGCACACACCAATGAATTTTCGATGCTTTTCAAAGTTATGTGTGTAATAATCGCAGGTTTATAAGTGCCCTGTTAATGGCAATAGGCTCACCACCTATTACATTGGGACCTAAATATAAACTGGCGAATTGTGGGTGCTATCACTTCTGCCTATTCTTCGGGCATATAGGCGTGAGTTTATGTTATGTTATTGCCAATCTCGTAAGAATGAAATAAATCCAAATATGATAAAAATAATAAAGTAATGAAGGAAACGTAACAGGATATCGATAATATTACGCTGCGGTGTAACGCCCACCCTCGAGGCTAAAGCGACTTATATCGAGGGGGTTAGTTCAATTATTTGAATATTCTTTCACCCCCAGGAGGTAATCGGGTAATTGGAGGCGATCAAGAAATTATTGGGGGAATTAACGAAACGTCTCAGAGAATTATTAAATTATATTCCGATTTCTGATCAATTTAACGGTTCAAGGTTATCGATGCTGATTTTGTTGGACAGGTATAGCTGAAGGGGATGAAAATTGGGAATTTGACTCTGTTTAATAATTTATGTTTTGTTTTTAATTTTTGACTCTTGTTATTTATTTTTTAGATAATAATCTTAGTAATAACGAAGAGGTAGTGATCAAGGGCGCAAAATGTGCCTCCCCATACCCGAGGGCTAGACAGGGACACTGTGGTCCCTACACACGGGGGTCATCTTGAAAGAGAAGGCCCCGGGTCTGCCGGGGTGCAAGGGAAATGTTGCCTACTATCTCACTTCCGGCAACTAAAGACCCAAAGACGGCATGTGTTTTAGTCGGTTCGAGTCTCTAACCTTTTTGTACGATCAAAAAAGGGGCGCGCTGCACGGTAAATGATCAGTGAATTAACTACTTAGGTGCGGTTTCCATATGGATGGGTGCCCATTTAGTGATATTTCTTGTGAGCGCTTCCCTGCTTTAGAGGACACATAAAGTCGTTGGGACAAGCTGGGCTCTATAGTTGAATTCAATAACTCTTTGAGTGTCTCTTTAAGCCACAACTTAGGCTGGGAGGTCAAAAGCTGTAATATCACACTAACTTGAGTCCCGTTTCCTTCAGCTTTTCATCATACTTATTCGACGCACACATAGTTGAATAATTGTCATTTATTTATTAAGCTACAAAGAAAATCATTATTCTCTGAACCTTTTCCTAACTCAGTTGGGGTCGGCTTTTCGGTCTAACTCTGATGCGGTTGAACTTCGATATTTTCCGTGAAGCAACTGCCATCTGACCTCCACAAAGAATGGCGAATATATAATCCAAAAAACTAATATCCAAAATGAGAATCTAAATTGGAATTGCAAGTCCAGTAATCAGACGTCAGAAATTGCAAAAATTAGTTAGTAAACTTAATTAAAACCCTTATCAGCCTGTATCGTGATAAGGCGAAAGTTGAAATTAAATTAGACCACCCTCCGGTTTAAGGCTTTAAACGTATATCTGAATCTGGACAGAAATGAAAATGAATCTTCTTTATCTCTGATGAAGAATTTTTGAATTCCGAACGGAACTTTACTTTGGGGACATTTTTAAATGAGAAAATAATTTTCTTTTGGTTAAATTTGAGGTAGAAAATTAAAAAAAAGAAAGTGTTTAACTCAATTAACATTGCTAATAAATACTTTGTTTCGGGTGTAAAGCTCATTTTAAGATTGAATAATACTTTATCGTCATTGTCAGTTGGTTACATGATACTCTCAAAGAACAATTGAATAAATATTATGTGCAGTCGACAAAAGATAGGTACCATATTAACATACATAGGTACAACTGTCTATGAAAAATGGCACCGTATCTCTTTTGTCGACTGTACATTTTTGAACAGTCTTTGAGACTAAGCATAGATCAACAAACTAATATCAGGGAATGTCGTCTGTCCAACGTGGAAACAATAGGCCAAAACCCCCAAACAGTGGGAGGGGACTTTGCCCACAGTCAGGGAACCAGTGGTCAGACCAGTGGAGCACAGATAGTATCCAGTAGTGCACAACGATTCGATGATGACAGAAATTGAAGAAGAATGATCGATTAATTTTAGCTGTTAAGGGATCTAGAATGCGGATATGATTTGAACAAAGACACCGACACCAAGGCATTGGTAAGATCCATCATGGGGGACTGGCTAAAAAGATCATACGGCATGCTTTCGTACCGGATGATGCAGGTGATTACGGTGCGAGAGATATTATGTGTTGTATTATCTCACCTCCGGCTTTGTCTGAGGTGGTACCCATGGGAATTTCGCACACGATAACTAAAAGAGTAATGCAAATATTCATGCATAAAGAAAGATATTTGCAATGAAACTCGCGCTCAGTAACAGTCGAAAAATTTGCATCTGTTCTATACAATGTTTTTTTTTCATAATTTGTTTTATGTAAACTTTTATTTCTTATTTGTTTTATTTCACACATCCTTATTGCTCACATAAACTACATTTATATAACATTATGAGATGTTATGTACAAAAGGTGAGCTTAACTCAAATTTGAGTTATGTGTCTTTGTTACAGATTAATGTAGTGACAAATAGATAAAAGTAGTTATTGATGATTGATATAACATTGAATATCCTTATCACGTTCAATCTCTAGTGTCAATAATTCTGCAAAACACATTACGATATTACTGTTGCCGATGTGATGAGATGAAATGTTTGCCGCATGATTAATTTTGGCAGAATCCGATAAGAAATTAATTGTGTACGTGATCAGAAGAATAAATACCAATATTCATAGTTGGTAAACAAAATCGGTCAAGTACGAGTCAACCTCGCGCACGAAAGGTTCTGTCGATTTTAGTATTTTACAATATTATATATTTTTTATTGCCACTTAGGTATATGGCAGAAAAGCATACGGCCAATATAATGGAAAGTCGTCACCGAGGCCTATGAACGTTTGCAGCACCAGAGGTGTAACACTCGTGCTGCTGACCGTGTAAAAACTACCTAATGCCCTTCTTGAAGAACCCTATATTGTAGTCACTTGGAAAACCCAAAGCAGGAAGATAATTTCACAGCCTAAGCGTGCGCGAGATGAAGTTCCTTTCATTCCGTACTGTGCGGACGTACGTGCGGACGTTTTCGGTCGTAATATGTGATCATGAACTCCTTAAACACAGTTAGACTGAAAATCCGACCCCAACTGAGTTGGGAAAAGGTTCAGACAATGATGATGAACTACTTGCCTGTGGCTATAACGATTTATAAGAAGACAGACAAGCAGACAGTGGAGTTTTAGTAAGTGGTAGGGATTACAAGTCGCTAAAGAGTTTACCTATTAGTTGTGAATACCAAACCTATGAATTCCAAACTTAAAACTGCAAAAAAACCTTTGGCGTTTATGTCGTTATTGGTGGGTGTTTAGACGATACAATTAAAGTAAGCGCTAGTTCATTTTTTCACTTAAAAGGAGACCTCAGAAACTGTATTATCTTTGCAAAAATGTGCTAAAAAGATTATCATTATTTTTGTACTAAGTGACATTTATACACATTTTTTATACAAATGCGATCTTTATGCGGTTTGGCGTAAGAGACACACATGAATCTTACACATTCAGTGCAAAAAGAATACAACTACACTTACGCATTTTTCATATAATATTCACGTTACTGTGATGATAATGAACTTATAAATATTTTAAAGTACTCGTACTTAGGACAGTGACACACCAGCGAAAAAGGTCGTCAAAACATAAGTTTGCGAACTTGCTTGCACGTCTATCACATACTTTAATCATTCAAATGACGTTTGACAGTTAATGGTGTCTACTGTCAAAGCTGTCAACCGTTGTCATCGAAGCAATAATCTTGAATAAGAATATTTGATTGTACTGAAACTGACTTTTATCCCTTATACATATTTTAATAACAAAATACTGGTAGTATATTTTATTCAATTTAATGGTAAGTTACAACATAAATGGAATACTTGTTTATAATATTATCAAATATTATTGTTATGTAGTTCTTCTGACAGCCTCTGTGACATGGCAGTAGTGAACGCGACTGCTACTCAAGAGACGCGGGTTCGATTCCCACTCAAATAAATCAAATTTTAAGAGGAGGTAGGACACGACAGAGCCGTCCGACTGGGGAAGTACCTCTACCCTACAGAATATCACCGTTTAATAACCTTGTGTTGTGTTTTGGGTGGTGAGTAGGGTAGCCAGAGCTCACTAGAGAGGTTTTGTGTGGTCAGTGGGAAAACCAAAGGCTTATCCTACATCTTTTTCGCTGACGACACAGAATGTCTCTGTTCTTACAGGGGTTGCGGTACGAGTGTTATTCCCCTGGTGTTACACTCGCCTATAGACCACGGTAACCACTTACCATCAGGTGGGTCGCGTGCTTGTCTGTGACCTAAGTTGTAATAAAAAAAAGCATTTTTGAAAGCTTTTTTATCAAAACATTCATATATTAAATTCCTTCGATTGTTTCATAATAACGTAAGTCCCAATATTAGCGTAACTCACGCTACACCCACCCATAAATTCTCAGTCACGTATAGTCTAAGCGCCTCATAATGTACCGTATTAACAAAAAAATAATAAGAAAAAGGCACTTAATTCAACCGTACAAGCACTTGCCACATTAACATAACAGCACTATAAATATTAAATTATAAATGATTGCATCGCATGTTGTGACTTTGGACAGTTTTATTGGCACACTTATTTCCGTGAAGTTATTTGGGGTAAGATCCTTCAATTCTGAACATAACACTTGTAGCTTAGGGTTCCTTACACACAGAAACAATTATTGAGAACCGATATTTGGCGACTCTTTTCTTTGTAGTAACACTAAGTCTTGGAATTATTTTCTTTCTTCATATAGTGTCGGGTTCAATAAGCAGGGCGTGAAAAAATAACTGTCGAGACTGTTATAATGGGGCCTTACATAGGACAGGATCCGTAACGGCGGCTTTGGACTACACCTCTACTTGCCATCAATTGAGAGATCAACTGTATCTATATATATTTAAAAATAAACAGAATTATAACTTCCTTAAGATATTATTTTTTTATATTCTTCATGCATTCTACACAGCACTTTCTAGAGTCAAAGTATACATAGATTAATTAGCTTGAGGTGTGGAATCTAGAATAGGTGAGAACTAGAGTCAGCTTGTGACCACGACTAGTGCAAGACGTCAAGCAAATCAAAAGGTAAATTATTGTATTTAACATAATGATCACATTAATACCCGGATTTCACTATCCATACATCATGCAACGCGAAAGTCGAAAAGTTAAGAGAACATATTATCTTTTGTAGACAGTTTAGAGATGGCCCCTGCGGTTATGAGGAACCGAATCGAAAGACAAGGAAACCGAACCGAACCTTCTGCATAACAGTCGAAGATTCAAACCCTACGCCACTATTTCATATCAGAGTTCTCATCACCATTATTTTTCTGTTAACAAAGTTTAATAATATATATTCGAAATTTTAAAAAAAGTAGTTTATCATCTATCTATAACAAACGAACTGCTGTATTTTTATTTCATTTTTCAATACAATTCCAATCACAATGGAACTTTATCGACATTTGGATGTCATACAATATTTCATGATTTAGTAGAGAGAAATTAGAGTATAAAATATTGAACGTCATTCCTTTGAAATAAAATCCTAAATATTTTATTGTTGTTTATTATTAAATTGAAACTACATACAGCCCCTATGGCGTGGCGGTAGCCGACGCGATTACTATGGAGGGTCGTGCATTCGATCCTTTCTCAATCCAAATGTTAATATACACGTATATTTCTATTTGCATAGATCTGGTAGTGCCTCAGAAACAATGTGAGCAGTCGTTACGAGTAGTTGGAGTTCTAAAAAATTCAATAACTGGTCTAACTGCAATGCTTCGATATCACCAATGGGTTGTGGAGGTCATATAGAAGTCGCTTTACAGAAAATATCGAAGTTTAATCAAACATGCAGTGAGTCAACCCAGGGTCCTTTAAGCGAGGCGTAAAAAAGTATCTAATGTTGCCTAAAAGCTGAGAGCCGCAATTTTAAGTTTGTTGTTATTTATAATGGTGACCATATATCCTGAGACTTTATCTTCGGCTTACCATCAGGCAAGGAGAAGTTATATTAACGAAAAATGCCTACGTATCTCACTATCCAGATGTAATTCACACGCATCAAAACTGAACATAGAACATTCGTGTTCGGCTTATTGTTCAGAAAGTTGGAAACGCGTCGACAACAGCAAATCTCCGTAATCCAACCTTTGGAGTTCCAATCCTTGTTTACAACTCAAATCAGGGTTTAAAAAAGTACGTGACTATGGAAGGACGTGGTAACAACTTTTCGGATTGGTGAAAGTAAAAGGTTGAGAGTTTATTTTTTGAATTAAAGCCTTTTTAACCCGCTTAAGAGATTAATTGAAAAATTATAAAATAAACATAACATAACATGAACTCACGCCTATATCCCCGAAGGGGTAGGCAGAGGTGCTAGCATCCACAATTAGCCAGTTTATGTTTAGGTCATTAACCAGGCACTTTTAAACCTGCGATAAGTACACACATAACTTCGAAAAGTCATTGGTGTGTACCATGGTAAACCTGGGATCGAACCCGAGACCTCGTCTCAGCAGTCCATTACTCATACCACTGGGCTACCGGGGTATAAAATAAAAATTAATATAGAGAACTGTGGTACAAAGAATAACTCAGAAAATTAAAAAAAAATTGACGCGTTGTCATGTTGGGGGGACCTAATGTGCCTTAGTAAAGTATCCAGTTAAATATAGATTCCAGTGATAAGTAGGGTAGCCAGAGCTCACTGGGTAGATTTTGTGCTCTATCAGGTGGGAAGACTAATTTATCTACTGCGCTAGCGATACAGTAGCTAGCTCACTTAACCTTCACCCAACCTTTTCAAGAAGGTCATTAGAAGGTGGTGTCGCAAATGTCAATAGATCACGGTAACCACTTTCCCCTGTCTCCCACCTAAGTGATGTAAAAAAAACTTTTTTAATCCCTGAAATATGTTTTCATGGAGTTCGAAAACGCAACCAAAATTTCATATCGGCAAAGTGGAAGGTAAGTACAAGTCTTCTTACAAATATCAAACAACCATTTTGCGTCACCAAAAATGTATGCAGTGAACTCAACTCAACTCAAAGGACCAAAAAGAATCCACTCCTATACTGCAGGCCATACAATATGTCACCAAAAAATCTGTTCCGCACATTCCAATAAGTCTAAAACCCCATTTATCAAAAGGTTTCAATAGACCCCAATACCCAGTGGTGCTGCATTCCAAAGGCTAACCAGTCAATAATTCAATGACCATGTTCAGGGGGTACTAAGAGCCCCCTACAAAGGAATCGAGTTACACCCTAATGGGAGGCGCAATGTATTTTTCGTTTCCGTTTCAATTAGCTTGATCTGACGTGTGAATATATCAGTTGCGTTGTAGGGTTAGCAAAATAATAAGTGCATAAATTAAGTAATATTTATTCATTGAAATTTTTGCACAAGTACATATAATGCATACACAGACTTAATGCTGTAGGCATTCTCTATCAGTCAACCATAAATTTAAATAAATTTAATAAATATTTCAGGACAATCTACATACAGCTATCTAGGCCTATGGTAAGCACAGCTTAAATAACTTGAGTTATGGGTTTTAAAATTCGAACAAACATACCTAAATACTTTTTTTTTGTAGATAGAAACAAGCAGGCTAAATGTGAATAAATATATTCATGCATACAAAACAATTGCATTGAGTGGGAATCAAAACTACCTCTCCTGCGTAGCATTCGCATTCACTACCGCTGCACCACAGAGACCGTCATAATAAAAATATAACAAAATAATCTTAAAATTGTTATCGTGATTTATTTTACCTAAATACTAAAATTTTGACGGATAAATAAATACTTGAAGCATGAATAAAATATAAACTTCACCATTTGAAACATTTAAATGACTAAAACGAATAAATAACACAATTGATATTATGGTTAATCTGCACACCGTACTTTGAGCGCATCTAATTGTTACTACGATAGTCCAAGCAGGTACATTTGTTCATACGACACGATGTCTATCCGATTTCTAATATTTCTTTTTCATATTTCGTTGAAGTTCAAATTTGTCATTTTTAAGTGAGGAATTTGAAACAAAATATGTGAACACAAGTGTTAACGTTATATAGATTCTCTGTGAATTCGTAACATAAAACTTATTTGTTAGTTTATACTTAACAATGTTTTGCACTCATGGGAAATTGTAGGTATATGTTGAAGCGACAAAGTTCTGGCTCGTCACTGTTGTGTTTGAAAGTCGAAATCGACATCTCAAACTTCTATTACCACTAAATCAGGATAGTTAATTACCATGTGAGGGTATTTCAATAATCAACAAAGATATAGTCCCGTACATTAAAAAGAATAAGTTATGGCATAAAATTTGTATGTGGAAACTAATTTTACATGAAATATTTTAAGGACTTAAATTACACTCAGAATAAATCCGGTAGAATGCAGTGAGGTTAGCTGTTACTATACGACCACTACTAGCTGCGTCTAAATCAAGATTGTCCTCCTCTCAGTTTGCACTGCTATCGAAGTGTCGTTTACATCAAATTATATTGCTAACTGGCATCTGTGACAACTAAATACACTCGAGTAATAAGCAATGTTGCTACGAACAACAAATCTTAAATCAAGCAATTATTACTTAGCATTCGTATCATTCAAACACTTTTACTCTCCGACATTATACAATGCCAGCATAAAAACAATTTATCTCATATTGAAATCGGGTAGAATAAAAACCTCATTCGGACACAAGGCTCAACATTTTTACCTTTGCATTTCAGAACGTATTTTGTTGATTTATAAGAGCATACACATGTCCGACGTAACGTATTAAATAGAATGAAGTTTTTTTGACACTGTATAGGTGCGGTACGTTGGACAGCCTTTGTGACGTGGTGGTAGTGAACGCGACTGCTACGTAGGGTACGCGGTTTCGATTCCTACTCCATGTTATATTTATATGAAAGAATATGAATATTCATAGTTGGTCTGGGAGTTTAATATACACATAGCATAAGGGAACGGGATTAGAAGTACACTTGGGTGGAGCTGCCGGCAACTGCCAGTGTTATAATATTTACCTACATCTTTTGTTGTCTAAACATTATAACAAAAAACCGTAAATGTAGCTTTATAATGATGAAACAATTTTCGAAATTGGCACAAACGTAGACACACACACACACTCACACAAATTTAGAATATTATTGTAGAGTGTAGATAACGCAGTGTGTTTCCATATTTAACTCATATAGTTACTGGTAACATATTAGTCTCTCTTTTTTTTATAAACTTTTGTGCACATGAACCATTGTCTTTCTGCACGAACTTAATTTAACAGGAAATTAAGTAATAATTTCTGTTATGAGACCAAAAATAATATATTAATGCAATCATTCTATTCCTTTCTTTGCAGATAAACGTAGAAGTATTCCCTAGTGTCTTAAATAGCCTTCGGACGACAGCACGTAGTCACGTACTGTTTTTATGTACTGCCGGTTCTGTTAGAATGTGGGATATTCCGTTATATGTATTTATTGTCAGCACTGTCCGGTTTTAGGTGTTTCTTCTGCTCAGGGCAAATTTATATATCGACGGCAGCAAAAGAAAGGCAAAAAGAAATAAGCGCCATCGTCTTTTCAAAGAAAAAACGCCCTCAAGCACATCAAAAACATCTTACAGCAAAATCATTTTCTTATAAACTCTAGTTAGATTATAACCTTTCGATATTTAAATTACGTTACTAGGCTGTAGATTTTCATCAGGTTTTCCAATGAAGATGTTTTCTAAAGCACATATTGTTGACCACCATCGGTGTGTCGTATCGATATAGCGGTAATACTAAGTCAGTCGAGAGATGCCAACTCAGTGCAAATATTCACATGAATATCACATTATATATTTGCATTGTTAGGTGTTTCTATTTACAATATGTGTGTATTTATAACTAAAATATTTAATGTACAGAAAATTTTGGAATGTAATTAGTGGGCTGACTGTTCAAATTAATTTAATATTCAAATTGAATTTTAAATATTTAATGTATGTTTTTATTTTCATTCCATATATCGTCTAATAGCACCAAATTGTGGTAAGTGAATTGATTCATCATTGGTGGATCGCTTCATTAGTGATTTCAATCGGCACTTTAATGATTTGTTTTCTATACTTTTATATGATGGATGCAGAAAGTACTGAACAGATTTCGATGCGGTTTCTTTAGTTTGAAGTGGTTCGGTCCAACTTAAAATCTTACGTTTATTTGATTGCAATCGGTTGAGTAAAATCAGAGTTATGATTATTATTATAGAATTTAAGTTGCACAGATGGCGCTTAGGTCGCGATAGCCTACAGCCACGCAGGCGGAGCCGCGGGCATTGGCTAGTAAATTATATAAGCCTTTTAAGATAACAAAAACAATTAAACATTAATTTGCTTAATCATTTAAGTCAATAATACCGTTTGTAAATTTATTCGTGTTCAGTGACTTCTGTGTGCGACTGTACATTAATCCTATTCACCGAAGTCAAACCACTAACATTAAGGACGTACGTATATCTTAGAACTAATTAGATTGAAATCTATATACTTAGGTATTGCGGCTTATGTAAGCCGTATTATACATAGGTAGGGTATCAGTAATATAATGATAATACATAGACATACATAAATAAAATCACTCTACTGCAACCAGTAAATCTCCAATCAATACTCTTTTCATTTACTTTTACTGCCCAGAATTTTTTTCTTCTACTTCTCTCCATCCTATGGTTGCATGTAAGAGATTGCAGCAGTACATACAAGAAATACGATTATAATACATAGACATACATAAATTAATTTACTTCACTGAATCCGATAAATCTCCAATCATTACTTTTTTTTAATTTTACTGCCCAGAAACATGTTTCTCCTGCTTTTTATCTCCATCCTAAGATTGCCGCAGAGCGATAAGGTCGGCAATTGTATTTACCATGTGTAATAAGGGAAAGATTACGAATCCCGTCTAAGCAAGCAATCTAAATTAGATTTGAAACATTATGTTTGTAGTAATGACTCGTTTGCCGGAAATTTTGCTTTCAGCTTCAGGCGATGTAAAGTCACATTGACGTGTCCTATATAAAAAATAATAATATACCATTATCGCGCACATAATTTCAATTTTTTTCATTATTTTTTTATTTATGGCACGTCAATTTGACTTCACCTCGCCTGATGTTAAGCTGAAGGCAAAGTCTCATGAAAGAGGGTCACCATTGCAAACACGTTCAGTGCTACAATGGTGGCGCTCAGCTTGACGGCCTCATCAGATGCTTTTTCACGCCCCGCTTAAAGGACGCGGGACTGCAGGAAGAAGGAAACACGTGCGCCGGTAAGGAATTCCAGGACTTAATGGTGCGGCAGAGAAAAGACTCACCGAGACGCTTGGTTCTTGATGGAATTACTGTTAAATATTTCGTTCGAGGCCAATATTACCACCCCCACTGTACGAGTCTAGTGGAAGATATTCGAACAAAACAAATAACATTTAAAATGGCCTCGAAAATAAAAATTGTCACGTCTCTAAATACCTATAAACTACTTAATATTATAAAGTATTATCACGAAATTATATTGGTTTCATCAAAATGCTAGTCAGGAAAACGGTTTTGTGAGAGATTTTGCGTAAAAATCGGCCCATACACACAATTATGTTCAAGGCCTTACCGTGGGCAGTTCTTATAAGAACGCCATTATGGCACGCAGTACGTGCAAGGAGAAAGGTTCGAATACAGGGGTATCGCATTAACGAATAATATCTTGTATATTTTGGGTCCGATGATATGAGACTAGGGGATGAAGTAAATCATGTTAAATAAATAGTTTTTTCAAAACTTAGGTCGTCAAATTGACTGCACCACGCCTAATGGTAAGCAGAGGCGCAATCCAGAACATGGAAGCCACCGGTGCCGTCTTTGCAACGGCGCCGGCGCGAGCGGTCCCCACCTTGACGGCCTCGACAGTTGTTTTTTTCACGCCCCACTTGAAAGACCCGAGACTGTAGGATGAAGGACACACGTGTGCTGGCAGAGCATTCCAGGACTTAATGGTGCGACATAAAAATAATAATAATGTTATTTCAAACTTGAAGTTGAAGAAACAGTAACTACACGTAAAAAAAGACATGTATATCTCGCATAATTACCCTTTCATATGTTTTTTGTTTTCCGCATTTAATACGAACAAAATTTAGTAGGTTTATGCGCATTAGGGCTAATTCTCATTATGGCAACCGACTCGCTAATGGACTACTTCTCATTATGGCCACTTCTCATATTGGCTACTTCTGATTAGGGCTACTTCTCTCTTGGGTTACTTCTCATTGGGACTACTTCTCATTAGAGCTAATCCTCATTGGGGCTACATCTCATTAGGGCTACTTCTCAATATTTGGGAACGCTTATTGAAATAAGTACTGTCTTTATGTATATAAATATGTTTAATTATTCATATGAGATCGATGACATTATTTTAAGAATAAATCAACATTAATTGAACCAATGTAATAGGTGATGGTAAGTATACAAAATTATATGTATTAGGTATACCAGACCGAAAAAATAAAACGCAAAACAGAACTTAAATGATAATTTAAACTTGTCGCAAAACTACGTAGCGAAAAGTTTTCCCATTGAATACATTAAAACTTTTCATATCAGGTTTGTTAATATTTCAATAAGATATTTACATTTTTGACGCTCAACTATCTTGAGATTCAAGAAGTCGTTATCTTCACTTCGAATCTTTGTAGCTAATATCTACTATGTATAGAAGATGAATTTTAATATTATTGATTATTGAAATTATTACAGAGCGTTGAGAATATCTTTCATTATTCAAGGGAGGTAGGATATGGAGGTATCTTTTGTCCTCATTTAAGTTATTTATTTACTAACTAACTTATACTTGCGGAAAGGTCGCGGGTTCGAATCGCGTCGAGGCATTCACTTTTTCCGATCTTAATTTGAAGACTTAGATATCTCTAATGGATTGTCGATGTCAGATGTGGATGCCTCCTTGGTGATCACGTTTTTTTTATACCACATAGGTGGCAGACAAGCACGCAGCCCACCTAATGGAAAGTGGTTACCGTGGCCTATGGACGTTTGCAACACCAGGGGCATCACATTCGTGCTGCCGACCATATAGAGAAGAGGGGTAAAGGAGAAAGGGGGAGGGGAGAAGGTTAAAAGAGTCTCTGTGCTGTCAGTGCAGAAGACAAAGAAGGGTTTCTTGGTCTTTCCACAGACAGCAAAAAACCTCTCCAATGAGCTCTGGCTAGCCTACTCACCGCCGGAAACACAACATAAGGTTATTATTAGCCGCGGTATTCTGAAGGGCGGAGGTACTTCCCCAGTCGGACTGATCAATTAGGACGGGAGATACTGTGATTTTCTACCTCCGTCCGTTGTTAAATATACCTAATCAATTTGTAATAAGGTTCAAAATAGAATAATGTACATATAAATGTTCTCAAACATATTGGCCATGGGCAGCCCATTTTTTGTAAAAGACATGTAATATCCATACTAGTGATAAAAAAAACTTGAGGTGACATTTGGGCGCAATATATATCTGTATTCGGGTAGCGGCGAGCTATTTATTTAGGCTCAGTTATAGAGATTGGTACAAGTGTTAAGCTTGTAACTAGTTTTATAAAATGACATTTATAAATAGGTGAGCTGTGTTTCGATATCGCCATTGGTCGTTGGACCATTGGTTGTGGACGTCAGATGGCAGTCGCTTCACGGAAAACATCGAAGTTCAGCCGCATCACAGTTAGACTGGAATGCTGACTCCAACTGAGTTGGTAAAAGGTTTAGAGAATGATGATGAAGTGAGCTTGTGTTTTGGTTTAGCTTTGGACACTGTTGCTCATTACTTATTCATTATTTTAACAAATTTCTGGTTATATGTAAGCTTTGTATCATTTTTATGATGTATCCAAAAGGACAATTCAGTTTCGTTGAATTCATCAATTATGGGAATAATACGTTGGGGTTCCAGAACCATCTACTTTTAAAGTTCATCATAGAGCTTGTGAAGATGTTCAGATATTTTTTAATCAATCACGTTCTAGTGACTGGCTGTAACTTGTTGCAATACTAAATTATAATCTGGAATAACGCATAGGCAACTAAATATTTCTAAAATAGGTTCACGTGGGTTACAGAACAGGAATATGAATTTTACAGTAATGGAGTCACAGTTAACAACTAGTTTTTATATAATAATAGAAAAACATTTATGAGTTCATGCTAAATACGACTGTATGAGAATATGAACGATAAACTTAAATGTGAACTTTATTTACTGAATAATCTTATGAGAATTGATCTAAAATAATAATGAGAAACATCTAGATATATTTTAGCAATGATACTTTACCTGGTTCCTATGTTAAGCTCAGAACTGGAAACAGAAATTAATCTGTTAATAATATTCAACCACATACAGCTGTAATTCAACCATATTCAGTTAAATTTAGAATGGGCATCACTAAATCTCCGTAGGTATATAATTATCTCAATTTTGCTCTGAAAATAATTAAAATTTCGTCTCACCTCTGTCAAATACATAGTACAGTAACAGTTAATTAGACTTTTGAATTGCACAAGAAATTCTTTTTTTTTATAAACTCACGCCTTTATCCCCGAAGGGGTAGGCAGAGGTGCTAGCATCCATAAACCTGCGATAAATACACACACAACTTCAAAAAGCATCGAAAAGTCATTGGTGTGTGCCATGGGAATACCTGGGATCGAACCGGATACTTCATCTCAGCAGTCCATTACCTATACCACTAGGCTATCGCGGCTTTTCCCTCCAAAATCCAACCATCTTAATCCACATCCATCGATACCACCTAACTAATCCGTCAAAAGCAATAAACCACACGCATCGTAAAATGACGTTAACCAAAATCCATCAACACATATTTTCAGACATAGTTGTATATCCCCGGGTCTGCCGGGGTGCGAGAGATATGTCTTGTATAATCTCACCTCCGGCAATCAAGGACCCATGGACGGCGTGCGTTTTGTCGGTTCGAGTCCGACATAATCACCTCCATCGGTTTTGGTGGAGGTGGTGGGGATTTTGCGCACGATAAAAAAAAAAAAAAAAAAAACACATATTTGTATATAAAATCGCTTTTCTTTTACCTCATAAGCCTGCCCCGAATTTATTTATTCGTCCCCTTAGCCTGACAATAAACACCGTCGGCCAAACATTTTGCGAACGCGCTTAGAATACAGGGTGTTTGTAAAAGCGACCTAAACCGACCCTTTAGTGTTCTTATTGATGCCTCTAGGACAGGCTCAAGGGTTGTGAAGGTATTGGAAATATCTGAGAGTATGTTTTGAATGAGATGTTATAAACATAGTAGTGTATAAGTGCCAGGGAAATAAACAGGGGACTGACAAACGGACCTTATTTGTGGGATATGTCTTTGATGGATTATTTTTTTTTGTTTTTTTCGTATCTTATTGTAATAATAATAATAAATTCTTTATTCAAGTAACATTGGCTTATTGAGTCAGTAACCATTTCTATTTACCTAAGTATGTTAGTTCCAAATAATTGATGAAATGATAAATTCCAAGAATAAAAACCAGAATTAGATTTAGTGTGTCCAAATGATATGAAATAAAGTAATTAATTCATAAATATATTATAGAACTCAAAAATGTATTGTATTATAATAATAAAAATACTATTTTTATTGATTTACTTATTAAAAAATACTTGTAAATATTATGTTTAACAAATAAATAAAGAAGATAATAATAATAGCATTCATTTCACCGTATTTTTAGACGGTACTGTACAGTTAAATACCGCTAATATGGAATTACGTCATAATATTTTAATTTTTTTATCATTATAACAGAGCATTAAATAATGTCCACAAATGAATAAAAATATGTAAATAAATAAAAGAACGATGAATGATTTAGTAATGGTATTTTAAATCATAAAATGTCAATTGAAATCCACTTTTGGATTCACGAAGGCAATGATTTTATATATGAATGATTTAATACGTGAATAATTAAATGAACGAGTGAATGTATTATTCAATTGTTATGTGTGTACTGTCGTTCCGAATGAGTTGTTCGATAGAGGTTTGGATTGTTGTATTTAAAAATGTTATTTATGAATTTTGAATAAATAAACTTTGGAATTATTATTATTTTGAACTAGCTGACCTCGTCTGCGTCACCCGTGTTTGCAACATTTTTCATTCCTGCTCCGTACCTGTTGGTCGTAGCATGATGTTATATACATATAAACCTTTTTCTTCAACCATTCTATCCATTAGAAACCACTTCAAAATCCGTTGCTTAGTTTAAAAGATTTAAGCATACAAAGGGACATAGAAACATGAAAAATAGGGACAGAGAACGCGACTTTGTTTTATACTATGTAGTGATATAATCTCCATGGTTTCTGCAATAAATAATTTGACATAATCCTCTGTTTGTATATTTAATTTATATATTATGATTGTTTGTTGATGATTTCAAATTAGATGAATTAATTATTTGAAGAAGCATCGTCGAAGTCTGCCAAAAGAACTATTTAGAATAATCGGTTTTTGTACATAATATGACTTCATCTTGCATGACGATAAGCGGAATGCAAATTCTACGGTAAGAGGGTCACCATTACAGAATTCAAATATGTTACAATGGTGGCCCCTAGTTTCACGCGCCACTTAAAAAACACAGAACTGTAGGAAAAGCAAACGTGTGTGCTGCTAATAAATTCCAATATAATTTGCAGAGTTATATTTTCGAAGACCTTTTCTAGACTTTTTCTGAGTTTCGTCCTTCATATCGAAAAGACAATTGAACGATATGTAAAGTACAGTGGCCATATAACAACCTCTTAAAACGTTATATGATTTCAATATTACTATACGGGGTGTAAGGGGAACGCTATGGAAGCCGAAGGCCCCTGGTAGTACTCATGGTACACAACATATATTCGCATGAAAAAAAAATTACGCCATACACAGGGGCTAAACGAGGACACCGTAGTCCGTACATCTGAAGTGGGTCATTGCGGAAGAGATGGTCCTTGGATCTGCCGGGGTGTGAAGGATATTTTGGCTACTATCTCACCTTCGTCAACTAAGGACCCAAAGACCGTGTGCGTTATTAATCAGTTGGAGTCCAACATAACCGCTCAACTGGCTCTGGCGATTATCTGTGGCGACTTTTCACACGTTAAAAAAGGTAGTAAGCTCCTGAGTGAGGCAATTACTTACCCTAGCTACAAGATAGCAACATACTTCTTCAAAAATATACTCGTATGTATGTATGATTTACGATCGAGTACTTTTATTGCTATAACATTCAAATATTCGTATGTCGTAGAACAATTGTATGAGATACAATGCAAAAATGCAATAACCATTGTATTCAAATAGTTCGATACAAATATCAAGTATTGAAACATTGTACTCTTTCAGGAACAAATAAGAATATTTTGTACATAGTTTGATATTGAGAAAACGTTGAATACATATCAGTATACTAGCTGTTGCCCACGGCTACGCCCGCGTGGACCTCTGATCCCGTTCCTGCTGCTCCATTCCGAGCATTTAGGGGTAGGAAAAATAGATGTTGGCCGATTCTCAGACTTACTTAATATGCTCACAAGATTTCATGAGAATCGGTCAAGCCGTTTCGGACGAGTACGGGAACGAACATTGTGACACGAGAATTATATATACAAGATTACATAAATAATACATAACTAATCGCGATATGCTTGGTGAAATTATTTTTATATAGCATAACATAAACTCACGCCTATATTCCCGAAGGGGTAGGCAAAGGTACTAGCAACCACATTTCGCCAGTTTATGTTTAGGGCCCAATATGGCGAGCCTATTGCAATTAACCGGGCACTTATAAAACTGCGATAAGTACACACATAACTTCGAATAGCATCGAAAAGTCATTGGTGTGTGCCATGGTAAAACCTGGGATCGAACCCGAGACCTTGTCTCAGCAGCCCATTACCCATACCACTAGGCTACACTAGGCTATTTCAGTTGAAAAAAAAGTCTCGTAGTCGCCATGCAACATTTGACTTGAAAACGTATTGCTCAATAAGTTCAGCAACACTGCGCAACTTTGCGCAATGTAGCCGACATCAATGAATGCAACCATTTATTAATTTTGATAGAGCGAATGACCATATAACTTCCAAAATAACTTAGCGAAATAGATTTCTAGTAGACTTGTTGTCGAACTTTTCAAGGTACCAACAACTGTCATAATTGTTCATAGTCATGACAACCGGTAGTAATGTGTGCCTTTAAGACACAGAGAGGTCTCAATATCTAATGGTCAAGCTTATCAGAATCGACTTGACTACAGTTGTATAACCAAGGCATCAGTTGGGAAGCTTTTCCTACGGTTTCAACGCTGGTCAGACAGTTTACTTTTATTTCAAATTTTCCTTCTCTCGCAATAATATCTTTTGATTATTATTTTCCTTAGTCGCCTACCCTTTAAAATTAACAAGACTACCTCACCAATTTGGCCTCACTTTTCGTGTCACTCTTACCTGTGAAAGAAAAAGAGAAAGCATTAGAAATCTACAGAATTTTGCAAATTCATTCACAAACGACGGAGCTAGACAGACATAAAAAAATAAACATCGCATTTCAGAATCTCCTTCTCCTTAGTTACAGTCTCTAAAGACAGACTGTTCTATGACTTCATACTTATATGTATCATAGAAATAAGTACTACACCATGTGGCATGACAGATGATGGAGTCAGAAGTTTGATTTCCCTCTCAGTATAAATATTGAAATCATTATCACATCATAGTCTATACTAATATTATAAAGAGGAAAGATTTGTACCTATTTTTGTATGTTTGTAATGAATAGGCTCAAAAAGTACTGGGCCGATTTAAACAATTCTTTCACCTTTAAAAGGCTACAATATCTAGGAGTAGCATAGGCTATATATCATCACGCTACCATACAATAATCATAAATCTCAATTGATCCGGTAAATTTCTATACATTGGCGCTAATATCACTAACAATTTCCATTGTCATGACAGCAAGGAAAAGTAGTATAGAGAGGCAAGTAGTGAATCGAGTAGAGTCGTACAACGTGATAATCGACATCCACGCGGGCGGAGCCGCGGGCAACAGCTAGTATAAAATAAAGTCGCGTTCTCTGTCCCTATATCCCTTTGTATGCTTAAATCTTAATATTAAATAGATAGAGTGATTGAAGAAAAATTTTTAAATGAATATAAAATCACGCTACAACCAACTGGTGCGAAGCAAAAGTGAAAAATATTACAAAAACGAGGTGACGCAGACGAAGTTGCGCGGGTCAGCTAGTAAATAATATGTGGTTACACTTGGAAATTCACGAGAGGGTTATTTGTATTATTCGCGTTATGCGGTTTTTATGATCTTACGAATATGTATATACAGGGTGGAATTTTGTAATGCCACCTGAAGGGAAAGTACTCTTAAAACTGCAGATAGAAAATTTTACTCAAAGGAAACATTCCTTTATTTTTGAAAAGAAACAAAACTGCATTCAACGATTTTTAAAAATTCACTTGCCGCACCCGGTAATCGAACCGACTAAAATCTGTAAAAGTTGCACCCTGTACTTTTATTGCATAGATCGTTAAGGTCAATTATAAGGACGAAATCTCCCTAACAAACTTTATAAATTAACTGAAAGGAAAACAATGAAATCTTAAATTAATAGTTCCATGGGTCAAGTTAAAGCACTTTTACTCAAAGATCCATCTATTTAATTATGTTATTAATAAATAAATTATTATCACTGACGTATTTTATCCATTAAAATGACAAATTACCATTGGTGGCATTGAGAGAGATATCGAGACCGACAGGCACCAACTCGGTTTGTACTGAAAATAATAGTAGAAAAATTTCAAGAATACGGGTAGTTCCAAAAAGCGACGGCAGTTTCTTCAGCAATACTACTTTGATTTTCATCTAAATGTTTGTATCGAGCAATTAATTAGTTAGATTACCAGTTTTTTAAAATAATTTAGTATTTCATTGTTTTCCTTTCATTTAATTTATGAAGTTTGTTAGGGAGATTTCATCCTTATAATTGCCCCTAACGATCTATGCAATAAAAGTACAGGGTGCAACTTTTACAGATTTTAGTCGGTTCGATTACCGGGTGCGGCAAGCGAATTTTTAAAAATCGTTGAATGCAGTTTTGTTTCTTTTCAAAAATAAAGGAATGTTTCCTTTGAGTAAAATTTTCTACCTGCAGTATTAAGAGTACTTTCCCTTCATGTGGCATTACAAAATTCCACCCTGTATATGTGCCTTTCTGTTATATCCGTTCCCAATATCGTTAATATACATGTGTATAGCCGTTAGGGCACATACACATACGCGTGTCCTAACACTACATAAACACCTCTTCTCCCTACACACCTCTGCCGATTCCGTAGAGCATTAACAGACATGTTTTATTCTTGTACACGTCAATTAGGCTTCAACTCGACTGATGGTATACTGGCAACGTCTCAGGAAAGAGAGTCACCATTACAAAACGGAATTCCGACTGTTCTATCGATTTTATTGATATCTGTGTATAAAGTACAGAAATTGAACGTGTTTGCATGTTACAGTATATGCACTAGTTTATTCAAAGCAAAATTTCAAAGTGATTAAATTCATCAATACACTCGCATTTGCATACAAACAGGGCGACAGTAAACACTGCCGTCGAAATATCCATATATACAGGTAAATGTACCGCCGCTTTCCGGTTCGGTCGAGTTCAAACCGGCCCGTACCGGACATTACTGGTTAAAACTCGCATTTTCCGGATGACCGCGCGTCGGGTTAGAAGGGTTAATATTATTATTTACTTATGAGAGGCCGTATTTAATATTTTTTAGCTTTTTTACACTAGGAAAATATTAAATTTTTAAATGTTATTTTTAAGGGCTTGTTTGAAGTTATGTTTAATGTGGGTGGCCGTTCGGGTCATTGTGTTTATGAAGGTTGAATGTAAATTACTTTGTGAGTGGAGTTTGGTTACAAAATATTTGTGTTAATTCATATTTTTATGATACTCGTAATAAAAGTCCGTAACAATTTATCTGACTGTTGTATGGGACCAATAAAAATACTAGGGTTATGTTATATTATCTATTCAAAATACATTTCGATTATGGAAATTTCTTTTTGTTTCTTTGTATGGAGGCAATAACTACCAAATGAATTTTGATGCAGATCTAATAAAAAAATTGTTAGCAGAAAATTTTCGGGAACGAAAAAATATTAACTCCCTTTGTTACCTAATGTCACGCTTTCATAGTGCATGACAATTAAAATACATAATAATCATTAAATTCTATGTGTCCAGTAGTGACCAATAAAATTATATTTCGGATCCTTTAAACGGGGCGTGAAAATGCATTTGAAGAGGCCGTAAAGCTGAGTGCCACCATTGTAATACTGCATGTGTTTGTAATGGTGACTCTCTTTCCTGAGACTTTTCCTACAGCTTCCTATCAGGCGAGGTGAAATAAAAAAGTTTGACTTTATTAATAGGTACTTAAAAGTACCCGAATATTTTCTCATTTGAATTGAATTTACCATTAAGATCAGTACTAACCAAGTGACAAGTTGATTCACAGTTTTGTTTGTGTTAATAATATCAACCTTATTCCTATTGCGCGAGTATACCTAATCAACCACGTGACCGCCCCAACATGTTGGAACATACAAACTGGCGGGCCTGGGGTTGACGGGTGGAGCCATCTATCATCCTAGCAGAAGTAGGCCGCGACGGCGGCGGCGCAAAATGCCCCAGACCGAGGGGGCTAGGCGGGAATAAGTTTGGGAGTTGACACCGTGGTCCCTACACCCGAAGGGGGTCATCTTAAAAGAAAGGGCCCCAGGCTGCCAGGGTGCGAGGGATATGTTGGTTACTATCTCACCGCCGGCAACTAAAGACTCAAAGACGGCGTGCGTTATAGTCAGTTTGAGTCCGACATAACCTCCACAATCGGCATCAGCTGAGGAGGTATCCGTGGGGATTTTCCGCACGATAAAAAAGGGTAGTAAACAAGGGTTCATAATTACATAGCAGTGTCAACCTAAGCCCTCAGACTTCCCACTAACAACACAAAACCTCCTCAGTGAGCTCCGCTTTGCCTGTTCTGACCATTATCCGTTAAATATCATCATTCCCTGAACCTTTTCCCAACTCAGTTGGGGTCGGCTTTCCAGTCTAACTGTGATGTGGCTGAACTTCGATATTTTCCGTGAGGCGACTGCCATATGACCTACACAAACAATGGTCTAATGACCAATGGCGATATCGAAGTTCCAAGTTAGACTGGTTTGACTTTTGAGGGCTCCAACTACCCGTAACGACTGCCATAGATATATCCGTTGAAAATATTTGTAACAATGTAATTTTAAACACAAATATCTGGCTGACCGTTAAGTGCCATAAATTGCATCTACATTAGTATTTTCAACACGAGAGTGTAACTGTCAGTTAATATTTTAATTATATTTGTAGTGAAATATTACTGTTATGATACTTATATTGTGTACAGTGGGCTTTAAAATGTTCCTGGACATATTAATATATAATCTTTTGACAACCCAAGTGTGATTTGAGTTTGTTTTTGGGCGCGTGATATAATATATTTCTCAACCCAGATTATACAAGACATATTATGTCTTGATGGTGTAGCACATTTGGCAGAAACCATTAGAATCAATGTTACTAACATACCATAACATAACATAAACTCACGCCTATATCCCCCAAGGGGTAGGCAAAGGTGCTAGCACCCACATTTCGCCAGTTTATGTTAAGGTCCCAAAGTAAATAGGTGGCGAACCTATTGCCATTGACTGGGCACCTATAAACCTGCTATAAATACACACATAATTTCGAAAAGCATCGAAAAGTCATTGGTGTGTGCCATGGTAAAACCTGAGATCGAACCCGAGACCTCATCTCAGCCGTCCATTACCTATATCATTAGGCTACCGCGGATTCACCATTAAACTTAAGTCATTTAACACATTTAGTACTAAAAAAAGAGGTGCTTTAACTAATGAGTCCATGGAGTCCGATACAAGCCGAAGAGAATAAACTACAAATCATACAAACGTTATGCATAAAAACTGCATGAACCGCACTTTTACTGCTAGCCCCTTTATAGCACATAAATATAAACCGGTCTAAACCGATTCGAGCCGGCCTCAGACTTAGGCTGGTTGCACACTTGCTTCGCTCGGAGTTTGAAGATTAAGAAAATGTATAACTAACTTGCAGAGAGAATATCATTTATATTAAATTAGCTGTAGCCTAGTGGAGCAGTGGGCTACATCTAATTATGTAATTTAAGGATGATCTCACTATTATTAGAACTTGTAAGGCTGGCTAAGCAAGGAAACCGCGGTGGCCTAGTGGTATGGGTACTGGACTTCTGAGACGAGGTCTCGGGTTCGATCCCAGGTTTTACCATGGCACACACAAATGACTTTCCGATTCTTTTCGAAGTTATGTGTGTATTTATCGCAGGTTTATAAGTGCCCGGTTAATGGTAATAGGCTCGCCACCTATTACACTAAGACCTAAACATAAACTGGCGAAATGTGGGTGCTAGCCACTCTGCCTATCCTTTCAGGGATATAGGCGTGAGTTTATGTACGTATGTATGTAAGACTGAGCAAGAAAGTAATAAATTACAGCAGGAATAAAATTCGAAAAACACCTTGGGCTAGAACGGTATAATGAGCACCAACTGTGTGATTGTCACACCCTAGGAAGATTTCTCGGGAACATCTACTTCAAACCAGAGGATCACAGGTACACATAGCCACCTTAATTGAGTAGAGAAGGTTATCATTCCATGAACGTATGGGTCAGGTTAGGTTCGACACAAAATCGAAAGGTCGAAGTGTCAACGACAGCTTCAGAGCATGCACCTCAAAACACACAATAAGTTAAGGAAAGATGAGAAGAATAGTAGAAAGTCTTCTACGATTCATAGGAACTTTTTCCTGGAATGCAGAGTAACTTATGTCCTTTTTCAAGCCATAATCTATTCCTATACTAAATTTCATTCAGAGCAGCTCAGTAATTTTGTATGCTTGAAAGAGTATGTAAAATAAGAGTAGGTATCGAATTTTCCTTATCTTCTTGAAATAGAGGTTATTCCTCTAGTCAATATAAACCAAAATTGACTCACATAACAGCTTAAATTACTTTTTAAACCTTCTAATTTGACACCATATAAAACTGGCTTCATAATTTAATCCCTTGAGCTTAATATGAAGCCATCACTGTCATTAGAGCTCCACTAATAACCGGATTAAAATAGATCTGTGATTACAACAGAATATTTGAATTAAATCTGAAACTAAAATCAGGAGCTCATGATCCGTTAGGCAATAACTAAATGAGTAATTTCCTGTACTTAATTGTTATTTGTTTAATAAGTGAGCCAAGTTATTATACGAGTGCCGAGTTTAAATCTGAATTACGAACTTAGTCTCAAGAAATTAGGCATGAATTTAATCATGAGCGTAATAAGCACTGTAAATTATTTGTAGGCACTAAACCAAAAAAGTTGTAGTAGCTAAAAAGTGTAGCGGTGGGAGCTAGTGGGTTATAATCCAAAGATTGTGTTCGAAAATTGAAACACTTGTTTCATGATATGAGTTAAGCCAGGTTGTACAGAAGGCGGGCAGGGCCAGCCGACGCCGAAAACCGACAGTTATACAAAACGTGTGCCTTGTGACACACAGCAATTTAGCCATAGTGTTTATAATGTTCGGGACTTCACGCGATATATTTTTGAACCCGCACAAAAAAGGCACAAAAAAAAAATTGTTCCCTGCACACTGCGTCGCGCGGTGTGCAGGGAACATTTTTTTTGTGTGCCTACCCTCCATTACTTTCACATTGAAAGTGAGGTAAAATATTGAATGCATTATAAACACTATGACTAAACGCCGCGATAGTTTAAAAGTTACATACAGTAATTTAGTTAATAGTCAAGGTACTACCAGCGGTTTTACCGATGGTCTAACTATGTTATATTTATGGTGATTCTATTATAGTCCGTTGCAGCCGCGCTACTCCATTTAAAGTATCAACTCTTAGTTGGGCCAAGATAGTTTATATAAGCATTAATTCAGATAGAATTGAATATAATAGAAAAATCTGCATTATACATATATAAACAAATTAGTATAAATTTACAGAAAATACAATTATATATTAAGTACTGAATGAAAGCAGATAATAATAATTAAAACAAAAAGTACGTAGCTAAGGGTATAACATACATACAGACATAAATGCTCATCCCGTAGTCCCCGAAAGGGTAGGCAGAAGTATTAAACACCAACATTTGTCAACTATGATTTTCGGTCCCACGTAATAGGGGGCGAGCCTATAACTGTATCGGGCACTTTATAAAAAAATCAGTATGCCGAAAAATAAATTCGTAACCAAAAAAGTTGCAGTTAAAGAAAAAAAAATTGAACCGAAATTAATTACGTGCTTAGCCGCACAAGCACTACCAATTAACGTCTAAAAATGGAATAAAAAGGCTACGTGTTCAAAAATTCATGAAGTTAAAATTGACATGTGTAGGCTGCCTAAGTTAGTTCGAAGCGGTTCGAAGCAGTTTACACTCGCTACGGTCGGTTGCCAGATTCAATATTTCGATTTGGAACGAGCGAGATAAGTGAAATAGCTCGGATATTTTTGGAGGATGAACTGTATCTTGTTCGAAAGGTATCATGTCGGAATTAGACTAGTGATTGAATGGATGAATCTATTTTGGTCCTTGTTATACTTGGTATCTGTAGGTAAAGGTTGCAATTGGACTTTTTATATAATGAACACTAGTAAATGCCTGTGGTTCTACCCGCATAAAAGTCCAGAACAGTCATAGAACTAAACTTGCGATCACTAACTTTACAACAAAAAAAACGCATTAAAATTCGTTTCTTGTGTTTCTGGCGGTGAATTGCATCGCGTGACCCGTATGCTTTTCTGCCACCTAAGTGGTATATAAAAAAATAATCGTTCCACCGCTTGGCCACAAAACAAACACATACTCAATTCAGTTTACATTTTAGTCACCCTTTCCTCTACTGAGGTCAATGTACTCACATAAAAAAGGTACTTTATATCTCAAAAACTTGACCCTAAGTCCCATTTAACTCCCCCTTAAGTCCCACGACTTACCAAACTGCTAACTCTAACTCCAACAAGTCGTCCAACCGTGTCGGATGAGAGTTGAACTTGTCAATTATTCGAACAAATTGCTGTATCGGTTTCCAACTGTCCTGTACAGGTACATCGACGTACATCGCTTATCGATCTCTGACTATGGATATTGCAAGAGATAGATGGTATATTGATATCTATTAAAGCTGTGCCAGCCAGCCAGTACCGTTCGGTAAAGGATCAGTGGGTTAAGTTACCTAGATGCTATAGCAATATGGATGGGTGACCGCACGTGACACGATATTTCATCTGAGCGTTTCTGATTAAGTTGGTTTACCACCCAATTAGGTGATTAAGCTAGAATATTACATTATTTACAACTAGCTGACACGTGCAACTTCGTCTGCGTCACCCCGTTTTTCAACATTTTTCATTCCTGCTCGGCACCTGCTGGTCGTAGCATGATGATATATACATATAAACTTTTCTCTTGAACCAATTTAACTATTAAAAAATCCACATCAAAATCCGTTGCGTAGTTTTAAAGATTTAATCGCACAAAGGGACATAGGGACAGAGATCGCGACTTTGTTTTATACTACGAGTATGTAGTGATAGTGATAATCATCTACAACCATTATTACAGGTTTGAAATACCCAATGCAATGGAAGTAGGATAGTTTAAAAAACTAACATAACATAATTATCTACACAAATGACTATGAACGGCCTCTGTGAATTTACTTTGCGACCACGAAAATATATCTACTATATCTAATAATACAGCTGCGTTAGCCTAGTGGTATGGGTAATGGACTGCTGAGACGATGTCTCGGGTTCGATCCCTAGTTTACCATGACACACAGCAATGACTTTTCGATGCTTTTCGAAGTTATGTGTGTATTTATCGCAGGCTTACAAGTGCCCGGTTAAAGGCAATAGGCTCGCCACTGTTACATTGGAACCTAAACATAAACTGGCGAAATGTGGGTGTTAGCACCTCTGCCTACTGATAAAGGCGTGAGTTTATGTTATGTTATGTTATGTAATAATACAGAACTACTACTATATCTAAGTGCACCCCAATAGAGCTACTACCCAGAACACCTGGAAACGCTGAGCATATACCCACGCGTGCAGTTTTTTTGGGATTCGGAAAATTTCACGTTTTTTTCAATTTTAAACTGATCTATCTATCAACACAAAGCTTTTAATATATATTTGAATCAACGAGAATAGAATACACAAATTTATTTCTATTAAATTTATTCACCTGAACGCTTGCTTTGAATACCAACACACAGCGCATACAAGATATAATTATGCCATCTATGCAATTGAGAAATTCTGCACGAATTCTATATTAAATAATATGTGTGTTCCGTAGATATGAATATTGAATGCGCTTAATGCAAAGTTATATTTAGAAATGTAGAGTTTATATCGTGATGGCTCCGTTTGAATCTCAGGTTCAACTTGGCTTAGTGATTAAAGAGTCAGCTTCATTATCTAAAAATCTCATGGTTTGATTCCCGGCCATTACACTAATAACGTGAAATCCTAACAGTTAGAGAGATTATTAGAAATACCGGCTTCTAATAGTATTTTTAGACTACACACAAAAATATCTTTACAACATTATTAACATTAGCCTAAGGTCGACTATCCGATGATGCTTTTGGCAGTAAGTCCGCCTTTATACAATTACTGAGTATAAAGTTTGAAAATAAATAAATAATTAAATCAGATCATAAGATAATCTATAAGATAAACTATCTTTATTCAGCCATATTAGTTCAAATCATTTATAATTTTATCTTCCAAAATTTTCAATAGAAGCGTCATAAAATTAACAGAAATGTGGTACCTATTGTGGCGCAGTACGGATCATCCGTGTTAAGGCTCTGTCGTAATCATTATTATTAGCGTGTACAGCCTCAAGTTTACGCTAACAGTCGCAATTAGTAAGTTAGTTGCCTAATTAAGGGTCGTTGTTACCGTTAGGGGTTGTCGATGGCTTCATTTTGGATGTGCACTTATGGAATTAAGTTTTGTCGGGGTTTCGAATATTTGCTTGTGTGTATTTTAATTGGAAGATATTTGCAAGATGTTTCATTTTACACTTAGTACTACTAATTCAAGGTTAAGTTTCATGAAAAAAGGTCACAATTACAAAAATCGATAATGTTACAACATTGGCCATCAGCTTAATGGAATCATTAGATGTTTTTAGAACCTGGAACTGTAATTGGAATTTGGTGTTAGAGAGAGGCCTTTGTCAAGCAGTGAACTGCAATAGGCTAATTGATTTTATACAATAATGATTCTAGTAATCTAAAAATATTTGAAATCACCCGTATTTAGAAGGATATCGATCGACATAACCGCTATGCCCTGGTCTCTTTGCATTAAAGCGCGTGGAACCGCCAATCTTCCTATAAAGCGGACGTTGTGGTTAGATGGCATGTTCACCCGTTTTAGTCCAAGGTTTAAAGCGAATTTGCTTACAGAATTATTACTCTTAGGGACGGTATACACCAAAGCAGCAAATAAACGTACGTTTACGCGGCAAATTTTGGTAATTTGCTGTGTGTGCAGTAAATACTGCTGTCATATGTGACCTCGCTTTATGTGTAGTCATGTAATGTAACTCAACCTTTATAGTCATCATCATCATCATCATCATCATCAATTGCTTGCTGTTATCTCAGAGTATAGGTTTTTGAATTTTATTCTTTATTTATTTAATCATTAACAATGTAACATTGTGTTTGTTAACATTAGTGGTGGGTTATATAAATTAAAGTTTGCAGATATTATTGTGATGTTGATATTAACATTTAGCAATACAACAAAACCAAACAATATATGTCAATCACAAAGAAAACACAACATGAAATTGAGGTAACAACAGTAAAAAAAGTAATATTATGTCAGAGTGGTATGAAGTCAAAAAGTACTTATGTCAATTGATTTATATTCAATAGAATTAATAAAAAAAAAATGTCAATGTTATTCAAAACTAAATTTCATTTGATATCAAACCTTAATCATTACTTTCATCATGTGACACAAATTCCCATATGGAATATACATAACTTATCGAAACCTTGTAGTAAAACCTGTTTTTGGACTTTTTAGGGCTCTAACTACCTGTCACGACTGCTATAGATGTTCGTATGACAATGGAAGCTGACAATTTATAGTGCTTCCCAAGGCACGACTTTACCAATGCAAATAACTATATTCATACATACAAATATTTGCACTGACCGTGAATCGAACCTGCTTGGTAACAGTCGCGTTCAATACCACCATTCCATAAAAATATGCACTGCATATCATTCAATCATTCAGTTTTAGTAAATCCTACACTCCAGGTGGCGAATAATAATTTATAAGTTATATTTGGAACGGAAAGAGGGTAGATATTTACTATCAAAACATGTTTTCACCATTTACCACCAATACTCTATTCCTTCGTGATTATGGATCTTTCAACAGCATTGAAACATTAGAAACTCTAAACATGATTGAAAACATCTCTTCTCTTGTACATCTCCACTGTTCTCAATTCCAAATATAACAATAATTTCCACCAAGTGCTATCAACAGTATAAATAATTTCCCCATAGCTAATACGTTAGAAGCGTTATCATTATAAATCTAACATTCGGAAACCTCTGCTAGTCCTACTTGTATCTAAGCGTCATGATAAACATGCTACAGTCCCATTTTCACGATGTTATACAATAACTACGTGACTCAAAATTGATCACGTAGCATATTACTACGCCGTAGCTGACGTAGACCCTCTACGAGCACTTGCTACGAATCTAATTCCTGACGAATTATATATCCAGATGGAATATGGTTGTTATGCAGTATAGTGTGGTAGTAAAACATTGGACTGCTACGTTCGAGGTAATGGGTTTGCTTCCTTCTACAAATAATAATATCGTTACAGTAAATCACGGTGTGTTTTGATCAAAGCCAAAGCCGCAAGGCTAAATATAGCACCATCCTAAGGCAAGAACATTTTACAATGTACTTATATATATATTTGTATTTTGTGATAATAAATAAAGAAGTAAATATTTTGAAACTAGTTAAATATCAATAACTTATCCCATTATATTGGCCTATTAAGTTTTAACGGCGTTTGAAGACAAAAAGGATTTTCATATAATCAAATTATAATTTGGAAAGGGTCGACTCATAAATATGTAGAGAAGCACTATTACGTGTTCGTATTAGATCGCCAGAAGCGTCTCTAGTTTATGGCCCAGATACGCATGTATGTACTATAATTTAAAGGTTTTGGTTTCAAGGTTCTTTAAAACCTCATTATCCGCAGCGCAATTCTAGATTATGACTAATTAATACTCATCAACTTACAGCGACTGTATATACATATAAAGATTGCGCACGATTCAATGTAACCTTGAAATAGTAAGAGATGCGTATGAACTTTAGTATAATAATGTTCGTATAAAAAAACACACACACACATACACACACACGCAAACACTCGGAGTTATATAGATACACGCATACACATACACACACACACACACACGACACTGAAACACACACACACACACACACAAACACACACTCACACACACATACACACACACGCAAACACTCGGAGTTATATAGACACAAGCATACACATACACACACACACGACACTCAAACACACACACACACACAAATTCAAACACGTCCATGCAAATGCACTCCCACATATGCACGCACACACTTATCAAACACTTAATTATAATACGCAATCTCCGTCTCTCAATTTCATTATCCCATAACAAAATGAATGTTTCTAAAACTTACCTGTACTACAGTCTGAACAAATTACAACCTCTATAGTGGAGGGGCGTACAATCCCTGAAATTTTAATATCGCGAGTCAGGAATAGAACTGACAGCCTTTTTGAAATTAATAAATCTTTGTTGTTGCTTTCGTTTCTTTGTTCGTCGCAAATGTCATTTGGTTGAGTTGTGGGTAAGGGCTTTGTGGGAGGTAATATCATATGGCTGACGGTTACGTTTACATTAGATTTAGAAGTCAAATTTATTCTACGTGGAATATTGTTTTTTTATTAATATGTAGTAATAATGTTTTTTTTACAGCCTCTGGCGTGGCGGTAGTAAACGTGATTGCTCTACCTAGCAGGGGCCGTGTCCTAGGGGTGATCACAAATGATGTATTGTTACTAACACTAATTTTAAGATTATTTGTTAAACACAAACACGTTATGGACCCTTGTCCGAAAATCCTATATGTATATCCAATTCTTCTCTATAGTTACCATACACATATTTAAACCGTTTTCTTGTTTTCCACGATCTCCTCTCGCCGGTCTGCTGGGAGAAATTTCCTGGAGAAACAAGCAGCGATATTGTGCCTACTTGTCGACATTCAATATTTAAGTATTGTTTTTCCGTGTGTGCTATTTTTTCAAATAAAATAAATAAAAATAAATGATGATTATTATTATTATTATAATGGTGACCCTCATTACTGAGACTTTCCCATCAGCTTTACGACCAGGCAATGTGAAGTCATAGTGACGTGTCCTATAAAAAATATCTAAAAATACGAATAGCTATTGACACAAATCCTACTTAAAGGAAACCTTCTTACATTTATATTTTAATGTATTAACATTTCAAAGTAAGCCTTTTTAAATTCACAACACATTGAAAATTCACACGAGACGTAATAGAAAATCCATTCTTATCCTATTATAAATTCAATCAGTTTTACTGCGAATGATATTAACAAATATATTACCTTCATTTTGACATTTATTCCTTTCAGAATAAGAACTATAATCGAGTGAAGTGACTGTCCCACAATTGTGGTACGTAACAACATTTCATAAGTAAAATGAACCTTATGTTGAAGTTATTAAATTCAATATAGAGGTGCTTGCCTTGAACATGTTTTGTGTGAATATATGTACTTAATATTCAATATAATTATTGGTTCACAAATATGGTAGTAAATTTTAATTGAAACATTCATTTACAACTAAGTTAATGAATGGACTATAATTAAACACAAAATAAAGATTTAATCCGCAAATTATATTTGCAGGAATATTTGTCAATTGCCTTTTTGCTTTTGAAGGACTAACCATGGGTATTAGTGCCTCCTTGGACGTTCACGTTTTCAGATTTTTGACTATAAAAATAGCACACTAATTGCTTCAAAGTTTCAGAAATAAGTTCATTGGTCCAAGTATTTGTCAAGGGATTTTTTCTCATTAGGTACTAATTGTGGGTTTAAGATCCGCCATGGACGGATTCGGATTACTGATTGTAAAAGAACAGTGCACTATTATTGTTTAAAGTTTAATTATGTAGAAGTAATTTAGATTACTGTACTTCTTCATATATGACTATAATTGAAATACCAAATAACATTTAATGAAGTGTGATTATGCCTTCTCATTTTCTCGTGCGCGAAATCCCCACGGGTACCAATCCCACTGGCTATGTCGGATTCAAACCGACTAAAACGCACGCCGTCTTTTGGCCTTTAGTTGCTGAAAGTGAGATAGTAGCGAACATATCCCTCGCACCCCGGTAGACCCGAGGTCCTCTCTTTCGAGATGACCTCTTTCGGGTATAGGGACCACGGGTGCCCCCGTCTAGTCCCCGGGTATTGGAAACGCACTTTGCGATGCCGCCATGGTCTGCTACTGCAGTAAGCAAGTATTGCGATAAAAAAAGTGGTTCAATTTTGTTACAATAGTCAGTGGTATTCCCTGTTTTCGTTTATCGGGACCGTACCCCAACATAACCGTGCGGACCGCGGTAGCCTAGTGGTATGGGTAATGGACTGCTGAGATGAGGTTTCGGGTTCGATCACAGGTTTACCATGGCACACATCAATGACTTTTCGATGCTTTTCGAAGTCATGTGTGTATTTATCGCAGATTTAAAAGTGCTCAGTTAATGTTAATAGACTTGCCACACATTGGCACTTAAACATAAACAGGCGAAACGTGGGTGCTAGCACCTCAGCCTACCCCTTCGGGGATATAGGCGTGAGTGTATGTAATGTACCCTAACAACCTGTAAACACCACATATATAAGTATTACATTGTTGTTCTCTAAAACCATATAAACCCAACAACCCCATAAAGTATTGTATCATGCGGTTATTGTTCATAACGACCGCATTTACCGGTCTCATACTAAATGACACGACCATACATCTTTGTCCTCTCACCGCGAGATGTTTTCACTATTTTATATGTGTCTGCGAAAGTAACACGCCGTGAAAGATTAAGTGAAGGTTTTTTATTTCTTACTAGTGAGCAAAAAGCTCGGAGACTTTTTGAAGGATAGAATTTGCAATAACTGTAATGCGAGATTCGGTCTGAATGCCTAACACACCGCAATCTCACCAAAACCCCTAAAATTCAGTAGACCTTTAATAAATCTAGGTCAATGCTCACACTGCATACCCAAATAAGAGAAATATAATCATCATCATCTCTCTACCCTTGTCCCTATTACTTGTGGTCACCGCAAGCATTATTATTTCCCACCATACATTCTCATCAGATTTGATTTTTTCAGTCACCCTCTTTCCTGACTGCCTTCAGCTTACCGTCAGGTTGGGAGCAAATTGACGTGCTCTAAAAATAGAAGTCACTCCCTACTTTGCCATATTTTCTTTTACCCAATTCATTCATCTCTTTTTGAACCGTCTTCTACCGACCGAAGAGAAATTCCACGTTATAGACATCGAGCCTATAGCCATCATTCGGGCACTTTGTAAAAAAATGGGTATGCCGAAAATAAATGTTACAACTAAATAAATTTGTAAAAAAAAATTTTTTTTGACCCTTTTAATAGTGCTACTCCGTGTCTCTATTGTACGTGTTAAATAAAAATACTTTCTTTCTTCTCTCTCCACGTTAAATTTAAGTATCTCTTAAACTCACCTGTCTTTCATAGGTCCCTCTGGCCGGTCTATAGCAGTGTTCCCTGATATAGAATACACGTAAAGTCGGGACTCAGACTTGTACCACTTGATGCTGTGCATCGCGCCGCAGGATCGCCCATCGATGCGACATCGTAGCCGAGCTGTCGTACCCACTATAGCCGACGCGTGATCTGTAACAAAACAATATAACCATGATTCATTTGTCGCGTTATGCTTAATTGATAGTGACGTCATCATTATTCTCTGAGCCTATTCCCAACTTTGCGGGGGCCGGCTTAGAAACTACATTATGAAGCGCCATTTAAGCCTAAACAAAGATGCGCAACTTTTAATATGAGTAGAACTTGTAATAGTTCTAGTACTAGAACGTGAATGTTTACATAGTCTTCTTCTGGACCTTGCCCAATGTGCACTATTTCTCTCAATGTTTCGTCTTCTGAATCCAATTTATCGTCAATGTAAGCATACATACATTTTTAATTAAAGTCAATTCCACCAATTTTAGTTTAAAATTTTTACATCGTCATATATTTTTGATAGTTGCGTGAATCAGTCATTTTGTGCATTAACAAACCTATTTATTTTTCATGGGAATCAGTGTGAAATGTATTCCTTTGATACGAATTAATTTTATACAGTGAACCATGAAACGTTACCGAGAAAATCACTCCATATGTACACAGAATGCCTGTCCATATACCTGCCTGATTTCACACAACCATTTTGATTAAACAGACTATTTAATAAAAATTCAACCGGTCAACAAAATAATTCACAATCACAATTTAAATGTAGTAAAAATATTCACCTTTAAGGTGCAAATAATTTTGTGATCAATGAGACGAATATTTCAATTACAATTGAAATTTACGTTTACGAGGTCTGGAGTTCGATCCCAGGTTTACCATGCCACACACCAATGACCTTTCGATGCTTTTCGAAGTTATGTGTGTATTTATCGCAGGTTCACACATTGTTTGAAGTGTAAGTCATCTCAAAGTGTTGTTTCACTTCAATGAAATTTCAATATGTGTAATATGTGAGTGACATTTGCAGAAATTTCAGAACGTAATAGTTTATATATTTTGATTAATTACCGCTCAAAAACATACATAATTCAATTTATATACTTATAAATAACAGGAGCAATATCAACTGTAACTATAGCGTAGTTTTTTGATAAAACTCTAAGATAGGACGTAATCATACAAAATGTATTACAATACATCCATTCAGGTCGGAGTGATTAGGGTCACCATAAATAGGTTACTTTTCAAACACAATACAATATATAACTCGGTATAGTTACACGGTGATGAGGCCGAAAAGCTGAGCGCCACCATTGTAACACTGTACGTGTTTGGAATTGTGACCCTTTTTCCTGAGATTTTGCCACCTTTACCATAAGGTGTGGTGAAGTCAAGTTGACGTACTCAAATTATATAAAAATATAGCACACGCCTCATAACTTTTATATGTGTTATTCTAATCTATTACTATACTAATTTTCACTCGAAACCATTCAGCTGTTTGACCGTTATTGAGCTAAAATTATTTATATTACGAGTTCACGTCATTAGTGTATATTGTGTGGATTCAAACCCAAATAGTTTTGTAAGTGTATTACAGGAAAAACAATTATAATAGCGCCATTATTTTCTAAGCCGCACCCAATCTTACCATCAGACAGGGTGCGGTCAAATATAACACGTAAATTAATATTAATCCCTCGAATAAGTTTTCATGGACTGCCGGAAGAGTATCAGAAACCCAGGCAAATGGAGTCACTGGTAATAGCTAGTATAATAATTAGCAACTCCTTTAAAAAAATAAACTGTACATTTTTCAATCCAACATCATACAACATCTATGGCAGTCGTCACGGGTAGTTGGAGGCCTCAAAAATCCGACCAGCCTAACTACAGAATTTCGATATCGCCAATTTGGTTGTGGAGGTCCGATGGCAGACGCTTCTCGGAAAATATCAAAGTTCAACCGATTTTTTTATTTTTATTTATGGCGCGTCAATTTGACTTTATCTCGCCTGATGTTAAGCTGAAGGCAAAGTCTCATGAAAGAGGGTCACCATTGCTACAATGCTACAATGTTCAGTGCTACAATGGTGGCGCTCAGCTTGACGGCCTCATCAGATGCTTTTTCACGCCCCGCTTAACCGGGACTCTTAACGCTTATAGGAATCTTAGTTAGGCTAAAAAGCCGACCTAAACTGAGTTGGGAATAGGCTCAGAGAATAATGTCATATTTTAATCGAACAGGGAAAAAAATCTTACAATTTTCTTCGAAGACTTACTACAAAATATAGAACATAGTCTTGTTTCTCCAATATATTCTTATTTTTAACAAGGTTGTTTGAAAGTTGCATAATATTAGGATAAAGCTCAGAGCATGTGTTGAGTTTAACATAAGGGTGTGACAGTGGGGAAATAAGAGAGAGGATACCCAGCCTTACCTTAGAGCGGTATATCTGAAGATTAGGGAACGAATATCGCAAAAAAAAATGATGGTGATGATGTGTGGAATTCGTGGCAGTGGCAATAGTATGCTCATGGTACTCGCCAATAGAAACTAGGAGAGATTATGGCACATACTTAAAATGACAAAATCCCTTGCAGAATATAAGTAAAAATATTAGCAACAAAATGGATTTTATTATTTCAAAAATAAATGATTTTTTTTTATAATTTCACCCCTATATCCCCGAAAGGGTAGGCAGAGGCGCTAGCACCCACATTTCGCCAGTTTATATTTAGGTTCCAATGTAATAGGTGGCGAGCCTATTGCCATTAACCGGGCACATTACCCATACCACTAGGCTACCGCGGCCTATTATATTTCTTTATTAATCAAAATACTTATAAATAATAGCAATAATGTATGTCAGGATCGTAGCAAATGGAGATCAGTGATCTCTGCCTATCCCTATGGGAAACAGGCATGATTTTATGTATAATAGCAATGTGCATCAAATTTGAACTCTATTCGTTCAGCCGTTAGTGAGTGATCGAGTAACAAATATCCAAACACACAAACTTTCACGTTAGTAGAATTGATTTTCAGTAAGATACAGAACTCATAATAAAACGTATGTATATATAAAAAAAAACAGAAGCTATTAAGAAATCGCTGTAGTCGCCACTATAGTCTCACCTTAAAACTTAGCTCTAGCGATACAACTACTAATTTCGTTGCAAGAAAAATGAACCATAATCCGCCAGCTTCTCGCTCCGCTTGCTAACACAGGTACAAGACTGGCTAAGTGCAGCTCAAAATCTTGCACACTTTAGAAAATATTGCACTAACTAAGTTTTTACGAGGTTCAACTCAGATTATGTTTAACTTCGAAACTTTGGTTCAAATCTGTGGTGAGATGAACAGCAAAACCGTAATTTGAAGTTTTTATATCTTTTGTTTTGTCATTCATGACTGCTTCCCGCCTGATAGTCAAACTTCTTTATCCGGTTAAATCTGGTTGCATCTGAAACTTGTGTTTTGGATCATATGATCCGCTTGCTTCATTTTCTTGACTAGTAAACGCGACTGCTACACAGGAGGCGCGGGTTTGACCCTCGCTTAATGAAAATATTTGTATGCATGAATATGGCTATTTCTATTGGCGTGGTCGTGCCCAGGAGAGCATGTTAAGACGTCGGTTCCGGTTGTCATATGATCAGGCATAGGCACGAGTTGTAGTTGCAAAACTGATACTTCCAAGACGATTGAAATTAATTTCCTTGCGATTTACACTACATAGCAAGGAATTAGGTGAAAAAAAAAATTTTTTTTTTCATTTATTTACGTGTAACATTTTTCGGTTAGGAATTTTGATGTCATCATATTGTGCCCGATTGACGGCAATAGGCTCGCCCCCTATTATATGGGACTGAAAATCATAGTTGGGGGTGGGTATAAATGTGGGTGTTTGATATAACTCTCTCTACCCCTTCGGGGAATACGGGCACGAGCATAATATGTCTGTATGTATGTAGTCCTAATATGAGCTCAAAATGTAGGTACTCTATATATACGTACATGAAACGGTAAAATTCGACAAGTTTAAAGTGAAAAAGTTCTAAAACGTATACATAATATTACTACAGGTGACTGTACTGTTAGTAAGAAATAAACAGCTCAGTTTGTACTTCTTATTTCTCATGTAAATTATATAAAGCAAGATTTTTAAAACAACCAGAATTCCACAACAAATTGTTTTATAGAAACCTCAAAACCTCAATTCCTTTGCCGAACCCCTGAACCGTAATAATAGGCCTTTTGTACAATCGTCAACAAAAGGTGTTAATTTAAAAACAAGGCCATTTGTTAGAATTAAATTACAAATTGTAATTCTGTCATGCCATAAAGATATTACGGTTGTTATCCCTAATTCAAAGTCTTTATTTACACGTGTAATTCATTACAACGGAATAAGAGAATAAAATTGTGTAATTATAATAATAATAATGCAAAATATTCATAGTATACAAATTAAGGACTCGACGGTATCTCCCGTCCGAAATGAGCTGTCCAACTGGGGAAGTACCTCCGCCCTACAGAAGACCGCGGTCATAATAACCATCGTGTTGTGTTCCCGCCGATAAGTAGGGTAGCCAGAGCTCACTATACCCCTCCTTCCCCTCCCCTTCCTAGCCTACCCACCCCTACCCAGCTCTCCCCCTTTCCCTTCAGGGTGGGCAGCGCGTGTGTGACACCCTTAGTGTTGCACACGTTCATAGGCCACGGTGGCCGCTTTCCATCAGGTGGGCCGTGTGCTTGTCTGCCTACTACCTACGTAGTATAAAAAAAAAATATAACACACAATATACAATATTTATACAATTACATATACCACTTGCATATTCAAATGAGGAAAATTGTAGTTAGAACAACAGTTGTAATTAACAACTGTAATACAGGGAGTCTAGACAAAATACATATTTTTTTTTATTAGCTGAAGGCAAAGTCTCATGAAGGAGGGTTACCATTGCAAACACGTTCAGTGCTACAATGGTGGCGCTCAGCCTCATCAGATGCTTTTTCACGCCCCGCTTAAAGGACCCGGAACTGTAGGAAGAAGCGACTCCACAACTACATTCGCTACCACTCTGTGCCTTTAGCACAAACCACTCGTGAGAAAGTATTCGCACCGAATTCAATAGCAATTATTCATTTACGTTAGGATGACGTCACTATCGAGTTACTTGCGACTTATCGAAAGATAATATATTGACTTCGTGCCACCATCTAACATATTACACCGTTTTCGTATCGAAGACTCGAAACCTTTCTCTGTCCCTGTGAGAATTTCCGCAAGTAAAAAGAAGAGTCCTATATTATTCATTTTCACTTTACATAATTAGTTTACAAATTTGATTAGTCAAGAAAATTTAATACTAGAAGTTTCGTCTGCCAAATTACTAAGTAATTGCCTTTTACATTAGTAACATCAAGTCTTAGTTAGACCTTAGATGTAATAACCTTTCATTATCAAGTACTCTTATTATTATGTTAAAAGCTTAATATTATGACAGTGAAGATTTAGGATACTTTATGATGATTTTTTAAAATTTTGTAGCTCAGTGGTTAATAAGTCGGCCCTACAATCGAGAGGACCGGGTTCGAATCCTGGCTATTGCACTACCAGCCAGTTATCTTAGCTGAAGTTGTTACGACTTGTTATGACACACTACACTGTTCGTGTCCTTGTTCGCCACCACTACGGATCGCGAAATAAAAGTCAACTAGTACATTTAAGATATAAGTTTACGTCTATAGCATTATATTTTAGTACACTATTGTATAACATTATGATCTGCATATAAATAACAAGTCACAGAAAACATCCCCTTGAAAAGTTTGCGTACCAACACTATTTATTATCCCATACAAAGTTATACAAATTTTCTACCATAAAACTCAATTCTACGTAAAACAGTTTTATAAAACTGCCAAGACATAAGGGACGCAATTCATAATGGCAACATTGGACCTTTTAAAAACTACGACAGTAAAAAAGATATATTCGAGTGAAAACTTCGCCGATAAGCGTGTAGTGTGTAATTGGACTAAAATTTATGTGGCGTTCGGGATACTTCGGGATTCTTCGGGTGGAATCGGCAACATTGAAAGGTCCTCTTGACTTGAAAAAGTTTCAAACAGTATTTTTTCCTTGACTGATTTATTTATGGAATGTTTTTTTGATAATATTTTTGATATTCATAATACTTTCGGAATATATTAATCGTATAATGAGAAAACAAAACCGTTTATGAAAACTGTGGGATTAAAAATATATTTTGGAGTCAAAACTTCTTAAGGCATTTTTGACATTAACATAAGATTTTCATTTTGAGATGGGAATATATTAAATACCGGTCAAGCGTGAGTAGAACTCATGCACCGACGGTTCCGTACATAATTGGGCACAAGGATGAACTTATTGAACTTATCACTGAATAGCATAAAACAAAGTCGCTTTCTCTGTCTCTATATCCCTATGTATGCTTAACACTTTAAAACTACCCAATGAATTTTGATGCGGTTCTTTTAATAGATAGAGTGTTTGAAGATAAATGTTTATATGTATATAACATCATGCTACAACCAACTGGTGCGGAGCAGAAGTAACGCTATGCAGAGTATCAGACAGAACTTCGTATCCATAACATAATATATTCTTATGTCCTTCATATAGTGGCGCTATTAGCATGAAAGGTGAGTTTTTTCCTGCACTCTCGTGAAAATTTATCAAACAATAAACAAGCAGCAAATAAATCTCTCCAAAATCCGTTAAAAACAGTTTTTAATTCAAACAATAATCGGAATAATCAACACTATGCCCTGCCCTTCGTTCTGAAACCGTCAACAAACAGAGTGGGGGAATTACCGTCGCCAAACACAATTAGAACACTCGTTCAAAAACAAATTTTCAAATGTCATCTTCGGTAACCATTTCAATTTGCCAAATTGAAATTAATGAATTTCTCGGCGAACACTTTAGATTCATTATAGAATTGTATTTCGAATTGTTCTCTGCGTTGAATTGTCTTGCAAGTTTTAACTTTATTAACGTCTATTTATTATTGTATTAGTTTTGAACCTTCTATATTTTCTTGCGAATGACTTGTGTTAGACTTGCTATTATTGTTGATAATAAACTGGTACAAAAACAACCGCGGTAGCCTAAGTTTTTTGTATTTTAAATCAAACTCTAATTTATGAGTTTATTAATGATTAAATAGTAATAATAATTTAAATTACTTATCAAACATTTATATAGTAAACAAGCTGTTATTCGCTACTTCATCTGTTCTTTTGCACACGAACTTATTTACAAGATAACTATATCAAAATTAACCTTAGTGAGCTATTTACAGGCTATAGTTATCTCTGTACAAAATATTATCTAGAAATGTTCAGCTGTTTTTGTACGATTGTATATTAACAAATCCACACAAACTTTCTCAATTTAACAGTACAGTAGAAATCTGTTTTCACGAAGAAAAATAACAAAACAGACAAATATCATAGACTATAGTTTTTCACGACAGCAATAAAAAAAGTCTTACACATAGGCAAAAATCTATAACTCTATATAGTTATGTAGGGTGACAGGGAAATCCCAAGCCATCATAACAAGAGATTCTAAACAAAAACTTCTTACAAGCAGCACAACAGCTATGAATCCGGACAAGCAGCAAAACGTCTGGCGATACATTACATGGTACATTAAAACTTTCACCGCTACATAAATTTTCGGCTAATTTGAGAAGTTGCCGCGATTTGGCACCGAACCCGGACAGATATTATTTACTGGTCGGATTCGAAATAAGTGGTATTGTTCGCTCTTTAGAAGTTCAACAGGAAAGTGTTTTAGTGTCAGTGTTACCCTCTTACATTTTCCTGTCACTATATTTAACCGACTACAAAAAGGAGGAGGTACATAATTGTTGTTTTTTTTTCTACTTTTAGGATTCGAGAAGGAGGCGGTGGAGTATATCCGGAGATTCAAGGCACGAACAGCCTGTGGCGAGCGGAGGTGTGTTGGGGTTCGGAGATCGCAGGAAGACCTTCGTTCTCCATGAGTGCGGACCTTTTTTTTAATTTAGGACACGTCAATTTGACTTCTCCCCGCCTGATGGTAAGCTGAAGGTAAAGTCTCGAGAATGAGGGATACCCTTAAAAAACGCGTAGATGGAACTAAATACTACCAAGATTGTTTACGTTTATTTAAGTACCTAAACAAATGGAGTATAGAACAAATAAACAGATATCAATGCAAAGTTCATCAAAATCATTATTTTGTTACTTTGAATAAGTAACAAAATAATGACTTCGTTATCTCAGCCCTACAGAATACCACGGCTAATAATAACCTTGTGTTGTGTTTCTGGCGGTGAGTATGGTGGCCAGAGCGCACTGGAGAGGTTTTGGTTTATCAGTGGGAGTAAATTTGCTTTATTGTCTGCACTGACAGTACAGAAACTCCTCTAAACCTTCACCCTTTACACTGCCCCTCTACATGGTCAGCAAACGCCTCTGGTGTTGCAAGCGTCCATATAATAACTTTCCATCATATGGGCCGTGAGCTTGTCTGCCATCAAAATGGTTAAAAAAAATATTATCTACTTGAAAAGTTGATACGGTACGTGATAATGTCATTACATTAAAAAAAATCACAAATTGTATGCCCGCTCGCACCGTAAGAGCTTTTTATTAGAAAACTTTACTCATTTGTCCTGTCTGTATGTGTAAATTGGGCCACGAAACATGATGACAGATAGGTGTAGCGGAAATGGAAGCGAGTTTAATAAATAATAAGTGGTATGGGTAATGGACTGCTGAGACGAAGTCTCGGATTCGATGACAGGTTTTACTATGGCACACACCAATGATTTTTCGATGCTTTTAACTTCGTTATGTGTGTATTTATCGCAGGTTTATAAGTGCCCGGTTAATGACAATAGGCTCGCCACCTATTACATTGGGGCCTAAACATAAACTGGCGAAATGTGGATGCTAGCACCTCTGCCTACCCCTTCGGGGATAAAGGCGTGAGTTTATGTGATGTTATGTCTATAAAAAATTACAGTGACACTTTGGCGTGAACTAAACTAAGCTTGTCATGTAGGCTCTATAATCTTAAGATGTATTTTATTTCGTAAATATATTCACATTATACATAATATATAAATACCTCAAATAACAGATATGCGAGACTAAAAACTTCATTTACGTAATCTAATTATGTAGGTAATCAAGCTTTATCAGCTTATAGGGATGCAGATGTATCACCATTAGTACCTATGCATACTTACACTGAGTGGGAATCGAAATCGTGACTTCTAACTTACAATTGAATATTCTACAACTACAACTTACAACCTCGTACTTCTGACCATCTTGTTACTCAACAAGTTTAGCAAAGTTTTGAACACCAGGGGTACTACACTAGTCGGCGCAAAGCGCGCCTCCCCATACCCGGGGACTGGACGGGGACACCGTGGTCCCTACACCCGACGGGGGTCATCTTGAAAGAGACGGCCTCAGGTCTGCCGGGGTGCGAGGTATATGTTGACTACTATCTCACCTCCGGTAGCTAAAGACCCAATGATGGCGTGCGTTTTAGTCGGTTCGAGTCCGATATAACCTACCCAACCGGCTCCGGTGGGGGGTATCCGTGGGAATTTTTCGCACGTTTAAAAAAAGCTATCCATCAGTATGATAGGCGACAAGTAAGTAGTAGCAGTAAACCATCATCATTATCATTATACTTCTGATACCTCGAAATATAGGGTACTCTTTTTCCCAGTCTAACTAAGTCGCGCCAGAATTGCGATATTTTCTGAGAAGCGACTGCCATTTAACCTTCACAGCCTACAGGTAAAGACGATATCGAAATACTGTAGTTAGACCAGTAGACTCTAAGCTCAATGACTGTTCAGGAGTAGGTTCACATCTGTAGAGTAATGGCCAAGATTCGATCATGGGACCCCTAGATATTAAGGCCGACTCCTTAACTAGTATGCTACCGTCCCTTTCGATAGTTTTTTGTCTCAATGTTGGAAGCATTTCTTTGCTAGTCCATAGTTCATCCCTATTTTTTTTTATCTATGGCACGTCAATTTTACTTCACCTCGCCTGATGTTAAGCCGAAGGCAAAGTCTCATGAAAGAGGGTCACCATTGCAGACACGTTCAGTGCTACAATGGTGGCGCTCAGCTTGACGGCCTCATCAGATGCTTTTTCACTATTTGCGCTACTACGTCTAGATTTTCAACAATCTCCACAAACGTGTTTCCGTCTTCCTACAATCCCGGGTCCTTTAAGCGGTGCTTGAAACTGAACTTTTTTCCTGAGACTTTGCCTTCAGCTGACCATCAAGAGATGTGAGGTAGAAAAAAAAATTCCACCATGGCTTTTCCACATTTTCTGCGAAATTTGCACCCTACTTACACATTTGAAAAGAAAACCCTCATAAGAGAGTAATTTTATGTATACATTCCACGTAAATTTTTAGATTTTCCTTATAGCGACAACGATTGACCTCAAAATATACATTTTTGAGGCTGTATATGTACTGAACCCGCTTTAGCTAAACTGTGAACATGAATAAACACTTACTGGACAATGGTGGCCGGACGAATTATAGAACGGGGAATACGGGTGCTTCAAATTGTGAGCTTTGAAAATGTTAAATATTCTGAATATTATAAGAGTTGGGAGTGTTTTTTTATATGAATTCCGTCAGAAGGTGTTTTTGTTGATGTACAGCTTATTTCAGTAATATTTATATATGGGCCTGTATTTATCTGTAAGAAACTCCATTTTTTCTTTAAATTTTGTTAAAAATTGCAATAAGTAAAGCTTCTAAGTCTTTATATTGTTGATTGATTGCACTTGGGGAAACTTATTGTTATACATATTTCTTGTACTCGTCTGACGCACTTGTACTTTTGGTAATCTTGGGGAAAAAGTTTGTGCTGGTATACTTAATTTTAGAACTATTCAATAAAATATAATTATTATCTGATACTACCGATATTTTAATTCATTGAACATTATCAATTTATATACAGAATATTAATAACTATATACAAAATATTTACACATCTATATTAATTATAAGAAGGTATAGAGACTGCAACTTTAGGCATCAAAATATTCCTCCCCATCGATCTCTACCGGAACCGTGCCCAGAAGGCTGGCGGCATTACCACGCTGAATGGCGATGCCAATTCGTTGAGCGAGGTATATAGTGAAATAAGAATGTTCATAACTATCATTGTAAACCTTTGAGAATACCGCAAGGTGAAACCGGTTAGATACAATAATAAATATCGTGGAGAAGTACAAGTATATTATTAGTATATAATCAAAATCAAAATCAAAATCAAAAATCATTTATTCTGCATAGACCAGTAAACGGCACTTACAAAACGTCAATACAAACAATATTTTATCAAATGCAAATGGACCACCGGTTCGAAACGCGGCCCCGACCTGAGAAGACTCCGGCAAGAAACTCAGCGGGCTTTTCTTTTTTTTTTTGGTCTATTTACAATAGTTTACTTAGTCTAGATACAAAATTTAGCTGAGTAGCAAGTGGAGTGAACAGTTCATTTCCAGGCTTGTTTATCATCCAAATAATCCTGGATTTTATAGTAAGCTTTTTGACATAGCTTATTTTTTACTAAATTTTTAAACTTATTGATAGGCAAATCTCTCATTTCATAGGGGAGCTTATTAAAAAAGCGTATACAATTACCCTGAAAAGAATTTGAAATTTTGTGGAGTCTACTATCACAGACAACGAGATTATTTTTGTGTCTGGTATTTAGGTTATGCCTATCACAAACTCTTGGAAAGTTTGTAATATTTTTTCTAACATACATCAAGTTTTCGAATATATATTGTGAGATTACGGTAAGAATGCTTATTTCCTTAAACTTATCTCGGAGGGAGACTCTTGGGCCCAAATTATAAATGGCTCGCACAGCCCGTTTTTGAAGAACGAATATTGCATTTAGATCCGCGGAATTACCCCAAAGGAGAATTCCGTAGCTCATAATGCTGTGAAAATAGCTGAAATAAACTATTCTAGCCGTATCCACGTCTGTTAAAGTCCTTACTCTCTTTACAGCATACGAAGCCGAACTTAACCTACTGGCTATTTTTTCAATATGTGTTCCCCACTGCAGCTTAGCATCGATGCTTAAGCCTAGGAACACTGTCGATTCCACAAGGTTCAACACTTGTCCATTGAGCTGTACATTGGTTTCCACCTGTGTAACATTAGGTAGTGTAAATTTTATACATTTTGTTTTGTTACCATTAAGGCAAAGATTATTTGTACTAAACCAATGAACCACTCTTGAGATTGCGCTATTCACTTCGTCATAATTGTGTAACTGTCTTTTAATTTTAAATATTAACGAAGTATCGTCAGCAAATAAAACAATATTATTTTTATCCCCTACGTAGTAGGGGAGGTCATTAATATAAATTAAAAATAAAAATGGTCCAAGTATCGACCCCTGCGGAACGCCCATAGAAACCACAGACCCTGCTGAGCGTGTACCGTTAACGTCGACCCTCTGAATTCTATTGTTCAAATATGAAGTCAGAAGCTCGAGAGCCTTGTTCCTTATACCATAATGTTCTAATTTCCTGATTAACGTATCATGGTGGACGCAATCGAAAGCCTTGGATAGATCACAAAAGATACCCAATGCATCATGCTTATCCTCCCAGGCCTTATAAATACAATTTAATAATTCTATTCCAGCATCAGTTGTCGAACGTCCCTTAGTAAACCCAAACTGCTTATCATGAAACAATTTGTTTTCACCAAAATGCGTCAGCATCTGCCCCAGAATTAATTTCTCAAATACTTTACTCAAGGTCGGCAACACTGAAACGGGTCGAAAATTAGAGGGGTCTGTGGCGCTGCCAGCCTTGAACAAAGGTATGACTTTGCTATGTTTCATTAAATCAGGAAATATGCCGCTACTAATACAATCATTAAACACAGTTGCTAGGTGGGGAGCAATGACATCAATAATACTTGATACAGTTTTGACAGATAATCCCCATAGATCTGCGGTCTTTTTAATATCAATAGATTTAAAGGCTTTTGTGATGTCGTAGCTACTAACAACTGAGAATACGAAAGTATCCTTACACTTGGGAAATGAATCCGTAAGCAATGACTTTTGTTGTTAATAAAGGTATGTTTGTGAAGAAACTTTCAAACTCTGTCGCAACTGCCAAATCCTCCGTGACATGGCGATCATCTATTTTTAAATGGAAATCTCTTACAAATGATGAAGATCTCCCACATTCAGAATTTATTATGTTCCAAGTTGTTTTAATTTTATTCGCAGAATTCGATATTTTGTTTTTAATGAAAATTGATTTTGCCAAGGAACAGGCTCGCTTAAATGTTTTGGAGTAATTTTTTACATAATTCTGAAAAGCAGGGCTGAAATTGTATGATTTTTCAGAATACAGCTCATACAATCTCCTCCTGCTTTTATATAACCCTGATGTCGCCCAGTCGCTGAAAACCGTACGGCTACCAATCGATAATGTTTTTGAGGTAAAAATTCTCCCAAACTCAGTATTGATTAGGTTGATTAAGTTACTATAAGACTCCTCGACATCAGTGTACGAGGGCAAGTGAGGTAGTTTATTCACTATACTTTCTTTGAAACTCTCCAAACGATATTGGTTAATCGGTACAAATTTAATGTCTTTTTTACTAGCCTTACAAATATTTCTTTCACAGGTTATTAATTGACCACGATGATCCGAATGCACGGCATCCACAATAAGTTTGTCGATTGGTCTAATATCTGTGAAAATGTTGTCAATACATGTGGCACTAGCTGCTGTTATTCTAGTAGGTTCCAAAAACATATTAATAAGATTAAAGGACTTAAACAGATTCAACATTTTGTTTTTCTCTATTGGCACTAAGGTATTTTCTAAAATATTGACATTAAAGTCTCCACAAACAATTATTGATTTCTTCGAGTAACGGCATTTAAAAAGCGCTTCTTCCATCCTCTCTTCAAAATTCGGTTATTTATGCTACTAGAAGGTACTTCGCCTGTAATTTCCCTTTCTGTTAGTTTCACAGCAATTGTGGCAGCAAACAAAATGTACACACACTGGTTATCACTAATAGTAATCAGCTAGACAATTTATTGGAAGATATAACACGTTTAAATAATTTTATTTAATAAAAATCCTTGGGAGCTATAAAGTTCTAACTGCTCGTGCCTGTGTTGCCAGGCCGAAAACCTATATAACCCTTAGGTATATGCAATTGCGGAAGGATTGTGCTAACATAAAAGGGACGTTGTATGCAATAATTATTTTGGATTGTATATCGATTTAAATTAGAATAAAAGGAATGTCTAGACTCTGGCAAGCAAATGCTCTGACCACTTGGGCTATTAGGTCACTTTTAGAGCATTTGAAATTGTCTTTTACATCTTTGGGAAACAGTTGGAGTGATCAACCAACAATCGTACGAACTATCGGATAAAACGAACGGTTTTTTACCAGTTTTAAACGTTGATTTTATCCATCAAAGTGTGGAGATACCACATGTACCCAGCGCCATCTAGCAACAGCAAGACTAACTACAATGTCACTCCGTCAACTGCATCGCGAAAGCGAAGTTCTCACGCTGGTACAATATATATACAACAACCCAACGACGTTGGGCCGCGACCCGCCAGGCGTGATCACCTTGCCTGGACGGAGGATCCTCCCTTTGTGTTGGAGGGACATCACATCCCGTTCCTCCACAAAGGTAATAAAAAATACTTAAATAGTAAATTAATTTTCCGTAATTAGCTGGACATCCGCTCCGTCTGTATGTCACAGTGCTTACTAAAATCACCTCTGAACCATTATTTGTGTGTGACGGCACGTGTTTGTTTGTTTGTCTTTCAGATTCGAATGCTGAGCTAATTGGACGAATATGGGTAATTTATGGTCAAGTCGTTACGGGCAGTTGGAGCCCTCAAAAGTTCAACCAGTCTAACTTGGAACTTCGATATCGCCATTGGTCATTGGACCAGTGGTTGTGGAGGTCAGATGGCAGTCGCTTCACGGAAAATATCGAAGTTCAGGCGCATCACAGTTAGACTGGAAAGCCGACCCCAACTGAGTTGGGAATAGGTTCGGAGAATGATGGTCAAATGTTTACTAACAAATATGCTACAGTAACATAAGTATATAACTAACTAGCTGTTACCTGCGTTTCCGCTCGCGAGGACTTCTCATCCCATTCGTGGGAATTGTGATGGGTATCTGAGCCGCAAACGATCGGGGGCAAGTTGTATGATTAATATAATGAATTGAAGAAGAATTGAAGATGAACACTACTGTCGATCCCAAGGTTGCGTGGAAGAGATCCCTTCCAGCGATAAGGCCGCCCATTGTACATTAGAACAACTGTAACTCTCACTACTTGTCCTTGGTATTTTCTTGTATTTTTTTTTTGGTGTACAATAAACAGTAATCTATCCATCTATTTATCTTGAATACAATATATATTGATATGATGCATTTATAATTTTACTTATCTAGAACAAGTCAGTGTGACTTCACCTGGCTTGATGATAAGCTGAAGGCAAAGTCTCAGGAAAGTGTTACCATTACAAACAAGTTCAGAGTTACAATGATGGCGGTCATCTTCGTAACCTCATCAAAGGCTTTTGTAGACTGTACGAAGAAGGAAACAAGTGTGCTGGTAAGGCATTCCAAGACATAATGGTTCGGTAAAGCAAAGACTCACAGAACTGCGTGATTCTTACACGATTAAACAAATATGAAGTCGTTTTGTTATACTATTACCAATCACAATCTCATCAAAGATTACAATTGTATAAAGATATACAGCTGTATAATAATACGATCATTTGATGAAACCAGCAATATAAACTTTATTGTCGATCTACCCATCACTATTATATTACAACAAGATAACTCAAATAGTTTGACGCTAACTCGAATCAGATCGCTATATTTCAGACGCTCAAGTTTAATGATAAATGTTTGTCCTTAAAACGTACTTATATATATTATTATTGATGTTAACTGAAGACCAAAACAAATATTGAAGTTCGAATAAAACCTCCGTGGCGTGGCGGTAGTGAACGCGACTGCTACGCAAGAGGCATGGGTTCGATTCCCGCTCAATGCAAATATGTATTTGTGTTCATGAATATGAATATTTGCATTGGTCTGGGTGTTTCTATGTATAATAGGTATGTATTTACAAAAAAAGTATCTAAGTATGTTTATCCGCATTCTAGAACCCATAACACAAGCTAGTCAAACTACGCTTACAATGGGTCTAGATGGCGTTCTGTAGATAAAAAACAATGACACTCTGAAAGTGTTGACAGACATGAAAACTTGGTCAATAGAATATTTGAATATTTATACACTAGCTGTTGCTCGCGGCTCCGCTCGCGTGGATGTCGATTATCGCGTTGTACGACTCTACTCGATTCTCTACTTGCCTCTCTATACTACTTTTACTTGTTGCCTATATTAGCTCCAATGTATAGAAATTTACCGGATCGATTGAGATTTATGATTATTACTCCGCTCCCTATGTTACTCCTAGATATTGTAGCTTTTTAGAGGTGAAAGAATTATTGAAATCGGTCCAGTAGTTTTGGAGCCTATTCGTTACAAACAAACAAACTAACAAATCTTTCCACTTTATAATATTAGTATAGATGGGCGGACTGTCACAATTTTTTTTATTCGTGCCAGTAATAGTGTCGCGATCTTTTTTTTTATCGTGCGCAAAATCCCCACGTTCACCACCTCCGCCAAAACCGATGGAGGTGATTATGTCGGACTCGAACCGACCAAAACGCACGCCGTCCATGGGTCCTTGATTGCCGGAGGTGAGATTATACAAGACATATCTCTCGCACCCCGGCAGACCCGGGGACATCTCTATTGAGATAACCCTATCCCCAATAGTGTCGTGATCTGGTGTTACCTTTTCAGTGAGTAGGCAACAAGTTGAAGAACTTTTTAAAAAACCTCTGAAAGACCTGCCAGAATACAATTACTTGTTTATACATGTATTGAGACCGTCTCAAATAAGTTTTAAACAAGTTTAAAATACGTTTGCGTTCACACAGAAGTTTGCGGCATACTGCAACTTGTCAAATACGTTTGTTAAACTTTAGTGAAATTGAGTGGTACCAGGAGCAGAACGCACTGAGCTAAGCTCAGTGCGTTCTGCTCCTGGAGGGGTTTGAGGGAATATTAGTGATTTCGAGTGCTATATTTTTACTAGCACCAGAGCCTCCTTCGCAGTTTAAGAGGTGCATTGTTTACCAAGTGAGATTAGGTTGGATCTGAAAGATACTGAAGGCCCGAGACGGCCGTGCGGTTTTAGTTAGTTCGAGTCAGATATAATCACCTCTGCAGGCTGCCTTCAAAAAAGTAATATACAGATGTAAGGGGCACACTTCTGAAGCTGAAGGCAACTGGTAATACTCCTGGTAGGTACACCACATTATTGGCATTAAAAAAATTACGACATGGTAACTGTCTCCAATTATTTTCTTCGCACTATTTACTCTCCATCGTATCAGTTAAGCTAAATGAAACGAAAATTTAATAAAAAAAAACGTCAATGCAAAAAAAAATACAAATTGCGCCATCTTGCGAGGTCATGTATTTTCATGACATTTTTGTTTCATTTAGCTTTACTAAAGTGATGGAGAGTGAATAACGCAAGTTAAACGGTATCTACCCACAACTTTAAAAAAAATATCGGAAAAATATTGCGTTGTCATTTTTTTTTATTGCCAATATATTACGTGTCAGTAGTACTACTACAGTAGGCTTCGGGAGTGTTCCCCTTATACCCTGTGTATACATGAACTGCCTCTACGCCTCACAAAAAAGGGCGACTCGGCCGTGACAATTCATGCTCGCAGTTTGAGCTTTCGTATACTCGACGCGCAAGCTTCATCATTTGCGCAAGACTCGAACTAATTACGGCCAGTCAGCGATAACATGCGAAGGTGCGCGCCTCTTTAACAAGCTACCCTCGAGCATCAAAAGAATTAACTCGTTGGATGTATTTAAGAAACAATTAGCCAAACACACGATCTCGATGTACCTACGGTAAGCTGCAAAAGTGCATGGATAGCTTAAGATCGATAATCCTATGAACTTTCAAACCCTAGTTTATAAAAAAATACACTAGATGGCGCTAGTGGTTTTACTAGCTATAAGCGTATTTATTTGGTTAACGCAAAAATTATTTGGTTAACTCAGCTCAAGGATAATAGAAATAGGGATGATGTTAGCGAACGAACAAACTAGCAAGTCACTGAGTTTAAGCAGCTATTAAATAAACTGAACTACCCACGTAGTTCATTTAATTATAAATCAAGTTCATACTCTAAGGTTAAAACATTAAGTTAAACTAAAAAAATCTAGTAATATTCTATTTCAACGCATGATTAATTTGTTCTTGTATAAATTGATAATATAAGAAGTGAAAATGATGTTTCGAATACTTATAACAAACTACTTTGATAGTTTTTCTTACATTTGAAAAGTAGCGCGGCGCCATCTAGTGAGATGAATATAGATATTTTTGAACCATTTTACTTCGTCAACAGATGGTGTTAAATATCGGCGCAAACGATTCAGTTTTTGTAATGTCCATGCACTTATGCAGCCCACTGTACTGAACGTGTCTGTTTTAGTGTGACAACGAATATTATTCTATACATCTGTATTTTATGTTCTCATGTAAGTGATGTAAAACATGTCTTTATGAGAATAAGATTCTTTAAACCTAAATCTAAAGTATTTCTCTTCTTATCAAGGTTATATTACAACTTATAAATGAAAGCCCCTGTACATAATACTGTTATTACGCTGCTGTGTTTTATTACCATTACAACTGCTAAAGTATTCCACTGAAGGGTTGATTACTTATTTTATAGCACCATAGTATGGTTATATAATAGAATATTCTCGATAGAATATATTTACGTCATCAATGACATCACATCTTATGCCTATTATTATTCTAGTAACGGTAATATGCCGCCTCAATTTTGTTTATGGAAGCACCATAATGCATGGTAAAATCTTATTTGTATTCCGAACTAAAAGTAATGGGAAAACATGGGCTGCTGTGAGGCGTAAATGATGGTCGTCAAATGAGAGAAAAATAATTGCGTTTTGGGTAATGGATATTGAAGTATTTCTGTGGGTAATTTTCTTTTATTAATTCTATTTAGAAAATATCGACATTCATTTGCAGTTGTCAACATTCAGGAAAAAATCGCAGTATTATGCCATACGTCAAATTCGCGTTAGTATAGAATAGGATAAAGTTATTGTGCACAAATATTTCGAACAAATAACAGCCTATTTTATATATTCATACATATTCTCACACCTATTTCTCACCAGAGTAGGCAGAGATGTATTAACACCCATATTTTACCAACCATTTTATTCGATATTATCACAAGGTTAGCTTATTGCCGTATTCTAGGTACTATTATTGACTCTCTATATATCTGTCCGAAGTAAAACTGTCCTTAGTTGTCGTCGTATACGACACCGCATGAGAATAAACTTAATAAAGAAAAAAATGTTGAACTTTTTTCAAACACCTCCTAGATCGATCGGGGTTCGATTCAAGCTCAGAGCAAATATGTATTTGTTTGCATGCCTGGTCGTGCCTAGGAGAGCATGTTATGCTGTCGGTCCCAGCTAGGAAGTTGGTGTCCTAAAAATTTGAACAACTGGTCTAATTGCAATACTGTGATATCCTCATCTGTATCTGATGAAGCCGTCAAGCAAGCGCCACCATTGTACGTGTTTGAAATGGTGACCCTCTTTCACGAGACTTTGCCTTCAGTTTAACATCAGGTAAGGAGAAGTCAAATTGAGTTGCCATAAAAAAAACTAAGTTCAGTCGCAATGCAGTTAGACTAAAAAAAATTGACCCCTGACTTAATGTGACAGTTTCGAACTCATAATGCTCACAGAATTATAATTAAAATGAGATGTATCTCTAAATAAACATAGGAACACTTTTATCAGCCACCCCAAAAGCTATTCACTTCCTGGTTGAAAGTTGGATTCCCTCAACTTTTTAATTCGCTGCTAATCTACAGACATAAATCTGCTGTTTGCATCTTCAGTTGTGGGGCAATGAGAGCAGCGGTTTGTGAGCTTTTATCTGGAGATACTAATAATGTTCAATAGACTTAGGAGTTTATAATTCTATCCTATTTCCGGCTGACGGCGATTTCTCTGTTGCGTTCAAAGTTTTTTTGAAGCCTTGGGGTTGTATTTTGTCTTTGATAATTCGTATAATGCCTAGTATCGAATTTAGGTACCAGATCATTAGAAGTACATAACTTTAAGTGTATACCCTAACCTATAGTAGAATGTCTAAGACGTAAAATGTGTACAATGACCAAGAAGTATTTTATTTATTTATTTATTCAAACATTTTGCACAAATACATAATAAATGTACAAATGTACAAACAAATGAAGTCATTTACATGCGCGCTGCTCGCGCTCAATGCGGTGTCACAGCGAGTCGATTTATACATACCTATACCATATGTAATCTGAGTGAATTAACAAGTGCCGAATATTATCAATTATCGGAATATAATTAAATTGTATTTAGGTTAAGATCAATATTGTGTTAAGTTTAGGTTACGGCACTACCGTATTAGGGGTTCCCTGTAAGGGTAGTGTCTGTCCGTGTGTGCTAAATAAATAAATAAGTATGTGATACCAAACCTCAAAGCTAGTCCAGTACTCTATATTTGGTAAAACAATATTTACACATCTAGACCTACCCACTTATATTTCGCAAATCGCAGCGGAAACGGTTGTATCGGACTCGACCCGACGATTCAGAGGGTATAAGATTACCTAAGACATTCCTGTATAATGCTAATAAACTTACTTATACCAAGACCTCGTAATTGTCCGGACGCTGATTTCGTGGCCTCATGAAGTGCTAAGAATGTTATGATTAATACGAGTTGTTGGCGAACTGTGGTGCTGAAGCCGAGTTTAAATGGATATGCCCATTCGCTTTGTGATTGATACCTTTATAAAATTTAGGCAACGCTCTAAAATTATGTTTCACTTAACTAATGAGAAATATATTTTTTGTCAGCAAAATTTAGATTTTACCATTTATAATGTTGGTTTATTTAAAAGGGCTACCGCCAGAATTGCTAACAATTATTATTTTTAGACCGCAAGTTGATAGATTCATAAAACCATTAACAAATTAGGTTTTAACTTTAGCAGGTTCAAACTTTCAATGTTGCTACACAAAATAATTTCTTTATTTTCTTTTTTCTTTCCAAACAATTATACAAAATGTATGTATCCCATCATCATGATCATAATAATAATTATCTATATTGTTTTTTTATTTATTTTTGACACGTCGTATTGACTTCACCTCGCCTAATGGTAAGCGGAAGTCTCAGAAAAGAAAATCAAGGTGCTTTTTCTCTGCATATGCCTATATAAAGGGTGCAGGCGCGCCTACATAAAGTTTGTAAGAAAAGAGGAGCGACCTATCAATATGATTTGCCTAATGGTATCAAGATGGTAGGTAAGTTAAAGTCAATGTCTCAAGAAAGAGGATCACTATTAAATACCTCGAAAGTTACAATGGGGCCCTTAGCTTGAGGGCCTTGTTAGATTCACGCCTCGCTTAAAAGACCTGGAACTGTAGGATAAAGGAAACATGTTAGATGGTAAAGAATTCTAAACTATGATTTTTATTTTTTATTAATGGCACGTCAATTTGATTTCACCTAGTCTGATGGTAAGCTAAAGTCAATGTCTCAAGAAACTCACTTCACTCACTATTACAGACACTTGCAATGTTACAATGGTGGCCCTCAGCTTGACGGCCTTATTCATTCTTTTCATGCTCTGCTTAAAAAACCACGTGAAGGGAACACATGAGCTGTTAAGAATTCCAAACTATGAAACAAAAAACAAGAATAAATGTATGTATATATGTAGATTATGTGTCATTATCATATTTTTTCACGAGAGCATTCTACCAGTATTTATTAACGTTATAAGTTATTCCTCATATCCCTATATACAAATATGACGGGAATATATCACCGGATCTCTCCCTACGCCGTCATTAGCACAAGAAATACCATCACTCATGAATGACAGCAAAAAAATTATACTCCCGACAGATTATTTATATTACTATCATTTCCTTGATGTACGGCATTCGTATAGCTAATATATAAATAAGAAAAATAGTAATATTCTGTTATCCTCTAAGAAACTTACTTAATTTTGTCTAGCCAGGTTTGGTAGATCCCGGGTCTGCCGGGGTGCGAGGGATATGTTGACTACTATCTCACCTCCGGCAACTAGAGACCGAAAGATGGCGTGGGTTTTGGTCGGTTCGAGTCCGGCATAACCTCACCAACCAGCTCCGGAGAAGGAGGGTATCCGTGGGAATTTTTCGCATGAAAAAGAAAGCCTGATTTGGTAGGTCATGTCAGACTCGAGCCAACTAAAACGCCGTCTTTAGGTCTTTAGTTACCAGAGGTGAGATGGTGAGATCACACCCCGGATGGCTCGTGTCCTCTCTTTCGAGTTGACCCTCTTCGGGAGTGCGATAATAACTGATGACCGTGGCTTCACCCATTTATAATTTTGATACCGTTCCCGTAACCCATGGGAACCCATTCCCGGGATAAAAAATCCTATGTGGTATTCCAAGCGCTAACCTATCCCGGTACCAAATTTCAGTCAAATCTATCCAGTACTTAGAACGTGATTGAATAACAAATATACGAATCCTACAGTCCTTTAAGCGGGGCGTGAAAAAGCATCTGATGAGGCTGTCAAGCTGAGCGCCACCATTGTAGCACTAATCGTGTTTGCAATGGTGACCCTCTTTCATAAGACTTTGCCTTCAGCTTAACATCAAGCGAGGTGAAGTCAAATTGACGTGCCATAAATAAAAAATCGAATACCTATCTTCACAAACTTTCATATCAATAACATTGTGTAAATATATAAACAGTATAGCAGGATATTCGGATAGTATTAGCGGGTTCCGAGAACGCGATTAATATTCTACGCGTTCGAAGCCGCGGGCATGATTAATATATTAAAACAACAATAATATTATTTTTACTATATATTACCATACGCCTAGTGGTATGGGTAATGGCCTGCTGAGACGATGTCTCGGTTTCGATCCGAGGTTTTACCATGGCATAGACCAATGACTTTTCAATGCTTTTCGAAGTTATGTATGTACCTATTTATCGCAGGTTTATAAGTACCCGTTTAATGGTAAAAGACTCGCCTCTTATTACATTGGGACCTATAAACTGGCGAAATATGGGTGCTAGCACCTCTGCCTACCTCTTCGGGGATATAGGCGTGCGTTTATGTTGTGTATAATTATGTTACTATAAAGTTATACATAGAGCAAAAAAGTGTGCTAGAGACATATCTTCACACAAAACCTAGGCGTGAAAAAGTGACAGAGTACTTATATGAACCGTGAGACGTTATTTTATAAACCACTAGCCTATAAGATGCCCGCGGCTCCGCCCGCATGGGTGTCGGTTATCACGACCTAAGCGCCATCTATGAAACTTAAATTCTATATTACTAATCATAACTCTAGTTCTACTCAACTGATTGCAATCAAACTAACGTAAGAGTTTAAGTTGGACCCAACCCGTTCAAACAAAAAAAAATCGCATCGAAATCCGTTATTTAGTTTTTGCGTCCATCGTGGACAAACATAAACTTTTCACAATCAAGTAATAGTACAGATAGATAGATAGATTATCACTTGTCTATTTTAAATCACCACTTGTCTAAGAGGGAGTGGATTACATAATTGTTTATAGACTAAGATATCATCAGCTTCTCAACAGATCGTAAGTTACGATACACTCTGTGATAAAGCACGTTTCCTACTATCTATTCACTTGCGAATTAAGCACACAGATAATAAATAAGATGTATTATCTGGCAACACTGTAGCCGACAGTTAATTATCCTTGACATAGATAGGGCATATGTAGATAGGCGACAGAATAAGAGAGAAAACTGGTAGCTATTACTTCTAAAGGTAGGGCATGACGGTATCTTTCGTCCTAATTGAGCAGTCCGTCTGGGGAAGTACCTTCGCGCTACAGAATACCGCCGCTAATAATAACCTTGTGTTGTGTTTCCGAAGGTGAGTAGGGTAGCCAGATATCACTGGAGAGGTTTTGTGTTGTCAGTGGAAAGACTGAGCAACCCTTCTTTGTCTTCTGCACTGACAGCACAGAGACTCTCTTAACCTTCTCCCCTACTAGGCGAAACCTTGAAACAAATTACTACACAACGATGGCAACTCAAAAATGCTGTCGATTCGACAGAAGAAGAAGAAGCGTTGGGAGGCCTACTGTTTCTTTACTAGCTTGAAGATTTGGTAAGGGGTTTTATATCAAGTTTTTCTTCTCTCGCAATGATGTCGTCTGCATTTTCTGGTCTATGATACTGTTTCGGATGAGATAGGGTAGTGAAGTAGTAGGTTATTTAGAATTTGGTTAAAAGATTTGTAAATTTGGCTTCATTTCTGTATACTTATATGGCATATTTGACGTAAAAACATAATCACATGTTTATTTTACTTCCCAAATGGAAACAGACAAAAAGAAACACAAAATAAACGGGTAATTCGTCATCTCGCACGAAAAATGTCGCCCGATTCGGGCGGGTTGGCACCTTTTAATTTTACCTACTTTTGTTGTCGTCATCTCGCACGATAAAAATATTGTATGGAGGTTTTGTACAGTCGTGTACAATATTTATTGTATATGATATTATAGGACTCCAAAATAAAACAAAATTGGTTTGAAAAAGATTGTAATCAATCAACAATAACAAATGAGAAGTTCTAAATGGTAATGTAAAAATCACATACCAACAAATTGTTATTTTTAATTACACATGTCAAAATATAGATCACAGAGCAATAGTTTAAAATCTTAGTCATTGGTCAATATCAGAATCTTATCCATCTATACTATAATAAAACGGTAAAAATATTGTGTATATACATTAAAAAATTGAATCAAAAAAATAATGAGCTATGATCGAAAAGAATATTATGAAAATAGAAAACAAGTGTTTTTTATTCTATGTCTGTCTGTATGAGTTCTTAGATCTCTGAAGATACTGAACGGATTTTATTGTGGTTTTCACAGATAGCTTAAGCTAAACCCGAGCCAACATTTATGCTTCGTTTCATCTAAATCGGAGAACAGGAAAAAGATATCTACACTTTTAACAAAAAAATTAAAACTACTGAAGGGGGTTATTTGAAACTTTGTATTTGTATGACGACGGCTTTATTGTGTGTGTAGGTCATAGATTACTTTTATCTTACGACTAGTATTAAAATAACAGAGATAACGGAGTAAGGCACCTTTCAATATAATCTAAATCACAGATCAACAAATTGTTTCTTCAAAATATAAAACATATCAATGATAGAAATTAAAACCTAATGGTTATTTTTCATCCACACTATATTTAAACAATATTTCTATTAAAAAATGACCAAGTGCGAGTAGGGCTCGCCTATGAAGCGTTCCGTAACGTTTTGATAATATTAATTTTCTAAGGTTTATGACGAATCAAAAAAAAACTGCTCATCAGATCTAGTTCGAACCAAATTTCAGGAATAGTTTTAATGGTAAACTATATCATATATTTTTGTTAGATTTATCATTCCCTTGGTTTAGAAGTTAGTGGTGTATAAGAATATATTCATCTTTTACAAAATTTTATTAAAGTAAAGTTCAAAAACTTACCTCCAAAGTACATGAAATTCACTAAAAACATCCACATGTTTATTATTAACACTAATTACCAGTTTAGTATCATTAATATTATCACTTTATAACGAAATACAAAATACTGGTCACTATATGCACTGGCTACTGTTTTTTTAATAATATTTTATGGCATGGTAACTATGATCTTTATGCCAAGTCTTATTTTCCTAGGGCAAGCCCGGCTTGAAAATACGCGATCTATACCTAATACACAAAATTAAATAAAACCTATTTATTAAAACTAATTTTTATTACCAAAAACAATCGAAGTAATAATCCTTACAAATAGTTAATTTGCGCGCCATCTACCCATAATAATGATTAAACTGCGTGCTGGTTTCAATAGGAACGTTGTCATTACGACGCGCCATCTAACTGCTGAACGAGCGAACGAGCGGAATGTTGGAACGCATCGCCCTTTTTCACTCTAACATACCAAAAGCCTCATAATAAGCCCAGATCTTTACCTCTCGCTCTTTTATATGGAAAGTAGCACTGACATAGCTGTCAAAATTGAGTATGGAGAAAAAAGCGTGGCTTGCGTATGAACATAGGAACCAATAGGAATGATTGACCGACATTTTTATATTAAAGAATTTAATTAGCATTTTTTGAATAGCGTCCATTATCTACAAAAAAGATCTGGCTTGCCTTAATATCGAACTCTAGGCACGCCACTGAGTGATAGGAACTAAGATAGAGAATAGTCTTAATCAGCAGAGAAAATCATGTCAATATGAAATCAGTGGCTGGAGTATACTGCACTGGCAAAATTTATTCAAGTCTCCTTTTCATAGTTAATAATTATATCCATATTATATTCCATAGTTTAATATTTTATATAATGATCGTTTATAAAATTTTACTTCAGCTCTTTTTCCCCTGACTGTACCTTGTACGTGCGTGCGAGTTGACGACAAAAAAAATAGGTAAAATCGACCGGTGCCAAGTCGCACGATCGTGCGAGATTTTTTTGTGCGAGATCTGTAAAACAGTTTTAAACCAATGTAATATTCACTTAGCCTGCTACAATAACATTTAAAACGTATTTTAATGAACATACTCCAATATAAATTGAAATTTACGTCGGCTTAACAAACTCCCGACTATCTTCCACCAGCCCATGGGAGAATGTTCTCCAAAACAACTCAGGTGGCAATATATTCCGTTCGTATAATCCCAAATGAGATATTAAATTAAATGTGTAGCTCGAATAGGTTTCATAGATATTTAATCCTTCAACGAGTTAACAGAACGCACACTTTATATCTGAATAGTGTTTGTTTTGTGTGTGGATGTTCAGTGAGCGTAAATGTTAGTGTGTTTTTTATATGTGTGTGTGTGAGAGAGTGTGTGTAGGAAATTAATAGTTCATATGCGCGCTAATTTCAACGGAAAATGAATAAATCGCTCAGTGTAATGAAATATCATGATGTTGTAATTTGAAATGTAATTTGATTTTCTCATTTCATTTGATGACGTAATGAAAATTAAATTTTACAATTATCAGTGTGAACATTGGAAAATATTGAGTTTGTAGATACTAGTGCCGTGCCCGTGGTTGGATTGTTGGACAAGAATGAGGTTTTTGCGGATAATTTTGAATTTAAGATGAGAAAAAGTAGATTAGGTTAGAATGCTCAAACGGGACTTCATTTCCCGTATGGTGAAATTGCCAACTACTTGTATCACTTGTAATAGAGTAAAAAAAAAAGCCCACGGACTTTCCTGCCGGCGTCTTCTCAGGTTGCGGTCGCGTTTCGACAGATAGCTCATGGGATGGTTGAGAAAAATTAGGATGGTTAATCCTAATTTTTCTCAAAGGCATATATTGACAGTGTATAAAAATAAACTCCACCAAGTGCCATCAAAAAACAGTATAAATAATCTAATTCAATAGAAAATGATTTTTTAATTTACCATAATTTCAAAATTTCTCAACTTAATATAATTAAGCCAGGTCGATGGGAAACTGAAACTTAAACAACACTAATAAATTTAATGTCCCGTTATAAAACTAGTTACAGCCATTATAACAAGGCTTGAAGCTTCATAGCAACGCACGACAGTGCTTAAGACTCCCACAACTTGAGCCATAACTTAGAGTAGCAACATAAGCACAAACTTGCCAAGTGCCAAGTTAAAACGCACAGCTTAATCTCGGATTTGCATAATGTAACAAAATGTAATTTACCGGCTTGTCCATTTTAGGGTTAAATAGGGATTGAGGTAATCTGTCTGTGTAGTGTATAAGTGGTAAGGTAAACGAGGACAGGGTTAAACTTCTGGGGACTTTTGTTTTCGAGTTGTTTTGAGGGGGGTTAAATTTATATAGTTTTACTAGTTGTTTACTTGCTAAACTCAGTCTATTTCTTAAGTGCGTATGTTCAACATCATGTTAATTGGACTAAAACATGGACTTTTTTGTATAAAGAGAAGCGAAACCCACCACGATTTAATATTCACATAATATGTAATGCCTACTTCACAAACGCGTGAAAAAGCATCTGATGAGGCCATCAAGTTGAGCGCCACCATTATAACACTGTACTTGTTTGTAATGGTGACCCTTTTACCTGAGACTGTTTTTAAGCTTACCATCAGGCCAGGTGAAGTTAAATCGAAATACCATAAATAAATAAAAATTCTTATTTTTGTTATGTTTTACAAGGTGGTCGATTTTGATTGAATCCGTATTTATTAACCAATTTCCACCAAACTTGGCATGACATATTCATTGATTTAAATTTGCAACTTTTGTCAAGATATACGTTTTTTGATAGGGTAGAAAAGGGGGAAGTATGCCGTCTTGATATCTATGAGACGAGCTTGATGGTTTTTGACTGACACATTATAGACATGATTAAGGTATTATGAATAAATGAAAAAAAAGTACTCGAGGACTATTTTGGTTGCAGAACTGGTCTTGACACTGTTATAATCGTGATAGTTTATAAATATATTAAGTTTCTCATATAATCACACTCAAACGGCGAAACAGATCCAGCTGAAATATGCCACAGTCTGTAACTATTTGCCTACTTTTAATACGAGGGATGAGTTTCCATAGTTGCAGAAATCTGGACTCGTAACCAGTGCCAGGGGTAACGACTAATATCTATATATAATAAACATAAGAAAGTCGCTTTAGTACCACTATTTATAACTCAAGAACCACTGTTTCGTTTCGGCTGAAAGCTTAGAACCAGGAGACGAACATAAAATACTTGTGGGGCCCGTTAAATTGAAGATACAGCGGGAACGGGAGCAAAAATACACGTAACAATTTAAGAAAATAAATAGAAACTGCAGCGTGGATGAGGAGCAGAAAAACAAGCGGAAAGAATGGAAGATGCAGAGGGAACAGGAGCTGAATTCTAAGAGGGTGGCATAAAAATATGGCTGTACGAAATACGCCAGGGCAGCTAGTACATACATACATACATAAATAAACTCACGCCTCTATCCCCGAAGGCGTAGGCAGAGGTGCTAGCACTCACATTTCGCCAGTTTATGTTTAGGGTCCCATTGCGAGCCTATTGCCATTAACCGGACACTTATATCCCTGCAATAAATACATAGATAACTTCGAAAAGCATCGAAAAGTCATTGGTGTGTGCCATGGGAAAACCTGGGATCGAACTCGAGACCTCGTCTCAGCAGTCTATTACCCATACCACTAGGCTACCGCGGTTTCTACGCGGGGCAGCTAGTATATAATAAAAATTCCCTTCGGACTCGTGTCCCCAATCCCCATCAATTGATCAGTATCTATTTTGATACAGAAATAGAATAGTAATATCAGAGTTTGCAATCGTATCGAAATTCCTAGTACTGCCATTATTATTGTATATTCAGCAAACAATACTTGGAACCGTGTTATGAACAGTGTACAGGTTGAATTAATATTGATATCAGTGAAAATAGCAATATAATCATACACTAGCTAACACGCGCAACTTCGTCTGCGTCACCGCGTTTCTTCAACATTTTTAACTTCTGCTCCCCACCAATTGGTTGTAGCATGATGTTATATACATATAAACCTTCCTCTTCAATTATTCCATCTAATAAAAAAGTGCATCAAAATCCGTTGCGTAGTTTAAAATATTTAAGCATACAAAGGGACATAAGGACCGCGATATAGGGACAGAGAACGCGATTTTGTTTTATACTATGTAGAGATACACAATGTTAGTAGAAGATGGAAGTTTTTGAAATCTCTGAAGCAAATTATATATCCTAGAACATTCTATATGGCTTAACTAGCTTCCCAGGTTCAATATTTTTAGGTTGTTGTTATCGCATTACTGCCCAGCCCAAGGTTGTTTGGGAGAAATCGCATGCACCGATAAGGCCACCTTAATTATTTAAGTATAGTTTGTGTTAGATTAAGAATATTTACTGACTCGGACTTATGTCTCTAGGTACGTGTCCTACCTACTGCCTGTCTCGTAATCGAGTGCCTACAAATTACTTGTCAGCATGCTGTCCCCACACCTATAATACTTTCTCTGTTCTGTATTTTTTTCGGTGAACAATAAAGAGTATAATAAAATATAATATAAAGAGTATAATAATAAAACCACGGTAGCCTAGTGGTATGGGTAATGGACTGCTGAGGCGAGGTCTCGGGTTCAATCCCAGGTTTTACCATGGCACACACCAATGACTGCGATGCTTTTCGAAGTTATGTGTGTATTTATTGCAGGTTAATAAGTTTCCGGGTAATGGCAATACGCTCGCCACCTATTACGTTGGGACCTAAATATAAACTGGCTAAATGTGGGTGCTAGCACCTCTGCCTACCCCTTCGGGTATATAGGCGTTAGTTTATGTTATGTTATACATCTCCGCCAACAGTAATAAACCTTTTTTGTAATTTTTCATTATCAATTTTAATTACTATCTGTTCCTATATGTTCTACCGACGAAGATTCCACAAAATGGTTTATTAAATCTCAAATATATCAAAAAATTTACACTAAAAAATTTCCACGAAATGAAAAATTCGACTTTAGTTACAAGTTCTAGTTGGTGGAAGACATAAATTACATTTTTTTTTCTTGGTAACACCAGCGCTGCAGTTATACTAGTGGCCATAAACAGCTGACATTTATATATAGACTACGACAGGATGCGACGGAAAAAGAGGAATGAATCACCACTCTGCAAGGCTGCTCCCCGAGAATCATTTGTCTCAGCGATTGCTGTCTACTCAGATATATTGTAAGGAAATGTGTAATTGATGACCTCCGTGGCGTAGCGGTAGTGAACGCGACTGCTACGCAGGAGGCGCGGGTTCGGTTCCCACTCAGTGCAAATATTTGTGTGCTTGAATATGAACATCTGCATTGGTCTGGGTGTTTCTATGTATAATATGTATGTATTTACAAAAAAAAATGTATCTATGTATGTTTATCCGCATTCTAGAAGCCGTCACACAAGCTAGTTAAACTATGCTTACCATGGGTCTAGGTGACGTTGTGTAGATTGTCCTAGAATATTTATTTATTTTTAAATAGGGTTCCGTAGCCAAATGGCAAAAAATGGAACCCTTATATATTCATTATGACTGCCTGTTTGTCTGTCTGTCCGTATGTCACAGCCACTTTTCTCTGAAACTATAAGGCCTATGCTATTGAAACTTGGTAAATAGACAAAAATGTATGTACTTCCCCTCTAACGAGAATAATAAGAGAATAATAAATCTAAAAAAATCTAAATCTAAAAAAATAAAAGATATACATTGCCATGCAAACTTTCACGGAAAATTGGTTTGAACGAGATCTATTAATTTTTTTTTTAATACCTCATGAACCGTAATTTTCGTCTTTTTTTCAATTAATTCAAAAAATATAAGGCAAAGCGGCTGATCGAAGCTGCTAATATTACTTGTTGCTACAGAACTCTTCATGAGGGAGTCCGACTCGCACTTGGCCGGTTTTATATTTTTGCTGCATGGTTTGTCATCCGACTGGGGAAATACCTCCACCCTACAGAATATCATGGGTAATAATAACGTAGTATTATGTTTCCTGGGGGTAAGTAGAGTAGCTAAATTTCACTGGAGAGGTTTTATGTTGTCAGTGGGAAGACCGAGGCCTTATTCTGATAAAATGTTTATCTCTGAAATTCATACCATATTAACTACAAACCACAGAGTTGTGATGAATTTTAAACACCATTTTAACAGATACGAAAATTTTTATCTCAGTAATAATAATATTCCTAATCCCCTTTTTTTGGATAATTGAATCAGCTTCACGGTTCAGTTTCACAAACTAATAGAAAACTACAACATGTTCAAAAATTAATTGTCGAAAAATATTTTAAAATAGACCTGCCATAGCATCGGACAAAGCTGTAACAAAGTTTTTAACAACTGTCTAAAAGCGAACTATGTATGGACATGTTCGAACTAGTTGTAAATGGCTGCCAACATGTTCTCTTCAGCTAAAAAGGAAATTTTAAATATACCTCGCTGTTTCGAAACAGTTTTACGTCACACAAGCCGTGCTTTTGTGCTATTCTTGTTTTCAATAAATACGTTTGTACTGTGTAAAATCTTTTGACGGACGTGGTTCTGGTATCGGAATTTTCTCTCTGAGTTGGGAGGTAGTAGCACTCATGTAAACTAAAAAAAATGAGAGGGATAGTTGAACCCGCGTAACATATTGTGAGCTTTTATTACGGGACAACTGAGGTTGGAGTTTGTTATTAACATTTGACTTCTACTACTACTACTACATAGTACATAGTACATATAACTACATAGAATAAAACAAAGTCGCGTTCTCTGTCCCTATTTTTCATGTCCTTGTGCCTTTTGTATGCTTAAATCTTTCAAACTACACAACAGATTTCGATGCGGTTTTTTAATAGATAGAGTAATTAAGGAGGAAGGTATATATATATATAACATTATGCTACGACCAACAGGTGCGGAGAAGGATTGAAAAATGTTGCAAAAACGGGGTGACGCAGACAAAGTTGCGAGGGTCAGCTAGTTAATTATAAAATACAAATAAAATACAACTAGATACAAAATATATTAAAGCCTATACTCGATACAATATATATCATCATAATTTCAGTGATAGCAAGCCGCGGTAGCCTAGTGGTATGGGTAATGGACTGCTGAGACGAGGTCTCGGGTTCGATCTCAGGTTTTACCATGGCACGCACCAATGACTTTCCGATGCTTTTCGAAGTTATGTGTGTATTTATAGCAGGATTGTAAGTGCCCGGTCCATGGCAATAGGCTCACCACCTTTTACATTGGGACCTAAACATAAACTGGCGAATGAATATAGGCGTGAGTTTATGTTATGTTTATGTCTAATATCTTTCTTTTATATTTAACTAAAACCGAATGCAATTCAGAATTGCCATTTCGCCATCAAGTTCGCAGATTTCATTTATCAACTGACTACATAGCACAACGACACCGAACACAATAGTACTACCTAACTATTGTTGTAAGTAGTTACAAGCGTTGTTGAAATGACGTATTCAGTTTGCATTTTGATTACAAACCTTGTCAAAATGTTTTACATTATAGAAATAATTTTCATTAGTGGTCAGTACATTTCAGATTTGAAAATCACTTGTTTTAGTGTATAGCTGTAGGTGATAACATGTACCTTGGTTTGAACAGACTGTTGCCCGCGGGTATCTGATACCGTTGTCACAATCCATGAGAATCTATTGCAGGAAGTATACATGGTGTTAGGGGAACGCTTCCGAAAACGAAAACAATAGATACATGCTGACTACACTTTAAACAAATTAGGCTTTTTTTCTGCAATCCTTTATTTTGGTACTATGATCTTAAAACCCTTTTATTAGCATAATTCACGCATTAATGCTATATAAATGTTTTTAAAATCATGATACAACAAACTTTGATAGGGAAAGTGAATGCTTCAACGGAATTCGACCCGCAATCTTTCCCTTACAGGGGAAACGCTCTGACCACTAAGCCACAAAGCCTCCTTTGAATCATTCGAAATTCCCCTATACAACCATCTTTGGGGCGATGCTAAAATTACCAAACATAAGCATGAAATCAATAATTACCAGATATATATTTTCATTCATGAAACATATCAAAATGGAGGCTCTACTTGGAATATTCAATTCCTAGCTAAAATTAGTACGTAAAGATTGTTAAAATCACAAAATCAAACTGAAAACATTACCCTCTTTTCGTAAGTAGTAGAGTAAAAATACACATTTTTTTCAGCTATTTTACAACGAAAGTTACATCAATTATTATAGCAGTATGACCATCAATTTCGTCATGTATACAGGACACGTAGCATGTTAGCGCGTGACAGAACTTCACGAGTAGGTGAACCACACTGCAACTTTAATTGACTACATTCCGGTCAGTATACCTTGTACGATCAGTATAACTTGACTAACAACTTTTATGAAGAAATAAAAACGTAATGAAATGTAAAATTTATATATTGAAAACATTCATTGCAAGAAAAATATGTTTCTTGAAATGCATATAACCACACAATACAAATTGAAAATTGAGTTAATATAGAGAAATTCCTCGACATTCAGAATCTTATACGAATCATTTGTTTATTAAATAGATGTGTTTATCACATCTGGAGTTAGTAAATCGATTTTTTAATTTTTTTTTCTTTCAAATGGCATCCATATTTTTTATATGAGATACTAATTTTATTGTTCGAATATAATGGTGATGATTTATTTTGAAATCTAAACAAATAGAACTCGATTCTCATTTCTAATTGTACACAGTGAATCTGTCAGGACTGTCCCGAATGTAACACTAAGCTATAGTCCCACTACAGACAGCCGAGATTTCATTGCAACACGACCGTGCCTATTGTTACATTTCATACAGGAGTCATTGTATTATAGTACATGTAGCACATAAAGCAATTGTGCTCTGTAGTAGATGTACCGATTTAACTTGGTCTTACATTTATTGCACTTTTAACAAGCGTTCCGGATTGGTTGGTTCAAATTGAAGAATATATTGCCCTACTGTTTAATAATATTATAAATGTGACAACTGGAAAACATGTTTCGATGACTTGTTTTTTGTGTGAAACATCTCCACAAATATCACTCCCCTTTTTCTCTGATCGAACCGACAAAAACTTACGCTACCTTTGGGTTTCTAGTTGCTGAAGGAGAAGTCAACATAATTCTAGAATCCCGGCAGACCCGGTGCTGTCTCTTTCAAAAGAATCGAGGGAGGAACCACTTTATGCCCCTGCCTTGGTCTGCTTCTATTATGGTGACAGGTGGCTCTATGGCTCCAGCCGTAACGGAATTAACTGAAATTTGGGTACAAAGCATTTTTTTTAGTTAGTGCATAGTCAATTAGACTTTACTCTGCCTGATGGTAAGCTAAAGGTAATGTCTCAGGAAAGAGGGTCACCATTACAATGGGTGGTGCTCAGATTGACGGTCTCATCAGATGTTTTTCACGCCCCGTGCAAAGGACCCGGGACTGTAGGAAGAAGGAAACACGTGAGCTGGTAAGGATATGGTAAGGTAGATTATAGTCTGAAATAACGTATGGTTTATTTTTAATTCTTGCAATAGGTTGTTATGAGTTGTGGAAACCGGATTAAAATTCCAGAACCGGATTAAAACTCAGACGGACCCAGAATTATATCCTGTGCCCCCAACCCATGAGAATTTTCTTCCGGTACAATAGTGTGTCATTTCAGTCAGACCCGATATATTTTCAAACAGATCTGTTCAGCTCTTAGGGCGTAATTGAGTAACAAACATAGCAACATATGACATCTTCCAGAAATTTCCCCTCAAAAAGTACATGTACACTAAACACAAACATTAAAATAATATATTTGCCTTTAATTTCGTTGTACATCAAAATAAAGTTAAAATAAACACGTCCTAAAAACACATGCGTGATGATAACCCATGTTTTTGTTTGTCTATCACGGCGCTTATGTGTTTTGAGGGTAGACAGCTAAGCAGTGAAGTTATTAACTTGAACAAACAAGTCATTTGAGGTTTTTGGTGTGAGAAAATTGGGGACTCAAGGAAACATTATAAATATAGCATCTGTGTATGTCCTTCTGAGAGTGATAACACCATGTATATCTAAATAACGGGCGCATAATCACCACCGGAGTCGGTGAGAGTGGTTATGTCGAACTCGAACCGACTAAAACGCACGCCGTCTTCGGGTCTTCGGGTGCCGGAGGTGAGATAGTACGTAATAATTTTTAAATTTATTTATTTGGAACAATCAAAATTTTACAAGAAATCATTTTGAGGTTCGGTTCCAGATTGAGTTTGAATTCCAAAATATTTGTGTACACGGCATGACATAATTAAAGAGCGTGCATTGAGTGATACAATAAAGTGATAATTATAAACTAAAAGTAATAAACAGAACAAAACCAGTACGTAGGACAATTATAAGATATTAGGTTAATAATTTAGACATGGTAATGAATCTCTGCTATAAAGTGACCGTAAATTTATATCTTGGTTATAACCTGCTTAGCAGAATTCTTGTGTGCTGAGAAATCCTGGCTGAATTACGCGATAGTGAAGAATTCTGTGGGTAAATTTATGCTGGTCTATCTACACACAGTATACCAGTAGACAGACTCATCATCATCATCATCCTAGCGTTAGTCCCGGTCGTATCCGAAGCCTTCGCCTCGGAGTCCGGGGTCCGCTACCAGTAGACAGACTGCCTATTATAATACTCCACTCTCTTGATTCCTTTACATTACGAATTCAATAAATTTCGTGCTAAGGGTACTAAGTATTTTCGATTTCGCTGGACGCGCTCCTCAATACAAATTTATAATGTACCTATTCTTGAATTATATTCATTTGCATTGGTCTGCGTATTATCGTGCCTCGAAAAACACGTTAAACCGTCGGTCCCAGTTACGTACTTCTGTGTCCATATTTACTGTTACAACTGCAATACTTCGATATCGCCAATAGCTGTGGAGATCAAAAGGCAATCGCTTCACTGAAAATCTCCCAGATTCCGATGTGACAGCTTCGAATGCGACTGGAATTACCGCGAGTATGAAAAATGAATTATTTTCACTTCGTATTTATTCCCTTTTCAAACAATTACTATAGCTTTTCCTCTGCGGGACACTGTAGTCAATACACCAAAAAGTGGTCATCTCAAAAGAGAGGACCCTAGGTTTGCCGGGGTGCAAAGGTTATGTTCGCTGCTATCTCACCTCTGGCAATTAGAGACTCAAAGAATACGTGCGTACTAAAACGTACATCATCTTCGAGTCCGACATAACCTCTCTCACCGACTCTGATGAGATTGGTATCCGGATTTGGTGGGCGAAAAAAAAGAAAACTACAAATAAAGTGCTTGTAAAATATATGGTTAAAAGAACAGTGCAGTTTACTTACATACATTAACCGGTTCGGTGCCAACTGATGCATATGCAAGTAGCCACAGTGTGCCTGAGTGGAGCTTGGGTTAAAGCATTTAAATACCTTAGACAATGCAGCAACCACTTCTGGATAAAACCTTCATAGCTTTGAAAATGTTTTACTTAAAATTGAGCCACCATCACACATAACATGAGTCTTTAAAATGCAGTGAAATTCTCAAATACATCTCCTTAGAATAATAAACAGTACATCCATCTTCTATTAAGTCATGTTAAAGCGAGACTTCAATACATGGCATGTTTTCCGAAGCAAGTTTATTACAAGTACATAATCTGTTGAAACTTCCCCCACAATGCGAAAGTGTCTGAAATTTAATAAAGCGAGACATATACGTACTAAGTTTGGGAACGTTTCGATAAGGAGAATTACTAGATGTGGTTGAGTGTAGTTTGCAAATAGGATAGGACGTAGTTGATCGATATACTCGTAGTCACACATCTTGACACCAAGTTATGAGAGAAATGAGACCTAAAAGTCCGATACAAGACCGAAGAACAGGAGGTCGTTGTACAGGAGACCATGTACCGATAGGCGAGGTGTGGGACGGCCCCCTGCGAGATGGACGGACGGATATCATTTTCTGAATGTTTACTTTTATTAATTTGGATCGAACAGTCATGATATTTACATGAAGAGATAGTGTGAGTCTATCTTACTCTATCAACAACCACAGCAATCTCCAATTGATCATCATCATCATCATCATCATCATCATCATGTCGTCCAAACCAGATCCGGCGACCAATGCCGTCTTTACCATAGGGACTCTCCGGGCACGTGCCCAGGGCCCACCGTGTCAGTGAGGCCCCCCCAAGAGCAGCCAGCGACAGCGACTCCTGGCCTCCGGGTCTGCCGGGATGCAAGAGATATGTCGTGTATAATCTCACCTCCGGCAATCAAGGACCCATGGACGGCGTGCGTTTTAGTCGGTTCGAGTCCGACATAATCACCTCCATCGGTTTTGGTGGAGGTGGTATCCGTGGGGATATTGCGCACGATAAAAAAAGAGAAGGTAATTACCTGCACTACAAAGATCTGTTAAAACGCAATCATGTGGCTTATTTTTGGACTCATTTTACTATATAATTGATTATTGACATTGGTATTGTTTAATTGATTATTATTCTTTTTTGGCATCTTATTATTAGTATTGATTTTTTTTGTAATTCCTCATTATATTTTCTAAAATTTGTACGCCGTCATAAAGACGGTTAAACACGTAGGACTTAAACGTTATTTTAATTTGATTTGATTTGCAACATCTCTTCCATTGATACAATATCTGTGACAGTTGGTTCTTGTATACAAAACGTAATCTCGTAAACGAAGCAACGAATTTAGTCCTAAAGCCTTGTTGCTAGTAAATAGGCTATCTCAGCAGGCAGTACAGTCCCCACCTCCTCCTTCATTGAGGAGAAAAGTCTTCATCAATGAAAAAGGAAAGTTTTACCTTTAAAAACAGGTTTTTGGTTGATAAAATGATTCTACATATATGATTAAACTAGCCTATGCCCGTGGCTCCACCCGCGCTGCTTTCGCGACCTAAGCGCCATCTGTGCAACTCAAATTCTATATTACTAATCATAACTGTGATAGGCTAATTGATTGAACTTCTTTACTCATAGATTATTATCTTTTTAACATAAGCTCACGCCTATATCCCCGAAGGGTAAGGGAGAGGTGCTAGCACCCACTATTCGTTAGCTCATCATTAAGTCCCAATGTAATAGGTGGTGAGCCTATTGCCTTTAACCGGGCATTTATAAACCTGCAATAAATACACACATAACTTCGAAAAGCATCGAAAAGTCATTGGTGTGTGCCATGGTAAAAACTGAGATCGAACCCGAGACCTCGCCTAAGCAGTCCATTACTCGCAAAACCAGGCTAACCTCAAAAGCGACTAGCAACAAATATTTGCAGGTTCTATATCTTTAGACCGTTGTTCCATTAACTTGGCTTAGTAGGCTTATAGTTGCTTATAGTTACGAGACTCTTGCCGACAGCAGCTCAGATTAATAAATAAAACTTTCCCTTAGCTACGGTTCTTCATTCATCATTCTCTGAGCCTATTCCCAACTCAGTTTGAGTCGTCTAACTAAGATGCGGTTGAACTTCCATATTTTACGTGAAGCGGCTGCCATCGGATCTCTACAACCAAATTTGCGATATCGAAGAACTGTATTTAGGCTAGTTGGACTTTTGAGGACTGCCCGTAACGACTGCCATAGATGTTTGTATGGCAACCAGAACCTACGACTTAACGTGCTCTCCAAAGCATGACCACACCAGTACAAATAATCATATTCATGCATACCAATATTTGCACTGAGCGGGGATCGAAATCGCGCCTACTGCGTAGCGGGTGCGTTCACTACCGCCTAGCCGCAGAGGCTGTCATAGCTACGGTTCTTATCTTATATTATTTATTTTACTTTCTTCTTCTTTCTTTCTTTCAGATATAATTTTATTTACTATCACATGACCCACCTAATATAGAGTAGCCGACTGGTACTGAGCCTAGTGTTCGATGCTCATTTAGCATAAATGTTTCTGAATATAAAGAGTGTTTAATTGAATTGTTTTCTGCTCTATTTCTAATATGATATACCCTTTGGAGGTAGGCAGGGGTGAATTAGCACCCACATTTCACCAAACATTAATTCGGACCCATGTTTTAGGGGGTTAGGCTATTGCTGTATACCGGGCCCTATGGTTAAGCCATACATCTGAGGCAGAGTCTAGGTTGCATAGATCTGTTTGATGTTAAATAGCTCTATCCCTTACTCGCCTTGTACGACACCACATGGTCTGTAAATAGAAGTCATGTAGGTATAAAATATAGAGTTTTCTTCTTCCAGGACTCATAATATCAATTTAAGGTAAATAACGTTTTATCAATATTAACCCATTATCATTGTTGTTCACTAGTGGACAAAGGCTTCATGCAATGTGCGATCCGCCAGTCATAAGATAGACTTCAGCGTAAAGTTCAAGCAATTAGATCCCATTCTTTATGTAACTAAATTGCAATTAATTTAATTTTGGAAAGCTCTACGAACGGCTCCTTACAAAATGACCGTCTACACTGACAAGCTAAAGTTTAGTGCGTAGACCTCTACGACGTAGATCGTCTACGAATTTGGTTCGGTGCACTTCTTATAGAAATGATGATCATTTCCACTACCAATTAACGTCTAGGAGCGTCTGTACTCTCTGTAGTGCAATGTAGGGTCCTGATTTGGGTAAATACACAAATCATAAATAAAAACTTATTTTTATAACAAAAAGGCTTTGGTAATATTTTGTCAAAATAGACATTTTTATTGGCACGTGTACAATAAATGTAAGTCCTTGTGTGAAAACACTTTTATTTTCTCATTTCCAATATTCTTTGAAATACAAACCCCTTTGATTTGTTTGCCAAAATTACCAGTTGACATTTCAGTTGGGCTTTGAAGTGAGCGTTGTAAGGTAGCCTAATGGTTTCTAAAAATACCAAATGTAATTTTCTTGAATATATTTATATATACATGATATATTCGCAACTGTGGATTCTCGAAGGGATAGCCTATATAGATAGATCTGCCGCCTTTCACATCCAGTCTAACCTAACTATCCAATTCAGGTCGTCAGCCCATCTGAGGAGTCTTTCCGTTCGTCTTCTCACGATTTCCACCCGAGGACTCATTTGTTGCAACAGCCATCGGCCCTTTGAGAGATAGGGTCAGCCTACTGTCAATTTAGCTCACTTATTCAGCGAGTTATATCATTAACTAGTTCTTTCTTGGACTACCTCCTAACAATTTTATTCTTCAAATAGAATCCAGTCATAACGCTCCTCCACGGTACAACTTTTATTATTAGACTAGTTCCATCGTCAGGATCCACAGGGTTCAAATCCCATCTGGACTTTCACTTTTCCAATCTAAAACGATACTTAAACTACAGGTACAGCATATCAAAAATGTAAATTAATAATCTTATGGTAAGTATACTTTTATATTTATTACATTTGTGTCTTTCTTCCTTGCTTGAATGACACATTTGAACACACAAGGTCAGCTACATCAAAATCTACAGTTCGATATCACAAGCACTATCCACTTAACAGCACATCCCTCGATAAAACGCTCCAAGTGTAAATCCGCTGGTTTAAAAGCCACGTCTCAATAGCAGTGCTTTTCCTCTCGGTTTTTCCGAGTGCGCTGCGGCTGACAGCAGGACGTGGCTTCATTTTGCACCCATTGAAAGTGTACTTAGAGAATTTCAAGGCTGGTACTTGATACTGAATGTTTTAGTAAATAATATAATATAATTATATTATTCATATTTTTTTTTAAATTTTTTTTATACTATATTGTAGGCAGAGGTGCTAGCACCCACATTTCACCAGTGTATATTTAGGTCCCAATGTAATAGGTGGCGAGCCTATTGCCATCAACCAGGCACTTATAAACCTGCGATAAATACACGCATAACTTCAAAAAGCATCGCAGTCATTAGTGTGTGCCATGGTAAACCTGGGATCGAACCCGAGACCTCGTCTCAGCAGTCCACCACCCATACCACTAGGCTACCGTGGTAACTTACATATATAATATATAATAAAATATAAATAATGACTTTTCGATGCTTTTCGAAGTTATGTGTGTATTTATCGTAGGTTTATAAGTGCACGGTTAATGTCTATAGGCTCGCCACCTATTACATAGGAACCTAAATATAAACTGACGAAATGTGGGTGCTAGCACCTTTGCTTAGCCTTTCGGGGATACATGCGTGAGTTTTAGTTATAATATTTTATACAGTGTCTGTTATATGATAACATAGTGTTTATTTTATTATTTGTACACGTTTACTTTAATGGAACGCGTACATATATTATCTCATAAAAGAAAATGAGTACTCATCAATTTCATTATCGTAGTGAAACTTTTTTTAATATAAAAATCTCATTATGAATTTTATAAGTGAATATTGTAATGAGATTCTTCTTTCTAGAAAATTACAGTTTATTATATAATGAAGTGAATAATTATAAGCTAACCTAATATTTTGAAAGCGTTTAGGTACGTCTTCTGAAGTGAGTTATTTTTTTATATCACTTAGGTTGCAGACAATATAATACGATCCACTAGAAGGAAAGTGGTGAGACAATTCCCACCCCTAGGGCTGTCACTAGGACCCGCCTTGGCGTTTCCCACGCCGGGCACTAGGTCAGCGTGTGCAGCCCCGAGTCCTCACTCGCATCACAGTGATAGAAAGTATTGTACCTGGCCCTCCAGTCTAGCAGTTACGTTCACTACCAACACGCCACATAGGCAGTCTAAATATAAGATATCTTTATACATTCATGTAAACAAAATATACCCAACAAATATTTTTCGCTTAAATCTTTTAAAATAGTATCAGATTTTCACTCAGAATTTTCACGAGAAACGGCACTTATCAGATCTTGGGACAAGTGCCACCGTTGACCTCAGCACTTGCGTGAAAGCCTACTTTGTAAGTGAAACAAACTCTGGCATGCAAATATGAGAGGTGCATTATGCAGCGCTACTTTATAGTCGTCTAGATAAATGTAGGCTTTTATGGGCAGGCTTTTTGCAGGTTGTATTGAATAGCAGAAGCAAGTATTTAACTGTATTTTATCGTATCTCTATAACTTATGAATAGGATTCAATAAAAATGAATAAATAGTAAGTTCTACATTTTATTCAAAACTCGTTCCTTCCTAATTGAGCAATCTAACTGGGGTAATACTAACCCACTCCTTACAGAAAATCGCGGTTAATAATTACCTTGTGTTGTGTTTTCGCCAGTAAGTAGGATAGCCGGTCAATGAATACAAAACATTGGCAGTTGGGAAGATCAAGAGTTTATTTTTCTGCGCTGACAGTACAAAAAGTCTCGTAAGCGTCAAGTGAACTAGAAACTCAATGACGTTCAAACTGTGGAACAGGTCTAGCTGTATTGGTTACATGCTATTCCAGAAATAGGTTTCCATTCGTTTCGAGAATCGGTTTCAAATCTCTACAAGGGTTAAGCCGCGCAAGAGCTTAGTTAAGCTGTACATTTGATACATTATTCTCATTATATATTTATAAGACATTTTTATATGTATTTTTACCTAGATAGACAAGTACACAGCCCACCTGATGGATAACTGTCACCGTGGCATATGCACATACGCAACATCAGAGGATCCTGTAAGTGTTTTCTAATAGAGACTTTTCACTTTGCGTGATGGTAAGCTTTAGGTGAAGCCTCAGGCAAGATGATCACTATTATAGACACTAGAAATGTTACAATGGCCATCAGCTTGACATCTTTAACAGATTCTTTTTGTTTTTTTTTTATCTATGGCACGTCAATTTGACTTCACCTCGCCTGATGTTAAGCTGAAGACAAAGTCTCATTAAAGAGGGTCACCATTGCAAACCCGTTCAGTGCTACAATGGTACCCGAGACTTTAAGAAAAACGAAACAGGTATACCAGTGAAGAATTTCTAGAACTTAGAAGAGAAGACAATAAGATTTTCACAATAACTTTACCTGATGGTAAGCTATAGGTAAAGTCTCAGGAAAGTAGATCACCATTACAGACACCAGCGATTTTACAATGGTTCTTCTGTTTCTAATCAAAACCCGCTTAAAGACCCAGGACTCTAGGAGGAACGAAATACGTAAATCGAAGTGACAATTCCAAGATCCTAATAAGAATACGATTCTCACAGTAGCTTAAGCCATTGAAAAGTAGTTACTTTTCTATCAAATCAAAGTATAAATATACAAAATATTCTTATATCCTTCTTTAGAAGTTTAGAGTTAGGATAGAGGCAGTGAACATCAAACGCACTTTCTAAGAAACTACTGTAAAAGTTATACCTAATACCCATTGGATAAAATTAAATTGAATTTTATTGTCATGTTTATTATTTCATGAGACCGCGGTAGTCTAGTGATATGAGTAATGGACTGCTGAGACGAGGTCTCGAATCGACGAGGTAGACGAATGAAAGTGGTCGACATAGCCTACAGGGTTAGCAAGCTGAAGTGGCAGTGGGTGGGGCACGTAGCAAGAAGAACAGATGGCTGTTGGAGCCGAAAGGTTCTCGAATGGAGACCGCGTATCGGTAGACGAAGCGTGGGACGGCCTCCTGCGAGGTGGACGGACGTCATAGTCGAAGTCGCGGGTATGCATTGGATGCAGACCGCCTCCAACCGGTTGGATTGGAAGTCAATGGGGAGGCCTATGTTCAACAGTGAACATTATATGGCTGAAATGATGAATGATGGATGCTAACACTAGGATAAGATAAATTATTTCTAATAAAATTATATAGATCAATTGTAATACGAAATAAAATTGAATTGAATTTGTAAACGTTACCCTTAAGAGTTATTCTTCTATTCCTTCATGTTGATATGTTTTTTTGAAGTGTTTAATTTACCTGCAACAAAAAACACAGAGTTAATAAAATTATAAGCACAAAAACTCTCTCAACCTTCAACGTGGTAGGCAACACGAATGTGACGCCCATAGTGGTCAAACGTCCATAGGTCACGTTAACGACTTCCCATCAGGTGAGTCGTATGCTTGTCTGCCACAAGTATATAACAAGCTATTAAATGATCTCAAACAATTACCGTTATAACAATAATAAATCTGTATTTTATGCGAAGTTTTCATGCCCCAAAGTGTTTGTAACCGAACAATTTCTAATGCCGCGTCTACATAGACGCGGCATTAGAAATTGTTCGACATTCATGGCAAAATGTTTGCGTAACATTTTGCCGTGTATGTCATGGCCAGGATTCGAACCCTAGATCTCAAGATTGTAAGTAAGATCGACTCTTTAACCCCTAAGCTACTGACGCTTATACATAAACCCAGATTACTGCAAATATTCATATTACTGCACACAAATATTTGCACTGAGCGGGCATCGAACCCGCTCCTCCTGCAACATTTGGCAGATGACATTTTACATCATACCAAGACACTCACTCGCTTCACTTCATACAAAACAAAACATAACATAACATAAACTCACGCCTTTATCCTCGAAGGGATAGGCAGAGGTGCTAGCACCCACATTTCGCCAGTTTATGTTTAGGTCCAAATGTAATAGGTGGCGAGCCTATTGCCATTAACCGGGCACTTATAAACCTGCGATAAATACACACATAACTTCGAAAAGCATCGAAAAGTCATTGGTGTGGTATGGTAAACCTGGGATCGAACTCGAGACTTCGTCTCAGCAGTCCGTTACCCATACCACTAGGGTATATAATAAAACAAAAAATACAACAAAATGGAAACAGTAATTTAACAGCGCGATTTTATTACAACCGCGATAAGATTCTCCGCCATAACACTCCACTTAGCATTTTTGTAAGAAACATCTACATCTAGATAGCACCCAAAGGGTTAAAAAGAATAGAAGGGGATGACAATCAAAAATGTTATTTCACGACGAAGCACCGCCAGCGGCAGCAGTGCCACTGTGGAGATAACTGCGGACACACCGCTGTTAAGAACACCCAACAGTCACTTAGTACATGGGCTTCTTCTTTTGTCGAGTTGATGGTATTTTTACGCCTAACAGAGTGATGGAAATGGTTTTGAGCTGCCATCGTGGCAATTTGTTTCACGGCAGCGACGCTACTCAAAGTAGTTACTCAAAGGGTTAAAGTAAAGTAGTAAATGGTATAAATTTTGTCCACATTCTCAAAAGTTAACGTTGATGATGTTTGAGAATGCCGGTTAGGTACAATAATTAATATCGTGGAGAATTACAAGTGTGTTATCAATAATGTATAACAGAAAGTTCCACCAAGTGCTATCACTCTATAGTATAAATAACAGTAGATGTTAGTAAATGGGTTAAGAAAAAGTAATAAAAAATCATCCCGACAGTTCTATAGTAAGAAAGTCTCACTGGGTGTGTAGAAAAATTTTGTGATATTATCATCATTAATTTATTTACTATACTTGATCAAGTTAACTAAAACATATGTAGGTATATAAATTTGGAATTTATAACCATTGTAAAATGTTTAACAAAATTTTGAAGAATTTAGTACGATAGTAATTTTTCAAATTATTCAAATGGTAGCCTAGTTGTTCAGAGCGTTCCTTCTTAATGATACTGGTAGCGGGAACAAATCCTGTCTGGGAATTTATTTTTTCCAAACTAAATCAATTTGATAAATGAGGTACAATTAATATATTTTATTTTCGTTTCGACCTCCCACGAAACTGACGGGGCCTGGAGCGAATTGCCAGATTGCTTCTGTATTTCTGTTTAAACTTATTTTTTCATTAATTGTTGCCAAAAAGGGCGGTTAATGGCTGCTACTACTGTAACGTGCAATAAACCTACTTGGCCAAGATCCAAGTGCACTGCAATTACTGAGAAACCTATTAATATCATAAATGTCATGAATATGTACAGTGGCTTTGGACTTTTTTCCAATATTTACCCTATATTCTGTGATTTATTTTTGATTAAAACAGTTGTAGGTTACAAAACATTTTAACTCATCGACGATTTTTATGGCGTAGCGGGCTAATATTTGACTGCTAAGATCTATTTTCTAGGTTTGATTTACCCTCAGTACATTTATTATATTGCTGGGTGTTGTAATGTATACCTAATAAAATATAGGTATATTATAATGTAAAAAACAAGGAACCAATGTGTCTCTCGGCATTTTCTGATACTTGTACAAGTGTAGTGCACCAGTTTTAGTGGTCTTCTTGCTACTTAGGACAATCAAGTACATTGAGAATTATTCAGAGAACCAGTGCCAACAAGTTACCAAGTATGTCGTCAATCTTATCTGACCGTGTGTCACCTAAGATAAGACGTTTATACTGCTCGCTCTTCCTTTGTATTTTTCACAGCATAATTTATACCATGTTGTACAATTTAACCCTTTTATATTATTGTGGAAGGATTGCCCGTTTGTGTTGAATTCTTTTATAGAGGAAGCTGAATTTATCCTTTCAATGTTAGATGCAACTTCGTGTCTAGTATTTTAATTGTTACACTTCTTGAGTGAATAAGTGATGTAAATTAGAGGTGAAGAAATTAGTTTAGTTTAGTTTTGAATGATTTTGGTACGTCAAAAATAAGAAGTACCTACGGTAATGGTCGCTTTCACTGGTGAAAATACGTCCTTTGGTAACTACTAGGTTACTTAGGTAATCCCCCGGAGCCGGGAAGAATAGTTATATCGGACTATGACCGACTAAAACTCGCGCCATCTTCGGGTCTTCGTTTGCTGGAGGTGAGATAGTAGGCAATTTTTCAGTCCCCTTCGGGTGTGGGAACCACGGTGCGTCCATCTAGGCCCCGGTTATGGGGAAGCGCTCATTGCGCGCCACCGCTAGGATGACAAGCGGCTCCACTAGTCACCCCAGGCCCGCGCTCATAGACCTCCAATGCCCGAATGGCCTCAAAAATTAGTATATAATATCATTATTCGCAGAGGTGCTAGCACCCACATTTCGCCTGTTTATGTTTTAGGTCCCAATGTAATAGGTGGCGAGCCTATTGCCATTAACCGGGCACTTATAAACCTGCAATAAATACACACATAACTTCGAAAAGCATCGAAAAGTCATTGCTGTGTGCCATGGTAAACCTGGGATCGAACCCGAGATTTCGTTTCAGCAGTCCATTACCCATACCACTAGGCTACCGGATCCTATGCTAACATATCCTACCTTACTTAAACTTACAGACGTCTTAAAGTACATTCGTACTTAAAATATACCAAACAATTATATTTAATTATACTTGTTAAACATTAAACAACTCAGTTTAAAATGTCTCTATTAATTAAAGGCACTCTCTTAATCATTTCACTTGAAACCAAGTGATAAAATTAGGTGAGAGCTAAATGGGCTGAAATTTTTCGCCAACCACATTAAAATGTAGGATAAAGGTTATTATTAACCTTTCGGTCTATTAGATCTTAATGTTATTTAGATGTATAGCCTAGTGGTATGGGTAATGGACTGCTGAAACGAGGTTTCGAGTTCGATCCCAAGTTTTACTATGGCACACACCAATGACTTTTCAATGCTTTTCGAAGTTATGTGTGTATTTATCGCAGGTTTATAAGTACCCGGTTAATGGCAATAGGACCTATTACATTGGGACCTAAACATATTCTGGTGAAATGCGGGTGCTAGTGCCTCTGCCTACCCCTTAGGGAATATACCTAGGAGTGATTCCTACTTCCTAGGCTTCTATTATTACATACATTACATATAGCCACGGTCATTTCCCTTCCGGAATAGGCAGAGGTGAATTAACAACCACATTTGACCAACCATTGTATTCGGTCCCACGTAATAGGTGTGCTTATTGCCGTATTCCGGGCGCTATTGTTGACTCAAGCCATGCAACTGAGGCTAGGTCTGGGCTGTATATATAGATAGATAGATAGATAATTCTTTATTGTACACTTTAGAACAATGTTAGCAGTACAGTTATAACAACTCTATCAAAAACGATAATTGATTGTGTAATAAAACAAGAAGTTTTAATATGACGCCCTGTTTTAATTAATCATCATTCCCTGAACCTTTTCCCAACTCAGTTGGAGTCGGCTTTCCAGTCCAACTGTGATGCGGCTGAACTTCGATATTTTACGTGAAGCGACTGCCATCTGACCTCCACAACCCAATATCTAATGACCAATGGCGATATCGATGTTCCAAATTAGACTGGTTGGACTTTTGAGGGCTCCAACTACCCGTAACGACTGTCATAGATGTTTGTATGGCAACCGGGACCGACCGAGACACGACCAGACAAGTGCAAACGTCACATTTCATACATACAACTTTTTGCACTGAGCGGGGATCAAACCCGCGCCCGGTGCGTAGCAGTTGCATGCACTACCACCACGCCACGGAGGCTGTTTTAATTACTATACATTTTAAATTCATGAAACGGGAACCTTTAAACGAGCTCGTCATGCTTTCGCCTTAGTGTGGCAATTTAGTGATGTTTACAAGTAATCTTCTCAGAACTGAGAGAGACTCAGGAATTGCTGGCTCACGACTGATTTGTGCGTCACCGTGTGTTATGGTGTATGGTCTAAATTATTAAGAGGAGCAGGAAAGGGACTGCTGAAAATTTAAGAACAAACATTGCATTTTGACTATTGTACTGTCAAGATGAAACAGTTATGGCGTTCAAAATTCAATTATTAATTAACATGACATAATCTCACGCCTAAGTCTCCGAAGGGGTAGGCAAAGGTGCTAGCACCCACATTCCGACAGTTTATATTTAGGTCGAAATGTTATAGGTGGCGAGCTTATTGCCATTAACCGGGCACTTATAAACTTGCGATAGATACACACATTACTTCGAAAAGTATCGAAAAGTTATGGGTGTGTGCCATGGTAAAATCTGGGATCGAACCCGAGACCTCGTTTCAGCAGTCCATTACCCGTACTACTAGGCTATAGCGGTTGTCGACTGTACCTTGAAAAATAATACAGATATTGTGATTTTAAGACATTTTATTTAAGGAAATTATTTTCTGATTCTAATTTTCTAATTCACGAAGCTCCTTGTAACCAGTCTTTGAATTGTTTACTATTAGAACAGATTTTATGATTTAGGAATGTCCTAATCAAGGATTTTTTAAATTCCTTAAACAAAAAAATATATCTAGCTTTGAATATTAAAATAACTTGGATATAATTCTATGTAGTGTATATTTGAATAAACACTATCACTATCATTTCGAATGGAATTTCCAAGTAATTTCTCATCATTTAAAATTCATAGAAATTTAAAATAAGTTTAGGGCACGTTAAACGTATCAAAACTTTTTGTTGCTTCTCGTTTATAAATTGGACCAATTTCTTTAACCTTGTACCACAGCCTAAAACGCCCCAGAGACTCAGTTAATTGAAGAATTATTGCAACCCACTCACATTACTGGCAAATTCTATTACACACATCAAACGATTAAATTTGTGCTCTATTACAAAGGAGTAAAGTTTCAATTAAGTAATGTTTTACTACGTTTAATATACTACCGCTTATAGGTTATGGAAATAAGGCGTTGTGTGTTTAATACACTATTAAACACACAACGCCTTATTTCTATAAAGTTACTATTTGGTAAGGGGTAAATAGAAAACAAGGTTCAAGTTGTTTGCATAATATTGATAATACCTTGATCATTGCATAAAAAGTCATTATATAAAAAGATTTTTTTTGTGCGCAACATCCCCACGAATACCGCCCCCACCAAAGTCGGTGGAGGTGATTATGTCGGACTCAAACCGACTAAAACGCACGCCGTCGATGGGTCTTTGATTGCCGGAGGTGAGATTATACAAGACATTATCTCTCGCTCCCCGGCAGACCCGGGGATATCTCTTCGATACGACTCCCTTCCCTTAATGTGGAAACCATGGTGTCCCACATTAGGGGAAATTTGTATGTTGTAATAGTGATCCACTTTCCTGAGACTTTGCTTTCAGTTTACCATCAGGCGAGGTGAAGTTTAATTATTATGCCTTAAAAAACAAAAATTTATGTAATATATTCGTGAATGAATTTTCAAAAATCTAAGAACCGTAATTTACACCTTAAATTATACAAAGACAGAACAAAGTGTTTTATTATATAAGATTGGTCCGCGACAAACTTTGCAACAGTCGCAACGAGTAGTACCTACTGTTAAGAGGTTAGCTACAGGGCTGTCTCTCGTCCACATCTATCGAAATACCTACGATTGATTAGAAAATCTATCAATCCATCAATTAGCCCCTCGCAGTCCACTACCGGACATCTCCCAATATTATATACTTGTAATATAACTTTTAACAGAATGATTTGATTCGATAGGCCTCTCTCTCAATGTTGGTAGACTTTGTCCTACTATTTCCAGGCTGGCCGATGGCACGCTGGCTAGGTGAATTAAAAAAAGAGAGTAATTTATTTGAACTTATATTCTGACTGATACTCTCCAAGACGTCATTTGGTAGTGCTTGTGCGGGTAAGCACGTAATTAATTTCCTTGCGATTTACACCGCATAGCAAGGAATCGGGTCTAAATTTGTTTTTTTTCAAATTTATTTAGCTGCAACATTTTTGGTTACAATTTTATTTTCAGCATACCCATTTTGTAAAAAGTGCCCGATTGGTGGCAATAGGCTCGCCCCCTATAACGTGTGACCGAAAATCATAGTTAGCGAAATGTGGGTGTTTAATACACCTTTGTCTACCCCATCGGAGATTACGGGCGTAAGCATGTGTATGTCTGTATGTATTCTGACTGATATTTATGACTTTCATGAAGGACCCGATCTTTGCAAAACTTTAGAAACTTATATTTTTGTAATGCACCATATAACTAAGCAAACCGAATTATAAATTACTGAATAAAATTGCTTTAATAATAAATTGTAAGAAAACATAACATTTTTATGAAACTTTTTGAAATACGAATGGAACGTCTTTGTTTAATTTTCAGTAAATAAAATAAAAAGCGCACCAACCCTAAATGCAAGTTGTAACCGGTTGAAACCAGTTTTAAGTGACACTTCTAAGTTGAGCTTGCAAGTGGCGCGAGCTGGCGAAAAAGTTGTAAAATTATGAAACTCATTCTTATGCTAAAACTTTAGTTTCAAATTTCATATACAATTTGTATGATTATTATTTTTATTTTCAAACTGTTGCACTGTGCTGAGTTGAGTACAATATTTTTTTAGCTCGCAAAATATTGTACAAGTATATTTTATAACCAGGGTTTCAATTTTCATAATTTTCATATGACCGCAAATAAATGGAGTGTAACTATTTCAGAATTATCAATAACTTCATCGATAATATAATTGGTTTCAAATGATAATAATTTATAATTTAGCCGAAGCTTTATTGATTATGATCTCGTATTTCTGTGGTTTCAGTTTGCTAATAGCAATAATAATATACTAACCGCGGTAGCCTAGTGATTATGGGTAATGGACTGCTGAGACGAGGTCTCGAGTTCGAGCCCAGGTTTTACCATGGCACACACCAATGACTTTTCGATGCTTTTCGAAGTTATATGTGTATTTATTGCAGGTTTATAAGTGCCTGGTTAATGACAATAGGCTCGCCACGTATTACATTGGGACCTAAACATAAACTGGCGAAATGTGGGTGCTAACACCTCTGCCTATCTATATATATAGGCGTGAGTTTATGTTATGTAATGTTACAAATATTTAAATGCTAACGCTATACTCTCCGCCGGCCAACAGGGTAACTAATATGACTACCTATATTGGGCTCGAATGTTTGGTAAAGATTTTCGCTGCAAACTAAATAAAAAAACTTCTTTGAGAGTATCATCAAGAAGTCTGTTTCTTTCTTCCTACAGTCACGGGTCCTTTAACCGGGTTGGAAAAAGCATCTGATGAGGCCGTCAAGCTGAGCGCCACCATTGTAACACTGTACGTGTTTGTAATGGTGACCCTAGTTCCTAACACTTTGTCTTCAAAAAGTGAATGGTAACAAAACGGGGTATACAGTGTAGGGTAGCGGGTACATATTAGGTATTGTTTTGTTTAGAAAACTTCAATATTCTTCAATTTCTGTATCTAGACTATGTGATGATTGTAAATAGATCAAAAAGAAAGAAAAGCCCGCTGAATTTCTTGCCGGAGTCTTCCCAGGTCGAGGACGCGTTTTGAGCCGGTGGTCCATTTGCTCACTAATTTATAAAATATTTGTTTATATTGACGTTTTATAAGTAGTGTCGTTTAATGGCCTATACAGAATAAAAATTTTGTATTTAGATTTTTCGATAATAGTAGGAAGGTACCTTATGGCAATTTCAGGGCATTCGTAAGCAAAGACTTAAGAAGACTGAGCAAATAAATTTAATTTTTTTATTTATTAATGACACGTCAATTTGACTTCACCTCGTCTGATGGTAAGCTGAAGGCTCTGTTCAAGTGGAGAAGTACAAGTGTGATATCAATAATGTAAAACAATAACTTTTTTTTATACCACTTAGCTCTCAACTGTGGACAGACTGATTTATATTCATCTACCCCACAGTAGGTGAGGTATGTGGCAGATAAGCACATGGCCCACCTAATGGGAAGCGGTCACCGTGGCCTATGGACGTTTGCAACACCAGGGGCATCACACACGTGCTGCCTACCCTGTAGAAACCTTCTAATGCTCTTCTTGAAGAACCCCATATTGCAGTCGCTACTTCTACCAAGTGCCTTCAATCAACAGTATAAGTAAGTTTTACTGTCTTTCTCCATTTTCTCTAAAGAATTTTACCGTAGTGTAGAAAACATGCAACTCGTGTATTTTTTAAACTAAGTCTTACACATACAATTTCGTCACAATTGCACTAACTCAAATACACAAAATAAAATGCAACACAGTACTGTAGTTCACACATCAGTCCTGTGGCACTTCACACAGAGTAAGTAGTCTGTACTAAAACAACAATGTATTTGTAAATGACATTCAACGAATAGTGGAAACTACACTGTACTACACTAACTGTTATTAGTTCTCACCGGACAATAATATGGGAATGGACAATCTTTGAGAAAGTATTTTAAATTAAACTTCTACAGATATTTTTGCCCAATAAATATAAAACTTTTTTTATTTTTATTTATTTTATATATTTAGCACACATGGACGGACACTACCTTTACAGGGGACTCCTACTACGGTAGTGCCGTAACCTAAACTTAACACAATATTAATCTTAACCTAAATACAATTTAATTATATTCCGATAATTGACAATACACGGCCCTTGTGAATTTCATTTTTTTTATAATATCCCGTCTATATCCCCGAAGGAGTAGGCAGAGGTGCTATCACCCACATTTCGCCAGTTTTATATTTAGGTCCCAATGTTATAGGTGGCGTAGCCTATTGCCATTAACCGGATACTCATAAACCTGCGATAAATACACACATAAATTCGAAAAGCATCAATAAGTCATTGGTGTGTGCCATGGTAAAACCTGAGATCGAACCCGAGACCTCATCTTAGTAGTCCATTACCCATACCACGAGACTACCGCGGTACCTATCTATTACATTTTTATCATAGTATAACTATTCAGTGTGCCATAGTATAACTTATCTATTACCATAAACTATGTAGTTACCGGGTGTCGAAAGTCGAAGATATTTAAACATTCTACAAAAACACTCAATATTATCTGAATTTGAATTATGTTCTAAAACCTAGTCAGCCTAGTAAAACCCATTAAAAAAACTATATCATCATAGAGAAAAAGATACCAATCATAAATCATAGAGGCCGGGTATGAACCCATTATAAGAGGAGGAAGGCCAGTTCAATCGTATTAGTCGAATGATAGATGTACTAACAAAGAGTTGATTTATGACGTCATATTTGATGACGTCACGGTATTTTGATTGTCATGCTCACATATAGGGGTTGGGTGTGTCAGAATTTTGGTAGTAAACTGGCTAGGTTAGTGTTTATCTATATAGGTAATATATATAAAAATGAAATATGTTGGGATTCATAGCTAACTCGTTAGAAATAAAAGAATGGTGCCCTTTACTTTTGAGACTTTGCTTTAGCTTACCATCAGAACGGATGTAGTTTAATGACAGTTAAATTGACGACCTCCGTAACAAGCTGGTTGCGAACGCGACTGCTACACACGAGGCGCGGGTTCGATTACCGCTCAGTGCAAATATTTGTGTGCATAAATATATCATATCTGCATTGGCCTGGGTGTTTTTATGTTTAATGTGTATGTATTTACAAAAAAAATATATCTAAGTATGTTTATCCATATTCTAGAACCCATAACACAAGCTAGATAAGCTATGCTTACCATGGGTCCAGGTGACCCATTGTTGACCCTTTTGACTCGGTACAAAGACTGGCGCTGAGGATCATCTACAATTTCATACTCTCAGGCAGTGTGGAGCCTGATGAGTTTAAAAAAAAAAAATTATAATAATAAAAAAAACCAGTTTATCAGAAAAAGCGCACCACAGCAAATTTCTCGATTTACATATACAAATTATATTACATAAAGTTCATAATCGCTTGCAATATTATGTAAACACAAACTCGTGAAACTACGTTCTCGGACCAGAGCGTTGAAATCGTAAACTTGTCTGAAATATACGCAGTATTGTGTATTCTATCATTGACCTCCTTATTTCATACTCTAGATGGTGCACGGACTTAATACAACAACGTTTTCTTCCATAGTTAATATCAAGTATTATGATTTTTAGATTCATATTTAGATACCTGCTAATCATTTATCTTACTTATCCTACATATTCTACTTATCCTACTTATTCTACTTATCCTACTTATCGTACTTGGGCATTTGTTACTCAAAATAGCGGAACGGATCTGGCTGAGTCTTGGTGCAGGTATAGCAGTGCAGTAATAATTTTATCCCGGGAGTTGGTTCCTATGGGTTACGAGAAAGAGACCATTCTAATAATTATAAGGGTCACGTCTAGCCCTCGATCAAGCCACCGCCACTTATCGCAGGCTGTGCGGGCTCGAAGTCATCTCCAAACCCGTACCAACTCCGCCCACCCACTCCATCTCAAGCATTATTTGCACACATTACTTACTCTTTTTTTTAATCTTTGACAAATAAAATTTCATACTTCAGAAATTCATAATGTGCTTTTTTATGCCTAAATTGAATAAACAAAATAAATTCTTTGATTCCTTTAAAAAATCTCACTAAAGACGCTTCTAGATAAAGAATGATGTACACCTTCGTCCGACCTACTTCCCCGTTTCCGTTCCCATGACTGGTGACTTTCTTTAGGCTTCGTGACACCTCGCCAGCACTTTTAGTGCCGCACTGAAATATTACGGGCTCTTTCCCAGCATGCAACTGTTGTAATTAGTTTTATTTAACCAAGTTTAGTACCACTACTTGGCGTGTATATCTTGATAATGTAAAACATAATATTTTTCTACGACCTATTGCCGCTACACAGCCCACGTGAATCGTTACTGAGCCCTTAACACGATATGCTATCGAATTCGTAATGTAAAATAGAGGCAGGTATTATACTGTAATCGTATCTATTTAATTTATGATTAGACGTAAATAACAATAAAGTTGTGAAGTTCCTTCAAACCTTCATAACTGAACAGTTCGCCTGGTTAAGTATCTATTTCTTACAGAATATCGCGGCTAATAATAACCGTGTATTGGTTTAAAACATAAACATAAACTCACGCCTGTATCCCCGAAGGATAGTGCTAGCACCAACATTTCGCCAGTTTATGTTAAGGTCCCAATGTAATAGGTGGCGACCCTATTGCTATTAACCGGGTACTTATAAGCATGCGATAAATACACACATAACTTTGAAAAGCATCGAAAAGTCATTGGTGTGTGCCATGGTTAAACCTGGGATCGAACCCTGCAGCGAAGCAGTCCTTTACCCATACCACTAGGCTACCACTTTTTTATTGGTTCAAAAATATAGGATTATAAGTTAGATTTGCAGTTGGTAGTATGACAGCCGTTTAATTATTGACCTGATTATTTGTACTGTTTATTGATGGAAAATACTGGAACTTATTGTTTTACATTATTGATAATACACTATATTTCTCTCTACTTCTCCACTATATTTATTATTATACCTAACCGGTTTCGCCTTGCGGCATTCTCAACTTAGAAATGTAAACTTTTTGCTTCTGTAAACTACACAGAGACTTATCAAATTATTGATGTATTCCCATTAATAGATCTAAAAGCTTAGAGTAGTAGCTTCTGAATCACAAATCATTCCTCAAATGTCCTTAAGAGGATGAAGCCTCCTCCAGTTGTCAAGACACCACTCAAACCACTTATCCTATCCGTGCAGTAAGAAAAATGTGCATTTCCTTTTACGATAGATACATTTCAAGACAAGATTCCTACAAATCGCTACTCTTAACGGTATTAATAGTAAAAAGAGATAGCTATATATACGGATCGCATGTTAAAGAGAGAAGAATATAGATTTTAACTGTATGCTCTTGATAAGCGACAGAAATTTATTATTTTGACAAGATGAAGAGTCGTCTATTTATTTCAAGTGTATTCTGAGGGATGTAGTGATATAAATAGCATCTGATTAATGGATGAAAAACTGGGAAAATATAGTGTAAATAACAAAATGTAGCCTCGTAATGTGCTCTCTGAAAAAATAGTGAGGAAAATAAAATATGTTTTGCTTTTACGGTATAGAGATATTATGAGTTTTCGCGATTTGTCACCAATGTTTGTTGAATGTGATGATATTAGATGAAGATGTATATAAAAGCAGTTTTTGCACAAATATCCCAAAATGGGCTAGATATAATATGTACAGGCATTTTGTAAAAAATATTCTTGGACAACTATGGAACGGTATCTAGACTTAGACTAACCATGAACGTTAATGTGAATATCTGTAATCCTAGAATAAATATAATATAATCCTTACATAATGTATAGAAATATTTACACTGAGTGGAAGTCGAATCGGTGAACTTCATTGGAGCAATTGAACCATTACAATACAGAGGTCATGTGTCTTTGAACGAAATTTCTTTTAGATTCATTATAAAAAAAATACCATTCTTTATTTCCAGCACGCGCACTGATAGGGTTAAATCTTATTATGGTTATATAATTTCTTAACAAAATAACCCTCCTCTCTAAGTGGCTCTAGCCCAACACCCCCACCAACTATATTATCTTACTCGAAAATTTATGATCGTTACTATATAAGCCTATAACTTTCACACACATATTGTTATCGCTAAGACCCGGAACACCCTCCCATAGGAGCTAACCATATCAGCGACACAAGCAACATTATCGCCGTAAAGACAATTTTATCGCTCGCAACGACATTATTAAAAGACATCATTTCGAAATGCCTACAATAAACACATTTACGAGATTTACAGGCGCAACACTACATATATATCCATCCTTTTCACACGCATACACTCCGAATCTGTCTTTCCCGTTCTAACTTCAATATTCCGAATTTAATTTGACTAAAAGCAACAATTTATAATCTTGCGCGGGAACGTCATAACCTACGATCTCGCAAATTTATATTTGCAGTTCGCAGTGGCGCTAGTAGTCGTTTCTTTTGGAAAGAAATGTACAGAATTTCTTCAGCGCTAAATTTTATCACGGACTTATTTAAAATGGTAGTTTTAGAGTTTAGTGCCAAAGTGCGTTCTGCGAATATTGTACAGAATTGGTATATTTTTGTAAATCTTTTTGTTTATATCGTTTTGAATTTTAACAATGGTTCTGTAATGTTTCTGTACAACATGCGTAAATGGAGATTGTTCAGGGAATTGTGGAGGAAATCGTTATGCTGAAGTAGGTATCCTGAGTTTCAATTTGCAGTAATAGCAATGTGCAGATATTCTTGTGTAACGATGCATTTAATATCTTGTAGTGTACATAAAATGAAATGTTTTGATCATATGTGAAACCGGTAATGTTTCCAGTGTAATCAAACCGTATTTGGTTTTCAAAGTTAAATTTTATTTTCGAATTGTATATTGAACTACATTAATGAAGTCTTTTACTTGCTTTGAGGGTACGGTTTATTCGGTACAATTCCTCTGTCGATTAGTAATATTTTACTATTATAAAATGCAGTACCTAATTTATGAATTGCAGCTATTTAATGTACATTATTTTAAGTCACTTCAGGTTTATCGGTTGAACAATTTACTAATTTATGGTAAACTTACTTATTTACGTGATATACATAATTGCGTGATAAAATGTTTGAAAACGAACGCAGAATACATTTTTACTTCTTATTCGTAACGTTTGAGAGGGTGAATATTATTTATTTAGCTCTGTGAAGTCTTACAAATATTTTAATACGCACTCCCCTCCCTCTTCCCTTTTTTCCCCTCTTGCAACCCGAAGCAACCCGAATGTGACGCCCTAGTGTTGCAAACATCCATAGTTCACGGTAACCACTTCCCATCAAGTGAGCCGCGTGCGCGTGAAAATATCACGTAAATAAATAAGTATACCATTCTACTTCTATATCTATCTATACTATCAATATAATTGTAATAAGTTTGTGTTTGTCCGTGATGGACGCAAAAGCTACTGGACGGATTTCGATGCAGATTTTTCGTATTAAGGGGTTTGGTCCAATTTAAAATCTTATGTTTGTTTGATTGCAGTCGGTAAAGTAGAACCAGAGTTATGATTATTAATATAGAATTTAAGTTACACAGATGGTGCTTAGGCCGCAATAACCGGCAACCACGCGGGCGGAGCCGCTGGCATGGGCTAGTATACTGATAAAATATATGAAAATGAGAGACGAAGTGAGTGGGTCAGTGAAGTAGACGTGGATAAACTATGTGAAGGAGGGTATGCATAAGAGGGGTCTGAATACGAAGATGGCGGCTTATTGGGTTAAGTGGAAGAAAAATACAAAACTTTAGTAAGTGGGATAGGGACATAAGATGATAAGCTAGCATATTTGTACTATTAGTAACTTAAATTATGATACCTATTGTCTTTTTTTGCGAAAAAAATCTTCAGGACATACCTATTACACAGCGCCATGTAGAAGGATTTTTTTTTCAAATTTGGATTTTAAGATGCGGTTAAATAAATATTCACTGTTAAATTTATCGTGATACTTACCATGTTTGTTTATTTCGTTGAATAACTGATATTTCGGCGCTGTTGCAAGCGCAATGATCACGGTGTACTAACGACCGGCGAGTTAGTTCTTATTGAGGCCAACCGTATCGGTCTACCCTCTTTCTCACTCGTTTACTACGCGCGCCGCCACTACCACTGTCCACGTTCTCACACTGCACTAACTCGACGGTCGTCAGTACACCGTGATCATAGCGCTTGCAACAGCGCCAAAATATCGGTTATTCAACGAAATAAACAAACATGGTAAATATCCCGATAAATTTAACAGTGAATGTGTAAATGACCATGTCAATCTAAAATCATACATTGCGGATAAATATGCTTGAATACTTTCAAGATGTAAAAACATATACCTATAACTACTCTGTTCGCGTGGACCTCTGAGCAGACGTACCACCTCTACCGACTTTGGCGGAGGTAGTAAAGTGGTATCTGTGGGGGTTATGCGCACGATAAAAAAAGGTAAAGTCCGCTGAAACATCAAAAAGCCAGCCAAACTAGTGTTAGTAACGTCTAAACAATAGATTCAGCTGGTATTCGCGGAGCGTTCATTGTTACAGTTACGCCGACGCGACGGGAATTACAAATTTTTATTTCTTTAGGGTTCCATAATAGGACATAAAAGTTTTAGCAATAGCATTTATTGAACGAAGCGAGTGAGAGTCACCGTTTTGACAAGATTGTCGTTTTGCTTTTGTCAGTTTCGGCCTACAGCCTACAGGGCACCTCCTTTTCATCATGATTTAATTTTTTTTTTTCATTTATGGCACGTCAATTTGACTTCACCTCGCCTGATGTTAAGCTGAAGGCAAAGTCTCATGAAAGAGGGTCACCATTGCAAACACGTTCAGTGCTACAATGGTGGCGTTCAGCTTGACGGCCCCATCAGATGCTTTTTCACGACCCGCTTAAAGGACCCGGGACTGTAGGAATATTAAAAGTTTAGTTTGCTGTCGCGTTATATATAAACGGGTTCTGGTGATTATAGGCTGAAACATCAAGGATAAGGTTATATATAGGTCGTTGTGGAAAAAAACAGAGCACTCGTGAGGTTTATTCTTTCAAGATCAATTATAAACGTGATGCCGTGATATCCAACCTTTATAAGGTTAGCGCTATTAAAAGTAAGCTGTATTACTTACATACTTAAATTCATGGGTTTATTATCAAAGAATTATTAGCAAGGCAGCCGTAACTATGCCATAAAAGAAAGTATTTTTATATGGGGGTCACATTGACTTCACCTCACGGATAGTAAGCTAAAAGTTAAGTTTCATGATCGCTCTAAAACGGCCATTCGCAATCGTATATTAAGAACAGGAGTAAAATGATTTTATAGACCTGATCTTTGAGCCTAACTGTCATTTTGGGGTCTCCAAATTTGTGATTGTTAGATAGTCTGTATATAACGGGTAATGTCGAAAATGGCTAAACGGATTTTGATGGGATGTTTACTTTAGATAGTATGATGGTATTTGGCGTAGCTTAGGGTAGTTTTTTTAAGAAAAATTATAACAAAAACTTTGTACCTCAAATCTTAGATATAGTCAGATCTCCACGAATATTACATTCTGTGGCTTTCAGATATATATTAATATATTAATTTATTGAAACATAGGTTACAAAAAAGATGTTCGAACAAGCTATGTTCCGCCAAAGTACTTTTCAGATCTTACTATGCCCGTTATGTCAAGGAGTTCGATAGCCTCGACATAAGCGCATTTTTTCATCAACTACGGAACCCAATGTTCTAAAATTTTCGCGCTTAACATTTTTTTTTCAAAACCCACCTATTGTCGGCCTTAACAAGATTTGAATACGTTGACAATGAATCGCTCGACGACTGAATTCGTAACAGAAATACTGAATAAATATTCAAGCTTTTTGCGATATGGCGGCCTGAATAACGTAGTTTTTTTGTGACTCTCGCTTCTGTTAGCTTCACTTGTAACTATTCTGTGTAGATAATAACTATTTTTTTTTATATTGTCACGCCTATATCCCCAAAGGAGCAGGCAGAGGTGCTAACACCCACATTTCGCTAGTTTATGTTTAGGTCCCAATGTAATAGGTGGCGAGCCTATTGCCATTAACAGGGCACTTATAATTATAAACCTGCGATAAATACACACATAACTTCGAAAAGCATCGCACTCATTGGTGTGTGCCATGGTAAACCTGGGATCGAACCCGAGATATCGTCTCAGCAATCCATTACACATACTACTAGGCTACTATTACTGTCGTAAGAATGTCTGAAGTATGATTTTAGAGGGCTTTAGGATCAGAGGTTGACCAAAAAAAAATGGATGGACTGTATGGAGGGAAGTAGGGATTGAGGAAATGTTATCAAACAGGAATGTGTGGAGGAGAATTACATGTTGGGTGACCCCAATTAATTAGGACAAGGGCAAGGAGATGATGAATAATTATTATTGAAGTTACTACGTTAATACTGCTATGTCGGTAGTTTAGCGGTTAAGGAATTGGCTTTACGATTGAGAGGTGCCGAATTTGATCCTGGCCTATTACTCTACTGACGTGAATCCACTACTAACAGAAATCATACAACTGAGCTTTGGTGGAGGGCTTAGAGGGAATTATAGTTATAAACATAACATAACATAAACTCACGCCTATATCCCCGAAGGGGTAGGCAGAGGTGCTAGCGCCCACATTTCGCCAGTTTATGTTTAGGTCCCAATGTAATAGGGAGCGAGCATATTGCCATAAACAAAGCACTTATTAACCTGTGATAAATACAAACATAACTTCGGAAAGCATCGGAAAGTCATTGGTGTGTGCCATGGTAAAACCTGGGATCGAACCCCAGCAATCCATTAACCATACCATTGGATTACCGCGGTTATTAATATTATAGTTATATCGGTTGTTAATAGGTATTTAAAAAAGGTAGGTAGCGAAATTAAAGAGGATCCAAGTCACTCAAAGACAGCCATTACCATGAGAGCTGGCCTAGAAGTGATAGGTAAAGCGGCCTCCATTTCCAGGGCACGATGGAGTCGCCTTGGTTGCTACACCCGAAGGGCTATCTTGAATTCTGGCTATGGCCGAGATATGCCGGGATGCCATGGATATGCTTTGTTAGAATAACATACAACGTAGCATTTGTGACCCGAAATTGAAAGATGGTTCAAGTTTGACATAATCACCCTTCCGATCCGATTGGGGGGGGGGACTGAGTCAAGATATTCGTGGGGTTTTCTGCACGTTCTTTGGTATATTAAACATAACATAACATAAACTCACGCCTATATGCCCGAAGGGGTAGACAGAGGTGCTAGCACCTAAATGGCGAGCCTATTGCCATTAACCAGGCATTTATAAACCTGCTATAAATACACACATATCTTCGAAAAGCATCGAAAACTCATTGGTGTGTGCCATGGTAAAACCTAGGATCGAACCCGAGACCTCATCTCAGCAGTCCGTTACCCATACCACTAGGCTACCGCAGTGATCTTAAAATCATAATACAATAAATAATGAAAAACAAAGAATTTTCCCCGTTCACCTGAAAATTTTGTATATTACATCACAAAACAGAAATAACGAGGACTTTTTAACGGCTGGCAACCCTATTTGAATGTTGATGGCAACATTCGAATAGATTACTCTTTAGTATCTGTTTTTTTAATTGTTATTGTTGGAATTTATTTTGTTTTGATATAAAAAAAGTTCTTAATTATTGTACAAGTCGAATAAGGGGAGGTTTAACATCAGACAGATATATTACCAATTAACAATAGTGTCTGGAATACGGCAATAGGCTCACCTCCTATTAAGTGGGACTGAATATACCTACTATTTAACTAGTCGATAAAAAAGTTTTCTCATAACACAAAAGTACAATTCTAATTATCAACAGCAATTTCAGTAATCGTGTTCATTTTCTTCGACATAAGCAGTTATGAGCTCAGAGAATCACATTACATGTTCGCTTATTTTGAGAAGATTGACGAAGTGACCCGAAAATTACGTACGAATTACGTACGAAATTCTACTAACGCCAGCATATTACGAGCGGAAATTCCTCTCCGATACTTCAACGTAATACCAAAACAAAATGGCATTTTATAACACAATAAAATTACGGAGGTTTCCCATTACACTGTGCTAGTACGCAGAAGCAATTATTTCTAATGGCCGTATTACATTATATTCGAATATAGAACAATTCAGAACCGAATAGCGTTTAGACACGAGTGTTTTGAATTTAGATCACCTCGTGACAGAAGCGTTCTAAATTCAAATAAATATGTTATTTTTAAAATATGACTACATTTTTTATTGTCAATGGTGAAACGTGCTTCAGTGCTGAACATAGAGAAAATACGCTGAGTTTTTTTTTGGCGTGTAGGCCGTGTTGTGAGTGGCATTTGCATTTTATATAAAAATGTTCGTCAGCGTCATATTAAAATGTTGCTTGTCTAAAAAATATGCATACCGTGTCGTACCTAAATAGCAACAAGGTTATGACTTGGAAACCCCAATAGAAATAAATTAAAGATAATAAGCATTTTTCATGTATTTAATTATGACCAAAGAAGGAATTTTTATAATAATATTATAAGCAAATTTCAACTTCAAGTGTTGTTAAATAATGTGTGTAGCTCTGCCGAAAGATTCTTATACCACTTAGGGGTCAGACAAGCACAGAGCTCACCTCATAGGAAAAGGTTCCTATGGCTCATAAACTTGTGCAACACCAGGGGCTTAAAACTCGTGCTGCCGGCCCTCTAAGAACCTTCTAATGCTTTTTTCAGGACTAGAAGATCAGAAATTAGTCGCACCCGGAAAATTCAAGTGGACCCGTGGAGGAACGGGATGTCATGTCCCTTCAACACAAAGGGAGGATCCTCCTGACCAGACAAGGTGATCACGCCTGGCGGGCCGCGGCCCAACGGTTGTCGTTGGGTTGTTGTATATATGTTGTACCAGCTTGAGAACTTCAGTTTCGCGATGCAGGATCCGTAGTGACGTAGTAGTTACTCTTGCTGTCGCTAGATGGCGCTGGGTACCTTCATACACCATGTAAAGTGTATAAATATTTATGAAGCCTATTGAATCTCATATAGGTAGGAAATGGGTTTACTCAATAGGTTTATCCCCTATTATTGTCATCTCCCTGCCCTTATCTCAACTAATTGGGGTCAGTGCAACATGTCAATCTCCTCCATAAATTTCTATCCAGATATCATTTTCTCAGTCATTCCCTTCTTTGCCATATCTTCTTTCACACAATAAAATTCATCCATCTTTTTTCGGACCGACTACTTCTGCTCCTCTTAGGTTCACCCCCTATTATTACATGTCAAAATACCCTACTTCTTAAGGCATGTATTATATACCACATAGGTAGCAGATAAGTACATAGTCCATCTGATAGTGGTTACCATGGCGTATGGACGTGTACAAAACAGGCGTTACTGATGGTGACTTAGAAAAAACTTTCTAAGACCCTTCTTGTATAATCCCTTATTGTAGTCTGATTATTTATACTGTTGATTGATGGCACTTGATGGAACTCATTCTTATACGTTTTTGATAACACACTTGTACTTCTCCACTGTATTTATTATTGTACCAAACCAGTTTCGCCTAGCGTCATTCTCAAAGATTTACATTAACAGTCACTGTCAATGTAAACCATTGAGAATACCGCTGAATGAGAATGAAGGTCGAAAAAAACTACAGCAGGGAGTTTTTGAACAGTTCAAACACTGCAAATTTAAAAATTCGTATTATTTTTGAGAAAATTAGGCGAGTTTTATACTGTAGTGAATAGAATGTCAAATACAATATATGTGATGCTGCGAACGCGTTCATCCATAGCCTGTGGTCAAGCCTCAGGCTGTGAGCACGTTCGTTGTCCCTTCAGAGGCACAATATTGTACAAACGACACAGCATTCTGTACAACTATATATATCGTGTTAAATTTAGATAGCCTGTGGTCTATAGGAATATTTGTTATTAAAAAAACATATTTTGTTCGTAATGTTATATTTTTACTTCTTTTTTAGTTTTGGCGATCAGTCTATTTGATGTGATAAGCCTTCGAACCAGGTGGGTTGATTTCTGAACCAGTTGAGTTGATTCTTTGAACCTGCTGAGTATATCTCTGAACTAGCTAGGTTGATTTTAATGAGATATTGTTAAGAGCTAACAGCTAAGGCGATAAGGTGTGATTCAGACTACCTTAAAAAACAATTAATGAACCAGTCTAACGCAGTTCACTGCTGTACACGGAGGCTTCTTCAATGTTGGGAGGCTTTCAGCAATTATTTCAACACTGGATAGAAGGGTTGATACAGGGGTATATTTGGAGCTTCTCTCACATTAAAAATATATTTCTTGTTGTTATTTCAAAATAGTATTACACACCTAAAGACGATAATTAGTAATATTCCCGTTAATCACTTCAGTTAAGCTGAATTGGTAGTATTAAGATCGCTTTCCACGATTTGCGATTTGGCAAATATGCGAATTTTGCGGAAAGAGGCAATTGTCATAAATGCGTCCGTGAAACCACCCGCCGTGGTAACCTGGTGTTAGGTGTGGACTTGGTAGTGAAAAGGCTCTTTTTGAACTAAGAACCTCCCATTACGATAAAGCCATGTTGTGTACGTCTAATTATAGGTATACATATAGAAATATTATATGGATAAGTAGATTGTAAAATGGGAAATATTGTATACTGTTGATGTACCTTAATAAATAAATAAATAAATAAATAAATAAAAGCCAATAAAACACTTTTGTCCAGGGAGCCCAAGATGCACGTAAACATAATGAACAATGTGCAAACTCATGTCTCAAAACCAGTGAAGTAGTTTCTCTATAGTACAAAGATCCCTCTCACGATATAGTTCCCAGCATATCTTGATCCCTAGTTGAGAGTGGAATGAGGCCATGGAACGCTCATTTTTGTTGACCTGATAGAAAGCGGTTACCGTGGGCCTATGAACTTTTACAACACTAGAGGCCACACTCCTGCTGTTGTCCCCCTATAGAAACCTTCTAATGCTCTCCTTGATAAGTGCCTAGTCTGTTAGACTATACTTTGTAAAATATAACTTGGGTCCTTGACAGATGTCAAAATGAGGTTCATAGGGATGTCCGAAATTTGATGAAAATATCGATACTATCAGCTATTATTGATGGATGTTACATATAATTAGGTTTAATTTAATTGTATGTATGTATTTATTTGTAATGAGAACGGAATATACGTTGCATACAAGGCGTCGGCACTCGTACTGATAAGAATGAGTGGAGTGGATCAGTGGAAGTTCATATCAAACAAGATGTTGGCGCGTGTATCTTATGCCTATATCATGGCCCAAGAGCCAAACGCGGTGTGTCTTCTTACAAAATCCAAAAACAGATTCAGGGCGTTGATGGATTGAATGTAGGATTTTATTCACTCAATATTATTTAGGATCAAGTATATTGAAATATAAATATTATTATGATATTAAAATACCTAAGCAATAAGATTAAATTCTAATTATTTTTTTCTTATATTAATTTCTTTTTCAAATTAAGCTTTATTCAAAATATCGATAGTTCATAGTATGTGGTCACGATGATCCATCGCTCATCACTAATTAGCTCGGTGTGCCCATAAAGTATGACATTAACAGCTACTACATTCAATAATAGAAAATTCAAGACTTCATGTGCGGGATTTCATTGACAGCTGTCATAGGACCCAAGCTACATTTTACAAAGTATACTATGGCAGTTTTGTGCGTGAATTAAAAACAAAAAATGCTTTCCTTCTGACTGCTTTCAGTGTTCACAATCACCGTCCACATCGGCATTTCAAGATTTGAACACATCAAACCGAAATGCAGCAAATAAAAACGCACATTAAAAGTAATAAAAACAGCTTCATTGCACCGTATCACTCACACACACGAACAGTTCAATTTTTCATCTTACCTTCATGAAAATAAAGTTGACATTCCATTCAATGTTCATGAGAAACGGCAAATAAAATGGTATTGTAGTATCGCAAATAAAGCCGCCATTTTGAATTTTTACGCAAAGGTATAAAATATCTCTTTACGAGTTGTGCTCCGCTAGTATTTTTATTACACAATAGGTTTAACTATATCTGCTTCACAGAATCGATTGACGCACTCAATATTTAACGTGTGAGGATAGAAATAGACCTAACAGCTTCTCGGTTGGACGGAGGTTGAACCTGACGGTACCTCCGCCCTACAGAATACCTTGTGTTGTATTAACGGCGTTGAGTAACGTAACCAGAGCTCACTGGCCAGGTTTTGTATTGTCAGTGGGAAGACCAAGAAACCCTGCTTTATCTTTTGCATTGACAGCACAGAAACCTTCACGTGTTTATGAATTCATCTCATTCATCATTGTCACCATTTCAGCCATAGGACGTCCACTGCTAAACATTCCCCCATCGACCTCCAATTTTCTGCGAGATCGAATCAGAAAGGAGATCCGTAGACAAAGTTGCTGCCATATCTCACAGGGCAAGCTAGCTGAAGTGGCATTGGGCGAGGCACGTAGCAAGAAGAACGCATGGCTGTTGAACTAGAAATGTTCTCGAAGGAGACGACATACTGAAATCCCCACGGATAAGCCGGTTGGGGAGGTTATGTCGCACTCGAACCGACTAAAACGCACGCCGTCTTTGGGTCCTTAGTTGCTGGAGGTAAGATAGTAACCAACATATCCCTCGCACCCTGGCAGACCAGCGAGATGAACTCTCCTTACTCATAATAAATTCACAAACACTATTACGAGTATTATCAACCAGATTGTAATTTTCGATGAAGTATTTTGTTTTCGCAAACTTTTTCTCATAAATATCTTGGTAATTTTTGTGACTCCGTAATAAGTAGCAACCCCATGAAAAAAAACACCGCAAATGTGTGAAAAGACCTTTACAAGTTGTTGAAAACACGAACAAAAAATTCATAGAAAGTTACGTTAGGGCAGTACCACACTGTTTCGGATCGTCAATGGAGCTCTTAATATAAGGTTGTTGGTTTATTACTTTTCTGCAAGTTATAGCTTGCGTAATGACGCGTAAAGTTACGCGACTCCCGTAAATTATATCTATATACCAACTGTACCTCTATTATGAAAGCTATTGAGGTTATTTTTGATTGTATCGGCCCATCGAATAGGGACGGGCATATTCGGATATTTGAATTAGGTTCGGATATTTCAGATTCTTGGAAGTAGGCTTAAAAGTACGAGTATCTGAAATATTTTGAACCTTTTTCAAATTAGAATTGAATTTATCCTTATAATTTGAAATCAGAATCTTGGAGTAATAGATATTATCACAATTAAATTCCATTTGAAATAAATGGAAATACTTGCTCAAATATCCAATTAAATCTGTTTCATTGTTAGAATAACAATTTTAGAATATCGGAAAATGGTTAAATTATTTACCTATTTCAATTTTAATTCTACTTTTTACTAAAGTTCCGCTCCGTTCTACAGTTCAGCCTGCGTAAGTCTCGTAAGAATATCGGGATGAAAGTAGCCTGAGCTGCTCAGGGATAATTTAATATTGTAATTGTTAAAAAAAATCGGCCCCGTAGTTTTTGACTAAATATACACATACACACACATACAAAGGACCCAAGTCAACATTGCCTGCCCGTGGTACCCTCTGCCGATCAACGAACTAGGCTCTGGCTACCTGTCAACCCGCATCGGACCAGCGTGGTGTGGGGACATGGTTCAAACCCCAAAAACACCGCCTCCAATCTGACGGGTTGTAGATCGATGGGGAGGTCTATATTTATTCAGCTCAGTGGACTTCCCATGGTTGAATGATGATGATGATCTTTATAATATTAGTAAAGACTACTTCTTAGTTATTTGTGAGTGTTGTTTATTTTTATTGTAAAGTTTGTGAATATATTTAAATATCCAAACGGAATTTTTGTTAATTAATCACGTTCATTTGGCTGAACGGATTATAATTTGAAATTACACGTAGAAATAATATTTACTTCACCAAAATAAATAGTCATTGCAGAGTACCGATATTTCCTAGAAAATAACATATCAGACGCTACATCACTAGCTGGAATAAACACAAATATCGGTACAGAATAAACCGAATACAGTATCACCAATATGTTTTATGTGTTGCAGATACGAAATTGAGCGAAAATTTCGCACATAACTCTTGCTGCGATACTAGAAGTGTGTCGAGTGAGCGTAGACTTTTAGTAAAACATAAGCCTATTTATTTTATCAATTGTAATTTTAGTTTAACTAATTGTAATTGTAATGAATGAATTGAAATTTTAATTTAATAAATGGGCGGGCCCAATAAATCCCAATGTAATAAGTGGCGAGCCTATTGCCATTATCCGGGCACTTATAAACCTCCGATAAATTTAATACACACATAACTTCGAAAGCTAGAACACCTTAAATTGTCGGCTATTGCGAACGCATATAGTTACGTAACGGTTTATCACTCAAATAAGGAGCCAAGACATCACGTACACTCCATACCCAGGGGCTAGATGGGCACACCATAGGCCCCACATAAGGGGAAGGCGGTCATCCCAAAAGAAATGTCCCCGGGTCTGCCGGGGTGCGAGAAATAACTTGTACAATCTCACCTCCGGCAATCAAGGACCAATGGACGGCATGTGTTTTGTTCGCTTGGGGTCCGACATAATCATCTCCACCGATTTTAGTAGAATTGGTAACCGTGGGGATTTTGCGCACGATAAAAAAAAGATATCACGTACAGAGTTTTGATGTTACAGTCTGAACAATTCATCTGGAACCAAGTGTTCCGGTGACTCTGATTTGCACGGAATCTCAGATAGCAGCTGGTTTTTATATACGACAAGAACTGCATCTAAAAATTAGTCAAAACAGAGAAAGTTCGTAAAAGATGAAATCAAATTCGGGTACAATTTGTGCGCTACTCCTCTCAAAGGGGTAAAGTTTGTGTTTTCCCGACACGGTTCTGTTCTAAAATCAGCTGCATTATGTTATACGAATTTCTCACTTTGAAGAATCAATCTTTATGAGATAGTTTGTATTTTCATTACCAGAGATTTCACTGCGAAATTATATCCATAATACGAAACAATACTCCTAGCCAAATTGACTGATGACCTGAAAAGGGCGGCTGGGACAGACTGGATACGGAGGATGGAGGATAGGCAGTGGAGCAGTGGCGTACATTGGGAGAAGTCTATGTCCAGCAGTGGACTGCTATAGGCTGTTTGATTGATTATGTAGCGCACTTTAATATGAATTTACTTTTCCTAATGGTACGTTAAGTGCAAAATCTCAGGGGTATGATACACCCGGGTGCGAGGAATATGTTGGCTACTATCTCACATCCGGCAACTAAAGATCCAAAAACGGCGTGCGTTTTAGTCGGTTCGAGTCCGACATATCCGGTGGGGGGTTACGAGGGGATTTTCAGCACGATCCGGGTCTCGGTCGGCAGCACCAGTATGGCGTCCCTGGTGTTGCTTACATCGATAGACCACGCTTTCGACTTTATTTAAGGTGGTCTGTGGCAATCGTTGAACTGGCATAAAAGAATAAGTTTCTGAAAAAAAATTATACTCTCATATTCACTCAGTCATATTTCAGTTTCATAATATCGGTTTCCCAACAAGAATTGTGCCCTAATTTCCCAAAAAACACAATGTACACTTTCACTATTCCCGATAAGCACATGAGATATAAATTGTTTAAGTACCTATGCGAAAGAAATATTCCAGGACAGGGGTGGCGAACCTTTATAAATTAAAGTTTCTTAGAAATTTATATTATTGGATTAGGTACTAACGCACATTTTCCATACCTTTTATGAATATGCGACAGTGACTGAGTGTTTGTTACGCTTTCAAATCCAAACCACTGAACGGGTTCCAAAGAAATTTGGTACAAATATTATTGTTTGATTATTATTTGGCATTCAGAATGGCATAGTACCTGAGTGATACACTATAATGATTAATAGGGTATCACTTTTCCAATTCTCACTTCTTCGTAAAAATATAGAAAAAGTTATATTTTCAAATACACGGCTCCACCATTGTAATACACTACGTGCTTGTAATGGTGACCCTCTTTCCTGAGACTTGCCTTCAGTTTACCATCACGCGAGGTGAAGTCAAAATTGACGAGCCATAAAAAACGCGGCTTTATCGACAACTAATATCCCTATTTCATAGCAGCCAATTCAAAGTATTGTGCTGAGTGCCAATGGTTTGCCATCCCTGTTCTAGGATAACACTATCTTGCTCGCCAGTCGTAAACCTAAGTATAAATGCATACAGTGTTGCGTGTTCGACTTTGTAAGTTAATGGCTAGCTTAGACCGCTAGTACTTGTGAATTTATTTTCAAAAGAATAATAAGAAAGCTGTATTTCCTTTTTGATTTGAGTACTTTTGAAACTGAAATATATACTTTGTAATCATTATACTCTATATACATTCTGTGTACTAAGTATCGGGAATTTGTCAATAAAACAAAAAATACAAATTATTCATCTAAATTTATTTTATCACCTTCAAAGTAGGCTCCATCGCTTGCAATAGAACATCTCCACCGCTTCACCCAGTCTTCCATACATTTTCCATAGGCTATTTGTGGTATGGCCTTTAGCTCATTCAGCGAATTTGCTTTTATGACTCAAATTTGGGTTTCAGCTCGTTTTCGAGACGCCATTCTGAAGACTGTTGGCTTGTTTGCATGTCATACTCATAAACCCATGTCTCGTCGTCAGTTATTATACGTTTCATAAAGGTCGGATCCGTAGAAGCTCGGGAAACCATGTCTGCAGCGACATGCTTTCGCTGCACTTTTTGAACAAAATTGAGCTCTTTTGGAACAAGTCGAGCGGCGACGCGTTTCATGCCTAAAATATCAATGAGAATGTTGTGGATGGACTTAAAAAGTATGTTCACCTCACTAGCCAACTCTCTCAGACTCATACGTCGATTTTCGAGCACTAGCTTCTTGATTTCTTTGGTCGTAGTGGTTGAAGGGCTACCAGAACGAGGCAAGTCTACTACTACTTCTCGGCCTTTTTTAAAAGCCTTATACCATTCATAAACCCTTGTTTTCGATATACACGATTCGCCGTAGGTATTTCGCAACATTTTTAGTGATTCACCACATGAAATAACATTCGAAACACAAAATTTGAGGCACACTTTTTGTTCAACAATATTTTCCATTGTAAAAATCGCCGAGGACTCAAAACTATGACCAACAAAAAGTGTAGTTTAAAACAAATTAGATGACAGATCCCGCTCTAATTTTGCGCGCTAAATCAGTACAGTGCTAGCAACATGCAGTAAAAAAATTAGAACGACCTCTTTTACGCGGGTCTTTTTATTGACATATTCCCGATACTTTTTACACAGAGTAGTATATAAAGTAGAATTTGGTTGCCTCCGATGGTTATCGCTCTACGGAAAATATTGAAGCTCAGCCGCATCTTAGTTAGACTAGAAGGCCGACTCCAACTGAGTTGAAAATGGGTTCAGATAATGATGATGAATTAGGTATTATGAGACAAAATGTCACGTAAATTCATAAGGGGATGAAAACTATTGGAAATGGAAGGAAATATAATAAAGTTATCAGGAAAAACAGGACAGGAAAAATATATTTATATTAAACCCGTTAAACCCGTCACCCCGTTTTTGCAACATTTTTGATTCCTGCTCCGTACCTGTTGGTTAAATACATATAAACCTTACTCTTTAACCATTCTATCTATTTAAAAAACCGCATCAAAATCCGTTACTTAGTTTTAAAGATTTAAGCATACAAAGGGGCATAGGGACAGAGAACGCGACTTTGTTTTATACTTTGTAGTGATGTATTATTTCGAGTTCAAGAAAGGAATTTGAGGTGTGAAAAATCGATTATTATTCATCTCTATGCACCCAAGTAATTGGGATATACTTAATTTATTTTTACCATTGGTTACGCTATAGTTGCTTCCTGTTCCAATAATTCTCATGTTCTTTTTCTTTTCTTTCCCTGAAAGCTAAGAGATATTTTTTACACTGGCATCATCATCATTCTCTGAATCTTTTACCAACTTAGTTGGGGTCGGCATTCCAGACTAACTGTGATGCGGCTGAACGTCGATTTTTTCCGTAAAGAGACTGCCATTTGACCTCCATAACCAATGGCCCACTGACCAATGGCGATATTGAAGTTCCAAGTTAGACTGGTTGAACTTTTGAGCGCTCCAACAACCCGTAACGACTTCCATAGATGTTTGTATGACAACCAGGACCAACGGCTTAACGTACTCTCCGAGGCACGACCAGACCAGTGCAAATAACCATATACATGCATACAAATATTTGCACTGAGCGAGGATCAAACTCGCGCCTCCTGCGTAGCAGTCGCTTTCTCTACTTGATTCATATCGATTTATTACATTGGCTGCTTTATTTATATCTATATCAAACTTACTAACAATGAATTTTCGCCGCCATTTTTGAACTCAGCACAATGTTTACCTGTAAAGAATAAAAATACAATAAACATTGTACGAAAAAACTTAATAAATAGTATATGGTAACTTACAAGATGAACAAAAAATGTTAGATATTGTTTAAAAAATTATCATTTATTTTATTACACTCAAAAGTTGTATTTCTTCTTCTTCTTTTGAACAAAATAATAAAAACATACATAGTTCATTATTTTTTCAGGCAATGTTCAAATTCATTTGTAAGTTATTTTCATCATTTCATCTGTAAACGCCCTAAATATTTTGCGTTACAACAAAACATTAATTCAGCACTTAGGTACATACATTATGTTTCTCCAAAACATTACAGGTGAAAGGTGAAATGGAGTGTAAACATCCACTTATCTTTCACTCCACTGACAATTTAAAAAGACATTTCTGCCCATCCTCCATAAATACGAGCTTTATATAAATTGTTCATTCACAAATCGTCTGTAATAACTCCTAGGATCTCTCATCTGAATTTAAATGCAACATTTACATTTGAATTAAAAGAAGAAAATGTTTTCATTCGTACAGCTCATTTGTTACATTCGTTCATTCTTAAATTGAAGACTTTTAGCGTTCAAAATTACTTTTTTGTTTGTTTAATATCTTTGAAATTAGTTGTTAATTACTTTTAATGATTATATACAGTGGAAGTAATCTAATTATCTTGCTACTTTTTAGTCTATAGACGCCTAAAGGGAAGAAGGATAATTTCGCACCTTCCAAGTGCTTTGTTACCCGAGTCAGCCTCGTTTTTTTCAATAGGGCCTTACCTAATGTCTCAGTCTTGAACAAATATGCGTTGAAAAATTGAATACTGTCTAACTGAAATGAAACTATGACGTCATTATTTTTAGTTCATTTTTTAGATTCATTATAAAATAATAAATGACTTTTATTAATAATACCTACTTAAGTAGAGACGCAATACAAACCGAGATCACTGCGATATTCTATCACGCTCCATGCATTTTGCATTATTCGCTGAAAAGACATGATGTCAACGATTTTGTGTAGTGTTTTTCTCCGACGTCACGGTCGCCTAGTGGTATGGGTTGTGGACTGCTGAGACGACGTCTCGGGTTCGATCCCAGGTTTTACCATGGCACACACCAATGACTTTTCGATGCTTTTCGCAGTTATGTGTGTATTTATCGCAGGTTTATAAGTGTCCGGTTAAACCGCCACCTATTACATTAGCACCTAAATATAATCTGGCGAAATGTGGGTGCTAGCACCTCTGCCTACCCTTTTCGGGATATAGGCATGAGTTTACTTAATGTTAGGTATATATTACTGACTATAATCAATTAAACAATAATTTTACTGTCAAATTTGGACAAATCGAATAGCCAGTTGCATTAGCGCATTACGCGAGGATTGATTACCAGTAGTCTATAATTTAACTCGGAAACAATTAGTCATGATTATTTGATTAAGACCAGGCGATCATTTGTCCGTAGCCAATCATGATTGATTATTATTATCGTTGCATGGATAGTGCAGCGGCTAACGTTGATCCACCAAATGACATTGGTGGACATGTATCAGTTCGTGGATGAGTAACTAAGTAGGTTAACACATTACTAGGTAAAGCATCAATGGAAGATTGGTCTAACCACCCTCATACCCCTTTTTCTTCAAAAAACAATATGTGCACTTGTCTCATACAATACTTCTTGAAGATTTGTTGAGGACAATTATTTGTTTTATACATGTTATATTGATATATAAACTCACGCCTTTATCCCCAAAGGGGTAGGCAAAGTGTGCTAGCACCCACATTTTGCCAGTTTATGTTTATATCCCACAGGACACACACACAAAAACAGGAGTTATGTTATTGATACAGTCCCATAGATTCAATCGTTCACTCTGTGTTGCCAATAAGTATATAGACAGCTTTAAAAATGATCTAAGTCACATATTGCGTTTACACTTAAGTTTGTTACTTGTCAAATACATGTTTTAAACCTTGATGAAAACGAGGGGTTTGTATGGGTGATCATTCTTGACTCCTCCGAGCATCAAAGAGTATGTTATGACGTAAGCTCCGATTGCCAACATCCATTGATAGTTGTTACGGGTATTTGGAGTCTTAAACAGTTCGACAACTTATCTAAATACAACTTCGATATATTATGTAGGTGGCAGATACTGCTCGCATCTCTGGGATAAATAAAAAAAAAATAAAAAAGATGGCAGTCGCTTCACGGAAAATATTGAAGTTCCGTTTCGCAATTAGGCTAGTAAAAAACAAACCGGGGTTAATGCATAGCTGATGATGAATAGCGAATCAGTTCGCACTTTATGTACTACTGGCGGGTGGCTTTGCCTGCAAGGATGTTATCCAGTAGATTTTAAGTTAGACCAAGATCTTTAAAACAAGGTACTTAGATAGTCACAATTTTAAAATGTGACGCTTCGGTAGTGCCAACCTAAATAGAAAACAATCTATATAAAAAGTATTCATTTCAAAAGTTTTCTACGAAAGTTTGTTTATCATACATATAGAATTTAATGACTACCGTAAAAGGGGGTGAATAGGGATCCAGGGGTGAATAGGGATAAAATTGGTCAACTAAATTCTGGAGTTATTGAAGTAAAACTTTGGACTAGTTCATTGTAATAATAAAATCTTCAAATATCAGATAACAGGCTTATTTGAAACTAAAGCTAAAACTAAGTAAAATAAACTATTTAAAATAATGCGAATCTGTAGAAATGCGAATCTGAAGATATGCTACATTTTAAATATTCCATTGACCATTTTATCCATAACCACCCTTGGATTCCTATTTTATCCCCGTTTTTATCATCTGGCATCCTATAAAAGCATGTGATGCGTATGATGTAATGCGAGTTCAAAATTTTATCCGTACCAAAATTTTTTTCAAACAAATTTTTCAACGAAATCTGCATAACATGTTTAAAGAAATTATCAATTCAAAAATGTCAACATCGAATAATGGATACATAAATGTTAACAAATTGCTAAGTAAACAATGCTAAGGTTTGTGAACAATCAATCTTCTACCGCGGACCAACCGACAAGCGACGTGTTTTGTACAAAACGCCACTCGATCACCCATATTTACTTATGAGTGATTTTTGTTTGACTGATTGATTTAGGAGGGTGGTTAGCTATTTTTGATAGACTCTGGCGTAATAAAATGCGTTTATGCAGATAATAGTATAAAATACTCGTTTATCAAACATCGTTAATTTTTTTTTATACTACTTTATTTTTTGTATACAACTTAGGTCGCAGACAAGCACGTGGCCCTCCTGATGGTAAGTGGTTACCGTGGCCTATGGGCGAACGTAACACCAGAGGAATAACACTCGTGCCGCAACCCCTGTAAGAACAGAGACATTCTGTGTCGTCAGCGCAAAAGATGTAGGATAAGCCTTTGGTTTTCCCACGGACAACACAAAACCCCTCTACTTCGGTGGCAGACAAGCGCACGGCCCACCTGATGGGAAGCGGTCACCGTGGCCTATGGACGTTTGCAATATCGGAGAGTAGCTCAAGTGTTCAGAGCATTCCCTCTGTAAGTGTGTAAGTGTCGCGTGTTCAAATCCCGTATAGACATACAGTTTTTCCAATCTTGAAACATAATTATAGATAATAACATAAGGTAAACATCACAAGAGGCTCTACAGCGTACGTTCCCTGACTCTTCAAAATGTTAGAATTAAATGTTTATAAAAGCATTCGGAGTACCTCTAAGCACAACTCTTATTTCATGCCAGGCGGAGTTTCAATACTTGGGGAACGTAAGAGCATTTGAATTGAAACATCGTTCCGCTAAAGGTATGATTCTGTAGTCGACCGCATACGACAACTGCAGACGGATGCAGTATATACTTACGCGAAATAGGTAATAATATTGATTATAGTTTTAAGTCCTTGTGGCTTTTTTATGGGCTCGTGTACCCATTTCGAGGTTTATCGAGTACCGTAAAACGGGGGGAATAGAAATCAAGGGGTAGATAGAAATAAAATAGTCAATGAGTATATAAAATAATTTCTTTTATAGAATTTTAACTAATCCCAATACCATATATTCATGATTCTCTTATTACAATGGTAGTCCAAATTTTCGCTTGATATAAATAACTGCAAAATTTAACCACGTAATGTATATGAAATATTATTTCATTCGTCTATATCTATACATTTTCACTAATAATGAAAATGTGTAGATATATACACATTTTCATCTACTATATAAAAATTTTGCATTCGTTAGAAAGGTCTCGGGCTCCGTGAGGTTTAAAGAAAATTCAGGAAAAATCTTTGAATCTTTCAATCACCAAACGAAATGTTGGTGAAACGGAGTTCATTGGGTTCGCTAGTTATTAATGAAAATGTGTAGATATAGACAAATGAAAGGATTGAGTAGTTGATATACTTTCATTTCTATGAATAACTAACACCCGACGAACTCCGTTTCGCCACCAGATGGCTACAAAAAATGATTTTCCCGCTTTTCTGTTGAAATTTTTTCTGAATTTTCTTTGCTATAAACCTTACGGAGCTCGAGACCTTTCCAACGAATGCAAAACCGTGGAAATCAGTTCGTGCGTTCTGAAGTTATAGCGTCAGGAAGGAAAACTCGACTTATTTTTACATAGTAGATAAGTGCAGTTGGATGACATTTCGTGCACTCCTTTTTAAACTGTGACACGGAGAAATGGCACCATTGAGAGGCCGCAATGAATTGAAATAATAAACAATATTATCACATTCATATCTATATTCGCCTCGCTATATCGGCTGCTAAGGTCTGTGATCGGTTATGGAATTATACCTTTACAATTACAGTCGAATATCGGGTTCGGATGTGTCGTTTTTTTAATATTTGAAGGGAGAATACTGTACTAAGATGTAATTACCTGGGGTCTATGGGACCTTGACTCGGCTGCATTATTTTTAATACAAATGAATGCGTTTTGACAGATTCGAGTCCGACATAACCTCCCTAACCAACTCCGGTGGGTGATGCAAGAAAGAAAGAAAGGAAATTATGCTTATTACGTATCACACATGTACATATATAAGGATGAAAAATTGGAAAAAATAAAACATAGAAAGTGGGGGTCGAAGTGAAAAGTGTACGAATCCACACCACTTTCCCTACCTAATAACAAGATATCCATAGGGATTTTTCACGCGATTACAAAAAGTGTATTTACCAGTGTTATACCAGTTTATAACGATATTTTAAGGGCTCTACGACTCATAATATGATGTGTATATAATCTCACAAACACTTAAGTTTAATACTGCCCATAAACATTAACCCTAAAATGCCATATGTTCACAAGTGTCATGAATACAAAACACACATATGCACATAAAAAACATGTCAAAATCATACCCCTTCATTTGCCTCTGTCCGTTGAAAACCTTCTGGTATAGAATTTTCAATTAAACCCATGAATCTTCGCCACAAAACACATGGGGATCGCTGTTAAATATTCCATTGAGGCGGTTAAGATACGTTCGCAATACGCTGCAAATTTGTGGCAGTTTATGAGCTGTTTCGATCACATTGACCGGTCTGCGAAAATTGTGTATGTAAAAATGACATTTAGGAACTTTGTTACTGTGTTATTTTTTAAACTATATTTTCTAAATCTATTGTTTCAGAATTAGCATAAAACCTTCGGATATTCGTAACAATGCAATCTAGACCCAGAGGAAGAATAGTTTAACTAATTCGTGTGTCTAAAGTGAGGAGAAAAATAGTAAAATAATGTATTACAATGTATTCATCATGAATATTGCGCACTAATTCCGATTACATCTAAAATTTGCGCTTAGGAAAATCACCATAACATCATTGGTCGCGTTTAGTCTATTCCAGTAGTAGTCCAGGACGAAATAAACCTTATGCATATTATTTGCATTAATCAAGACTTAGAAAACAATCTGTCCGCCCAATTAGGACGCGCCCTAAGCGGTGGTCATTTCGACCGGAGCTTTTTGCTTTATTTTTCAAGAGAAGGGTTAATGAGAAGCTATTATGTGTGGGTTCTATTTACAGTGCCGTTGTAATGACAGTATTGTGCGTGATATACGACTTGAATAATTTAATTTATTGTGTGGAATTAAAATATTCTTGTATTGATAAGAATAAATATAGTTCAAAATAATAGTATGAATTAATAAGTAGGAAAAGGTCATTTGTCTATTAATTCAACGTTATTTACGTCAGTATTTAGTGTTTATTGCTTCGTAGAAAGAGACGGATGTATCATTTTCGACCTGTTCCACTTGAATACGGTTACATTATATTATATACCTACATAATTGGATCACTAGTCATAAATACTAAATGAAATATTAAACAACAAAGGATGTATAATTACAGTATGTAATCACATAAACAATATTTTACATGTACCTACCATAAATACCTGTAATTATAATCTTACTTATGTACAATTACGAACACCTACCATTACAATATACTCTTCAATAGATCGCAGTATAATGTCGGCATTAAGGTCATTACATATGCATGTCTAACCAGCTAAGTAATGATGAATGAGGTGTATATCGATTAAGTGTGACAACGCCCTTATTAATGTTACCATCTATTAACACGTACTTGGAGTATTCGTGACGTAGACAACTCCTGTGATATAGTGTACAGTGCTGAAGAGCCAGATTCATGTTACAACAGGCTTAAGTCATTTAAAGAAATATAACTTGTTTAGGATCATTAGTGTAGCGTAGACAGAAAAGAATGGATGAAACAAAGTGTCGCTAACTTAGTCTGTCTTGCAATCAAGAGGTTACGCGTTCGAATTTTTTTCGTTCGCGATATCCCCACGGATATCAATCTCACCGGAGTCGGTAAGATAGAGATTATCGGCCGAACCATATATACGATCCGTGTTTTAAGATTCCATTCAAACCAAGATAGTACACGATCTTCAGATCGATCTTCGATCTGCGTCCATATATACATTTGCCACGTTCGGAATCCAGATTGCACGACGGATTCGAGTCAATCTTTTCCCTCCCTGCCGTTCCGTTATAGGCATACTTTTGTGCGCGGACTTATTGCACTTGTAATTGATAACACAATATAAGTCACAACTGTGAACTAGAATATGTTTATATACCTTACATGATGATTTTTAAGGTACAAAAAATCTCCGTTTCAACTTAATTTCATTATAGAAAAATAATTTTAAACATCGGCAGTGTAAAATTCTGCCGAGTACGAAACGTTTACCGCTTTTTCTAATCTGTCACATCTGTGTGGATGTCTTTGTTTGAAAACAGTTAACAGTTTAGTTTCAAATTGTCTTTGTCTTGGAAGTTTGAACATTTTTTTCATTTGAACATTTTTATGAAACATAATATTAATTGTATATATTACGAAGCTGTGTGTTAAAGAAAAACCATGAACGCCGAAAAGGTAAGCGTTTAAACAACTTCATTCTGCTACATATTTTACTAATTTGCTAACACATTGTAACATAGCACATTTCGCGCCTAAACAAATCTTTTTACTTTTTTCAGGTTACAATTAGACCATTGTCTAGGGATGAGACGAAATTTCTATTATCGTTAATAGAATCTAGTAAAATTATTAATAATAAGACCACCAACGCCACTTCTAACAAAATGAAAAATGAAGAATGGGTTCGCATATCCGAAAGCTTCAACGCCACCGCGTTATGTCGCCGCACTCCACAACAACTCCGTTTAAAGTGGGAAAACCTAAAGAAGAATTCTCGCAAACGGAGTACTGCTATAAGGATGAACAGCTTAAAGGTGAGTATTCTAAATTGATGGAATAATAATGTGAATAGATAATTAATAGTATTGGTATAACCTATTGATGAATATAGAAGTTGGATGAGGATTAAACGAAGTAATGGATACATACTTTTATAATTGTAACATAAGTATGAGTTACTGTGTTCTTGAAGTACCTTGCTGGTTATTATGTGCTTCATATCAAAGCATAGTAAGGTAAAATAAGTCAGTAGTGTAAAACACAATGTGTTTTGTTTCAGACCGGTGGTGGTCCTCCAGAGTACATACCTCCTGATGAAATCCTAGATCGGGTATCTACTTTGTTAGGTAGTACTGTGGATGGATTTGTTGTTGAAGTGGGAGGTGATGCAGAACCCAGTGACATCATAATTTTCGGTGGTAATGGTGGTGAAGGTGGTGATGGTGGTGTAATAGGTGGTGCTGGTATTTTGGTGGATTGTCATACAGAAAAAATTGAGCTTCTGGGCCAGGAAATCATCCAGGAAGCCAGCGCTAGCAGTGTAACAACTCCAGTGGCTAGGCTGGCAGATGAAAAGAAACTTATGAACACTCCTAGAGCTAGTGGTAATCTCATAGAATTTTTATAATGATTGCATCATTACTCAGTATTCAGTATTGAGCTAAAATACCTACTGAAACATAACATTGGGTCCTAAGGATGTAGTTAATTCCGTGGACCACACTGTCACAAAGAAAACTAACATATTATATCTTAACTAAACCTGTACCATGAACTAAGTTTTAAATGCAGTTGGTAGTAGTATAACAGCCATTTAATTAAGTTCATGGTAGGCTTGCTACTCTACAATACATCTATTAAATAGGAGATTACATTTCACAGGTTTCAAACGCAAATTGGTGAAGGTAGATGACGGACGAGCAGCCAGAAATTCTGCAATAGCTGAATACTACCAGAAGAAATGTAAACTTTTTGATGCCAAGTTGGAGAACATTCTATTAGTAAATGAAAACCTTAGAATAGAAAATGAAAAACTTAAAATAGAAATTGAAAAATTAAAAGTAAATACCTAGTAAACTATAAAAGTTATTTTATTTACTTTCCTCATATCAAAACTCTCATTATTTGTATCTTAATCCTCACATTAAATATTACACCAAGGCCACAAGGGTAGATAGAAACCAGACACTTTCATATAAAATATTGATTTATTAATTCTGCTCTCTGCCTAATGTCTTGTAATTCATTTGGAGCACCTGGGTCAACATTGTTTACTGTAGGTAACTCCACTTCTGGTGGAATGTCCTCTAAATTATAATTTCTACAGATGTTGTGTAGAACTGCAGTGGCTATTATAACTGTTTGAGAATTCTGTAGTGACAGGCGTAATGTGAGTGCTATAACAGGAAACCGACGTTTCCAAACTCCAAATGTCCTGAAAATAAGATATAATATTTTTGATGAGTTTTGAAAGTGTTATTAATAGACAAAAATGGGCACAGGTTCACATGGTTTAGGTTTCTTGTTCCAGCATGTTAGTAATAGGTGAATAGTATGCAAACCATAAAAAATGTGCACAAAACAGAGGTAATGCGGTGCAATTACTTTTTTATCAATTTAGATATTACTTACCGTTCAATAGTATTTCTTGTTTTAATGTGTGCCTCATTATATCTATGTTGACTTGGTAATGTAGGATTTAACATTGGTGTCAACAAGTATGTTCTGTTTGGATATGCACTGTCACCAAGCAGCCATAAGTTACCAAAAGTTCCATTATCACACTGAGCTAAAATAAAAAAAAGGATTCAAATATAATATACCAATACCATATATTAAGACAGTTTATTATGACAAGCTCTACCTACCTCTTAAAATGGAATTATTAAAAATGGTGGCATCATGTGCAGAGCCAGGCCATCGTGCTACAACATTCATAAGTTTCAAGTCGGCATCACAAACTGCTTGAACATTTAGAGAGAAATAGCCCTTCCTATTTCTAAGTTCTTCCCCAAATAAGTTACCTGAAAAGATTTAGGTCATGTATAAAGTAACTCATAACATCAAAATATCTATTACTTCAAAGGATGAACTATAATAAATAAATTCATACATACATGGAGACTGTATCCTTACATGTGTACAGTCAATACAACCGAGCACACGAGGAAATTGTGCTATTCTGTAGAACTTTTCTACACTATTTTGGTGCATAACAACATATTTATTATAAAGCCTAGCAATTGCTAAGGAAATATCTCTCACTATGTTGCTGGCTGAAGACTTTGATACCCCAATGAAATCAGCTACTGAAATTAGCATTGTTCCCAGGGCATAAAACCGCAGTGTCAATAATAACTGATGCAGAGGTGAAATACCATTATTTCTGTAAAAAAATTAAAACATTTTTGTAGTTGTTGTGTATAGGTATAGAGCCTAACAATAACATTATTTACTATTGATCTCACCGTTTTGAGGTTACTTTTATAAAGGGCATTATTTCCGTCAACAATACCTCCACTGCCGCTTTATTAATCCTAAATCTAAAAGTAAACTCAGCGTCATTGAGGCACTCTGTGTGCATGTAATTAACTCTATTGTACTTTCGTGTTGCTCCTCTTCGATGATTTCGCTCTTCGTCACTTTCGGAATCATTTATTATCTCCATTAATACTTCCATATCACTGTCACTATCACTTGAAAATATTGCATTAGCCATATTAAACCACCAAATTCGCAAAAAAATTACTACAAAAATGCAAACTCTTTCTGGTAATCCAACGAATTCGGGGGATTGTAAAAACAGTTTAACAACAAGCCAAAATCAAATGTCAAAATGAAAAGATCGATTATGTGGACCGAACAACTGTCACTTCTGAACAATTTCAATCTCAAAATCACGGATTGACCCTCCCACGGATAGATTGTGAAAAAGGATTGCCAGTGCAATCCATCGATTGAATATATGGACGCTATAAGCAACGAATCGATCGGAATTCGAGTTTCAGATTGTCATATTTGGATTGAGATCGCATATTAGGATCGGCCGTATATCAGACTCGAACCGACTAAAAAGCACGCCGTCTTTAGGTCTTTAGTTGCCGAAGGTGAGATAGTAGCGAACATATCCCTCGCACCCCGGCAGACCCGGAGGGCACGCGTTGGAATCCTGGCCATTACAAAACAAGCTTAGTGGGAGGGCTTAGAGGGAATATTAGTAGTTTCAGTTACTAATATTCTTTAAAATAAGCTAAAACCTGTTAATCGACTGTCATACTGAATTTCGAAGTTCAAAATAGCGATAAACTGTAGCCCTAAAGTACCGGAACGCGACTCACGGTAGTGCGAAAGTGCGCCACATCGATACCCATAATTTCGAATGTTTTCCACCGCGAAGCACGGTAGTGCGAAAGTATTCCACATCGATTTACACATTGTCGAATAATCCAACTGTAATATTATCCCTGTATTAAATTTCAGCAAAGAAATCGTCCAGCCGTTGGAGCATGATTGTATAAAAAACGTTCAAATATATTGTGGACAAAATAGGAATATTCCTTCTGTGGTTTGGAACCAAATATCAAAATATTTTTTTGTACCTTCGAGAATATACAGTGGTAAAAAAAGGAAATATTTCACAAATTATAAATTTAAATGATCACAGATGCCACAAAATTGTATAACGGGCTCTTGCGGCGAAATAAAAACAAAAAAAATACTTGCCTATTAATATTTAGATTAAGATTTATGAATCATTCAAACTTGCTACAATTTTGCCACCGACTGCGGACCGCAACGGCAGTTACAGTGAAAGAAAGAAAGAAAGAAAGATTTATTTGGTGCAAGGTAGTCACAAAGATAACAATAAGTAACAATATAATTATTACAAAATTATAAAAAAGTAAGAAAGTGTGCTGTAATATAATCTTCAATGTGTTTTTTTTCTATTATTTAAGGAATTTTTTATTCTTTTGAATATGCCAATTCCATCGTACCTACCTTAAGATAATTATTTACAAAATATGTATAGTACACAAAAACAGCATAATGAAAGTACATAAGATGCTACATACACAGAGAAGAATTAATACTAAATTAACATTATGATAACTGGCCCTGGAGGGGACCAAATAACCCTAACAGACTCACAGCTGCTTCGCAATGAGGTGTTGCCAGTGTCTTCAATGTGATAATAGAGTGTATTATGCTTACCAATGTGCCAATTATGGATTTGGAAATTTAATAAGTCATGTGTGCGAAGAGATGTCACGCCATCCGATAGCACATAAAGATGCGTTCAGATTTGTAAAATGAACAACGCCCCGGACAGCGTGGCATTACTGGCATTAAGAATGGTATTGAGTGTGGACGTAACAACTTGTGGCACATGGGCACACAAACTAGAGTAGTGCTGACACGTCCATTAGTCAATTTATGGTTTAATTTAAGCTCACCTTTCACGCAGCTGAATACGCGATAGACACGCACTTCTGACACGGTCACGGTAAAATATGGTTGCTAAAAATAAAAGAGTATCATCCCCACAATCTACCCATTTATCTTTAACCACAGACTTCTCGTACATTACTTCTTAAACTACAATATAGATAAATGATACCATTGTTAAGTTGCAATGAATAAACTGCAAAACAATACTACCATATTTAAGTTTATTTCATGGTACACACATCTGCTTCTACGGTCTGTGATTCGCTACAAAATCAAGAACCAAGTGAATAAGTCTTTACTCTGCCGCACCATTAAGTCTTGAAATTCCTTGCCAGCTCACGTGTTTCCTTCTTCCTACAGTTCCGGGTCCTTAAAGTGGGGCGTGAAAAAGCATCTGATGAGGCCGTCAAGCTGGGTGCAACCATTGTAACTCTTTACGTGTTTGTAATGGAGACTATGTCTTCAGCTTACCATCAGGCGGAGTAAAGTCAAATTGACGAGTCATAAATTTAAAAAAAAATCGTACCTAGATTAATAAATCATTCAAACTTAAAGAAAGCGTAGCCGTGGAAAATTGTCCTTAATTGAGCGGATACACCCAAATCGTAAATTGAAAAACAACGTATTCATAAAAAGAGCCCCGTAATCTAAAACATGATAATTAAAAAATTACCCGACAAAAGCCATCGTTTCAAGTGGGGGGTGAAATGAGCTCATTTCACCCCCTATTGCTCACTCACTCCGCCACTTGAGGCTTTTAGGGGGAGAATGGGGGCCAGGACTATTAAGCCAGGGCCTGGTTTGATTTTTCAGCGATTCTTTTCATAGGTATTGTTCTGAAATATAGAGGGTAGTTTTTTAAGGGCAGTTTATATTTACAATGGAAAAATAAATTATGATGATTTGTAAGTTTTTTTGTGAGTTGTTAGGCAATAGTTGGGCAGAATATTGTGTGAAGAAGTATGTGTTATTTATATGTGCACTAGTTGGCCTACCTTGGCTTAGCTTGATTTTCAAATAATTGATGGAAATCTATAAGTTGATATTTATTACTACTGCTCTGCTATCTTGAGTTCTTAGTGTGTGGATATATTATGCTATAGCCTTCCTCGGTAGGTAGTCTATCTAAGACTGAAATAATTATTCAAATTGGACCAGTAGTTCCTGAGATGAGCGCGTCAAAGCCACGTCCGTTAGTTAGCATTGTTAATACAATGCGTTTTAAAATCAATTTAGCTGTTTCCTGCAACTATAATTCAAACCAGAATATCTTATTCTGATTTGAGTTGTAATCTGGTGAAAATAACTAAATAAATTTATATTATAGGACAATCTACACAATGCCACCCATACCCATGGTAAGCGTAGCTTATCTAGTTTATGTTATGGGTTCTAGAATGCGGATAAACATACTTATTTAATTTTTTGTTTATGTAAATCATATAATTTACATCCCATGTAGGGCACACCTCGACTAATGCAAATATTCATATAAACACAAATATTTGCACTGAGCGGGACTCGAACCCGAGACTCCTACGTAGCAGTCGCATTCACTACCCCCACGCCACAGAGGTCAAAAAAGTGATACGACAAGAAATATCCCAGTTCATCAAAACTCACAATAGGTAACATCCAAGAAAACAAAATAATAAAATGAATCTCTATCAATAGTCATAAATGACTCCGAACATAAAACCTTCGCGAATAAATCTTCGACCCTATCACCTAAACGTACATATTTGTATATATCTAAAAGACATTCTATGTTGATATGAGAATCCTATCTATCTATACTATTATATATTGTAAAAAGTTTGTTTATCTGCGATGAATGCAAAAACTATTGAACGGATTACGATTCAGTTTTTTTCAAACAAAACAAAAACCGCATCATAATCCGTTCAGTAGTTTTTCCAACTTAAAATCTTACGTTTGTTTGATTGCAATCGTTTAAGTAGAACCAGAGTTATGATTACTAATATAGAATTTAAGTTGCACAGATGGCGCTTAGGTCGCGATAGCCGACAGCCACCATAGGCTGGTTTTTTATAATCTAATTTTATTGTCTAAGGTATTGATTAAAGATCTCATTTTCATGTCAAACACGTTTCAAGGCGCAAATATATTATTTATGCCATTGTACTAAACTACTTTTTATCTAGGACACGTCAATTTGACTTCACCTAGCCTGAAGGTGAGCTATGGTAAGGTCACAAGAAAGAGAATCGCCATTACAATTTTCCATTTTCTTTTGGGCTATTGTTGCTTGTGTTGCACCAACTACTGTCTGGGCCCCTAACCCCAAGAAGAATATTGTTTTCACGCTTCTCTGTCCCTATTTATCATGTCCTTATGGCCCTTTGTATGCTTAAATCTTTCAAACTACGCAACGGATTTTGATGCGGTTTGTTTTAATAGATAGAATGGTTAAAGAAGAAGGTTTATGTACATAACATCATGCTACGACCAACAGGTGCGAAGCAGGAATGAAAAATGTTGCAAAAACGGGGTGACGCGGACAAAGTTGCGCGGGTCAGCTAGTTAATGATAATTAAAAAAGAGTACCGTGATGTGAAGTAATGTATATTACCATTTATGCTCTAAGTGTTGCAAGGAGCAATAAACACGAAGCAATTTTAATGTATGCTAATACATTACCGGGAGTGAGTTATGAGTTGTGACGGGTTGTATAACTAACTTCTGCTTGCGTCTTTACCCGTGTTAAATTCAAGTCTCAATTGTTGGAAGGTGAAATATCTGGTTTTATACCACTTTGGTAGGACTGCACACCTGATGGAAAGTGGTGACCGTGGCCTATGGACGTTTATTACATCAGGGGCGTCATACTTGTGCTGCTAACTATGTAGAGGGTAGAGGAGGGGTGAAGATTAAGATTGTTTCTGTGATGATGTTGCAGAAAAAAAGCAGGGTTTTATATCATCACATAGCAGTGTCAACTTAAGCCCTCGGTCATACAACTATCAACATAAAATCGCTCCTATACTAAAACGCACGCCACCTATGGGTCTTCGATTGCCGGACGTGAGATCATACAATATCTCTCGTAACCCGAAAGACCCGGGGACATCTCTTTGAGATGACTCCCTTCCCCTTATGTGGAATCCATGGCGTCCCCATCTAGCCCCCGGATATGGGGAGGCGCACTTAGCGCCGCCGTCGCGGCCTCCTTCTGCTGGATTGAAAGACGGCTCCACCCGTCACCCCCGTCGCCTCAGCTCTCCAAAAAGCACTGGCTCCTCATCTCATCATCGGGATCGGGAAATACCGTGATGACCTACCTCCTTCAAAGCAGTTTGTTTCATATTCATACCACTAAAACTCATACCGTACCAAAATTTATTTTGTCCCGCCATTTTTAATTTAATTGATTTATTTGTTCTTACTCATGCTATTTTATAAGGTAACACCTCCTCTAAACAAAATAAAGTAAAAAAAATAATCATTCATTTTAAAATCGCCAAGTGTCGTCACCTACCAATTAAATATAAAAAAAATCGCTGCAAATGTCTGGTATATAAGCACCCTTCGCATTCAGTAGCGGTCTCGACACAAGCACCACTTGTGCTTACCCCCTATTATTCAGTAAGAGCCTTTTACAATTTGAAGCCTTAAGAAAAATAGAAAAATGTAAGCGCATTTTTAACGTCTATTTTCCACGTAGGCTTGTTAATTATGAGTTGGGTGAACTCAGCCAGTTTGCTCTGATGATTGGGGTGAAACTATGTTAGTATACTATTGCATAGGTTTATGGGTATAACTACCTAACTTCTGTTTTAACCATAGAGTTCATATTACCGACGTAAGTAGAGGAATAATCTCTTCATAAACACGTTACCGAATTTAAAATGTCAATGGCAGTAATTTGTGACTTTTAGTGTAGAGATATTAATGTCAATGCTATATCTATTTTTGTCAAAGTTGATAATGGTTTATAAAAAAAGAACGTTTCATAGTTCATAATATATTCTGTCACTTTCTCACTCCTAGAATTTGTGTAAAGATATATGTATGTCACAGGCACACTTTGTTTTTTAAGGATAACTTTATGGTTTTAACTGAATATGAATTATTAGGCGTTTTTCCATTAGGCAACTCTAATTTGAGTTGCCTAATGGTAAACGGTAAACGGGGTTTTAGACGAAACATATCAAAAAGACACACAAAGATTGTTTACGTTTATTTAAGTACCTAAACAAATGTATAATAAAATATTAATAGGATACTAAAACCTTTTCAATTAAGTGTAGTTTTTACACATTGATATGCTAAGATTCAAGGCAGGCGGCTTATTAAACTTTGAATAAACAATTTATTCAGAACACAAAATTATTACAACCAACACTCACGTGAGCTCCATCCTCCGGGTACGAAAGTCCCCTAAAATAATGAATAATACATTAAAAGATTGCCTTGCATTACTTCAAGTAACTGTTAAATTAGATTCAAGCCGACTACACAAGTTGTTTTCAATTTCGTAAAAGAAAAGTTGGCAGTTAACGATTGCTTACTTTGTACTTAGATTTAAACTTTTACCTGTTTCGTAGGGCGAGTAAAAGATTGTTTACATTACACGGGACTACTTTATTGATTCAATTATTCAGTGTGACAATAGATCAGGGGTAAATTGTTTGTGTAAACAAATGTTTTGGTTTAAAGCTTATGGGATTAAATTTGATTTCAGTTTGTTTATTACGTTTATATATTGATTTGAATGGATTTATTATAATTATAACGGCGTGATTGAACAATAAACATACAAACTTTTCACATTTATAATATAATAATCAACAGGATATCTAGAATTCACTAGCAACATTCACAAAGAATAAAAAATTACCCGGCAGTTAAATTAACATGAAAATAAATAAAAGTGGAAGCGAAACGTAAACAATTACAAAGAAAAACATTAGGCTTGATTTCGTATCAAAGAGTCCAATAAATTTTGAATAAATACACCATATTACCAGATTATTTACACTGTTGATTGATGGCACTTGGTGGAACTCATCTTGGTGAATCTATTTTTGTTTAAAATTTATATTAATTTTATTTTTAATTTTCATTTTAGACATTTTGAAATCATCATTCTCTGAACTTTTTCCCAACTCAGTTGGGGTCGGCTTTTCAGTCTAACTGTGATGCGGCTGAACTTTGATTTTTTCTGTGAAGCGACTGCCATCTGACCTCCATAACCAATGGTCCAATGACCAATGGCGATATCGAAGTTCCAAGTAAGATTGGTTGGACTTTTGAGGGCTCCAACTACCTGGAACGACTGCCATGGATGTTTGTATGGCAACCGGGACCGACGGCTTAACGTGCTCTCCGAGGCACGACCAGACCAGTGCAGACAGCCATATTCATGCATACAACTTTTTGCACTGACCGGGGATTAGACATTTCAAAATATATCCATTAATTGACATTTTATTCAACTTCATTTAATTTGACATTATTTCTATCTAATATTCCACTTAACATTCATTGCAATTTGGCTTTATTAATTTTCGTTGGAAATGATTTATCTTTCAATTTGACATTTGTAACATTTAATATACTTACTTATTACCTTGACATTGTAATCCTATGGCTTATTTTGATATGATGTTCTAATAAATCTAAAATAAAAAAAATAGGGTAAACAAGACACTATTTCCCCAAGTCAGGGGAAAAATTTTGGGCTGATATACTTAATTTTAGTACTACCCACAACCCACATATGAAAAATTGTCAACCAGTGTAATATTCAGGAATTAAAATGCTCATAACTGTCTGTGTAAACCTTTGAGAATGCCGCAAGGTGAAACCGGTTAGGTAAAATAATAAATACAGTGGAGAAGAAGGTATACAAAACAGTATTTTTAGGCCGTTGGAAAAACTTCGCGATCTCTCGCAAAGTTCAGCTTTTTGCAAGTATATATAATAAGACTAGCTGTTGCCCCCAGCTCCACCCGCGCGGACTTCTGATCCCGTTCCCGCTGCTCCATTCCGAGCATTTAGGGGTATGAAAAATAGATGTTGGACGATTTTCAGACCTACTCAATATGCTCACAAAATTTCATGAGAATCGGTCATGCCGTTTCAGAGGAGTACGGGAACGAACATTGTGACACGAGAATTTTATATATAAGATGTATCCACTAGCCAGAATTTAATCAAAAGACAACTTTTAGAAAAGATTTCTTCCCAAATTAGATTCCAATTGATTGAATTCAACAATACTTTTGCGAAGTACCCAGTACCCATTAACAACTTTTAACTTTCAAACATTTCATTAGCTGACATCAAAAATCTTTCACTCACTCATTGGAATTAATTGTCAGAGTTTAATAAGAACGAACGATGAGTGAATGAATGAATGATGAAGTTTAAAGCGAGTTGTTTGAAACTTTTCAATCCTTACTCTCGTTTAGTTTTTAATAGCTTGAATCTTTTGAATTTGGAACCATTTGTGATACTGTAATTGTTGTGTTACTAAGATTTTTTTAAATTTTCAACACTGGTTTTTCTCGTCTGTATTGAATGATTGAATGTAAAGTTTGAATCTTTTGAATTTGGAACCATTTGTGATACTGTAATTGTTGTGATACTAAGATTTTTTTTAAATGTTAAACTGTTTTCTCGTCTGTATTGAATGATTGAATGTAAGCTCTGAACAACTTTGAAGTTTTCATAATTGTTTTACTTCAGTCCTCCATGATTATTACACAAAAAGAAAACTTTTTATTGATTCATTATAAGTCATTCATTATAAGCAATTTTAATATCAGTATGTGATTCTGATTGTGTTTAACATAACGTTACATAAATTCACGCCTTTATTCCCGAAGGGGTAGGCAGGGGTTAGCACCCATTTCGCCAGTTTATGTTTAGGTCCAAATGTAATAGGTGGCGAGCCTATTGCCATTAACCGGGCACTTATAAACCTGCGATAAATACACACATAACTTCGAAAAGCATCGTGGTAAACCTGGGATCGAACCCGAGACCTCGTCTCAGCGGTCCATTACCCATACCACTAGGCTACCGCGGCTTAAAATATTTGACAAATATTATTTACCAGCAGTGCAAACATGTGATGAGGCCGTCAAGCAATCAATGTTACTGTTAATGTTAAATTTGACGTAAACGCTTGCTTTGACAGGTTACGGGTTACGAGTCGTTGGAGCCCTCAAAAGTCTAACCAGTCTAACTAGGAACTTCGATATCGCCATTGATCATTGGACCATTGGTTGTGGAGTTCAGATGGCAGTCGCTTCACGGAAAATATCGAAGTTCAGCCGCATCACAGTTAGACTGGAATGCCGACCCCAACTGAGTTGGCAAAAGCTTCAGAGAATGTATGCTTAGACTAGAAGTTGTGTATTGATATCACTTCATACAATTTAGTTTGAAATTGTTCAGAACCTCTTGGAGTCACTGTACAACGGAGGTAGGACACGACGGTATCTCCCGTCCGAAATGAGCTGTCTAACTGGGGAAGTACCTCCGCCCTACAGAAGACCGCGGTCATAATAACCATCGTGTTGTGTTCCCGCCGATAAGTAGGGTAGCCAGAGCTTACTATACCCCTCCTTCCCCTCCCCTTCCTAGCCTCCGCACCCCTTCCCAGCTCTCCCCCTTTCCCTTCAGGGTGGGCAGCGCGTGTGTGACACCCTTAGTGTTGCACACGTTCATAGGCCACGGTGGCCGCTTTCCATCAGGAGGGCCGTGTGCTTGTCTGCCACCTACGTAGTATAAAAAAAAAAACACCTGTGTGTTTGTCCATGTAATGATCACACAAAGAGTGTCCGCTCGTCCATGGCCCCGCAGTTGTCTGCGCCATACCGTGGGTACGTTTTACTTGAGGTATTTTAGACTACACGATATCTTACTTATTAAGATTTAAATTGATTGTATGTGAATGATTTTGGTTTCACGGCGAGTGTGATAATCATAATCATATTTAATGTTACATTGTATTAAAAATCTAATGGATCCTCTTGATGGATGGTCTTAGTTTAGTATTATATAGGTAATAGACATTAATTAATAATGAGTAATGGAGCATTGGGAACGATCAGGAACGGGCTTTTTAGTTTGAATTGAATTGAATTTGTTATAATGTTAATATTGTTAACAATATTTGATGACAGTATAGCTGGTTATGTAGTTTTCGTTTTATTGAATGTAAAATTAAAAGTGAAAATAATAATTTCATTAAGAAATATACTAAGTACTCAGTGAATTATTTCAAACATGTGTATGACGTTCTTTATCTATATAACATAATTATTTTTATGAACACTGCGAAATTAATTAATTCTAGAATAAATTGATATGCTTACTTTAAATACCGAGTTCCATCGTGAATGTAAAAATTTTCAATATTAATTTTTTGTTTTTAATGTAATGCTAAAAGTGTATTTTATTTTTGTAGAACTATAAAAACACTTAGGTATTAATCGTATGGAGGTCGTGTCGTTGCTTGTAAAATGGATAGTAAGGAGTGTGCGTCGATGCGTGAATCCGTTATTATGTTAAGTAACCCATGCAATGGCATCCTAAAGACACTTTTTTTTTCAGAAAAAGTTGTTTGTTGTGCCATTCTATAATACTTATGTTACAATATTCGTTTTAAGTACTTAATAAGTAACTAGTCCACCAACTTCGGCCTTGCCCGTGGTTCATTTCCAAATTCCATATTACCAATTTATGGCATATAATAATATGACCTCATTTTCTTTTCTTGTAAGAATATTATTTATTTATATAAAAACTTCATCCACAAGTACATAGGTGGACTTAATGCCATAGGTATTCTCTACCAGTTAACCAAAGGTGGTGCAGAGAAGGACTCAATAGGTGCAATATAGTTACTTATATCCGAAATTACTTATACTATAATTTAATTACCTTTTATTATAATTTATATATATAAATTAATTATATACGAAATTATAGATAGTTAAATCCAAAATTACTAATATTCCCACTAACCCTTCTTACTAAGTTCAATGGCTTGTGTGAGGAGTGGATTCACGATAGCGTTATCACCAGGAAACCGGAATCTCTCGATCGTAAACCCTACCTCTTAACCACTAAGCTACCGACGCCTTTTCGCCTTTAATTTTCAAGTTACACATGGGACCTACTGGATTTATTATTACCTTCTTCGGTAAGTAGGTATATGGACTAAAACACAAAAATCTATTCACATGTGCAGTTGCAAAGATTAGCATGTTCAACCAAACAAATGATCTTGGTATGGGTAATGGTATGGCTAATGGACTGCTGAGGCGAGATCTCGGGTTCAATCCTAGGTTTTACCATAGCACACACCAATGACTTTTCGATGCTTTTCGAAGTTATATGTGTATTTATCGCAGGTTTATAAGTGCCCGGTTAATGGCAATAGGCTTGCAACCAATTACATTGAGACATAAACTGGCTAAATGTGGGTGCTAGCAACCAGCGTGAGTTTATGTTATGTTATGATAAATAACTTTCACATGTAACAGCAATATATTATAATATCAGAAAAAACTAGAATGTGATTTACTTTAATATGTAATGTAATATTTACACTAAGCCATGGTCTAACCACATCACCACAACCTATCCACAATATTATAGTAGGTATATGTTTGGAATTTTATGTTATTATTCCTGAGTTTTAGTGGGTTTTTATGCTAAAATAGCAGTCTCCCATGACGCTTGTAGCTAACTTGTTATCTTTCGTATGTAATCCCTTGGAACATTTTCGTCAGTTGATAAAACGAATAACAAGGTTTAAGCTTTTAATTATCTTTTTAAAATTGTAATAATATACATGCTTAAGATAGAGCAAGACAATTTTTTTATGCCACAACATTTATTTTTTGGACATAATATCTATTTTTATAGTGGTTAAAGTAAAATTTAATGAGATGTTAAAAATAATGCAATTATCTAATTCATTTCAAAATGCACACAAAATGTCCAAAAAAGCCCGTCCCGGATCGTTCCCGGTGCAAAAGTGCCCATCACACTTGCCGCGTTTTCACGCTGGATTACGATGGCCATCCTTTGGATCAGGAACCATCCGAAATATTTATAATTGTAAACATAAACAAAACATTAACTCACGCCTATATCCCCGAAAGGGTAGACAGAGGAGCTAGCACCGACATTTCGCCAGTTTATGTTTAGGTCCCAATGTAATAGGTGGCGAGCCTATTGCTATTAACCGAGCACTTATAAACCTGCGATAAATACACACATGACTTCGAAAAGTCATTGGTGTGTGCCATGGTAAAACCTGGGTTTGAACTCGAGACCTTGTCTCAGCAATCCATTACCAATACCACTAGGCTACCACGGCTACACTTATTGCTATCTAAATTTGAATTGAGCATATCACATTAACAAAATCGTATAAAGGAAAATATCGTATCGTACCCGTCCCTTATAAATATTAAGATGTTCACTGGGCCGTGAATCCTTGTGATCCAAGGTCAGTTCACCCTCTGCATAGCCGGCTCGGGGTGTTTTGTACGTTTTGTAGGTACAGCAGATATAATGACATTTATTCATCACAATTTTGTGTCAATTTGCTGCTTTTTCTTTTTTTATTTGGAAAACAAACAACAGTAACATAACTATGTAACATAACTACTTGCATAATTATAAACTACTAGCAAACCCGGCGAACTCCGTTTCGCCATGTGAAAAATGATTTTCCCGCTTTTCTGTTGAAATTTTTCCACAATTTTCTTTGCTATAAACCTCACAGAGCCCGAGACCTTTCCAACGAATGCAAAACCGTGGAAATCGGTTCGTGCGTTCTGGAGTTATAGCGACAGGAAGGAAAACCCGACTTATTTTAATATCGTAGATTTGACTGCCTCTGTTGTGTGGTAGTAGTAGGTTACTCAGGAGGCACGAGTTAGATCCCTGCTCAGTGTGTTCTAATCGGTTCGAGTCCGAACTTCCCCAACTGGCTCTGGCGGGGGGCACCCGTAGGACATTTTCGCACGATTAAAAAGAAAGGATTCAAACTCGGAATCATAAAACCATCCCAATAACTTAGCTATCAAGATGAAGTATCATTTCGAATAAGCAGTACAATACATTTGTACTGCTTAGTCAAACAAAACAGCACACAACAAAGCCCGTTGTGTTTCTTGCCTTAGCTTTCTCAGGCCGGGGCCGCGTTTCGAACTGGACCACCCATTTACTCACTAATTTATAACATATTGTTAATATTAACATTTTGTGTGTGCCATTTAATGCTCTATACAGAATGTTTAATTTTGATTTGATTTGATTTGATTATCATTTCTATGAATCGCCCCATAATACACAAACAACTTCGTACTCGCTTAACGTGATACGAAGAATTTTTAACTTTAAAAAAAATGTTAATTGTATCATTTCTATTTGCTAACTGATCCTGTGTGTGCGTCACTCCACTAAGAACAATAAACAATGACACGATTCTCAAAAAAAAAAAATTCCGTCATCGTCAATTTTTTAACCATTTCATCTTCACGGTTGACTGAGCCCAACCGTCGCTTCCTGCGATACTGTTACCCTTAAGGAACCACGCTCCAATAAGTTAGACCCTTTGTGATAATATACCTTAGCAATAATATACCTTAAGATAGTACATTGTAGCGAGAAAAAGTGAGAATTGAGGAACTTTAATTTTTTTTTTATTTTTTCATAATATCACGCCTATATCCCTGATGGGGTAGGCAGAGGTGCTAGCACCCACATTTCGCCAGTTTTTATATTTAGGTACCAATGTAATAGATGGCGACTCGCCACTGGCGAGCCTATTGCCATTAACCGGGCACTTATAAACCTGCGATAAATACACACATAACTTCGAAAAGCATCGCAGTCATTGGTGTGTGCCATGGTAAACCTGGGATCGAACCCGAGACCTCGTCTCAGCAGTCCATTACCCATACCACTAGGCTACCGCGGTTATTTGATCCTAAATAAGTGCTGTTTATTAATAACTAGCTGACCCGCGCAACTTCGTCTGCGCCACCCCGTTTTTGCAACGTTTTTCACTCCTGCTCCGCACCTGTTAGTCGTAGCATGATGTTATAAACATATAAATCTTCCTCTTTAACCATTCTATCTATTAAAAAAACCGCATCAAAATCAGTTACGTAGTTTTAAAGATTTAAGCGTACAAAGGGACATAGGGACAAAGAACGCGACTTTGTTTCATACTATGTAGTGATACCGGTAATACCATGGCACACACCAATGACTTTTCGATGCTTTTCGAAGTTATGTGTGTATTTATCACAGGTTTATAAGTGCCCGGATAATGGCAATAGGCTCGCCACCATCACATTGGGACCTAGGGTAAGGTTGCGATCATTGGACCAGCGCTTTGTTTGGACCACTTCAATATTTCGCGATCGATTTATGTTTGAACCTGATCGATGCGTCGAAACGCTAGCTTTACAACCCCCCACATCGCCCTCCAACCATCAGTGTCGCCGCAGGCAGCGTATGGGACGGACGTACGTCGTTGTGTTTCTCGGACCTCGAATATAATTTTTACGCGCAAACAATATCATGTAAGTACTGTTCCCTTAAATATTTTAAAGTGATTTTTTTTAATAGCATTGCGCAATTTACTTAGGATACTTACTATCGTATTTTTTTGTTCAGTAACGTGCTACGTTATTTTAAAATAAATATTTTAGTGGATGTTTGTGAGTTTCTATCAATGGACCGGTACAAGGCTCTTTCATTGAACCGGTCCAATCATAGCAACTTCTATGATGTGTGTTTTTTAATATATTTTTTTTCTATTTGTTTTAGCATAGCAAAAACAGGGCAATATTATCCTTGGAACGAGGTGAGTATGAAATTAGCTCTACAAGCATTAGCAAAAAAAGATGTATGTTTACTGTTAACTAAGAGTTTTCTTATATTCTATAGTTATAATTGTTATTTTTTCTTAAAAAATATTTTTGCAATATTTCATTGATTTCATAAAGATTTTAAATGTTATATAATGGTAGGGTTAGGTGCATATTAGGTTTTTTTATATATTGATTTTCATTCCTAGGCAACCTAGGTGTTTATTAGGGTTTTTATAGAATTTATGAAGAGATTTTTTGCGTTTAAATTTTAGTCTTACGTACCTGAAAGATTTTTGTGACTTTGCATGCCAAATAAAGATATATAATTAGAGTCGACTGATTAATGTAACTACCTCTCTATTTCTTAAAATAAAGGTAATTTTATAAAATTATTGTTTTATTTAATTCATTTTTTTCACATGCACCTTGAATAGACCAGCCAGCCATAATGCCCTAAGTCCAATCATAGCAACTAAGTGGTCCGATGAAAGAGACGGTGGTTCAAACAAGGAAACCATCTTAAAGTTTTATTTTCTTCTTTTGTGCCTATATATGTAATAGAATTAACTTAATATGTTAGTTACCAATAATTGAATATACGGACTACTCATTCACCCAATTTTGGTTTTATTTCATGCTCTATTTTGGATACCAGGTCTGTTTAAAATTAAGTGGTCCAATAATCGCAACCTTACCCTAAATATAAACTGGCGAAATGTGAGTGATAGCAAATCTGCCTACCCCTTCGGGGATATAGGCGTGAGTTTATGTTATGTTATGTAATACAACGTCGTATAGATACCGGCATATTATTTTGACCACGGTCGCATTATATCGGCAGTACGAGGCTGACGCCTCTGGTGTTGCAAACATCCAAAATCCATGGGCCTCGGTAGCTACTCCATCAGTGGGCCGTATACTTGTTTACCACCTAAGTAGTATACGAAAAAATCTTATTTTGACTTGCATGTCAATGGTTTTATTAAGGAATTGGATTGTTATATAAAATATTAAATGGCATGGTTATAATATTTTTTATGTATAAAAATTAATACTTACGAATTAGGAAGTCAACTGTCGCCACTTCTACACTCGAATAAATTATTAATTACCTGTAAATAAAACAAAATACATTACATACGTTTACACAATCGAACTTAACTAAACTGTATGTATAAGCATGGATAGCCGCGGTAGCCTAGTGGTATGGGTAATGGACTGCTGAGACGAGGTCTCGAGTTCGATCCCAGGTTACCATGGCACACACCAATGACTTTTCGATGCTTTTCGAAGTTATGTGTGTATTTATCGCAGGTTTATAAGTGCCTCGGAGAGCACGTTAAGCCGTCGGTCCCGGTTGCCATACAAACATCTATGGCAGTCGTTACGGGTAGTTGGAGCCCTCAAAAATCCAACCAGCCTAACTTGGAACTTCGATATCGCCATTGGTCATTAGACCATTGGTTGTGGAGGTCAGATGGCAGTCGCTTCACGGAAAATATCGAAGTTCAGCCGCATCACAGTTAGACTGGAAAGCCGACCCCAACTGAGTTGGGAAAAAGGTTCAGGGAATGATGATGATGTATAAGCATGGAAAATCATAGTAACAAGACAAAAATTAAAAAATTTAAAGATCAATAACAATAAATTGTCCGGTAATTGAAAAACACTTTTAAATATTAGTTACACCAAAGTAATTTATTGTTTATTTTAACTAGTATCTAAATGTTTCAATGAAAGCCCACGTTAAATCTACGAAATTTAAAAATAGATACATTTCTGATATTATGTTAATTGTCAATGCAATCTAGTCTTTTCCAAATTTAGTCGTGGTTTCTTTCCACGTTTTTTTTTTCGTGCGCGAAATCACCAAGCTTACCAATCCCACCAGCGCCAGTGAAAGAGGTTATGTCGGACTCGAACCGACTAAAACGCATACCGTCTTTGGGTCTTTAGTTGCCGGAGGTGACATAGTAGCGAATATATCAGACCCGGTTCCCTCTCTTTCGAGATGACACCTTCGGGTAGACGAATCGAAATTCTGTAGTTAGGTTAAAAATTTAGATTTTAGCTTGACTTCAATCTACTTGAAAAATAGTTTGAAGAGGAAAGAAGAAATTAAAAGGAAAACAAATCACCCCAGTCGAACCATGGATGTAATAAAATTATTCATTTCCCAACCTTGAAAAGTATTTCATATTGGGCACCTGTTTTAATTGCGACGACCTCTGTGGCGTGGCGGTAGTGAACGCGACTGCTACGCAGGAGGTGCGGGTTCGATTCCCGCTCAGTGCAAATATTTGTGTGCATGAAACATGAATATCTGCATTGGTCTGGGTGTTTCTATGTATAATATGTATGTATTTACAAAAAAAAAAATGTATTTAAGTATGTTTATCCGCATTCTAGAACCCGTAACACAAGCTAGTTAAGCTATGCCTACCATGGGTCTAGGTGACGTTGTGTAGATTGTCCTAGAATATTATTTAATGGCACCTAAGGTATACCACATTGGGTACCTACCGATATTTTTCACATTTGCCACTAGTAGAACAATGAATTTTAGTATTTCAAATTATTTACTTCTTTTTGTTACAAATAAAATAATATTGCAAACATCTGACCACTTTTTCTCAAGCATCTTCCTAACAGATATTCAGACAGTATCTTATTACGAGTTGCCATGCGGTGGCATCTCCACTATTAACCAAGTAATTTGACCTTCACCCAACATTCTTTTGTACCTTATGACTGAAGGGATAAGAGCGATAGTTAACACGCTGTGGGTTCTTAAGATAACGGTCTTGAAATTTAATAGGTGAAGCCTCAAGAAGGTAGGGTTCACTTGTGTGGGCAGTGATTCGAGCCTGTTGTTTTTTTTGTTGGCATAAGGTGTATCAGATGGCTTATAGGCGCGGGGTCAATACGGTTGAGTTGATGAGTTTATAAACTTTGTAGGGACAAAATGGTTTTAGTTCTAGATTTGAATTCTTGGATTAAATGAAAAATTGAGAAGTAAACGTCGGTTGTGGTCATACTATGAGGAGAGATGATAGTAATGTTGTAAAAAATGTCCAAAGTATGAATTTAGAGGTCTTAGGAGGGTCTTAGTCCAAGAAAAGATGTATGGATTATGTGTTAGAAGATATGGCAAGGAATTACTGAGGAAATGATATCTGACAGGAATATATGGAGGAGAATAACATCTTGCGCCGACCTCAAATCTTTGGGACAAATACCACTTCATTTAGGTACTGAATACTACCTATAAATTACCCATTTTTGCAATAAATGAGTTTGAGTTTGACAAGGGGAGGGAGAGGATGATTTGAAACCTTGTGTTTTTTCATGTATCACTTAGGTGTAGACGAATATACATGAAGGAAAGTAGCATGGATGTGTGTAATACCAGAGACATCCCACTTGTTTGAACATAAAACTTTGAACTCTGGTAGTCGCTTGGGAAAACCACAGAAGGTTTTTCGTTTGGGTGCCGTCTATTTGGTAGAAACTTGATACTCCGAAACCTATTTGGGATAACTCACTTCCCAGAAACTTCTTTAATCGATCATTTATTAGGCATAAAAAATATTTGACATAAATATTTTTAGGCATAATGTGCTTATGACCGAATTTAGAATGGCATACATTTAAGATAGTAGAATTTTATTTGGCATAACTACCTTTGGCATAGTAAAAATTTTGTATAACTTCATTTAGCATAACGTTCATTTAGAGTACAGATTATTTGGCATAATTTGACTAGGCATACTATATAAAGCATAGTATTTCAATTAGAATAATATAGATTGGGTTACTTTCTTCTTTAAAAATGGGTAGGTTAGGTTAGGTTAGAACTGTGATGATAGAATAGATAGTTGTTTACACACCGACACAGAGTACCCCGACTCGGATAGGTTAGGTTAGGTTAGAACTGTGACCCCAACAGCGCGAGCCGAGCGAGCGAAGCGAGCGTGCCGCGGCAGCGGCCGGCGAAGCGCCAGAATAGATAGTTGCTTACACCCCGACACAGAGTACCCCGACTCGGATAGGTCAGGTTAGGTTAGAACTGTGACCCCAACAGCGCGAGCCGAGCGAGCGAAGCGAGCGTGCCGCGGTAGCGGCCGGCGAAGCGCCAGAATAGATAGTTGTTAACACCCCGACACAGAGTACACCGACTCGGATAGGTTAGGTTAGGTTAGAACAGTGACCTCTTATGCCAGAAACGAGCATGCTCTCATAGGCAAGGATATAAAAACCAAATAATTATCATTAAATCAACTTTATAACATACATAAGTGTTGCAATAATCATAAAAGATGATTCTTGCTGTAAAAATTATGCGAAATGATGGTTCTACTTTTAAATAGTTATGGATAAGAAATATCTACCAAAAGATGAATCTGGTTTTGAACTTTCTGCGATGTGATGGTTATACATTGTGATTATTATGCATACAAAAATTATGCGTACAGATGATTCTGACTTACAAAATTATGGGTTTCAATGTATGCAAAATGAGTTTATGCCAAACGATATTCTGCGAAAAGAGGTTTATGCTATTAGTTGTTATGCAATATAAAATTATTACTTGAAAAGTTCTACTATATGAGGTGTACCCTTTTCGTTTTTTTGATTAGATCTACATAAGTATTTCACATTTTTTGGTGTAGATCAGATTTATTAATTAAAAGAGTCACGTGTGCTGGCAGCGTGCAAAAAGGTCCGCAAGTAGCGGGTGACTGACGCAGCTATGCACTCGCTTTGAATCAAACAAGAGGAGCTGCATAGGATCTTAGTATTAAAAAGAAAATCTATAGTCAACCCAGTTAATAACTTTATACCCAAATCAGTTCAGACATTTAAATATGGTGGTATAAATGGCGGTTTGGAAGATCTTTTAACCTTCATTTTAATACTAGCTGTTGGCCACTGGCTCTATTCCGATCATTTTCATATTTATTTACCTTTTAAACCTTCTCTGGACTTCCACATTAATCCAAGACCAAAATTGGCCAAATCAATCTAGCCGTTTTGGATTTTAGTGAAACTAACGAATATAAGAAACTCAGTGATTTCTGAACATTATAAACTCCATTTTAATAACAACAGTGTAAATTATTTCCAGTAGGGTAAAAATTACAGTTAACCATTTCAATGAAACCATTCATTGCAAGAATTAATCTCAAGGGTATACTAATATCCACGCTATCAAAAAACAATTCCCATCCATCCACAATCCCGCTAATGATATCCATACATTATCCTTCTGTAACCTTTGATTCACATCATTATCACTACAAAAAGTTTTCCCAGGAGGTAAACCGGGTTCAACTCAAAGGTCGCAAGCGGAGCGGAACACCGATATTAATATTAAAATGGCCCGTGGGAAAGAGACGGTTATGTTATTTTTGTACGAGTGCTTCTGCACGCGCATGGGGTTTGTCGAATCTGGGAATCCGCTTTTATGGGTTATTCTACAAAACCGCAAATATTTTAATTTTTTCCGTTTTGCACTATTACTGGCAGTAAGTTGATTGGCACAATAACGCAAATCAAAAACGAATTGTTTTCTGAATTCAAAACTTCTTTTGCAGTGTTGGGCTTTTTTATATGTCAATATTACTTCAACTAACCTGATGGTGAGGCCGTTTCAGGAATGAGGGCTACAAATATTTGCACTGAGCGAGAATCGAGACACCTCCTGTGTAGCAGTCACGTTCACTACCACTACGCCACAGAGGTTGGCCGTCTTACTCTAATTCTAATTCAAAATTCAACAAAATTCAAAATGTCACTATAATTAGTACATAACAGTAGGTTTATAATCATCATCGTAGCGTTAGTACTATTTGCATACAAAGCTTGTAGTTTAAGCCCCGAAGTTTAAACCAGGTTATACACAAAATAGAGCTGACCCCGAGGTCAGCTCTATTTTGTGTCTACATTAGCCTTATCTAGACTTTCGCAGAAGCGAATGCCGTTTGTATGTACAACTGCCATCTGATCATTTAAACCTGAGAGGAAAGCCGCATTACAACCGTGAGTATAATATTTTTCATCACACTTGTTCCTAAAATGGCTCTAATATCACTGACATTTATCCCATAATAACACTTACCTATAATCCCTCACCCTAGCAGAAGCAGGCCACGGCGATAGCGCAAATGCCACCCCATACCCAGGGGCTAGATGGGGACACCATGGTCCCCACATTGGGGGAGTGTCATCTCAACAGAGATGTCCCCGGGTCTGCCGGGGTGCGAGAGTTATGTCTTGTATAATCTCACCTCCGGCAATCAAGGACCCATGGACGGCGTGCGTCGGTTCGAGTCCGACATAATCACTTCCATCGGTTTTGGTGGAGGTGGTATCCGTGGGGATTTTGCGCACGAAAAAAAAAAAATTCATACACTTTATAGTACAAAGTACAAATTGGCGGCAATAGGCACGCCCCTTATTACATGGGACCGAAAATCATAGTAGGCGAAATGTGGGTGCTTAACCCACCTCTGCCTACCCCTTCGGGGATTACGAGAGTGAGTAGTTTGCCCCCTTAAATCCTTGCAGATTGCAGAAAGCGTTGACGACACGCGTCAATCCCTAGGTACTAAGTTTTATTATAAATGCATAAAGTATTGCCATGCTGTAAAAATGCACATATTATAATTATTTACCGTAGTATTACGATACAAAGCACTTTTGTAAACATCAAAACCAAATATTTTGTAAAGCATTTTCTGAATAAACTTACAAACATTCAACTCAAACAAACAATTTTGCATTCTAATCTAAAATACATAGAACTTACAATCGGAAAATCATTAGGTTTTCATAACAAACATTGAGAGAGCTTTTATTGGAAATTGAATTTTAGCACTACAGCTTTAGAATCTAATTTTATATTTTCTCAAACTTACATTACCTGGCGAGCAATTTTCGAAGTTACTCTACTGAGATAAGGTCGAAATTGGTATATTTTAGTTAATATCATTCGTAATTTACTCGTTGCAGCGGGTAATATCGTTATGTTGTGTTGTGTTCTCTCGCTGATTTCGCATCATACCTACTTTGGGCGGAACTTCACTGTGTTATGTTATGAAAAAACTTGGAATTTCGTGCAGAATATCTGGTCATATGGAGAGTTAATGAAATAAAACTAGGTAGAATCATGTATGTGTGTCTAACTTAGGTTTCAAACTTCAGAAACATAATATCGATTTGATAGGCTTGAGAGACTCATGAAAGAGTGGTAACAGATTAATATATTACATGGTTAAGCAGCATTAGCCAGGTCGGTCTTAGTATGGGTGAATATTCTTCGTATTCACTGTTAAATCTATCGGGATATTTACCATGTTTGTTGATTTCATTGAGAAAATGATATTTCAGCGCTGTTGCAAGCGCCATGATCACGGTATACTGACGACCGTCGAGCTAGTTCTTATTGAGGCTAACCGTATCGGTCTACCCTCTTTCTCATTCGTTTACTACGCTGCCACTACCACTGTCTGTGTTCTCACACTGCTCTCGATCGCGACACACAGGCTACATGGGTGACAAGTTATTTGTCACCCATGTAGCCACGGTTGGCGCTGAACATGTCTGCTAGGTATGTCACGGACATGAAGGCTGCCCCAGATGCGAGACTCCACACATCCATATCCAAGATAGTTAAAATACTGTTTAGTTAATAAAAATCAAATGAAAATATACCGTTGGCACAAAGCTATTGACTTTCAAAATATCCACATGAAGTCTGAAATTAATCCAACCCCAAACATTATGAAATTTGAAAATTCAAATAAGGAAAAAAAAATGTAGGTATCTATGTATGTTTATCCGCATTCTAGAACCCGTAACACAAGCTAGTTAAACTATGCTTACCATAGGTCTAGGTGACGTTGTGTAGATTGCCCTTGTCCTAGAATAATATTTCGTTGCACAATATTTGTAGTAGTTATACGCGATCTTTTACAAAGTCTAGTAACAAGATAAACAAAAAGTACATTCCACTTTTCCCCCCGACTCCCAGCGCTCAGCACCAAATGTATTCAACTAATTATCATTGCTAAGTACTCCTGGAAGCATAGCGTTGTTCAGTGCACTTTGCACATGCCAATATTCGACGGAACTGTGGCTGATTAAGTACATGAAACTGTTCTTTGTTTGAATTTTTTGAGTGCTTGGTACTATTGATTAATGTTAGTACTTAATACTGAATACTATTAATTAATATGAGAACTTAATTCTGAATACTATTAATTAATATGAGTACTTAGTACTAAATATTATTAATTGATATGAGTACTTAATACTGAACATTATTAATTGAAAACTGAATATCGTTATTTGATTTATTGGTGCTTAAAACTATTAATTATGTGTTAACCTTAGTTATAAGTCCGTACAGCGGACCCCAAAAGTTGATGGACAAATCAAAACTAAAATTGTTTAAAGTAATACCACTACTTACACAAAAATAATGCCAGTCTTAGAAGCTAATGGATAATAGACCTACTTACTAATGCAATTAAGTTTAGGATACTACTTGCAGGAGTTTACTTATTCTCTTATACTGGATCAATTTCTTGTTTCTTACAAGAAATTGATCCAGGTTATTTTATAACCACTATCTACGTTAGTTTTCGTTAAATGTGACTTGGCTGTCAAAGGATTATAGATCTTAAGGTGCTCAGGAACTTTTGAGGCCCACTAAACATCAAAAGTAGATAGATGGGATCTAACGTAAGTTTCAATATCATTTGACATAAATATATAAATATTCACATCCATAATCCCTAAACGGGTAGGAAGAGGTATATTGACATCTATATTTGGCCAATTATAATTTTCGGTTCCACGTAAATCGGGATTAACCTATTCCTAGCCTATAACTGTGGTATGAAAAACAGCGATATCCCTTAGTCGTTCCTTATGACACCCACGGGAAGAGACGGGATCATTGAGATAAAAATATTAATACCTACCCCTGGTAAGGTATCTATCTACCTCCTACTTTAAATACATTACAATTCTCTGCCGTACCATTAAGTCCTGGAATTCCTTGCCGGCGCACGTGTTTCCTTCTTCCTACAGTCCCGGGTCCTTTAAGCGGGGCGTGAAAAAGCATCTGATGAGGCCGTCAAGCTGAGCGCCACCATTGTAGCACTGAACGGGTTTGCAATGGTGACCCTCTTTCATGAGACTTTGCCTTCAGCTTAACATCAGGCGAGGTGAAGTCAATTTGACGTGCCATAGATTAAAAAAAAATATAATTTTCTGTAAACGATTCATTTTTATTGCTTTTAAAATACACCTACTGAGTCCTTCTCTACACCACCTTTGGTTGACTGGTAGCGAATGCTTGTGGCATTAAGTCCGTCTATATACTTGCGCATAAAGTCTACTAAAATAAAAAAAAAACACTTAGGTCCATTGGTATTGAAGGGGGTCATCTCGAAAAAGAAGGCCCCGGATCAAGGATATGTTGTCTACTATCTCACCTCCAGCAACTAAAGACCCAAAGACGGCGTGCGTTTTGGTCGGTTCGAGTTCGACATAACCTCACTAACCGGCTCCGGCGAGGAAGGTATTCGTGGGGAAAAAAAAGGTCCACTGAGGTATTTACTTTATTAACTATTTTTTATCATACCCTTTAAGTATCAGACAAGTAGGTATCGGGGCCTATGAACGTTTGCAATACCAGAGACGTCACGCTCGTACTGTCAACCATGTAGAGAGGAGAGGATAGGGGAAGAGGTGAAGGTTAAGAGAGTTTCTGTGCTGTCAGTGCAGAAGACAAAAGAAAGCTTCTCGGTCTTCCCACTAACAACACAAAACGGAGGTAGGACACGACGGTATCTCCCGTCCGAAATGAGCTGTCCAACTGGGGAAGTACCTCCGCCCTACAGAAGACCGCGGTCAGAATAACCATCGTGTTGTGTTCCCGCCGGTAAGTAGGGTAGCCAGAGCTCACTATACCCCTCCTTCCCCTCCCCTTCCTAGCCTCCCCACCCCTTCTCAGCTCTCCCTATTTCCCTTCAGGGTGGGCAGCGCGTGTGTGACACCCTTAGTGTTGCACACGTTCATAGGCCACGGTGGCCGCTTTCCATCAGGTGGGCCGTGTGCTTGTCTGCCACCTACGTAGTATAAAAAAAAAACCTCTCCAGTGATTTCTGACTACTCTACTCACCATCGGCCACACAACATATCCTTTAAGCGGCGCGTGAAAAAGCATCTGATGAGGCCGTCAAGCTGAGCGCCACCATTGTAGCACGGAACGTGTTTGCAATGGTGACCCTCTTTCATGAGACTTTGCCTTCAGCTTAACATCAGGCAAGGTGAAGTCAAATTGACGTGCCGTAAATAAAAAAAAACACAAGGTATTATTATTCACAATATTTTATCGGACGGACAATATATCAGTCATTTATAAATAGCAAATAATAATAGTTTGTATCTATTGTGCTTTAGCCCAGAAATAACAAAAGGAAAGAGGAAAATTCGTGCAGTAATTAATTAGGACAGTAATAATAATTCATAATTGTCTATTATAACGAGCATAATAATTAATAATCGTAAAGATTGACAGAATAAATATTGAACGAAAATCATTATCATTTATCTGTTCGACTGTTACTCTCCAAGACGTTAATTGGAAGTGCTTGTGCGGCTAAGCACGTAATTGATTTCCTTGCGCACACACTCACACCGCAGAGCAAGGAATTGGGACAAACAATTTTTTTCCAAATTTATTTAGCTGCAACATTTTCGCCATACCCATTTTTTTACAATGTGCCTCATTGGTGGCGGTAGGCTCGCCCCCTATTACGTGGCCCCAAATGTCATAGTTGGCGAAATGTGGGTGTTTAATACACCTCTGCCTACCCCTTCGGGGAGTACGGGCGTGAGCCTATGTAATCATTATCATCATCCTTGCGTCGAAGTTCAGGGTCCGCTTTTTCCTTTTATTATAAACTAGCTGTTGCCCGCGGCTCCGCCCGCGTGGATGTCGATTATCGCGTTGTACGACTCTACTCGATTCACTACTTGCCTCTCTATACTACTTTTCCTTGCTGTCATGACAACGGAAATTGTTAGCGATATTAGCGCCAATGTATAGAAATTTACCGGATCAATTGAGATTTATGATTATTACACCGCTCCCTTGTATGGTAGCGTGATGATATATAGCCTATGTTACTCCTAGATATTGTAGCCTTTTAGAGGTGAAAGAATTGTTTAAATCGGCCCAGTACTTTTTGAGCCTATTCATTACAAACATACAAACATACAAAAATAGGTACAAATCTTTCCTCTTTATAATATTAGTATAGATAGGAAAGATTTGTTTGTTTGTAACGAATAGACTCCGAAGAATCGAACAACACGATAATCGACATCCACACGGGTGGAGCCGCAGGCAACAGCTAGTTTATAATATATTTACAATTTGAACAGTGATTAAGGGGCTTTTCCAATTGAAGGTCTGAACGTGAAGAATAGAATAGTTTCAACATTACATCCCAATCTAATATCGTTCATTCCCAATACGTGGGATAACTTCAACTTTCTTTTTCGAGACAAAAAAATATAAAATAGATAACTCGGAAAAAGTTTGTCGACCATATTTTTTCCGGCCTATTAAACTGAAAGGCCCGCTGACCCAAAAGCGATATGTGGCTAATTTTACAACAACATTTTACCTTGGAAAACTAATATTCAGATAGGTATTACATTATATTTTGCACGGAGTTATTGCAAAAACTTTTGATAGAATAATAACATTTTTTTAGTAAATAGGGTTGGCACGGACTGTTGAAAAATGCAATAATTGAATGGATGAACGAATGATAGTTAAATTGTACGAAATACGGTATGATGAATGAGTTTAATTATAATATACAGTACAATAAGTACAATATACAATAAAATATATAATGAACTTATTTTCTGTATCTACGGAATTACAAATTGCTTATGGTGAACCTCTTTCCTGAGACTTTCCGTTCAACTTTACATCAGTCGAAGTGAAGTCAAATAGGCGTGCCCTACATAAATAAACTCAATTAATTTATTGTTTGGTTATGGTTAGTTTTAAGTATGAAATGGTAAACGAAATATTTGTGCTAAAATATTGGCTTTAATGACATTATTTATCTTTCTAACAGTTTAGCGTATTCATTACAATGATTATGTTTGTGTTCAGCGTTTGAACCTACCCTCCAAAAAGTCTACGCTAAAACTTCGTATCGTTTAAGGCTCAAGAATATTGTTCGCGCCATGTACCTACAACATTTTGACATATTGTGTTTAGAACACTTTATGTCTCATCATCATCATCATCATCATCATCATTTAAGGACGTCCACTGCTGAACTTAGGCCTCCCCCATCGACCTCCAAGCTGACTGGTTGGAGGCGGTTAACATCCAATGCGTACCCGCGACTTTGACTTTGGCGTCCATCCACCTCGCAATAGGCCGTCCCACGCTTCGTTTACCGGTATGTGGCCTCCATTCGAGAACCTTTCCAACGGCCATCTGAAGTGCTCCTATATGCCCCGCCCACTGCCACTTCAGCTTGCTAACCCTGTAGGCTATATCGATCACTTTCGTTCGTCTATAAAATTTTAATTTAATTTACATGAATAGTTTCAATAAATGAAATTCAAAAACATATTGCATAATAATTATGAATAAAACTTCACTCAAAACTTTTGAATGACATGTTTAAATTATATTTATTAAGTCCTCAGGGACAGCCCTAATGTGGTTGGAACCGGTTTTAACTAGTTTTGCACTGGTAGCGAAAATGTTCAAACAGTAACATAACATTTAGTTATATTATTCAAATATTAGTGATATTTTCTTGAATTTATGTAACTATATGGTGCATAGGAGAAAGATAGAGAATTAAATAAAATTAAATATTTTTAAGGAAGGTTAGCATTTGTTGCCTAAAAATTACCAAAAAATGTCACTGTCAAAAAGCATTTGATGTGTATCTACATAACATTTCTTTGATATTAATGACTAGCCATACCGCGCGTTTGTTTTTGAACAAGTTCCCACTCGTCATATGAAATCATTGTGGAATTAAGATAACGTAGTTTTCGAGGCTCTAGTCTATCTCTGTACCAAATTTCAGTCAAATTTGCTCAGCTGTTAACCACGTAAACAATTATAACTTGTAAACGATTTTTTATACCTCTTAAGTGGCAGAGAAGCACACGGCCCACCGGATGGGAAGCGGTCACCGTGGCTTTTGGACGTTTGCAACACCAGAGGCGTCACACACGTGCTGCCTACCCTAAAATTGATCCTTATACTTCACGATTGCTCTTCAAAATATAACTAGCAAAACGATTGCCAGAAATAGTCAATGTAACGAAGAGAATAAACATTGGAATGTACCTAACAAGCGAATTTACAGCCATTCAAATCGGATACAGTCACGTCCAATATTGAATCGTATTCACATGCCGTTTTTCAGTACACTTGCTCTCCTATCGCATTTTGAAACATACAACAGAGTCTATAGATTCCAATTTTGTAATATGTATATGTATGTACATTATACAGGGTGTAAGGGGAACGCTTCCGAAGCCGAAGGCCCCTGGTAGTACTCATGGTACACAACATATTGGCACTAAAAAAATTACGGCAACGCAATTTTTTTTAATATTTCAATTTTTCCCCCCTCATCTCCGCCTCCTCCTTCTGCGAGATAACGGTCTCGCAGAAGGTTTGAACCGCCACCCACGCCTCATCGCTGCCGACCATAGATAGAACTACGGCGGGCAGCGAGAGGTCCGTCCCCACTTCGGCGATGAGAGCACGGCGCTCCCCAGCCCACACGGGGTACTCCGCTACTACCACACCTCCGGCAACTAGAGACCCAAAGACTGCGTGCGTTAATCGGCTCGAGTCCGACATAACCTCTTTTACCGACTGCGGTGAGATTTGTATCCGTCGGGGTTTTACACATGGAAAAAAGGAGTACATCGCTGTAAAAGCAACAAATACCTCAAGAAAATGAAATAAGTACCTACACAGTTTTATAACATTCAAACCACTTATAAACAACGTAGTTATATAGTTTTAAAAACTTTTAAAATGTAATATTTCTGTGGTTTAGTTTCATTGTCTTCAAACTCTTTGTGCTTCTGAAATATAACTTTTTAAAGCAGACTAAAAAACTAAATGGACAAAAGAAAAATAAAGTTTGGTATACAGTTTTGTAACTGCACTATCTAGTTTTGAAGCACTGGAATTGAAGACCAAAGTTTCTACTTAACATACATACATATTCTCACGCCCGTAATCCCCGAAGGGGTAGACAGAGGTGTATTAAACACCCACATTTCGCCGATTACGATTTTCCGTCCCACGTAATAGGGCACGAGCCTATTGCCACAAATCGGGCACTTAGTGAAAAAAATGGTTATGCTAAAAATAAATTCCTAATCGAGCAAAATAAAACTTGGGAAAAATTTTTTGACGCGATTATTTGCTATGCGGTGTAAATCGCAAGGATATTAATTACGTGCTTAGCCGCACAAGCACTACCAATTAACGGTCTTTGATTGGCAAAGGTGAGATTCTAAATCAAAATCAAAATCAAACTCGCACCCCGTCAGACCCAGGGACATCTCTTTTGAGATGACCCCCTTCCCCCAATGATATGAACCATGGTGTCCCCTCTAGCCCTCGGATATGGGAATATGTACTTTGCGCTGCCGTCGCAATGGTTACAAACTAACTAGAGTATGCGTTGTCACGACTTTGAGGGTTACGGGGAGGCGTAAAGTTTCTTGTTCAGCTATCCCATCGCACTTGTTACGACACAATATACTGACCGTGTCCTTGTTTGCCACCATATATCATACAACGCAAAGTTTAAAACTGAGTACAACAGCTTCATATCTAGTTGTACAGTCAGCACCACATCGACCTTGACTAGGAAAGTACTACTTAGCTAGTCAAAATCGATTTGATGCTAACTGTACCTAATCGTCTGTGAGGCTGTGACGTAATCGCTAATTAGATTACGTGTGGCTTTGCCTTCGTTAGTGGTGTAACTTTGTCAATATAATTAGTTACCTGTATTACCTGGAATTAATGTCAAGATATGGTATAATCATCATAATTATTAGATTAATAGGTAGAAGCAGAAAGAACAAATGTATAACTGTTCTCTATCCGACTATAAACATACAATCAATGACAATGCCCTCTTGATGGCAATAGACTCGTCTCCTATTACGTAGAGTCGAAAATTTTAATACACTTCTTTCCTTCGGGGATTTACGAGCGTGAATAGTGTAGGCTACAAAAGTATCTGGACTATTTGAATAAATAACTACTAGTCTTAGAATCTTCTTTTTTATTTATGGTACGTCAATTTGACTTCACCTCGCCTGATGTTAGGCTGAAGGCAAAGTCTCGTAAAAAAGGGTCACCATTGCAAACACGTACAGTGGTACAATGGTGGCACTCAGCTTGACGGCCTCATCAGATGATCTATTTATTAACGTAATTAAGTTAGTTATTTTGTCATAAAGAAACAATACATCGATACTTTATCTTTTGTCGATTATTATCCATGCTGAGATGGCGGCCAGTTTGGGTGCGCACGATGTGCATTAATGTATCCGTAAATACCTACTTATTATGTTATGCTATGTATATATTTTTGTTATTTTCGGTACCTACTCTGTACGTTGTGCGTGCTTGAATAAATGCTTTTCTTTCTTTATTCTTTCTATTTTATTAACGCTATCTATGTTACTTTGATTGAATTATTTTGATGGAGGTAGGACATGACGGTATCTCTCGTCCTAAGGGACTACAGGAAGAAGGAATCACGTAAGCAGGCAAGGCATTCCAAGATGCGGCAAGGGTGTGTCTTCATTTTAATATGTACATATATCATCTTAATCGAAATGTTTATTTGCAAATCAATAAATTTATGTCCTATCGATAAATCCAATTCCACAAGAAATTTCAAGGTTCGACCAAAAACTGCCAAACATACGTTCTAAATTTGAACTCATCTATCAACTACAAGTGAAAAAAGAAAAAAGTGGAACAAAACTGTTCCACAGTTCCAGGTCTAAGTCCCGGAGGTATCGCAAATCCAGGTGTCTCGAAACTTTGATATACAGCGCTGTGGTCCCACAAATCACGACACTCTGTATAGGGGTTTTGTAGGGTGACAATAAATTTATGTTAAGCTGTTTAAAGTTCAATAGTGTTAATTTTGTATTATAGAGATAAATACCACTACAATGCGAATGTTTAGAAAAATATAATAATATATTTGGTTGTAGACGAGCAGGCAGCAACATTCCACGTGATGGAAAGGGGCATCACACTCATGCTAGTGACCCTATATATTTTTAACGCCCTTCTTGATAAATGCGGGGTGGGGAAGGGTGAAGGTTAAGAGAGCTTCTGTGCCGCCAGCACCGGAGATAAATGGTTTTGCTCGACAGCACAGAACTTCTCCAGTGAGCTCTGACTACCCTACTCACCGCCGGGACCACAATACATTATTAGTCATTTATTAAAAGCGAAAATCATACTTCCCCATTCAAACTGCTCAATGGGGTCGGGAAATACTGTCACGTTATTCTACCTCCTCCATTTATTAAACTCCTAATAATATTGGCAATAGCTTCTTCAATTCCAGTTTCTGATTAAATTTTGTCGATCCAGTACTGAGCCACAGCTACGCACAGCATTATCCGTTGCCTTACACAGATCTACGCTGATACAGGTTAGGGGCATAGCAAAGAGCAAATGCGGTATGGACTGGTATAGGGCTCTACAATCGCAAGGCATTTTTGATATGTTGTCTTTGCAACGGCCTACTCTGGTTCGTAGACGGATCTATTATTACTAAGTTAATCCCTCTAGCTGGTGTCCAAGCAGCAGTGGTACTAATAAAACTAAAAATAAAATGTATAAACATGGTCATCCAATAAGTAGAACAGTCCCATTTATTAAACTGACGCTGTCACCCTAGTCATGAGTTACGCGTCCACGCACGGTCGCGCACATGACGCCGAGGGTTTAATTTAAATGATCTGACGCCGACTACAATCATTTAACCGAGTCGGTCAGGTGGACCCGGAGTCTGCGGAGAGTTAGTGACGAGCATGACGATGTATTTTGTAAATTTAACTCGGTGAAGTCAATGTAGACTTGAAATTCCCACTAGTCCCTGAATGGAGTAACGCATCTTATTTTATTTTTTTTATTTATGACACGTCAATTTGACTTCACCTCGCCTGATGTTAAGCTGAAGGCAAAGTCTCATGAAAGAGGGTCACCATTGCAAACACGTTCAGAGCTACAATGGTGGCGCTCAGCTTGACGGCCTCATCAGATGCTTTGATCTTGATGATCTTATTTATATACCACTTAGGTGGCAGAGAGAAGAATGAGAAATGGACTGGAATGATTTCAGAATGGTATCCAAGGGACGGCCAAAGATAAAAAGGGAAGAAACGCTGGGAAGATGACATTAAAAGAGTTGAGGGCCTGGAATGGATGAGGATAGCGAAAGAAAGGGATATATGGAAATCTTTCGAGGAGGCCTTTGTCGAAGGACAAGCTGTTGATTAAAAAAACCGTATCGCTGACTAGCTTAGTCACTAAGACATTGTACTATTTAAACAGCAATAAAGGCTTATTTATTCATTTATAGGTGTCAGATAAGCATTCGTATCTGATGGAAAGTGGTCACCATGTACCAACTATAGACGTTTGTAACACCAGGGGCATTCTACTTGTGCTGACTATCCTGTAAGAACTTTATAATACCCTTCTTAAAGAACCCTATATTGTAGTCGCTTGGAGAAATCAGAGCAGGGAGTTCATTCCGCAGCTTGAGCGTGCGCGGGATGAAGTATTACTGTCTTTTCTTGCATTAATGACACCATTATTACTAACGTAGTTTTATATTATACAACTTAAGTGGCAGAGAAGTAAACGGCCCACCTGGTGGTATATGGTTACCGGGCTTATGGACGTGTATAGAAACCTTAGTCTTCCATTTACTATAAGTTGAGCAATTTCCTGGCATCGTAAAAAAATTCATCAACATAAACTAATAGAGTAGTCATAAATCGTGTAGTAATTTTGTAATTCTGCTTACGTACTTACTTAAATGGCGTCGTTCAAAGTAATGACCTCCACACATAGTCCTCTCCACACCACCGTGTCCCGAACAATCAGTCAAGTACGGTGAGCATAAAAAGCGATCCCCAGTGAGTAATGACAGTAGTTTCTGTGAACGCCCGGCACCGCATAAATCAACTTGTACCGATAGCAAATTAGTTTTAGTTGGGTTATCTTATATTGGGTTGGAAAATATTTGGATGTATCGTAGAGGCTTGAAGTTGAACTTTGAAGGTACAATATTAAAGATAGTTATGGTTTAGTGGTTGAGTGGGTTCCACCTCCTTCGGCGAGGGAGTAATGCTCGAGAAGGAGGCAGCGGAACGGGTGAGGAGGAGACTGTGGGCCCCTATAACCCGCAACGAGTGGAGTCATCGGAGGTCTCAGAATCACGTCCGTCCTCCATGGGTCTGGGGGTGACAGGTGGAGTCCACTGTATCCCTAGCCTGAACAAGTCACGGTGGCGGCGCGATGAGCGCTCCTTCACCTTCGAAGAAAGACTTGGACTCCATACTTCCTACACCTGAAAGGGCCTTCGATGGCTCTGGGTCAGTCAAGGCGTGAAGAATATGCAGAGGCCGTGCGGTTTTCGCCGTTTCAAGTCCAACATATCTCTTCTCACTCAATTCGTACTCTCTCAATTCTTCGCTAACTTCGGCAAGGGGTATCCGTGGAAATATCCAACGACGACGACCTCCGTGGCGTGGCGGTAGTGAACGCGACTGCTACGCAGGAGGTGCGGGTTCGATTCCCGCTCAGTGCAAATCTTTGTGTGCTTGAATATAAATATTTGCATTGGTCTGGGTGTTTCTATGTATAATATGTATGTATTTACAAAAAAAAAAGTATCTATGTATGTTTATCCGCATTCTAGAACCCGTAACACAAGCTAGTTAAACTATGCTTACCATGGGTCTAGGTGGCGTTGTGTAGATTGTCCTAGAATATTTATTTATTTATTTATTATCCAAAGAGGAAAAAAATTTTAGCCTAGTGGTTGGACCTTATGATCTAGATGTCATAGATTCAACCAACCGTTAACTACCAACATAGACCCACTTATAACCTCATAATCCGTGATGATTATGAAACAATAAGTTACCGATTGAGAACCGCTGACTACTTATTATGATTTAAGCTTGTTTCCGAACAGAAAAATAGTCTTAGCAGCAAAATAATAGCCCTGTTACAGTTGGTTACGATTGGACTAGAATAATACCACCCTATCTCTTCCCAGGGGTAGGTAGTTTATTTTTTATTCCACCGTAAACATACATCCCATGATAAATTACTTATTTTACGACAATAGGCTTCCCCCCTATTATGACTCCCAAAATAATTTTCGAGTCTTATAATCCCTTCGGTAATGTCCCTATCAACCAAACAAATGATATTTTTCAAGTTCCTGAATGTTCTACCAACGTCTTTTACTATTTCTTAGAAAAAAAGGATAATTTTAAACTGACTATAGTTTTCCCAACAGAAACTTACTTCCATAATACCCAAACTTCGGCAATAACCCGTCGGAATTTAGTAGCACCCCATCAATTTGAAGACGGTGCTTAAGTCGCGTCATACTACGCGGTCGGGTTATATATCGATGTTTCCAACTAGTAGTTTCTTCCAGGTGTCTTTAGGGTTCCGCAATTGTTTTATTGAAACGACTACCTTTTAATATTACTATTAAAACTATATTATTCATAACAATGGGAAGCATTAGAAGTTTTAAATTACGTAAGACTCTGATAAAATGGGTGCTAATTAATTTTTTCGCTGCATTGTTAATATTTAAAATGCGAATATTAATAAATGGTCATCAGTATAACTTAAAGAACACTGGCGCAATGAAAAAACTATTTGATTTCATAATAAAATAATAAATTAACAGATTCTCAGAGGCATTCGAGAAGGAGGAGTACACAAGAGACCTTTTAGCATAGGTAAATACATACATGTTACCTTACATACATACAGGTTAAAACTGTCGTTACAACTTCAAAGCTTCCTTTAAATACCAATGGCAATGTGGCAGAGTCGTCACAGCGCATACTCCAGTCAGCTTGTGACCAGGGCTAGTGCAACCTAGCCAAAATGTCAAGCAAATCAAAAGGTCTTTTTCCTACAGTCCCGGTTCCTTTAAGCGGGGCGTGAAAAAGCATCTGATGAGGCCGTCAAGCTGAGTGCCGCCATTGTAACACTGTACGTGTTTGTAATGGTGACCCTCGTTTCTGAGACTTTGCCTTGAGCTTACTATCAGGCGGAGTGAAGTGAAATTGACGTGGCCTAAAGAAAATAAAAAAATGTTGTATTTGCCATAAATGATCGCGTTAAATACCCGGTTTTCGTTAACCATTTATCTACTTGTTTGCTATCTCAATACTATAAAACAAACACTAACAATCACTAAACAATGAGATAAAATGTAACAATTGTTTATGTCTATACTTTTATTTCCAATTGTTAAACGAAGTCGACGAGACGCTTCGAAAGCATAAAATATTTATACAAAGGAAAGTGCAGATTGTCTATACAAGAAATGGCAGACGAAAATAAAGAAAAACTGATAAAAATAAGACAGATTAAAAAGCAATGCAACGACAGAAAGTCAGAGACAATGAATCATTACTTTGTTGTAACAAAAGGTACTGCAGTTTCAAGAAAGAGATTAGAAAACAAGAAGACAATTAATTAAAACGAAGACCTAAGAATGCCAGTTCGCCAGCCTTCTGCCACAATGCTATGAATGTGTAAGTTAAACAACTGAATGGATACCGCGGAATTTCTGTACAAGAATAGAATATATGCTACATAGGCGCAAATTCGATCCATATTCAGTGCAAGTATTTGTATGCATGAATATGGCTATTTGCACTGGTCTAGTCGTGCCTCGAAGAGCACGTTAAGCTGTCGGTCCCGGTTGCCATACTGACATCTATGTCAGTCGTCACGGGTAGTTGGAGCCCTCAAAATTCGACTAGTCTAACTACAAAACTTCAAAATCGTTAATTTAAACCTGTAAACATAAACCTGTGGGTGTAGCACCTCTGCCTACCCCTTCGGGGATATAGGCGTGAGTTTATGTTATGTTATCGCACAACCTTAAATAGACTTCTATAATTTATCATACAGTCCATGATTTTAGTTCTAATTTTCTAGTTCCAGTTTTCTAATAAAACAGTCCATTTCAGTGAATACTCCACTCGCCGGCTACTGGCTGCGGGTCAGATCCTGTCGTGTCTCATTGGAAATGGAAATAAAACTTCCACATCCCATTGCTAATTGCATTATATTGTAACGGGAAGCGGGTTTCGGGATTGGAAGTAAACTAACTCGAGCGATTTTACACTTTATTCAAACCACCAACAGTCTTAAGCGTACACACAGTCTATTTTCCGAGGCACTCGTACGCACTTAGAGGACTGTACTGCACTGCACTGTCTTTATACACAGTCTCTAGAACGGCTACGTTCACTGAGCGTGTATGGTTCACAACACATGCAGTTATTGCACATGCACCACTAGCACTTTCACTGACACTTTTTATTATTAGCACTATTACTTGCACTTTTCACTTTACTTCTTCTTCTTCTTCTTGTTTCCACTTCAACCACTGAGACTTAACTGCCCTTTTGGCGCTCCCGGTGCTGTTTATATACCATGCAGAATCTTCTAGAAATCCTAATTTCGCTAGTCTTTTCGATCGTCATTACGATCGTAATTTCGATTCTCTTTATTTACAGTTATTCTAGTTCATTCCATTTGAGGAGTTCAATTTCAGAACTTGGGCTCATCTTCGAGAATATTCTATTACTTGCTAGAACTTTATAAATTTTATTATTTAAATCAAGAATTCTCCACCTTACTTTCCAAATAAATTTCTAGAAATATTAAAAATCACAAAAACCCATTTATGTACATGCGAGGCTCGAACCGTCAACTTCTTGCACAGCAGCCCATCACTGTACGCAATGGGTCAGCTTGGTTCAGACGATATTATGATTTAAATTTTTGTTTGAATAATGGATGCTGGGAAGTGAAGGTTTAGAAGGTTTTTACAGGATATGCAGTATGAGTGTGAAGCCCCTGATATTGCAAACGTCCATAGGCCATGGTGACCAATTTCCATCAGGACCTATTTCTATCAGGTCTCCTGTAAGAGAAGGTTTAGAAGCTGTCTACAGAGTAGGCAGTAAGAGTGTAATTTCCCTGATGTCGTCATCCATATGCCACGGTGACTAATTTCCATCAGGTGAGCCATGTGATTGTCCTCCATATAAGTGGAACAATAAAAAGAGATCACCGCTAAAGACCCTACGGTTGTTTAACATCAGACTGATATATATAGCCCAGACTTAGCCTCAGCTGCATAGCACCAGTCCACAATAGTGCCTGGAATACGGTAAGGCTCACCCCCTATTACATGGGACCGAATACAATTGTCTCTGCCCACTCCGCAGGGAAGTAGGTATGACCATGATATGTAATTTAACTTTTTTATTTTACGATCAGAACATAAAACAGTCTAGACGATCTTTTATGCTGCACTTAAATAAGACTTAAAACAAAGTTTCAATAGCTCCACTAAAACAATAACAATAATACATTATAATCTAGTGTGTATCTGTCAGGCTCAGATCCAGATAATTTATCTGCCACTAGACAGATCGAGCATCAATCTTGTGTCGGGACTAGACTATTGAATTTATATACAAACTATTAGCAACTTTTATACAAGATTGTACAACGTAATTCTTCTTTTTCTTAGTCGTTTCGCTCTTGACAGAGTGATCGTGGTCAGGATAAGGCGTCCGTGTTAAAGGATGAAGGGACTACAATATGGGGTTCTTCAAGAAGGGCATTAGAAGGTTTCTACAGGGTAGGCAGCACGTGTGTGACGCCTCTGGTGTTGCAAACGTCCATAGGTCACGGTGACCGCTTCCCATCAGGTGGGCCGTGTGCTTGCCTGCCTCCTAAGTGGTATAAAAAAAAATAAAAAAAAAGGAAGAGACAGCTTTCCGCACTATCTCCCGCAATCTCACTTTGTTTGCAGACTTAGACATTCTGCGCAGTCTGATATATGCCACTTCCCACTGCGGATTTACTCTGATTAGTCCAGCGCATAGGTGATTTGCCGCGTAATCTGGTTCCCTCTACTTTTCTTTGTACGACTAGCCGTTCTATAGAGTTGTTATCACGTCTAGAATTATGGAATTTAAGGTTCGAAATATTCCTCCCTATAGATCTCATCGACATCTGTGCAACTGTACTGAAAATTTTCTAGAGAAATTAGTATGCTAAATGTTTAAATCGAATTTGGATCGAAAAGTGAATACTTAGACGGAATTCAAACCCGCGATCTTTCTCTTACAAGGAGAACCCTCTGACTCTGACTAAGTCATGAAGCCACGTCTGAAGCATTCGAAATTCTCCTTTACAACCACCTTTGAGGCGATGGTAGGAGTCATCTACCATCTACATCGATGGTTCCAATCCCATCAAAGCAGTAAATGAAAATTTGTTTTCGCGAAGTGGAGAAGTAAAAGTCGGAAAGCGGAACTCGGATAGTAATGATAATAATTACTGTAGTTTTATTAATTGCTGCTGAATTATACGTCCGCAATACGATCGCGGTGTCAAATAGATTATAAATTTACATTATTTGTAATAAAATACTTCAAATTAATTGGATCTAATTGAAATTATCATTCATTATTTTATAGATAAATTAAATTTGATTGGAGAATTAAGTTAAAATTTAGATATGATATAACAATATATATTAATAAGTTTGTTTTTAGCAAATAATGTCATCCTACTCGTATATTATCTATGAACCATTCATGCGATCCTAAAGATATGAATCTATAACCGACCGCAAAACACAGCAGCAGTGATACAGGATATCGTGATATGGATATGAATTTGATAATTTTGTTTATTGTTTTAATTCATTGCGCCTTCACAATAGTGTCTTTTATCCGTATTAAAGTTTATCAAGTAATGTACGATACATCATCCGAATGTCAGCCCCGCAATCCGATCACTTGAAGATATACACATTTTTGATTTTAACATCTCATCTCATAAACTCACGCCTATATCCCCGAAGGGGTAGGCAGAGGTGCAAGCACCCACATTCCGCCATTTTATGTTTAGGTCACAATATAATATCACAGGTGGGCGAGCCTATTGCCATTAATCGGGCACTTTTCAACCTGCGATAATTCATTCATTGTTAAATTTATTGCTAAAATCAGTCACCTCAATATAGGTAAGAGCCCATTGAGAATCCGCAATGAATTAAAACAATAATCAATATTTTCCTATTCAAGTAAAGTAGGCTTGTCGATACGCTACATTTGCTGCATGCGTCTGCAGTTATCGAATGCGGTCGGCTACGAAATCATACCTTAGGTTGTGTAAAATGCTACTTCTGTTAAAATTACAAGTATTGATGGCATCTTTATTTCATTTAATAACTACATAAAACTTGATGAATATTTATTATGTAATAATTAGGTAATTAATATAGTAAATTGAGTTATTGTAACAAGGTTTCGATCAAACAAAATCCTGTCGGTCACACTCGGCCAAAATAATGGTACCCGATTCTCTCCAATTATTTACGAATACACATCGCAGTTACGCGCATTAAATACAATGCCTTCCAATTAAGCACTTTTGCTGCAATGCTTTCACGTTTTTAATTAACAATTGAATTATAGATCGTTTAATTTTGAGAACTTTCGGTATGCACTTTCGTGTGGCTTCAAGTGTAATTGGCAACTTCTGTTCTGATACGAAATTTAGCGAATTCACTTTATTGTTTCAGTAAACTTGTTAATAATAAGGTGAATAATTAACTTGTCTGCGTGTAACTTCGAAAGCGCGGAGATAAATAATATCGGAATGAATCAATAATAGTTTTAATGAATAACCCGTGTACGTTGATTTATTGACTTTAAATAAACAGCAGTAAACAAAATGCAAGATTAAAAATGTTATACCGGTTGTACACGTTTGGTCAGTGAAGAATATGGCATTGTTGAACGTTCGGCGATCCGAGTCACATAGTTTACAATTAGAACGAGTATAGCTTTTATCAATAAGACGGATTGATGTTTGTCGTCGGATTAAGGCCGTCGAGCTGAGTGCCACTTCTCTTTCCTGAGACTTTGCCTTCAGTCATAACTTTGTTTTTGTCCAAGTTCACACCAAAACCGACGTATCGAGAGGCATCATTTAGGCTGAACAGCATTTTGCAAACTACGTCGGAATATTTCATCTCAACTACCGCAAGGCCGTAAAACAAAGGTCTTCAACCAGTGCGTCCTGTCAGTTATGACCTACGGTCCCTAAACGAGGACACTGATAGTTGGTTGTTTCACAAAGTTGAAGTTTAAGTCGTGCAGCGGACTATTGAACTGGTTATACTCAGAGTTTCTTTACAGGATAACATTTGAAATGGGGTCATCCGACAAAGAACTAAAGTCACCGACATAGCTCGCCAAATAAGTTAAATGAAGTGGCAGTAGACTGGCCACATCTGATGAAAGATCAGGAGCCAACGAGTCCTAGAGTCGAGATCGCGAGGAGGTCAATGGAAGGTGTGACGCCCCCCAGTCAGATGAAATGACGACCAGAAAAAGGTGACTGGGGTGAACTGGATGCGGACGGCATGATTGGGAGCATTGGTGCATATTGAGAGAGCCCTAAGTTCAGCAGTGGACTGCGATAGGCTGATAGATTGATTGATTGACATCTATATTGGATGGATGAATTAAATATAATTTATAAATATTCTGTGTTACGAACGTATCTGTAAAATTAAAGATTTTGTGCGACTGAACCGCGTTTTTTAAATTCCATATCCTGAATATTAATTTTCATAAAATTATGAGTACTCATAATGTACACTCTGTGGTCAATATTGTATTGACGCATGTTGAGCTAATGTGTGCAGCTGGCTTTACGCAAACGTAACATTGTCTGAACTGGCCGATAAATTAACGATGAGTTTCGAAATTCAGTGGAACAGTCGTAAAATCATTTTTTTATCTGCTTAAGAAACAACTGTTGTAAAATTAAGCTTCATTTTCATTGGATTTCGTGTTACAAACACGCAATGTATTTTTAACTTTCGCTAGTGTGATTGCCATAGACAAGCTAAAATATGTTATAACTGGATTTGTTATATGAATAGACATTAATATTATTAGCGTAAATAAACCGACAGACTCCTTCATTACCGTGTAACCGAATTTAAAATTTTAGTGACAGTGACCTGTGACTTTTAGTGTAGAACATTGACATCACTGCAATATATATTTCTGACAAAGCTATTAACTAGGTTTATAAAAAAACGTTTCAAGAACATATACTCTGTCACTTTCTTATAGCTTGGTTTAGTGTAAAGATATGTTAACCGGCACACTTTGTTCTTCTAAGTGTAATTTCTATTTATTTAACGCTCCCGAAGCCGAAGGCCCCTGGTAGTACTCATGGTACACAACATATTGGCACGAAAAAAAATTACGGCAACGCATTTTTTTTTTTTAAACCGTTTAACTTGCGTTATTCACTGTCGATCGTGTTAGTATGTCAAAAAAAATGTCATGAAAAAACATAAACTCGCAAGATGGCTCTACGTGTTCTTTTTGCAGTGAGGTTTTTTATGAAATTTTCGTTTCATTTAGCTTTACTGATATGATGGAGAGTAAACAATATGAATTTTTTTTTAAAGTAAAAAAATATTCAACAAAAAATGGGCTTTGCCTTTTTTTATGCCAATATGTTATGTAGCATTAGTACTACCAGGGGCCTACTGCTTCGGAAGCGTTTCCTTTACACCCTGTATAGCCAAAAAGTGTGTTAATTCTTAATGTATGTATGTATTTGCAAGTACTAATACGTCATTATTTCTAGCAGTATTACCATGTTTTAGTTCAAACAACTGTGGGTAAGGCCATAAATTAGGAAGTTGAGTCAAATATCAGAATCTTCTGCCAAAAATGACGAGGGTTGGCACAAGTTTGACAATCCACACCCAAGGACAAGGACAGTGATCTATATGAATATAAAATATATAGTTATTGTATTTTTTGAAGGATTACCTTTCCTTTTTAATCCTTTTTGGAGAGAAAAATGTTTTCTTTATAAAAAGGTAGTAGAATTTTTTGATTTCTTGTTTTGATTGCTGTTTTCCATAATATCGAATTGTTTTTCATTGATATGATTGGGTATCTTCGTTAATTGTATTTAAGTCAATCAAAATGAAAAATCATTTATTCTGCATAGACCAGTAAATGGCACTTACAAAACGTCAATATCAACAACATTTTATCGAATGCAAATGGACCACCGCTGGACCGGTTCGAAACGCGACCCCGACCTGAGAAGACTCCGGCAAGAAACTCAGCGGGCTTTTCTTTTTTTTCTATTTACAATCATTTAGTAAATGGAGATAACTAAAAAAAACTATATACCTATAATCCGTTCATACTTACTACGCTTTACTTTCAAAATAGTTGAAGCCATAAATCTATTATTACTAGCGTAAATAGAACAACAATCTCCTCATTACTGCGTTACCGATTTTAAAATGTAAAATGAATTTAAACTTGCACTTTTCATGACAGCCGGCTGGCATTCAGTCTGGGCATTTACTTTTTCAAATCGAAATAGCATACTTAATGCTTCAAAATTTCATTAAAAAGACCGTAGTAGTTCAAATATGTCTGCCTACCTCTTCTAGGATGCACCTAACTTATAGATAACTAGTTATAGATAATAGCAGTTAGGTCATTCTTAGGATAACTCTGCATTCTTAGGATGCAAAAGTTAGGACATGACGGTATCTCCCGTCCTAATTGAGCATTCCGACTGGGGAAGTTCCTCCGCGAAGAATACCGCGGCTAAAAATAACCTCCTCTGCACTGACAGTACAGAAACTGTCTTAACCTTCATCCCTACACCTTTGCCTTCTCCCTTTTGCCTTTCTCTACTACCCTTCATCTTTGACTTCATCTCGCCTTCAGTCTCAGGTAAAAGGGTCACTATTACAAACACGTCCAGTGTTACAATGGTAGCGCTCAGCTTGACGGCCTCATCAGATGCTTATTCACGTCCCGCTTAAAAGGTATGGGACTGTAGGAAGAAGGAAACACGTGAGCTGGTAAGGCATTCCAAAATTTAATGGTGTGGCAAAGTTGTGTCTTCATTTTAATATATGTAGGAAGAAGAAAACATGTTATCTGGTAAGGAATTCCAAGACTTTGACTGAGCCGTCAAACATAACATAACATAAACTCACGCCTGTATCCCCGAAGGGGTAGGCAGAGGTGCTAGCACCCACATTTCGTCAGTTTATGTTGAGGTCCCAATGTAATAGATGGCGAGTCTATTGCCATTAACCGGGCACTTATAAACCTGCGATAAATACACACATAATTTCGAAAAGCATCGAAAAGTCATTGGTGTGTGCCATGGTAAACTTGGGATCGAACCCGAGAACTCGTCTCAGCAATCCATTACCCATACCACTAGGCTACGGCTACGGTTAGTGAGCCGTCAACAGTGGGTGAAAAATACTATTCATATAAGTACTAGCTGTATACCTGTATCTATTTTTTGATGTTGAACTCACAATATTTCCTTCAACCTCAATTTTATATGATTTATACATCCCTAGAGGCCACCCTTTGTAAACTCGACAATGAATGCTAAAGAATTATTCACCAAGTTCTACAAAACTTCTGTCAGAACTTTGTTTTCTTTATTCTCTTGTATTGGAAATAATGATTTAGGGGTACGGCTCGGGTCTGATGTAACAGTAATGTTTTGAGACTAGCCGACCCGCCATGTTTATTTCGCCTGTGGCATATTTAAGCGTAATTCTAAGCCATAATACTGTGTTCACAACAAATATTGTTCACAAAAAATATTGACTTTTTATAACTGGTTAGCAATTAATTGGTTTGAGGAGCTCGATGGCGTGGCGGTAGTTAATGTGACTGCTACACAGGAGGCGAGGATACGATTCCCGCTCAGCGCATAAATTTTTGTGCTTAGATATGAATACTACATTGGTCTGTGTTTCTTTGTTTTATATGTTATTACAAAAAAAGTACGTATCTAATTCTAGAACCCATAATACAAGCTATTTACCTACACTATGTTTAACATCTATTTAATATTAATTTAGTATTTCAATTATATTCTGGTCAATCAGTTATGTATGAACAGTTAATTACTACTCCATTTTCATAACTGGTTACAAAACGGCTACAAAAATAGACAATAGTTTCTTAATTTTTTAACAGTTACCGAAATGGAAATTTTTTTTTTTCTATAGGTACCACTTAGGTGGCACCTGATGGAAAGCGGTCACCGTGGCCTATGGACCTTTGCTATATCAGGGGTGTCACACTCATGCTGCCTACCCTGTAGAAACCTTCTAATACCTTTCTTGGAGAACCCTATATTATAGTCGCTTTGAAAGAACATCTACTTTAGTAGTTGGTTATCAAAGCAAAGAAAAAACTCACTTTCGCAACCGGTGACGGTCATAATGAACGATATATTAAAAAAAAACTTTACTGTGGTTATTTAAGCTGAATTCACTCACCTAATCGTTATAAAAACTTAATTGTGGTTCAGTTCGATAAAACAGTGAATTACCTGAAATCAAAGAAAGAAATAACGATTAACAATGGACTCTAAACGTATACGCAATAAGAACTATTATTCTGTAAATCAATGTATAACGTAAAACATAAAAACTAGTTTATCAATTGACATTTGGAAAGTAGATTTCATTCTGAACATACGAAGTCGAACAATACCTGTACAATATCTTTTTCAATAAGAAATCAACCTTATTTTTGTGTACATATAGTTTATAATACAATGACAGTCAGTTTACACAGTAAATCATTATCTGGGAGGGCCAATTAACTGTTACTAATGGTTCTTGACACGCCAATATTCAATTAAAGCTTTCATATGAAACTTTATTTTTATAAAAATCTACTTTAAGTCTTAAGACTAAGGTTTAAATTCCAGTGCAATCTTTCGAAGATTTACCTATTTAGCGACTATTCATACTAATATTTGGGGTTCGTTTCGGGAACTATGTGGTATTTTGTGTAGCATTATCACGATTTTTTTTAAATTAGGTACCTTAACGCTTCACCAAAAAACACTTTATTTTACTATAACCATGCAATGGGTAAGAACGGGTACCCTATTTTACTAAGATTCCACTGCCCGTCTGTCAGATAAGTATGTAATGAGCTGTGACTATTAGACGAGGCTATACCTACTCACAGGCGGTGTGTAGCCTTGGGGGTGATGGGTGACCGTCTGTCAGAAAGCTGCGGTACCATCTCGAAACAGATGGTTAGCGATAAAAGGGTTCCTTCTTATCCCTCAGAATTTATTTTCGGCATACCCATTTATGTTACAAAGCGCCTGATTGGTGGCAATAGGCTTACATATATTACGTGGGACCGAAAATCATAGTTGGCGAAATGTTGGTGCTTAACACACCTCTGCCTACTATAGACTGCCTTACTATAGACTTCTATATACCCACTATAGATTCATTTGAAATTAAGTCTGTGATATAGTTTAATTTATTATTTTATACTACGTAGGTGGCAGACAAGCACACGGCCCACGTGAACGTGTGCAACACTAAGGGTGTCACACACGCGCTGCCTACCCTGAAGGGAAAGGGGAAGAGCTGGGAAGGGATAGGGAGGCTAGGAAGGGGAGGGGAAGGAGGGGTACAGTGAGCTCTGGCTACCCTACTTACCGGCGGGACCACAACACGATGGTTATTATGACCGCGGTCTTCTGTAGGGCGGAGGTACTTCCCCAGTTGGACAGCTCATTTCGGACGGGAGATACCGTCGTGTCCTACCTCCGTATCTATATATACGTATATAATACCAGAAATCCAACCCAACTCACACCAGATAATGTTTCTGGCAACATAAAATATCATGATTATAAAATATAGGGTAAGATGATGCTGTAAATCTACTCGTAACCTTAAATTGCTCATTCGAACATAATCTCCCAGTAAATGGCCGTACAGAGCTATTTATGTTAATTTATTACATAATAACGCATCATGTAAAAACATCACCTTTTTTAATACAACGGCATATCAGCCACTGACATCTTCTATCCGACTTGATAAATGACTCCTTAGAAAACACTTTTGACGCCAAATTCAGCCTTTAGTCTTTATAATAGAACTGAAAATCGTTAAAACAGCTTTCCATCCAGACTGTACGCTAATTTCACATCTATGTCTTGAAGCGTAAATTTCAATTTTAAATAACGATAACCGTCACGAGCAAATTAGAAGCTTTTCGTGATGTAATAAGGTTTATATTAGCTAGGAAAAAGTTTAGTGGGATAAAATAGAGCGCAGTTGACACCAGATAATTTATATTAGAGGGTACATCGACTTTTTGTCGCTAAGTATAAGAATTGGGTGATATTCAGATGGGAATACTCTACTACTCTACCTTTCTGAAACATTTTCTAATAAACCTCTACAGCTGAAGGTTTTATGGGATAATTGGATTACGTTTATTAGGATATTCAAAGGCCTTTAGTGCTTTGATCTAGAGTTATCTTTGAAATGAAGAAGTAACGGCTAATATAACTGATATTAGTTTGATATTCGATCGTTATTTTTTCGTTTTTCATAAATTTTAGGCATTATCGATTGATATTTATGGTTATAAAGTTTTGAGATTAGGATATTCAATTTAGTGATTTCTTTATTAAAATTATTATGATAATCTATTTTGAAATCTTTCAGGGTTAACATTAGAATTGGAAATCTACAAGAACGTTTATTTATTTCTATAATTTACCTGTCAATAATGCACTTAGGTATAGAAAGCACCATTTTTGTTGAATAGTGTAGAATGTCTCACCCTCGGCAACTGATGACCCCACCCTAGCAGAAGAAGGCCGCAATGGAAACGCAAAATGCAGAGGCTAAATGGAGACATCGTGGTACCTACACCCGATAAGGGTTATCTCGAAGGCTCCGGGTCTGTCGGGGTGCGAGGGAATTATGTTGGCTACTATCTCACCTCAGGCAACTAAAGACCCGAAAACGGCGTGCGTTTTAATCGGCTCGAGTCCGTCATAACCTCCCCAGCCGGCTCCGGTCGGGGAAGTATCCGTGGGCATTATTTACACGATAAAAAAAGTATTGAAGGAGATAAATAAAAAAAGCAACTCGGAGGATATACAACCTTATGACAGATGTTTAAAAAGTATCGCTTGTTACCATATTTTGTACAATAATTAACATAGTATTGCTACCTACAAATATTCAAAATATTGTACTATACTAACCGTTAATTACAAATGAGAAATTACGGGGATAATATCAATAAATTGAATTAAATCCTTGCGTTGCCGCAATCACTGTAATAGGTGATTGCGCCATGTGTAAGGGTCTGTTTTATGCATTCCTATTTCCTAAATATAAATGTGAAACTTCTCATTTAATCACGCTTTAACTTTCGAACAGGACAAGATTCAAAGAGTTCAATATTACTGCAGTAATACTAGTAATAATTGTAAACAATTACTTACTTAGTGGTTAAAGATGGCCTTACAAAAATTCAAAGTTCAATAATCACTTACTCTGTATAGATCATTAAACGATACTTATAAGATGCTGATATCATTAGAAAATTGAACCACTGTGCACCGGTACAAAACGTGGGCTTAAAAGACTTCGGCAAAAAATTCAGGGGCTTTTATTTTTTGGTCTATTTACAAACATTTACTTAATCTAGATACAGTAATTTGCTTGATTAGCACGTTAAGTGACCAGCTCATTTCTAGGCTTGTTTATCATCCAAATAATCGTGAATTTTATACGATCGAGAAGTCCGCAGGGCTCGAATTCTGGCCATTACACTATCGACGTGAACCTGCTCCTAAAACAAGCTTAGCTGGAGGGGTCAGAGGGAATATTGGTAATATGTCGGTAGCTAATATTCTTACCAAAAAAAAATAAATGCACGCCCACGCGGTACCTGCTCAGCGACGTGTTGCCATTAGCTTATTTTTCTCTGGGTTGGACGATCATTAAACCTACCAGCTCGATCGAATAGCTATCAAATAAAGAAGATAATTTCAATCAATAAATTAGTACAATGTAGTCTACTGCTGAACATAGGCCTCTCCCAATAAACGCAATTGATCCTGATCCTTCATCAAAATCTTTCCCAGCCTTTTTCAGATTGTCAATACGTCTGGCTGGGGGCACAATACTATTTACCCGTCAATGTGACATAACCCTAACCAGTCATACTGATTACAATGCGGGATATACATCAAAATTTGATTCGAATGCATTTGCGGTCGCTTTGACGTTACTATGTTATTAATAACGATACGCTGATAAATATTTCGATGGTTTCATTTCATAGTATCAGGTTTGGTTACAGATGTTGTCTGAGCTATACATCCATTAAGGTATTTAATACCGTTGCAAGTCCATCAATCAATTAGCCAGTCCAGTGCTGGACATAGACCTCTCTTAATATGCGTCATTGCTGCCTTTTCTCCGCGTTCAGCATCCAGTCTGTCCCAGTCATTTTTTTCTGATCATCAAGTTTTCATCATCTTTGCCTACACATGGTCTCCACTCAAGGACTCGTTTACTCCAACGGCCATCGATTCTTTAGCATATGTGGCCAGACCTCTGTATTCAATTAATTAAGTTTAGGTCCCAACGTAAAAGGTGGCGATTCTATTGCCATTATTCGGGGAGTTAGGAGGCAACTCGCCCCTGGGCCGTGGCCTAATGTACACTTATAAACCTGGGATAAATACACACATAACTTCTAAAAGCATCGAAAAGTCATAGGTGTGTGCCATGGTAAAACCTGGGATCGAACCCGACACCTCGTCTCAGCAGTCCATTACCATACATACCACTAGGCTACCGCGGTCTATATTAACAAGAAAGTAATAATACAATTCAAAACATATCAGCTAGCCTTCTACTAAGTAAGCCAAGCTCTGATCTAAGTCTCTGAGTAAATAATTATTTGTGTACATATCGAGAAGTTATCATTGGAATCAATCTTGGTTATCAAGACCTCGTCTTAGTTCTGTCTGTTTGTATTACGTTCCTCATTATTGTTAGTGGGATTGGAGGACCTAATTTAACTGGAGTGAAAGTTATTAGTGGTATCTACTTTCATTTACTAATGATTCATAATATGTGGGTAGTGTTATCACGGCCCACCACTGATTCATTTGGATTATTGATAATACATTTATATACTTGCTACTATTTGCTGCTGGTATTTGAATGGGTAGATTAAAACAATATGGCGGAAAATGAGTTTATACAATCAACGCAACATTTGAACCACAACGGATCAAAATTTTTATAGTAACATAACACAACATAAACTCCCGCCTATATCCCCGAATAGGTAGGCAAAGGTGCTAGCCTAATCCACTTTTCGCCATTTTATGTTTAGGTCTCAATGTAATGGGTGGCGAGCCTATTACCATTAACCGGGCACTTATAAACCTGCGATAAGTACACACATAACTTCGAAAAGCATCGAAAAGTAATTGGTGTGTGCCATGGTAAAACCTGGGATCGAACTCGAGACCTCGTCTCAGCAGTCCATTACCAATACCACTAGGCTACCGCGCTTATATTTTTATAGTAACTTAATTGTAACCTGGTTAATGAAACCTGGGTATTAACGCAATCATAATTATGGTAAATATACAATCAACAAAAACGTCAAGCAAATCAAAAGATAAATTAATGTATTTACCATAATATAATCGCGTTAATTTTGTTAACCATATATCATGAATGCGAAAGTTTAAAAGTGTCTTATTCTAATTCAATTTAAATGTAAAATGTAAAATTATGAGCAAGGTTGCTTTAACTGCCAACAAACTGCCTTACAGTTTGACAAAAGTAATGAATTGTTTACATTTGTATTTTCATGAATTCATTATTATCTATTTTTTTTTTCCACTTTTTATATTTTCATTTTCTTACGCCTTTAGGTATGTGAGTGTATTTGTTACTTTCATTTTGTTAACATTTTTTTTTGCTATACTGCTTAACTTGCCGATCCCGACTTTGATGGGTATGCCAAAAATAAATTCCTAACCGAAAATGTTGCAGCTAAATAAATTTAGAAAACAATTTTGAACTAATGCGGCGTAAATTGCAAGGAAATTCATCACGTGCTTAGCCGCACCAGTACTACCAATTAACGTCTTGGACAGTATCAGACGACAACACCAAACAAAATTGCTTTAATTTTGTGATACTGCACTGAATATTACTGCTGCACGATAATACACCATAATACACCAAAATTGGAAAAAAGTGATCTTACCATGTTATGTTATGAAAGAAAAAAATAATGACATCATTTACTACAATCCACTACATAAGCTAATACAGACCGAAACTTCGGAAGCATAATGGCACAGTTTCACGAAGCTTCAACCAGATTACGAAATACCTGTTCCACAAACCGTACAACTAAATTCTACAACGTTACTTCCAACTATATTGTAAACCAAGCCAAATTGCGTGACCGTACTTTAGCGGAATTAAACTTAGCCCACATCACTTACTCCATCCATTTGACTTAACATCTACAAACTTTCCACATTTGGCAAACATTTTTGAACAATTAAACTTTTAAAATTGTACTGGTTCAAACCGAAATTGGGTTACTTTAGAACGTTCCAACGAATCTTGTTCTCAAATTAACTCAAATTATTTTGTACCTTAATCAGTTGTGTTAAGTATTATTATAGGCAGAAGCTCAATGGACGACGTTTCTTCACCTAAAGCAATTTGATCATTCATTTGTTTTATACGCTATTTTTGATTACATTTCTTTTCTGCTGTCAGTTATGACGTGTCAAAATTTTTGAATGACTTCTTTAGGTAAGTTAAACGCGGTCCCTGGTGTAATAAAACATTTGGGGACAAATATTGTGTAAGCGATTGTTGGGTTTCTTTTGATCAAAAGTTTCCAAATTTTGTCTTTTTTTTCCTTCACAGAAGGAAACAGAATGAGTAGCTCAATAATAAATGCTTCAATGGGGTTCTTGAGTACTTTATAAAACTTTGACAAAATAAAATATAAGACTTCTATATCCATTTCTTCAGTTTGTGACCGCGGTTAGTGCAACCTGTTCATACGTCAAGCAAACCAAAAGGTAAATTTTTGTATAAATTTACCATAAAATTGGGTTAATACTCGGGCAAAGAAAATCGAATATGTTTTTTTTCAGTTTTTTAAATTATTGATCTATTTCTATGTAAACAATATTTTTTGTTTTCTGCACTGACAGCACAGAGACTCTACTAACCATTTCCTCTCCCCCTATTCCCCTTTCTTCTTCTTCCCTATATGGTCAGCAGGAAGAATTTGACGCCCCTGGTGTTGCAAACGTCCATTGGCCACAGTAACGGGTAAAGTAATTAAAAATAAACGCATTTTTCTTTCCTTCTTTCTTTCTTTCTAACCAGTTTCCATCATTTCGACCGCATGTTTGTCTGCCATTTAACTGATATATAAAAATAAAACAACCTTTATCACTCTCTGAACAAATTTATGAATTACCTCTTACCCTATTCTCCTTGTTAAAATTTCGAAACCCAAAACACTTTGTGAAGACATTGAAGAACATCTATTTAGACACGGACAGGTATACTGATTAACTGTTATCAAGATATAGCCAGCCGAGGAAGGTTGGAAGGTACGATCGTTACTTTTATTTCTATCACCTGCCCTGAAACTTACAGCCGAGGCAAGTAGTAATTTAACTTGAACTTTAATTAGAAGTTAACTAATGTCTGTATCTTTAGTTGGTTTCTGTATTTTTGTGCACACTCTCCAAGACGTTAATTGGTAGCGCTTGTGCGGCTAAGCAAGTAATTTATTTAAGCAATCAGGTCAAAAAAATCCAAATTAATTTAGCTGTAACATTTTCGGTTAGGAATCTATTTTCGGCATACTCATTTTTTACAAAGTGTCCGCTTGGCGGCATTAGGCTCGGCCCCTTTTATGTGGGACCGAAAATCATAGTTGGCGAAATGTGGGTGTATAATTCATCTTTGCCTACCCCTTCGGGGATTACGGGCGTGAGCATATATTAGTTCTTTGCAGTAAGCGTAACTTTATGACAAAACAGTTTCATCATACATAATATATTTGAAATAGGCATTATTTTGCGGAAATCTATTACAAAAATTATATTAGGTAAAGTTTGATAAAACTTTCGTAAAAATCAAATATTTAGATGTAGTATCCAATTACTCAATTATTACACCACACAGGTTCACTATAAATCAAAATATCAATTTAATAGCTCTAGAATAAGTTACTCCAAGAACATTATAATCATAAATCAAAGGACTAAAGACTAAGGATCAGAAAACCTTCCTCAAATAACACTGTTTGCAAAGGCCAACGAAGGGAAATCACAAATACTACAGTGGACATAGCGATAAGTCAACCACTATTAATTGACCTTTATTTGCTATTTAAACTCTACCAAAAAAGAGTTACATCGCCACTGGTTAATCGCCCACTAACTTTGTGAAGTTTAGTGTACAATGATTTAGAAATATTAAAATATATTTTCTGAAATCAGAAAATAGAACCGTCAATCCAGTCTGCTAAATCCGTCAATACTCCGTGAATATAAAACAAAGGGGCGGGTTCACCCCCAGGACGTGTCATTGTAAACGCGTGTTCATGCTTAGAAATTTATTTAAAGTGAAAGCAACTTGTGCGTCATTGTACGTACGAGTATTGTACTTGGCATTAAAATGTACCTTAATTATAACATAACATAAACTCACGCCTATATCAGCAGTCCATTACCCATACCACTAGGCTACTGCGGTTTTTTACCTTAATTATAATACATACATTACATTACATTATACACATAAACAGTGTTATGACATCGAACCAAGAATCAAGCGGTTCGGTAAGTCTTTCCTCTGCGGCACCATTAAATCTTGGAATTCCTTACCAGCTCACGTGTTTCGTTCTTCCTACAGTCCCGGATCCTTTAAGCGGTGTGTGAAAAAGCATCATCATCTTCAAACATTTTCGCTTAGGAATTTATTTTCGGCATACTCATTTTTTTACAAAGTACCAGATTGGCGGCAATAGGCTCGCTTCCTATTGTGTGGGACCGAAAATCATAGTTGGCGAAATATGTGTGTTTGATACACCTCTGCCTACCCCTTCGGGGATTACGGGCGTGACCATATTTATGTATAGTGGCTGCTGCTCTAGGTGTTCAAAATTATTGTCAACATTAACTTATCAAAATTCATAGAATATAAATGAAGTCAACCCAAACTAAGTACCTATCTGTGACTAGAATTTTAGGATTTCGTAATATAATGAAGGATAATACAATGTTGGACTTGATTACATTGATATTATAGTCTTGTAAATTAACCCGAAGGAAGTCATCTCGAAAGAGAGGGCCCCGGGTAGGTCGGCGTGCGAGGGATATGTTCGCTACTATCTCACCTCCGGCAACTAGAAACCCAAAGACGAGCGACGTGCGTTTTAGTCGATTCAAGTCCGACATAACCTCTCTCACCGACTCCGGTAGGATTGATATCCGTGGGGATTCCGCGCACGGAAAAAAAAGTCTTGTAAATTAACTAGACATAAAGCAGGTTAAAATATCAATTTTGGTGCGGATGAAAAAACTTGTCCACTAAAATTCGTTCCCTGTGGCCACTTGTCTTCAAATATTTGAGGTTCTCATTCATCCTCTGCTTGGTTATTTATTTTGGGGTACATTATCAATATTTATATTATTGAACTCTTAAAGCCAACATAATAAGCCTAACGTCACAAGTTACCAATGAACAATTTGAGTTATGATCACATACATTTGACCGTTGGATATACTGATGTCATGTTCCAATTATCCGTGGGGATTTCTGCATTACAACACGTGGAAAGTTATTACTACACGCGTCGTCCCTACTTTTGTCCATGTTCTCACACTGCAGTTGATTACATCCTGACATGATCACTATAATTCCGAAACACTGTGGCACACAACACTCGCACGGGTGCCGAAATTGCAGTGCTCATGTTTTCTGAATAGACTTCTGGATGACAGACACTCGATAGTTGAAATCCATCTTCCCGGTTAAGTTCATGTACGAGTACTTGTTGATTTTTTATCACTTCTTGGTGTAACGTGTTTGCAATGGTGACCCTATTTCATGAGACTTTGCCTTCAGCTTAACATCAAACAAGGTGAAGTCGAATTGACATGCCATAAATAAAAGAATAAAAAATTGACGTGCCATAAATAAAAAAATAAAAAATTGACGTGCCATAAAAAAATATATCGGCATTATGTTGACAGCATCTGGGGGTTGTGTACTACTCAGTCCAGTGATCGTTCCTTCCTATAGAAGGGTTGAACAATAGCCGATTTTTGAACCAAAATATCGGATACTCAAAGTACTTAATTTATATTTTTGAGGTCGAAATAAACCTCACCGGCAAGCTTGTGCACTTGTGAGACTATAGAGACTATAAACAAGCCTCGTTAGAATAAAAAAATCAGAAAAACAGAATTTCGAGCAATAATTTCACGAAAACAAAAATGATTTAAACCGTCACAAAAACTGAAACGGAATTAGACGTCCCTCGCCACGAATGAATGACAGAGCGGTGACCGAGCGAGTGAATGATTAAATTAAATAGCTGGTGATTCGTCATCGTGGACCTGTTTTTTGTTCCGTACATGGGGACGGCATTTTTTGTACCGCTGGCTCCTAGACTATAAATCCTCTTCAATTTTCCTCAATGGCTTGGATATTATATTTCTTTTTTTTATTTTCATGAGCTATGTTAGACAGGTATTGACAAATTGAGACATTATTCTTAACATAACAGAAACTCACGCATTTATCTCCGAAGGGGTAGGCAGAGGTACCCGAAGGCAGAGGTGCTAGTACCCATGTTTCACCAGTTTTTTTAGTGTTATCATTAGGTGGCGAGCCTATTGCCATTAACGGGGCACTTATAAACCTGCGATAAATAGACACATAAGTTCTAAAAGCATCAAAAAGACATTGGAGTGTGCCATGGTAAAACCTGGGATCGAACCCGAGACCTCGTCTCAGCAGTCCATTACCCATACCACTAGGCTACCGATACCTAAACCGATACCGATACTCAAAGGAACATAAATGGTACATAACTCTAATAGTTACTACCAAGAACCTGCAAAGAGAGAAAACAGGAATGCATATGACACCCGGAAAAAACTATTTACACTTGAAATGTTAGGATATCACAGAACCAACCAGTCGAACAAACATTGACTATTGACAAAAAATATATATTTGGAATACACGCGAATATCACAAACAAGGGCGTCACTAAAAAGTTTGCGAATGTCTTGCTTGAAAGTTTATTTGTGAGATCAATCTTCCAAGGTTCCTCATTCCATCAAGAACCAAGCGGTTCGGTGAGTCTTTTCTCTGCCGCACCATTAAGTCCTGGAATTCCTTAACGGCACACGTTTTTCCTTCTTCCTACAGTCCCGGGTCCTTTAAGCGGGGCGTAAAAAAGCATGAGCTGAGCGCCACCATTGTAGTACAGAACGTGTTTGCAATGGTGACTCTCTTTCATGAGACTTTGCCTTCAGCTTAACATCAGGCGAGGTGAAGTCAAATTGACTTACCATAAATAAAAAAAGAACTTCTTTTACTAGATACTGCTTGCGGCCACGCCCGGGTACTGATGGGAACGTATTCCCGGGATAAGATTTGCCAAAGTGTTATTCCAGACTACAATCTATCTCTATACCAAATATTCTCCAGATACGTTCATCCGTTAGACCGTGATTGAATAACAAATATGAGGAAAAAAAATAGAAATATTATTGGGAAAAAAATTTTACTTTCAAAGTTATTAACTATCAATCACCTGCCATGAGATATTCGCAGTTATAGATCGACATTCTATGTAATCTGTTACCTCATATACCCCTCCCCCACCCCTTTTCGATCCCAACCGACTAAAACCGCATGACCGTCTCTAGCCATCAGTTGCCGAGGGTGAGGTAGTCTTTCGTTTGTGATTCGTGTGGTTGCAAAGTTTCGGATGTCTCAAACTATATGACACTACTGTTGTTTCTGAGAATGATAGCTTTCTAAAATATGATGTCATTGTTTTCGTTTTTAATGTTCTCAAGTCATTTCATATTTTTATTATTTGACGAAACGACTTTTATAAGAAACAAGCTTATAAACTACTGAATATAAAATAGTCAAGATATTTTTGATGAAGAAGATTATACTTCTAAAGTTCAATTACATTTGTAAACAGATTAGTAATTGTCTTTTGAAGCAGAAACTAAACAGTTAGCATATTTATGGTTAATTATACTATGGTTAGTTAATACTATTAATAAGTATTAAGTGTTGAAGTCAAGTCACGTGGATTTTTTATATAACAGCTGGAACAGAATCAGAAGGCATCAACTAGACATAAACCGCCTAAAATTAAACCAAGACGTTAGTCTCTTAGAATTATTGAAGTTGGAAATTAACAGAAAACTTTCGTTGTTCTTCAGTAACAAAACATTACATTTGCGCTAGCATTAATCACAAAGTGGATAAACCTTTTAAGTCGTAATGGCTGCAGAACGATAGGCCACAAACATCCCAAACATGCCCTAATTCACAAAGACAAAGTAAATAATATGAGACGGAAGGAAAACTCAACACAACACATTTACATATCAGAGGAGCTCTTAACCGTCTTTGTGAGTGTATGGCATAAGTATATTTGTAAGAACGGTGGGCACCTAAAATGTTGCTCAAAGTATATTAATTCACAAAAAAAATGAGATAAATCTGCAGATACAAAATATTGTAAGATCCTTAGATATACGTAAGTGACACGTATACTCAGATTCGATTCTGAATAGCATGGAATTTGATGCCAATACAAAGAAAATGACTTGTAATTCATAAATAACTTAAGCATAGATCTCCTGTTTCCTATCATTGGTAATACATGTAGAACGCCTGAACACGGGTGTTGATACATGCAGCAACTCTCATAAATTGTGCAAACAATTTCATCGAAATTACACAATTCGGCATAAATTTATATAATATTCAATGTCACACTAATGGAGGGGTTATCTATTTGACAGACGCAGACTTAAAAAAAATCTAAACTCTTACTAAGAGATCACCATAATATTAGTGAGTTGATCTGTATTGTTTTTGATAATGATGCCACTTCTAACTTATCACCAGATATGTCAGATCATTATGAAAACATAAATAAAGTTGGTAACTGAAACTAAATGATAAAAGCAATCGCACAATTCCTCATGCAAGGGAAATTTTATGTCAGTAATATCCGAATTACTTGACAGAAATGCTTAAGCCAAAGATTTTAAATTATGGATTAATTTTCAGAAATCGTTTCTTGGCAAATACTGCTGCGGTTTAGTGTATTAAGAATTTGGCCTTCTTGCCAAATATTGATTGGTAATATACAAATGCTATGATGCTCCAAACCGCAATTGCAATTGCTTATATTGATGCAATTTGTATGTGCAATGACATTTATGGTAGGCATTTAATATAAATCGTATAATTTTTCTGCCGAAGTAGACCAAGACAACCCATCATAAGTCTTTACATACCACACCAGTTTCTCTGACCGTCATTATGTATTTATTGTTCTTTTTATATTAATATTCTTTAATTTGCTCATCTTTAACAACATCATCAGTGAAAGATTCTTCTGTGAGGTCAATCCTGACTATGCGTACTAGCCTTCATGGCGTCATTTGTCGTATATCATTTTTAATTTTACTCGACTGAATTACCTACTTACTCAATATCTGGCTGCATTATTGTATCTTTCCGAAAGTGTCTGTATTAATATCTATCATTTTTATATCTTTTCTTTTTTGCAGTGTAATTGAATCTTCTTTTTCTTCTTTTTAGAGTCTCAAGTAGAATATTAAAAATGTTTATTAAATTTATACTTTTTAAAATTTACGAAATTATCATTCATTAAAAAAAATGTTTTAATGAATTCTATCGTAATATTAGGTAGGCAACTCGAGTGTAACGCTCCTGATGTTGCAAACGGCCATAGGCCGCGGTGACCACTTTCTATCAAGTGGGCCTTGTGCTTGTCTAACACTTATGTGGTTTAAAAAAAGATTTTTCGCTAGAAGAGATTAACTGTTGCAATTGTAATTGAGTACTCATATCCCAATTAAGCAGTACAAATATGGCCTAAATATGTTGAATCTGGGAAACACTTGAAAACCGTAACCGCGGTAGATTGAATGATTTATATATAACATTGTTTAATTTAATACTCAAAGGTTGAATTATGGCAAAATGTGTAAACGATTCTCACCGCAGCGGTTTTCAGCCAGGCTTCATTTAGACCAAGTAGATTACTTCGTCAAAATTGTGAAACATGGAAAATACGTTGAATGTTATTAGCGCGTTAATAATTTTAAATGATAATTTAGGCCTAGCATCAACGAAATCGTTTAAAATGGAGGATATGAGTATGCTTCATATAGAGATGAATGGAGCAAAATTTATCAGTTGCAGCTATAATATTGGGTACACTGTATCTGTTAATGAGCTTTTGCACCCCTGAGCCAATCTCTGTGCAATCTCCTCCAATTTTATTCGTAACTAGCTGCTGCTCACTGCTTTACTTGTCTGGGAGTGCTAATATTATAGTCGTTGGATTTTCTGAAATGTTCCAAATTTTAATAAATTATAAAACCTATCACTGAATGAAATGGATGATGACGCCGTTAGCTATAGCGTGACTTCGAGAAACATGCATTCATTGTAACAAAGATATAGTAATTTCTAAGATGTTATTATTGTTTTTTGTATGGTGTTCAAAAGCACCATATTAAGTGCCGCTCTTTATTTACGCGTTCATAATAAATAGCGGGGTCGACGAGTGTGTGTGGCGATAATGTTGCGTACTTTTGTTTTAAATGTGTGGGAATTTTTCGAGTGACGCCAGGTGCGGTGCGAGTATTAGAGGCTTGATTGCGGTTGTGTTCTTCTTTATACATTTATTGTGTCTTCGTTTGAATATCAGTAAGGGCTGCGTATCTTTCGAAAGGCGTAGATAGCGGGAGAAGGTAATAAAATTCATTACGCAATGCATTAACGTAATTGTATAATATAACATAGAATGTAATGTGAATCATTTACTTCTAATTTTCTTTGTATAATTATTTATTATTAAATGTGGACGGTTTAGAGATGTGAAGAAAGTATAAATAATAGCTCAGAATAGCTCACGTTCAGCTAATATAAAAATTACCTGAGTTTCTTTTGGAGGGATTAAGTAAGAAACTTCTTCCTATTTCATCAACTCGTGCTAGAGTATGCCATAAACTGGGTACTTAGAAGCGGTGATAGTTTACTTGTTAAACATCAGATTTCAGATATAGATGCAGTGAGTTCTTCCCCCCAACCACACAGATATAGAGATGCACAATTGTAAATGAGGCATTGGTACATGTGGTAAAGGTCGTTGAGTTTTGGGCTGGTTACAATACAGAAACAAATATATTTACTTTTTCTAAGAATTTTGCCATTGATTACGATAACATTGTTAAAGCTCCTTCAAATCCAGCTTCCAGTCATTACATTACCAACATGATCATCCTTTCAACACAAGCATTTCAGTTTAGCAAGTTTGTCCAACTCTAGACTCAAACCCGGCACTTAACATTTACTGTATTTCTATACTCTGTTTTAATCAATCAAGCAGTCAGAAAATCCGATTATACTTCTACTTAATATTTTTTCGAATAAATATACCTCCCAGAGCAGAACTGCAATATACTTGCTACAGTAATTTAAGGCGCTGAGCGACGCCAGCGTAAGCCCCACGCATGCAATGTCGCAAATGAACGTATTATTTTAAGTGGGGGGACGGAAACCTCCTCTCACACCGAAGTGTGCGATAGCTAAAAACAAAACAACACATCATGTATGATTTTAGATTGACATGGTCGTTTACAAATTCACTATTAAATCTATCGGGATATTTACCATGTTTGTTAATTTCTACGCGTAACCGATATTTCGGCGCTGTTGCAAGCGCCATGATCACGGTGTACTCTACAACACATCATGTAATTGAAAGGAATTATTATCATTGTCCTGGAGTTCCTTAACCTCAAGGCTTTCGGAGTCCGGGGTACACGAAGCGGCTGAACTTTGACATTTAACTTGCTTACACACCCGAGATTTCTCAAAGTGGTATGACTAGTCAGCCCATTCTAAGAATGATACCTATACTCTTAGCCTCACACTGTACTAACCTAATAGGGTAACCAGTTAGCATCTCTTCTAGCTTAGTTAACAGCAGTAGCCCTATGAAATGCAGCACATAAGTATGATTCCGCAGCCGACCCCAGACTATAGCAGCATATACAGCGTACCGTGAATAGATATGAATGTGATATTACTACTATGATGCTTTCGTGATGAAGACCTAAACCAGCTGTAAAAACACAATTAATCCCTTGCTTCGGTGTAATACACGCCCCATCTCCCTAAGTTTTTCTTTTCAAAATACACCAAATGCAAAAGATATGACGTGTTGAGCCTAAAGCGGGTTTCCTTGGATTAGGAAAGGTCCCAACATAATTTGGTTCAAAATGAATCGACTGAATTTCTTGAATCTGCAAATAAAAGTGTTTCAGACTATGTTAGGAGTTTATCAGGACAGATAAATATGAACTTATTGTATCATATTGCTGGTTTTTCGTACCACTGAGGCGGTAGACAAGCACGCGGCCCACTAGATGGAAAGTGGTTTCCGTGGTCTATGGACGTTTGCAACACCGAGGGCGTCACATTTATTTTTTTGCATAAACATAACATAACATAATCTCACGCCTGTATGCCCGAAGGGGTAGGCAGAGGCGCTAGCACCTACATTTCGACAGTTTATGTTTAGGTCCCAATGTAATAGGTGGCGAGCCTATTGCCATTAACCGGGCACTTATAAGCCTGCGATAAATACACACATAACTTCGAAAAGTCATTGGTGTGTGCCATGGTAATACCTGGGATCGAACCCGAGACCTCGTCTCAGCAGTCCATTACCCATACCATTAGGCTACCGCGGCTTTTTTTGCATTTTAGAGAAAAAGACCATTATAGATGCTGTCCCGAGAATGGTGGTACCTGCAGACTTTGACTGCTTTTCGGGATTGTTAGAAGTTTATACCTTCATTCTGGCCATGCTCTTAGTCCATTATCCGACAGGTATAAGGAGTGCTCGTAAGGTGATGCCTTTTATATTTATCTAATACTGTAATTATTATGGACTTCTGTAAAGTTTAAGAAGATTTTATCGCTCATGAAAAAGAAATTTAAATTTTGAGCTTAGTTTTATGCGCCGAAATCTTATTACATGTCTATTTTGATCAACTATAAGTTAATGTTGTTTTAGTGTCATATAATAGCAGTATATCCATCCGGGAAACTTGTCAAACCCTGAGCCATTACTAAAAATCTGACTAAAAACTACGCTTTTAAATCAAGGAATTTACCAAAAACAAACTTTAGATCACAATCGTAGTCGCACAAAGTTCAACAAAGAATTTTCCATTTGAAATGATCTAACCTTTAACATCAACATTAAATCCTGAGGCAAAGAAAATATGTTGTGAAAAATGTCGTCATTATTTCAAGAACACAAGTATTTTTTTCCATTTCATCTTAAATGTAAAATAAACCAAACAAAGAAAATAAGTGGCTATGTTACCTTTTTGCCGACAAAGTCAATAGGGATCAATGAGCAGCACAATTACAGCGAAACTGCTAACAATCTGAGAGCAATCGGCAGCTTTGATCGCTGACGTTTGATGTTAGCAAGTTGGAAGCTGACGGCGACGTCGGCAACAAACTGTGTGTGATTTCATATTATTGGAGGCTAAGCAATACTAGGATGATATTATTTGAAACTAAATCTGAACCTACATTATTGGAAGCGTTTGTTGTAATTTGATAGCTATGAAGCGGGAAAGTTGGTTATATCAGAGTCGAACTGACTAGAATCTCGTCAACTACCAAGGCCTAAAGTGTTCCAATAAATTATTTACTCGCATCCTGGCTGACCCTCGGCTTTCTACGGCTTTGTGGCCATATGGAATGTACAAACCACGGTAAATTCATCTCAGCCCACATCACCTCCTCCCTACTTCCAATTCAAAATGACCTTGTACCTTAATTTTCATTTACTACTATTTAATTGAGAGTAAACTCACAATCTCTTTTCACTTGGACATCTAACAGAACTTGAGGTGTATTTTCAGTTACAAAGTTTTCTCTTCTGTCGGCTCCAGCTCTGTTACCTTTGATCTCTATTCCCTTACTGGTGTTGCCCTTGCCTACACTAATTCGACTTTCACTGTTCACTGATCAACAGTTTAGTTAAGTAAATTTATTAATATAGGCTAATTTAATTGTTGATCAGACTAATAAAGATTCTGCAAACATCATAGCAAATAAATGGGTACTATTTCAACTGGATGAAACTGCATTATACTTAATTATTTTATCTTGCTAACCATAATAACCCAAAATTCCTTGTGAATCAATGTAGTTCAATAGTAAGACATCGTACGGCGGTGATAAGGTGAACACTTGCCGAATGAGCCGACATGACTGGGTAATTTCCTTAATTTTGGAGGTCGTTAATGGCAGTTACTTCATGGATAATATCGAAACTCAGTTGTACCGCAATCATACAAGAAAAACGGACCCCGGATTCCAAGACGAAGGCCTTGAATGCGACCAGAATTAACACAAGGATGATAATGATAGTGATAAACAGTCAAAGAAGGAAATAAACGACCGCTTAATACACAAAGTATGTAATACATTTATGAGTAAGGATTTTCCGTTCCTTTAGAAAGACGGATCTCTATGAGGCGAGATTAAATATTCAAACGTAACGTATTGCTTGAATCAATATCACGTTGTAAATATTCAAGCGACCAGTAAGTCGGGCAATACTTGGAAATTTGCCTGGAGCAATGTTCGACATTACATATGGCAAGTGTTTTGACGTAGACAGAATATTTATCTCTGTATTCTTTAGAAATTCTGGATATTTATGGTGTAACTAAAGCAGCCAGGGGAAAAAATAGTGTGTTTGATAGCAATGAATCATTATAGTATTCGGCTCATAAATGATGTTCACAAATATATAATTTCTCATGCAATATGAATGAATTTGCTCTTTTGTATCTAAGTGGTCTATTACGTTATTAGAATTAAGTTAGCCACCATGTTGCATTAGGGGAACACCCAGTAATGGTAACGTTAAGGCAAATTAATGAAGATAAAAGAAAGATAAGGGTTAGTAAGACGTCGGCAGGGCGGGGAACACCGTTCCAAAGACAGCACCTGTAACGGTGGCCACCATGTTTGAGACTGCACCCCTGCGTACATCAGGTGAGGACGGTGTGGTCAATTTGAAGACCTGATTATGAAAAAGTCTACATCGAATCTTTCTTCTGCCTTAATTCCCAGAATAAAATCTGCACCAGAGTCTCTTCTGTTAATTAGCAAATGTACTCGATCGCCTTGGCCCCAAAGTCTATATAGCATATATTGGCCTCATAAAACCAACATAAATCAGCAAAATCTCGCAGTTTTATTTGTTATTAAAATTACCAATCTGAATTTACCAAGTCCGAAAAAAAATTCAAGCATCAACTTTCCCCATACTAAATATCAAATTCAGCTTCAAATACTAGCATTGATTTCCAACAATAATTTTCAAGATAGATAACAAATCAAGGCAATCAGTAAAAATTTAATTGTTCAATTAAACTGAAGTACTAGTTCAAATACCAAACGACATTAATTAAACCTCGTAACAGTTCAAAATAAGACGATCGTCAAATAAAATAGAAGTACAGACGTAATTCGTAGGGCTACAAAGTAAGACTGGCGTTACACGTAACATTGTAGACCTTAAAGCTGCCGTTCAAAGTAGTAAATTTCTGAAATTTTGCACGGTTAACTTATAAAACTTGAATAAAACCACGCTTTTCGTAGAATAACAATAAAATAAGGGTGCTCTCTTACTTGACTAACAATCTGCTAGTCCTAGAGGGTTATATTATGTGCTAAGAGAAGCAGACGGTGTTAACTTTCAAAATTCAAACAATAGTGAGACTACTGCTTTATCACATGAAAATGGCCTTTTTTGGGCCAAAGCCTGATATTACTGAGAGACGCCTGTGTCCAGCAGTAGACGGCGATAGGTTAATTGATTATATCAAAAACATATTCAAAAAGCAAAGCAGAAATAAAATATCAATAATCAACATCGAAAAGCAAAATACTACAAATTTTATCAAACAAACAAATTTATTATTTAATTAGAGACAAACAACAAAGAAATAACAAAATAAAACCAAATAAATCACAATAGGATATGTTTAAAATAATTTTGTTTCAGTAAATAATTTGAACAATAAAATGTGTGATAAAAAATAACTGAAAACAAAGTCACAGTGAAATATGAAATTACATAAAAACTAAGAAAAACTACGGATAGAACCTGCAATATCCCCGATAACCGTCAAGGACGAAGGTTTTATTTCAAGTCATTTTACGATCTAACCAGGAGTTACGACTTACGGCTAAGAATGGGGCTGCTGAGTTCGGCAGTTAAAATGCCCCTTGAATTTTCTAAAAATAGATGAAGAATTCGCGAAATTAATGCTAGAGAATTCTCCAAATTCTCTGAGAGAAAGTGACATAACTTTGTTTAGGGAAATAAATCTTGTTTTGTTCATGATAAGGTAGATGAAATTACTGTGAATATTCTTTCTCTCTGGAGGAACGTAAATAATCTTCTGGAACAGTGCTAAGGTCCTAAATTCAGGAGGGATGATTTCGTATTGGTACTGTATAGGGTCTTTGTTTTACATAATGTATACGAAGCGGTAAATGAAGATGAAATGCTTATTAGGATAAAATATTTTTCTTTGGGAGAGTAAAGTGGATGAAATATTAGAGAAATATTTTAAAATACTATGTAACGTATTCCGGTTGAATAACTGCTCTCTGTGTTTGGCTGTCTGTTATTCTAACGGTTGAACACATTTAGCTGAAATTTGGTACAGATCCCATGGGTTGCGAGCGTCAAGATTTCCATGCAGTCGAAGCCGCGGTCTACAGCTAGTTGTTCACATGTTCAACATATTCTGTTTTATTTCAAGTACCATGGAGTTTAAGGTACATATAAAAAGGACATTTGGACAAGTTTGAAGAGATTTTTTTCGGTGTCGTCTGAAAACTTCAGAGTAACAAGTACAGCACAAGTTTAAGGATGTTTTTAACGTTAAAAATTTATTACTGAATTTATTTTAGTACACTTTTTTTCAGATTATGGCAAATAAAAACTTTGCAGATGAAAGAAAATGTGCGACTGAAGTATGATTATTGATAAATATGGTTGAAACATTCTTATTCAAAATAAACAATTTTCTTAGATGGATTTTAAAAAATATTACAAATTACGGAAGGTACATAATTTGGACCGTGTGTATGTATGTTTGCCATCTAAGTGGTATAAAAACTAAATAAAACTACACATGTCATACAACACATAAATAAAACAATTAAAACAACAAACCTAACTTACAATGCCAATTAAACACTTCAATCTATTGTAGTATACTTAAAATTCACTGCATTTCACTATACTTTTTCCTAAAATACTGAAACTTTGTTCCAACCTCGTACCTTTTATAAATTTAAATTAAGAAATTCACTTTGTAAATTTTAACTAATGTTTTCTCCAAATTATTCTGTTTTGGCTATCTCCGGGTTAAGATGCCAACGTTGGTTGTAAAATGTGATAATAAACCTAGAGAAAAGGGTTTATTTACTTTTATACAGACCCTTTTTCTATTGAGATCTTGCTAACACTAAATTGTAAGAATATTTTTCTTACCACTTAGGTGGCAGGTCTACCTGATAAGAAGTGGTAACCGTGACCTATTGGCGGTAACAGCACCAGAGTCGTCACACTCGTGATGCCGACCATGTAGGGAGAGGGGAGGGGGGAGGTGTAAAGGTTAAGACAGTTTCTGTGTGGTCAGTGCAAAAACAAAGCTGCTTTCTTGTTATTTGTACTGACAACACAAAACCTGTCCAATGAGCTCTAGCTATACTACTAACCACCGAAAACACAACACAAGGTTATTATTAGCCTAGGTATTCTGTAGGGCGGAGATACTTACTCAGTCGGACTGATCAATCAGGATAGGAGATACGATCATGTCCTATATTTTCTACATGGTTTCGTTTTAATAATACTGATTATAGATACTAAATAGAAATAACTAGTAGAAATTTGTAACAACATATTTGTAGGGGTGCGTACAATCTCGCCAAACTTAGACGATCATACCATCATTAATAATATGTTGCATTATTAACAAATAATGATAATATCTTTATTACAAGCCTAAATCAAACATGTATGATTTTAGATTGACATGGTCATTTACACATTCACTATTAAATTCATCGGGATATTTACCATGTTTGTTTATGTCTTTGACCGTACCGACCGACCGATGAGAGTACACCGTGATCATGGCGCTTGCAACAGCGCCGAAATATCGGTTATTCAAAGACATAAACAAACATGGTAAATATCCCGATGAATTTAATAGTGAATGTGTAAATCAAACATATTCCAAAATTTAGAAAAAAAAAATAGTTCAAAGCTTTGCTTTAAGAAGAAAAGTATTTACGACCTTTCATATCTGAATCGAAGCTCATAATCTGAGAAAGTAATTTAAAACTTTCAGTTTTTATAAAAAGGTTTATATTAGTGCAGTGTTAGTATAATTGGTATGTGCAGTTTTACATAGCATTCAAAATGTCAAATCATCAGAAAAAAACAGTGTCAATAATTATAAAAAACATAAAATTAAATAAAAAAAGTCAAATCATTACAAAAAAAGTCTTAAAAACCCTTATTGCATGTTTCCACGAAATGATCAGTCAATAGAAGTTGTTGAAGAACAAGTTTATAAGTTAGTTGTTTGAGGTTGTTTGTAAATAAGTTACTTATTCATGTAAAAACCTCTGTATGGGTTAGGGTGAAGTTTTGTGAGTGTGATGCAAAACATGATTAGATATAGTTTTGGATTGTATACTATATATCATCATTGAATTCAAATTGCATTCAAGACCTTCATTTTTTTATTTATTTCACATAGTCGATGGCGGCGCAAAGTGCCACCCCATATCCAGGGGCTAGATTGGGACACCATGGTCCCCACATTAGGGGAATAGGGTCATCTCAAAAGAGATGTCCCCGGGCCTGCCGGGGTGCGAGAGATATGTCTTGTATAATCTCACCTTCGGCAATCAAGGACCCATGGATGGCGTGCGTTTTAGTCGGTTCGAGTCCGACATAATCACCTAATCCTGAGGGGATTATGCGCACAATAAAAGTGACAGGTAAGCAAATTTTTGTCAGTGGGAAGACTGAGAAACGACGACGAAAAAAACTTTCCTTTGTCTTCTGCACTACAAGCACTAAATATCTTTCAACCGTCACCTCCTCTTTCTTTTGCTGTTCCTTTTACAAACACACAGCACGAGGGTGACGCCCATGGTGGCATCAGGCATTTTATGTCCGTTCTACAAGTTGGCGAACACAGCAGCAAACGCGTTCTCGCTCCACCATACATCAAGAATGACATAATACCTCTGCCCGATTAGACAACTGGTGTTAGGCAAGGCATTCGACACTGTGGTCGCCAATGTGTAGAGTGTATCATTGATAAACGTGTGATTGTCATAATTTCGATCGATTTGAAAAATCTAGAAGTATATAAACTTATCTCATTTAGTGTGTGTAATGTACATAACATTATACACACAGTAAATGATATAAGTTTGAATGCCTTCATAAAAAGTTACAAGTAAACCTATGATCTTTAGCGCTTGTAAATAATAAAGATTGTTATTTCTTCAAGTTGACATAATAATAAATCCACATAATAACAATAAATTTCTGCGAAATTTCACAAAAATATAAGTTTAAAGGTCGCGTTGTCCTATGCCAAACAGGATTCATTAAAACTTGAAGAAAATTAGGCAACTTTTACAAATCATTAGTCTTGTCGCAACGAAAAATATCGCAAAGTCTCGTAATGAGTTTCAGTCTCGTGGGTATACTTTCTTTGCTTTGATATTATTAACAGTACATAATAATTGAAAAGGGTTGATTTTATATGGTCATTATTTTTCTAACCACTTAGGTGGCAAACTAGTACCAGACCACCTGACGGAAAGTGGCTGCCGTGGTCAACATCAAAGGCGTCACACACGTGGTGCTAACCTTGTAAGATCAGTTATTTGATCCAGGTTGAACCTAATATACTATGCTTTTGGCGTTAATGATACAAAAATAGTCATTAAATCCGCAACATTTTACTTGCTCTTCCTTATAAGAAAAAATGCCAAAAGCGCATATTATTATTATCACCATTCACTAATGCTTGTTATATAATCTTTTCCAAGCGTCTAAAAGTCATAACTGCCTACAGCAGAGAAACCCTTAAAATCAGTGAGTCAAGGGCGACTAGATAATATTTTATACCTTCACACTACCATAAAATCATCATAAACCTCTTCACAAATGCTTTATGTGTTACTGTAATAAAACTATTTTATCGGGCCGAGCACACGACCCTGAGGCACAACGCTCTATTTCTTACTTTTGTGTTCATCGCATTTTTTTTACGATATCACTACTTGACAGACTATCGAGAGAACGCAATGGATTCAGAAATGGATATTCAAAGACGTTCCTTTGATCTTATTTCAGGATCCATTTTAGTAGCAGAAAGGTTTTCACGGTAATAAAATGCATTATATTGAACTCTTTTTCGCTGACCCATCTTGAGTTATGTTTTTTATCGTTTTCTCTAGATAAAGCGAAATTTTGCGCTATAATAACTAGTTTCTGGTGATAAAAGAGAAAATATATTTCTACGTTTTTAATTCGAAGTATGTTCTAACAGATATAACTACAAAATTTTATTATGATAGAAGATCAGACACTAGGTTTCATTATTTATGAGTACTTACATTATAGAAATTCGACTGAAATTTTAAGTTAATTCAGCTTAATAAATAATTGCAGTATAAATCTGCTCAAACTGTGTGTATAATACTGTGAGGAAATGTAGATTTGGGTCTTACTATTCGGTTTCATGAATATAATAGTTTCATGAATCCAGCCTTATGTACATTGTCTATTATCAATTATGTCCTTTAAGCGGGGCGTGAAAAAGCATCTGATGAGGCCGTCAAGCTGAACGCCACCATTGTAGCACTGAACGTGTTTGCAATGGTGACCCTCTTTCATGAGACTTTGCCTTCAGCTTAACATCAAGCGAGGTGAAATCAAATTGACGTGCCATATATATATAAAAAATCAAATTTAGCACAAATATTTCTGCCATCATGCTTCGTTTTTGGTTAATTTTCTAAAGTCTATTAGTCAACCAACTCAAAGAAAAGTATAAAGCTTCAAACGTTTGTTTTTGTGATTTGTTGACTACAAAAGATTTAAATTTATTGTAGTGTTTTGAAGACGAGACGTATTCTTTTTATGTATGTAAGGAAAACAATTTTCATGAAATTTTCATTTAAAATTCACCCCACCAAATCTGTCTAATTTATTCAAATTATCCAAATGCACAGTAATTATTTCCCTAAACTCATTTATACCTTAAATAATTTAGAACAGTTCATATTGAACTAACTTTTGCTATCTCGCAAAGTTAAAGTTGGTAACTTTGTGGCAATATTGTTCAACACGGACAGAATTATGAACCTTGAATTACCAAAAAGATTAACGCTTGCACCATAAAGAGAACAGAAAAATCCACATAAATGGCGCATTCTCCAAGAAATATAACTGCAATATTAAACTATAAAACCAAATCTTTCGCGAACCGTATACAAGAGCTGCCCGACTTCCTAAGTCTGTTATAGCTTGACCTTTTGTTTCTAATATTTCACTCTTAACTTAAGTTCTTTATAAAATGGAATGTTACGTGTGTCCAGTACTTCTTGACCCACAGTTAAAGCTTCAAGCATTCTTTCTGTGAAGTTGTTTATATTGACGCGGGGAGTACAGGGAGGTCTATGTTAAATGGATGTTGTCAAAACATTGTTTCATGTCAAGAATTGCTCCCAAGAGAAGCAACGTTTCGAAAAATGTGTTTTATACTGATGTTAGGTTATATTGTGGGAATGTTTGGGATGTTATACATTTTGGATGTGTATAGATATTTGTATAAATGCCTCAGAGGTAGCTTGGGAGTGAAAACATGGTGTTATCCCCTTTTATGACTGAAGTCAACTGGGGAACATAAATTATGGTCCGTAATCGACTTTCATGGCGTAAGGTGGGGCACATTCTGACGAAGATAGATCGATTGATATGCGTCCGAGTAGCTGCGCAATGTGAAGTTAGAAGGCGTTAGTGATATGTATCTAACTATTTAAATGGAAAGAATCCATCCATATTTTTGTATTCAATTTATGTATATGACTGGCTAAAGCTTAAATCAGTTTTATGTGGTATATTTAAGTTAACGTTATAGTTTTCTATACCACGTAGGTTGCAGACAAGCACGCGGTCCACCTGATGTTACCGCGGCCAATAGACGTTTACAACACCAGGACCTTCACATTCGTGCAGTCGACCATATAGAGGGGAAGGAGAAGGGGGAGAGGGAGGGAAGAAGGTTAGCAGAGTCTCTGTGTTGTCAGTGCAGATGACAAAGAAGGTTTCTCGGTCTTCCCGCTGACAATACAAAATCTCTCCAGTGAGCTCTGGCTACCAGTGTAAACATAACACAAGAATATTTTTCGCCGCGGTTTCCTGTAGGGTTGAGGTAAATCTATCAGACTGCTCAATAAGAGCTGAAGATACCGTCATGTCCTACCTCCGTTAAAATATTATAGTATTTCTCAATAACTTGTATCATTGTTTCAAAGTCAGAGTTCCAAAAATTAAGCTTAAAAATATAGAAAATAAATTATTCTCCAGCTTTTATGTTCTCTTTTAGTAATTCGGCATTAAATCTGGCCTCAGGGTTTTATGTACGATCGTAGTCCTCTAAGTATTTACTAAAAAATTGAGATCGTTCTTTTACATAATTATGATAAATTTACCGATATTTTCATCAAAAATAATTGAGGCTGCTTCAAAAATTATTCTTACCTTTATTAATCTAAGTTTGGTAACTAAATACTATCCCTCCTACATGTAAATACAATTTTGATAACTTGTCACGCGAATTTGTAGCAAAAAAATATCAGTTGTTTTAATGAATCCGACTAAAATGTGTGTTACAATTTTGTAAATATATTTTTCCATTAAGTAGATTTGGCAGCAATTTTTCAAGGACTTTTGAATAATTTGTTGAAAAACTAATGTATTGGAAACCTGTTAAACTCTTGAAGTTATTGAAAAATAATGATGAACAAGCCCTCTCGATACTGTATCATTTACATTATTAACAACGTAAGAGTGATTCGATTATTGGAGAAAATAACTTAAAAATACAAATGTAATATCTTATTTTTTAGCAAAATGGCTTGCATTTTGTTTCATTTATTGAGTAACTGGTGTAGTAATGAATTTTAAAAATATATTCGCGTCACAAAAATATTTCTTTATCATTAAAAAATGAATAAACAAATATTAATAATAAACCTGCGGTACGTGTAAATTTTATTCCAAACCTAACTCCTAACCTTTGTAACCTCTGAATTAAATCGCATAGTATAAAATCAATACAAATCGAAAACTACACGAGCTCAATGAAGCGTCACTAATTTGGTTCTTTATAGCTCAATCTAATCACGCCGTTAAACCCATTGTAATAAGGCACAAACGTTCGAAAACAACATACAGACTAAATTTAAACATCGTAAAACTTTATTTTAAGGTTATCGTGGAAGGCTTTAGCAAAATTTCTAGAATTCCACTGTGGGGATAAAACGGCTTTGAAACACAATTTTGTTTCCATTTATACAGTATTATGGCTGACCTCTTTTTCTGAGTGACAAATCGTTTTGTAACTACGCGCCTTCGTAAAAGCCAACACTTTTAAGTTGGTTTAGTTTTCCGCCTGTTTTCTTTTTTATGATATCCAATTGAAATCCGTTGTCTTCCCACGTTATAATTGCGTTTGAAATTTGATGTCACTAAGAATAATGTCTCGTTGGTTGGGGTTGGATGACTTCCATATCAACACGATAGTTATCCTTTAAGGGGAACAGAGTTGATAACGTAAGTAATTATTATGATAGTTTAACTTTTGTTGGTTGGTTGCCCACATATAATGTTATGTACTTTTTTAGATTAACATTTTAGTAATGCACTTGTGTAAATCTTGACGAACATAATTTTTTGATAATTTGACTGTAACCAATAAACAAGCCTATTTTACACGAACTCATTTAAAATAATTTGTAAAAATATTTTCCATTATATATTCCATAAATGTATTTATATTTCATGTTTTAACTGCAAGAGAAGGATAACTCGAAATAAAACCCTGTACCAACTTGTCTGGCCCGCGTGAGAACAATAGATCAAAGCCTCCCAACATATTGAATATAATCATTCACTAGTATAAATAATGATATAGCTATTAGACCTATGTTGATGTGAATAAAGTTAACATAAATAAAATATTGCGAACCAAATCTATTTTCCAAAAAACACAACATGACAAGATGTATCAATAATATCTCTTCCACCTATCAACTCACAAACACATTATACATCTCCTAAGACAGGAAGAAACCACTTGAATAAAGCGACATTTTTCATTCTACCCTCACAAGTTTATTTTTATCTGACATCATTAATATACCTCTGATGTAGGGGGAGATAGCATAAATTACAACATATATATGCAAATGTAAACTGTGTCACAGTGATTACCGTAGAGTTTTAAGCTTGAATGAATATAACGAACATCCAAAACTGAATATACATGAGATGATGAAATTGTGGAACAGATTTGTCGATATTGGTTTTGCCTCCAAAAGTTCCTGGACAATTTGAAACTAAGATTGTATGAAGTGACACCATTACGCAACTACTAGTCTTAGAAGCTACTGGATAATAGATCTACTTATTAATGTTATTAAGTTTAGGGTACTACTTGCATGAGTTTATTTATTTTCTTATAAAGAAACAAGACATCGATTTAGGTAATTTTACTAACACTATCTATGTTACTTTTGATTAAATCTGACTTAGGCTGTCAAAGGATTAAAGATCTTAAGGTGTCCAGGAACTAATGAAAATCACTGTATATTATATGGAACACACAGTTGCATTTTATGAAAACTGAAGTATACCAAACTAGTACGGTATTCAACTCTAAATTTCTTGTATAATTTGAATTTCAAATTGTTGTTCCACTTCTGCTGAACCATCTTGTTAATACTTTTTGAGAGTTACAGATTGGTTGTTAGGGGATTGACTTCTAACTCAATGAAGCTTTGATTTGATATGTTTTGACTGAAATCACATCTGGGGTCTGCTCTATTACTTCGTTCATTGATCAGTAGATGTACCGACTTGACAGAAAGGTTACTCTTATCTCTCAGAAGTCAGAATGCAACTAGGGTGGGCACGAATGATATGCCATGGAGACGAAAGAAAAAAGATGTCGTCAAATATTTATGGCAAAGCAGGTTGTGTGGCAGGGAACACACCAAAGCAGCATCTCTTGTCCCCCTTACCCCTCCACCCTTATTGCGGCTAGAAACCCCACATAACCAAGTGACTCCCCTTCGGTATGCGTAAGGTAATTTTTTCCTGCCTGAATAACGAAAAGGTCTCGAACATGTTCATGGGTCCTATCCCCATACAAATTCCAGTGAAATTGCGTTATAATCTAATTATAATTTTATTTTTAAATAAATCCACCATCTACATCGTAACTTTTCACATTGTACAAAAACAGCATGGTCCATATATCTTAATTGGTGAAACAGACGAACATTTCCATTAATCACAACATCAAGCTGAAATTAAAAACAAATTGAATTTTAATTCAAATCCCCCATTTTCAACAGGGTTCTGTAATCAAATGTATTTTCTGCCAGTTAACTAATACATCGTTTTTCATTCATTTTATCGTTTGATTTTAGAATTAGATTAAATTTCAAAAATATTAATTGATCGTGTCTTCAGAGAAGCATAGAGCAAAAGTTTATTCATAGAAATGTAGCGTTTTTTGTAAGTGAGGTACTTAACCTGACCAAAAAGCTTACAATTTTTTATGTTTAGTAACTGATTTTTAATCTATGACACTTCATTAGTATGCAATTCAAGAACTTCTGAAATAATATTACCAGAAAAGTTTGATGGAATAATTAAAAACATTTAAATAAAATCATTAGGTACCTTGAAATAAGTTACACTATCTTTTGAGGTTCAAAACACTGTAAATGTACACATATTATATATTACTTCTTGATAATATGGATATGCAGATGCCTAGAGATGTTGCATCCCTGGCAGTATTTTACTGTCTCTACCATGGTGAATGTTCTGATGAGCTCTTCCAATTAATCGCACCCTCTCCTTTCCTACACAGCACAACACAATTTATGCAGCGCTTAGATGTCACCCGTATACGTTGCAGAATATTCCATCAAGAACCAAGCAGTTCGGTGAGTTTTCCTCTGCCGCACCATTAAGTCTTGGAATTCCTTGCCAGCGCTCGTGTTTCCTTCTTCCTACAGTCCCGGGTCCTTTAAGCGGGGTGTGAAAAAGCATCTGATGAGGCCGTCAAGCTGAGCGGTGGCAATGGTGGCCATTGTAATAATGTACGTGTTTGTAATGGTGACCCTCTTTCCTGAGACGTTGCTTTCAGCTTACCATCAGGCCAGGTGAAGTAAAATCAAAGTTTGATTTTACTTTTTAATAATATCCTTTTTTTAATATAGGGCCACCTATATTAAAAAAATTGGGACAAAGTTATCACAAAATGGTTGAAAATAACAAACGAAAGTTATTTAAAATTATGTCTGAGAACATTTTCTAAGAAAATTGCTAGTGAAAAGCTCTTAGAAGTAATTGTCTTGAGAGCACCAAAGTATATGTTTACTAGAGAGGTTAAAAGCTAGTATTAAGTGTACAGGAATCCTATTTTCTACTTAGTTAGTTTATAACTTCTACTAAGCCAGAATTTATTTTTAAGTATTATATATGTTGCTATAGGGAAACACTTCGCAAATTTATATCAAAATTTAAATGTTACAGTTTGATTTAAAATAATATTTTCTAGTCTAATTTATTTTGTAGTATTTTTTTTCATTTATATTCATTTCTTATATGCAGTTGGACTTATTGTTCATGTGATTGTAATTACATAGAAATTTATTAGTTTCCTTTTTGATAATATTTCAATGGCGTAAAAATAATGAATATATACACATATAAGTATTTTAGGACAATCTACACAACGACATCTAGACCAATGATGGTAAGCATAGCTTAACTAGCTTATGTTTTGGGTTTTAGAATGCATAGAAACGTATATTATACATAGAAACACATTTATCAATGCAAATATTTATATTCATGTATACAAATTTTCACACTGAGCGGGAATCGAACCCGCATCTCGTGCCGGCCACGCCAAGAAGGTCATATATCGTACCTACATATTATACTCGTATACCTATATGTATGTATATATGTCATTTTTAAGACGCGTTTCAATTGTCATGGAATAATTGTTTCAATTGTCATGTTTATATATACAGTTAATATGTAACTAAATGCATAAACTGATGGAATGAAATTTTTAATCTCCTTTCTAAAGCCAAATATGATTCAGACAAATTGAGTGAAACGTTGTTTAATTTTAGCTAAGGATTAAGGAATTACTTTGAAAAGTTCAAAAGGAAATTATTATTATATTGTTTAATCCTCAAGAATAACTCAACAAACAATAATATTTGTCGAGTATTTTGTGAAGTTTGAGATTCTTTAAGAACAAAAGGTAATTTCAATAGGATTTATTTATTAGAGATATTTTATTATAATTGATTAACTAATTATAACCGTCTTGCTCGGCGTGGGAGACGCCAACGGGGGTTCTAGTGGCGGCCCTAGGAGTGGCAGGGGCTAGACGAGGACACTATGTGGTGCATACACCCGAGGGGGGTCATCTCGAAAGAGAGATAGTAAGGAGGGGGAAGGGGGATCTTATCTTTATATCTCTATCTCTATCTTTGATCTTTGGACCATGAGTAGTGAAATTTACTTATTAGTACCTAACAAACCTTAGTGAACCTTCTCGAAGAGCGAAACCTATGCTCGGGCCCTCTCCGTGAGTAGTGGTGCTGCCGTAAAACAAATTACGACGATTACAATGATGACAATATTCATGACTTTATAGAAAAGACTAGCTGTTGCCCGCGGCTCCGCCCGCGTGAACTTCTGATCCCGTTCCCGCTGCCGAGCATTTTCATATTTATTAGCCTTTTAAACCTTCTCTGAACTTTCACAAATAATCCAATAGACTTCTACGAATAATTCAAAATTCAAAACCAAAATTAGCCAAATCGGTCCAGACGTTCTCGAGTTTTAGCAAGACTAACGAACAGCAATTCATTTTTATATATATAGATAATTGAAAGTCAATATCTAGATGACTTTTGAAAAATGGCATCAATCGGCTACCTCATATACGAGTATGTGCATACGGCGAACTTGCTAACCCCTGCACCTCAAAATTCATTTCCCCTCGGATACAACGACAAGATCAGGTAAATAACATTTCCCTAGGGAAATTACTTATTGAAAGTCAACCGCAAGCTCGCTGTTTTAACCACTTATACCTAATAAATTACTGTACTGTGAAATTGAAGGCAATATTGTCTCAATGCATAAACAAAATAAGTAAATACATTTTATATCTTGACCTTTAAAAATGGAGCTGGGGTTAGGGGGCCCGAAGCCTGGTTAGCAATTAGGTAGGGACTCATTAAGTTGACTGAAGACTCCTGTTTCCGATTATTTCTGGCACAGAAAAGTAAAAAACCAATAGAAATGCGACACGATAGTTTCAGTAGCGGAACCGATGTCGCCAAATTCACCCATATAACCGTTAATAATACCATGCATTACTACTCGTAGTAAATAATTGCTTTGATTGGTCGTAGGTATTTATATACTACCTATAATTCCATTAGCTCAAATCATTCGATATGCAAAACGGAAACACATTACCATTTATGGCGTTTCATACTTTCAATCGAACAACCTTGAATATTTTTATGAAAAAGTTTAGATGTATTGTATTCTTACGAAAATGTTCATTCTGTCGAATTTACACTTCGTTGCGTAAATACGCAAAGCAATGACACGCATGCTTCGACTACATCACACTTGCACTTGTTCTTTGTTTACCTAGCTGTAACCTAGTCTTATTTTTTATGTAGAACACGTCAATTTGACTTCACTTTACTTTTCCGCATTCTAGAGCCCATAACACAAGCTAGTTACACTATGTCTAGCATGAGTCTAGGTGGCATTGTGTAGATTGTCCTAGAATATTTATTTATGTATGTATTTATAAATAAATTTTAAATAGAATTTTTTGACTCGACTCCTTGCTATACGGTGTAAATCGCAAGGAAATTAATTAGGTACTTAGCCGCACAAGCACTACCAATTAACGTCTTGAAGTGTATCACACTATAAATAAAGAATAAAGTATAAAATAAATGTTATTTTTCGGTAAACATCATTGTCATGGACCGTGTCAAATTATCTTACATAATAATCAAACGAACCAATTCCAAAAAATCTGTGTTATTCGAGCGAAAAAGTTTGCAGCACGGCTACGTCGAACCCCAATTTGCATATCTTTACATAACTACTGGGGAATTTAAAAAAATACATTGCTACTAAAAACACCTAATATATAAAATATGTCTTTACTATCTCTGAAGATACATAAGAGTTGGTTATTACTTTCCCAATAATATTATTAGAGTCCTAAAAAAACTTGAGCCTTCAAAAAGAATAATAACCTTTAAAGCCCCTTCTATAACCTGTTCTGAGTCTCTGAAATGTTCTGTGGGTGGTATTTTTTTGACTCAATTGTAATCACAAGGTACACCTTTTAAGGGAATTGATGTTACAAATACGATAAAGCGATTTATTTAAGAACCCAAAAGGGCTTTTGAACGATGCTCATTTGGTTTTCGTCGAGAGATGGCACAAGTTTGAAAACGCTAGAGTTGAAAATATAACAGATGGATGAACATAACATAACATAAACTCACGCCTATATCCCCGACGGGGTAGGCAGAGGTGCTAGTTTATGTTTAGGTCCCAATGTAGGTGGCGAGCCTATTGCCATTAACCGGGCACTTATAAACCTGCGATAAATACACACATAACTTCGAAAAGCATCGAAGTCATTGGTGTGTGACATGGTAAAACCTGGGATCGAACCCGAGACCTCGACTCAGCAGTCCATTTACCACTAGGTGATCGCGCCTGGATGAATAATTAAAGGAATTTCTAGAATATGAAAACAAAACTGTGGTGTTACTAATGAGTCAATGAAAAATTATGTAACGTTATTTAAATTCCCATCATACTAAGGTAGACTTGCATTAAAGCATTTGATGCTAAGTCCATCCGAAGGCGGTTCTCTCGCCACTTAGGTTGAAGATTCGTGCCGACCGGACCTATATTAGCTTGTATTCATTTTCAAATACAGAACGGCCCAAAAAAATATGGCGGCCCGGTCTTTTTTTTTACGTTGACGAAGAAATTTGTTTTTTCTTTCAGCAAACCTGAGTAGGTTCAAGGTTTTGCAAACCTGAGTACATGGTATAGAATACCTTCACATCGTATGAATATTTGATACCTTCACGCATAACTGAGAAAAAGGTCTTCACAAACAGACAGACAGACAGACGGACCTGGGGCTCTAGCCAAAATGTATTCGTTCCGATTCTACATTCGTCATCGCTCTGAAAATGTATGGGAGTGATATTTGTTGTCAGAATCGGATCACATGACATTCGACAACAAATGTCACTCCCATACATTCTCAGAGCGATGACGAATGTAGATTCGGAACGAATGCATTTTGGCTAGAACCCAAGGACGTGGTCCTATAAGGGATCCAATCTTTTTACTCTTGACGTGTGGAACTCCAAAGACAAAACAGTACCTACTTTAAAAGAAAAACCTAAGATCTTTCAATATCTTATGAATCGAACCAAACGAGTTGAAGGAAGCAGAATCGTCTCAGCTCCGCTAAAAACTCATTGATTTTGTATTGAGCCTCGTTTGAAAGAAAATGGCCGCCCATTTGCCGTGCCTGGGATTTGTGTAGAATAATTTATTGTGTACCTTACCTGTGCTGAGATTTGTTTATTTTTCCCCTTTATAGGTGATTAGGGGAACTTGGGGCTTAAAAAAGATATCGATAAAATATTGAGGCGATAAATTTGCTTATACACAGGCATTCTTCATTTATTGGTCACTTATTAGTGAGGTTTTTGTCAAGTCATCATCATCCATGTATTAATCCAGGTCACATTCGAAGCCATTACCTCGAAGTCCGGAGTCCGTATTTTTTCCAGTCCAATTGCGTTGCGTCTGAACCTCGGTATTTTCCGTGAAGCTATTACCATCACTGGCCTCTACAACCTATAGCTATAGGCGATATCGAGGAATTGCAGCTAGACCAAATGAGCTCCATCTACTTCGTTGGGGGCTGTACCCGTGGGGATTTTGCGCACGGAAACAAGCCTTCTATCACTTCAGCTTACTTATTCTGCCAAATATGATAATAGCTTTTTAGTACTTTGTCAGATAACATCATTACGAATTCTATCCTTCAAAATCTTCCAACTTAGGGTGTGACGCTCCTGATGTTGCAAACGTCCATAGGCCACGGTGACCGCTTCCCATCAGGTAGGCTGTGTGCTTGTCTGCCACCTAAATGGTATAAAAAAAAGAAAAAGGACAACGTAATGCGAATTAACTTTGATAGTAAAGAAATTATTTTATTAGTAAATCGTAATAGATCTATCAAAGCGTATTCCGAGATCAACGAACCAAAATGAACCTAAGGCTACACGGAGACTCTAAAAAACATTAGTAAGAAAAGTTCCCACTATTGTTAAAACGCACACTGGCTCACGTACAAGCAAATTGCAACTGTATTTCAAAAGTCATAAGAATCAATTTCCTGGTATATATTCTCTAGATTAGTGCAGTCGGTTATAGGCTGTATGTCAATAAGGTTATGGACTAAATTCGCGTGGTTAGCTGGTAGATCACTAGTAAGTAACCGTATTCTCATAAGAATTATGTACTAGACACTAAAAAGTTGTCATCGTGAAAAATTGTGAGACTAGAAACTTTGCAGACAATATTATGTAGTTTGTATTCTTTTAAACAGCCTCTGTGGAGTACACTACCGCACTCGACTGACACGCACGGGGTGCGGGTTCGATCTCCGCTCAGTGCAAAAAGTTATATGCATGAAAATGGCTGTTTGCACTGGTCTGGTCGTGCCTCGGAGAGCACGTTAAGCCGTCGGTCCCGGTTGCCATACAAACATCTATGGCAGTCGTTACGGGTAGTTGGAGCCCTCAAAAGTTCAACCAGTCTAACTTGGAACTTCGATATCGCCATTAGTCATAGGACCATTGGTTGTGAAGGTCAGATGGCAGTCGCTTGACGCAAAATACCGAAGTTCAGCCGCATCACAGTTAGATTGGAAAGCCGATCCCAACTGAGTTTGAAAAAAGGTTCAGAGAATGATGATATATTTTTTTGAACAGATTGCAACATTAAAACTTATTTCAATTGATCAAAATGTAATAACTGTAAAATGAAAAGGACGTAGAACGTAAACCGTAGTCGGTGGTAGAACATGACGGTATCTCCCGTTTTACTTGAGCAGTTCGACTCACCTCCAACCTACAGAATATCGCGGGTAATAAACCTGTGTTGTGTTTTCGGCGGTGAGTAGGGTAGCCAGAGCTCACTGATGGTTTTGTGTTGTCAGCAGGAAGATAGAGGGCTTAAATTGGCACCACTATGTGATGGTTTGAAACCTTGCTTTGCCTTCTACAGCGACAGCACAGAAATTATCTGCACCTTCAACTCTCCTCCTCTCCCTCCCTCTCTCCCGGCTAAGTATGGCTGTTAACAGACCTATGCCTACTCCTACATGAGTAAATATGTATGTACATTATTTGAGCTATAATTCTATCACTAATAATATAATTTAATCCTAATGTTACACACTCGATTTGAAACAAATGGGTTTACACATTATTAATGACGTGCTACATTATAGCGCAGATTTAGCGCGCGTTTTGATATTAATCAAATATAATATCAACACGAAGGACAGCCTCTGTAGCGCGGTGATAGAGTACACGTTCAATACCCGCTCAGTGCAAATATTTGTATGCATGATTATGGCTATTTGCACTGGTGTGATCGTGGCTCGGACAGCACGTTAAGCCGTCTCGGTTTCAGTTGTTATACGAACATCTATGGCAGTCGTTACGAGTAGTTGCGAGCCCTAATAAGTGCAACTCGATTGTGGAGGTCAAATGGCAGTCGATTCACGAAAAATATCCAAGTTCAGCCATAGCCGTAGTTATACTCGAATAAGCGGACCCTAGATTTCGAGGTGAAACCTTCGGGTGTGACTAGACTTAACGCTGGGGATGGAGAAGAAGAATTTCAATACAAAGTCACATACACTCATCATTCTCTGAGCCTATTCCCTACTCAGTTGGGGTCGGTTTTCTAGTCTAACTAAGATGCGACTGAACTTCAATATTTTCGGATCGGACCTCCGCAACCAAATTATCAATATCGAAGTTCTGCAGTTAGGCTGATTGGACTTTTGAGGACTCTAACTACCCGTAACGACTGCCATAGATGTTTGTATGGCAACCGGGACGCGGACAACAGACCAGTGCAAAAAGCTATATTCATGCAAACGAATATTTGCACTGAGCGGAGATCGAACCCGCGCCTCTTGCGTAGTAGTCGCGTTTAATATCACCACGCCACAGAGGCTATCACAGTGTATGTGAAAGGCACGTATAGACAGTCAATATATTAATTGGGTCGCGGTCTAGTTCATCAAACAATATTGTCAATAATATATGCATATTAATATTGTATCAATAATATCAATATTATGGACAGAATTACGATACGAAGTAGATAAACACTCAAGTTATGTATATTTTTTCAACTATAAGTTTAATAAGTACCTATATAAAGGATAATGAGAAAAAAAACATAACCAGCACACTTGCTGGGCTAGACGGGGACACTGTGGTCTCTACACCCGAAGGAGGTTAAGTAGCTCGAAAGAGAGGGCCCGGGTCAGCTAAAGTGCGATAGATATGTTTGCTACTATCTCACCTTCGGCAAGTAAGGACCCAAAGACGGCGTGTGTTTTAGTCGGTTCGAGTCCGACATAACCTCTCCGTGGAGATTTTGAGTACGAAAAATAAAATGGCGTAGGTTTTCCTTTTCTTTAGTCCACGTTCGTAAATGATTACCACTACACACTTTTCAGGTTGAAGCCTTTGGAAGATTTGTTACAGTTTTTTTTTATAAATTATATTAGTACCCGAAACACTATTATCTACTTTAACTGCTTCTATTAAGTTAAATTGCTTATATTAAGAGTGAGTTCACGTCTATACTGTAATATGAACCCGGGACTTCTCAAAAACAAGGCCAATCCTCAACTAATAAGCTACTACGCTTCTTGCTGTTGTAACGTTAGACAATAGTCGCTCCCGTCAAGATCAAAATAAGCCCTATTGAAAGTAAGATAAGGATACTAGACCACTGAGAGCAAAAATATTTTAGTACTTAGTACTTAGTACGAGAACTAATGCTATGATGATGAATATGACCGCGGCGTAGCCTAGTGGTATAGGTAATGGACTGCTGAGATGAGGTCTCGGGTTCGACCCCAGGTTTCACCATGGCACACATCAATGACTTTTCGATGCTTTTCGAAGTTATGTGTGTATTTATCGCAGATTTTCAAGAAGTGACCGGTTAATAGAATTAGGCTCCACCTATTACATTCAGACCTAAACATAAACTGGCGAAATGTAGATGTTAGCACCTCTGCCGAACCCTTCGGGGGTATAAGCGTGAGTTTATGTTATGTATTGATGAATATGACCCTAGCCTAAAGAGGGGTTCAATATATTATTTCCAAAATAAGTTTCTTGAAGACGACCTTGTTTCCTCCCATTATAAAAATTTACCCTCACTCCATTACTAGGCAGTGACAGATTGATAATAATATGTGTCAGGTGTGACCCTGATCTTATCTCAAACTTGGCAACGCAATAGGTAACCGTCAAAATGTGAATGGAGTGGCTAAGTTTGTGAATATCTGTATAGGGGCATGACTTCGAACTTTGTTTGCTCAGGCCATCACTTACATTTTCTGTGCAAACTCGGGATATATTTGACTGTGGTACAAGTTTGAGGAATGAGCGATTCTATTTTTTGATAAATTTCGGTAAGAATATCGAGTTTTGTTCAAAACCATTTTAGGTGGGACGGTTCATTTGATGGGGAGTGGTTCCCGTGGCGTAGGTACTAAACCTTTGCAACACTAGAGGCGTTATACTTGTGTTACTCTGTAGGAATTTTCTAATACTCTACTTGAATAACCACATATAGGAATCTCTTGGAAAACCCTGTAAGTGCATGAGAGATGTCCATGTAAATTCACAGAAAAATTATTATTACTTTGATTATTTCTAATAGGAACCAGAAACAGGGCCTTAGTGTTTGTATACACATACACACACATACATAACATAACATAAACAAACACCTGTATCACCGAAGGGGTGGGCTGAGGTGCTAGCACCACATTTCGCTAGTTTATGTTTAGGTCCCAATGTAATAGGTGGCAAACCTATTGCCATTAACCGAGCACATATAAACCTGCGATAAATACACACATAATGTCGAAAAGCATCGAAAAGTATTGGACACACGCACACACACATATTAAATTTGTATATTCCGAGATATACATCAATCAATCAGTCAATTAGCTTATCGCAGTTCATTTTCGAGTTTTCCATCTCACACAGGTATGCAAATACATATTTATGTACAAGGAGTATAAAAACGTATATTAAACAAATATTTCACCAATTATTTCTGGTCAACGCTCCCATAATAGGGAAAGACCCTCTTGTAAAATAATGGATGTTAAAGTCCGATGCGTATTCGTTCAATTCGTATAACAAATCACGCACGACATAACACATTTAGCCCTGATCATATCAGAAGGTTCTGTGAAGGTAAAATAAGGTAAATAAATATGGAGGCTTACAAGAAATACGGTGTAGTTTAGAAAATTGATTAAAGGTTATTTGCAATGATAATACGTTTAGCCAGGTAGCTAGTAGTAGCTACTCACTGGAAAGGTTATGTGTTGTCAGTAAGAAGAGCGAGGGCTTAAGTTGACACTGCTCTGTGATGATGTAAAACCTTGCTTTGTCTTCTGCACTGACAGCACCTAAACTTTCTTAACCTAACAGGGTCGACAGCATGAGTGTGAAGCCCCTGGTGTTGCCACTGTATAAAGGCCACGGTAACCACTTTCCTTTGGGACTTTCCCTAGACAATACAGTAAGTAAACCATATTTACTGGGTTAGTTACCGGAGTCTTTTCAAGTCGGAGCCGCACATTACATAGGTGTTATTTAAATGGACTAATACTGAGTAAACATGACTATGGCTATGGATTTGATAAACCTTGTCTTTGACTCAGAATAGAACAACGGACTGCAAGCGTGGTATGCAATCAGGATGAGTACTAAGAGGCAGAAGGAGTATAGAATAACGTAGTGACCTCCACACGACGGCATTTCATATTTACCAAACCACTCATAGTGAAAAATTACCTGAAAAAGAAAAAACAGCATCGTTACAAGAATATTCATTTATAAGATTAAAATTACAAGATAATAAAGACAATAGAAAAAAAAGTTAAACGCTCAAAGCTTAAAATATGACAACGGGGCAGGAAAAACTATCTGTCAAGGACATCAAAGTAGAGACCGCCATTTTAGGGAAATCATCTAAAATGGCGGCCACTATTCTCTGCACCGTGTGGTCGTTCGACAACCCAAATATAAAAAAGACTACGGTAACCGCTTTCCATCAGGTAGACTTTGTCTGCCACCTAAATTTAGGCATTGGTAGTTTAGTGGATAAAGAGTCGATCGGGAGGTAAAAAATTAAATATCATAACATAACATAAACTCACGCCTATATTCCCGAAGGGGTAGGCAGAGGTGTTAGCACAAACATTTCACCAGTTTATGTTTAAGTCCCAATGTAATAGGTGGCGAGCCTATTGCCATTATCCGGGCACTTATAAACTTGCAATAAATACACGCATAACTTCGAAAAGCATCGAAAAGTCATTGGTGTGTGCCATGGTAAAACTTAAGATCGAACCCGAGACCTCGTCTCAGCAGTCCATTACCCATACCACTAGGCTACCGCGGTCTTACCACGAAAATACCAAATGTCCCTCAAGCAATAACGTAATAGATTTTAAGTCAACATTTTAGCTCCAGATCGCGTTTCGAGAACATCCACTTACTTAAGAGTAAAAACAAGTCCTGTAATTGAAAATAATGACAAAGAAAATGTCAGAATGAAAAAGACATTTCTATTGTTTTTATAAGAGCTATAATAAAATAAAATCCGTAAGGGCTCATTCACATGGGGTATGTTTTTCGCGATTCGTCATAAAATACAATATGCAAGTAATGAAGGATGATTTTTTTATTTTTATTTATGGCACGTCAATTTGATTATCGCCTGATGTTAAGCTGAAGGCAAAGTCTCATAAAAGAGGGTCACCATTACAAACACGTACAGTACTACAATGGTGGCGCTCAGCTTGACGGCCTCATCAGGTGCTTTTTAACGCCCCGCTTAAAGGACCCGGGACTGTAGGAACTGCACTGCATACTGATACTGAATCCCATTTGCGTTTCAGAGTTTAGTTTTAAATGAACTTTCGAGCAAAATCGAACGAATTCGTCATAAAAAATTCACGATCGAATGTTTAATGACGAGCGTGTTTCTTTAAAAGACGATGCATAATTTAATACTTTTCCAACATTTTTTATGATTTAAGAAGCAGAGTTCGTGAAAAAATAATGAAACTCTATTTACATTATTCAGCAAGATGGCTAGACAAGTAGTAGACACGTTACACTTATGTGTTATGTGTCTCTACTTGTCTTTATTATCATTATACTGTCATTAAGAATTGTGCTAAACCTTATGGTATAGAACAATGTTATGAAAAATTGTTTAAAAACATCAAAAGTTGTATGTTTGTTAATCAACTATGCAGAAATGACGGATTTGAGTATATGGTTAACAAAATCTGTGTATTCACATAAGATAGTGAGGTTTTCAGGATATAATTAATGTAGGCTACCAAATACTGAGCGCACTGAATTGTAAGAAAAAATCTGTAATATAAAAGTAAAAAGTTATTATTATTATTTATATTAGTTTATTTTAGAACCATTATAATAATTATGAATAAAAATGAGTATTAACTATTTCGTGTCATAAGCAATATCAATAGGTGCAATAAATACATAATTGGAGCGTGTCAATTATTATAAATGTTTTCCAATGATGTAGTGATTATCTGTATTTTAATAGATTTGATAACCGTCTATCAATATATTGTTATTGATATGGACTCACATTAAATGATTTTTCAGAAGAAAAAAATATTATCAAATGAATCTATCAATTCGAATGACAAATTAGAAAATTCCGAGGATTTCTGTGAGATTTAAATTTTGATTACAATTTTAAAATATTTCAGTTAAGCCAGATAAAAATATAGATAGCGTTGTAATCCAAATAAAAATGGATACCATTATTCTTTGCTCAAATTTGTAGAGGGCCTAAGCTCCGGGCAAAACGAATTGACTACTTTGGCACACCGGTATTTTATAACCTAGATTAGCTTACAGGATACTCCTTATCCCGGTAAACAATATTAATTTCCCTCCGGACTAGATTGTGCAATGGACGCTAACGTAGTCTCAAAAACTAAAGCTTTTATTTCTAGCTAGTTATTTCACTCTTATTCACCTTCACGTGATATACAAAATAGTCAAGCAAAGCTAAGCGACTACAATATGGGGTTCTTCAAGAAGGGCATTAGAAAGTTTCTACAGGGTAGTCAGCACGTGTGTGACGCCTCTGGTGTTGCAAACGTCCAAAGGCCACGGTGACCGCTTCCCATCAGATGGGCCGTGTGCTTGTCTGCCACTTAAGTGGTATAAAAAAAAGTCATTAATTACACCGGTCAACAAAAAATTTTTTTTTTTTGCCCGTGGGTTTTACCTAATATATTTTGATTATATAAGCAAATCTATATAAAAAATTGCGATTACAGAATGAAAATATTTGCTTTTTAAGAAGTTATAGCATTTTTAATTTTCACTCCTTTAATGTCGGTCTTTGCGCGCTATCGTTGTCGAAGAGAGGTTAGAGGGTGGGGGACAGTGTTTTTTGCGTCGCTCGTTGTGTACAGTAGTATGTGTTTGCATATTACACAGCAATGGGGAGAAAAATGCCTTGTTTTCTTGGAAACCATAGAGCTGAAAATTATGACGAGCTGATCACTGACATGATTATAACTTGGTTCATTAAAGAAAGGATTCTAAAATGGCGCAGCTTATCTTTTCCTCTCGCTCGCACACTAGTACTGTCTCTACTCACTCACGCGCGTACCGTCAACACAAAAAAAATATTGATCTTTATTTTTTTCCACGCTGTGCTCTTGACGATCGCGTCAAGAGCATTAAGAAAAGGATTCTTAAATATCGGCTTGTACTTGCGTTGACAGATAGTACAGCTAGCATATAAAATTTCTTTATTCTTTATATTAACCAACATCATGATCTTTCATGATCCTCCTTATAGAATATGATATACGTTGCTTTTTCAGGATGAAAGGACTCAATGTGCGTTTAAAAAGACTCTATGTGTAAAAGTAGGTACTGTTTCCGTCACGTGTCTTTCTAATTTTTAACATTCACGCGGGCGAAGCCGCCGGCCGCAACTAGTTAGAAATTATTACGACCCGGTCTTGTTTTTATTATTTTTCTGAAGGAAGAGCAAGGGGAACGCTTCCATCAAGATATAATGGAATTTGAAAGACGTTACCAAGGCCAGTATACCGAATGGGGGACTATATTTGGGGGTTAATAAGAGAAACTTCTACTGAACATGAAAGGAAAAGTAAAACTGTTCATTTATAAACGTTTGGACTTTATTTTAAAATTTCTATTGTAAGAATGAACCATAAATGGATGTTTGGTATCTTTTAATAAATCATCTCTATGTCTATTTTTATGTAATTTCATTTATTTGAATTTTCCGTTTTTCACACATAAAAACAAATTCAGAACTATTTTTTGTTATTATTCTTATTTCTAGGTATAAAAGGAATAAAAATTAGGTATGTTTAACCCGTGCGCAAAAATGTTGTAGACCGGTGTTATATTTGGTCAAACCGTTTTTATTGCTAATTAAGTCTTGCAATTTTTTACCGGCGCACGTGTGTTCTTCTTCCTACAGTCCCGGGTCCTTTAAGCAGGACGTGAAAAAGCATTTGATGAGGCCGTCAAGCTGAGCGGCACCATTGTAGCACTGTACGTGTTTGCAATGGTGACCCTCTTTTGTGAGACTTTACCTTCAGCTGAACATCAGGCGAAGTGAAGTCAAAATGACGTGCCATAAATGAAAAAAAAACTTAATTCAAATATTGTTTCAAGTTAAAATCATCTGTATAAACAATTTAAACGGAACTTAAAAAACGCTGTTCTGCTATTGGACCAAGAAAAAACGGCCCAGCGCAGTCCGGAACACAACCGAACGTTTCTGATTACATTTACAAGGGATGTTTTTCATTATTTACCCTTCAGATAACGCTTACACTCTCACAAATGTGTGGAAAAGGACTTTGTTATTTTTCATAAATGTTTACAGATATTTCAAGTGTGCAGTGAAAATCATGTTTTCCGTTTTCATTTGAGTTGTTTACTTGATATTGCATAGGAAATTAAACCGGACTCTCAAAGGAAAAGGGTCGCTTCCATTATAATATGGAATTTGCTTATGCGAAATGAACTAATTGGTAATTTATTCGACTTCATATTCAAACATTTTAATTGGATTCAATCGAGGAAGTTGTTTTTTGTTTTAGACCTCTTAGGTTAGGGAAGGAAATTGGTTACCGTGGCCTATGGACGTTTGCAACCGTATCAGTGGTGTGTTGCCTAAGTTACGAGACTGCTTGATACGTCTGTGTCGATGCCACGGGTTTATTAAATGTTGTCTATTGATTCGACTACGAAGGTACACACAAGCACGTATTGTGTCTACGATGCTACACTAATTAATCAGTATTGTATCGGCTACGACGTTAAACTGATATTAGTGCGATATAAAATCGTAACTGCTGACGTTGCTACGAAGTCATAAAGTATCGAGTTAATCGGCTACGAGACTGTAGACGGTATTAGTATGGTATTATTACCATGTATGGTTCTCGGAGGAGTATAATATTGCCAACTCATCTCTTTTCGTGGATGACGTAGAAGGCGATTAAGCTAAAAGAGATGAGAGCAGTATTACAAGCAGGCGAGATAAACCGTGTCACCTTGTTCAGGACCCCAAATTTGGCCTGGAGGTGATTAATGGAGCTGCCTGTTACCCTAACAGTAGCAGGCCACGAGATGCGCGCTGAACACTATCCGGGGAAAGATGTGGACACCGTAGTCCCACACCTGAGAGGGCCTTTGATGGTCCTGGGTCAACCCAGGTGAGAGGGATATGAGAAACGCTACCTCCATAACTGTTGGCCGTGCAGGTCCGTAATTGTTCGGCTCAGACCCGAAATAACCCCCTCTCTGACACCGGCGAGGGGGTATCCGTAGGGGTTACCCTACGGGAAAAAGCAATCCAAAATTTTCAAGATGTCGTTTTGATGATGCTCTCGATGTAGATAAGTTTAAACAGCAAGTTCAGTCTGCAGTGACCTTAAAATCCAACTATCTTTTGTAACTGGGAAGTCATCAGTTTCGTAATAAATAAATAAACATTATCTTGTTTCGATTTGATTGCCTTATTTTTAAAGTCCTTTACGACGATTTTTTTTCAACAGAGTCCGAATTATTTTAACAGAATCCTTTGTGACTGACCGCCTATTTCTTATAAATTATGTCTAGTAGTTTTCTCCTTTTTAATTTCCTGTACCAAATTATAGCCAGATCAGTTAAACAATATAATCGTGATTGAATAGCATACACCTAAACCTCATCTTTAGAAAGTCTCACATTTACAATATTAGCAGATAATACAATTTGTAACATCAATTTGTTTATGTTAAAAATAAAACAACCTTGTCTGAGCTCTAGAGTTTATCTGTTCAATTTTTCCAGAACCATCTTCGCTGTTCCCAGAGATTCTCATTGCACGAGTGATTCGCAATCAACCTTTCAAAAACCAACCTATCATAACACGGAGCCCACTCAAAACTCAACCTTAAATATATATGAACAAGCACGATATTGCCTTGACAGCTGGGAGCCGAAAGTACATTTTCATATAATGTTGATTAAATTAAAAAATAAAGCGAGTGGATATTTTTCTTTGTAATGGGCACACTTTATCAGGGCTTGATTACAAGAGAACATGCGAATATTATACGAAAGTTTAATTAATAATGAAGCTTGTGGATCAGCCAGTTTGTTGGTAAAAAACTAAAGTATCGATTAAAATTGGTAACCATTAGAAGCATTTTCAATGTATTTTTTCAGACTGTCACCTATCCGTGTACAAGACCCATTCAGCTGTTAGAGCGTGATTAAATAACAAACATACAAACATTCAAACATCTTTACAAACTTTGACATTCATAACATTAAAGCTAGCAGGGTTATATTACTAGTAGGAAGGATTAGTAGGACAACCAGGACCTTTGTGTCACGGAGATGACTGTGTGATGATGAATAATATTCCATCAGATGGGACGTGTGCTAACACATAAGTGGTAAAAAAAATAACATAAAATAACGTGTTTGACTTGAAATGAATGACCAAACAGGATTTGAATGAATTTTACAAATACTTACAGGTCATAATATAAAGTAAACTTTTTTTCATATACAACTTAGGTCGCAGACAAGCACGCAGCCCACCTGATGGTAAGTGGTTACCGTGGCCTATAGGCGAATGTAACACCAGAGGAATAACACTCTTGCCGCAACCCCTGTAAGAACAGAGACATTCTGAGTCGTCAGCGCAAAAGATGTAGAATAAGCCTTTGGTTTTCCCACGGACAACACAAAACCTCTCTAGTGAGCTCTGGCTACCCTATTCACCATCGAAAATACAACACAAGGTTAATAAACGGCGATATTCTGTAGGGATTCGGTACTTCCCCAGTCGGACTGCTCGATTGGGACGGATATACCGTCGTGTCCTACCTCCTCTAAAACTAGATGGCTTTTTTGTATAATTCTAGTACAAGTATCTTACTAGTTGTATCTTACTAATATTTTTATGTAAACTAACAAAATAAAACCTGGAAAAAGTTCCATTAAGTGATAAGACAGTCCCATCTGTTCATTACCTAGCGACAAGTATTACATTTAAATTGTAATGATTGCGTACAAATGAGATGTAATTTATTTGTCGCCCTAATGGAGGGACTCCTGCAGTGGTTCATATTTACTGAGTGGTATTTAAATACGATACTTCGTAATTATGGGTACATAAATATTATATAAAACTGGATAATGGCCGCGGCTTGGATATATTGGTATGGGTAATGGACTGCTAAGACGAGGTCTCGGGTTCGATTCCAGGCTTACCATGGCACACACCAATGACTTTTCGATGCCTTTCGAAGTTATGTATTTATTTAAACTGGCGAAATGTGGGTGCTAGCACCTCTGCCTACCCCTTTGGGGATACAGGCGTGAGTTTATGTTACGTTATGTTCTTAAAAATGCAAAAATGTTATTACTGAAAATTGAGTTTCCTCCAATTTCTTCAAAAAAAATGGCAATTTCATATGTAACAACCTAGTATTTACAAAATTTGACATAAGATGGTTCTTGAATTTGTGTTTGACAGACAATGTCACTGGCATACTAATTGCGCAGATATCGAGGCGAACCTTTAAATACCCTCTATTGGTGTATGAAAAATTCAGTCCGGTGCCCCAGCGGGCACGTACGAACTATTATGTCTAAATTTTATCCAATAACTGAAATATTGCCGCTACGTGAAGATTTTCTGGGTTTTTTCATGAGTCTTTTTATTCCTATGGTTATTATGTAAAAGAGTGGCGGTTTTGTTTACCCGACTGCTGAAAGGAGGGTATTGTTAATCGATAACATGTAGGTATGTATGTATGTACCTATGTATGTCTACTTGTTTGCCACGCCCTACAGCCTGCACATCTTGACCAATTTTTACATGCGAAGCGTCATTTAGGCTTAGTTGCACGAACTATCTGTCATGGTCATGGTCAAAGTTACGGTCACCGTCAAATTTAACAGTTTGATAGTAATGGTTTGGTTACCTCTATGGTTAGTACACAGAACAGAAAAACTAGTAGAAGTGCGACGCGATAGCTGCAGTAGCGGAACCGATGTCGCCAAACACACACATAACCGTTAATAATACCGTGCTCTACTAGTAAATAATTGTTTTTTTTTTGCCTACCCTTTCCGGGATATAGGCGTGAGTTTATGTTATGTTATAATACATTAAAATATTAAATAATTTAAATAAAAAACATGGTAATTCGTTTTACAAATACCTTTCAAATTTAGAATTTCGAAATTGGACCTTCATATTTTAAAGAACTTTCTAAAGGACGGCCAAGGAATAGAGTACAAATTATGTAGTTGGAAAGTTCATCGCGGAACAATTCTTTTTAAAATCTATGGTTGGCACTGTTTATAGAAAAAATAAAAAATATATATTAAAAAGTTACTTTGTCTCACGCAGTGGGCAGAATCGCATTTTGCACACTGTTGTTATGCAGTAAAACTTACTTGTTTGAGCTGCCGTAGTGAAAGTATTTATGGCATTTCATACTTTGAATTGAAAAAGCTTGAATATTTACGAAAAAGTTTAGACGTATTCTTATCAAAAACGTTCATATCATTATTATCGAATTTATCCTTCGTAGCATAAATACGCCAACCAATGACACGCGTGCACCGACTACATGCCGCTTCCACTTATTTTTGTTTTCCATGATTTTGTAGCTCTGTTTTTGACAGAATTTGACGTTTGAGCGTGGCTGGTTATAGTTACAACCAAGGCTATGACGTTTTATACCTGACCGGTACTTTGACCAGCTTTGTCACGGTCAAAGTAAGATCGTGCAACTAAGGCTTAATTCATTGTAATTAAGAAAGAAAGAAAGAAAATTTGTTTATTTAAACACACTACATACCTACAATTAGCACAAAATAATTAATAACAAACAGAAAAATACGAAAAGCACAAAAAATAGCAATAGAACAAACATAAAAAAGGCACCCAAATATAACAATAACAATAATATATATATAAAAAAAACACAATAGAAAAGAGTCGAGCACCCACATAAGCATTCAGCTTGTAACGTATTAAATTCAGTGCGGAGTGTGTGTTCAAAAGGCCACAGTTCAGCTAAATGCTACAGATTGGGTACAATCTGCAGCGCTGGTTTTCAACTGTAGCCTAGACAAGCCAGGTGACTAGCTGTATCTATATAGATGTCACATTTTCGGTATGCATACTTAGAAAAAAAAAAAAACAAAATACCTCACACACGTACATGCACACAAAAAGTACAAAGGTCTGTATGCACGTGGTCAAACAAGCACACAATACAGATCACAATAAAAACAGTGGTATGTTCCAATTGTAAAAAATAGGTATTAGAAATCTCATGTTAGTACACAAGTAGGTATATAAATTTATCAATAGATGTGAAGTTCTCCTTAACGATAATAATGTATGTAAATATTTAATTAGTTATAAATTTTGAAGTAGATAAGTAGGTATCTATTAGATTTATTTAGCAACAGTATTTCAATTTTTCAATTGCACAATATGTACCCATGGGTAATAATCAAATTCGCTCATGACAAAAATAAATAGAAATAACAAAAATAAAAACACAACAGTAATAAGTATCATTAATAAGTTTCATTCGAACTCCCAGTCAACCCGCAGCTGCCGATCAAAATGCACAAACCACAATTAAACACACATAATACAGAACACAAATTAAAGGAGACTGCGGACAATGAGGCACACGAAAGACCCACCCAATCATGCCCAAAGCCCATTATCGGCTTGGTTTCTGCACATCGAGTAAGATATTTCTGTACCTAGCTCGGAAGCCACGCACGCCGGCAAGCCTTCTAAGAGGCGGAGGAATATCATTCCATATCTTACTTGCACGATATCTGAACCCACCCTGAAATGCCGCAGTTCTATGTTTCGGAACATGTAGGTTTACGCGCGATGCTCTTGTTAAGTACCTACTGTTTTCGTTGAGCCATTTCAGTTTCGAGAACAGGTATAAGGGCTTTCCCGTCTTAACAATACCAAATAGAACAGTTGCTAGGTGTAAGTCCCTCCTGTACCTCATTTTGAGTCTGTTGTGATCGTTCAGGTATGGCGTCACATGGCATCTGGGTGGTATATTATAACAAAAACGCGCGCACGCATTTTGCACCCTTTGAATTAAATTGGCCGTTTTCGCCAGTAGCCGTGGACCGTACACCACGTCCATATAATTAAATTTCGATAGTACCAAGGTGTCAACCAACCTCTCACGGAGTTCAACACTGAGGTAGCTTCGTATTCTGTACAGGAGCTTCAATCTATAAAAACAGTTCTCACGCAATCTGCAATATGGCGTTCGAACCTCAGTCTCTCGTCCATCAGTAAGCCTAAGTTCCTAGCTTCATATACACGCTCAATAGGGACGTTATCAACATGAATTACGGGGTTTTGAGTATTGATCTGAGTAATTTGATGTTTCGATCCTAGTATGAGATACTTAGTCTTGCTTCCATTCAATACGAGTGTATTCTGACGGGCCCATTGACAGATGTTGCTCAGATCCTCGTTCACCTTCTCCAAGGCTTCCTGGAATTCAGTAGCCTTAAAGGAGTAGTAAATTTGAACGTCATCCGCGTATATATGAAATTGACAGTATTTTATAACTCTAGCAATGTCCGCAGTATAAAGTATGAACAACAGGGGCCCCAAAACGGACCCCTGTGGCACACCCCTATCCACCGTTGCCAAAGTTGAACGCAGTGAAGATTCATCACTATTTTGGGTTTCCACATACTGTGCCCGGCCACTTAAATACGAATGAAACCACTGTACTGTGTCACTGTCAAACCCATAATACGCCAACTTAGAAAGCAGGAGAGAAACGTGCAGCCCGTCGAACGCCCTGGAAAAGTCCAACAATACTAAAACCGTTGCTTTGCCGTGGTCCTCAGCTGCCAGTATATTGTCCGTAACGTCCAACATAGCTGTGGCTGTACCACGATTCTTCCTAAAGCCCGACTGCACATCTGGTAATATATCTCGCGTCTCCAAATAACGTCGAAGTTGTGAGGCAACCACCTTCTCTAAAATTTTCGACAAGCAAGGTAAAATGCTTATTGGACGTAGATCTTTATAACCGAGAACCTCGTTATGTTTAGGAATTGGCTTAATTATTGCAGTTTTCCAACTAGAGGGGAACCTAGACGTCGAAATAGATTTATTTATAATGGTAGTAATTACACTTAAAGTTTCAGGGATCATGAGTATCATTTTCAATGATATTCCGTCGACTCCTACTGCATTTGACTGAAGTTCCCCTATTATTTTCAGCACCTCTGACGAGTCAGTAGACGTTAACCCAAAAGTAGATTCACTAAACCTGTAGTACTCGTAAAATGTAAGTGTGGACAACGGGACGTTTGTATCGCCAGGGACATTAAGGAAATGCTGATTGATCGCATTAGGGTCATTTAGGTGCGACGGAAGATCCATAGATTTATGCGGATTCAGATTAGTTTTAATATTTTTCCACAATATTTTAGGATCCTTAATATTATTATCTATTTGAATCCTAAAATAACACTTTTTTTCATTATTCACGGCTATGTCAACTTGTTTTTTTAGATCTTTGTAATTGTTGTGTAAATAATTTGAAAGTCAAAATAGCGATATTTTAGCGTAACGTTTTTACTGTATTCTGCAAATCTCAAGATTATAAGACAGTATTAAGAACCATCACTTGCAAAAGGAGCATCCTCTTTAACCATTCTATCTATGTAAAAAAACTGCACCAAAACCCGTTGCGTAGTTTTAAAGATTTAAGCATACAAAGGGACGTAGAGACAGAGAACGCGACTTTATTTTATAGTATGTAGTGATGAGAAAAACGATTGTGAAGCTGGCAGCCGGCAGGAATCGTGTTATAGGATCCACACGCCACTTGCACTTATTTATATGTATATAACATCATGCTACGACCAACAGGTGCGGAGCAGGAATGAAAAATGTTACAAAAACGGGGTGACTCAGACAAAGTAGCGCGGGTCAGTTTATAATATACCTACTTAAGTAGAATGTGTAAGTTTATGAAGATTTTGTATGTTTATTATTCATTCACGCTATAACGGATGAACGGATCTGGCTGAAATTTGACACAGGGATAGATTATACTCGTGAATAACACATAGGCTGCTTTTATCCCGGGAAGGCCTTCCCACTGGTTGAGGGAACCTATTCCAAATTCCACGGAGGCAGGAAACAGCGCCTGACTTCAGCAGATAGTACATTAACAAGTTTATTCGATTGAGTCGTTAAAATTTAATATAACATAACATAATATTAAACTCACACCTATATCCCCGAAGGGGTAGGCAGAGGTGCTAGCACCCACATTTCGCCAGTTATTGTTTAGGTCCCAATAAGTGGCGAGCCTATTGCCTTTAACCGGGCACTTATAAACCTGCGATAAATACACATGTAACTTCGAAAAGCATCGAAAAGTCATTGGTGTGTGCCTTGGTAAAACCTGGGATCGAACCCGAGACCTAGTTTAAGCAGTCCATTACCCAAACCACTAGGCTACTCGTTAAAAATTTTTCTAGCTAATTTGCATATACGGCTAAATTACAGAGATGTACTTAAATGAAGGATATCAAGGAAACAGGCCAGGATTGAATGCCTTTAAAACCAGGATAAGTATAATGGACCCATTAGTAAGCACAATGTCAACTTAACAATGTCGTGTTAAAATCTCAAGACCTTAGCTTTTCTAGATTTTATTAGTGTGATAGAAATTTAAACAAATGAGTGAGCTTACAAAGGAAACACTCCCGAAGCCGAAGGCTCCTGAAATATATTTTTTTTCACATTGTTTACTAAAACAAGAACTAATGGCGCCATCTTGCGAGTTCTTGTTTTTTCATGAAATTTTTGTTACATTCAGCTTTACTAACATAATGGAGAGTGAATAACGCAAGTTAAACGGTATAAAAAATAAGGTGTTTTGCCGTAATTTTAATTTATATAAAATTATATAAAATCTGTTAAAATTAGTCTCATGTTAAATATAATATAAAAATAGCAATTAAATTAATACAAATAAACACCCACACCAGTTATAAACAAATAAATAAACATATTATTCATAGTGTTTATAACACTTACTTTTGCCGACGGTCAAGTCGTGACCACGGGTGCTGCAACGCACCAGAAACGTCGGCAAAAGTAAGTGTTCAAAAATATATCGCGTGAAGTCCCGAACATTATAAACACTATGAGTAAACGCAGCGATAGTTTAAAAAAAAAACATACCATTAGCAATGAACAAAATCGAACCTGTGACCTCTAACTTAGCACTTGAACGCTCTGACCACAAAAGATCGAATCAAAATAATGACATCCAAATACTTACAAACATTACAAATCTAATAACGCACAAACGTTATCAATCCAGAATATATAAATAAGAATTTGATCCAGAATGTGAAATAAATATTCCCTACCTGTTCCTTACACATTAGGACCGCAACGTCAGCGAGCAGGTTAGAGTACAAGATAGTCCGATCGTGTCGAGGTTCAGCTGACTTTGCACTATCGACATGTAATTTATGCGCGCCTAGTAGGCAGTTGGGGTTGAAAGAATACATAGATAAAGGAATACTTTAGTAATTTTTTATGATGGGGACCTATGAAAAACATATTTACGGTTTTGGTGTTTTTTTAATTTAGAACACATCAATTTGACTTTATCTCGCCTGGAGGTAAGCTGAAGGCAAAGTTTCAGGAAAGAGGGTCACTGTTACAAACACGTACAATGTTACAATGGTGGCGCTCATCAGATGCTTTTTCACGCCCCGCTTAAAGGACTCGGAACTGTAGGGAGAAGGAAACGTTTGAGCTAGTAAGGTTAAGACTTAATGGTGTGGCAGAGGAAAGACTCACTGAACCCGCTATTACTATTGGTATTTTTACTGGTATTTCTGTTTAATAAATATTTTTTCTATAAAATGTTGTGCAGACCATGATGGTACTTTATTTTTTTAAAACGGATTCCAAGCGTCTAATTGATAAGCCTTGATCTTGAGTAACTGTATACGCTACTCCCACCAACTTCTTACTTAAATTAAGAATATCAATGACCTTCGTGATTCAATACCTAACTGTACATTTTCTTTTATATTATAGTAAGCTTTAGTTAAGAATCTAATAAAGTAGTTAACCTTTAATAACAATACCTATAGAAAATAATATCCTTTATTCGTTTCCAAGAACATAATAATACGACTCGAATATGATGAAATTTATTAGGAAATGAGATAAATTTGATTTATTTACAAACGAATGTTCATTTAATGGCGACAAGAGATGGAACGGAACGTAATTTGGTACGAAACGAATCAATGCTAAACTATAATGTATTACATTAGCTCAGAGGCTGAATGCAGGCGGGCCTTTACCAGTACGTGACCTAATTTAGAAGAAACAAAGCGATTTCCAGTAACACACATTAATCTTAATGCTTGTCACGCGAAAGTAAGCCTTAGCACCTTTAAGCTTAGGCCTTTTAAACCGAAAATTGAGATTTGTTTCGGCATTTTACAAGACAAACTGTGTTTGTACGTGACTTAAACGAAAATAGATCTTATCGTAATCTAATAAAGAGTGCTTCGTTGATAAATAAAAACATTGTCGGTACATTTTCGGACAATTTTTTTGTGTACATCTTTTATGGAATTTGGTCCCTTTGGAGTTGTAAATAAGGTGCACAATGTCCGCAGATGTATATTGGTGCTGACACAGTGGATTCGATAAGGCCCTTCCATGGTTTCAATCATTGCCAAAATAAAATTCGGTATCTTCTATTTCGTTTTGTGTTTACTCGATTTTATACCAAAGCGTGATTTGGAATATTTTTGAGCAATAAACTAAAGAGGGAAAGTCATTTCTGAAACATTACCCTTTTTGTATATATTATATTTATAACATCGTAACGGGAACCCAAAAAGTCCGACTAATCTAACTACAGAACTTGAAAATCACCCATTGTTTGTGGAACTGTTATCTCTCGCTTCACAGAAAATATATAAAGTTTGCCGCATAGTGGGGATAGTGACAAGGTAGTCCGATTTTACCAAATATTGCTTAATATCTTAAGTTTAAAAAAAAGTATTCATTGTAAAATAAAACGTAGGTACTTTAACTAAACTGAAATAATGTCTCTTCATTGCCAAATATAAATCAAAATGTGATATTAGGTAATCCAGAAAAGTAATTGAAATAGTATATACCTAGTATAATAAATATATATAGTATAGTAGTATAAAACAATGTCGCTTTCTCTGTCCGTATATCCTTTTGTATGCTTAAATCTTTAAAGCTACGCAGCGGATTTTAATGCGGTTTTTTTCATAGATAGAGTGATTGAAGAGGAAGGTTTATATGTACTCGTATATAACATCATGCAACAACTAACTGGTTGCAAAACCGGGGAGACTCAGACGAAGTTAAGCGGGTCAGCTAGTATTATATACTTCACAAATGTCAAGGCCTCCTTAAATAGACGAACGATTATTCCGCTACCCTTATACTACCATACTTCCTACCTCCCACATTCTCTTCTGAATTTATGATAGAACTATGTAGGATATAACTCAAATATGATTGATTACCTGATCCACATCACTCTGTCCATTTTTTCCCGTGCGGAAGTCAGAAGTCAGCGAGGGTGGTTATGTCAGACTCGAATAGACCAAAAAGCCACGACAGTCATGGGCTATCAAACAAACGCGTAAAGTGTTACAATGGTGGCACTTAGGTTGACGGCCTCACATTTTTCACGCTCCGCTTAAAGGACCCGGAACTGTGGAAAAAAGGAAACACTTGCGCTGGTAAGGAATTCCAAGACTTCTTCTCTAACTCCTCTAGCTAAGCTCAATAGCTCGTTGTTAAGATTGTGCAATGTCCAGGGTTCAAACATCCAAACATAAACACAAACATTCATATTTATAATATTAGTGGCCGGTATGGCGGTCTCTCAACCATCTTCGCACACAGGTCGGTCGGTCGAGGCAAAATCTATGCAAGTGGGGAATGCGAGACCCGGGCCTAGCCGCATGTGACTGCAGCGGTGCCTCCGTGTAGTCCATGACGCACTAAGTTTCGTGCCCCTTATGCCCTGCCTCCTGCACTAAAGACGTCCTGAATGGAGTCACTAACGGTGCAGTCGATATGGCCAGGTTTTATTCTGGAGTGGTCTAAACATTGGTGGATTGTTGACACGAAAGAAGAAAAGTAGGAAGTAAGATAATAAGGCTTGAAGAAAAATATATACCATCCTGTAGCAATCTTGGTTTCTAATCAATCACTCTGTCACTCGAATAAAATAAATCCTATGAACCAGATCGTAATGAACTCTAGCCATGAGTTATGAACCGTGACCCCTACTGTAAAAACTCGATTGTGCGAACAATCATTCATTTCGACACATTATCGAGTTTATCTTTTTATCTACGGGTAGGGAGAGAAAATGATGCTGGCATAAGAAAATGATTTGTTTTATTAAAGCTAAATAGCTTCATAGCTGTTAAGCTTAAAAGCTTAATAGAAAAACATTCAGTTAAATACAATTTCTTTCTGCGGACAATTATTTTATCATGCAGAAAAAGAAAGACTGTGGTGTGGCTGTAGTGAACGTGATTGCTACTCAGGTGGCGCGGGTTCGATGCCCGCTCAATACAAATATTGGTGTGCATAAATATGGCTATTTGCACTGATCAGTCTACCTATTAAAAATAAAATTTTGTTATGATTCAATGCACCTAACTCCAACTCTTCAAAACACGTAGCTTCAACTGCCTTCTAGGTTACAAAAATTCGCTCTTAATTGGATTATTTTTAAAGTAACAATATTAACTCTTAACGTTATACTCACACAGCCATCCAACTTAATACCCAATCTATTTGAAAGTCAAATTTAATGGATATAAAATCTACGACAGATTCTCGTAAATTCTCTTGTTAAATTACAACTTTAATCACCGTGAAGCATTTGACAAAAATTTAATTACAATAAATTTGATTACAATAAATTGGCCAACCCCGGACTCACCCTTATCTATTATTAAGATTACATTCAAACGATTTAGGGGCTGCGAGATCGGTACATTTAAACTTGATATTGTAATCTTGTTTTCCGAGAAGGTCATTAAATAAACACCCTTCAAATATGGCGGAAGATTACAGTTATTGCAATGTTAGCCCTATTTTAGGGCAACTCGAGCAATAGCTCTTATAATAATGGAATACGCTAGGCTAGGAATACTCGAGCCTATTTTACTAGTCTAGTATGAATTGAAAAAAAAATGGAATATATAAATAGGATAAGTTCAAAGGAATATAAAAAAGTAGAGTTACTTTGAAAGTCTATCTGTGTGTGTTTGTATATTTGTTACGTTTTTATATCTAAACTAATGAACTGATTTTGATATAATTTCAGACAATATGGACTAGAGCTTGTGAAAGGATATAGGCTACTTTTTATGAAATATGGGATGATACATTATTTCTTCACGAAAACTGTATAATTTTTCTTCGTGAGGACTGGTTCAAATCATCTCTGAAGTGAATTGTTTTATAGTATCAATCGTTGCAGTGCCTCTTAAACTTTTGAAGACTATACAAACCAAAATGAGTTTTATCTACAAGAAGAAGAATACCAGCGTACGAAAACTTTTCACTTTACCCTAAATATGTGTCCAAAAATTATTCAATAATCCTTTCTTAGGGAATTCGTACAAAATAAAAGGCATCAGTAGTCCCAGCGTTGATGAATTAGTCACGGAAATTAATTATTTCCTTTAAATGGAAATCTTCCAAAAGGTTTAAAGTTTGGAAGCACTTTGATATTCATTACGAATTAATAGTATGAAATGTGTTCGTGCGAAGTGTAACCACTTATCGAACTAAGACATGTACAGAATGCGTTAGCGAGGAAGAATAATTGAGCAGTTAGCGACTTGTACACACATCATGCTAAGTTCCACATTTAGATGGGAATCAATGTCTTATATTGAGACTATAGTTTCCATACTATTAAAAAATAAAAAATTAATCGTATTACATAGGCGACATTTCAAAAATAGTTATTAAAATTATCATTCTGTTCTTCATATGGGGTGCTTCAAGAAGGGCATTAGAAGGTTTCTACAGGATAGGCAGCACGTGTGTGACGCTTCTGGTGTTGCAAACGTCCATAGACCACGTTGACCGCTTCACATCAAGTGGGCCGGGTGCTTGGCTGCCACATAAGTGCTTTAAAAAAAAATCTGGAAACAATATTTTTTTATCTTATTTTATTTTCAGATTTATTTGGTAGTCTATAAGACTACCAAAGTCTATAAGACTACCAAATAAATCTTTCTTAACACAAAAACAACTGTATGTTTTTTTTGGTCAGTCTTAAAAGATTGTTTGATTGCAATTGTTTGAATAGAACCGTGGATATGATCAAAAGTTGTCGACATTGAAATAGGCGGTGAAGCATCAGCTAGGATGCTACTACCTTTTTCCAACGAAGTTGCGGTCGGCTTTCCAGTCTAACTGTGATGCGGCTGATCTTCGATATTTTCCGTGAAGCGACAGCCGCCTGACCTCCACAACCAGTGGTCCAATGACCAATGGCGATATCGAAGTTCCAAGTTAGGCCGGTTGGACATAATGGACATTTTAGGGTTCCAACTATCCGTTACGACTGCCATAGATGTTTGTATGGCAACCGGGAACGATGGCTTAACGTGCTCTCCGAGGCACGTCCAGACTAGTGCAAACAGTCACATTCATGTACACAACGTTTTGCACTGAGCAGGGACCAAACCCGCGCCCCGTGTGCACCGCCACGCCATGGAGGCTGTACAATTCCACCTATCTTTATTATATCAGTAAAGCACCGTGTTGAGCCATCTCAATTGGAATCTACCCCTTGCACTTCCAGAGTCACTCCAATCCCACATCTTAATACTAAACTAACTCCGTCTAAACACACGTATCTCTCAAAGCTGCATTCACATTGTAAGCGCAATAAAGATTAACTCCGATTATTGTGAGGGGAATAATATGCACTAGCCCTTAAGCCTTGAGGGAAATTGTATGTGTAATGACATTGTGTTTTATTAGATAAGGTAGTGAGATAGGGTAGTGAATTTGGATGGTCTTGATAAGAAGCGCATGTATTTTTTATATGACGTAAAGATAAATACCGGTGACCGCGGTAGCCTAGTGATGAAATCATCTAATACCCTTCTGGAAAAAGTAGTTATAAGGGTATTGTAAAGGTTACAGGAGATAAATTATCTCATCATTTAAGCCATAGGATGTCCCCTGCTGAACATAGACATCCTCCATAGAACTCCCGAGCATAGTACCCGCGACTTTGACTAAGTCGTCCATCCACCTCGCAATAGACGGTACCACGCTTTGTTTACCGGTACGCGATCTCTATTCAAGAAACTTGAGGCTCCAACGGCCATCTGTTCTTCTTGCTACATGCTAACAACACGAAAATTCTCCAGTGAGCTGTGGCTTCCTCATTTACTACCGGAAACATCATCATCATTCCCTGAACCTTATTCCCAACTCAGTTGGGGTCGGCTTTCCAGTCTAACTGTGATGCGGCTGAACTTCGATATTTTCCGTGAAGCGACTGCCATCTGACCTCCACAACCAATGGTCTAATGACCAATGGCAAACTACTACTAAACATAACACAAGGTTATTATTAGCCGCAGTGTCCTGGAGATATTTCCCCAGTACTGCTCATTGCTCAATTTGGAAGGAAGATGCCGTCGCGTCGCACCTAACTCTCGTGAAAGTCAATAAACCGATAAAAAATAATATAAACGGACTTCAGAATACGGCTACACTTTGGATTCTATTAGAAAAGGCTTTTTTTTAAACTGAAAGACTTGTACTTTTAAAAAAAATAACAGTTTTGTGCACACCCTACACGTTGGCTTTTCTTAATCCAAACATCTTATATTTAAAGTAATTCATAGCATATTAGATTCTGTTATTTCGTTGCGTCAGGAGTTTAATGTTATGTAATGGTGCTTTATATTGTCTAAATACTTGGGTATTACGACTTCGGACTTCCCTTGAAGTTGCAGAGTGTAGTTAACTCTAATAATTAAACTGTCATGACTATTGTACTGATGGAAAACATTGATAGAGAATTTTAGAGAGGTCTGAGAGAATGTGGAGTTTCAACTATATTAATAGTCTAATTGTACGTCTGATATACAGGGTGAAATTTTTGTCATATGTTAGTTACTTTTACCGTACCGTACCGTACCGTACCATACCGTAGTTAGATGCCGCGGTAGCCTAGTGGTATGGGTAATGGACTGCTGAGACGAGGTCTCGGGTTCGATCCCAGGTTTTCCATGGCACACACCAATGACTGCGATGCTTTTCGAAGTTATGTGTGTATTTATCGCAGGTTTATAAGTGCCCGGTTTATGGCAATAGGCTCGCCACCTATTACATTGGGACCTAAATATAAAAACTGGCGAAATGTGGGTGCTAGCACCTCTGCCTAACCCATCAGGGATATAGGCGTGATATTATAAAAAAAAAAAAAGTTACTTTTATAAAGTTCTTTATTAGAGACACAATCGAATAGTGTAATAATGTATGATGTGCTATGTTTAATATTTTTGTGATTTACTACCTAATATTCAAAAAGATATATATTGGGGGAGGGAGGAGGGCCCACCGCTCACCCGCGGTTCAACACTCCAACAATATTATATTGGAATGTCAAACCACCCTCTTCAAAGTAAGAAAAACAAAAAATCTTACCAGAGAGGAGATGTTGTACTCTCTTTTACTCTCTTGTAATCTCTTTTTGTAATGGATTTCCGCCAGGTAACGCCTACATCTATATCGTACCTAATATTCTTAAACGTGACTTAACATAAGTTATAACTTGTTTGAAATAATTTTTCAATTATCAATAACTTTTGTACGCTCGTCTGGACAAAACATGTTGGCAATATAACAAATGACAATTATATTGTAACAACATCTGTGTAACCCGTGTTTATGCAAATAAATTAATCTTGAATCTTTTGTTAAAATCAAATGGTTGTATTCTTGGCTAGAAATATTGATTAATCAAAAAATTAATGATGCAGTTTCAGTTTTTATTAAAATCGGGCTCGAAACTCCTTTAAGTACTTTTCACTATTAGAAGGGGTAGGCAGAGGTGCTAGCACCCACATTTCGCCAGTTTATGTTTTAGCTCCCAATGTAATCGGTAGCGAGCCTATTGCCATTAACTAGGCACTTATAAACCTGCGATAAACTTATTTATTTACTTCAGAAGAATATGATAATATTAATAGCCACGCTTTGCTCTCTCTGAGATAGTAAATCACATAAACCTTTATTTGTTAACATTAGATATTCCTAAAGTAGTAAGTACAGCATAAATAAAATAAAGATGTTAACCCCTAAACTGCTACACTTTTCACCCCTCAATAGCGTGTCCAATAAAAAGCATCCATCCACACATTACTGCCTCCCCCTCTGCCGCGGGGATGAACATATATCATGATAACAAGAACGATGACGGCTTATCAGGTTGCAGGAGAAAGCGTTAGGAATTTTGTAAGACTTTATTTTTCTTTATATAATGTAGACAGCTCGTTATTTTTATCAATACATAAGTAAGTACTGATTATCATGCAATATTAACAAATTTATTGAAAGTTTAATAAAATGTCGAAGCATTCCTTGAGTAACTGCAGTAGCATAGTGGTATGGGTAATGGACTGCTGAGACGAGGTCTCGGGTTCGGTCCCAGGTTTTACCATGCCACTCACCAATGACTTTTCGATGCTTTTCCAAGTTATGTGTGTATTTATCGCAGGTTTATAAGTGCCCCGTTAATGGCAATAGGCTCGCCACCTATTACATTGGTACCTTAACATAAACTAATGTAACTTTTAAACTATCGCGGTATAGTGTTTTATAATTTTCGGGAAAACATAAACTGGCGAAATGTGGGTGCTACCACTTCTGCCTACCCTTTTGGTTATGTTATGTGAATCATTCGCCGTCTAGTTTTTCACTTTTTCTAATCTAAAATCAATTAGAATATACAGCATCATTTGAAGATTCAAAGTTTCACTAAGCTAATACTAAGATCATAATAAATACCTGCCCCCCAGATAGCAAAAACTTACAGTTAATGAACGTTTTCTAGAAAATACTTTGATTTAATATTCGATTTCTGTATTTTTCATCATAAACGTAGTCATACAACAACCCCTATTATTTACCTTTCGCGAGTCCCATCGCGACATAGGAACGCAAGGGGAGTGATGGCCCACTTAACCAACGCAAAATATCGGTCAAGACCCTTTCATGTCACCGACATTTCACCTGTTTTAAATTCATTTTGTGGCTTCAAAGCGCGTTTATAAATAAAATTCATAATTTAAAAATAATTTATTCTGTATAGATTATTCATTAAATGGCACTGTAAAGTTTAGTGTCAAAATGAAAAATACAATACAGGTTAGTTTAGCAAATAGACCACCGTCGCCGGTTGGAAACGCGGCCCTGGTCTGAGAAGACTCCATCAAGAAACTCAGTGGTCTTTTCTTGAAAAAAATTACGAGAAAAAAGGGAACGAATCCGTGGGCAAAGCCGCAACTAGTTGTTTGATTTATTAAAAACTTCTAACAACACCAATAGACTTCTATCGAATGTCCTTTCTTGAATATTTCTTAGACGCCACGAATAGCCTCCTTATCGCTAACTGAGATAAGTTTACACAAACATATCAATCAAATTGTCAAGAACAGATAATCCTACTAAAATACGTCAGTAGGGAAAGAATGCCCCTCGCAAGGGGTCTAGGGGATGAATCGCAAGTGGTCTGGGGTACCAATCCCAAGTGAAGCAGACTGAAACAATTTGATTTGAGTAACACGCAGTTAGGGGTGAAATTTGAAAGGGGGAGCTTTTAGTGTCCTTTGAATTTATAGGGGGGAATTAAAGTTGAGCGTATTTGCTTAATTTTAATACTTATTTAGTTCCATGTCAAGTATTTGTAATCTTTATGCTTACTCGTGAGTGATTTATATTATCTGTGTTCGAGTATTAATGGTGAATGAATGTTTTTAAGTGTTTGAGCAGCTGTCATGTTTTAACTGACCCGAAAAATACAGTTGTCATAGACGAGGGATATTTTTTTTTAATTTATGGCACGTCAATTTGACTTCACCTCGCCCTATAGTAAGCTGAAGGCAATGTTTTAGGAAAGAGAATCACCATTACAAACAGGTACAGTACTACAATGGTGACGCTCAGATTGACGGCCTCATCAGATCCTTTTTCACGCCCCGCTTAAAGGATCCGGGACTGTAGGAAGAAGGAAACACGTGAGCTGGAAAAGAATTCCAAGACTTACCTAATGGTGAGGCAGAGGAAAGACTCGCCGAACAGCTTCGTTCTTGGTGGAGTATTTGCCTATATGTATAAGTACCGATGAAGAAACTTTCACGATTGGAGAACACTACAATAAGCAAAATGATACGGTTCTCTCGAAGTTGCTGAAGTGGCCGGAAAGGTGCAACGTGGTCAACGTCCCACGTCAGTGATGATTTGGTGAGGCGTGTCTTATCAATGAGACACAAAACTTAATAAAGCCAGAGGTGATCTTTTATAATAGTAAAATAGTATATAGGTATCTATATGTATATTTTTTATTTTTTGCTAAGATTTTTATAAATACGTAGGTTGTATAAATTATAATATTCACTGTTAAATTTATTAGGATATTTACCATGTTTGTTTGTTTTGTTGAGTAACCGATATTTCAGCGCTGTTGCAAGCGTCATGATTACGGTGAATAATAGTACATTTCTTCATTAAAAAAATGCATTTTAATTTGTAACGGAACTTGTACCCTATAAACCGATTGCTTTTGGCTTGCTTTACTAAAGGAAGCCGTGGTAGAAATGTTTATATTTATTCTATAAAGAGGTAAGATATTTTTCCATCGGTTTCTCTTTTAATAACTTTCACCCTTTTATCAGTACCCTATCCCACTCATATTGTGCGTTGGTTATAGGACCGAGATATTTACCACGGTTATTGGTGCTGAAGCCTCCGTGGCGTGGCGGTACTACACGCGATTGCTACGCAAGGGGTGCAGGTTCGGTCCTCGCTCAGTACAAAATATTGTGTGCATGAATATGGGTGTTCGCACTGGTCTGGACGCGCCTCAGAGAGTACGTTAAGCCGTCAGTCCCGGTTGCCATATAAACATCTATGGCAGTCTTTACGGGTAGTTGGGAGTCCTCATAAATCCAACCAGTCTAACTGGAACTTTGATATCGCCATTGGTCATTGGACCATTGGTTGTGGAGGTTAGATGGCAGTCACGGTTCACGGAAAATATCGAAGTTCAGACGCATCACATTTAAACTGGAAAGCCGACCCCAACTGAGTTGGGAAAAGGTTCAGAGAATGATGATTGGTGCTGAAGCATGCTCGATATTTCAGCACTGATACAAGCGCGATGATCACGAATGTACTGACGACTGGCATATTACCGTTGACTTGACTCTTATAATAGTAATGTAAATGGGAATAAACTCAAAAAATGATGACAACTCGGTTGCAGTCAGTTTTCTGGTCTAATTAGTCAGATGAACCTCGAAATTTTTCGTAAAGTGAAACCATATCAATCTTAAATCATACAGCATTGTGAAGAGGTTTCGATTTATGTTATTCAATCATAGTTAAATGAATCTAACTGGAGTTAGATTATAGTGTGAAACTACTCGAAAAAGGCAGTTTAATACCTATATCATGTATGTCATGCACGGGACGAATGTTTTTTGAGTACATTCGCAATAAGCATCATAATAAACAACATAAAAGATTTCATATCCTCTTCTTCGGCGAAATAAACATTTTTTTTCTATTTTTCCTCGACCGACACCCAAAATAAACAGATAGACATAAGACAAATCAACACATACGCAATAAAGCATACATTCAATTACGTACAACAAATAACTCGCCATAATATGATTACGTCGTTACAGCTCAGTGTGACACTGCCTTTAGGGGAAGCTGAGGGGCATTATCTCGAACAAAACGAGACGATTTTGCTACACACCCTCGCCTTCCCTTACACCCCACGCTCGTATAACAAAACGATAGATCTCTATAAGACGTTTGCTCAAAACGCGATATACATTGACGATTTCTTACCTCTTTGCTTGATTTAACTATAGTGGTAAGACCGTAATGGACGTTAATTTTTGAGATATGTTGGTTTTGCCAAAAGTGCTGATATGAGCGTTTTAGGGATCTATAGTATCGTGGTGATAAATGTTTTTTTTTTCAGACTTGTTATGCGTAGGGGATGTTAGTTTTATTTTCTCGGGTTTTTCGTAACGTGCTATATATGGTATTGGTAAATTGATGTATTATTCGGGATTGTTGTTAAGCCTGCTGTGCTGAGTATGCACTTTGGTTGAAGGGTGATGTGGAAGTATGTGTACAATATAAATAGGGAAATAAATGTAAAACAGAATGAATGATATGGTTACTGTTGTATTTTTGGTATTAAACTCCACATAGTTTGTCGATTCTTAAACACAACAGAACTAAAATACATACTGTACCTAAATACAATTGAAATTATATAAATAAGCATGCTATTATTGCTTCTAAATTTCTTAGATTCGAGTTTTGATAGTTAACCAATTCAAAAAAAATATTTCATTCAAAATTCAGAAATTATTTATTATGCATTGACCACTAAACAGAATTTCGACTCCGGCAAGAAAATCAGCGGACTTTTGTTTTTCTTGTTGGTCTATTTACAAACATTTACTTAGTTTAGATACAATGATTTGCTTGAGTAGCAAGTTGAGTGAATAGCTCATTTTTAGACTTGCTTATCGTCCATGTAATCCTGGGTTTTTAATAGCCTTTTTTGCATAAATTTCTTTTAATAATACTTTTAAATTTATGGATAGGTAAGTCCCTAATTTCATTATGAGCGATTCCGTCCTTGTTAAATATCTCTTTCATTCTTCTCCTCTCTTCTCTTCTCTTCTTTACTATAGAACAATACCCCATGTAAATGAAATACAAAAATTGGTAAATAAAAAGCATCAGATTAAAAGAGACATTGTATTTAACTATCATGGGAAGATAAATCTTCCCAGCAGGCCACCTTCCTCCGCACTTAGCCCTCCGCACTCGGAGGTCCGTTCTGTCTTCCTCTTCCGCTACAAATCACATACAACTCAATGGGAATGCCCTCTGAGGGACAACGCGCACTGGGCGATGATGCGTTATAATTTATTTTGATTGAGGGAGGGATTGTCTAACATTGATTAAGCTACTAAATAAATACAAAATAAATATATGGTTTGGGTTTTAAAATGACAGTTGATACATAATCAATCAATGTATATGTAACCTTTTGTAACATATTTATAATTATATTAATTTACTAAGAAGCTTACTGTTGTCAAAAAGATATTACAATTGTTACCTAAAGTTGAATGACGTATTATATTACGAGGATTATTATAAGTTTGTATGAATTTGATTAAAGATAAAACCAGATTTAAAAAAATAAGGTAAGACTCACATGCACATGTGTACTCTAGTAATAAGGCTAGAAGTAGAAGGTAGTACTAAAAGTTCCAACAGTAGGATTTATACATGACTATTTTCATTCGTGTAAAGAAACTATTTAATGATATGATTGCTCTAAGGTCCATGTCTGAATTATTGGCTAAAACGTATCCTGCAACAAGTGCAAAGCCGTGTGAAGTTATATCTGTACTAAGTATAGTTATCGCCGCGTGAATATGGATTTAATTTTAAAAAAATCAATAGAATTAGTTAAGTTACAATGTGACATTTATTATGATTAGTATTCTCATTAAACATCTGTTTCACAATGCTACTGCATTAATCTGTGAGAAGGTAAGAAAAACTCACAATCACTCTATTCCAACTGTTGTTTACAATGTATTGTTTTTACTGTTTAGAACAAAGTAAAGTGCTACAATCTATATGCCGAATAAGTAAATCATACTGTGTAACATTTTCATACTTAGCTTCAAATATTTGAACCGTCTTCGTGACCCTTAAATACTGAATATTTTTTAAGCTTTCATTTGAAGAAGTAACGTAAACCTCATAATCATCAAGACGTTGTATCCCTATTGCATTTGAGCTTTCACCTCGAAGCTCAGGTTTCGTGTTTCAGTTTTTGCTTCTCCACTTTGCAATAATGTCAACCTAACGTTATATATTTATATTCTTACGATTATAGCTATGAACTGCAAACGAAACTAGTTGGTCCGCTACACTACTCTCGGGAGATTTTTACAAGAAACAATGAAGGCCCGAGTACACTTCCTTGAGGTAGTTTACATGAAACTAATCTAAGATAATATTCAAGGTTCAGTGCACATTGGTATAAACGTGATATTTTGTGCTTTCATTTCCTATTCCAAAAGAAAATATTGATCTGCACAAATATATTCTCATATGAATAACTTTATGCACATGCAATTTATGATCTAAGTAGTCAATTGCTTTGGTCAAGTCCATATTGCCAACGAATGTACTTTTTCTTTCTACATAAATAATAATTAAGAAACTGACAGACTGATGGATAACTATTTGTCCCTATACTCGTAGTGATAATAAAATATAGTAACCATTATTATTATGTAGTGATATTGTCAAGCATTATTTCAATTAGGCAAGTGTACGCCATCCCTAAAGAAGATATTCCTGCCGGGATTCGTAGAATTCGTTAAATTAGATCGTTTGTTGTCACCCTCAATAGTACTTACGAAGAATCATTACTCAGAAGTTTTTTAATCTTTTTAATCGAGGACATTCCGTTTCATTAACATTTTGATATATGCAATGTTATTTTAGTGATTAATCAAATATCGATCTCGCTACTTTGAAAAAGTAACATTCAACAAGACAACACTAATATTTATAATTTAGATTTTAGCTTCGATATTTAATTTTTTCTTTGATTTTCTTCTTAGTTAATAATTATTGTTATATTTGTATATAATTATTATTGGTGAGCTTACATTTGCGGTCAAAGGCGTTAAGATAAGTAAACTTAATGATTAATGAAATGAAAGCTACAAGTACTCTTCTCGAATACTTTAACTCAATTGATTAGAAAAAATAACCAATATCTCACTAATATTGAAAAACGAATGTATATTATAATACTTGATGTATATTATATTATACCGAATAATATAATACCGAATGTATATTATAAAAATTTAGTAGGCAGCACATGAGTGACGCCCCTGGTGTTGCAAACGTCCATAGGCCACAGTGACCGCTTCCCATCAGGTCGGCCGTGTGCTTGTCTGCCACCCAAGTGGTATAAAAAAAATATTTTTATTCTCTTCGAGTATAATAGACTGGAGAATCTAAATCCATTTTTCATTCGTTTTTTGATATGTTATACTGTCGATGCTATCGTTGCCTGCTGAGGCATATATAAATGTATTATATCTATAATACCCATATGGTTCAAAGGTTGAAATGCTGTGGTCATGAGGTCATTGCACTCGTAATCTTTATAAGGATTCGAATGATTGATGGACGCTTCTTATACGAAGGCTCGCATAAGGGATGAGTATTACTATTCAACAAGGAATTTGTTAGTTTTCTACGAATACTTAGACAGCAAACGTGAAAATTTCGAGAATTTATGAAAAATATCGGCATTTACTTTAAAATATCATAATTATATAACATAGTTCCTGGTCCAAAGAATGGCTGCCACAATTCAGCGTGGAAGCGCGCGAAATTGTACATTTTGACATTTACGACGTCATCTACAAATACAAAACATACTAAATAATACAATTAATAATGCAATCTAAACTTAATATTATAAAGAGGAAAGATTTTGGTTTTTGTTTCTTTGTTTGTAACGCAAAGACTCCGAAACTTCTAGACCGATTTCAATAATTCTTTCACCTTCAAAAAGCTACAATATCTAGGAGTAACATAGGAGTTTCACCACGCTACCGACCAAGAACGTGGAGCAATATTTATAAATCTCAATAGAACCGGTCGATTTCTTTACATTGACTCTAATATCGCTTACTATTTCCGTTGTCATCACAGCAAGGAGAAGTAGTACAGAAAAGAAGTAGAGAATTGAGTAGAGTCATACAACGCGATAATTGACATCCACGCGGGCTGAGCCGCGGTCAACAGCTAGTGAATTAATATAAGTACTCTTTGATTGGTTACTATAATATCATATCAAGATGTAGATTTTGTGGCGTGGCAAATGGAATGCTAAGTAGAATTCGATTCACACTTATGAAAAATATTCGTATAAGGTAAATATGTATATTTGCATTGATCCGAGTGTTTCTATGTAAAATATGTACGACTTATTTATTAATAAAAAGTCAATAAACAAATAATAATCATAATCTATAATGATAGTAGTAAGAGTAAATAAATTAGTAAAGAATCCTAGATTTTCTGCAACACAAATAATAGTAAATAAGTGAAAACTATCATTGTCTCTTTTGTATCGGAGGGTTGGTGTTAAACAATAGGGGTGAATGCCAGCCATTGTCCGAGTACAGCCATTGTACTCGACAGTACTTGCCATTTTTGCAATCAGGAAGTAGTGGATAATGAATTAATAATGTAGGCAATGATTAAATTGTAGCAAATAAATACGATGGCTTAGGCTTTCACTCCGTGGCGTGGAGGTAGTGCACGCGACCGCCACGCCACGGAGGTCATCATAAAGATGTTATGTGTTATAGAAAATGAAAATGTGTGCAATTCAAAAGATAAAATTGCTTTTATTTTAGTATCGATTCCATTCAAGGTCTTCACTTAGAGTGATAATCGAAGTCAGATATTTATTGAAAAATTTATTGAATTTTAGACAATTTTAGTCAACCACACTCTAAACGAAATAAAATAATATATTTTTATGTACATATTATTAGCATAACGTTGACATTTCAAACTAAATTGGAGAATATTGAGCAGATATTTTGTTAGGACCGTATATTTTTTATTAAAATTATATAGACGTGAAATTGTAGCAATAACTAAAAGCTTTCGCTTAAACTAGCACACTCAAATAGCCCTACAGCCCACAATAGAGTCGAATCCCTCATAATCCGAGCATCCCTTCAGGGCTCGATATACCTTACGGTATTTATTTCTTATCCCGAGGGCCAAAGGACCAGAGGACGAGCCTTTTAATCCCCTAGTACAAGATTGATGGTAAGTCAGTAAGGGTGGTAAGGGCGCGTTCACATTGAACAAATAATTCGTGGTTAGCTGTGTTTCTTTGGAAGTTCTGATTTAGTTTGTTTTGGATTAAGTTGTTCCTTAGTACAATATAGACAATGGTGCTGAACAATGAGTAAAGTGTGTTGAATTTACATTTAACTTACGTTTACTTTTAACTTTTTTTTAATACCTTTAAAGTGTACCTTCTTAAAAAGTTAAAATAGTTATAAAAGTAAATGTTTCTTTTTAATTGTATTAATAGTATGACAAAAATATATTGAAATAACAGATAGTTATCGAAATTAAATGACATAAAATGAATCACATTAAAATCCGTTACTTTTGTGTTTATTTTTTTCATATTATCTATATTTATTTTAGGGTTTTGAGCTAATGCCTAGGCAACCCCATACAACAATCTCACAATACTTAATTGCTACAAACTAGAAGATACATTTATCATAATGAATTCATTTCCGAACTATTGTTATCAGATGACACAATTTTTGATAAGTATTTAATTTTAGTCGTAGAACTGTTAGTAGAAGCGTAGTCTTGTGATAGAAAAAAATAATTCATTTACTAAATACGGACGAACATTTTTTTATTTGCCAGAATTTTGACGAAGTTAAAAATAATGAAAAATAACGATCATCTGACAGTCATCCACAAATAGTTTGCCTAGTGAGAACGTATCGCATGTTAGTAAGGGTAGATAGTTGGATATGTCACAGAAAGTTAGCCATTTTCACGCTTCAAAGGGCAGGAGCAATCGTTTTCGTATTGATTTAAGGCTTATAAATGCATAAGTTTAAGCTTTGTTGACTACATTTCTAGCGGGTCGTATTTTTTTTGGAAATATCGTAAGTAGTTTTAAATATATTGTATGCCTGATTTCGCCAGATGATGGAGACTGGACAGAGTAGCATACGAATAAACGTTTTTGTACTTCAATCTAAAATAAATATTGAAAATAAATTTAAAATAAAAAGCAGTGGCCATATTGCCGAAATCCAAAGATTTATATAAGAAGAAAAAGGCAAAAAGACTGTTGAAAAGGAAATAATAATTCAAAAGAAAATTATTGAAGAATCAAAGAAATTTCTTTGGGGTGATTCCGAAGGCTACCATGTCATTTTCTTGCAACCCTTGAAACCTACCCTTTTCTTGGCGAACGTAGTTTCACATTTTTTTGACAGGGTACGTCTTGATAGCTTTAAACCTTGATATTTATAAAATCAATTCTTTTAAGAAAAGATTCCTTCCTGTTGGAGAAGTGTTATTACACAGTGCAAGAATTAGTTGAGGGGTCTTAAATGTTTAATCTTTAGCGATTCTAATTTAAAAAATAATTTTATACTTATTTAAATTAATTGTATTGATCCCATATTGCCATATAATTTATTTGATCTATTTATCTTTTTATATTGATATTGTAATGTAATTTTTGACTTATTGACTGCATGCATTTATTTTTAATCAATTTTAGACACAATGTTTTTGTTCAGAAAATAATTAAATTGAAATTGAATTGAATTGATACTTTCAAAGTCTTAATTCAACGGACATGATGTCCAAAATAAAACCCACCAACTCGTCTACAATACAAACCATAATTTCCTCCAAAGTATGACTATCTGCAATGATTTAGTTGGATCGGGCAGTTGCCATTAAATAAATATATTTCGCTGTTTACCCAAGAATTACGGTAAACGAGAGGCGGTTAGTGAACAAATAATGGTCCAAATATTGGCCGTTCGATATTGGCGGTATTGGTGATATACCGTAATCAATATTCCAGATAGAACTGGATTGGAATGGAATTTATTGGTATATTTGTATTGACTGATTGCGATAGTCATTGCTTTGGATAATCTGTGCTAATATTATAAAGAGGAAAGATTTGTTTGTTTGTTTGTAACGAATAGGCTTTGAAACTACTGAACCGATTTCAATAATTCTTTCACCTCTAAAAAGCTAAAATATCTGGGAGTAACATAGGCTATATATCATCACGCTAATATTCAAAAGACCGGAGTAATAATCATAAATCGATCCAGCAAATTTCTATACATTGTCGCTAATATCGCCAGCAAGGAAAAGTAGCTTAGAGAGGCAACTAAAAAAATCAGCAGGACTAAAAAATCTGAGCCGCCAGAGCACGAGACAAATCTTTCCACTAACAGCACAAAAAATTACCATTTGTATACGAAGCCTTTATTAGAAGACCAAAATAGTTTGAGTGGAATGTTTTAGTAGAACGAGTAGTTCCGTAGTCGAAATATCGGCTCGTATAAATCAACCTCTAAAATACTTAGTGCTCTTAACAAACTATTCGTTGGCAACAAATCACGTCCGTCACACCACAAAGCCGAATTCACAGAGCAAACCCACCCATCGAATACACAACTCACTTATTCCCGTAATGTACTAAATAACAAGTGACCGGTTGTCCGGACATGCCACCGGACAGCTATACAACCCGACTTGGGACCTGGGACTGGGTCCCGCACTGAAAGGGTTAGTTACGGTGTAACTCCGGTGATATTAGTCATCGATATTACAGGGTTTGTTTTCATTGTGGGTACCGTTGTTTCATTACGTTAGTTGATAGGTTCTTTTTTGATATTTTTTTTTATCTATGGCACGTCAATTTGATTTCACCTCGCCTGATGTTAAGCTGACGGCAAAGTCTCATGAAAGAGGGTCACCATGGCAAACCCTTTCAGTGCTACAATGGTGGCGCTCGGCTTGACGGCCTCATCAGATGTTTTTTAATGGCTGATAATTAATTCAATGGCTTTTACAGGGTTAACTCTATATGTTACGGCTAGTACCCGAAGTGCGGCTGCACCTAGTTTTGGCCCGTTAGAACTAGGTGTAACCACTTACTGTAGTTTAAGTTCAGTGTTATAAATATATTTCTTGATTAAGGTTAGGTTAGGTTAGAATTGTGACCACAACGAGCCAGATAAATAACACAAATAACATGAAAAAAATAACGAAAAGCATGGCTTGTACTAGGTTTAACTAAGTGTAAGTGGCTACACCTAGTTCTAACAGGGTATTAACCGTAACATATATAAATAATCGTAATTCTGAACATGTATTATAAATGCGTTTTATTCAAGCGACTACAATATGGGGTTCTTCAAGATGTGCATTAGAAGGATTCTACAAGATAGGCAGCACGAGTGTGACGCCTTATGTTGCAAAACGTCTATAGACCGTATGCTGGCCTAAGTGGCATAAGAAAGAGGAGTAATTAATGGAAAACCACGTCAAGAACTTATTCAATAACCATGCGGTTCGGTGAGTCTGCCGCACCATTAAGTCTTGGAATTCCTTACCGGCGCACGTGTTTCCTTCTTCCTACAGTCCCGGGTCCTTTAAGCGGGGCGTGAAAATGCATCTGATGATGCCGTCAAGCTGAGCGCCACCATTGTAGCACTGTATGTGTTTGTAATGGTGACCCTCTTTTATGAGACTATGCCTTCAGCTAGCATCAGGCAAGGTGAAGTGAAGAAAACAAAAAAATGTCTTCGAAATAGTCGTAATCATAATAACTAAATTTAGACACAACGAACTAATATTGTGGTTTTAAAAATCAAGTAGTTTTATTACGACACAAATTTTAGATTTTCTCAAAATCAGAACACCGTGTACTATTCATTTAGTGGATGAACCCCAGTCGCCCCTAACGTCCGAACATAACATCGTTAGGTGATCGCACCCCATTTGCATTTACAAAATGATATATGCTCCTCCGCTTTTCAATTTAATTTTTCGTTATTGGACTTCGGGCTACATAACGAGCAGACGCATGGTTTAATTTTAAATTATTTACATACATATATACACACATGCATTTGCGCACGCTTTTAATCCCCGAAGTTGTAGGCAGATGTGTATTAAACACCTAAAATTCAAAACTGTAGACTGTTAACGAATCTTCTGTTACTTACATCGAAAGTATCATTTTCAAATGATTCATTTACTTTACATTAAAATATTTTTGACCAATATAACTATAAAACTTTGACATTATGTGTTATTATGTACCTAAACTGAATAAACAAAATTGATTCTTTGATTCTTTGATCTAATAATATGGCTTAAAACGAACTGAGTAAATAATGTAGACCTTTCATTGTTATTTTACACACAAATAAGTAAACAACCACTGTTCGAAAACAAAAACGGCATTATCTCACTTCTATAAACCAAGCGAAAAGTAAGTTTTAGGCAAAACAACAAACCAATGTTTCAATGGTGAAACTTTTCAAGGGCGCTTCTAGAAGCCCCGGGTACTACTTCGTAATATTAGACGGAATAGTTATCCAAGTATTTGAAATGAAGCAGTTTTGTTTGTGGTCTTTTTGACCCACGGCGCGGGGCTAATAGTGCGGGGTAAACTGTTACGGGGCTTAATTGCATTGTGTGGTTTTTCAAGCTGTGAATAAAATGTTGTGTGGACGCTGGAATCTTACAGGAGGCATACTGTCGCCTCTTATATAATATCTGTATTATATTGTATAGTCATTTATAGGATGAGACAAGGCTAGACATTATATTTAGATAGTGTCGTCATTATCTGACACTTCAATTATGTAAAACGAGGCTTTGTGTCAGTTAAGTGAGCAAACAAAGTGAGAGATTACAGACAGTTTTAATTTTCTTTTTAAATATAAATATTTTCAATGGATTTTATTCTGAATTATTTTAGTGTTAATTTATAATTACACTGAATCTGACGTTTCAGTTGTTTTGCAGCAACGTTGGGTTATTTTTTATACTACTTAGATCTCAGACAAGGACATGGCCAACCTGATAGAAAGTGGTTACCGTGACCTATGGATGTTTGCAACACGAAAGGCGTCACAGTTGCACTTTTTTTACAATGGCACACACCAATGACTTTTCGCTGCTTTGCGAAGTTATGTGTGTATTTATCGCTGGTTTATAAGTGTCCGGTTAATGCCAATAGGCTAACCACCCAATATATAACGTAGTAGTAGTAGTTTTATACTCGCAGTTATAATGAAACCAGGACATGCTATTTCTGTATCAAAATATATTTATGTATTAAGCACATCAGGGAACCACGCTTCAAGCCGAATATTACGCGAATTGGCCCAAGTATTTTGTAAATTTAATATATAAAGCATGTGAATCGTGTCTCCAGGGCACCCGGGGCCCCCGGTAATAACGTATTACTGGGTACGGTTCGCAAAATATTGTTCATTAAAATAAGGTATTTATTGGCACGGAAATTGGGGCTTTTAAGTCAGTGAGGGAAGGAATTTTACATTTCATAATGGATATTCAATACAGGAATTACCTGACCCTTTGGGCCTACCGAATAATATTTACATACATAACATAAACTCACGCCTTTATCCCCGAAGGGGTAGGCAGAGGTGCTAGCACCCACATTTGCCAGTTTATGTTTCGGTCCCAATGTAATAGGTGGCGAGCCTATTGCCATTAACCGGGTACTTATAAGCCTGCGATAAATACACACATAACTTCGAAAAGCAACGAAAAGTCATTAGTGTGTGCCATGGTAACCTGGGATCGAACCCGAGACATCGTCTCAGCAATCCATTACCCATACCACTAGGCTACCGCGGCTATTTATCAGATACTAGCAATGTTATGGGTTTTTACTCACATAAGTCCCGTGAGAAAATTGGGACCAAAAATTGGCCTATTTTACCCAAGGATAATTATTGCAGTCTTTAGGGCTCACATATATATTTTTTATGATTCACCTCGCTTGATAGCAACCTGATTTATAAAAATGTATACCTACTTCCTACTTATAAAATTATATACCTACTTGAATCTTTCTAAATATATTACATTCTCTACATAAACATTACATTTTCTAAATATATAGTATTGTTTTTCCGTGTGTTTGCAGTTACATATGTTTATTTAGCCAAATCAATAAAAGCATTATTAAAAATAAAAAAATCAATATAGCACAATAGCAATAAACACAATAATTTATTCTACGAATATCAAATTCGCAACATCTGTTTCAATATAAATCATAAATAATTAACGGTTTCAAATTATTAATAATGGGTTATAATTAAACGTATCATCACAAAATAACTATAATGTATCTTAGTGTGTGTGTGTGTTTGTGTGTGTGTGTGTGTGTGTGTGTGTGTGTGTGTGTGTGTGTGTGTGTGTGTGTGAAAATGGGAATGGGAAAATTATTCTGTATACTATGTAAGTTGCGTACACCTAACTCCGCTGCCCAAAGCGAACCTCTTGTTATTAATCTTATCATTTTAAATTCCACAGCGAAGTGTGATTCCACCTTTATAATAAATTATTCACACATTCTCAGATTATAAAAGATGAAAGTATTCGTATTAGCATTGTATCTCAAAGCTTTTGATCTGATTGTCTAAGATAACTAAAGAGAAACTCTTGAATAAATGATCAAAGCAAAATTTTCTAAATACGTTAAAATAAATTAAGACCGTTAAATTTCTAAGGATTTTTTTGTTGATACAATGTTAAAGCCTCACATTTCATTTTTTAAATATTCAATATTCGTTTCGAATATATTATACGAGTAGTATCTATAATTTTGAATAAGCAACATGAATGTTTACACGATGTTATAATGATTATCGATCGGAAATAATAGCGTCACTTTGCTTAACAACGGTAGTTTAGTGGTTAAGGAGTCGGTCTTACGATCGAGAAGTCCTGGGTTCGAATCCTGGACATTACACTACCGAATGTGAACTCACTCCTAAATTGCCTGGGAATTTATCTTAGCTATAGGAGTCAGAGGGAATATTAGTAATTTCGGATAACAGAATATCGCATTTATTTTGATCTGTGTTGTATTTATACGCGTTCAGTGTTTAATAAAAGTAATTTGATATTCTATAAGAAATCTCATAAGTTATCAAATTGGCCTCGATTTGATTTTATATATTTCGACTTACTGCGAGTACTTAAGAATAATGAAAATTTATAGTTTCAGTATAATTTTGAGAGAGGTCGGACATGACGGTATCTTCCGTCCTTATCGAGCAGAGAAAGTACCACATTCCTACAGTACACCATTTAATAATAACCTTGTGTTGTGTTCCCGGCGGAGAGTAGGGTAGCCAGCGTTCACTGGAGAGGTTTTGTGTTGTCAATGGGAAGACTGAGGGCTTAAGATGTCACCATTATGTGATGGTATGAATATCTTCTGTATCTTTTACACTGTCAACATAGAAATTCACTTGATCTTCACCCTTCCCCCCTACTCCCTTTCCCCCTTCCCTTTACAAGGTCGGCAGCACGAGGGTGAGACCCCTAGTGTTGCAAACGTCCATAGGCAACGGTACTACGTTCCACCTAAGTTGTATAAAAAATGCATATTTTTTACCAAAGACAACGATATTTAAAAGTATGGGATAGAATCAGACAACCTTGTCATCATCCCTATTCGCCCTTTCTCCTGAATCACGATGTCAAATATGTTGCCTCGTTAAAAATCCCACAGCCATTTGGTAAAATTTAATTTTGTAAATGCAATAAAAAACCAGAGAGATTGGAGAGGAAATAAAATATGGATGTCGTTTTTATTTATTTATATTCGGGACAATTTCGCGGGTAAACTGACGACCTATATTTTGAGAAAATGGGGCATTCCGCTAGGGGTTACCTATGCATGACAAACATACTCAAAAAATGATATTTTTTGAAGGAAGCGAAAGGATTCATGGTCAGGTACGAAAAAGAAAGAAAGAAAGAAATGTTGCCCGCACCTTGGCCCATCGTGCACTTCCCTCCCTGCTGACAGATGTGGACACCACTGTCCCATACCCGAGAGGGTCTATTATGGCCCTGGGTCAAATGATGGCTCATGGTGACCATGAGGTTCTGGTTGCTTGGAGTCCGTCGTAAACAACGTCGCTGGCTTCGGCGCGGAGGGGAGGGGGGAGTATCTCCGTGAGGATTTCTTGGAGGAAGAGATCAATTAGCCTATAGCAGTCTTAGCAGTCTACTGCTGGACATATGCCTCTCCCAATTTGCACCACCATTGCTCCCATTCCCCTATCCCGTATCCCCCTATCCCTCCCAGTGTTCCAACCCGTCTGCCCAACATGGCAACACAGTAGCATGTCTGCTCGAAATTGCTCCTTCGCACTTAAGAAACCTAATTCCAAAGATATACTACGAAAAAATAAATAATTCTTAACTCTTTCAACCTTCACTTAACAACACCCGTGGCACTTGAGACAATAATAACTATCAGAATAAGTGTAGTAATACTTTAGCCAAGGACAGCCAAAATTCCATAAAGTACAGTGAGAATACCTATGTCGAGGCTTAGAGCGAACTGTATTGGTCTCTTGAGAGGTATAAACATGACTGAACAAGTACAGATGGCGGACTTCAATTAAAGAACATGTCCTAATAAAACGAAATAGTAAATGTCATGTAGAAGTGGTGAGGGTTGACTGAAAGCGGTTTTAACATTAGGATACTAGAAATTGATGAGATCTCAGTTGCGTATATCGTAAACGCCCCTCCGGTTACATTGGCAACGGAGATTCAAAACCAGTTGTTAAAAAAGCAAAATATATTATATTAGGTATATATCATATTTATTTTCAATAACATTATCAATTTATATACAGAATATTAATAACTATATACAAAATATTTACACATCAGCTATATTAATTATAAAAAGGTAGAGAGACTGCAACTTTAGGCATCAAAATATTCCTCCCCATCGATCTCTACCGGAACCGTGCCCAGAAGGCTGGCGGCATTACCACGCTGAATGGCGATATAATTACCACATGTATATTAGGTATATTATATTATATTGCTGTATGGAAACCAGCGTTGTTGAGATATTAGTTTCGCAACCAGTTACCAAAAAAGAAATTAATATCTTTGTTTACATCTGGTTACCAAGTAATATTCTTATTTCGCGTTTCACAGCTACTATTGCGACACCACGTGTCACCTATAATAATATAACTAAAAACTTGATCTGACTATCGGACCACCGAAAGATTAATTTTCAAATGATTTATTTACTATAAATTATAATATGTTTGACAAATAGAATTGTAAAACTTCTACATTCATATGCGCTGATTGTGTCTAAACTGAATAAATGAAATCGGGTCTTTGATTCTTGATTGATTCTTTGTGGAAACTAAGAAACTTTTTTCTCAAAATGGAATGGTAAATTGCTCTTATCATCTAGCCGTTCCTTATTTATTTATCCCCATGCGAAAATCACCCACGGATACCTTCAGCCGACGTCAGCGAGGATGGTTATGTCGGACTAAATCCGACCAAAACAACACGATCGACCGAAAATATGGCGCCACAATAACCTTGTGTTGTGTTTCTGGTAGTGTATAGGGTAGTCAGAGCTCACTGGAGAGGTTTTATATTATCAGTGGGAAGACTGAAAATCTTTCGTTTGTTTTCTGTACTAACAGCACAGAAAAGGTCGTTACCTCCTCCTCCCTCTCCCCTATTCCTCTGTATACATTTTTTTTATACCACTCAGGTGGCAGACAAGCACATGGCCCACCTGATGGGACTGTCACCAGGGCCTATGGACGTTTGCAACACCAGAGGCGTCACACACGTGCTGCCTACTCTGTAGAAACCTTCTAATGCCCTTCTTGAAGAACCCCATATTGTAGTCGCTTGGGAAAACCACGGCAGGGAGTTCGTCATGGTCAGAAGCAAATATTTCATCGCCAATTTTAAATTATTATCGTTCTTATTATGCCATACAACTTTATTTTACCGCGGTAACCGCTGTAGCCTAGTGGTATGGGTGGGGGACTGCTGAGACGAGGTCTCGAGTTCGATCCCAGGTTTACCATGGTAAATGGACACACACACTAATGACTGCGATGCTTTTCGAAGTTATGAGTGTATTTATCGCAGGTTTATAAGTGCCCGGTGGATGGCAATAGGCTCGCCACCTATTACATTGGGACCTAAATATAAACTGGCGAAATGTGGGTGCTAGCACCTGTGCCTACCCCTTCGGGGATATAGGCCTGATAGTATAAAAAAAACTTAATTTAAAAAACCGTAACAGTCACGTACTATGTGGTGCGTGACCTATTGAAGTTCGGAAGGTATTTCCTCCCGCAAAATTTTGTGAAATGTGTGCCAAGGTTTTCCCAACAGACTACGTTATAGCATTGTTTAGAAAGGGTGAAGAGATATTTGCTCATATTTTGGTCTCGAAGAATTATATTTGAATATCAATCACTATCTACAGTAATATTATAAAGAGGAAAGTTTTTTTTTTTATTCTTTCACCTATAAAAGCTACAAATCTAGGAGTAACATAGGCTACATATCATCACGTTTATAGAACATGTTTTAATATGAAAATCATCATCATCATCAGCCCGCGGCAATCCACTGCTGGACATAGGCCTCTCCCGTACCACGCCACATGGCCCGGACTTTGGCTGTGCTCCTCCACTCCACACCAGTCTTCAATTCAATTTCACGTGCCCACTGTCGAGACTCGCGAGGCTCGCGATCGACAGGTCGCGGGTTTGAACCATAACAATAATTTAACACGGTAGTATAGTTAGTAGAGAAGTAATAATATTAGCTAAAAGATATTTCCATATTATATTTCATATTATATGAAAATATCTTTATGATATATATGATAATATTAGCTAAAAGATTATTTTCATATTATATGAAAATATCTTTTAGCTAATATTATTACTTCTCTACTAACTATACTACGGTGTTAAAATTATTGTTATAATTCGAACTCGCGACCTATCGGTCACGAGTCCGATGCTTTAACCAGTAGGCCGCTACAGAAAATTTTGATAGTAAATTCCCATGTGAAACTAGGACGTATATACGTACGAAACCACAAAATCCGTACAATTTCAGTATATCCGTCTCGACAGTAGGCACGTGAAATTGAATTGAATATTGGAAAGGTACCGGTCGGTCCATAGATCAGGCTCTGTGTTAGCTCCACATACCATGTACTAGAGATTTTTGTATTGGACGCTGGTCAGAAATCGAATATCAACGCGTTTAACCACTTAAATTATGAACTTCAGACAGTTTTGTTTTTGAAGTTTAGTTAAATATAATGCTGTCTAATCTGAACTAAGTAAGTTCGATGTCTTTTTCTTTGTCATGCTACTTTGATTTTTTTTATCTAGACATATTTTTCCTCTGATAGTTCTAAGTTATTTAAGCTATAGATATAAAACATATATGAGGCCGTCAAGCTGATCCATCATTGTAACTGAAAAAAAATCACGATTACAGACATCAACGTCTGATCCTCTTTTCTAATACTTTAAGAAAGAAAGAAAGAAAGACAATGTTTATTTATCTTCAGATTACTATCAGATATGTCACATCACTACATAGTATAAAATAAAGTCGCGTTTTCTGTCCCTATTTTTCTTGTCCCTTTGTATGCTTAAATCTTTAGAACTACGCAACGGATTTTGATGCGGTTTGTTTCAATAGATAGAATGGTTAAAGAGGAAGGTTTATATGTATATAACATTATGCTAGGACTAACAGGTGCGGAGCAGGAATGAAAAATGTTGCAAAAACGGGGTGACGCAGACGAAGTCGCGCGGGTCAGCTAGTCCAATATATAAAAAATGACGTTGGTACTGTTTTACTATTAGATAAGATTTAAAACTATATAGGTAAAGTAACAAACAAGATTCTTATGTAACTTATGCCTCACAAACTTTCAATTAACACTAAAGGACCTCTAAATTCAAAGCACCTGCAAAACATTTATAGCCCCAAATAGCCCCAAACTTGACCCAATAGATAGTTAGAATGGATACCTCTAAAACAGCTACGCCATTTGTATTCTAATAGCCGATATCTTTGTTCAACAGTAGCCATCAAGGAAAAAGCCTACACTACACATTTATCTACGTCACTTACCATTATGAACACAAGCTCTTAAAATCCTATACAAACATAATAAGCCTTCACTATGGGTTCGAATATATCAGCCACAAATATCCGTCAGATAATCTAGAGTCAACTCAATCAAGGTCAAATGTTAATTCTAGTAGCCTTACGTTTTAAGCCTTCCCGAAGAGTGAAACCTATGCTCGGGCCCTGTCCATGAGTAGCGGCGCTGCCGTGAAACAAATTACTACACCACGATGGCAACTCAAAAATGCCATCGATTCGACAGGACAAGTGGTCAGATCAATATTATGTGGGGCCAGTACCTAATCGTTGCAAGATTTGCATTTATTACCAGCACACTTATTTATTTCATTCTACATTCGCGTATGTAAGACTTAATAAGTGGCAGCGCACTGAGAGTACAGAATTTAGAATTGAAATTGCCGTCAACTCGACAGAAGAATAAGAAGTGAGTTTATAGAAACTATTTCGAATTAATACCGTTTTGAAGGTATTATAATATATACAAGTAAATCAGAGATCCCGACACTCATCTCTCTTTCGCACTCATTGGTGGCTTTAGTGTACTTAGTTTTCCTATCCCATTGGATGTTGATTTTTCCATGTTAATTAAATTTAAGGCCGCACCTTTTGATGCAATATTGTGTGGTATATACCCACACATAATCGTCATAATATAATAATTATAATACACATAATTTTATTAGGGTATTGAAATTGAATGTTTATAATCGTGGTAATTCCCAAAAAAGAAATAGTGTATTAAAAGGAATTAATTGTTAAAGTCTGAAGTTTTTGTAGTGGTACCTGCACGTACTACAGAGATGGCGACACTAAAAAAGCTCCGAAAGCTTTTAAGCTCACGTCACCGTGGTTTTTGGACAGAACTGATTGGCGTTTCCACAGACGGGCGATATTAAAAAGTAATCCCCGAAATGTATTCTTTTTTTAAACACACGGTGAAACGAACTAAGACAGTTTTTAGGTCACAACTACTACAATTTGGATACATTCATTAGTGCCTGTTATGTGTCGTCTTAATTAAGACAATTAAGACATAGAACAATCAGTGTCCGTACCACCTCCTTTTTAAATGTTTAAAGTGTTTGCAATGGTGACCCTCTTTCATGAGACTTTGCCTTCAGCTTAACATCAGGCGAGATGAAAACCTGGGATCGAACCAGAGACCTCGTCTCAGCAGTCCTTTAGCGGCTATCCTAATATATAACGATATATATCTTGAAATTCGTCCAAATGTAAATATAATTTTAGGATTATTTTAAGCACAAGCCTGTCTGTAACTCATCAATTCTACTCGTATATGTCACTTATTAGGTAGATCTGAGCAGATGGAGTAAAACGGATGCCATTGACGTCTCGTATATACATACAAGCAAATGGAAGGACTATAAATAAGCCTCACAGGGAACAGGAAATTGTGAAATTTATGACAAAATATTTGTGAAGGTGTATATTGCAAATGCGTATCGCGTATGCGGGTAATAAGGACATCGGTAATACTGCAAACTTGTTTAACTAGTATTAAAAGAATCCATATATCTGACAAATGTAACCAACATACAAAATCTTCATCGCACATTTTGTTGTTGGCTGAATTGTCGGCATTGATATCCACAAGCTTGCCATAAGAAAAATAGAAATAGAATAGAACAATTCAGATTTTTTGCATCTATTACGAAATGAGCAAGAAGAATATGCGTTGCATAGGTAATAAAATGAAATTGAAATTATAATTTTTAAATATATAAAGTTCCTAAAGTAGATTAAAATATAAAGAATCAAATTGAGTCCAAATTGATAATGTTTTAAACTCCTTAATAAGTTGAACATAGCTTTTATTACAAACTGTAGGTGCACGTGTAAACGCAACGCGGACCGAACTCAATGAGCTAAATTCTCTTGCGCTTCATACATTTGTACTACGTGCTATAGGTGCGTGACGTAACCTGCATGTAAACCGTTTTTTAATGAACGTTTGTTAAAAAAATAATTTTTCAAAATTAATATCTTTAAAACTATTTGTTACAGGAATATTTCATTTTAGCAGTTCCTAATTTTCTTCGAGAATAAAAAGTAGTCAACATTCCTATTGCAAAAACTAAAAGTCCGTATCACATAAAAACGTCTTAAGTATAATTTTACACTTTCAGTTTAAAAATGGAAGAAGTTAGTCGTTAAAATATTAAAAATACGACGTTATAACCTCTATAAAGTTTAGTGTCGGACTGATATGCTGCCATTACCAGTGCCAGTTAAGTAATTTTACAGTATCCCCATTTGTAGCATAATATATTCATCTGAAGAAATCGAAATATATGTAAGATTCACGCTTATATTCGCGCTATTTTCCCCATTAGGGTTGACAGAACCACACGTTTTGTCACTTGCTACGATACCGTATCACGTTTTCTAATTTCTATATGAAATATAAAAACGGAGTTCCTTACCTCTTTCAGCTGCAGCACGTCCGCCCTCGATGACGGCCAAAACGAGAATGATGAAAACTGCTTTTAACGCCATCTCGTGTCAGCTTGGCGCACTAATCACACCATTACCACTAAAGCCACTAACTTCACTATGATGTGGTATTTCACTACACCAAATCAATTTTCTTTAAAACATATTTAGTCGTATTTCGTTCGGTCCTGAAAAGAAAAGAAATAAATATTTAATATACTTGAACAATTAAATTGAGGAATTAAAGCGATTCCGAATTTTGGTAAATTTAATTTTTTATGAGCTCGTCCGGTTTCCAATATTATTGATAATGCGATAAATGGTCCGTAATATAAAGTTTCGTTTACCCATTAAATTAAATTAGATATTATAATGTAACAGAAATTCAAGTATTTTATAATCTCTGGGTCGGCGGTACGAGTGTGACGCCCCTTTTTTTTCCGAGCGTCCCCACGGTTACCACCCCCATCAAAAGTCGGTGGAGGTGGTTATGTCGGACTCGAACCGACCAAAACGCACGCCGTCTATGAGTTTTATTGCCGGAGGTGAGATTATGCAAGACATATTCCTTCCCCTAATGTCGGAACCATGGTGTCCCCATCTAGCCCCCGGATATGGGGGAGTGTGACGCCCCTGGTGTTCAGTTGTAAAATGCTCACATACTAACGTGATACATGCGTATACGACTGCAAGCAAAATCACGCGCGTGCTCGTGAATTACCAGTATTATACCTATATGAAGAAAATAATTGAACGTAGTAAAAAAAGGAATATCGAAAATAAAAATAATTGAGTTCAACCGCCCCGTTATGTGCAGGACGAAAATTATAAGAAATATAACAAACATCACTAAGCTAAGGTCGTTAAATATATGGTTTTGATATCGACTAAGCAGTTTTTGCTTATTCGAACAAACAAAACTTTCCTCATTATAATATTTTGAGGAATAAACGTTTTTGTTCACAGAATTTGCAACACTTGTGAAAATATATTACTATTTACTAACTCTACCAGTTGAAATTTGTAATTAGACCCAACATATGGCGCTGTGAAGTATGGTGACAATGGTATTTTGTTTAAAGGAATTAATTAAATTGTAGAAGGGTTTGGAATCTCTTGTCCCTAGTGTCATTGGTGAAATCAACGAAAATGTCAAGCGTGTCGTTTTTCAGTCTCAAAATATATAATACTACTATCTGACCCGGCAAACGTTGCTTTGCCATATAAAATATTTCTAGTTTCTAGATAAAAAAAAAAAAAAAACAAAAAATTTCGTCCAAAAATTTAAAAAAATTTAAGGGTGAACAACCCTTATCACTTAGGGGTGTAGAAAATTCTCATTCTCTCTCTCTCCGATCTAATTCCGATTCTCAGACCTGCTGAATACGCATATAAAATTTGGTTAAAATCGGTAAAGCCGTTTCGGAGGAGTACGGTAACTAACATTGTGACATGGAAATTTTATATATTAGATAAAAGCAACCAGAATATCGGATTTGCTCGGAAATATATTCATGCAACCCTGCTTTGTGTTCTACAACGACGGCGCACAAACTCTCAAATTTTAATTCATTTAATTTAGAACAAACAAACTTTTCTATCAAAGCAAAAAACTAATTTAGACTTATTATTACAATGATATTATTTTTCTAACACGTATGAGTAAGTGTCTAAAATATAGTACCACAACGTATTTTAGTACAAAATTATTGCTAGTGAAATAATTTTCTACTAAATACGTTGTGGTACGGAACCCATAGAGCGCGAGTCCGGTCCACGCTTCCTCGGTTTTTATTACTTTGATATATTAGTACAATATCTTACGAGCAGACGCAATTTGTGAACAAAACCTTTGTACCAAGTTGTTTGGTGTTGAAAAAGAATAGAAGGGTTTTTTCTCTTGTCTGCTTGCTGTAGTGTTGGCTCACTAAATTTTAAAATTTCGCCTAGCCTCTATAACATACGTATGTAAGAATTTGACATTTTCATAGTATCTATGTACTCTATATTTACTATTACCCCATCATCATTCTCTGAACCTTTTCCCAACTCAGTTGGGGTCGGCTTTCCAGTCCAACTGTAATGCGGCTGCAATTCGATATTATACGTGAAGCGACTGCCATCTGACCTCCACAACCAATGATCTAATGACCAATGGCGATATCGAAGTTCCAAGTTAGAATGGTTGGACTTTTGAGGGCTCCAATTCCGCTATAGATGTTTAATAGCCTTGTTAATTTAATAAATATCTATTCATTAAAGTCAAATCAATTTGGTTTTATCACAAATCTGACTAAAGTTAAATATAGCATCAAATTTATTCGATTTCTGAAACTACTCAAATTAACTTATATTAAATTCTCAAATACTCGAATAATTGCCACTTGGTTGAGTAATAAACTCGCCCAATTTCCTTTCTTATAATTCAAGTAACCTAATTTAAATTTGCTCAAAGTGATGACTGTGATCATATTAATTACGAAACTGAATCTCAAACTATAATCAAGAACAAATATAATTGTTTTCCAAGAGTTAGATGAAAGCTGGGGCATTGATTTGATCCCAAGTAATTAAGGTATTCCGAAAATTCTTACGTAGAAATTTGATTATAAATTTTCTACTAGAATTTAGTTTGTTATTACTGTAACTTTAGTTCGCTAGTTTCATTAACAATTAGTCTAGTTTGAATACCAATTTAACAATTTGTGTGATCAAATTCAATTCAAATTAAAATAGTTATGAACGAGACAAGCTATTCATTAATTTGCTTTCAACGGTATTGAAATTTATTTGAAAATATAGTTAAGAGTTCAAATAACTTAAATTGGGGATTATTATTACGGTAGCTAATGATATACTCATTAAATACACACATACGCTCACGCTGGTAATCCCTGAAGGGGTAGCCAGAGGTGTATTAAGCACTCACATTTTGCCAACGGTCCCACGCCGTCGGGCACTTTGTAACAAATGGGTTTACCTATATTGGGACTTAAACATAAACTGGTGAAATATGGGTACCAGTATCTCTGCCTACCGATTCGGGGATATAGGCGTGAGTTTATGTTATGTTATGTTATGATTACAGGACCTGTGGGAATTCTACTCCCAGGATAAAAATATGCCTATGTATTTTTTATTACTATATTCTGCCACATGGTTTTATTCAGTATACCAATCTATCCTAAGATTGGGTGGAAGAAATAAAAAATAAAACGCGTTAAACGATTAGGCCTCCAATTAATATGGTAAGAAAAAAAGAAAGAAGAAAGAAAATGCGTTTAAAAGAAAGAAAAAAAAAGAGATCAGTTTATGTCGGTTTTAAATGGTGTATGTACAAATAAAGCGTAACTATCTATCTATCTATAACCAACCCCTGTACCAAATTGAAAACAAATACACCTGTATTGTTTTGCATGTTTATTACTTTATTCAATAAATAAACATTCAAAACAACTTAGGTATCCAAACGAAATAAAAGCCAAACAATTTTTGGCTCTTGTTTCTTCTAAATTGAAAACAACAATGTGAAGTTGTTACGAATCGTTTAAATTTATGGTCTATTTGGGTTTCAAGATAATAGTAACCTTCGATGGCAGGTTGCCAGGGTATCTCTTCAGAGATAACAGGCTTTGTACCATTCAATCGAACTTGTTAAATCCGAGGCGCAGATTTTTTTGATGTGACTTTTTAAAACGATATAAGAATTACTAACTCAGTTCTGGGGCCTTAACCTCCGTCCTCCATGAGGGTGACGGGTGGAGCGGCTTATCACCCTAGCAGAAGTGCGTTTTCCTATACCCGGAGACTAGACAGGGACACCCTACACCCGAAGGGAGTCGTTTCGAAGAGATGCCGGGCATGCCAGAGTGTGACAAATATGGTGGGTACTATCTCTCCTCCGGCAAATAAGGACCCAAATATGCCCTGCTTTTTTGTCAGTTCGAGTCCGACATAAACCCCCAACCGTTTCTGACAGGGGGTTTCCGCGGGGATTTTTCGCACTATAAAAAGAAGTTTTGGGGTCTTCCCACCATGGCCTAAAAGTAATATTATTTCAATGTTACTTTACTTCCATAGCGTAATTCGGGCTGACATTGTTAGTAATGTTGACCCTCTTATCTGAGATTTTGCCTTTAACAGAGTGCCATAAATAAAAAAAAACTATCGAAAAGTGGTGGTAAGGCCCCTGAATTTTAATTTACCAACAGTCCACTGGTGTTTATACAATCTGTCAAATAATGTCAATCTGTCTATACAATTGTTCTTAAATTTTAATAATTCGGGATTCAGAAACGAGTAAGTCCCGTTCTAAAATACGGCATCAAAGATAAGAAATTGATACTATTACACTAATATATATTACGTAATGTGAAATTATCGGAATATTTTCCAGAGGCACGCATGCTAGCACATACCGAACTAGTGTATATTACATATCGTGCATAGCGCTGGAATGCATTCGAGATGTGTGGAGTTATGTGGAATGACATCGCATTGACGCGCACCGTGGTGGCAATTATTCGATGTGTATCATTTTACCGGACTTTTGCACTTACGAGAGTCACATTTTTGAACTTCAGGGTTGTCATACGGAGAAGGCTTTCACTGGCTCTGGGTCAGCCGTGAGAGATACGTCAGAGGCTAGCACACCATCGGCAACTGATGCAACAATGCAACAGATGCAACACGCTGGTTCGAATCCGACATATCCACCATATTGCTGACTTCGGCGGGGGGTATTGGTTAGGATTCCCGCACGGGGAAAAAAAGGTTGTCATACGAACATCTGTGGCAGTCGTTACTGATGTTTGAAGCTCTGAAAAGTTCAACAACTATCGCCCAGGTAACAGGTATCACCTAAACCTATAGGTTTTGGAAACCAGCTGGCAGTCACTTTATGGAAAATATCGAAGTTCATCCACAACGCAGTTAGACTGGAATAAACGAAACCCGAACTCTGTGGTGACAGCTTTGTATGCAAACAGGGTTGAAGAAGAATGATGATGATGACATTTCTATCCTTCAGGATTATCATTTATGGACCTTCAAAATTTTAATATTTCCGACAGTTTCTTTAGTCATGCAAACAATCCTCATAGATTAGTTAATTATCGTTCTTGAACATTAAAAATTTATAACATTCATTAGATACCAACTTCTAAGTATCTTATACAGCTGTTAAATATCAATTCAAATTAGTGTCAAACTTTCTTACAATAATATTTGACTGATTGACAAACTTTCAATGTTGATAATAAATTACCAGAACAGTTTATTATACATTATCTAATTATTAGAAAAATGTCATTTTATGGGAATTCCGAATGCTTGATGCCGGATGCCGAAGGATCGATTGTCACCGGAGCAAACGAGTAATTGAGTGGAGACTGCGAGAAGGCAAACGGAAGGTAGGACGCCCCCTAGACAGTTGGACTGACGACCTGAAAAAGGCGGCTGGGACAGACTGGATGCGGAAGGCGGAGGATAGGGAGCAGAGGCGCACATTACGAGGGGCCTATGTCCAGCAGTGGACTGCGATAGGCTGATTATGGGAAGTGTAAAGAATAAATAATATTCGTTTTGGTTACAAAGCAAGCTGTAGTGTAGGACATACATAGTAAATATACTGATTACTAGCTGTAGCTGTTCTAGCGTGGATGTCAATTATCTTTTTTTGTATTAAAAAAAAATGTATTTAAGCATGTTTATCCGCATTTTAGAACCCGTAACACAAGCTAATTAAGCTATGTTTACCATGGGTCTAGGTGACGTTGTGTAGGTAGATTGTCCTAGAATATTTATTTATTTTATTATTTCATTCATCCCATGTTTGAACCCATAAACCCCAACCTCTACCTTTTATCCCATGTTTGAAGTCCTTTTTTGCTATATTAGTCTATAGTCTCCTTTCCCAAGCTGTAGACAAATCTGTAGCACATTTCATCAAGATTTGTTCAAAACCTCTTAGTGACTGTATAAAAAATTTGAACGAACTACCGTTGATTATCTTATTGTTCATTGCTCCGCTCTATGCTACCTAGGCATCTTAGGCCTTGGATTTCGTGGCCCTAAACATAGCTTCTTTTTTGCGCGGAACCCTAATTATTTGTCTATACTAAAAATATCGTTAGTTACGCCTTGTAACATCAACTATCTGCAGTAAAAATCTCGTCAAGATCAGCTCAAATATTTCGGAGATTATCCGGAAATCTATCAAAAATTGACAGACAAAATTTTAGAAATAGAAATTTATGCAATCATTGAAATACATGCCCTTATTATAATGTTATAAACTCTTATTATAATGTTATGAACAGATAATTAAATTACCTACATTTATTCTTGTGGATACGTACTAAACAATATTATTCTCTGTCCTGAAAAATATTTAATAACTCAGAGGCCAAGGCCGAATCTCTTTTACAACGAAGAAAAGTTTTATGCGTAGATAAACGAGATATCACGGTGTACTCATCTTTTGTGCAAAAGGTCAAATCTCACAAGTGAAGCTTGTTCGGGCATTCTCCGTGCTTGTTCGCTATTTTGGGACGTGTCATAATACGAGATATACTACATTCCATACAAGAAAAAGTACAGCGGGGTTTGTGTAGTAATTTCGGATATTAAGCTCATTTCTTAAGATTTGTGATTAATTTATATTGTTTGATTTTATTATACCACTAGATGACCCGCGCAACTTTGTCTGTGTCACCCCGTTTTTGCAACATTTTTCACTTCTGCTCTGCACCGGTTGTAGTATCATGGTATATACATTATAAATCTTTCTCTTCAATCACTCTATCTATTAAAAAACAGCACAACAGCATCAAAGTCCGTTGCGTAGTTTTAAAGGTTTAAGCATACATAGGGACAGAGAAAGCGACTTTGTTTTATACATTGTATTATTTTTAATCATAATAAGTAATTTGAAACAAGGTTTTTGAAATGAAGGCAATTCAGACAGTTCCCTATTTCACTCCCTTTTAGGTAATTGCTTTACTTATTTTGAATATATTTTCAAACGGGTTACTCGAGTTGAAATAGAATAGATGTTTTTTTTTTAATATTTCGTCCGATGACACCAAAATGGCGAAAGTGAACCGATAAATTGCTGGAGGATATTTTCAATAATGAATTCAATTGCCATTTTAATTATTCCGATCCCTTATGAAGTTGGATTTTAGGGAACTAGACAAATTGTAGGACTTCATTTGTGTATGGATGAATGAAAAATATTAGTTTACTTTTTATACTTTCTTATTGTATTTCACAATCACTTTCGATTGTTCTGGAAAGTTTCCGCATGCGTTCTATAAATAAGTAACGACACGGTATGGTTCCGTTAGTCGAAATAGCTGGATTGCAGGCAAGGTTATTTCGAGAGCGGCAGATAGGCGAATATCATTGTAATACAGCTAAGTTTTAATCTCATTGGACTGTGCAGTGCACCACTTGTAATTTTGATCGGAAAAAGTTGAATGCTCTGACGCAGTCTTTCTCTTTATCATTTTCTGAACGTTTTCCCAACTCAGTTGGGGTCGGTTTTCCAGTCTGGGGGGAAATAGAATCGTTTTGAAAACTTGTGGCTTTACCAGTTAAAAGTTCTCCGACACAGCAACGCTTTACAATTTTTTTTTTTACTTTTTAAGACATTTTTTGTGTCGTAGTTGGGTTTTAATCTTTACTTTTGTAATGGATATATTCAAGAGAAATGTTTATATGTATATAACATCATCGTCCATCAGATGCGGAATAAGAAAGATAAATGTTGCAAAAACGGGGAACACCTTTCTCATTTTTAGACAGAGATTTTTAAATACTTTCAGTTTTAGATAATCCATTATGTTTGAACCCAACAAACTTGTCCATCACATAAATAGAACTTACATGTATTTACTGTGAGCAACAATCTGCTAGTACAACTCATTACAAGTACGCCAAACTATTCGAGAACTAAAAGTTGAAGCCAAAACTCTGTATTGAAGAGACGCTGGCATGTTGTGTGGAAGCATAAGTTTTTAAATCTTCTGATCAACAAGTTGATGAGTGCTTTTAAAATATTCTTTGAAGTGAGGCGTTCATAGAAAACACGTATGAACTAAACTTTTAATCAGATCATTGTATCGTATTTTGACAACCTACACTTTACAAAACAGTGAAATTTTGTGCCAAAAGATGGTGAATCTTAATGTTTTTCCACAAGGTGTAAGGGGAACACTCCCGAAGCCGAAGGCCCCTGGCAGTACTCCTGGTACAAAAATCGACGAAATATGCGTAACGCATAAAGAAGTTTTCACTTCTAAAAAGTCTGATACGTTGAATAAGTCTTCAGAGAAGGTGCCTTTTGTCCTTAAATTTATAAAAAGCAACCCACTATATTAAATGCGGATAAAAAAGTATATAAATAAATAAATAATAAATAAACATTCTACAACAATCTACACAACGTCACCTAGACCCATGGTAAGCATAGTTTAACTAGCTTGTGTTACGGGTTCCAGATTGCGGATAATCATACATAGATACATTTTTTTTTGTAAATACATACATATTATACATAGAAACATCCAGACCAATGCAGATTTATACAATACACAAACCACAGATCTTTGAGGAATACCGTCAAATGTTTGTAACTGTAGGAATAATTAAAGTGCAAAAGAAGTTTTGTTGAACTCAAGTTTATTGAAACACTAATTTTACCCACGACTTCATCGGTAAACTTGGACATAGATTCCGTATAAAGTTTCGAGAGTTATAATATCACTGGTCGACTATTGAAGAAGCTCCCGCGGTTAATAATCAGTTCAATTTACCGATCGAAAGAAGATATACCTCCATTTAGTTTCTTTTTTTGCGTTTCTTTTTTGATTAGCTGCAGCGCATAATACAAGATATTATAAACCAAAAACCTTATGAAAATCAAGTACCTTATAAAATAAAATTTGCAACGGCAACACTGCCCTTCATTCCCTCGCTCATCAAGTCATCAACATATGTATATATATATATATTGCAATCTTTATAGACTGCATCCATTAGTCCATCAGTTTTGAATTGTTAATTTTTACTATAACTTGTGATTTAGTGGAAGAATGGAACGCCCAGTCCGAATCTGTGTTTCCAGATAGTTTTAACTTGGAAATCTTCAGGACTAGAGTGTGAATAGGTTACTTCCAGGCGAGCGTGCTCCACCGTTGACCACATCATTACTTACCAACAGGTTAGATAGTGATCAAACGAAAGCTAATTCAACATATATAGTATATAACAAAAGTTGATCCATTTTATGCACACAGAAAATATCCAGAACAGTTAATCTTGAAAGTTAAAAGCTTAAAGTTGAAAGCACTGTACGTGTTTGCAATTGTAACCCTCTTTTATGAGACTTCAGCTTAACATCAGGCGAGGTGAAGTCAAATTGACGTGACATAAATAAAAAAAAATCTCAAATATTTTCTCCACTTAAGAAAAGTAACGGATTGATCTAATAGCTTTTCTTAACTGAACATAAGAAGCCAAGTCTGCAACTTCAATTTATAAAGCTTTTCATAAATCGCTGTTCGGTGTGCATAAGCGATGTCTTCAGAACCATTCTTGTTTACCTGCAAGCAACACGCTTGGCTCTACGTTCCCTGATCAGGATTAGGGGACAATGTCTCAATATCTGGGGTGACAATGCTACTGTTGTTTTTGTATGGTTCAAGTTAAAAGCGAATTTTTATTTCAATTTAGATACTATTATAAAATTTTAAATTAGTTTTGTCCGTATAGTAGGATGCAGATGATGTCTGTATGCAATATAATATGTACTAAACTTATTCGAAGTGACGCCACAGGTCAAATAAGTATTAAATGTAGATAAAATCATTTCTTTTTTTTGCTTCTTTTGTGTGTTTTGTTGATTGATAACATCGTCTATATTTCCTTCAGTTATTATAGTTATTAAACTTAAATACAAATAAAATAATTATAGACATAAATACTCAAAGGATTATGGATCTTAAGTTATATAGGTACTCCAACTCTCAGTAGGCTGAGACTACATTAGAGTGGAGAGATGCTAGAAAAATTGTTAAGGTTACTGAACTTCATTCTCTGAACTTTTTCCCAACTCAGTTGGGGTTGGCATTCCAGTCTAACTCTGATGCGGCTGAACTTCGATATTTTCCGTGAAGCCACTGCCACCTGACCTCCACAACCAATGGTCCAATGACCAATGGCGATATCAAAGTTCCACTAGACTAGTTGAACTTTTGTGGGCTCTAACTACCGGTAACGACTGCCATAAATGTTTATATGGCAACCGGGACCGACGACTTAAGGATACTGAACTTATTTTTGTAAAATTCTTATATGTTTATTTCACGAGATGTTAAAATTACTCGACAAATTGAGATGCTTTTTAATATTAAAAAGTTTGGCTTAAATTGTATGCAAAATATTTCAAGTTCACATCCGCTGTATAAGGATTCTTGCACCACACCCTGTCTACATAGGGACCAATATCACCCTATATCCTTGTTCGTCACGCAATCACAAACATGAGGTTTGTCGACGCTTTCATACACACAAGCATACATACACACATACATGACGTAAAGAGTGTTATTGAATGTTTTGCATGCGCTGGAACAATTCAATTAGACTAGATAATTCAATGGTTTGTGTTAGGAGTGTGTTCAAGTCGGTAGTGTTTCCGGACTCGAAGCCGGGACCTTTCGATTATAAAGTAACTCCAAAGCTACCGATGCTTAGTTAACTCACCTCTGTCTACCCCGGGAGTGAGCGTATGTGATGTGACCGATATTGAGATTTGATATTTGTGCGTTAATAAGTAAGACTTTAACGCACAAATTTCAAATCGCAATTTCAAATGGCTTCGAGTCCGGAAACACTACCGACTTGAACACACTCCTAACACAAACCATTGAACGGATAAAACAACTGAATTCTAAAATTTGTGGCCACAAATTGCTAAAATACCATCTATGGTACAATGTAATGGTAACACGGTAAACAAACCCATATCTACGTCCGCGTGCGTGAAACTCGACACCGTGGAAACCTGGCCTAAAATGTATACCTAATAAGTATACCTACACTTTATACCTACTACAAGTGAAACTAATATTTTATTATTTTTATACTTATTTAAGGCGCGTCAATTTGACTTCACCCCGTCTGATGATAATCTGAAGGCAAAGTCTCAGGGGAGAGGGTCACCATTGCAAACACGTACAGTATTACAATAGGCGCGCTCAGCTTAACGGCCTCATCAGATGCTTTTTCACACCCCCGCTTAAAGGACCCGGGACTGTAGGAAGAAGGAAACACGTGAGCTGGTAAGTAATTCCAAGACTTAATGGTGCGGAAGAGGAAAGACTCACCGCACCGCTTGGTTCTTGATGGAATATTCTGTACCGTATGCGGGTGACACCTAAGCCCTGCACGTGTCGTCCTGTGTAGGAAAGGGGAGGGTGGGATTAATTGGAAGAGCTCATCAGAACATTCACCATGGTAGAGACGGTAAAATACTGCGGGTGATATCTAAGCCCTGCACGCATTGTAGTGTGTAATAGCTATAATCTGAATATGTAGTCAGCTCACAAATTTCAATATCACTCTCTACTAAATTCCTATCTATCATGCCTATTATAAATTCACACCTCCACTTAATTCTCAAGTACTCAATACATTATGTACGATATTAACCCCAGTCTTACGTTAATGCGGCTCAAATTTCCGGATTAATTGAACTACGTAATATACCTACTAGGTTCTTATTCAGTTATGTCACGTTTTCAAAACGTATGAGTTCATGATACTGTCGGAAGTTTTGGCAGTATGGACTGCTGACAGGGTGAGCTGAAGGTGTTGCACCTTGACCGGTATCGGTATGTAGAGAAAGAGTTGCCACATGTGAATTAGCACAATTTATTAACCACTCTCTCTCAAAAGTATTGGGTGAGACCGTCAAGCTGAACGCCACCATTGTAACACTGCTGTAAGTGTTTGTAATGGTGACCGTCATTTTTTTTTTTTTTTTTAGGTTCACTAAAACGGACACACTACATAATTTTGGCTTAGCATGCGAAATCTTAAGCGAAGGACAGTTTCTGACCTGCTGAACGTGAATACTGCAAGCATATTATCTCAATAAAGGTAGGTACGGGTACATTACTGCACACTAAAGAGGATTATCAGAGAAGCAGTAGTCCTTATCTAATGCTCCCTTAAGTAATGCTTCAGTGAGCAAACAGATTTTTTTTGAGACTTGTACCTTACCATCAGGCAAGGTGAAGTCAATTGACGTGTACCAGATTAAAAAAAAAATGGATCGGTAACAGTGTTGTTAGGTCAATGACATTTTTCCCATCTCACAAAATGTTTTACGTAAAATGATCAACGTACCTACAGGAATTTACGACGACCTCCGTGGCGTAGCGGTAGTGAACGCGACTGCTACGCAGGAGGCGCTGGTTCGATTCCCACTCAGTGCAAATATTTGTGTGCTTGAATATGAATATCTGCATTGGTCTGGGTGTTTCTATGTATAATATGTATGTATTTACAAAAAAAATAAAATGTATCTATGTATGTTTATCCGCATTCTAGAACCCGTAACACAAGCTAGTTAAACTATGCTTACCATGGGTCTAGGTGCGTTGTGTAAATTGTCCTAGAATATTTATTTATTTATTTACAGTAAGTAATTGAAAAATAAATACTTCGGTATTAGAATATTGGTTAATATGATGTGTAAAAAATCTATGTACATTTTCATGAGGTTATTAACCCTTACAGGATTATAGATTCGTTCGTTTATAATCAGATTTTCAAAGTTTGCGTAAGTTTTGAACACACATGTTATAAGCATAACTTCCAGAATAATGTCTCTTATAACTTAGTCAGCTCTTGCATTGAGACGTAAAGCTTACAGATCGACACAAAAAGAAAATGGCAGCGGAAAAGTCTGGATTGAATAATTAACTATAGCTTTCAGGAGAAGCACACGTCGTCGGTTTATCAGCTTGGGATTAAGGATTTGATGGCTGGGATTTGTCAATTATTTATTCGCTATTTTAGAAAGAAAAAAATATATATTGTTAAAGAAAACCTCGAATGGTTTAGTGGCGTAGGTGGTCAGAGCGGAGCGGAGAACCTTTTAAGAGAATGGTCGTGGGTTCAGCTCCCATTTGAAATTTGAAGATTTAAAAAATTAGTATATTAATGCTTCGAAATTTCATTAAATCAATTCATTGTGCATTTGGGTAATGCATACATAATGCTCACGCCCGTAATCCCCGAAGGGGTAGGCAGAGGTGTACTAAACACATTTCCCGAACTATGACTCAAATCAACTCACAAATATGATAGATCTACAATCAAAATATTCAATTAAACATTAATTGTCTATTGATTCTAATCCATCCCAGCATTGCTGATGGAATATTTCAGAAAGTAGCCTATATCCAGTGACTGATATCCGCGGTAGCCTTGTGGTATGGGTAATGGAATGCTGAAACGAGGTCTTGGGTTCGACCCAGGTTTTACCATGGCACACACCAATGACGTTTCGATGCTTTCGAAGTTATGCGTGTATTTATCGCAGGTTTATAAGTGCCCGGTTGTGGGCAATTGGCTTACATTGGGACCTAAACATAAACTGGCGAAATGTGGGTGCTAGCACCTCTGCCTACACCTTCGGGGAATATACGCGAGAGTTTGTTTTGTATTTACAAATATCTAAACATCTTTATCGGCAGGAGCTGTGTTCGCCTCTAACACTGACGCGGACGCCTTATCTGGACCACGACCGCTCTGTCAAAAGCGAAAGGTCTTAGAAGAAGAAAAACGTCTTCCCAAGTTTTCACTTTACGTAAACTGCGCGTAAAACCGAAGAAACTTGAATGACCCATAGTGTTTATAATTTTCGGGACTTCACGCGATATATTTTTGAACACTTACTTTTGTCGACGTTTCGGGTGCGTTGCAGCACCCGTGGTCACGACTTGACTGGCCTGCGAGCGTCGGGCGGTGTGCAGGAAACATTGTTTGTGTGCCTACCCTCCATTACTTTCATATTGAATGTAAGGCTGGCGACACACCACACTCACTCTGTCAGTTTTAGACTTAAATGACGCCTGACGACCATGTATGACGTCATTAGACACGACGTGTTCACGATACGGTTGGTCAATCGGTGGAATATCGAAAATTAAACAGGAAGAACGGAAATGGGGCAATTTATGTGCGGGTATTAAGTATTGAGTGAGTTTGAATTTTATTGAGGCATAGATAAGACCTCATTAGCGTGTCCTTGACCTCGATCAGTGCTATTGAAACGTTCAACAAACAAAAAGTTCTTATACTGTATATTAGCGATTTATTTCCGACTAACTGTTGCCCGCGGCAACGCCCGCGTGGATGTCGGCTATTGCGCAGTGTTGTAAATTTTACGCGGTCTACACGATTGTCTACTTGCCTGTCCACTTGACTTACGTACTTTTGTTTTATCGTTAATAGTTTCTACAGCGTAAGCAACGAATGACGTTTTAAGGTGTTTTTTTACACCTGGCCTAACGTTACTTAAGTTTAAATAAGGATTCCCAATGTTTTTGGCAATAAATATAGCCTATGTCACTATTAATATCTTTGAATTCGGCATAGTTGTCACACACACACACACACACACACATACACACACACACACACACACCCACAACTTTGGTTTCTCTTTAGAATATAAGTGAGTAGTCTAGCTGTAGTCGACAATAAGCAATCATTTGTAGATAGTGAAATGTACCTACTACTTATTTATAAGTCATTGCAGTACAAAATTTAAAATAAATTACTATGCTAAATCAAATCGATTTGGATCAATTAAAAGTGACTCTGTATAATATTAGAGCGTTCCTGAGTTATTGAAATGAGAGGAACATTTTTATTTTTACACAAGAAATAATTCTTATTCACAAATTTACACCTCGATCCAAATCAAAAACGTATTCAAAAACAATCTCATTACTAAGTACCGTGATCCGAAAAGCTTAAAGTACGAAACATGGTACCTCATTAAATAAACAACTTTTGCATTTATATATACCATTAATATATTATGGCATCTTCAATAAATTTTGAATAAATCGTTCGATACAATATTCACCTCTTCATAATGTACAGTCACCATCAGCATTAACTTCCTTAAAAATCAGAGTTTGGTGTAATGTTTTGAAATTGGAATGTTCATAACTGTCAATTTAAACCTTTGAGAATGCCGCAAGACGAGAACGGTTAGGTACAATTATAAATATCGTGACGAAGTACAAGTGTGTTATCAATAATTTTAACTGCCATCAACTTCTTTAGCGAACAGGTACTGTTAGAGGAGACGGAGTGGCAGAGGTAACTCGAGTTACCTGTCGAGTTAGATGTCGAAGGTTGTGGAACGACTTTTTTCAGGGCGGTGTGAAGGGGGATGGACTTAGGTATAACCGGGGGTATTTATCACACAAAAAAAATTGGTTGCCTGTAAAGTCGGTATACGGGCGAAAGTTTTACGTGACAACGACTTTGAGTGGTAAAATAATTTTAATGTGAATATTCATTCGTCGAGTGGAAGGGACGCGTGCCTTTCACTTTTTATGTCTGTCTCTCTCGCTCTTAGGCGGGCTAACCATGCCCGAGTGGAAGGGACGCGTGCCTCTCACTCGCTCTCATTGTGAGCGCATAACGTGAGCGGAGCGTAACGCAGTTTCTTGAAGTGTCACCCGGCAAGCCAATTTATAAGACGTTGTCACGTCAAAAATATCAAACAACATTATCGCAACACATTCCAACTGACCGACCACATTAGCTCTAAAACCTCATATGAACGATACGAAATAATATATAGAGTTAAAGAATAATGTCCTTTGAAGATAGCAAATCTAATTGACGACCTCTGTGGCGTGGCGGTAGTGAATGCGGCTGCTACACATGAGTCTCAGGTTCAAATCTGGCTCCGTGCAAATATTATGATATTTGCATCGGTCTGGTTATTTCTATATATGTATGTATTTACAAAAAGGATTATCTAAGTATATTTATCCGCATTATAGAACCCATAACACTAGCTAGTTAAGCTTTGCTTACCATGCGTCTGGTTGTCGTTGTGTAATTGGTCCTAGAATATTTATTTATTATTATTTGTTTACTCAATAATTTATCGAATCACCAGCTAATGCCTACGACGGCTCCACCCTCTAGAGAGGAAAAGTGGCTGTGTATTATTTTTATTATTTCTAACTATCTATCCCTGTAGTAGCTTCATTGAACCAATTTAGCGAGATTGATAACATTCGTCATATTTTTGATAATAGTAGGTTTACAATAAAATTGTAAATTTATTACTATATAACCACTTCTGGGGTTGACTGTACACGAGTCCTTACTCATAATTCGCCCCCTCGGAGGGAGAAGTTATTGTACGCGCCATAATATTGTATAATAGCTTATAAATAAAGGCACCTGGCTTAATTAACTGTTGCCTTTGCCCTTCCAGGGTGGATATGATTTAGACGAGACTGTCTTTCTTATAATATGGGTTATAACAGGTATGAAAATTAAATATCTATATGAAATAAAAATGATATGTTTTTCTCATTGAATAAAAGTGAATATTTTTACATTTAACAAAGCGAGAAGTGTATACTTTTAAGTATATTAATGTAACGAAGTACTTTTTGTCTGTTTGTTTGTTAAGAAAACCTCCTTAACTCTTATCGATTCATCTTTGATCACTCCATCAGTTCCATCATATATCTTTTTCGCTAATCTATCAATAAATACTTTCCCGAAAGGGTAGGCAGTAATTGACGATGACTTCTTGGGCCTAACCCTCTTTGGACCTGGCGGGAACTCCATTGCCAGGCATTTATTTACCATGTAACCTGACGATTTCCGAAAAACGTGATCGCACCAATAACAAGCAAGCAACTCTTACTTCACATAATAAATACATGAAAATAAAAAATGCTAATTCATTGTTCTGTGGTATTAACAGTTGAAACAAAACAAAATAGCTCTGTAACGGTCCTGAAGATACCTCGTGTAGATGCGAAACACGTGTCGAGGTTTGTTCTTTACACTTGTGGAATGTTGGACATTACAACATCTCTCCTCGGGTAAAACGTCTTTTTCCATTCCTTTCTTTCATTAATTCCTTTCTATGGATAGATATATTTTGCTATTGTTGCGACTGTTAAGCCGTGGGTGAGTGTACCCCTCCCTCCTCCAAAATATTATTTTTATAAAAAAGTATCCTAAATTATTTCCAAATCATAATTACCCTACTTATTAGAACTGACTGGGAACTGTCATCCGAATCGAATGCGAGTTACAAAAGACATTGTAACAACGATAATTGTCCAAACAATTACCGTTCCCTATTACAAGAACCAGACATGGCATACAAGTTGGGAATTCTGGGAAATTCTGGAGAAATAATAAAGATGAAATTCTAATGTACTTAGACAAATTGAAGACTAATATTTGTATTATATTTTATAATATTTTCTAGCTCATCAAATTTATTTGCTATAGGTTCTTCCATTACATACTTTTATATGAGAATTAAACTTACTACTTACTATACAGCCTCTGTGGCGTGGCGGTAGTGAACTCGACTGCTATGTAGCAGGTGCAGGTTCAATCCCCACTCAGTGCAAATATTTGTGTGCATGAATATGAATATTTGCATTGATCTGGATATTTTGTACATATATTACATATGTATTTACAAACAATTATATTAAGTATGTTTATCCGCATTCTAGAACCCATAACACAAGCTAGTTAAGCTATGCTTACCATAGTTCTAGGGGGCGTTGGATAGATTGTCCTACAATACTAAATATTTTAGTTTTATTTATTATTTATCTATGAAATTATTAATAATAGTTATTTTTCAAATAGTTAAATACAATAATTATCTCTCTGCCCTTGTCCCAACCTGTCCATTCTCTTCCATACATTTCTATCAGCTGTAATTTCCTCAGTCACTTCCTTCTTAGTCATATCTTCTTGCACACAATCCATTCATCTCTTTTTGAACCGACCTCTGCTCCTAAAACCCTTGACTCATACTTTTGACCTTTTTTACAATAACTATCATCTCTTCTCATAGTATGTCCATACCACGACAGACGTTTACTTCTCAATTTTTCATTTACTGGTGCCTCTTTCAAACTTTCTCTTAAATATACTCATTCCTTATTCTATCCATTCTCGTCACACCATAATAATACTATACAACATAGTAATGAAATTAGCGTTTGAACATGAAAAACAAACAGTGAATGAAGTCTCAATCGAGTCGGTGATTTCACAAGCTTTGAAGACGGCAATGTCACCGAAATGAGGTACTTACTTAAGAGAATCGTTTTTAAATGATCGCAGCATCTACGCTGAACAAACAGTTCTACATTAAGATACAGGATAATGCACCCTTTGTTGTTTTACTTTTTGATCCAATTTTGATTAAACGCAATTTAGCTATTCAAGAATTATTCTCTGAGCCTTTTTCCAACACAGTTGGGGTTGAATTACACATCTAACTGAGTTTCTTGCGGAGTCTTCTCAAGCCAGGGTCAGGCCGGAGTGCGAGGTATATGTTGGCTACTATCTCGCCTCCGATAACTGAAGACCCAAAGACGTCCTGTATTTTTTTTTCTTGTGCAAAATCCCCACGGATACCGCCCCCACTGAAGTCGGTGGAGGTGATTATGTCGGACTCGAACCGTCAGGTCCAATCTCTTTTTAACCCCTAACCCTGAGGGGAAAAGACTATACAAATACTTCATATGTTAAGCAGGTGCAATGCAGGTGATATTTTTGAAGTATTTCTAAGTACTAATCAGTAGTGTGATTGCAAAGAACACCATATATACGAAGAGAATGATAGTAATAGTCTATCATCATTTCTCTGAGCCTATTCCTAACTCAGTTGAGGTCAGATTTCTAGTCTAACTAAAATACGAATGAACTTCGATATTTTTCGTGAATCGATTGCCATCGGACCTACAAAACCAATAGTAATCCTCTAATTGCCCTAAAACAAATGTACTGAATAAATTGCTTAAATATTATACCACAATCTGCCTACATAATATTAACCATTTAAGCCCAAATAATCCGACTGTACCCGTTTCACACGCCATTCAATATCCGATATAGCCTGAATCACTGGCTATTTTGAACAATGACCCAATCTACTTCCATTGTTTATATTAACTGGTGATATCCGAATATAAGGATAGGTGCACACTATAGGTTTGATTTATGTTCATATTACAATATTGTTAATAATGGTGGTAAGGCCCCTGAACACCACCTTTATACTCCATTTGGTTAAGTACTTAAAAAAGGTAAACAATGTTATGGCAACTTTTTATAAAAACACAAGTTAAACAAATTAACTAAGCTAACTAACTGACTAACTAGTGGTTCGATACGATATAATACGTTTGTAAGCAAAAAAGTATTTTTCTACTGAGTTTTTTAAACAAAACTTATTTAAAAGACATACTTACCAACAAATGTACTTTAAGTAGTGTTACCATGTATAGATCACCTACCATATACCTATGCATCGGAGGATCTTATGACCGTCTCTGAAAATGTAATTCAGATGGCAGCGCACTACCTATAAACGGCGTGCATTTTAGTCGGTTCAAGTCCGACATAAAATCACTTCCACTGATTTTGGTGGGGGCGGTATCCGTATATATTTGACACACGGGAAAAAAAGATGGCAGCGCACTGAGAATGCAGAATTTCGGAGTTGCAATACCGTTGATTTGACAGAAGAAGAAAAAGAATCTTACATTACTTTCAAAGTGTGATTCGGAACCGTCAGCGTCCATAGGATACTCAGGATACTAAGGTTATATGGTTCAAATGGTTAAAACAGTATTTCTTACTGTAGTGGATACATTCTTTAAGCAGGGTCCTTTAAGCGGGGCGTGAAAAAGCATCTGATGAGGCCGTCAAGCTGAGCGCCACCATTGTAGCACTGAACATGTTTGCAATGGTGACCCTCTTTCATGAGACTTTGCCTTCAGCTTAACATCAGGCGAGGTGAAGTCAAATTGACGTGCCTTAAATAAAAAAAAGAAAAAAATAAAAAAAATGTTTGTATAAGTGGTTGCAATTTACACTTGTATTACAAGATACTATCCTTTTAAGAACCGGATTAGAAGTAATCTGTAGGGTTGGCTATTTCAAAATAAAACTATTGGCTACGGTAACCACGTTTCCTCATTTGAGCTCTATGCTTGTCTGCTGCCTAAGTGTTAGAAAAAAAATATTGAGTGTGTATACCCGCCCTATATCAGTCTAGCGCACACAAAGCATATTGGACGTTCACTGTGTTGATAATTATACACCATTTTTAATTCTGTACTTGTTGTCATACGCACAAATCTAGGTGATGTAATTATAGCTGAAACGCTGAAATATATTTTAATCCGTAAGCGACACTGAAAGGTTTTATATGTTTGTTCAAATTCAAGTTGTTTATTTTTTTTAATATGGTACAAAAGTGATTCATATATATATTTATTTTTAAAAGTGAATAATATGCCTTTTTAGTTAAAATGTTTTTTTCAATTTGTGTCTAAGTTCGTTAAGATTATTAGTGCAGCATATTTCAATTAGCAATTTGTTATAAATCCTAGATGTCATACACAAAACTAAAGCTTTAATTACCTAGTTATTGCTATGATTTTATTATACAAGGGTTTGCTTATAGTAAACAGATTGTTAATGACAGCTTTCAATCAATTATCAACTTACACCACAATGTCATCTTCAGGCCATATCATCATTATGGCAATAAATTAGCATTTTGATCTTCGTGGCGTGGTGACAATGAACTCGAGTATTGCGCAGGAGGCGCGGGTTCGATACCCGCTCAGTGCAAATATTTGTGTGCATGAATATGAATAGTTACAAATTTACAATGGTCTGAGTGTTTTTATGTATAAATAGGTATGTATTGACAAAAAAATGTATCTAAGTATGTTTATTCGCATTCTAGAACCCATAACACAAGCTAGTTAATCTACCATCGGTCTAGGTGGCGTTGTGTAGATTGTTGTAGAATATTTAATATTTTTTTGTTTCAAATAATTTCATTTTTATTAAGTCTCAACGTAAAGACGTGTTTTAATTTTGACTTGTCTATCTGTGTGTATGTCTCATCGTAGCTTCGGTACGGATGAACTAATTTTGATGTAGTTTTTTTTGTTTGAAATGTGCATTAGTCTGGGAGGATCTTAGCTATGCTTGATAAAAATCGTTCCAAGATGGCCGCCCTCACAGAATGATTAAACTTTTTTTTAATATATCTAAATCGTGTATTGATTGCACCCCATCTGATGGTAAGCTACGGTAAGTGCAGTCCAAATTGAATGAATGAATGAATATAGACAAAATCTCTGACCAAGTGTGAATATATCAAAAAATCTGAACCATGGTAGCATTATCGCTGTTTTATGTTCGCGTTATTAGGTCAAAGTCGACCATAATAATGAAAATAGCTGAAAATCTAACAAAGCCGTTCTGTGATTCGCCACAACCTTGAGTGACGGTCGTGTGGGAAGTCGTTAACATGTTTATACCCGTCCTATAGCTGTTATAAAGTCACGATGGACACTATTTGTAACGTAGGAATGACGTAACTAGATTTTTGCAGGTTTCTTTAGATTTTATATTATAAGGTTTAGTTTCGGTTGTATAGAATAGCAATAGGCTCGCCACATATTACATTGGGACCTAAACATACACTTTTTTTTTTTATCGTGCGCAAAATCCCCACGGATACCACCCCTACCAAAACCGATGCAGGTGATTATGTCGGAGTCGAACCGACCAAAACGCACGCCGTCCATGGGTCCTCGATTGCCGGAGGTGAGATTATACAAGACATATCTCTCGCACCCCGGCAGACCCGGGGACATCTCTGTTGAGATGACCCTCTTCCCTAAAAGTGGGGACCATGGCGTCCCCATCTAGCCCCTGGGTATGGTGTGGCATTATGTGCATCGCCGTGGCCTGCTTCTGCTAGGGTGACAGGCGGCTCCACCCGTCACCCCCAGGCCCGCGCTCATGGGGGACGGAGGTCATTCTGCGACCTCCGACGTCCGAGTCGCCTCCGCTCACCGCGGGCAGTGCGGGCCCGGAGTCTTCTCCGGACCCGCTCCGCCTCCTCCTTTTCGAGCATTACTTGCTCGCAGAAGGAGGCGGCGGCTGCCCAAGCACTCGCGCATCGTACCATCGCCGTGAGCAAGGTGGCGAGCGAGACAACTCCCACCCCTAGGGCTGTCACTAGGACCCGCCTTGGCGTCTCCCACGCCGGGCACTCGGTCAACGTGTGCAGCCCCGAGTCCTCGCTCGCATCACAGTGATGGCACTCGGACGTTGGCTCCTTCTGAATCCGACGCAGGTAATCCCCGAAGCACCCGTGCCCGGTGATTACCTGCGTCAGCCGGTACGAGAGGCTACCATGTGGCCTCTCTAGCCAGTCCCCCATGATGGATCTTACCGCCGCTAATACAGCGTGCCCTGGGACCTAAACATACACTGGCGAAATGTGGGTTCAGTTTCTTGTTTATACTATGTAGAATAAAAATCTTTCTTTCATTATTTCTAATTTTATAAAAATATAACACAATTGACATCCAATTATTTAGAAATGAATTTGTAACTCTTTGAACATCTGTCTAACAAGATGGCATTGAGTCTCAGAAATAATTTCAACTGATCCCTCAATTCAGGGTTTGTTAGAAGGGGTGGCTCTATATTACAGTTTAAATTCAAAGGGCATGAATGTCATCGTCGTCTACTACCCTAACCATTTTAATGGGTAAGGTCAACAAAACATGAAAGAAAGTTAAACTATTTTTATTACGTAAATATTTGGCGACCTCCGTGGCGTGGCGGTAGTGAACACGACTGCTAACCAGGAGGCATGGTTTCGATTCCTGTTCAGTGCAAATATTTGTAAGTATAAATATGAATATTTGCATTGGTCTGGGTGCTTCTGTGTATAATTATGGTATTTCCATGTGTGGATATTGTATAATATGTACCCACATTTCGCCAGTTAATGTTTTAGGTCCCAATGTAATAGGGTTAACCGTGGGGATTTTTCGCACGATAAAAAGAGTCCGATTTTTTGAAAAGTGTCGCATTGTGGAATCGAATATGACATCAGCTTAGTGTATTATAAATTTATCTTTCTTCATCCTGGCGTTCATACCAATCGCACCCAAAGCTGTCTCCTGTGGATTTGGCTGAACTTCGATATTTTCCGTGAAGCGATTGCCATCTGACCTCCATAAAACCTTGGTGATACCAAAGCATTTAGTTTTTGTACTGGCTTCAACTTTTGTTCCAAAATTTAGCTGCTACATTTTCGGTCAGGAGTATATTTTTGCCACACCCATTTTGTAACAAATAGCCCGATTGGCAGCAAGAGGCTCACCTCCTATTACGTGGGACCGAAAATCATAGTTGGCAAAACGTGGGTGCTTAATACACCTCTGTCTACCCCTTCGGGGATTACGGGCGTGAGCATTATGTATGTAGGTATATTATGCATGTATATATGTAAATTTTTATATTACTGTCGGTATTTCAATATTGACATAATTTTAACTTTTTATTCATTACTGTCTATTAAATAAACTACTTACTATTACTTATTCTAAGAAATAAATGTGATTAAACACAATTATTTAATTAACGAATAAAATGGTTGAAATCTGTTTTGAAGGATTTTGGTAACTTTCAAGGTTAAGAATGTAATTGTTCAACATTACAATGGAGATGTTTCTTATAGTTTGCTGTTATTTAATCGCGATGAGACTTTTTTATAATTAGCTGTTGGTCATGGCTCCAACCACGTGGAAATCTACAAAAATATAGCGTTTCGGTGAGTCTTTCTCCTGCCGCACAATTAAGTCTTGGAATTCCTTACTACTTCACGTGTTTCCTTCTTCCTACAGTCCCGGGTCTTTTAAGCAGGGCGTGAAAAAGCATCTGATGCGACCTTCAAACTGAACGCCACCATTGTAACACTTTATAATGGTGACCCTGATTCCTGAGACTTTGCTTTTAGCTTATCATCAGCCGGGGAATCAAATTGACATGCTCTAAATAAAAAATAAGTCGTTTAAGTTCGTATAAACTACAAGAAGTGGTGAATACAAATTAATAATAAATAGGAGTTATGTGAACGCGATCAGTTTTTCTTCACAGCAACCTTTGATGATTGAACCTAAATAATTAATAACCGACCTTATAATGACTTTTCCCTTTCCCCTCCCAAATTTTCCCCAAAAACTTGACAAAAATTGTTTAAATCAAGAAGCACATATTGTGAAAATTGGTTTGTTATTTATTTATTTATTTATTTATTGCGTTCCATAATATGACATAGTATATACAGTTGTTCGGTATGAAAAAGGTTACAATTATGGACCCTGTCGGGCACAGCATAGTATTTGGAGAGAGGAAGAGCTCTTATTCTTTATTTATATTCTTACTTAATTGTTTTCCATAAGTTATATTTTTAGTGTATGACAATAATATTATATTCTTATTACCTTTAATTGATTATTATACTTACAATGTGAGTGGGCTATCGGTCAATATAAAAAAGTAGTCATCAACCCATATCTAAACAATTTATATAATACTAAATAAGCTTGGTAGATTTATCATTAATATGTCAGAATAATATATTATTTCAATGTGAATACATAACACAATACATTTAACAAAATTACATAGTCATAATAATATGTCAGTAGGTATAGATTTAAATTTCAATGTCACAGATACATTCTGCAAAATCTCTTAGTCATAATTATATTTGTCTTAATAGTATATCAGTATAATATTTGATTTCAATGTCAATACATTATACAGTACAGATTCATTTATTGAAAATTTCATAGTCATAGTTACATTTTTGTCATTATATAAATTTAATGTCAATGTGGCATCTTGGTGTCAAATATACAATTTATATGATATAAAAAGTTTAAGTTTAAAGTAGGTACAATCATTCAAGAGGTCAATTAGTTTTATCATCTAGGTACTCTTGTATGCTGTAATATGCCTTGTTTAGTAGATATTTCTTTAATTTGTTTACGAAAACTTTGAATTGTTGTTGTTGAAAATCGGTTACGGAATGCGCCCTCTAAACCTCGGCTAAAAGCTACGCTCGCTCCGGTAATCATATTACCAGTTTTATTAAGACAAAAAAACCTGAAACTATTGAATTTTATCTAATTAGGAGGACAATTTTCTTCCTCAACATTGCCCAAAATCATTTGGACCAAGAAATTAGAAAATAACATGTTCAAATTACAGCTACTGGAATTATATTGTAGCACATATATATTTAAGAAATTAACTGACGTAACGAATAGTCATATTACCATTACAGCTAAAACAGAAACACCTAAAAGTTATTGAGTGTTAACTACAAACGGCAATTTTCTCACAGTCAACATTGCCCTAAATCTTTTAAACCAATATTATCTTTTACATTATCCATTATTCCAGATAGCAAGACAATAAGACATTACATCAGCAATAAGTCAATAAAGCCTGAGAAATAAATTTGACAATAATGTATATTACACACGCGAGTAATAATACAAAATATTGTTACTGTATTCTTGAGACATATTTAAGGATATAAGAAATAGTATAATGTCGAGGAAAGACAAAATGATAAGGTATTTCGTATGGATATTAATACTTATATCCATAAGGATTATTGACCAATTACAATAAATTATTTTCAAACAATTAGCCTATTGCAATATACTGTTCAACATACTTTGCTTAAGCATACTTTTTCCACGTTCTTTTTGTTCAGGGCACGTCAATTAGACTTCACCACGTTTGGTGGTAAGCTGAAGAATCTGGAATGAGGATCACCATTACAAACACGTAAAGTGTTACATTGGTAGCCTTCAGCTTGACGGCCACATCAATGCTATTTACGCCCAGCTTATCGTACCGTAGCAAAAATTGAAAATTGGTCAAACGGGTTGGTGCAGGGTTATATTTCGAGTTTTCCATCACTTGCAGTAATATCGTCTGCGAATTTTTTTAGTAAAAAGTTACTTTACATACCACAACAAGGTTCTCATGAGCCATAAATGCACGCGAACAGAACTCCGGATAGCAACTAGTGTTCCACAACTTAAAAATAGCTCAAAGATCACAAATAACGACATTATTCTTTCCTACAAATTGCAACTTCTATTAAATTAAACTTGATATCCCGTTTGTGGATAAACCTTAAAATTAAATTAGTAATTATATACGATTCATAAATGGAAGAGAAAATTCTTCTCAATAAATCGCCTCATGAAGACACAGTTTGTTCAAGTCAAATAAAAATATCATTTTATTCTATCAAAGTTACTGCATTATTATTTGGTGGGATAACAGTCTCTAAGACTTATGTAATAAAAACTGTTATTGTTTCAAATGTGACCGCTGGAAATTTTTCATTACTCGACTAGCTTCATTTTGGTATCACGTTTGTTTTGTCGAGTGGTCCATGTTAGTGGAAAAATACATAGCGTTTAATAATTTCAATGATTATTACTTTTTATACCTCTTTCATAGCATATCATTTTGTTCAGGAGGGCGGAGACAGTGGGGCTCATTGGGAGAGGCCTATGTCCAGCAGTGGACTGCGATTGCCTGATTGATTGATTGATTGATTGATTAATATCTGTTTCATGGCAAACAAGCGCATGGCCTAATGGAAGACCAGCAAGAAAATAAGACGAATTATCATTATCATGTCTGTTTTCTTTTTTTATAGAGTACTGTTAATTATAAGAAAAATTTAAGAGAAAATTAGATAAATCATTATTGTAAAAATTTATATTGCAATTGACCCATCATGGCTGGTAGGCAGGTAGGTTACGATGCCAAGGCAATGCTCTTTTTTATACCACTTACGTGGCAGATAAGTCGTAAAGGGGTAGAAATGCTATGATCTATGTCATTTATCACTAGTATCCTGTAATGGAAAGGGTTTATAAGTTTTTTGTTCGTTGTTTAAGAGCTGATAGGTGAAAAAACAATGTGCCCCAAAACGTGTGCCGTTTTGTCATAGTGTGTCATAACCCGAAAGCAGCAACACTTCATCTTCTCAAACAAAGAATTTTAAAACGGTTGCTAATTCTATAACAGTTTGCTTGTGATACGACCATGGTTTTTAAAGTAAAAAATCATAAGGCTAGCTAAGCATTTTTATTGTGACATGAAGTTTTTATTGTAACATAGGCAAAATCTTTGAACTCGCGACATTGCTGCCGTTAGCAACACCTCTGTATATCTTAATGCGTCGGCCCTTTTTCCAAAAATGTTCAGTTTTTAACTTCTGTAAGCATTTTTGTTGCTGTTGCTGTTGATGTTTTTAAGCATGACACCTGTAGCCTTAGCACAAAATGCTATCGAATTCGTAATGTAAAGGTATCGACAGAACGGAGCAGTGCGATTGGCGAGCTACACACGCACACAGGTTCACAAGAGGCAGACTGCCAATCACAATGCTCCGTTCTCTCGAAACCTTTACATTACGAATTCGATAGGAGTTCATGCTAGTGCTACAGAACACTTAATTTACATAACTGAAATTAATTTATCACTGTCAACTAATGCAGGAAAAGTCCCGATATTTGTTCAAAACTTTTTGTTAGTAACAATTATAACAATGTTTTCAAGTTATTTTCATTAATTAAACATTGTAGAAGCTTGTAGATTTTCTGGCGGCATCCCAAAGTCAATATTAGATGATATATCATTTCGCAAGCATATTAGATGTGCTAAATACATTTTCTGGGTAATTAGTTTGACCTCTTTGTATGCCACATAAAGTTTATCATTAGAATGATGTATTTGTTCATTAAATTTATCAATAAAATAATTAAAGGGTTATTAACAGAATTATAAAGTATTTAAATATATGCAATAAGAATAATATACAACTACCCTGCTATTAAATTTGTGTATAAATTATTTAATCACACAATTTAGATTAAAATATTACTATGTTGTTAAATTATACTTAATATTATTAAAAATAACAAAACCACGTTCTTTATATTAGAAAATAATATGGAAAAACAATCTATAGTAGCTGTTGTATAACACCAGATGCAGTAAATCGAATGAAGATAATGTTGAAACACAGAATAGAAACAAAAACACCATCAAGCAACAAACTTTTCACACTCAGCAACATAAAAGCTCCAACAAAAGAATAGAATACATCTACTTAACAAAAGCACAATCTAACTGCAGAGCTTTCACTCAATTTTAAAGTTCCTCATCTACACCACAATCTTCAGTAGAAGCATATTCAAATAATTGAACCTACTAAACTTCCACAACATTTTCAACCTTATTTACTACTGGATAAAGTTTAACAGCTTACTTCTCAACTTATTTGACTAAAACGCTATCTCCTATGTCTTTGACAGTAGCATCGTTGTTAACATTTGGATCTACGCCAACTGACTGACCACGCCGGCCTCGCCTGGTATTATTACCACCATTTAGTCAGTTTCTTTGACTAACTCCATTGATTAGTCATAAGTATTTTGGGGCAGTATTATTGAGGTCATGTTAAAGGATTGTGATCGTTTTATAATCAAAGTTGAAACATCGTAATATCCGTCTGGTGATGGAGAAAGAATATCATCACAATATTTCATCCAAAGAGGCTACAAATGGATAAATAAAATTTCGCCGTGGTTATCCCAAGCGACTACAATATGAGGTTCTTCAAGAATTAGATGTTTTGCAAACGTCCATAGGCCACGGTGACCGCTTCCCATCAGGTGGGCCGTGTGCTTGTCTGCTACCTAAGTGGTATAAAAAAAAATAAGCAGACGATGTCACTGCGCGAGAAGGACAACTCAAAATAAAACTCGGTTGGTATGTACCCGTTTGGTTAGCGTGTAAAGCAAAGCGTACCCACATTGGTAGAGTATATGGCCTCTTCCAATCTCTGGAATATGTTACTGTATAGAAGTATCAAGTAAGTGGAACTTTGATATCGCTATTGGCCATTGGATCATTGGTTGTGGAGGTCAGATGGCAGTCGTTTCACGCAAAATATCAAAGTTCCACCGCATCACAGTTAGACTGGAAAGCCGACCCCAACTGAGTTGGGAAAAGGTTCAGAGAATGGTGGTAGAAGTATCAAGGAAAATTTGAGAACTTCCCTATAATTTCATTTGATGGAGTATTGTGTCGAACTAACCATATGCAGATTTTTCAAGATAAAAATTGACTCAGATGATCACTTCTAATATGTTCGAAATTTATTTAATCTCATTTTTCCAAAAGTTCAAATAAATAATCACCATGTCAATATTCCAACGTGAAAAGTGTTATGAAAATACCGTTTTTTACACTAGGGAGATATCAAAATCTATTGTTGAATATATTTGTATTACAAGGATTGATAATATAAATTGTTTATTTGAAGTTTGAATGATCTAGCAATGTTTGATTATGAAAGAATAAACTGAGTACTTAAGAACGAGTAATTTTAACGTCCCCTAAGGAGAATTTCAAATGCAATAGATCAAATCTAGCAGCTGCTCAAGTGATCAGGGCATTCTCCTTGTAAAAGACTTGTAACTGGTTCAAGACGTCTCATCCAGACTTTTTCACTTTTTCCAATTAAAAACAATCAAAAAGAACTTAGGCATTTCAAAATGTCTGTCAATCTCTTCTAGAAGATATCATATGGTAGCATTATCGCGTATGGTATCGCATATGGTAGTAAGACCACGGTAGCCTAGTTATATGGGTAATGGACTGCTGAGACGAGGTCTCGGTTTCGATCCCAGGTTAACCATGGCACACACCAATGACTCGATACTTTTCGAAGTTATGTGTGTATTTATCGTTGGTTTATAAGTGCACGGTTAATGGCAATAGGCTCGCCACCTATTACATTGGGACCTAAATATCAAATGGCGAAATGTGGGTGCTAGCACCTCTGCCTACCCCTTCGGGGATATAGGCGTGATATTATAAAAAAAAAGTATTATCAATATGAATGATGATAACAAAAACGCAGAATACTATAGAACGAATAACAAGAATGATTGTAGCACGTAACATTATTCTCAGCACCATAAACTATAGTAAATCTAAACAGACTGACAGTTTACATCAAACTTTAGACTACACAGCTCGTTAACTACCTACGAATGAACACATTTATAGTACAAACCAGGAATTGTATATTGAAACGTAAAGTCTGAGATTAACAACGCCGATGCATTGCATGAGCTTGTTATACAGGAGCTCACAGCTCGGTCAAAAATAGATCGTATTGTGGTTTAATAACTAGATTAAAGATCACACAAATATTTTTCAAACTATCTTGTGTATATAAACTTATCGATCATAAACGAATCGTAATCTAGCTATGAGTATATTTTAATCAGTAAATAAGCTAATTGAATTAGCCATTTCTTTTCAATAACATCATATTAAATTATTTTAATGCGACCTAGGATGCGAGGTAGGATAGTCTGACTGGGGTCGTAACCTCGGCCCTATAGAATACCAACACACCAATGACTATTCGATGTATTTATCGCAGGTTTATTAGTGCCCGGCTAATGGCAATAGAGTCGCCACCTATTATATTAGTACCTAAACATAAACTGGTGAAATATGATGCTAGCACCTCTGCCCTTCGGTGATATAGGCGTGAGTTTATGTTATGTTATGTTACATTCAAAACTTGGTATTTGCGCTATAGTTTGTTATATTAACCTTGTAGTTTACATGAAGTTCTTATCATTGGTTGCGAGTTGACGGCAAACTGGCTCAGAATAGTGTTCAATATCGACCAACTGAAAGATAGATTCCTGACAGTCTATGCATGAGATAGACGCGCTTGCAGCTTACAATTTCGTGTGAGAAACGTACATAAGTAAGATAATCATGAGTTGTAACTTCATAGGGTAAAATAGTCCCTTTGTTCTCACTAGTTCGATTCATTAGTTCGATCGTCGAACTACTGAGACTTTTTTTTTCTCCAAAAATCTTTGTTCTCACTAGTGCGATTCTTTAGTTTGATCATCGATTTAGTGAGTAACAAAAAAACAATAAAAAAAATTAAAATACACTTTTTTCACTAAAATCTGTTACCATTTTGTTAACATAATAATGTGTGTACAAATTGCACCTCCGGAGAAGAATTAACCATCCGGACAAGTTGTTCTGCAGTTTGGTCAGTTTAATTGTATTACCTAGTAGTACTACTGTTAGATCTTGTGACCACCTTTTCCAAAAAAGCTATAAAAACTTTTTATTTTAGCAACTATTCCTGGGGTAAGTAAATAGATAATGTGGAATGTCCTTTTAAACTGACTAAAATTATAACAATAAGTACTTGTTTGAATGACTTTTTTATAACATTATTTATAAGTTTTTAGTTAGTAGTAGTTTTTATAACCTTTAAGTTCTAAGAGATTTTGATAAAATTGTTCTTAAAAATTCTTTAACCTTTTAGCTTTAAGAAGTTTACGATACGCGAAACATGAATTAACACTTTTAAACAAAGTCGTCTAGACTGAACTATTTCTATAACAAGATACAACCACTTAGGCGCCAGACAAGTACACGTAGACCTGATAGTCCCGGTGGCCAATGTATGTTTGTAACACCAGGGTAGCCTCACTCATTCTGCCTACCCTGTAGAAACGATTAGTCGAAGAAGAATAATTATTTAAAAAATCCTAATAGATTACATACGAAATAAGTTTCATTCGAAATTGTATTAACATCATAGTTATATGTGGATAAATATATCTCTTATAGTCTTATAACCAAAGTAATGCAGTACCAGAAGAGAAATAACTACGTTTTTAATTTACTTACTGTGGTTTAAGAAGTTTTGAATACGTTTTCAGATCTTGTAGGTTGCAGATTTTATAGATGATGAACTGGCGATACTGATATGAAATAATATGCTTCGTTTCCTTATTATGACCACCACGGGAATATTTACTATGTCTATTGGTGTTTGAGAGTATCCAATATTTTAACGCTGTTACAAGCGCCATGATCACGGTTGTACTGACGACCGCCAAGCTAGTTGTTATTAATCAAATCGTATCGGTCTACCCTCGTTCTCACTCACTTATTTTTTTCGCGCACCGCCGCTGCAAAAGTCTAAAATTTACTTTATTTTGTACTGCACCAAATTTTCATGGAATTCACCTCCTGCGAGGCTGTTGTAAGTGGTTAATATGTCGGACTAAAACTGACTAAAACGCACGCCGCCTTTGTGTTCTTTAATACAGGAGATGAGATTATACTATCTCGCAACTTGGTAGACCATCTCTTTAGAAAAGGCCTCAGTCAAAAATTACTGGACTTTTTTACAGTGTCAATCGAATTACAGTAGTACGAGTTATTGTTTTAACATCCTCCTCATCATGACGAATCGACAACCTCCGTGGCATGGCAGTAGTGAACGCGACTGCTACGTAGGAGGCGTGGGTTCGATTCCCACTCAGTGCAAATATTTGTGTGCATGAATATGAATATATATTATTCACAAAAAAAAGTATCTAAGTATGTTTATCCGCATTGTAGAACTCATTACACAAGCAAGTTAAACTATGCTTAACATGGGTCTAGGTGGCGTTGTGTAGATTGTCCTAGAATATTTATTTATTTATTAAAACTCAGGTACAGATTACCTAATAGTTCGAATATCTGGTAGTAATTTTCCATTGCCATAAAGACACAATGAAGCCTTGAACGTATTTACATCATATTATAATGCTGTTGCATCCTGGTATCGTGTATCGATAACCAAGCTATCGATGCTAAGCCCCGATTACAAGAGGATTTGGTTAAGCAGGTTGCTTTTGATGGGCTTCTACGTATGCATATTGATGAGTGAATAGTACTTACACGAAATAAATTAGAACAAAATTGTAATCTCTATTTACGGGCCTTATGTATAAAGTGATAAAGTAGTTAGAATTGTACATAACTCTTGGAATCCCTTTATTAACGTGTTTCCTTTTTACTACAGTCCCGGGTCCTTTAAGCGAGGCGTGAAAAAGCATCTGATGAGGCTGTCAAGCTGAGCGCCATTGCAGCGGTGACCCTCTTTCTCTTTCTCTTTGCCTTCAACTAAACATCAGGCGGGACGAAGTCAAATTGACATGCCATAAATAAAAGAAACATAATGTCGTTTTATTTTAGGAAATCCTTATGGGAAAGAAGCTTCAATTGGATGTATCTGTTTAGTTTGTACTAGCTGATGTCTGCGACTACGGGTAAGGGTGTGGTTAAACCCTGTGCTAGGCCATCTGGCCCGCGTGGAAACCTTCTATGAGGGAACTTTGTACAGTAGTGGACAGCGATGGGCTAATTGAGTGCACATTTCATGGTATGTATATATTATATTAACTTGTTTCAAATGAAAAAAGTGGTAATTATTTTTAACCAGCTGACCGGTGCAACTTCGTTTTTGCAACATTTTTCATGACCTGTTGGTCGTAGCATGATGTTATATACATATTATAAACCTTCCTTTTTAACCATTATATCTATAACAAACCGCATCAAAATCCGTTGCCTAGTTTCAAAGATTTAAGCATACAAAGGGACATAGGGACAGAAAACGCGACTTTGTTTTATACTATGTAGTGACACCGCAGACTAACAGTGTTCAGTGCGTCTAAGTTCGTGATATTTTCAATCAGTTATATTCACATAATTTTCAATTCCTCATACTTTCTCACAACAGCGAAGTAAAACGTATGAGATTGATGACACCATCAAGAGTAACCTTCGAACGCACGCCATCATCGTCCCCTCATTAATTTTATTTCGGTCAAGTTCTTGCACGTAACTACCAGCTATTTTTACTCGTTTGGTCACAATTTAATAGAAAACGTTGCTTCGATAAGATGCTTACAGCCCCTTTAAGTATAATAATAGCTAAGACAATAGACTCTGTTCACGGATTGTATTGAAGATTAAATGTTTTTGGTTTGTATCACTACATAGTATGAAACAAAGTCGCGGTATCTGTTCCTATTTTTCATGTCTTCAAGTCCCTTTGTATGCTTCAATCTTTTAAACTACGCAACGGATTTTAATGCGGTTTCTTTAATTGATAGAATGGTTAAAGAGGAAGGTTTATATGTATATAACATCATGCTGCAAAAACGGAGTGACGCAGACGAAGCTCCGTGGCTCAGAGTTATTTAATAATTGAAAAATAACCTTATGTATATTATAGCACCAAAGATGCCTCAAGGTTAGTCGTGATACGGGTTCCGTGTAGGTCAGTTCCAAGACGGTTAATAGTTTTAGTGAGTTCGAGTCCTACACTGACTGACAGAGAGTCCAATCTAATGAACGCATGGTATCCCTTTCATCACATCTCGGTCACATCCAAATCTGTCACTTCGGAGTCCGGGATCACCTTTTTCCAGTTGAATGGTGTTGCGGCTGAATTTCGATATTTTCCGTGAAGCGGCTGCTATCTGACCTCCACAATTTGTAGGTACAAGCGCATAGGTTAGACCGCCATAGATATTCGTATAACAACCGGAACTGGCGGCTTAACGGGTTTTCAGAGATAAGACCAGACCTGTGCAAATAGGAGACCACATTTTATGCATACAAGTATTTGCGCTGAGCGGAGATCGAACTCACGCCCACTGCGTAGCAATCGGGTTGACTACCGACACGCCACAGAGGCTGTCGCGTGGTATGCTATTAGAGTCTGTTTTTACTTTCTAGATACAGTTAAGATTGAACAAAAAAAAATACATTACATTCTTTTGCACTGAAGCTAAAATACCTAAACATAAATACTTCAACTTTATTTCAATCATCAAATAGAAATCATGCAGAAGATCTTCCAAACATTGTTCAATGTTGCGTAGAAACAAACCAGCCAAACGCACATTTCTATTTAAATTTTAGTACCACATTTAAAGTTCAGAAACTTATACTCGATTCTATTGTGAATTTTCAATGTCACATAAGAAAGGTCAACTGCTCTACTGTTATAGAAACTTTATCAGTTAATGTTATGAAGAAGATACTAGAAAGATTAATGAAACTATTCGGTCGGTGACAGATGGGGCCGCTTGTCACCCTAGCAGACGCTAGACGAGGACACGTGGATCCTACAAATAAAAGGGGTCATCTCCAAAGAGAGGAGGTTATCTCAAAAGAGAGGGTATACTCAGCAAGTAAAGACCCAAAGACGACGTGCGGTTTAGTTAGCTCGAGACTGAGGGAATTTTATGCACGATGAAAAAAGGGATTGAAAAACTGTCGGCACTCATTCTTTTGTCTGCTTTATTTATTTCAAGAGCTGAATAAAGTATTGCTTTGTCATAATTAATGATTGGAAACGTTTTCATATATAAGTAATTCCATTTATCTAAATTGTTTATGAATATTACTCTATTAATATTCTTTTTCAGTTTCTGTGGCATCAATTCAATCTTCATGTATTACCTTTAGACTAGTTCTTGCACTTTTTAGGGCTCGTATACCCGTAACATCTGTCATAGACGTGCGTATGACAACCGGGTTCCACGGCTTAACGTGTTTTCATCCATACAAACATTTGTACTGAAGGAGGATCGAACTGGCACCTCCTGTTTAGCAGTCGCATTCACTACCGCCACAGCACACATACTGCGGCATCAGGGTCAACTATCCTTTCAAAATACAAAACATTTTCGTAACTATACACATTAGTTTCAGTTTCTTCGCACATTTTGCTGACGACCTCGAAGTTTTCTCACACCGTGATATCATGCCTACCAAAATAAACACGTGAATGAATACTGCTGTATCTATTAACAGCAAGGTCATGTCATCTGATAGAATCGTCGATTACACTAGCACAGATTTTTATACTGTCATATGAGGAACCTTGCCTGGCACAAAGGGATCTGTTGACTAGGCTAGATATTGGACGTTGTATATGTTAATCAGTATGGAAGCTCTTATGGCGCGATGCATGGTCTGTTGAAATTCAAAGTAAGAGTAGGTATAATTATTTTTTTTTTATACTACATAGGTGGCAGACAAGCACACGGCCCACCTGATGGAAAGCGGCCACCGTGGCGTATGAACGTGTGCAACACTAAGGGTGTCACACACGCGCTGCCCACCCTGAAGGGAAAGGGGGAGAGCTGGGAAGGGGTGGGGAGGCTAGGAAGGGGAGGGGAAGGAGGGGTATAGTGAGCTCTGGCTACCCTACTTACCGGCGGGAACACAACACGATGGTTATTATGACCGCGGTCTTCTGTAGGGCGGAGGTACTTCCCCAGTTGGACAGCTCATTTCGGACGGGAAATACCGTCGTGTCCTACCTCCGTTAAAAATGCGCGATGCATGGGCAGTTGAAATTCAAAGTAAGAGTAGGTAATTTAATTTCTTTTGGACTGTGAGGTGTTGGTATTAAATAGATGGTACCGAAAGCCTTGAATATCATATTGCGAAATTTTCAAGGGCTTTGCCACTACCTTTTCTATGTAATATTATTTCAATCTTACTTTACTACCATAGTGTGATTAGTACTCAGACCGTTGTCGTCCATCGATATTTGTGTGATGTATCTTGTAAGACAAGTGTAAATTCTAACAAATTAAACAAATAAATATATCCACTATAGTAAGATGGTTAGACACTATTGTAACACGTACAGTGTTACAATAGTGGCGCTCAGTTTGATAGCCTCATCCAATGAAAATACAATCTGGATTATATATTAGGTTGTATGGTTGTTGGTTTCATCAGATGGTTCTTTACGCCCCGCTTGAAGGAGCCGGGACTATCGTAAGAAGGAAACACATGAGCTGGTAAGGAATTCCAAAACTTAATGGTGCGGAAAATGAACAACTCACTAAACTTCTTTTTCTGAAAGTTCTGTTTATATTTATCCGTATTCTAGAACCCATAATACAAGCTAGCTAAGCTATGTTTGCTATGGATCTATGTAGTGTTATATAGAATGTGTTCCGGCGTTTTGCGCCTAATAAAAATTTAACCCTAATTTAAGCGTCCTTGCCATGTCACTATTGTAAGGAGCATCTAAGAAAAATTATTACCTATTACAAGGCTTGTTACGCATAACCTGTGTTCTCATTCAATTTCCTAAATTATACATAAGATACCCAAGCTAACCATTTACATGGTCCTGGATCTACGCCGGATTGTTTATTTCACCTGGATCAGCTGGAGTTTACCACAAATTGGGAGTGATTACCGAAATAAAAAAAAATATAATATCGGCTAACGTGGTGCAGGTAACATGAAGACATATTGCACTCGGCACATTTGATGTGGAAATATCTTTCGGATTGCAATTTTATAGATATATTAAATAATTTGCACCCATCACTCTTTTCATATAAAGGTAAAAAGTGTATTTTATTAATTAGGTGAAGACACAGAGTTAATTAAGGTTAGTCAATGTGGATTTTGTTAATTTAATTAATCTTAATAAAACTTAAAAATAACACTAAATTTCATTAATTTATATAGAAATAGTTATTTAACCATAGTTCTAACCGTGTAACTAGTCTTAATTGTGATAAATTAGTGATAGGTATGTATTAATTCACGCATTTCATTTTGCTTGCGTTAATCACGTTAATTAGTGGCAAATTAAGTCGTTTTCCCTTAGTTTTGTATAATTTATTATTAAAATACAAGTATTTGATTGATTTTGTATGCAATACTATTGTGTAGTAATTCCTATTAGGTATTGAACCTTGATTTAAGTTGAATCGCAAGTGTTATTAGTTAACAATAGGTATTTAAACTTAGTAGTTAACCTGCTATTTCATAACATTTCAGTGTTGTTTATGCCTGCTTACCAAAATGCCTACAGAAAAGGATCCAAATAAGATACGAGCTAGTTATAAGGGACAGTTAACGTCGTTTTCTAGCTATGTGAGTAAACTTGATGCCGATTCAATGAATTCTTCGATGGTGAGCGAATTACAATTGCGTTTGAGTAAAATGAAGTCAATGTTTGGTAAGTTCGATGACGTTCAACTCACATTGGAATGCGAGTCTGATGATATGCCGTCTCAGTTAAGGGAGAGAATGGAGTTTGAGTCTCAATATTTTAATGTTATGTCACATGCTCAGGATTTAGTTGATAAATTTAATAAACAAGAAGACTTAAAATCCTGTTCAAGTCGCAATCAATCTAATCACATCGTTAAGTTGCCAACCATCCAATTACCCAAATTTAGCGGTTCTTATGAAACATGGCTTGAGTTTCACGATACCTTCTCAGCTTTAATACACGACAATAGTGAAATGGACGATATTAATAAGTTTCACTATCTCAGGTCGTCCTTGGAGGGATCCGCCGCCATAGTTATTAAGTCGATCGAATTCTCAGCTAAAAACTATAATGTTGCGTGGCAGCTACTTTGCGACAGGTTTGATAACAAACGGTTATTGATACACAATCATATTTCTGCATTATTTAACATGGAGTCTGTCGCAAAAGAGAATTCTACAGCAATAAAGCGCATGATAGATCAGATTAATAGAAATTTAAGGGCTTTGGAGTCGCTAGGTGAGTCTGTCCAGCACTGGGACACTTTGTTAATCTACATCTTCACTCAAAAACTCGATCAAAAGACATTCCGTGAATGGGAAGAATTCAAAGGCAGATTAGATAAAAATAATAAAATAAACTACACTACATTCGAATCATTCTTACGCAATCAGGCAGATTTAATTGAAACATTGGAGTTATCACGAAGTACAGGTAATCATATTCAGTCAAATCAACAATCAAAGGGAAATTGTAAGGTCAAGTCAATGGTTTCTGTTCAAAATTCAGATTTAAAATCATGTCCTAAATGCAACAGTGATCATTTTCTTTCGAATTGTCCACACTTCTTGTCATTAAATAATAATGACCGTTTCAATTTAATACCTTCCTTCAAAATATGTTTTAATTGCTTTAGCCCTGGCCATTTTGCTAATCGATGTAAAAAAGGAGGGTGCAAAGTATGCAAAAGGAAGCACAATACTCTGATTCATATTGACGATTTTAAATCACAAGTAAACAAGAACGGTTCACCGGTACATTCCAATAGTAACGCGTCCACTGCCGGCCAGCCTTTAACGCCCGCAGCGAGCGGCGAGTCAGTCACATTATCAGCGAGCGTTCTATCGTGCGCTAATAAGGTAGGTGATGTGCTCCTCTCGACTGCGTTGCTTAAGGTTTATGATTCGCAAAATAAAGAACATATGGCCCGCGCAATCTTGGATAGCGGAAGTACATCTTGTCTTATGACACAAAGGTTATACGATCGTTTAGGTATACCTGTTATTAAAACTAATAAGTCAGTCATGGGCATTAATATGATTTCATCTAAAATAAATGGTATGTGCAATCTTTTGATAAAATCATTGAATGAATGTTATTCATTAAACATTCAGTGTTTTATTTTACCTTCCGTAACGGATCGTGTGCCCTCTCAACAAGTTGATTTGTCAAACTTGAACATCCCCTCAGAGATCTGCCTGGCAGACCCTCACTTCGACTCGCCTGCTGAAGTCGACTTAATCATAGGAGCTGATGTCTTCTGGGATATCTTAGGGACACGAAAGATCATGTTAGGTGAAGGTAAACCAATTCTTTGTGAGACAAGATTGGGTTGGTTAGTGTCAGGCCCTATTGGTGCCAGCGCCCAGTCTACGTCCCAAAGAGTAATGTGCAACTTTAGCATAATGAGTCCGTTGCATAATGATAGCCTCACTGATAGCAGTGACAGCCAGTTCGATTTGAATCGTTTTTGGCAATTAGAAGAAATTCAGCCACCGCTATCAAATTATTCCCCTGAGGAGAGGTCATGCGAGGAACATTTTATTAAAACTACCACTCGTCTAGAGGACGGCCGGTTTTGTGTTCATATTCCATTAAAGGAAGCCCCACAAGTACTTGGTGACTCATTCATAAAGTCAAAACGCTGTTTTTTGTCTTTGGAGCGCCGCTTGGAAAAGGACCCAAGTCTAGGTACTTTGTATCGGTCATTCATGGGTGAGTATGAAGCTATGGGCCACATGACCAAATGTGAATCAGTGGACCCGAATGAAGTCAATCATTTTATCCCACATCATGGCGTTTTAAGAGAGAGCAGTACAACCACAAAATTACGTGCTGTATTTAACGCAAGTAGTCCTACCACCTCTGGCGTGAGTCTCAACGACATACAGATGGTTGGACCTACAGTGCAGGATGACTTGCTCTCTATTCTTTTACGCTTTCGGCAACACAAAATCATTATAGCCGCTGACGTGGAGAAGATGTACCGTCAGGTGGTGGTACATCCTTATTTCAGACATCTTCAGCAAATTGTTTGGAGATGTGATCCTACGGAGCCTCTGGCTGTTTACAAGCTGAATACGGTCACGTATGGTACAGCCAGTGCCCCGTACTTAGCAACAAGATGCTTGAAGCAAGTAGGTCTTGATTGCAAAGATGAGAAAGTCAAGGAGATAATTACTCATGACTTTTACGTAGATGACCTGCTTACTGGTGGTGATACTATCGATGAAGTACGTAATATTCGTGAGCAAGTTATAACGGAATTGGCATCAGCTTGTATGCCACTAAGAAAGTGGAAGTCAAATCATCCAAGTTTTGCGTCAAAATCAGATCACTCTTCAGTTGATTTGAACATCGGAACGACTGAGTCAAGTAAGACGTTAGGTCTGAATTGGCAAACCAATAGCGACGAGCTAAGCTTTTCCATTGGTTCTTCAATTAAAAAGGGCAACACGAAACGTGATTTACTATCTGTGATCTCGCAGATATTTGACCCTTTGGGACTTTTGTCTCCCTGCATCATCAACATGAAAATGTTGATACAGCAATTATGGTTGCATAAATTAGAATGGGATGATCCGTTGCCATCTGACGTTCAAAAGACATGGGATGAAATTCTTGACACACTGAATGGCTTAAATCATATCCGTGTGCCGCGACATGTACTTTGCGAGCTTCATGAATGGGTCGAGTATCACATCTTTTCAGACGCATCTGAAAAAGCTTATGGAGCTTGTTTATATGTGAGAAGCGGTAATGCTAATGGTGAGGTCATGATGCGACTTTTAATGGCAAAAAGCCGTGTGGCTCCGATAAAACCGACCACTATTCCCCGTCTCGAGCTATGTGGGGCCTTGGTCGGTACACATCTCTATGAAAAGGCACTGAGTTCCTTGCGCGTCAAAGTCAACGGCGTCACTTTTTGGACGGATTCCACCATTGTTCTCGGATGGTTAAGAATGATGCCCAATAAGTTGCAGCCGTTTGTACGGAACCGAGTCGCTGAAATCTTAGAGAAAACAGGAAACTGTGACTGGAGACATGTACCAACTGATGAAAACCCAGCAGATTTAATTTCTCGAGGGGTTAGTATACCTGCCCTTCAATCTCTTGAAGGGTGGTGGTCAGGACCCAAATTTCTGCTGAAGGACCCATCTTATTGGCCCTCGCAGAAAAATAAACTTGATAAAGTAAACTTACCTGAAACACGTCCTGAAAAAGCATTTAATGTAGTTGTTTGTGAAACTTCTGAGGAAGACAAATTATTAGATTTCAATCGCTTCTCTAACTTCAACAAACTAAAGCGCACCGCAGCTTATGTGTTAAGGTTCATTAAAGCTTGTAAAAAGCAATCAATTTCTTCTAATTTCCTCAGTGAGGATGAATTAAGAGATGGATTAAACTTAGTAATAAAACTAGTTCAGAAGGAGTCCATCAAAGAGTATGACCACCTTCTTAAACATAAAACTCTGAGTCGGAAAAGTCCTTTGATCAAATTTAACGTTTTCATGGATAATAACCTTATTATTAGAGTTGGAGGCCGCTTGGACAATTCAAAATTTTCTTACGAAAAGAAGCATCCAGTTATTATACAGTCCACTCATCGATTTGCGAAGCTACTTTTCGAATTCGAACACAAGCGTTTAATGCATGCTGGGCCCCAACTATTATTATATTCAATAAGGGAGAATTATTGGCCCCTTGGTGGCCAACGTTTAGCAAAGGCTACTTTTCGTAAATGTTTACGTTGTGTGCGAATCAAAGGTCGCACAGTGTCCCCACTGATGGGTAATTTACCCAATGATCGCATCAATCCTACTTTTCCTTTTGAAAATGTTGGGGTGGATTATGCTGGTCCCATTTCTGCTGTCAGCCGCCAAGGACGAGGTTGTCGAGTTATTAAGGTTTACATTGTGGTTTTCGTGTGCTTCAGCACGAAAGCCTTGCATCTTGAACTGGTTGGTGACTTAACGAGCAACAATTATTTACTTGCAATTAGACGTTTTATATCACGTAGAGGAAAGCCACTGAATATTTATTCAGACAATGGGACCTCCTTTGTCGGAGCCTATCATGAGCTTTCAAAATTTATAAAAAATAATTGTAATTCGTTTTCCGAGGATCTGGCTGATCAAGGCATTAGGTTCCACTTTATTCCTGCTTACTCACCGCATTTTGGGGGACTTTGGGAGGCAGGCGTAAAATCTACAAAATTTCATTTAGTAAGAGTGTTGGGACATTGTAATTTAACCTATGAGGAATTGAATTCCACACTTACTCAAATAGAGGCCATTTTAAATTCAAGGCCGCTCACTCCAATGTCGTCTGATCCGGAGGACTTGAAGCCGTTGACGCCTGGTCATTTTTTAATTGGACGCCCGTTAACATCTTTGCCATCACCTGATTTAACTCAGGACTCTCTTCATCATCTGTCTCGTCATCATCGAATCGAGCAGTTGCGACAGCATTTTTGGACGAGGTGGTCAAAGGAGTATATATCGCAGCTTCAGCACCGTGTGAAATGGCAAACGGATCAAAATCCGCTGAAGACAGACGCTCTCGTCGTGATAAAGGATGACCACTTGCCGCCTTTAAAATGGAGACTCGGGAGAATTGTGGCAGTGCACCCTGGCTCTGATGGCATTAATCGAGTTGCTGATGTGAGGACGTCCAACGGCGTGGTTCGGCGTTCATTTTCAAGAATATGTCCTCTTCCTGAGGTTCCTGATGCGGACGGATGTTGAAAGAGAAGCTTTCAACGCGGGGAGCATGTTCCGGCGTTTTGCGCCTAATAAAAATTTAACCCTAATTTAAGCGTCCTTGCCATGTCACTATTGTAAGGAGCATCTAAGAAAAATTATTACCTATTACAAGGCTTGTTACGCATAACCTGTGTTCTCATTCAATTTCCTAAATTATACATAAGATACCCAAGCTAACCATTTACAGAATGTTCTAATATACATTTATTTACGTTATTCGCGTACACTTTCAACATCATCACTTATTCAGATGAAACATCTTTTTGACGTAGAAACGTTCCATGTTGTGGAAATAGGTACTGAAAATAGTTCACTACTATTCTGACTTGACCTAATTTACGCTCAATTTGCTGCTTTACTTATAGTAATTTATATAAGTGATGAGTTTTATTCTTCGACCAGTGCGTCCTATTTGTTATGACTTACAGTGCCGAAACGTGGACATTGACGGTGGTGTTAGTCCACAAATTGAAAGTTGATCAACGGGTCTTGAAGCGAGCTATGCTTGGAGTGTCTTTGAAGGATAAAATTCGCAACGAGGTCATCAGACAAAGAACTAAAGTTACTGACATAGCTCGCCGAATAACCAAGCTGAAGTGACAGTGGGCTGTACACATCTGCCGAAGGACCGATGGTCGTTGGAGCAAATAAGTCCTTGAGTGGAGACCGCGAAAAAGCAAACGGCCATTTTTTTTAAATATTTTGTTAATTGTGAAGTAACAACCAGGTGTTATATAAATTAGAAATATTTCTCTCAAACAGTTCCACTTGGATTGCCGCCCGTGGAAAACAGTTTTGAAGAGAGATGTTTCGCTGAAATATTGACAACGAGTGCATTGCCCTCTAATTTTTTAAAAATATGTGGATATTTTCAGCATTCCGTATTTAAAATGATTTTCGTTTACTCGTCAAATAATCAATAGCTTTACTTTTATGCTAAGAGCCGAATCTAAGATTTTAAATTTCTCATCCCTCCCTTATTAAGAGAGTAATACAAACAAATAGACTAGGTACCAAAACCGTAGAAGTCATTCATTTATGAGAAATATCATCAAACTAGTGTTTATCTCAACCCCGCTTCACTTTTCCAGTAACTGAAAAATCACTGAACTTTGATATTTTTTTGTGGAACGATGCCTCGACAACACATTAGCGATATCAAAATGCTGGAAGATATCGAATGTTAATACTAAAGTACCAAAACCAGTATACAGGTTACGTTATGATAAGCTGATACGGTAACTTATGAATCCTTGCCAATCATAACCAGCTATAAAAGCGAAGCTATTAAGAAAAGAGATAAGCTGGAAAAAGAAGATGATAGAAAAAGAAATTCACAGCAAACTACAGAGATTTATATAATAGTAAACATGGTTAGTTTTGCTAAACTGAACTAAACAATAATATAAGTACATAAACATATAAGAGCATGTTTATATCACAATATCAACGAGGCAGTCATAAAATAGTTTTACATCAGCTATAATTTCCAAAAACTGCTTTAGTTTAATCAAAAACCATCCCTGGATATACAGTAGTTAACCGCAGAATGACCCATATACTGACCATACCGGAATCAAACTGAGTGGTGTTCCCAATTTGTTGTTACTACATCACATTTCGCGTGAAACTTGATGAGAACATAAATAAGTAATGGGTTTTACATGAATTTTGTTTTTGTTTTTAATAAAATAACGTATAGTCATCACTTAAAGTTATGCTTAGAGAAATTGTGGAGGTGACATACAAAACCTAGGTATCAGAAAATTACACAGTACCTAAGTATATGAATTATGAAAAGTTTTAAGGTTGAAAACATTATTGATAACACACTTGTACTTCTCCACTGTATTTATTATTGTACCTAACCGGTTTCGCCTTGCGGCATTTTCAAACGTTTAGATTGACAGTTATGAGCATTCTAATTCCTAAACACTACACTGGTTACCAATTTTTCATATGTGGGTAGTACTAAAATTAGGTATACCAGCCCAAACTTTCCCCAGATTTGAAGAAATAGTGTCTGGTTTACCCTAAAGATTTTTATTTTAGAATTATTACTTCAATTATTAAATAAGCCATATGATCAAAGTAAAAATCTTTAGGGTAAACGGCTCTTTTTTATTGCAAGTTAATTATAAATTTAATGTTTTAGCAACAAAATTCAGCGAGATTTGCAGTTTTTCAACCATGCAGATGATGCAAGAAAATGGATATGACAGGAGGCAGGTCCTGGATCAGTGCACAACAGCAAAGGACTCAGGAACGAATTACTACATATATACACATAAATATCTAAAATATTATAGTGTCTACTACCAATAACACTAAAACAGATGTGCTCTCTCAATAATCATACCATATTGAACAGAATTCAGCATTTCTGTTCTATTCAATCCCATCTAGTTTTACGGTCCATGTCTCAGATTGGTAAATTTCATCCGTAAGTATTATAGATGCTAAACGGATCCAGCTACAAGTAGGTATATCCATTTGTTCAAATTGCTATTTACTTCAAACCTATTTGGAATTATGATAAAATAGATGTAATTAGACCCGAATTGATGTCATCAGAAAAAGTGGGAATTCTCAATTTGCTAAAATTTAGTTTCGTATTCGAAGACGGTTGAACCAATTTGAATAATACTTTGTTATTTAAAAGTATATACTGCTCAGTTGTTTTTAACAAGTAGCCTCATCATAATCTGGTCACGATCCGAATATAGGAACATGGAAGTTTTGAGAACTTCCCAAATATTTACAGGTGATTTGGGTAGGTATTACTTTAGAGTAACTCGTCTTTGTGTGTATTTACGAGTGAATGCTGATGACGAAAACTGAAGATGGCTACCAAAACTATTCTATAATATTTATTAATTTTCAATTAGTGTTACAAAACATTTTATAATCGTCACAGCCATTTAGACGACATTTTGTTTAATATTTTTTGTTAATATTTAATAAAATATAGGTATTATGAACATTGGTTTTCGATTTGATACCAATTAGCCTTGTATTAAGCTCGTGAGTTTGTCACAGTGTAGATTTAGTAATCATTGTTACGATAGTTGTATCAGTCCTCGGTTTGATTGCTAATCAGCCTTCACCAGTACCTTTAGAGGCTTAAGTTCGACAGCTGGGTTAAGCACCTCGTGCAGTGAACGCAGTACCTAATCCACAACACTGTACGCATTAGGTTTGACTTGAACTGACTTATAGTTCTTTGGTTCATAATAAAACTTCATTACCTCTCAAATAATTTAGTTCTAGGTCATTTACTCGATACTTCTAAAATTTTGGGGACCTATGACCGAATCCTGAACCGGATGTAACACTGACCGACACTTCTTTTGAAACAATGCTTCTTTGTTCTATAGTGAGAAAACCTGTGCCAAAAATAAATAATAGGGCGTTCAACCCCGTACTATTAAAACCATTATATCTAGGGAGCTGGCTATTTCAAGCATCATTAGCGTTTTGTTGGTCCATCAGAGAATTTGTTGATTGATTACTTGACAGAAAATGAACCACATTGATAGTGACAAACTACTGCTCATTAACAATCTTTTATTTTGTCATACATTTTTCATATCAAATATTGTTTCAATAAAGCGGTAGCCTAGTGGTATGGGTAATGGACTGCTGAGTCGAGGTTTCGGGTTCGATCCCAGGTTTTACCATGGCACACACCAATGACTTTTCGATGCTTTTCGAGGTTGTGTGTATTTACCAGGTTAATGGCAATAGTCTCGCCACCTATTACATTGGGACCTAAACATAAACTGGCGAAATGTGGGTGCTAGCACCTCTGCCTACCCCTTCGGGGGTATATGCGAGAGTTTATGTTATGTTATGTTATATTTTTTCAAACTTGTTTCGATTCGTCACACGGTTTTATCAATTTCTTTGGGTATCAAAAGATTAAATGAGTCATTTTTATCATTACATTTTCAGTCACACAGATTAAGTTTGTGTTTTTGTACACTTTGAAACAAAAATTGAAAATGTAAATCATTTCTTATATTAGGAATGTTGCCTTCATGGATATCATTATTAACGCTTGACATTTCTCTAATGACCTAAATACGTACTTGAAATCATCCCAGCATTCAAACATCGTCCAAAAATTCTCGGTACGATTTGAAATGATGAGTTCATTACATAAATATATAACTAACAAGTTTTATCTATACAACTGGCAACGCGCATCACATCGTCTAAATAAAACGGAAAGACAGAAATAATTTGAATAATTCGCCTTCAAACATCGCTATGTGACCCGATTCAACATCTTTTAATACTCATCGGTCGCTATCACACCGAATCGCCGATCCAACGTTGCAACGACTTCCTTTGATTTATCAAAAGCATTCTGTTGTTTTCCTCGGTGTGATGGGTAGCTTTGGGAACCATTGTTCAGAAATCGGTTTTCTTAAGAATTTGTTTTTGAATGCAAGCTGATTTTGTCGGACCTTTAAAAGTTCTTTTCTTTCGTTCTATCTTCGACTTTCGACAATACTTTTATGTTTTTGTTTTTCTTTCAATATTCATAAGCTACTGTATTTTTCTTTACTGAAAGACCGTGAGTATTCATAAAATTATATTTGTTAGTACAACTACAGGTTTCATTTCGTCTGTGTTATGTATAGTATTGTGGCTTTTAGTAAGTAAACATATAACGTGGGAAGGTTTATAGCTTATACAATGTACAAAGATTATATTATTGAGAAGTGAATTAGGAAAGTTGAACAAGAAAAATTCAAACATACTGTTGTGTGTAATAACTTCAAATGAAGTATTCGAGAAAAACGATACCGAAAAAACAATACGTGTTAACAGGGACAATTTAATGTTATGTAATAGTGTTCACTGTTGGAACATCTAACATGACATAATGGTATTATGCAAGCAATATGATGATTACTATCTAGTTACTGCTATACATGTCAATTTTGTCAATTATATTTGACGAAATGACTGAAATGTACTCAACCTATAGGTACTCGTGTTTTGCAATACAGTCTAAACAATTACGAGCAATCATTGCTGAAATAGTAAACAATCTTCCGATATAAAACACATAAGATTTCTAATCTTCACGTAGTGTCCGAGAAAAGAATGCGAACTGCCGTTTGATATATAATTTTTAAACCTATTGTTCACGACTTCACATCCTGTATAACCGAGGTTACCACATATACAATCTTGAAGTGGTTTTGCTAACAATACGTTCCGTGTTGGGTTTAGATCTCTGAAGAGTCACTACAGTAAGCAATTAAAGCTTTCACTTCCATCATCCTTAATGTATTTAATGTACTATAGAAGCCAAATGTAAGAATAAAAGCAGCTAATGGTATTAATCAGTGTTAAATTATTTGATTAGGACTGCCGTAATTTTTTACTCCACCTGCGAATATAAGTTGAGAAACATAATGTTCAAAATCATATTCCCCTTTTCACAGAAATGTAATAGAGGAGTCCAGGTATGAGAGGAAGGAATATTTTACTGATCGACCGGGCATTCTTCATTATTTTCGTACTGGAAGTTTTATAAAAGTACAACCGTGGACATTTGAATTCCATTTAGTTCTTTTTTGTGTTTTTGTTTTAGGTGCTTTTAAAAATTGATATATTTAAACACACACGCACTAAATATACATGAATTATCGTTTGATAAGCATTACAAACAATGCATTTCAAATATTTTGAATTATCTTTACTCCAAGTGTGGTAAAATGGTCAAATGATTCTAATTAGATGTTAACTAATTGAACAGTTGCTTTGTTCGAAAACTGAACATACATATTACAAACATATTCAAATGCTTTTCAGAATACAATTAAAATTAAACTACTATTTGAAACTAACATTTTGGTGGAGGATTTAATCAAATCAATTCTGATCACCACTATTGGATAAGAGTCTTTGAAACAGATTGGGGTAATTGATGATTGAAAATTGATTGACTCACTCCTAACACGCTAAATTAGCTTCGTTTGACGGATTTTCACGAATACTAGCAATTTCGATTACTAGTCCTTTTTTTGGGTAAATAGTAAATCATATTGTTGTAGACTGATTTAGAAGATTTTCGTTTAATATCAAATCTGTCAAAGTGTGCACAGCACAAAGTTGACCCTTTATAAGATCATCATTATTTGATCCATGGACCTTTCGTAAGTTGAAGTTATGCATAATGACTGTGAAATAAAATCAAATTGACGTGTCTTACACAAAAAATAACGCGTACCTCTTTCCAAATATAATCAAACCTCAGTCAAAACACCACTACCAATTTGAAATATTATAACAGAGACTTGGTCGAAAATAGTGGACATCAAGCGTATCAGTTTACGGTCAAAATGTTGGACACAGAAGGTGCTCGACCTGGGAATTTTCTCACGATCCTTTGTCTACGATTGTATGCAAACCTTATTAATTACTCAAATGGCGTCCGGCCTGCCACTGACAGTTTGTAGGTCAGATGACCCAACCGGGGACGGTAAAAAATGTGTAGTCCATACATGTTTATTAAACAAAGTTTTTATAGATCTAACTTTTGAACGTTCTTGTTCTATATGCAATTATGAGACGTAATGGGTATCATGGTATGGATAATGTGATGAATTCTCCAAATTTGTGTATCACAACTGCTTGATGTTTTAATTTACGAGACGTGGCACGCAAAGGTGCTTTGCTGATTGGTATATTACTAAGGTTACTAAGCAAACACATGAATAGACTATGTGTGACTAATGTGTCCACATTGAACGGTCTATAATATCAAATTTACACGTTTTCATCTTCAGAGGAGTAGAGTAGAGACGGAATAGTAAGGGTAGATACTTTAATTGTTATAGTTACAGAGGCTTCGGTTAAGGTATGATCCATCAGTTTGGACAGGAAGTAAGGTAGATAATATTTGTTTCTCTATCCGGCTTCGAAGGCTGAACGGATCTGACTATAATTTGGTACAGATTTGAATTTTGACTGGAATTTATATCTCAGGAATGGGTTCAAATAGTTGGACGAATGAAATTATAATATAATATAAGTGAAGTTACAAGTTTTTTATTTTTTTTATTACAATATTTCAAACAATATATATTTATATTTACGTTGGATTTATTCTGTAAACCCGGATAGGATTTGTGTAGGATAACCAATTTTAACATCTAATTAATCCATAATCCATACACTTACATACTTCATCTACAGTAACATGCTAGTAACATCTTGGTAAGTGAGATCTTCAAAGTCACTAATTCAACAGCATTTGCTACAAACATTATTTTCGGCGTGAATAGAACCGTACGAGCACAATATACACAACCGTGACCAAAACGCAATAAATCAGTTCACAGTTACTCTGCAATCACTATAACATACAATTACACTTATCAGTACATCGTTACCTGTTTCCACTCTGTTTGGTACGCAATGGAACGTGTGCTGCTATCTACGATCGTGGCCTGTCAGGTCTTATGTCTTGAGTTCAAGCCCAAGGTCTTTGACTCATTGCCTATGTAAGGTGAGGAATTTTACTTTTATCTTTAATTCAGGGAATGAGATTAACATCTTCCAATTTGCAGAAGGTATTCTCCTTATTTTTCCAATTATTATTATTAAATCTTTCTACTACACTATTCATGAATGATTCATGCGAAGTTTTTTTTTGCTTATTTGTAAGAATAATTATAGATTGAATTTGATTCATATTTGCTTTGCTGCATCTATTGTTTAATGAATATCTGGCGCTATTTTGAAATTGAATTTTGGAAGTACGAATGCAGCCATTTTTCAGGGACGAAGAAAATTTAAGAGAACATGCAGGAATTGTGTGAAACTGCAAGCAGAAATATAATGAAAAATTACATTTTACTAGGTATGCGAATTGCAGTTGACATAATATCGCACACCTAGATCTAAACTGGAACAATTCAAAAATTTGGGATTTTGAGTTATCCTTATATTCGAATGCGCAGTGATGAGACGCATCTACCAAAATAACAGGTTCAGCAAAAGCTTGAGAGGGCCGGAAACTAGATGGCGTTAGCTTTTTTTATTAGAATCAACCTATGTGAGTCGCTCTCACCAAAACAAGTGTAATGTCAGTTGGCTTTCACTAATTGTCGACAGTGCACGTGCAAACATAAACGAAAACACGGACATTTTCAGTTGTTATAGTTTTGGTGGAGAAATAGACTTGAATTACTTGAGTTGTTACACTATTCTTGAATTATTTTGCCAAATTATTTAAGTTATTTTATCTTGTTCCAGTTTTGTTGGAAAAGGTGAATGAATATTTTTTTACTGGTTTATTATTTATACAAAATTACCAACCTAAAGTGTAACAAATAAAAAAATAGAGGTTTTCTATAATATTAATGATTGATTTTTAGCTGAATTTTATATAGTCACATTTTATGACTGTATTACAAGCCTAAATAAACTTGTGTTTCATAACTTCCCATACAAAAAAAAACAGCAATGCGTTTTTTTCGTCTCCTGAAAAAATGAGTTTTTTGAGTTGTCTCAGTTTAGATCTAGGTGTGCGATATATTATATGAAATAAGGGTAGGTCTAATATTAGTGTTAGGATTTATATAGGAGTTTATGATGTCAAAAGCATCAAGGTAGGTACAGTTTTGAAACCAGTAACAGTGATGTAAGCATTCATAGACCATCTTAACTTTTCTATATACCTTTAGTTTGGTGGTTGCTCTCACTTTAGTATTATTTAAATTAATAGGCCTTTGTTATTTTGTTGCAAATTGTTCTCACCTGAATCGAATCTTCACACGGCAAAGTACATGTCGTTGGTTTAATACTTTCACTAATTTTATATGGCAGGGTAATGCTACAGTATTTTTCCCAGCACCTCAAGGCTCAAGTCTTGTACCTACCATCCTTTCACTGTATCAACTGACTATTTTGGCTATAGTTTCTGAGAAATCCGAAGACCAAGTTCTTTGTGCTTCTTTTTCATCTTACATAAGATTAATAATGAACAACCTGGACAATAGGTGATAGTTAGCCAAGTCAATGAATGAATTAAAATAAATGCTTAAACTGCATACATACATACATACGCCCGTAATCCTCGAAGGGATAGGCAGTGGTGTATAAAAAACCTACATTTCACTAACTGTGATATTCGGTCCCACGTAATAGAGGGCGAGCCTATTGCCACCAACCGGACAGTTTGTAAAATGAAAGGATATTCCGAAAATGAATTTCTTAACCGAAAATATTCCAGCTAAATAAATTTGGAAAAAAAATCTTTGCCTCGATTCCTTACTATGTGGCTTAGCGACAAAAGCTCTACCAGTTAACATCTTGAAGAGTATCAGACGGTAAACTATATTTTTGAATTCCGAATAACAACGGCGAAGCTCAAAACCAACGGTCTTATGCATCTAAACCAGCACACTTAAAATAATATCACAACATAGCACAACTAACACAAGCTATTTTGCCTAATTTAGCGACTAACGAGAATATCAGAGGTTAATTTAGTAGTACTATTCGATGTCGAAGCGCGCTCAGATAAGAGAGCTCTTTTCAGATTATGTTCGCTTCCGATACTGGCGCAATCTGGCCGACTGGCCGAGGCTAATGCTTTTCATGATTGGGCAATAACCGCTGATAGCGTTCCCCAAACAAACCCAAAGTGGGCTTTGTCGCCTGAGTGATACTCGACATCGAATTTATATATTACAGAATAGCAGCCGCGGTAGCATAGTGGTATGGGTAATGGACTGCTGAGACGTGGTCTCGGGTTCGATCCCAGATTTTACCATGGCACACACCAATGACTTTTCGATGCTTGTCGAAGTTATGTGTGTATTTATCGCAGGTTCATAAGTGCCCGATTAATGGCAATCGGCTCGCGACCTATTACATTGAGACCTAAACATAAACTGGAGAAATGTGGGTACTACCTCTGCCTACCCCTTTGGCGATATAGGCGTGAGTTTGTTATGTTATGTTATGTTATGTTATGTTACTATTGAATTGATTTCTATCGAACGAGACAAATATTCCAATAGCGGTTTGCGCTGATTTTTCGTCACACTCAGAATTCTGTGACGCCAATTTTATTCCATCTTCGAAATAGTGGAACTTACTCTCAACAAATTCCACCATTTCTGTCCTCGTCTACAAGTCAGCAAACACAAATATTATGCATAACCCATTCATCTCTATTCGACATTACAGATAACAGAACCACAACTGCAATTTTGCTTTTTTACGCACAACCGTAAATAAAATCATAAATGAAATTGTTCAGATACCCCAATTCGTATGCCGATGTTGGCTGATGCGGTATTTTATCAACCGATTGAAGTCATGCTATCGTAAATAGAAACAGAATATTTTATATGCTTTGGAGAGAAGTGGGTTTTATATACTACAAAGGAGGCAAAAAACAAATAGATACCTAAATGATGAGAAGTGGTTGGTGAAACCTGTAACCGATTCGTACCAGCAGTATAAATTAATATTCTATGACAATGTAGAGACATGGAAGGCATAGTTTAACTAACTAGTGTTATGGGTTCTAGAATGCGAATAAACATACTTAGATACTTTTTTTTGTAAATACTTACATATTATACATAGACACACTCAGATCAATTCAAATATTCATATTCAAGCACACAAATATTTGAACTGAGCGGGAATCGAACCCATACCTCCAGCGTAGCAGTCGCGTTCATTACAAATAGTTAGGGATATTAGTTCCAATGTGTAAAAATCTACTATTATAATATTTAATTATTGCTACGCTCTCTTGGATGATAGAGTGATGATATATAGCATATGTTACTCCTAGATATTGTATCTTTTTATAAGTGAATAATGAAAAAGGTCCAGTCGTTTCGAAGACTATTCTTTACAAACAAACAAATTAAAAAATACAATAAACAGTTTTCCTCTTTCTCTTTATAACATTAGTGTAGATGAGTTATGACCCTGGTTGACCATCGATATTCAAGTATCTTGTAAGACAGGGGTAAATTCTAATAAAAAATAAATCAAACTACCCGCTACTCAGGAAGAAATACTGTTTACCCCATTTTCGCCCTATAACACTAGTTTCCTATGAATCCTGAAGGACACTAACCATCCAAATCACACAATGAAAGTAATATAAGATTGAAATAATGTTACTTTTAAGAAGTTGTGATAGGACCCCTTATCATGGCTCATTGACTCTTTGAATTTATAATATTTGTTTTCCCGCGCAGCTTTTTATTGATGGCTTATCTTCAGCTAGGGCGTGTTGACTGAAAGTGACATTGTATATGCTCGTATGTATAGCGACAACCTCAGTGTCATGTTAACGAGAAAACTTGTTGTTTGTTTGTTACAAGTACACTCGTAAACAAACAACTCGATCCAAGAGACGATTGTCTTTGTTCCTGATGGTTATAAAACGGTATTCGTTGCTATAACAGATGTAATAATATTTTATGTCAATTTCCTTGTTGCCAATATTTAACTGTTCGATTTTGAGATAAATAATATCGTCTCGTAGTAAACATTGAGATATAATATTTCAGTACTTCTTTGAATCCCAATAATAACCCCAAGTTTGTACAGAACCCTCTGTTGAAATTAACCAGCTCTATGACATTTAGCACCAAAATTCAAATATATTTTTATTCAATCAATCAATTCGCCTAACGTAGCACACTGCCTAACATAGGTCTCTCCTAATATTGGGAGCCTTTGGTCTGCTGTTTACGCTGGTTGGACGGTTTGGTACCGGGGTTTAGTTAGAGATTTCCTCTAACTCTCTTCTTTTCTCTCTCTGAGTTCGCAACAATCTGCAAAGGGGTTCCGACCTATGCTCATGGCGCTATCTCGCTCGCTTTTTTCTCAGACATTTTCTTTCTCTTTATTAACCTCGCCTTCCTCTACGCCACACGTGGTAGGTGAGTTGTCAGATTCTAATAAAATTTCTATAAAATCAGGTGTATCGCAATTGCGGCTGCCTTTCAACAAACCACCTTAACATTATATAATCCTTTGTACTCTAATAGCCTTATCAGAATTTGATAAGGCATTGAAATGGTAATTTGACAAATCAGTATTCAAATGTCTCGCAAAGGTTTTTGACGTGATTTTTCAACGTCCAAGCTTTTATAACGTCCCAAACTTTTACTGGCTCAGTGATTTTGAATTGAGATATATTTTTAGGTAAGACTCAATGAGCTTAATTTTATATTCAAATTAGAAGCTATTTTATTGAACATAGTTTAGTAAACCGCTGTGAGGGAAGAATTTATAATTTAAGCCTGCAGACTTAAATAGAGAGAGATAGAGAATCAAATGGCTGCAGCCATTTGATTCTCTAGACACAATGGACTTAGGTGAAAAATTAAATAAATATTTTTGTTCCAGTTATTACAAGTACCTATACTCGTTCTTAGGTACGAGTATACTTGGGGCAGCTGTACTTAGTCTTGTAGTAGTCTTTTCCAGTCTTTCTTAGGCAAGGCCACATGTTTTTAGCTGCTATGAACCTGGTATATATTTATTATCGCTCCCTCTATTTAAATAACTGATTTCATTCAATGTTCGCTACCATCTGAGAGGTAACTCGCGCGTCGGAGGTCTTAGAATGACCTCCGTCTTCCATAAACGCAGGCCTGGGTGTGTCAGGTGGAGTTGTCTGTCATCCTAGCAAGAGCAGGCTACGGTGGCAGCGTGATGTGCGCTCCTTCCTATCCTGGGAAAGATGTAGACACCGTAGTCCTATACCCGTGAAGACCTTCGATGGTACTGGGTCAGGTGGGATATTAGGCATAAGCCAGAGGCTACCTCACCCACAACTGTTGGCAGTTTTAGTCGGTTTCAGTCCGTTACAACCACCAGCGCAGACTTCGGTGAGGGGATTTCCGCACAGGACCCTCACCGGGTTGATTTGATTTGGAAAAAGAAACGTCCAAGACGAGTTGGCTATTACTCCTCACATTTATTATAAATTAAACTGATTGTTTATACATGTTTAAATGAAGAATCATATCAACATAATAATGTCCATCTTCGTGCCAGAATATGTGCCAAAACAAATGTTGCGTTTCCGTAATAATTTATGTTTACCCATAATATTTACATCTGAAATAGTTATGACAGACAGAAATCATATGGGACGCCATCCTTGCAGATATAAATATAATAGTTCTGATTTCAGTCAATTTTAAGTTTCTGAATAATTATAGACAATTACTGTCTGGTATTTGTGATCATGGCTAGTGTAACCTGGTCGAAACGTCAAGCAAATCACATAAACACAAACTCGCGCCTTTATCCCCGAAAGGATAGGCAGAGGTGCTAGCACCCACATTTCGCCAGTTTATTTTTAGGTCCCAATGTAATAGGTGGCGAACCTATTGCCATTAACCGGGCACTTATAAACCTGCGATAAATACACACATAACTTAGAAAAGCATCGAAGAGTCATTCGTGTGTGCCATGGTAAACCTGGGATCGAACTCAAGACCTCATCTCAGCAGTCCATTACCCATAGCACTAGGCTACCGCGGTGTCCTTATGATCGCGTTAATACCCGGGTTTCTTTAACCATATATCATACAACGCAAAATTTTAAAATTGAGTAATTGCTGTCCTATCTAAAAGAAAATAATATTAGATTTTGACGTCTGTAAGCCTCGATTTAAGATTACATACCTTAAGTAAAACTCAATAGAGTGAAGTAGTCGACGGATTAACTTAAAACAAAATATACCTTTACATTAGTCTCTGTCGCATTAGAGGCCTTAATCTCGACCTCCTGTAGCACTAGCATGAACTATTATCAAATTCGTAATGTAAAGGTTTAGATAGAACGGAGCATTGTGATTGGCAGTCTGCCTCTTGTGAACGTGTGTGCGTGTGTAGCCCGCCAATCGCAATGCTCCGTTCTGTCCATACCTTTACATTACGAATTCGATAGTATTTCGTGCTAAGGCTACTGAAGTGTGACGAGGCTTAGTTTTTTCGGCTGTTTGACATCCCTTTTACTTACAGCTGAGTTGTTATTGGTGGACAACCGCTGACGGAGTTATTCAAGTCACTCATATAGGCTATCGTCTTGATCTAACAACTATTTATGTTGTGTTATGCTTTGCTGAGGGGTCTTTTTCAGAACACAGAGCACACAAGATCTGGAATTCCTTAACGGCGCACGTGTTTCCTTCTTCGTACAGTCCTGGGTCCTCAAAGTGGGGCGTGAAAAAGCATCTGATGAGGCCGTCAAGCTGAGCGCCACCATTGTAGCACTGTACGTGTTTGCAATGGTGACCTCTTTTATGAGATTTTGCCTTCAGCTTAACATCAGGCGAGGTGAAGTCAAATTGACATCATCAGCATCACCAAAAAGCCGCGGTAGCCTAGTGATATGGGTAATGAACTGCTGAGACGAGGTCTCGGGTTCGATCCCAGGTTTACCATGGCACACACCAATGACTTCGATGCTTTTCGAAGTTATGTGTGTATTTATCGCAGGTTTATAAGTGCCCGGTTAATGGCAATAGGCTCGCTACCTATTACATTGGGACCTAAACATAAACTGGCGAAATGTGGGTGCTAGCACCTCTGCCTACCTCTTCGTGGATAAAGGCGTGAGTTTATGTTATGTTATCATCACCTCAGCTTTAGGACGTTCACTGTTGAACATAGACCTCCCCCATCGACCCCCAATAGTCTCAGTCAAATCAATCAGTATCACTAAATCGGATTAAGTAGTAATGTTTCACATACGTGTAATTTTATACATACTGTAAAGCAAAAGCAATCTCTATTGATTTTCTCTACCCTCTTACATCCGCTTGTGAAGATATAGGTGTCGTTAAGAAGGGACTAAATTGATTGCAGACCCAAACAATTTTGTGGCCTCCATTATAACGTAATTGATCGTTGGACTATGAATATGGCCACTCATATTAATACTATAACATAAGATCTGAGACGAAGGTAAGATATTTACTTTAAAGTTCAAAATATATTCAAATCATACAATATCAACAATATCATGCTATCAATTGTTTTCATTTAGTTACAGATAAACATATTTTCTCTCTCCAAGACATTAATTGGTAGTGCTTGTGCGGCTAAGCACGTAATTAATTTTCTTGCGATTTACACCGATAGCAAGGAATCGGGTCAAAAACAATTTTCTTTTCCAAATTTGTTTAGTTGCAACATTTTCGGTTAGGAATTTATTTTCGGAATACCCATTTTTTAACAAAGTGCCCGATGGGAGCCAATAGGCTCGCCCGCTGTTACGTGGGACCGAAAATTATAGTTGGCGAAATGTGGGTGTTTAATACCCACATTTCGCACACTACCCCACAATACCCTTGTAGGGATTATGGGCGTGAGCATATATGTATGTATGTATGTTAATCTCACTGCAACTACAGCATAACATTTTATGTCAATCAATCAATTATAATTTCCATGACACCACTTGACCGTAAAAAAGAAAAAAATCAATCAATTAGTATATCGCAGTCCATTACTGGACATAGGCTTCTCTCAATGTGCAGCATTTCTGCTGATCTTTCGTTTCCACATCCAGTCTATCCCAGCCACCATTTACAGGTCGTCAAATTACATACAATTTTGACAGACGGGTTAGGACAGTAGAATTATTTTTAGAGTTTCCGTTCTGGATATTTTTCCATAGGTCACCTCTTACGAAAATGACAAAAGATAAGAAAATAAAAAAGAAGATGAAGAAATAATATAAGATTCACAATAAAAATAATGATGCCTACTGGAAGAATGAAAGTTTAAAAAGTTCATGAAGCACGCTGAAATTAGTTGTGAAACATAAAGCTCAAACGAAGAGCTACAAATGGGAATGTGTCACTAGCCATGACAAACAAAGTATTTCAATTAGCTTTGACAACATAATGTGTACAGCAACGATAGTGGACTAGGCTTTCGAGTTACAAACAAACTTACATGATTTATTAGTCGTAATAGTAGATATTACGACTTTTCGAAGTTATGTGTGTATTTATCGCAGGTTTATAAGTGCCTCGGAGAACACGTTAAGCCGTCGCCGTCGGTCCCGGTTGCCATACAAACATCTATGGCAGTCGTTATGGGTAGTTGGAGCCCTCAAAAGTCCAACCAGTCTAACTTGGAACTTCAATATCGCCATTGGTCATTAGACCATTGGTTGTGAAGGTCAGATGGCAGTCGCTTCACGGAAAATATCGAAGTTCAGCCGCATCACAGTTAGACTGGAAAGCCGACCCCAACTGAGTTGGGAAAAAAGGTTCAGGGAATGATGAGTAGATATTATTGCTTAACGACTTTTATATCATCACAAATTGGAAATTAGTATTTTCTTTACTTGAATTATATATGTGTGTGACTATCCCACTTAAGACCTCAATAACTTAAGATGAAAATTCGACCATACAGGACTTGTCCAGTTAGATCAGTTCATGAGATTATCATTGTGTTGCTTGAATATTTGATGCAATAAATCTATGCCTCAATACCATGTATGTAGCTTAAATATTGAAGCAATAAGTATCCTTCTACTTTTTTAAAGCCTTTTGGCTAACAAGAGCTCGAGTCAAGAAGACAGAAATCCGAAGGAAAAAAGACTTATGCAGACCCACAATAGGAAAAAAGATAATTGAATTAGATAGACTTTTAAGTCAGTCAGTCAAAACGATGAATATAAAAATAATCTTAAATTATCATCAATAATGTAAGATTTATTATCACTTTTAAAATTATTATAAACCAAAAAAAAAACATTTCATCATGATGTTTGAAAGTAACGTTTTCATCAAATTTATATTGAAGGTTAAAGTCTCGGAAAACACAGGTTACACTGCCGATATTACAGGTTTTATTATTCCACACATCCAAGAATATTGCTTACACTATTCATTCGTCATCTGTAAACGTTATGAAATTTCCAAGGAAATAGCTTCGAACGAAATTTTATTTAAGCCCACTGCTACTGCAAATAAAATTTTATATCACATTTTATATGACACTCAATTTCGCTAAACCAGAAAGTGTTTGAGGAAAAGTGTTCAACATTTTCCAAACTTTCAACCTACGTTTAACGACTAAGGATTTGCTTACCTAGAAAAGGTTGGAGGATGATAATATCGCACTAGTTCTCCGCTTTCAAAAACAATTTGCTTTGTCAAAGAATTGGCCAAAATTGTCCAGTTAAGGGACCGGTGTTTGCTTGTTCAGGGAAAGTGCTCTGTAATGGATACCTGTAGTGCCCCAAATGGGACTGGACATAACATCCATGCCTATAGAGTATAATTGTAGCACGTGTAGCTATCGATCTCTATTTTTATTTCTTACGTGAGTTTTAGGAATTTTTCAGACAGTTTAGACAGACTTCAAATTGTACCAAATGACTATTGGAATAGAATGAGAACAGTGTCAGTGAACCTTATCATTACCAACTTTGTGATGGATGTGCTGAAAAAATATACCTAACATCCGTGGAGAACATCATCAATCTAATCTGCCTAACAAACATTAGACGCGAATATATTTCATTCGCCCGGACGAGCCCAGTCGGCCAAGAAAAAAAAGTATAATTCATTCAAAATAACTTACGGTCGACGATTGCGTTCGCAGAATTCACAAAATTTGACACTTCCTCCGTATGTAACTAGTTACACCCGAAATTCACTGTTCACCAAACGAAACCTGACAAGTTTCGTACACAACTGAGCACAATTCCCGCTGTGACGTTGATATTATTTTAATAAATACTGACACAAGTCGTAAGAGGTTTCAATAATCCAGATACGAAAACAGTCGGCGCGTTCCGTCGTTCGGGTTGAAGAGTCAGAGCGACGTGCGCTCTCCGCGACGTAACCACGGATACTGGTTTGGCCAGGCCGTGCAGGGGCGGCGTGGGAAAGTGTGTGTGTATATCTACACGGGGGTTGTTTTGTGTCTGTGTGGGTGCTCTTCAGGTCACCAGAATTCGGTGAAGACAAGCGTTGTGAAGTGGCATGCCCTATTTCAACAGACTCTTTTAGGTTCTAGGCCGCGGAAATTGCAGGCAGCTGACTATATTGAAGAAGTTCTGTAGACTCTGTATAATATCTCTGCATTTGAACTGTGAATGTGGTTTTTAGTTCTTTAATGAGCGCATTCTTATGTTTTAGCTCTCCAAGTTTAATTACATAAATTCCTCTTTTACTTGTTAGTGGTATTAAATCTTTGTGCTTTTACATCAGAAACCCTTTTAAGTGACGCGGTAATGTTTTTTGTGTTTTTAGATTATGTTTTTAAATAAAAATCTTTATAAATATTGAGATGTCCGTGTATAAGGAAAATGGGCTTATGGTAAACGTTTGAATGAAATTTACTTACGTGGTTTAATTTAGAAATTAAGGTTACCTGTCTGTTTATTGGCACCCGCTAGAGGGGTAAGCAGAATATGTGAAGTAACATTGGCTAGCTTGACTATAGTATTACTACCCATCCTTCCCTCGGCTTGTCAGCGCAACATTATCATTCTCCTCCACACATTCCTGTCAGATGTCATTTCCTCACTCACTCTCTTCTTTGCCATATTATCTTCTTTCACACAATCCATCCATCTACATTTATCTATTGACGATGTAGCCAATAGAAATGCACTTTGTTTAGGCCCCCTTGCATATAATATTATTATTATGTTTTTTCTTTTTATACAACTTGGGTGGCAGACAAGCACGCGACTCACTTGATGCTAAGTGGTTACCGTGGCCTATGGGCGAGTGTAACACTAGAGGAATAACACTCGTGCCTCAACTCCTGTAAGAACAGAGACATTCTGTGTCGTCAGCGCAAAAGATGTAGGATAAGCCTTTGGTTTTCCCACTGACAACACAAAACCTCTCTAGTGAACTCTGGCTACCCTACTCACCATCGAAAACACAACACAAGGTTATTAAACGGTGATATTATATCATTGTTAATAAGATATTCGAAAGTGATTGCACACAAATCGTCTTGAAAGTCAATGCTTTTTTTGCAGTGGATTTTCTGTGGATTACAGAGGCTTTCAATACTAGAGGTGGCACGAGTGCGTTGTTGACCCTTTTAGAACCGTAATGGCTTTTTTTAAACAACCATGTACCTACTGTTTTCTGTAGGGATATTGGTATCTAGTGCTAATGCCGCGGTAGCCTAGTGGTATGGGTAATGGACTGCTGAGACGATATCTCGAGTTCGATCCCAGGTTTTCCGATGGCACACACCAATGAGTTTTCGAAGTTATGTGTGTATTTATCGCAGGTTTATAAGCACCCGGTTGATGGCAATAGGCTCGCCAACTATTACATTGGGACCTAAACATAAACTGGCAAAATGTGGGTTCTAGCACCTCTGCCTACCCCTTCGGGGATAAAGACGAGAGTTAATAAAAAAAATATTGGTATCTACTAATGCCTACATACGAGTACGTAGTTAATTTCATAATTTGTTAGTTCGATCTCGGAATGTAGGTTTAACTGGCTTTTGATCGGCTCAACGGTGTACAGTATTATAATCCAATTCATTAGTTATGAGTTGTACTATAACTTTAATTATAAGTTACAGACTCAGAACTGTTTCCGCAATTGAATCTCAGCAACGATGCGGTACTCTTGTACTTATTCTGCTAGTTGACGTCGAACTTACCTGCACAGATACATTTATTATATATTCTTTATATTAAATACAGCGTCGGTAGCTTAGTGGTTAAGGAGTCGGCCTTACGATCGAGAGGTCCCGGGTTTGAATCCTGGCCATTACACTACCGACGGAAAACGGAAACCACTCCTAACACAAGCCATTGAGCTTAGCTGGAGGGGTTAAAGGGAATATTAGTAACTTCGGTTGCTAAAATTCTTTAAAAAAAACAAAAACAGGTGCATCATTAGCACTGCAGGCTTACTTAATTAACATCAATCAATAAACGTTTGACCACAAAGGAATAAAGTGTGCGAGTGACATACCTATGTATCTTTATACAAAGGCGTGGGAAAGTGACAGAATCTACGGACCGTGTAACATTATTTTATAAACCATTATCAAAAATAGATACAATGCTGTGACGTCAGTGTTTCTACAGAAAGGCTGTTAAAAGTCACAAGTCACTGCCACTAATATTTTAAATTAGGTACTTCTTTTACCTTTTTTTTTCTTTTTTTTTTATACAACTTAGGTCGCAGACAAGCACGCGGCCCACCTGATGGTAAGTGGTTACCGTGGCCTATGGGCGAGTGTAACACCAGAGGAATAACACTCGTGCCGCAACCCCTGTAAGAACAGAGACATTCTGTGTCGTCAGCGCAAAAGATGTAGGATAAGCCTTTGGTTTTCCCACGGACAACACAAAACCTCTCTAGTGAGCTCTGGCTACCCTACTCACCACCGAAAACACAACACAAGGTTATTAAACGGCGATATTCTGTAGGGTGGAGGTACTTCCCCAGTCGGACTACTCGATTGGGACGGATATACCGTCGTGTCCTACCTCCTCTATACCGTCGTGTCCTACCTCCTCTATACCGTCGTGTCCTACCTCCTCTATACCGTCGTGCCCTACCTCCTCTCGTGCGCGAAATCCCCACGGATTAGTTACTTAACGCGATAATGAAGGTGTCTGTGGCTATGGCTTTTCACGCTAGTAATATTAATAACAGATAAACAAAACACAATCATAGTATAGACCAATCATAGTACCTATAAACAACCTGAGGTTTCGGTTTATGTTTCATAATAAAAAAATGTTCGAAATTCATTCTCAATCTAATCTGAAATCTACCAAATGATAAAAACAGTATTCTCTTAACACAATTTTCATTCACATCGTGAACGTTTTTGACATTCGGAATACAGAAATTAGATCGAGATTAATTTTGTACCGATTTTGTTACGAGAATAAAATTAGTCCTCGGGTGTGTGGTATCAAAGAAAGTATACCACCATCCCATCTCATCCGAAAAGGTTTCATAAGACGCGATTAACGGAAAAAATCGCATGCAATATCACTGCAAAAAAAGAAAATCCCGAAATAAAACCCTGTACCAACCCGTCTGGTCAACACGGCAACTGTACGACAAAACCTCCCAACATTTTGAGAGGTCTACTGTGTGTGTGTAAACTATGTCCAGCAGTGGACTAAGATAGGCTAATTGAGTCCTTGGTCACAAGCTGACTGACTCAGTGATGCGCGCCCTCTGTCCTCCAGTTTGTTAGTAAGCTCGAAAATTTGCATTGGTACAGTCACCTGCAATAATATGTGTATACATTTTAGAACTTTTTCACATTAAACTTGTTAAAGTTTACCATTTCATGTCATAATGTTGACTTGTCAATAATTATTGTGACAAGGTTCCAAAGTGTATACATATTATTGCAGGTGACTGTACATTTTCGATAATTATATTCCCTTTCCACCATGTACTGTCTCATATAACTCTCACAATTTTGTTAAAAAAAAAACTGTTCTATGTCTGTACCGACTGCTTAGAAAAGAGAGGTATTGTAATATCGGTAATTGCTATTAACAATATTGTACGAGAAAATATTTTGTAGGCTTCTCTAATGTAAAAAACTTCCCAGTTGGTTAACATAATTGTATGGGTCACGCTGTGGTAGTAATTTTGATGAACCCTTTCTTGACCTAAATTGCTTTTAGGCGTGTATTCATTTCGATAGCGTATTGGGGTCGAAGTATAGATATTTAATTCTACATATATATGTGTTATGAAAATGCTCACAAAGCCGAAGGAACATGGTAGTTTTAAAGATACGAGTATATTCATATTTTTTATTTATGGCACGTCAATTTCTTAACCTCGCCTGATGTTAAGCTGAAGGTAAAGTCTCATGAAAGAGGGTCACCATTGCAAACACGTACAGTGCTACAATGGTGGCGCTCTGCTTGACGGCGTCATCAGATGCTTTTTCACGCCCCACTTAAAGGACCCGGGACTGTAGGAAGAAGGAAACACGTGCGCCGGTAAGGAATTCCAAGACTTATTGGTGCGGCAGAGAATAGACTCACCTAACCGCGTCAGAAATTAACAACATTACACTAAATTCATAAGTCTAACTATTGATGTCTTCGGAAATGTATGAAACGTCTAAAATTCCATGTCATAGTAACACCAGCACTCTACAGCTTTATAGGTATATAAGACTATGAGTAGTAAGATCGATATGATGCTGACTGTACAAGGATAGTTTGAATCTGAAATAACACATTGGCTACTGTTTATCCAGCCAATTGGTGTCCACATGTTGCTGGAACAGGAACGAAATTCTATGGAAGCGAAGCCACGATCAACAGTATAAATTACTAGCCTATGCCCGCGGCTTCGCCCATCTGTGCAATTTAAATTCTATATTACTAATCATAACTCTGGTTCTACTTAGCCGATTGCAATTAAACAAACGTAAGATTTTAAGTTGGACCTTTCAAACAAAAAAGGCGTATCGAAATTTGTTCAGTAGTTTTTGCGTCACACAGAACATAAACTTTTTAAAATTATATAAAAGTATTGATGATCTCCTATGTCAAACTACACTATAAGAACAAGATCTAACACATTCGTATTTCAAGATTTTCAAGTAGAAATACATTTATATTATTTTTAAAATACAAAATTCCTTTAAAAGCTTTTAAAAACCTTTCGAGAGTTGTGACGAAACTTTGTAAATATTCAAAACGATAAAATTTCCAATATGTAAGCTTCCAATATTTCCAATATTTGAAGTGCGTATTTTCTTTTTTTTTGTATTTCGATCAAACAAAAAATGAAAGCGACAAGCGATATTTTGTTTACGATTTGAATATCTGATATGAATGCGAAGGCATCTTGATCAATCTAAAATATTTGATATTATGTCTCAGAAAAATACTCTATTATTTTTCGATACACGGTGGTTCGAGTTTTTGATATAAAATGGAGAGAATTAGAGAATTTTTCTCTCTCATAAACTCTCATAAACTCGCGCTTATATTCCCAAAGGGGAGGCAGAGGTGCAGGCACCCATATTTCGCTAGTTTATGTTTAGGTCCCAAAGTAATAGGTGGCGAGCCTATTGCCAATAACCGGGCACTTACAAACCTGCGATAAATACACACATAACTTCGAAAAGCATTGAAAAGTCATTGGTGTGTGCCATAGTAAAACCTGGGATTAAACCCGAGACCTCGTCTCAGCAGTCCACAGGGAATTATTGATAATTGAGCAAATAACATCTACACATAATATACAAAAGAGATCTAATGAGATGACTTAATAGGACGAGATATTTTTTAATTCGAAATATTACACGTCTACCGGGCATTCCATGGCGTTCTTTTTTTCTACGAGTATATATACCTACATATAAGTTATTCGAGACAAGTAATTTTTACTTTCCTGATCCATATGCTGAGCCTAAATCTTAAAACTTTGTCTGTAGATGGTTTTTATATAGTCAGCATTCACTAAGTCAGGATTTTAGTAAACTTTTCTACAAGAGGGACCAAAATAAATAAAGTAAAGTATAATAAATTTTTACAAATTTATTCCTTGAAATGGATCACTGACCACTAAATTAAAAAAAAATATATCGAAGCGATAGCTCAGAAGAGAGTTTTAGATGGCCCTGGGTCAGCAAAGGCGTAAAGGAGCTACCCCTCTCGGGGCTACTGAGGGCCCAGACGGCTGTGTGGTTTTGGTCAATTATTGCTTAATTCAAGCAATTATTACTTGGCATTCGTAACATTCAGATGCTAGGTTCTCCGACATCATCATCATTCTCAGAACCTTTTCCCAACTTAGCTGCCGTCGGCTTTCCAATCTAACTGTGATGCGGCTGAATTTCGATATTTTGCATGAAGCGACTGCCGTCTGACCTCCATAACCAATGGTCCAATGACGAAAGGCGATATCGAAGTTCCAAATCAGACTGGTTGGACTTTTGAAGGCTCCAACTACCCGTAACGACTGCCATAGGTGTTTCTATGGCAACCGGGACCGACGGCTTAACGTGCTCTCCGAGGCACGACCAGACCAGTGCAAACAGCCATATTCATCCATACAACTTTTTACACTGAGCGGGGATCGAACCCCGTGCGTAGCAGTCGCGTGCACTACCACCACGCCACGGAGGCTGTCTAGCTAGGCTCTCCGACAATATTATTATATATAGTGTGACTATCTTGTTAGATAGACAGCTTTGTGTAGTCGTAAGTAGGACAGTTCTATATACCGAGGAGTCGTTTGTACAGTGTCCTACGTGTGTCACACAGACAAGGGTAGTAAGCGATGGGTTAGAAAACTGTCAGACCCCATGTTTTTTTCAACCCTTCTATATGACAAGAATAAGAACCAACTAGGCCTCGTGAGAACGCTAATATTGTTATACAATTGTGTTATGAATAAAAGTAAAATTGATTCACTGTTAAATTTATCGGGATATTTACCATGTTTGTTAATTTTGTTGAATAACCGATATTTCGGCGCTGTTGCAAGCGCCATGATCACGGTGTACTGACGACCGCCGAGTTAGTTCTTATTGAGACCAACCGTATCGGTAAATTTAACAGTGAATGTGTAAATGACCATGTCAATCTAAAATCATACAAAAGTAAAATTGATGTATTTTCTGATGAAGTATATTTACACTTAAGCTTTACTTAATAACCTTATCATCAACGCATTGTCAGTCGACTTAAGAGCGCCTCGCCACGTGTATACTGACTTAAGCTGCCCGCCAACGTCAGACTTTTTGTAGAACCGATAAACGGTTCGATTTTTCCTCCGATTCTTATGACCGATTTTGTGACCGACTCTACGCACACGTTCGCCATTTTGTCTGTGGCTATCGCTGGAGTCCCAGTAGTACGGTCAACCGGACTAGCAACCAAACCAAACTACTGCGACTAGAGAGAGGGACATTGAATTGTCCTTGTCCTTCCCTTGCATGCGGCTGACTGTCGATGAGTAGTGTGCGTTTACGCATTTTCACCGATAATCGGATCAGTCGAGTTGCACCGATTTTATTTCTGAGCGACTCTTTGTAGGACATTCCACTGTTGCAAGCAGTGTTCTACTGTACTGCTCGCAACAGTGGAACGTAAATAGAACTATTTTTCTCCTACAAAAAGTCGGTCATCGATTATCGGACGTGGGCAAGCAGCCTTATACAGAACGGTTTATCACTGAAGTACAAAGTAACCTTCCAAATAGCGAATATTTAAATTTACTTCATTATACGATTACCAACCACTCTGAACATTACACAACCACTCTGTAGTTATAGAACGCAGCACTGATTAGGCGCGTAATGTGGCAAGTCTAATTTAACCGAATGAATGTGGCTGATTATACGGTCGACGCACTTTTCTGTCAGTTATGTGCTGACCTTTAGGCCTATATTCCAAAACAATAGATACTCAGTCCTGTGTCACTTCTAACTACATCTGAGTAAGTGTTCTCATAGATTTTCGTGCTAGGGGCACTGGCCCTTGTACGAAAAACTATCAATTTCTTAATGTATTGAGTGAGCGAAGCATTGCAATTGGCGAATATTACACATTCATACAGGGTTTCATAGTAAGAAAGTTGTCTAACGTAATGTTCAACACTCATCATCATCATCATCATCATCATCATCCGAAGTCACCTAGGAGTCCATGGTTCGCTTTTTTCCAGTCTAACTGCATTGCAACTGAACTTATTTTCCGTGCAGCGACTGCCATCTGACCTTCACAACCTATAGATTGTGGAGCATGTGTATACTTATACCTAATATAGGCGATATCGAAGTACTGCAGTTAAGTTAGTTGTTGGACTTTTTAGGGCTCCAACTACCCTTAGCGACTTAAAATTTTACCGTGACCGTGTCAGAAGTACGTGTCCGTCACGTGTTCAACTGCGTGATAGCTGAGCTTAAATGAAACCATCGATCAACTGGTAGCTGTGTCAGTACAACTCTAGTTTGTGTACGCATGTGCCACAAGTAGTACGTCCACACTCAAAGTTATGTCTTGAGGCCACGCTGTCTGGTACGCTGTTCATGTCACAAATCTGGACACACCTTTATACACCTACCGGCTTACAGCTTATGTGCCTAATACGTCTTGATTTCTCGTCTGCAACACACAAGCCTAGCCTACCAATTACTCACACAACTAGGCCGCTCCACATCACAAAGAGAATGGTATATTCAATTTTATTGAAACTGAATATTTGAAGAGTAGCTGTGGTCTAATACAGGTATCGTATGGTAAGATGGCGAATTAGAATACACATAATTCTCATTATCTGGGTATTACAGGAAAATAATAATTTATAAAGTAACGAATTCGTAGCTGGCCGCAGACTGCAGTAAATAAAGGGTACCATGTAATATACTTGACAAACATACATAAAACATAAACTCACGCCTATATCCCCGAAGGGGTAGGCAGAGGTGCTAGCACCCACATTTCGCCAGTTTATGTTTAGGTTCCAATGAAATAGGTGGCGAGCCTATTGCCATTAACCTGGCACTTAAATAAATAGACACATAACTTCGAAAAGTAACCGTTGGTGTGTGCTATGATAAAACCTGGGATCGAACCCCAGACCTCCTCTCAGCAGTCCATTACCCATACCACTAGACTACCGCGGTCGTAATATACTTGAATATGATAATATTGGTTATATAAACTAACCAGATTGTTGTCTCCTGAAAGAATCATCATCATCATTTCAGCCATAGAACGTTGACTGATGAACTCCTCAGTCGCCTTATTCTGTCCTCAACTCCGTCTTCACAACGGACACGATAGGAGATAAATCATTTTTTATAAAGTCATAGCCTCACCCACCCTCTGCATCAAGGTTCTCCCATTACGTTTGCCTTGCAGCAGCCAAACAGGATTGGAACCAGAGACCTTTCATTCGTAGATTCCTTAACCACTGACCTGCTCATTTAAATAGTCACCGGATGAACCCGGGTGGTCTGTGCCCCACCGGATACAGACGGTGATTACAAGTTAAGGTGTGGTGTCTCGTAATTGTATCTAATGATAGTGTTGGTACAAATTTGTTTCCGGTTAATGTCAACGTGCGTGGTTAAATCTACTGTATCTAAAAAAATATGAATTAGAATTTTTATTGTCAAAAATTGAGGTGTTAATACATCTACTGCAGAAGCAAAACGTGGCAAACTTCCATAGGCCACGGTGACGGCTTCCCATCAGGTGGACCGTGTGCTCGTCTGCCACCTAAATGGTATAAAAATATTTATATACTTATATTATAATATCATCATTCTCTGAACCTTTTCCCAACGCAGTTGGGGTCGGCTTTCCAGTCTAACTGTGATGCGGCTGAACTTTAATATTTTTCCGTGAAGTGACTGCTATCTGAACTCCACAACCAATGGTCCAATGACCAGTGGCGATATCGAAGTTCCAAGTTAGACTGGTTGGACTTTTGAGGGCTCCAACTATCAGTAACGACTTGTTTATATCACAACCGGGACCGATGGCTTAACATGCTCTCCAAGGCACAACCAGACCAGTGCAATCAGCCATATTCATGCATACAATTTCTTGCACTGAACCAGGATCGAACCCGCACGCCTTGCGTATCAGTCACGTGCACTACCGCCACGCCACGGAGGCCGTCGTATATAAATATATAATATATATATAACGCAATCATCATCATCATCCTAGCGATAGTCCCGGTTGCATCCGAAGCTTTAATATCTAGATACTAGAGTCATCAGACGACTTTTGATGCGTGACGGTTATCGCGTAGTAAAATACAGCCTACGTTACTCTGTGTAAATGTAGCTTTTTAAGCTCGATAGATTGGCGTTTGACCACTATCTCACCTGGTGGTAAGCTATGTTGTGGTCGCTAATGGAGCACGCTTGCCTAAAATTAATCTATTCACTCCAGTCTTGACTTCCAAGTTATAGCTATCCGGAAAAACAGTTTCGCTTTCTGATGGGTAAAGAGTTTTTGAAATCGGCTCAGTAGTTTTTGATTTTATTCAATCCAAACATACACACACACAAATTTTTCCTCTTTATTTAATGTAGAATGATAGATTTGAGTTTCTCTACCACTGTTGCACCCCGTGCTATCCTCAAAAATGAAATACTGCGCGTATAGAACCCCATGGGTCAACAACTAGTACTTAACCCCATAGTTAATAAAGGAACTAGTTAGTAAACATATCCGTGTCCTATTTATATTCAAATAATGGTTTTTAATTAGTTCGCCGACCATAACACAGTTTGTACAAGCAAAATTCATTAGCACAGGGTTTAGAAATTCATACCATTTACGGTAAAGGAACATAACTTCACTTTACTAACTATAATAATTTTGTTAAGAACAAGTTGCTTTGGTTAAAATAATTGGAAACTGTCTTGTAGCCATTGTTGATTTAGGGCAGGACTCCAATTTTATTGCAGAAATCAGTTTTGGCAAAGTTAGTGGCGGTAGAATAAACAATTTAAATTGGAAAAAGTGAATGCATTGACGGGACTTGTATACTTCTATAGGAAAGATTCAAATGTTCAAGAAGTGGCTCCATGGCTCAGCGGTTAAAGCATTTACGATAAAATGGAAATGCGCTTGTTCGGGGCCCGTCAGAGCTTTCACATTTTTCCGACAATGGAACTGCTGCTGAGACGATGTCTCTGGTTTGATCCCAGATTTACTCACACTCTCACACACCATATGACTTTTCGATGCTTTTCGAAGTTATATGAGTAACTATTGCAGGTTTATAAGTGCCCGATTAATGGCAATAGGCTCGCCACCTATTACATTAGGACCTAAACATAATGTGGGTGCTAGCATCTCTGCCTACCCCTTCGGGGATATAGGCGTGAGTTTATGTATGTACAAGTATTTGAACTAGACGGGCATCGATCCTACTACCTCAACTATAACTGTTGAAAGCTCTACTGCCACAAAACATAGGTCCACAGTATGTACATACTTCTCATTAGGTGAGCTGTGTGTTTGTCTCCTAAGAACCTCTGCAAAAATCGACTAATTAGTCGCTAGCAGCAAGTGTGTACCAACTTGCAGGAAGTCCCAAGTACCGAAAGTTTTGAAGGTTTCTATACCCCCTCATTATAATTTATATTATTATATACACACATACATATTATGCTCACGAAGGGGTAGGCAGACGTGTATTAAATACCCACATTTTGCCAACTATGATTTTCGGTCCCACGTAATAGGGGGCGAGCCTCGCCAATCGGGCACTTTATAAAAAAATGGGTATGTCGAACATAAATTCTAATCGAAAATGTTGCAGCTAAATAAATTTGGAACCAATTTTTTTTGACCCTATCCTTGATATGCGAGCGATATCCTTGATATACATAACGTGCTTAGCCGCACAAGCACTGCCAATTAACATCTTGGGGAGTATCAAATTTGATTTGATTTGATTTGATTTGATTTGAAATTATTATAATTAGCGGGGTATATCATACTAAGTATTTACACTACCTCAATATTTATTAATAAATAATAATTTTATTGATGGCAACTGAACCTAACTCATTAGAAGGATTTTTTTTCTTATCATTAATTATAGCGACAATGCTATATCAAGTATATTTTATCTGTTAGCATTATCATTATTACCTGGACAATCATATAAAATTATTAGACTATTTATACTGTTGATTGATGGCACTTGGTGGAATTTGTTGTTACACATATTGAGAACTCACTTGTACTTTTCCACAGTATTTTTATTTTTTATATTTTTTTATATTTTTATATTTTACATGTACCTGATGAAGCTATATTGATTTCCTTTGATGTAAAAAATTTGTTCCCAAGTATCCCGGTAAATGAGTGTAAGAGCGCAATCAGCGAGATTTTGATACAATCTGTAGTCGACCCACAAATTGCAATAGATTTAGAACATACCATATCAGTGTGCCTAGATCAAAATTACTTTAAGTTTTGTGATAAGTTTTACAAACAGATTAATGGTCTCGCTATGGGTAGTCCCCTCTCACCACTCTGTGCAGACATTTTTATGAATTGTATCGAAAAGCAAATCTTAAGTAACAACATGTAAAAACCATTTATCACCTATTGGTATAGATATGTAGATGACATTATTTGTTTATGGACCGGAAATATAGATAATTTAAATAATTTTTTGACATTTATAAATGGAATTAATTCTAAAATACAATTTACAATAGAAATAGGACATGACGAAATTAATTTCCTGGACATAACTATTAATTTAATCAATCACAGACATACATTTAAAATATATAGAAAACCTACATTTTCTGACAATATAATACACATAAGCTCTAGACACCCATTGAGTCACAAACACGCGGCCTTCCACTCAATGGTGCACCGTTTATTGTCAATTCCAATGTCGCAGTTGGACTTCGATGATGAACTATCAGTTATCAAGACAATAGCTACTAATAATGGTTTTCCGGCTCATCTGATAGACGGTATAATAGCACGCAGGAGATTCAGGGCAGTTATAAACCTTGCATACAAGGGCGGTATACCCATGACCCCGGAAATAGACAAAAAACGATGGGCTCGTATACCGTACATCGGTCCTATCTCCCACAAGTGCGCGAGACATTTGTCCGAGTGTAGGACCGCCTTTTATACCACACACAACTTACAAAGTCTAATATGTAATAATAAAGATGTAACACCCATAAATCAAAAAAGTGGTATATATGAATTAGCATGTTCGACCTGTAACAAAATATATATCGGCCAAACGGGACGATCTTTTGCAACTAGGGTCTCAGAACATGTTAGGAGCTGGAGACTCAGAAAAACTGATTCAAATTTTGCAGAACACCTCCTCGATGAAAACCACTCCTTCGACCCTAAAGTCAATTTTAAAGCATTGCGAGTATGCGACAAAGGTAGAAAAATGAATGCCCTGGAAACTCTTGAAATAAATAGAATAGTAAATACAAACAGAAACACAATATTAAATCAGCAGTTGGAATTGAGTCGATCACCACTACTGCAATAATAATGACATCTACATAACTAGTTATTTCACTATATTTTATTCTATCTCGTAATTTTGTAATTTGACATTGTAATGTTTGACATTGTTAATAATTTTCATCTGACATTATTTATTTTATATCGTAATTTGTAATTTGACATTGTTAATAATTTTCATCTGACATTATTCTTTGTGTTTCACATTATTAATTTTTCATCTGACATTATTTTACAAGTTATAGTATAATTATTCCTTTGACATTGTAATTTAAATACATAATAGTAATTGTTCTCAAAATATCTTTAGGACCATTTATATATTATTTCCCCAAATTTTGGGAAAAAAATGTATACTGGTATACATGATTTTAAAACTACCCACATATAAGTATGGCTGTCTGCCGCAATGTTTACAAGGGAATAGGCTTGTATGTCATCGTAAACCTTTGAGGATGCCGTAAGGCGAAACCGGTCAGGTCTATTAAAAAATAAAAAATAAAAATACTGTGGAAAAGTACAAGTGAGTTCTCAATATATATATAAAATTATTACATTAAAAAGGGGTGCCCTCTGTCGTTGCCCTTCTTGATACCTACCTACCGGTGCTAGAATGGGTAAATTCTGTTATGTGGTTCCGCTTGGATTTTTAATACCATTTTGGTGGCAGACAAGCACACGGTCTTCCTGGTGGAAAGTGATTACCATGGCCTATGGACGTTTTCGATTGATGAGTGAGGGAATGATGGGCAGTGTTGCCATTTCAAATTTTAAATGGTACTAGCTGACCCGCGCGACTTCGTCTGCGTCACCCCGTTTTTGCAACATTTTTCATTCCTGCTCCGCAACTGTTAGTCGTAGCATGATGTTATATACATATAAACCTTCCTCTTTAACCATTCTATTTATTGAAACAAACTACATTAAAATCCGTTGCGTAGTTCTAAAGATTTAAGCATACAAAGGGACAAAAAAAATAGGGACAGAAAACGCGACTTTATTTTATACTATGTAGTGATATAATTTTCATAAGGTTTTTGGTTTGTAATTTCTTGTGTTATGTGCTAAGTAAAAATAAACGCATTTTTTTTTCTTCCTTTCTAAATGCACAAGAAGATGCAAAAGATGCAAAAGAACAATCACTTCACAATAATCTTAAATGCCTGAGACTATCTAGGTATACGGATATCATAACTTGTAATTTTTCAAGACTAGAGTTGTACTAGAGTGAAGTTACTTCGGGGCAAGCGGGCTCCAACGTCAACCACATCATCGCTTACCAACAGGTGAGATAGTGGTCAAACGTGAGCCTGATATTAAAACTCAAGTTCAAGCTTCGTGTTCAACAATGGGTCATGTACGGACAGATTAACTAGCTTAAAACTCTTCTTTAAACAATTTCTTGGTCAAGAAATAGTCTCACATTAAACCGCTTTGAATCAAGATTAACATATCTACTAAAAAACCAATATTCTCTATAAAAAAGCTTAACACATCGGCGCACGCGCCCAACAGCTGTATTCTCTAATACCCACAGCAGAAAAACATTCCACATATAAACACCACCGATACCATAGAGTGTAAATAAAAAGTTACGATTGAATTTATTCTGTGGTTCATTTATAACGGCCGGCGCCACCTGTTATAGCGTGACAGGTGCAGAGGTGAAATGCAGTATGTATTGTTGTCTCTTTCTAACGGTAACATATTATGCACCTGTACTTAATTTTTTTTAAAGTAATAACTAATTCATAGATACTGATGATTGAGAATGTGTTGTTTTGTCCTGGTTTTGATATTCTATAAATCTGATATTTGTCAATTTCCTTTGCATAATGATCAAGGCTAATATTAAGTCTAACCTTTCTTGTAAGTTTGATTGCCATATATTTTGACCAATAATAAATAAGGTATCACATTTTTAAGTAGATAAAAAATAAAGTATTCGGAAAAAAGCCTAGTGTCATGGGTAATGGACTGCTGAGACAAGGTCTCGAGTTCGATCCCAGGTTTTACCATGGCACACACTAATGATTTTCGCATCGCAGGTTCATAAGTGCCCGGTTAATGGCAATAGGCTCGCCACCTATTACATTGGGATCTAAACATAAACTGGCTAAATATGGGTGCTAGTACCTTGACCTACCTCAACGGGGATATAGGCGTGAGTTTATGCACTACATTAACCGAGCACTTATAAACCTGCAATAAATCCTAAAATAGAAAGTCCTAGAATATTTATTTATTTAATGTGCTTAAAAACAATAAAATAATATAATTCAAAATGATTATATCCATTATATCTCTTAGGTACGTGTTCATAACGACCTAGTATTCAGTACTATAACAATAATCCGGTCGCCCTTGGCCACAGCCACACGTCACTCATGCTAGTTTATCGCCATCATAAAAAGTCGGCCATTGTGTTCCCGAGGCTGACACAGCTCTCACGTAGAACACTAGTAGTTATAGCACTCCTTTATGATAGAATATTGCTTGCGTGTTTCATATTCAGACATTGTAACGGCTCTCCGTGGCGTGGCTGTAGTGAACCCGACTGCTACGCAAGAGGCGTGGGTTCAATTCCCGCTCAATGCAAATATTTGTGTACATGAATATGAATATTTATTAGTCTGGGTGTTTCAATGTAATATGTATGTATTACAAAAAAAAGTATCTAAGTATGTTTATCCGCATTCTAGAATCCATAGTACAAGCTAGTTTAACTATGCTTACCATGGGTCTAGGTGGCGTTGTGTAGATTGTCCTGCAATATAGATTATATCTGTAAGTGGTGGGATTACGAACTAAGTGTATTTTATTTTTAACCGCTTCTAAATTATTGCGTGTGAGATTGGATGGCCCTAATTTGCTCTACCGGGAACCTCCTGGGCTACCCCACTCTTGTCTATCGAAAAAGACGACTAAGGAATAGTGTTATTCTCCATCGGACAGTAACTGTAGCGCCTTTTTTTATCGTGCGAAAAGTCCGCGCCGGTGACCGATTGGGGAGGTTATGTTGGACTCGAACCGACCAAAATCTTTGGGTCTTTAGTTGATGGAGGTGAGATAGTAGCCAACATAGGCCTTTTCTTCGAGATGACCCCCGTCGGGATTTGAGCCTGATTAAAAAACAAACATTATCTTAGTCTTTCATATTTATACGTAGTAGTATTATTTAGTTTATTTATTTAGTATTAGTAGTATTATTTGACGGAGGTAGGACACGACGGTATCTCACGTCCGAAATGAGCTGTCCAACTGGGGAAGTACCTCCGCCCTACAGGAGACCGCGGTCATAATAACCATCGTGTTGTGTTCGGTAAGTATATCGGTAAGTAGGGTAGCCAGAGCTCACTATACCCCTCCTTCCCCTCCCCTTCCCAGCTCTCCCCCTTTCCCTTCAGGGTGGGCAGCGCGTGTGTGACACCCTTAGTGTTGCACACGTTCATAGGCCACGGCGGCCGCTTTCCATCAGGTGGGCCGTGTGCTTGTCTGCCACCTACGTAGTATAAAAAAAAAGTAACATTTTGAAGTCAAGTTCTCCGCTCATAGGTATATCCAACTAAACCCCGCAAATATTTGAGGACTCCGCAGTCTGTAACAACTCCTAAATTTATTGGCTTTGTTGTTGCTTGAGGGTCGCTCGTGAGTCGTGACTCTTGGTTTTATTGTGAAACATTTGACACCTTAACGCCCTACGTTTCCATTCGTTTTTAGTAAAGTATCAGTAACTTAGTGGTTAAGAAGTCAACCTTACATTTGAAAGATCTTGAGTTCTAATCCTAAGAATTACACTACTGACGTAAATCTATACTATTACATAATTGTAAAAAGTTTATGTTTGTCCGCGATGAACGCGAAAACTACTGAGTTTTTTTTTATACAACTTAGGTTGCAGACAAGCACGCGGCCCACCTGATGGTAAGTGGTTACCGTAACCTAAGGGCGAGTGGTTTATTTGTTTGAAGGGATTTGGTCCAATTTAAAATCTTACGTTTGTTTGATTGCAATCGGTTAAGTAGAACCAGAGTTATGATTAATAATATAGAATATAGTTGTACAGATGGCGCTTAGGTTGCGACAACCGATAGCCACGCGGATGAAGCCGCGGGTATAGGCTAATACGTATATATACCTATGTATAAATACGTATGACGTATATTAGTTGGAGGGGTTAAAGGGAATGTTGAATTTCGGTTATTCTCCATTATTATTGACCTTTAAAAAGCAGTTAAACTAATTTGCATGCGGACACCCCCTCAAATTTTACTTCATTCGAGCCATCGATGAGACAGATGCGTCAATTAAAACAAATCATAAATATTCGGTCCTCCATGACTAAAACCCATTCAGGTCACAAAAGCCTATCTGGCCAGGTTATTTGAAAAAGTATCCACGCAGATTAATGCCCTTAAGTAATGTCTACGTACATTTTTTGAGTAAACGCCATAGAGAGGGAGTTCATCCTCACACACTACGACCGGAAACGGTGCGCACTGTGCGGTATGAAAGGAGTTTCATCCCGCGCACGCTCAAGCTGTGGAATGAGCTCCCTGCCGTGGTTTTCCCAGGCGACTACAATATGGGGTTCTTCAAGAAGGGCATAAGAAGGTTTCTACAGGGTAGGCAGCACGTGTGTGACGCCTCTGGTGTTGCAAACGTCCATAGGCCACGGTGACCGCTTTCCATCAGGTGGGCCGTGCGCTTGTCTGCCACCTAAGTGGTATAAAAAAAAAAATGTATAAAGATTCGTTTCAATCAACAGAAAAGTAGCATAAAAAATACAAAACATACCTAATTCCTCCCCCATTTCCACCCCTCACCAAAACACCTAAGCCACATATTCAATCTGTCTCCGAATGTACTCATAACTCAAGCACGCTGTATAATCTGATAACAAAACAAGCTGTATATATGATCCGTGTCGCGGTTGTACAGTCACGAACTGATATTTATTTCCCGGCAATACAATGTAAATATAGTACTAGTATCCAAAATCAGTTATGATACGAAAATTTAAAAAAAATGCCCGTACATAAAGTGATTGGAGCGTTACCCGGATCAAGGGGGAAAGTAATCCATGGAAAGCCTCATAAGTATTGTTTATAAAGATTTTACACTGAATTTTTTTTTATACTATCACGCCTATATCGCCTAGGCGGTAGGCAGAGGTGATAGCACCCCCATTTCGCCAGTGTATATTTAGGTCCCAATGTAATAGGTGGCGAGCCTATTGCCATTAACCGGGCACTTATAAACCTGCGATAAATACACACATACTTTGAAAAGTATCACAGTCATTGGTGCGTGCCATGGTAAACCTGGGATCGAACCCGAGACCTCGTCTCAGTAGTCCACCACCCATACCACTAGGCTACCGCGGTTATTTCGTGATGCTATAGTATAAAAATTGGATTTCAAACTCAGAGTTTAAAAATTATTACATACATACTTATGCTCATGCCCGTAATCTCAAGTATGCAGAGATGTATTAAACACCCACATTTTGCCAACTATTATTTAACCACTCACGTAATAGGGGCGAGCCCATTGCCGCCAATCGGGCATTTTGTACAGAAAAATGGGTAGGCCGAATATAAATTACTAACCGAATTTGGTAAACTCACGCCAATATCGCCGAAGGGGTAGGCAGAGGTGCCAGCACCCACATTTCTCCAGTTTTATGTTTAGGTCACAATTTAATAGGTGGCGAGCCTATTGCCATTAACCGGGCACTTATAAACCTGCGATAAATACACACATAACTTCGAAAAGCATCGAAAAGTCATTGGTGTATGCTATGGTAAACCTAGGTTCGAACCCGAGACCTCGTCTCAGCAGTCCATTACCCATATCACTAAGCTACCGTGATTTCGATTTTTTAACCATTGTCCCAAATATGATTATATAGGAGAATTTCATATAATTCAGATGAGGCTTCGTGGCTTAGCGGTCAGAGCGTTTTCCCTTGTAAGGGAAAGATGTTCGAATTCGTTTTCATCAGGTGGGTCGTGTGCTTGTCTTCTAGCTAAGTGATTGCATAAAATTATTTTTTTCGTTATGTTGCATGTTCAATTTTTTTTAAGCTTTTCACTCATTTTTTAAGACTTACATACTAAATTTTACTTTTTATAGGTACAAGCGGCGGTAGCTTAGTGGTTAAGGAGTCGGCCTTACGATCGAGAGGTCCCGGATTCGAATCCTGGCCATTACACTACCGACGTGAACCCACTCCTAACACAAGTCTTTGAGCTTAGCTGGAGGGGTTAAAGGGAATATTAGTAACTTCGGTTGCTAATATTCTTATAAAAAAAAAATTAGAAATACCTACTTGATGACCTTTGGTTTTACGAGCATTATAAGTGGCCGGCACCCATCGACCGACATATGTTCCGTGTTTTTAATATGGGATGACCCACAAAAGCGTATCGCATGAAGATAATAATCATTAAATTATATCACGATCAGCGATAATTATACAATCTTGAGGCTGTATATCCCTGAAGGTGTTAGTAGAGGTGTATTATTAGTCAGATTTCGCCAATTATGACTATTATTGAAGTGAAAAATTTTTGAGGCGCGTTTAGCAGTTTTCATTTCATAATAAAAAAAACCTACAGGATGTACAAATCTTGTCGAGAGCTTTTTTTTAGCAGAAAATGGGGGGAAAAAGGGTAAAAATTTCTTTGACGCATAAAATATTTATAAGATTTTTTTATAATTGGGTTGACGCTTAGCTGCATCCCGCCTGATGGTAACCTTGGGTGTGCTCCAGAAAATAGTGGATAACTTAAGAGTACAGATGGTAGAGGAAATACGATAGGTATTGGTAGAAAATGCCTTATGACACAACTCAGCTTATGTACTTGTGCATGAAGTTTTATACCGGTTGATTTTATGGTGGTTTTGGAAAAAAAGATTTTGGCCACAATTTCGATAGTATAATCGTAAGGAACTCCTAATGTGGCGAAAAAAATTTTTTTTTTACACGTCCCATACATTTCTCTGTTCACCTGCACATTATTGCCATACATAAAGTATTTTTTTTCTTTTCAAAATTAAAACTTCCAGTCGATTTTGCTACCGAAACTGTGTGTGAAACAAAATATTCTTTTTTCAAAACCACTATAAAATCACAGTGTATATAAAAAAATAATAATTATGTAACAGTCCGAATACACGTACCTACACATACATTACACATACACATACAGTAGGACACGACGGTATATCCGTCCCTATCGAGCAGTCCGACTGGGGAAGTACCTCCACCCTACAGAATATCGCCGTTTAATAACCTTGTGTTGTGTTTTCGGTGGTGAGTAGGGTAGCCAGAGCTCACTAGAGAGGTTTTGTGTTGTCCGTGGGAAAATCAAAGGCTTATCCTACATCTTTTGCGCTGACGACACAGAATGTCTCTGTTCTTACAGGGGTTGCGGCACGATTGTACGTGTGAGTATTCCTCTGGTGTTACACTCGCCCATAGGCCACGGTAACCACTTACCATCAGGTGAGCCGCGTGCTTGTCTGCGACGTAAGTTGTATAAAAAAAAATACTACTCATAGTTACGGCTGGTGTTACTAAGGCGTAGGTAATTGCTATCTTGCCAGTAACACGCCAATCTTGCTAAATTTACGTGCACGTCTCACTTCCATTACGCCTTTCAAACGTATGATTACGCCAATATCATGCACCGATCATGGTATCCTCAGGAGGAACGGCTTCTCGAAACCTCCTTTGGGGACCACTTTATTGATTGTTCATAGAACTGATATTAACAAGGACTTTCGTATGTGGAGAAAAATTATGTAAGAAATATACCTATGTTAGAAATATAACAAGGTAGGCAAAAGTTGGTTAAATTAGATAAATATAGAAGAAAGATTTGTTTTTTGTTTGTTTATTTGTAACAAACAGGCTCCGAAACTACTAAAATGATTTCAATACTTCTATAATAAATTTAAAACTACAATATCTAGGAATACCTAACATAAACTATATATCATCACGCTACTATCCAAGGGAGTCCTACATTTGCAATAATCATAAATCTCAGTAGATCCAAATTTTCCGGGTAGGGGAAAGACAATACTAAAAATGACAGACGGAAAATGGGGAAATAAGGGAATTTGGAGAGTGGCGAGATTGAGAAATGAAAAAATAGGGTAAAAATTAAAAATAGAGAATTGGAGATGTAGTATAGAGAGAACCATAAGAGAATCAAGTAGAGTAGTAGAATGCTATAATCGACATCCACAGGGGCGAACAGCTAACATAATATATAACAATATTAAAACATTTACCCCAAGGTTTCGGCAACTTTTCAGTAGCGGGTTGGTGAATACAACATTAGTATCGTTTTCGTAGACAAACAAATTATGTCCTTACAGTACTCGTAGATTGTACAAAGCGACGTCTGTCTCAGTTTTCAGCGGCACTCGTCAACCTAAGCCTCAAACGCCTCGAGGCAGCTTCAACAATTACAAACAAGTTCAACCCTTAACTGTACGCGACACAAGAAATAATAAATCCTTTCAAACTTTGCTCTTGCGCACTTTAAACGAGTTTATAAGCTTTGATAGGCACTGTGGCACTGGGCTAAGGGTTCCGTATAGTCAGATAAGTGAAATATTTTTAGGGTTTGGAAACTCAAAAAGTAAAACTGATAAACATTCATATATAGACTAGCCATTGTCCGCAGCTCCACCCGCGTGACTCTCGGTTGTCGTGACCTAAGCGCCATCTGTGCAACCTAAATTCTATAATTACCAATCATAACTCTGGTTTTACTTAACCGATTGCAATCGAGGTGAAGTCAAATCGACGTGTCATAAATAAACAAATAAAGGTAGATAGTTTTCTAGATACATTAGTTTTCCACATACATTCCTTGATATGAATAGTTACTGTATTACTTATTTTTTTAGTTTAAAGTATAACGATATTTATTAATATAATTAATAGTAAACTAAAATATTAAAAATAATTTAAAACGAGGTTGGAAGTGTTAAATAATTCAGTTATTGATATTAGAGGAGGATTTTTTCTATCCTCCTCAAATATCAATAACTAAATAAGCGAAGTTAATGTCAATATATTTTAATTACGTTGACTTAGGTCTGTTTTTCACAGTTTCAGAACATTGGGAACCTGAATATTGGTATATATTCTCAATGTATTACTACAGTCTCACTAAAATTCGTTCTAGTATGGTATTACTTTGGTCGTAAAACTATCACTATCATGAAACTATCACATAATTATGATAGGAAGAACAATAAATCCCGTTATATCTTAATTATGTATTGTGTGGAAATCGTGTCAATTTAAATCAACATAATGGTGTTACAACATTTAAACCTACAATTTCTCCACCCCTAGGGATCCAATCATAAGAGTATATATAAAATAACTGACCAATTGTCTCTTTTGTAGCAAAATATTCCGCTATAAAAACTATATAGCAATAGCCCCGTGTTGGGGCACTAGCGGTCAGCGAGTAGATGGTTTAATTTAGCCCCGGAGTCCCGGCGGAGTTGCGCGCCGCATTCCACTTGCATTCTGTGATCTACGGCCATTCTACTTACTGCTACCGGACCTTTATATGAACACTATTCGTATGTTTAATGGTAAAGCGGTTTAAAATATTAAATGAAACTCTTGTGTATTAAACTTGGTGAAAATAACCTGTAATTTTAAGTAGATTACAAAATGTTCATTTGAATTACGTTGTAGTATTAATAATATTTCATTCCACAGACTTATATAGGAAATATACATACATATACAAGAGGCATGCGATGTGGAGGAATTTCACGACGCTTTTTAATTTAAGCCTTTTTTGTTGTTTTAATTTTTATGTTGGTTTTTAATCTTTAGTTAAATTTTATTAGTTTATATTTGTATCTGTTGTATGTTCATCTTTTATTTTTTATCTTCAATTTTTACATTTAATACTGTTACTCTCGACTAGTTGCTTTTAGGAGGATATTATAACTACTTTAAAAAAAATTTATACCACTTAGGTGGCAGACAAGCATTCAACCCACCTGATGGAAAGTGGTTACTGTGGCCTATGAGCGGTTGCAACACCACGAAAGCAAAAGGAAATAGGAGCGGTGGAACACCTTTGTTTCCACATCCGAGGGGTCTATTTTGAAACTGTACTCAACAGGGGAAGTGGGGTGTATTTGCGGCGGTATCCGCATGAATAAAGAGGAACAATTAAATATTATGGACGTCTTAGTCATAATTATCTCCGTTATAGCTATTTTTCAGCTATACATTTCTGCATACTCTATAGATAAATTAAGTTTGAAAATATAAAAACCGATTACTGAAAAATCACGCTATAATGTCAAGTATTAATGTGGTCGTATCCTACTTTATCCTAGAATATATTGTTTTGTTAGAGTATTTGGCGCTATCCTTGATATTTTCTTGTATAATATTCTTAGAGCGTAATTTTTCAACGGTAAACTTAATTTTGCTTGCGATTCTTACTTAATAAGTTTAACCCATTTTTCAAGTACCAAGCTATATGTAGTACCACCTGCACTCTTGTTAACCCCATGACATCACAATAAATAAATACTATTATCGATAAATACTATAAACGTTCCCAACCCCCTTCAAAACTATTGAAAGTGAAAGTGATCACCCCGAAACTGACAGTGATTTAGGGTTAAGTGACACGCAAGAGTTTAGTGCAACGCACCTGGTTATTGCAGAACAATGAAATAGGGGTTTTTAGACCGAGGTCATTCTACACAACTCTATTTAGATCCAAAGAAAGCATTTATTTGTAACATACATTAACTGTAGTTCAGGTTATAAGTTTGGAATTTATAACCTGAACTACAGAATCATTGGAATGCGGATAGACATATATTATTTAACTAGCTGACACGCGCAACTTCGTCTGCGTCTCCCCGTTTTTGCAACATTTTTCAGTCCTGCTCCACACCTGTTGGTCGCAGCATGATGTTATATACATATAAACCTTCCTCTTTAACCATTCTATCTATTAAAAAACCGCATCAAAATCCGTTTTTAAAGATTTAAGCATACAAAGGGACATAGGGACAGAAAATGCGACTTTGTTTTATACTATGTAGTGAAGTGATTCCTTTTTTTTTCGAACACAGGTACAGCCTATGTACTTACATCATGGCAAAAAATGCAATACACTGCAATAATCTGTTGATATTTGTTATTCTCAAGAATAGACTCAGAGAATGTTGATGATTTGTTACTCTTTAACGCAAACACCACTGAGCGTATTTGAATGAAATTTGGCACAAAGCAAAAGGTGATTAAAATTATTCGCGAGACGACCCCTGAGCAACAGTTAATACCTACAAAATGGTTTTGTCTTATGAAACATTCATTAGGTTCTGAAATAACCTGTTCAACATAAACTTGTGCCAACTTGTTAGTACTTGTTTGATTGATTCAGTTACCGAAGCTATTAGCATATTGAAGTTAGACATATCTCAATTAACCTTAGAGCCTACTAGATTAATGCAAACGTCGAAATTTAATATGCCGGCAAAAGCCTAAGTTTCATTTAATAACAGCTGACATCTTAAATACACTACGAGAAATATTTACGAATAAACTGGGACTAAGTGAAATTCTATTGATGGAATTGCGTCGCAGAGAACCATTTACAATTCGCTCACAATGAAGTAATTAACACTGAGGCAATTTTAATGATAAAAATATGTGAAATAAAAAAGCGCTGTAGCCTAATGGTATAGGTAATGGACTGCTGAGACAAGGTCTCGGGTTCCATCCCAGGTTTTACCATGGCACACACCAATGACTTTTCGATACTTTTCGAAGTTATGTGTATATTTATCGCAGGTTTATAAGTGCCCGGTTAATGGCAATAAGCCCGCCACCTATTACATTGGGACCTAAACATAAACTGGCGAAATGTAGGTGCTAGCACCTCTGCCAACCCCTTCAGGGATATAGGCGTGAGTTTATGTTATATTATGAAATAAAATATTTTGAGGGCAGAGCTTACATGTCACCCGTAAATGTTGCAGAATATTCCATTAAAAACTAATAGGTTCGGTGAGTCATTCCAGTGCCGCATCATTAAGTCCTGGAATACCTTACCAGCTCACCTTCCTTCCTTCTAGTTTGCTGGAGTCTGGGTCCTTTAAACGGGGTGTGAGAAAACATCTCATGAGGCCGTCAAGCTGAGCGCCACCATTGTAACATTGCACGTGTTTGTAATGGTGACCCAGTTTCCTGAGACTTTGCTTTCAGCTTACCACCAGGCTAGGAGAAGTCCAATTTACGTATCCTAGATTATAATAAAACAAAAACTTTCTTAACCTTCAGCCCTCCTCCTTCTTTCTACATGGTTGGCATACCATGTCTTTAAGCCACGGTAACCACTTTCTATCAGGTGCTCCGTGTGCTTATCTGCCACCTTAGTGGTATAAAAAATTAACCCTTACTTCAAAGAATTTTACCCGTAATTAGAAAAATGTGATGTATTTTTTACTTGCAGCATTTTATATATTCTTGGTTTAGTGCAAGACTATTATCCTGAGGGAATATTATACCTCTATTCCTGAGTTATCCACTTGGGCGCCACACATGTTGGTACTCCAGGGTGTAGTTTATTGGCACTAACATGTGTCTAGCACTTACGTGATAGATGGCTAGAATAATGCAGTAGGTACATAGGACTCAGGAGACTAAACAAAATACGTGTAATACTGTACTGTAGTTTAACATAACAAAACATAAACTCACGCCTTTATCCTTGACCCTTCCAACTTCGAAAGTAGGCAGAGGTGCTAGCACCCACATTTCGCCAGTTTATGTTTAGGTCCCAATGTATTAGGTGGCGAGCCTATTGCCATTAACCAGGCACTTATAAGCCTGCGATAAATACACTCATAACTTCGAAAAGCATCGAAAAGTCGTTGGTGTGTGCCATGGTAACCTGGGATCGAACGCGAGATATCGTCTTAGCAGTCCATTACCCATACCACTAGGCTACCGCGGCTATTATGTGTAGTTAGTTTAATAATAATCCTTTAAAAAAGGGAAAACATCATCTGTATTGCGTTGCTTTTTTCATAATTGGCAGACGAGCATTCGACCCACCTGATGGAAAGCTTGAAGGCTTGCATAAATATACTGCAATGTGTGTTAAAAGATACTTAGGTATACACATTCCAACAACGTGTAACAACTCAACCATTATGATAACAGCAATGCGGCTGAACTTCATTTTTTTGTGGTGCTACGGCCATCTGAGCCTCCAATCAAAGTGACATTCTTTAGAAGTAGTAGCGTCGAAGCGAACCATTTTCAATTTGTTATCAATGGATTACTTGACACTGTGTGAAATGTGAAAAAAAATATTTCGAAAAGACTCAAATTTCAATAAAGTTTTGTAGTCATATAGCAGTTTTATGATAATCCCGTACTAAGCGATTTCACTGGCGTTTTCACTAATAGAATGTCACTTTGTCAAGAGCTCCTGTTCTTCGGAATCTATTGAAGGTATCCGTATATTGTAGTTGGACTAGTTGTCAAAGTTTTGAGAACTCCAACTACCCGTAATGACTGCCATAGAACATAACATAACATTTTCGATGCTTTTCAAATTTATGTGTGTATTTATCGCAGGTTTATAAGTGCCCGGTTAATGGCAATAGGCTCGCCACCTATTACACTGGGACCTGAACATAAACTGGCAAAATGTGGGTGCTAGCACCTCTGCCTACTCCTTCGGGGATATAGGCATGAATTTATATAACAAAATACAACTCAACGGGAATCGAACCAACGACCACTGATGTAGTAGTCGAACGCTCTACCGCCATGACACAGATGTCAATATTTTTTTATCAAAATAAATGTTATACGAAATATGTAATAGTTTATTGACAAATCCACACCCCAACGAATATGGCGTTATGATCTATGAGAAAAAGTTGACAAGTCAAGTTTAGTTTTTCTCTTTTATTTGTTCAGGACACCCTGTATGTTGTGGGATTGCTCTATATTTCCTTCTGTTTGAGAAATTGTTTGAGTTAAGTTCCTAAATAAATATTATAGTCCAATGTTTGATGGATATTTTAGAATAAAATACATTGTATTCTATACTATTCCTCAGTTAGGCCGGGGGCTAGATGGGGATACCGTTGTCCTCACATCCGAAGGCCTTGGGTCAGCCGAGGTGTGAGGGATATTTTAACTACTGTCTCACCTCCGATAACTGAAGACTCGAAGACGTCGTGCGATTAGTCGGTTCGAGTCCGACATAATCACTCTCACCAGTTCACATTAGAGTGGTGTTCGTGGGGATTCTATGCAAGACGAAAAGAAACTACTGAAAATAAAATATGAAAAATCTAACCATTCCTCACCAGTCAGGTAAAAATTACAATACCTAGTCCACAACTTGGCTATCGAAGAGGTCTTATTCCTCTCGTGTTGAAAGTAAGGGTCAGCCCACCCTATCGGGTCCTTAATTAGTGCCTATATCTCCGAAAATCTTTGTTTTAATTGCCCATTAACGGAATAGTGGCCGTTTGTGAGCTTCCCGGAGATGCTGGGGTCTTAATTAGAACAACTTTGCTATTAATTCCTTATAAGTAATGAGTAAAATGTTGTACAACTTTTCGGGAAAGTTTAATGGAATCACCTCTGGGCGACTATTGTTATGTTTTGACTCGGTAAGAACAGTTCTTGAGTTTTATTGACGAATAGCTAAGCTTACAATTTCGACAGCGTGAACTTAGATATTAGTTTAAATTCTATTTGTGGAATCCTTTTAATTTTTCAAAAATATCCCAGAAATTAAAGACCCAATTCGATATTTTCTGTAGTGGTTAAAAAACTAAATAACCACAAAGGCTAATGCTGGAACTCCGCTCGACTCCGCTTCCGCCTTAGCCTTCTAACCTTACCTATCCAAGTCGGATTGAGCGAGGTGTATACTGCGTTACATGGTGGTTACACAATCATATAGCACTACTTGTACAGTCAGAGCTCATAAGTGCATTAGCACATCTACTACTGCACTTTTGAGTTCTACTGTACCTACTCGTTTTTCATTAAAGGGAAAGGAGAGTGGGGGTCACTTGGACATGAAATTATCTTCAGTTCCAAATGGACCCAGTGAGGGGACAGATACCCGTGGTCCATTGGCAATATACCAAACTCTGTACCTTACTTTTACATAACCATCTAACAACATCTGTTGTGTTCCCGCCGGTAAGTAGGGTAGCCAGAGCTCACTGTACCCCTCCTTCCCCTCCCCTTCCTAGCCTCCCCACCCCTTCCCAGCTCTCCCCCTTTACCTTCAGGGTGGGCAGCGCGTGTGTGACACCCTTAGTGTTGCACACGTTCATGGGCCGCTATCCATCAGGTGGGCCGTGTGCTTGTCTGCCACCTACATAGTATAAAAAAAACGTGTCATCTGTTCTCTATTTTAGTACTTCTACCATACAGGGTATCATATGTAAGTATAGCAAACCTGCAACTGAATTAACGTGACAGTTTGATTTACGCCAGATAACCCTTAAATCCAGTCAAATAAAGCACCTCCAGAGCTCTTCATCACAATAACCCATTAACAGCCACCGTCTCGAAATTATCAATTACCCCAACATGTTTGAACATGTTTAAGAGGCTCTTGTCCAACATCACTAATCCATAAGTAAGTACAGTCAGTGGCAAAGTTGCTTAACACATTTAAAATTATAAAATAGCCGAGTATCAAAAATTAAACAAAAAATTTAGGTGAATAAATGAAACATCAAATTAAATAAATTCGTTCTTTGTAGTAATACAAAAAGTAGACACTCATACAATGCAGTAGTTAATAACTAATTTATTTATTTATTTTCACATGGAAAATACTTACTGACAGAATAAATATCTGAAAGCCAATTAAAAGTTTTCACTTCTAGTTTTGAAATAGTAACTTAATCATAATTAATGATTAGAAAATAACGTAGAAGAAAAAAACAAAATACACACCACAATTGAATACTGTGCCAAAAATATATTACATACATACATAAACTCACGCCTTTATCCTCGAAGGGGTAGGCAGAGGTGCAAGCACCCACATTTCGCCAGTTTATGTTTAGGTCCCAATGTAATAGGTGGCGAGCCTATTGCCATCAACCGGGCACTTATAAACCTTCGATAAATACACATAACTTCGAAAAGCATCGAAAAGTCATTTGTGTGTGCCATGATAAACCTGGGATCGAACTCGAGACCTCGTCTCAGGAGTCCATTAAACATACCACTAGGCTAGCGCGGTTCTTATATATTGTTTTAATACAATCTGGATTCAAACTATGTTTGTGACATGGATTATGAAACACGCCAACGCCTTATACTTATAATCAATACATCCTACGTAGCGCACAGATTATTTACACAACGCCGCAACGTTGCCTATCACCCTAGTAGAAGAAAGCCGCGGTGGCAGCGCAAAGTGCGTCTCCCCATACCCAGGGGCTAGATGGGGACACCACGTTTCCTATACTAGGGGAAGGGGGTTATATCAAAATATATGTCTCCGGGTCTGCTGGGATGCGAGAGATATCTGTTGTATAATGTCACCTCTGGCAATCAAGGACCCATAGATGGCGTGCGTTTTAGTGGATTCGAGTCCGATGTAATCATCTGCACCAATTTAGGCGGTATTCGTGGGGACTTTGCGCACATAATTAAATAAAAAACGCCGCAAAGATCAATTTGCTATCTAGTATCGTAAAACTTTTGTCGATGTCTGTACTACCTACTCGATTTGATTGAGTCCATCAATATTATCCCAAACATTGTTTTCTAATAGCACTTTGGTTCTGATTGTATTTCGGAGAGCAATTTAGCTTAGAATACGTTCATTTCATTCACATAAACCGTTCATGTCAACTGAAATGAAGGACGACCAACTATTTTAGAATTGATAGTAATCATCATCCTAACGTTAGTCTCGGTTGTGTCTGAAGCTGTCACCTCCTCGAAGTCCAGAGTTCACATTTTTCTGTCTAACTGCGGAAAATGCGCCCAAGCCGCCCCCCCTCTACTTCCCTATACGGGGGGTAGATGGGGACACCATGGTTCCCATTTTACTGGCAAGGAGTCATCTCAAATAGAAAGAAGAAAGAAAGAAAGAAAGGAAGAAAAGACCCATAAACAGCTAGCGTTTTAGTCATTTCGATTCCGACATAATCACCTCCATCGACTATAATGGAGATGGTATCTAGCGCACTGGATTTAGCTATTTCTAAAGAGGAAAGCTTTGTTTGTTTGTAACGAATAGGCTCTGAAACTACTCGACCGATTTCAAAAATTCTTTCACCTATACAAAGCTACAATATTTACAATACATAGGCTATATCATCACGGTAGCATCCAAGGGAGCAGAGCAATAATCATAAATCTCAATAGATCTGGCAGATTTCTATACATTGGCGCTAATATCGCTAACTATTTCCGTTGTCATGACAGCAAGAAGAAATAGTATAGAGAGACAAGTAGAGATTTGAGTAGAGTCGAACAACGCGACAATCGACATCCACGCGGGTGGAGCCGCGGGCAACAGCTAGTGTACTATATTATGTATGTAGGCAGGTATATGTATATTTGCAGTTGTGGGCGGTACCTAATATTCATAATAATATTACAGCTGAAGTTTCCTCCTAGATAAAGCTTTTAAGTTGGCAACTATTTTGATCATATAACACGTATTTGCCCACTGGTTGGTCCCCAAAAGAGAAAATGAGCAAAACCATGTCGTCAAAGTCCGGGCCTGGGGGTGACGGGTGGAGCCACCGGTCATCTTAGCAGAAGCAGGCCACGGCGATGGCGCAAAAAGCCACCCTATACCCAGGGGCTAGATGGGGACACCATGACGGCGTCCCGGCACGGCATGATCCCCACATTGGGGGAAGAGGGTCATTTCAACAGAGATGTCCCCCGGTCTGCCCTAATGCGAGAGATATGTCTTGTATAATCTCACCTCCAACAATCAAGGACCCATGGACAGCGTGCGTTTTGGTCGGTTCGAGTCCGACCTAATCACCTTCATCGGTTTTGGTGTAGCTGGTATCCGTGGGGATTTTGCGCCCGATAAAAAAAAGTCATCAAAATCCGTAGTTTAGTACTATCGAACTACTATGGCTGCTGTAACGAGGCCCGAAAATATGCCGATATCATACAGGAAGAAGTTGATTGTCTTCCTAGTCAGCTGTCTATATTCCGAACCGTGTAAACACTGCGTGCGGTGACGTAAGCGAGTGCTAAAAATAAGGGGCGTCGCGGAGCGTTCGCTGTTTATTATTTTTAATACTATTATAGTACGCGTATGTCTGTTGCTATGCTGGAGAGACAGCTGAGAAGAGATATTGGCCGACGGGTGTACGTTGGTAATAATAAGTATAGGCATGATGAGAGGTAGACCATATAAGATTTAGGGATAATAGCCAAGTGGTTCATAGGCTAAATTTCGAGAAACTGATACTTTTTTTTTCTTATTTATGGCGCGTTAACTTGACTTCAACCCGCCTGATGTTAAACTGAAGGCAAAATCTCATGAAAGAGGGTCACCATTGCTAACACGTTCAGTGCTACAATGGTGACGCACAGCTTGACGGCCTCATCAGATGCTTTTTCACGCCCCGCTTAAAGAACCCGGGACTGTAGGAAGAAGGAAACACGTGCGCCGGTAAGGAATTCCAGGACTTAATGGTGCGGCAGAGGAAAGACTCACCGAACCGCTTGGTTCTTGATGGAATATTCTGCAGCGTATGCGAGTGATACCTAAGCCCTGCACGTGTTGTCCTGTGTAGGAAAGGCGAGGGTGAGATTAAGTGGAAGAGCTTATCGAGAAGGCATAACGCGATGTAGTTATTCTGCCCATTAGGCATACCCCGAATAAACGATAGGCTTGCGATTGACTACTATCTCTTCTGTTGGAAAATGGTGATGTGGTCGACGGTAGAGCACGTTTGCCTAGAATAAACTCCTCACTCTAGTCTTGGAGACTTCCAAGTTATATTATTTTTTATAATATCACGCCCATATTCCCGAAGGGGTAGGCAGAGGTGCTAGCACCCACATTTCGCCAGTTTATATTTCGGTCCCAATGTAATAGGTGGCGAGCCTATTGCCATTAGCCGGGCACTTATAAACCTGCGATAAATACACACATAACTTCGAAAAGCATCGCAGTCATTGATGTGTGCCATGGTAAACCTGGGATCGAACCCGAGACCTCGTCTCAGCAGTCTATTACCCATACCACTAGGCTACCGCGGTCGGTTATAGATATTTGGAAACACCGATTCAGGCAGCGCGTTCCACCAATTCTTTGAAATACTACGATATTCTTGCTCTGTGCAAATATTTTTTGTCTGCATAAACATGTCTATTTGATTCGGTCTAGATGTACAGTCAGAGCTCATAAGTGCAGTAGCACATCAAGGCTCAAAATGGTTTAGCGTGCGGGTGTCGCGCGCATGTGTGCGTGCGTTTATACGACGCGACGAACAAAATATGACGTGTTAGACAAGGACAACGATATTATAATATTATGTTCGTTTTCATATCTGTGTTATTCTTTACGACTGCTGTGAGTCATTAGATACTATTCCAGTAATTCACATAGGTTGGTAAATTAACTGATAGCCAAGTGGCTTAAGACATTACAGTGATTACAGATGGCTGTGGTTCGAACCTAGGTTATTAGAGTTTTTTATATTTATGACAAAAATATTATTTTAAATATTGATAAAGTAATTTTGCATGAAATTTAATTATTATTTATGTGACTAAGTAATTATGGGGTTATAAAAAGAAATAATACAAAATGTTTGATTCGTAACTAAAATTTATTTCATTTTTACTATCTACCTGCCTACTCAGTGTAAATTTTATTGAGGTTTAAAGCTTAAGTATTCGTTTTCTCAAGGAAAAGAGGATTGAAACTTAACCTCAATCTTACAATCTTAAAATAACTTGTCCTATAGCCAGCACGTCCCCTTTTTACCAAATTCACAAAACTACTTCTTACACAACTGGGTTATTCAATATATTCTTAAGATCATTCAGTATAAGTACTTAGTTTACTTACTTGTAAGTTATGAAACAAAGTATTCTTTTTTTACAGATTTAATATTTAGAACAACAGGATTACTTTTTTCAATTACTCAATTAAGTAGGCATACTTAGTATTGTAGATCTTCGATATCGCCAATTTAGTTGTGGAGGTCAGATGGCAGTCGCTTCCTGAAAAATATCTAAGCTCAGCCGGATCTTAAATAGACCAGAAAACCGACCCCAACTGAGTTGGGAATAGGCTCAGAGAGAATGATAGTATTGTAGGTGGGCAAAATATTAATAATTAGATACTTAATAATAATTTTTGTACTAATAATTATTAATATATTTTATGACCTCCGTTGTTCTCAATACCGCTGAGTAGAAGTCGGCGCATGGACCCCACAACATTCTGATAAATATCTGTCCCACGTAAATTGTCACATATTTGCATGCAATGTTGCTTTAGTAATTTAGGACATATTTGGATTATTACTGCATATATTTTCTAAAGGGTTTAAATCAGGGGATCGTGCTGGCCATTCGCGAACTATGACGAAAAACACTACGCACTGTAACAACACATTATCTAAAAAGTCCACATAACTTCTGCTGTTCGTTCGCGGCAGAATAAACTCCAGTTCGCCATTCCCATATATTAACACTTATTCTGCCTAACTCCGTGTTAACAACAATGCTACTGTCAGACCAGCGTGTATTGTTCCTACGCCACAGCTGCATCCTTCCCTTCTGACAGGAATTAAAAGGCTTTTTCGTCCGAGAATATAATTGTTTCCACTGTTTAAATCAAGGCATTCCCTGGCAAAACGTAACCTTACGTCTTTATGCCGTTGCGTTAAAAACTGTTTTATTGCTGGCGTCCGGTGATGCAGGTCTTCGGCATGGAGTACGCGGCGAGCAGTCCTCAACAATGTTTCAAACTCATTGGCAAATCGTCGTGTTGGTATGAAACTATTGGTTTCATACTCTGCTCCCATATAGCACCGCTGGTCGTGGTTAATCAGCGGTGGCCTTCCACTTCTTGCACGAACCTTCAGGCTACTCTCGTCCTCAAACCTCTTCTCCCAGCGGATCACAGTATTCCTCTAAAAAGAAATTTTTTACAAATTAATGTAAGCAATAGATAGAATAGATTTTAATGAAAATTTAAAATAATATAGCTTATAAACCACAGAATAGCACATAGGCTATGTTTGGTCGTGAGAACTGATATCCGCGCGGGCAGAACCGCGGACAACAGCTAGTATAATATATAAGGTATATTATTATACTTACGGATATGCCAGTTTCATTTGCAATTTCACTTATATTTAATCCATTCATATATAGAGCCACAATATTAGCATTGACTTCCATACTTATATTACTTGTAGACATGTTGAACTTAATAATTCAATGATCAAACGAACTTACCTGAAGTGAAGTTCGATCTTAATTATCCTGTCTTCGCCTTCGAGATTTAATTCTTGACTATGTAGTAGTAGCCCTGCTACGTCACAAACCATTCGCACAAGTGTTTAGAGAGAGAAAGAGAAAAAACATACTGCTTTCTCTCTCTTCCCCCGCCATCGCCACGCCAACCATTTGACGCGGTATATTGTCATTTATTTCAGAGTAAGCAAGAGTAGCAAGTTCTTAGCAACATTGAGCTTTCTAAGGGGTATTGAAATCTTAGGGTAGGGTGGGATCTTAAATCTCTCCGGCGAAGACAGGATAATTAAGATCGAACTTCACTTCAGGTAAGTTCGTTTGATCATTGAATTATCCTGTCTTCGCCTTCGAGATTTAATTCTTGACTATGTAGATGTTTAGAGCATGATCAATGTTGCTGGAGTAAACAACCAAAGAAAAAACACAGTAGTTATAATACAAAAATATTATATTGGGTACTTATGTACTTAAATAATTAAATTCACAAAACTAATTATACGCATGTATAAAAGCGAACATGTTAAGTACTATGTATGCTATGATAAACAATCAAGTAAATTCTGACTGTCATTTATAATAGGCCTATTATAGAAATTAGCAAAGACAGCTGACTGTGCAGACCAACCAGCTGCCTTTCTAATTTTATCCACGCTTAGACCAGCTCGTGAGGCAGCGGAGGTTGAAGCGTGCCTCGTGCTGTGAGCAGAGAACACCGAGGTATCGACTCCGCTGTCACATAATGTCCCTTTCAACCATCGTCCAATAGTCTGAGATGTTGCTGGCCTATGAGGTCTTTTGAAAGTAAGTATAATACGGTCATCCGCATTTGACCGCAGATTAGATGTTACTGAAATATATTTTTGTAGCGTTGAGGCTGGACAAATCCCAGGTCTAGCGCGAAAGAATGGCAAGCTAAGTACAGGCTTAGCTTTTCCGACAGAAGAGGTTTTGATTAAATTCGAAATAGTTATAATTACATAATCATCAAAGATTTTCATATTTGAAAATTTTATAAGAGACAAAGTTTGTGTCCTATGTCCTGTACTTAAAGCTAATAACATGACCAACTTTTTTGTTAGCATTTCTAAATTAATTGTATCATTTTGCATTGTTTCTAAATAATTTAAAACAATGTTGGGATCCCATGTAAAATCATAACGCGGGAATACTGGCTTTAATCTGAAAATACCCTTAAAATAACGCTTTAAACTTAAATCATCACTTAGGTTCTTAACCGATATTAACGATATTGCAGAACGGTGATTATTCAAGGTACCATATGAAGCACCTTTCTTGAAACAATCCGTAAGAAATTCTAATAAATATGATGTATTAAAACAGTAACAATCAATTTTTCTTGAATTACAGAAATCCCACCATAATCTAATACTAGACGAATACTGAGACCTCGTATTTGTGGATATGGAAGAAAGCATAACCTCTAAAGCTGATTCGGGCACACCTTTCCTACGAAATCCCTCCCTGATAACACACAAGCTGTCAGAGAAAGGTGATGACGCAGCGGGTGTGTTGATCTGAAAGGAGAGGATAAAAGATATTCACTTGGTGGAAATATCAAAATTTCCTTAACACACAAGGCCATAAAAAACGGATACCACGGCTGCGATACCCAGTTAGGGACAACTACAATTCCGGTTGCTTTATCTGATACAATCTTATTTAGAACCTTTAAAATTAAAGCAAATGGTGGGAATGCATAAAAATAAAATTGGGACCAATTTATCGTAAAGGCGTCTATGTCATAGGCGTCAGGATCTCTCTTCCATGCCATATATAAAGGGCACTTTGTATTAATTCGTGAAGCGAACAAATCAATATCTGGTATCCCAAAAGTATTACAAATTTTTTGAAACTCCTGTGAGCGCAACTCCCATTCTGTGTCGACATTTACTTTCCTTGATTCACTATCGGCTTCAACATTTAAGGCGGAACGAATATATGAAGCAAACACAAATATATTTCTACTTTCACACCAGTTCCAAATCATTTTGGTAACCTCATTTAAGTGGGGATATTGTACCCCACCCATCCTATTTACGTAAGAAATAGCAGTTGTGTTATCTACACGTAAAAGGATATCACAATCTCTTTTCTTATCCGCAAAAGACTTAAGTCCTAAATAAACTGCCAGAAGCTCCAAATAATTTATATGTTTGATTCTTTCGGATAATGACCAGAAACCACCTGTTTTCTCATTTTCACACGCTGCGCCCCAACCTGTAGTTGAAGCATCTGTATAGATTGTTATTGTATAATTTTGATTTCTAATTGGACTCGCGGCAGTCAAAATATTGGTTTTCCACCAAACAAGATCTTCATATAAACTATTTGGCACAGTCATGTAAGCTTCATAGTTATCATTATTTTTCAGTAAAGCTAAATACTTTGCTCTTTCTAGGGATTTCGTATGAAGCCACCCGTAAGCAACTGCTGGGCACGCTGCACTAAGAGAGCCAAGAAAACGCGCAAAATCTCGAATTTTAAGTCTAGTTGCATTCATTAATGACAATGTTTGTTGTAAAATTCTTTGTCTTTTAGTATCTGGTAACTGTAGTGTCATCAGATCAGAATTTAGTATGAATCCTAGAAATTTACAAGTTGTTTGGGGCACCAAGTTACTTTTTTCATAATTAATAATGAAGCCTAATTTTGTCAAACATTCAATAGAAGTTTTAGCGTTTTCTAGACAATCTTTAGCTGAGTTTCCCAAGCACAGTATATCGTCTAAATATCTTACTGAGACTAGACCCTGAGATCGCAAATAAGCAGCTACTGGCTGTAAAATTTTTGTAAATATATACGGTGCCGAACACAAACCTTGTGGGAGGGCAATAAATTCGTATAAGTTATTTTCCACATAAAAACGTAAAAACTTCATATGTCTTTTATGTATAGGTAGCAAAAAATATGCATCCTTAAGGTCTAGATTGATCATATGGCAGCCTCTAGACATAAGTTTAATGGCTGTTCGGACGTCCTCCATTTTGAAATGTTCCGTATAAATAAACTTATTTAATTTCTTTAAGTTCAAAATGAAACGTTTACTACCATCATTCTTTGGTACCAAGAAAACATCAGAAATAAATTGCCCTTCCACCGGTGTACAAAGTCTAATAGCTTTTATTTCTAATAAATGATTTATTTCATTTTTGATTTCTATTAACTCAGTAGCACTAAAATAGCGTCGGGGATAGTCCACGGGACTCTGATTAGGCTCTGTAACAAATGGTATTTGATATCCTGACACCGTATTTAAAATAAATTCGTCATTTGTTATTAAGCGCCATTGTTTAAGAAAAACCTTTAAACGGCCGGAATGTACCTGGGCCTGCGTCGCTACCTCTGGCGACTGGTTGCGGAGTTGGAGTTCTGCGCCGGAGGTGGTGGGCGTTGCGCTGGTGCGGGCTGATACGGCGTCGCCGTCCTGCGGCGAGCTGGTGGCGGCGGCGCTGTAGGCGCTCGCCAGCGGTTCGAATACCGATTCGAGTATGGCTGAGTGGTCATTCCTGACCTCGGCCCACCGCCTCGGTAATACCGATACATCTGACCGCCCCGTTGCTGCCGGGGTCCCCGAGACGATGGGCCTTTTCCGTTTAAATTAGAACTAGTGGAAGCCGAAGGCTGCATTAACTGTCCGGTCTTCTTCAGGCCTCGTGAGTCTTTCACCAGATCTCCTAGTTTTTCTCCGAATAAAAAAATGTCTCTCTTCCTGCTTTTAAAAGAATCTGTCAAAGACTTGTCTATTAAGGGCATTATCACAGAGCGGCGAGTGTCAGTCTCGGCAAAGTGTGAATCGGATAACAGCATACCTGCGTCGTTCAAAGTTCGTATTATATCCGGTATATCTGGTGTTTTTTTTAAGAGTCCTGTCAATGCTTTTCCCAGCGCGGAAATGACCTTGCCGAGCTGATCTTGCTTGGTGAGCAATCTTTTATCCCTTTGCCTGCAGATATCGACTAGCATAGTCGCGATTTCAGGGTTAAGAGCTGGACTCTTTGCCAAGGGGACATTTTTAGGAAATGGATACTTTTTAATTAGTTCTTCTTTGGTTTCTTTCTTCAGACCCTCTAACAGTATTTTTTGGAACCTTGCCGCGACATCTGCTTGCAAGTTGTCTCCAAATTCAACGGGATCTTGGTCTACATCCCCTAATTCCCGTAAAAGGTTGGGATCGAAATCCTCTACTGGGGCCGCGGCGCTATCAATAATATCGCCTCCCGTACTGGAACAGGGGCTTGCGCCCGCTGTAGTAACAGTCATTACACTACTTGTATAATCTTCAAAAGTGTTATCCATCATCATATTGTCGGTATCGATATATATCTCGCTAGCCATAGGCGGCACGTGGCTAACTGGTACATTCTCATAATATTCGAGATGTTCTGGAATTAAAATAATATCTATATGTACCTTGAACATCTTTTTTTTTTTTTTTGGGGTTAGTTTGGATTTCAAAAAAATAAAACATTTTGCAATTCAATAACAAAAAACATAAATTGCAATTGCATTAAATGGATAATTTGCATAGGTAGTCTTCGTTGGTAATTCATTCTTACTAATTGGTATACTTTCGAAATTAACGAATTTCCGTTTTCGCTGTTATGTATCGCCCTAGAATACAAGGGCCGCCTAAATAGTAGGCAAAGTTATATCCGAAGAATACAACGGATTAGAAAATAAACAATTCAATTGGAGTGTTTGTTAAAAATCGCCCGATGAATGCAAGGGGCGTTCAAAATATTCGGCAAATTACGATCCGAAGAATACAACGGATTGAAAAAAGAAATTTTTCACTATGAAATGTCGCCCGATAAATGTAAAGGTCTCAAGTATTTTTCAAATTAGTATCCGAAGAATACAACTGATACTGAACTGATAGCATAAAATAAAATAACATATCTGAAGAATATTATCAGCAATACCATGCATCATGAGAATGAAACCAAAGAAAAGAAAATCACCTGGATTTTGTACATCATTTTCATTTGAGGGTAGCGCCACCGCATCTTGTCGATCGGCAGTCCTTTGTCTTTTCGATGATAATTTTTTCTCATACATTTCTATCTTCCTTTGCCACCTCTCTTCGCGAGATTCACTTTTCCTAGATTCATCATGTGTCCGTTTGGACATGACGACTGCTATAAAAACTTTAGTGCACCTGTGCGAACGCCGTGCGCGCACGGACAAGAATGACAATATACCGCGTCAAATGGTTGGCGTGGCGATGGCGGGGGAAGAGAGAGAAAGCAGTATGTTTTTTCTCTTTCTCTCTCTAAACACTTGTGCGAATGGTTTGTGACGTAGCAGGGCTACTACTACATAGTCAAGAATTAAATCTCGAAGGCGAAGACAGGATAATTAATATTGAATCGATGCACGTGAATAACAAGCACAAAACAAGCAACTAAAAAACAACAACGTCATTTTATTTTCTCTAAGTCAGTACCTAATTATTCCATTTTATTTCAAATCTACCTTCATACTTTTTACATTTTATGTTGATCTTTGCTAAAGTTTAACAAATAATAAATTCTACTTAAGAAACATATTTTATTCATCAACCTGTTGTTAATTTATAAATGAAACACAAAAAGTGTTATAGTTGATCGTAGGATTTGAACCATCAACCTTGCATTTCAGTAATCCTTATGCCAGAACCATTCGGCCACGGACTACATGGATGATTATAACGAAATAATCGATAATATGCCTACAGAAGAACAATATACATGTGTGCGTAAATTGTCTTAAAAGAAAAAGGTCACAAGTAGCGCTAGAATGTTGACGCTATAGTTGCGTAGGATTGCTACTGCACTTTTGAGTTCTACTGTACATAAAAGAAACCATTAAACAACTATGGGACAGTCTGACTAATGTTATAAATTTATTCATGTTTACAAGTATTTGCACTAAACGGCATCGATCATACGCCCTCTAATGCAGCAGTTGAATGCTCTAATGCCATGACACACGGGTCAAAAGCAATAATATAGTTCATATAGACCTTTATTCACACTTCGAGGACCTTTAGGCGTGAATATAAGAATAAGCTTCAATACATATTATATTAATATTTAAACTTTACGCGTATCGTCAGAAAATCAATTTTCCAACCCAATGATATTAAATTTGAGTTCTTAAAACTAGATATTTCGTCCCGGATTCTCTCGAGAAAACTTTATGAAAAATATAATGTAAGCTGATTGCAACGCCATCCCTGTTATCCGCAAGTTGTAGAACGTATTTAGCTCGGGGTTCAGAAGGTTTTCTCACGAAAAACTATGAATTTCGTTTTCGGAAATATAATGATAAATTACAAATAATAATGGACTAGCTGCTGCCCGCAGCTCCACCCGCGTGTACTTCTGATCCCGTTCCCACTGCTCCATTCAGAGCATTTTCATATTTGTTCACCTTTTAAACCTTGTCTGGACTTTCACGAATAATTCAAGACCAAAATTAGGCAAATCGTTCCAGGCGTTCTCGAGTTTTAGCGAGACTAGCGAACAGCAATTCATTTTTATATATATAGACTAGCTGGTGACCGCGGCTCCGCCCGCGTGGACTTCTTACCCTGTTCCCGTTCCTACATTTTGAGCATTTTCATATTTGTTCACCTTTTAAACCTCGTCTGGACTTCCACGAATAATTCAAGACCAAAATTAGCCAAATGGTTCAGCCGTTCTCGAGTTTTAACGAGACTAGCGAACAGCAATTCATTTTTATTAAAGATATCTAACTGTCAGTGAGAATGCCGTCAAAATTGGCTCAGCCGTTACAAAAGATTAGTCAATTCAAGCAAAACGAAACAGAAACTAAGAACTTGAATTCAAAAATAGCTTTTATTCTCATAACAGTTTCATATTATTTATTTAGTACACGGTTAAAGTGAAGCCGAAAGTCCTGAAAAAACATTCCCTTATTTCAACATTCTAAGAATTCCTTTTATGCCGTCAGTAGTAATGTAATTCAGTCGTAACAAAAATGTCAAGGAATCTGTTCAGAAGTAAATAATAAAAATGTTATTAACTGGACACCTTCAAACAGGTCACAGAATAAGGTTTTATCTCGTTAGAAATGTTATAAACATAAGTACTGACATATAGTAGTACATACTAGCTGACCCGCGCAACTTCGTCTGCGTCACCCCGTTTTGCAACATTTTTCATTCATGCTCCGCATCTGTTGGTCGTAGCATAATGTTATGTACATATAAACCATCCTCTTTAACCATGCTATTTATTAAAACAAACCGCATCAAAATCCGTTGCGTAGTTTTAAAGATTTAAGCATACAAAGGACATAGGAACAGAGAACGCGACTTTATTTTATGCTATGTAGTGATGATGATGAAAAGAATAAGTGAATATTTACGAGTAGCTGTTCACTTACAAAAATTCTTTTAGTCCGTAACCTTAGCATGAAAAACTTTTGAATTCAGTCTGATATACCAAAATGTTAATTGGTAGAGCTGGTGCGGCTAAGTACTTAATTAATTTCCTAGCGATTTTCATCACATAGCAAGGCTTTCGGTTAGGAATTTATTTTTGGCGTACCTATTTTCGTCCATTACCCATACCACCAGGCTACCTATATATAGAATACCTATTGGCAGTACCTATATATGAAATAATATTTAATAACTGATGGCGACAAAGGAATAACATAAACAAAGTATTGACTAAGAGGTATCAGTACAAGTTGAAGCCCCCTCGTGTACGAAACATTAAATTTAATCGGATGATGGTAGGCTTCTGTGCTTGACGTCGAGGGCTCAGAACCTCGAGAGTGACGGAGAGTGTTGATTCGTTAATGTTGAAGACATTAGCTGTTGGATCTTTGAGTAAACAGCTCTTCAATATAATCTTCTGTTTAAACACTCTGTTAATTCACGGTGAAGAAGAATAGAGCCACTCCATAATCTTTTCGTCGGTTTTGTACAAGACGACGAGCGACCTTTTCATATGACAATAAACATATATAGCCTATGATAAAGTGCCCGCTTGACGGTAGTAGGTTACATTATTACGTGGGACTGTAAAGTTATCCTTATGCCGCGTCTAGATTTACGTAACATTTTACCGTGACCGTGTGCCGTGAACTGCGTGATAGCTGAGCTTGAATAAAACCATCAACTGGGAGCCGTGTCAGTACAACTCTAGTTTGTGTGGCCATGTGCCACAATTCATTACATCCACACTCGACGTCATGTCTCGTTGCTAGGCTGTCCGGTACACTGTTCATGTCACAAATCTGGACGCACCTTTAGACGAGCAAAGTGTACGTGTAAGGTATAGTGTGCTCCAAAATTTCCTTTACAATAGATAAATAGAGAAAGCTACTAAATAAATAGATCTACGTATTAATATAAATAAATTTTAATCTACTACTTGCATGAATTTATTTATTTTCTTATGAATAAACAAGACATCGATCTAGTTTATTTTATTAACGCTATCTATATTATTTGGTTTAATTCGACTTGCTGTCAAAATATTCATCCACAATATTCATCATAAAAAGTCTAGGAACTTTTGTGGTTTACTGTACGTAATTATTATATACAACTTAGGTGTGAGAAAGTGACAGCATATTATTATATGAATCGTGAAACGTTTTCTTATAAATTATTAAGAATTAACTTAATATAACAGAAATATACATACAAGACATCAAGGATTCAAACAGCTCAAAAAACATTCTAGCCGATGGAATAACTTCAAATTACGCGCGATGTTGTGTAACAGACTATGAAACATCATGGTAATGTCAATTTCATTTATCAACGCCATCTATTTTCAAGAATGGGTACTTACTGATCAACCCAGTTATATTCAAGTGACGTCAATACCTTACATAAGTTACTATAGTTCTTACACCCATACAATTTCTCAGACTTACCAACCGTCTTAATATATTTCAAACAAGTTCAATTCAAATTTTCATATCCAATAACCATTCTTTATGAATGTTTTTGTGTAAAACGTAAGATCGACCAGATGTGGCATATCTCTATTGTAATTACAATAATCTAGAAATAGTGGCCACCGCTTCGTGTAGGTATGAACACATGTGCGTGGCATGCGTTTCAACTAGTTTTAATTTAGAATGTATTACTCATTGTTACGTATGTTAATTTATATTAATCTCTTTTTTATATAGGCCACGTCAATTTGATTTTACCGTATCTGATGGTAGTCTAAAGGCAAAGTGTCTGGAAAGACGGTCACGTAGGCACAGTGTTATAATGATGGCGCTCAGATTGGACTGCCCTATCAAATGCTTTTTCACGCCTGTACCTATTAGATTTAAGCCGGGACTGTAAGAAGAAGAAATGGTAAGGAATTCCAAGATATATGCGGCAAAGGAAAGACTTAGTTAACAAACGAATAATATCATGCAAGCAGTGTCCCAATGTTAAACAGATATCCAATCACAACTTAAGTTATACATCTCTCGGTGTGGCACCAGCTGACCAATGCAGCGGAGGCTGCGCGCACGCCTCTTGTCATGTGTCGACCAATCACAGCGCGGATCGCACGCGGAGTGGTGACGCAATGAGGTTATATAGTTTTTTTTGTACGTTGGTTAATGTTTTGAAGGTTTTATAGTTACCTACTGACGTAAGATGATGAATGCTGTTGTGAGTCGTACTTAGTGTTTATCTTTGATTTTTGTTCAGTTTATCTATAATTGTTGAAGTAGGTTCCACCATAAATTAGGTATCAAAAAATATGAACAAAGGGTCACAGAAAAACTACTAAAGCTCAAAAAGTAGTTTAAAAGTGTATGTACTAGATATGCGCACACATTCTCACCCTTATGGTGAGAACAAAACCTTTATAGTGAGAATATGCGCGTAATTCTTATACAGACAGCTCAGTTGTTACCTTATAATTATTTTTCCACCTGATCTACTGATCTAGACTTACCTGACTTATACAATATAGCTTTTTATCATACGCAAAGTCACCCCGTCAAAGCTAATGGAGATGGTAATGTCGAGCTCAAACCGACCAAAACGCACGCCATCTATGTATTTGGTATTTGACTGGCGGAGGAGAGATAATACCTACAAGACATAACTCTCACACCCCTGGCAGACCGAAGGGGCCATCTCTTTCGAGATAGCCCTTGGGTTGTGAGGACCTTGTTGTCCTCATCTAGCTTCCGGGTATGAGAAGCGCGATACAATACCGCTGAAAAACATAACAAACTCGTTTGAATTTCAAAATAAAGTAATATTTCAAAAGAATCACAAATTTTGTATAGGAATGAAATTTCCGGTTATCAGATCCGTTCACGTCCGAGAACTTTTGATATTCAGAGGGACAGGACAGTCGAGAATACAAGAAAATCTATTGGTATCTAACAAATGTTTGAATAAACGAATGGGTCCCCGAACTTTAGGGTGAATGGGGAGACCTGGACTAACGCCAAGAAGATAAGGAAATCTGACCGCGGTAGCCTAGTGGTATGGGTAATGGACTGCTGAGACGAGGTCTCGGGTTCGATCCCAGGATGCTTTTCGAAGTTATGTGTGTATTTTTCGCAGGTTTATAAGTGCCCGGTTAATGGCAATAGGCTCGCCACTATTACATTGGGACCTAAACATAAACTGGCGAAAGTGGGTGCTAGCACCTTTGCCTACCCCTTCGAGGATATAGGCATGAGTTTATGTTATGTTATGTTATGATAATGATGATGTTTGAAAATAAACTAAGTAGTTTTGAAAACTGAAACAGCCCTATCCCATGACTGCCTTATACAACACCGCATGGGAAGAGAAAGAGTGGTCGAAATTGTACTCTGATTGCAACCATTTTTTTATGAATACTGGACATCCTTGTCATCAGCGACCTTTACAGGGTAAAGGTAGAAGTTATCAATTACTGAGTCAAATGTTGCACTGGTCTTATTCTCATTTAACGCAAATATACGTTTAGCGGAATTCAGGTATTAGGTACCGCGATCACGTGGTAAATAGCCGCGGTAGCCTAGTGGTATGGGTAATGGACTGCTGAGACGATGTCTCGGGTTCGATCCCAGGTTTTACCATGGCATACAGCAATGACTTTTCGATGCTTTTCGAAGTTATGTGTGTATTTAAGTGCCCGGTTAATGGCAATATGCTTGCCACCTATTACATTGGGACCTTAACATAAGCTGGCGAAATGTGGGTGCTAGCACCTCTGCCTACCCCTTCGGGGATACAGGCGTGAGTTTATGTTATATTATGTTATTCTGCACCGTATGCAGGTGATATCTAAGATCTAAACATGTTGCCCTGTATAGAAAGACGAAGGTGGGATTAATTGGAAGAGCTCATATTCCTAACTCCAGTTTAAAACAGATGTTCTTTGTCCGTTATCGTCCGATCAAACTTAGCAATGTCTGAATGAACTCAGTCAGAAATAGATGTAGTGTGTTAACCTAGATTGCAAATTGAACCTAACTTTGACCACTGCACAACTATTCTCATCTTAATTGTTGCGAACTTCGAGCGGTACAGAGATGTTACTTCTCTTGCTGGTCGTGGCGAGACATTCCAATAAATCATTTTTTTTTGTACAACTTAGGTCGCAGACAAGCACGCGGCCCCTCTGATGGTAAGTGGTTACCGTGGCCTATGGGCCAGTGTAACACCAGAGGAATAACACTCGTGCCGCAACCCCTGTAAGAACAGAGACATTCCGTGTCGTCAGCGCAAAAGATGTAGGATAAGCCTTTGGTTTTCCCACGGACAACACAAAACCTCTCTAGTGAGCTCTGGCTACCCTACTCACCACCGAAAACACAACACAAGGTTATTAAACGGCGATATTCTGTAGGGTGGAGGTACTTCCCCAGTCAGACTGCTCGACAAAATTCCTGCTGGCTTGCTTTATAAAGGGAAGTCGTGGTTAGATTTATCCTATGGTACGATCACGTATGGTGGATATGGTAAGTAGCCGCGGTAGCCTAGTGGTATGGGTAATGAACTGCTGAGACGAGGTCTCGGGTACGTTCCTGGGTTTACCATGGCACACACCAATGACTTTTCGATTCTTTTCGAAGGTATGTGTGTATTTATCGCAGGTTTATAAGTGCCCGGTTAATTGCAAAAGGCTCCCTATTGCATTGGGAGTTAAAACATAAACTGACGAAATGTGTGTACTAGCACCTCTGTCTACCCCTACAGGGATATAGGTGTGAGTTTATGTTATGTTATGTGAGATTTTTTAACACAGGCTTACCTTTTGAAAATTTTCACCCTTTGTTACGACTAGATGGAAGGTATATGCAGAGGTATGTATGAGACTCTAACTACATAAGGGCCGCAACCAAGCCAATGGGTGCTTGGAAAACATGATTTTTTGTGATTTTTTCCCAAATCTTATTGCGATGCTGAGCTGAAACGACTGCCAATTGAGCTTCACAAACGAAAGGTTATATCAAAGTACTTTAGTCAGAACAGTTGTCGAACTTTTTAGAGTTCTATGAATGTTCGTATGACAACTGGAATCAATGGCTTAACGGGTTCTTCAGGGCATGAGGGTAATGTCTTACTGGCCAATAGTTATAATTAAAAGGTGTTGGTAACAGTAACAGTGTCACCAGTTCAATAGTTTACCATCTCAAAATAAAAATGTCGATATTGGTATCCGAAAAAAGTCAACGTTATTTAAAATAGTTTTCACATAAAAAATAGAGTTTCACGTAAGTACCTACCCATAAGTAGTAAAGGTACGATTGCCTGAAATATTTGGTTCAGCGCATAAAGGGACGCATAGACAAACTCACCCTTTAATAAGTGTACCTCGTTAAATTCATGCTTCAATACATTTTTTATTCAAAGGAGAAAAGTGTCCCACAAGTTTTCTTAAAGAGTACGCATTGTTTGCCTGTGTAGTTCTTTGTGGACCTTATTAGGTACTGGTCACATTAACAGCGGATAAGCGATATATAGTTTTTTTTATACTACACCAACTTTTACATGCCAATTTTGTTTTTTCAGTTTATACTATCACACTATAAAACAAAGTCGCTTTTTCTGTCCCTATGTCCCTTTGTATGCCTAAACCTTAAAACTACGCAACGGATTTTGATGCGGTTTTTTTAACAGATAGAGTGATTAAAGAGGAAGGTTTATATGTATATAACAACATGCTGCAACTGGTGCGGTGCAGAAGTGAAAAATGTTGCAAAAACGGGGTGACGCTGACGAAGTTGCGCGGCCAACTAGTAATTAATAAAGAGCACATATAGGTATACGAATGTCAAAGATTTACAATTTTAATTGTAAAATATATGAAAATAAATTAAATAAATAATTTGAAAATTATTCTTTCGCTGGGTCGGTAGTTGGATCTACTTTGAAGAAGATCTATGAAGAAACTCAGGTAAACTTCACCTCGCTTGATAGTAAACTAAAGACAATGGCTTAGGAAAGAAAGTCACCATTACTTTTAATAGTATTAGTGATTATAATTGATTCTAATTCTATTGATTGTAATTTTAATAATAAAATAAATTTAATAAAATAATGAATACTATGTTAAGATCTATGGTTTCGAATTAAATCGATTTATGGCAGTTCAAAATAAAAATTTGGATTTTAGTTATGTGTTGTTCTGCCGCAAAATTTTAAGAAATTTCGAGAGTCTTCCACAAAAGATCTACATTTTCAGAAAGTGGGTAGTTTCATAGAGTTGTCCCTTATAAGAACTAGAGTTATGTCGAACCGATTAAACCGGAACAGTCAAGCCATTTCGTGCCATCAGTTACTGAGAGTTAGTCTGGCTAACCCAGGGCTATTGTAGACACTCTTGGGAGTGAGTCTACGATGTCCACATCTGTCTCCGGATGGAGAGGAGCGTGCATTGCGCCGACAGCGTGTCCTACCGCCACATCCAAGCCCGCTAATGTAAAACGAGGGTCATTCTGCAAACTTCAACGGCCAAAATTAAATGATATCAAGTAAAGCATAAAACAACATACACATTCCCCATGAAGGAATTATATTCCTACATTCATTTCATTCATTCATTCATAATATCACGCCTATATCCCTGAAGGGGTAGGCAGAGGTGCTAGCACCCACATTTCGCCAGTTTTTATATTTCGGTCCCAATGTAATAGATGGCGAGCCTATTGCCATTAACCGGGCACTTATAAACCTGCGATAAATACACACATAACTTCGAAAAGCATCGCAGTCATTTCATTCCTACATTCTTCAATATTAAATTGTAACATTACGCTACTCACCGCCACACTAGAATAGTTTCAACTATATTTGAATACTGGTTCGATGCCCGGAGCGGTTTAAAACCACGAAGCATAATTGGAGGAATATTTCAGTTAGAGGTTTCTGAATCGAGAGGGCGCTATCAACCTACCAGTTTAGTGTTTGAATTTGAATTTGCAGCCAGATTTAACGAGGGTATCGGTAAACTATGTCAAGTATCTAGATGGAGATTAAATTTGTGGATTCTAGATGATTGCCAGTGCTGTGGGTTTTTTTATATCAGAGGCGATATTCAATTTGTTCATTAACATATTGCTGTTGTTCAAGGTCAAATAGAACGCGTTAAGGTGTCCCCCCTCCGTGTTGGTCTATGATTCCCAATAACAACTCTTACCCCCAGTTTCTGAAGGGCTAATCAACGCTAAAATTAACTAATCGGCTGTTAAATCTCTTATCACCCGACACGACAACGCCTCTAACTGGTGAAGCATGTTAACTGACACGATGGATCAAATTAAACTATTGAAATATGCTTCTAGCAACCTAATTGCTACTGGACAAGAGATTTAACAGCCGATTAGTTAATTTTAGGGTTGATCAGCCTTTCGGAAATTGGGGGTTAGTCTTAATCAAGATCATTTATTCATTTTTTTAACAAATTTATTATGCCAAACCCTATCGTCCATTTCGCAGATGGGTAAATAAAGTCGAAGAAGAAATGATAAGAAACTCCGGCAACACTTTCCAATCGAAGCATTGAAGGGAGTGACTGTACAAGTCAACATGGCGGTACTTAATTCGACTTTTAAAACGACCCGACTAGGTGGGAATTAAAGTGAGAGTTCTCAAAGTAGACGTTACGGGAACTCTACATACTGGGACTCGACCTTGTGGAAATAAATTGCACAGATTCACACACGGACGTCACGCAAGGACGATGACGATGATGTTGCTTGATCGGCAGATGGAAGCTGTGGTCTCCTCGCTATCCATGCACTCCAGACAATTGGGAACGGTGTTCATCCCTATTACTGTTAGGTGCCTGTTCAGTCTGCTGTGCCCTCTTTTTATTTGAGTGACGAACCTTATTTTTCCTATTGAAAGATTGATCCGTTGGATCGTACCTTTAATAAAGATTTTTGATTGTGTCATTTCAGTCGAGGATCTCCCTCTTCAGTTCAACGCCTACTATACTTACATAAAGTTCAGATGCAACCGCATTCTAGAACCCATAACACAAGCTAGTTAAACTATGCTTACTATGGGTCTAGGTGTCGTTGTGTAGATTGTCCTAGAATAGAATAGAACTTTAAAACTCAATGATTCACACTACTGCTTTATGTACCTTAAACAATAACCTCTTTTTAACGACAATACTCTTGCAATCACGTTTCGCACATTGAAAGTAAAAACCAATAAAATCTTATCAAATATCGTAAAAACCTGTAGAATATTCTAGCAACAAGACAGTCTAATAACACGGTTATCAAGCGCTAAAACAATTTCTAATTCGATCACAATCCCATAAAATTACTTTTGACTTCCATCACGTTGAATAAAGCTGTTAAAGTTTAATGTTCTCTCAGCTAGATGGCGTAACCGTCTAAGCAGTTTATGGCCGTTTTTACTACCGCAGGACAATTAAAATTTCAATGAGAATAGGTAATTTCATTAGCGCGAGTGAGGATGTGAGGAAGAGAGACAATATTATATGGAACAGACGACAATGTCTCCATTCTTAAGATGTGGTCTTTCTTCTTTGGTTTGTGTTCAATTTACTTATTGGCTTCATATTGAAACTAAAGTTATGTGTGGTAAATAACTGGGACAAACGCTGCGTAAGGTTTCACCTTGGTGAGACTTTTTTTTTTTTTTTTTTTTTTTATCGTGCGCAAAATCCCCACGGATACCACCACCACCAAAACCGATGGAGGTGATTATGACGCTAGGATGACAGGCGGCTTCACCCGTCACCCCCAGGCCCGCGCTCATGGGGGACGGAGGTCATTCTGCGACCTCCGACGTCCGAGTCGCCTCCGCTCATCGCGGGCAGTGCGGGCCCGGAGTCTTCTCCGGACCCGCTCCGCCTCCTCCTTTTCGAGCATAACTTGCTCGCAGAAGGAGGCGGCGGCTGCCCAAGCACTCGCGCATCGTACCATCGCCGTGAGCAAGTTGGCGAGCGAGACAACTCCCACCCCTAGGGCTGTCACTAGGGCCCGCCTTGGCGTCTCCCACGCCGGGCACTCGGTCAACGTGTGCAGCCCCGAGTCCTCGCTCGCATCACAGTGATGGCACTCGGACGTTGGCTCCTTCTGAATCCGACGCAGGTAATCCCCGAAGCACCCGTGCCCGGTGATCACCTGAGTCAGCCGGTACGAGAGGCTACCGTGTGGCCTCTCTAGCCAGTCCCCCATGATGGGTCTTACCGCCGCTAATACAGCGTGCCCTGCGCGTGATTGCCCAAGTCGTCGTTCCCACTCGGATACCATGTCCCCGTGGAGCTGGGACTTCACGGCCCGGAGCTCACCAGGCTCGGGTTCATGTCCCCGCTCCCGCGCCTCCTTTCGATACCGATATAGCACCGAAAGGGCTCTCGCATCCAGGATCCATGGTATCGATCCGGCGAGGAGACTCGCTGCGTCAAAGGATATCGTACGGTACCCCCTGATGACCCTGACGGCCATCGTGCGCTGCGGGGCGTGCAGTTTCTGCACGTGTCTGGCCTTCAGGGTCTCCGCCCATACTGGGCACCCATATAGGGCCATGGACCGTACGATTCCCGCGTAGAGTCTCCTACAGGAGTCATCCGGCCCCCTCATGTTGGGCAGCAGCCGTGCCAGAGCATTAGCTGTGCTCTTCAATTTGGGGGCCAGACTTCGGAGGTGTTCTCCGAAGTCCCACCGGCCGTCCAACACGAGCCCCAGATACTTCATCTGGGGCTTGATGCCGATGGGGATGTCTCCTACTGTAAGGCTGGATCCCTCTGGTGGCGCGCGCCGAGGCCCATGAAAGAACATGGCCTCGGTTTTATGTAGGGCCACCTCGAGACCCAGCCGCCGGATCCGTTCCACGACTTGGGCAACCGCGGTCGTGGCCTTCAAGGCCGCTTCGCGATGTGTAGCACCGCTCGCCGTCACTAATGTGTCATCCGCATAACACGTGACGGCAGCACCGTCCTCGAGCTCACCGCGAAGCGCCCAGTCGTATCCGATGTTCCACAGGAGCGGCCCCAAGACCGATCCCTGTGGAACACCGCACGACATCTCTCGCCGACCGAGACCGGTCGCAGTTGGGTAGATGACAGCTCTCTCTGTCAAGTACGCCCCGACTATGCGGCGAAGGTAGAGAGGCACTTCGTGATACATGAGCGCCTCCCTAATGCAACTCCAGGGCAAGGTGTTAAACGCATTAGCGATGTCCAAGGACACCGCCAAAATCACCTCGCCCCGAGCAACCGCATCCTCCGCCAGAGTCCTCACGCGCATGATGGCATCCACCGTGGAGCGCCTTTGGCGAAAGCCGTATTGGCCATCCGCCAGGTCCGGCCCCACTCTGGAGAGGTGCTCGACGAGGCGCTTCGCGATAACTCTTTCAAAGAGTTTGCATACCTCGTCGAGCAACACTATAGGCCGGTAGGCGGACGGCGAGTCGGCCGGGCGCCCCGCCTTTCGGATGAGAACCAGTTTAATAAATTTGGAAACTGGCCCCGCTCCAGACATGCGCTGAGGAGCCCTCTCAGTCGGGGCTCGAGAGCCTCGTCGTCACCTAGAGCAAGGACCCACGCTCGGCCTGGAATACCGTCGGGTCCTGGGGCGGTGTTCTTGGCCTTAAGCCTACGCACCGCCAGCTCTAGTTCTACCCAAGTGACCTCGGGCACGTCGTCGTCATCCACGCTGGGTGTCATAAGCGACCTAAGTGGCGGAGTCATCTGCGGTGGAACATGTTCCACCGCTCGTGCTGGGAACAGGGCGCTAACAACTCCTCCGAGCAGCTCCGGCTGTAGACACTGGGTCAACGGTGGGGCCTGGGGGCGAAGCTTGTTTCTTACCATAAGGTAAGGCCGCCCCCATGGATCCCGCTCCAGTGTCTCCAGCAGCTCTTTGTAGGCCGCGGCTTTGGCCCGCTTTATTGCCACTCGGAGGGCCTTCCTGGCCACCCTGTATTGCTCATGAAGCTCCGCCACTCGATGCTCCGTATCTGCGCGGCGGCTACGTCTCCTACAGAATCTGGTCCACCGGCGGAACGCGATCATGGAGGCCTGCCGTAACCTCGCGATCTCTGCTGACCACCAGTAGACCTGACGCCTCGGACTATAGGGCGGGGCCCTGGGCATAGCCGCGTCGCAGACACGCGTCATAGCTTCCCGGAACCACACCGCCTCGTCATCTACGTCGACAGGCCTGTCCGGCGCATAGGCCCAGGCTTGTAGGGCGGCGGCTTCCAGGAGGCGATCTTTATCCAGTCGCTTAAGCACCCAGCGGGGTTCGCGTGGGTTCCGTATGACCGGCGCGTCGCCGGTGGGGGCGGAGATGTCAAACCGAATGTATCGGTGATCCGACGCAGTCTCCTCCTCCACAACGACACGCCAGTTCTGCACACGCCGCGACAGCGGGGCGCTCGCGAACGAAACGTCCACAATTGAGCTGCCCCTCGCTGTCGCAAACGTGGCGACGGTCCCGCGATTCAAGAGAACTAGACCGAGACCTTCGGCCCAGCTCTCCAGCGCCCTGCCTCGCCCGTTCGTGCGTCGGGAACCCCAGGCCACAGACCAGGCGTTAAAGTCCCCGAGCACAAGAACCGGGTAAGGATAGCAGGCATTGACGACAACGGCTAGCTGATCTAGCGAACGCTGGTAATCAGCTATGCCTCGGTTCGGCGAGAAGTATGCGGCCACGACCGCTATTTCACCCACAAGTGCCGCCACGCAGCCATGCCCTCTTGCAACGACGGCAAGAGGGGGGCTGCCTGCGGCGGCGTTGTGCACCAGTGCCGCCGACCCATCCAGGTCGGTCTCCCAGGCAGGTCCGAGAAACCGGTGGGTGTAAGGGTCGGCGACAGCGGCGACATTAATGGACCACTGTGCCATGCTCTGGAGCAGAAGTGCCTGAGCATCGGCACCGTGGCCCACGTTCACCTGCAGAATGCGGAGTTGAGGATCCATTATGGAGCCCCCACCCCCGCATCCCGTCGCGAACTAGAGGTGGAGCGCTGGCCTCGCGGCTTCGGCTCCCCTCCGGTGCAGGCCTTGCTGCCAACCCTATGGTCAGCCGGCTTACCCTCCGCCGCGCATCTGAAACAGTGCGGCGGAGCATCGCAAGTACCGGCCATATGACCGGGGGGGTGAGACTTGTACTTTGTAAGATACAGAATAGTTTGAGAATAACACATACCAATTTTTATCTCTTAAAGGAAGATTTTAGAAATATGACTAGTACTTTGGTGAACGGTAAATCTCGCGAGTACCTACCCTTCTTTATTTCATACTAGCTGACCCACACAACTTCATCTGCGTCACCCTGTTTTTCAACATTTTTCATGCATACAACAATGTTATATACATGTAAACCTTCCTCTTCAATCACTCTATCTATTAAAAAAAGCCGCATCGAAATCCGTTGCGTAGTTGTAAAGATTTAAGCATACATAGACATAGAGAAAGCGACTTTGTTTTATAATAGTAGTGAGGAACCCGTGAGGAATCGTGTTATTGATGTTACAGCCAAAAATTTTTAAGATCCGTTCATAAATAAAGCGATAGCAAACATCTCCTTTTCCACAGTATAAAAAAATCTTGTGTTTTAAATAACACTTGTGCTTAGTTTGGTTTTCAAGATTTGACTGCAACTGACATACCCACTGACAATATGACCGTAAGCAAGATCTGTCATCTTGTCGAAACGAAGACTCTCATTCTTGTTGATTTATTAGTTTCAGAGTTTATCTACTTAAACAAACAAAGCTTTTACATGAATAACAATAGTATACAGATACATCTTTGTTTAACTATTGTTACCACAAGCCCTCAAAGAAATCGTCTGTGAAGATAACACTGCCTTCCATTAATTAATTTCATTCAGAAGATTGAGCTTAGCCTTAACTAATATTCTTTTTTCCGAAGCTTCTATACTCTGTCCCACTCACTCCCCGCTTGACAGAGAAGGATGGAGTTTCAACAGCGGCCCGTCAATTACTTGACGACACTCGATTGGCTTTTGTCTCGCGAGTCGAGCCTACAATGTTACGCGGTTTACGAATTGTGGATTGAATTTATTTAACTTATAAACATAGATGTGAATTACATGATTGATATTGATAACACACTTGTACTTCTCCACTGTATTTTTGTATCTAACCGGTTTCGCCTTACGGCATTCTCAAAGGTTTACATTGACAGTTAGCTGTCAATAGTATTAACTGTCAATGTAAACCTTTGAGAAAGTCGCAAGGCAAAACTGGTTAGGTACAAAAATAAATACAGTAGAGAAGTACAAGTGTGTTATCAATATATAATCTGCGTCTTTTTAAAGAGAGATGGAACTCCATGATGAGACTCCCTTGTGTATCATTGGTGAACAATTCTTGCTAAGGTTCCTAAGTATTTCCTTCCTATGATGTAGCAATATGGGTTTAACCCCAAAAGCAGGTTTAATGCAGGCTTCAATAAGGACCATCTCACCGGAGCAAATGCACAGAACTCGAGGCGTTTTGCTTTAAGTAATAAGCTCCATTGAAGAGACTCTATGTGTATTTTAGTTAATATAGGTACTCATTTTATACCTAGATGAATTCTACTAACCACAGATATTCCATCATTGTTGCTCTGTGCCCTTTCCAGATTTTACAAAGAAAGACAGAAAGAAAGAAAACAAGAAAGAAAATTGTTTTCATAACGTACCTACCTACACAAAATAACAACAATATATAAACACAATATGAAACACATTATATAAATAACACACTGAAGCAATGAAATTGCAAGTATTGCAACAAGATGATAAGCAGTGGTAGGTATACACCCAGGTGGCTATAATCATACCCCATACCCAGGGGCTAGATGGGGACACCATGGTCCCCACATTAGGGGAAGAGGGTCATCTCAACAGAGATGTCCCCGGGTCTGCCGGGGTGCGAGAGATATGTCTTGTATAATCTCACCTCCGGCAATCAAGGACCCATGGACGGCGTGCGTTTTGGTCGGTTCGAGTCCGACATAATCACCTCCATCGGTTTTGGTGGAGGTTATATCCGTGGGAAAAAAAAAAAGGTGGCTATAATCTATCCCTTTAGTGAAATTTCACCAAATCCATCCAGTCGTTTGAGCTTAACCACACAATGTCATGTGAAATTCAAAGTATCCACATAATCTGTACCGAGTCGTACTGCCCCATAGCGTGCCTTCGTGAGACTGTACATGATTTTAATTGGTTGCAATCCGTCACGGCTGCAAATTGGTTTCACTACGGTTTGCGGGCGCGCAGGATGGACCGGCAGTTCCTAATATTGTTAGAGTTTCTGCCCCGCAATTTAGTCATTCTCTGAACCTTTTCCCACCTCAGTTGGGGTCGGCTTTTCAGTCTAACTCTGATGCGGCTGAACTTCGTTATTTTTCATGAAACGACTGCCATCTGACCTCCACAACTAATGGTCCAATGTACTAATGGCGATATCGAAGTTCCAAGTTAGACTGGTTGGACTTTTAAGGGCTCCAACTACCTGTAACGACTGCCGTAGATGTTTGTATGGACAAACCGAGACCGACGGCTTAACGTGCTCTCCGAGGCACGAACAGTCCATTGCAAACAGCCATATTCATGCATACAACTTTTTTCACTGAGCGGGGATCGAACCCGCGCCCCGTGCGTAGCAGTCGCCTGCACTACCGCCCCACGCAGGCTGTCTACCCCGCAATTTAGTAGAAATACAAAATTAATGAGGTCAGTGCCATAATATAAGCTTTCGTTCAATGTTTATGAAGTGAAACGTTCTGCAGGCCCTTGCCTAGTTTGTTAAAGATTTTTTTTGGGTGAACTAAAATTACACACGTCATCGTCCCATTCGACAAACGTCAGAATGGGCGTAGTAATATTCTAATAGACGTTGGTTACAGTTATTTTTTTCTTTTATACAGGCTATTTTCAGTACCTCCTCCTTTGCCGATAGGAGGAGGCGGAGCGGGTCCGGAGAAGACTCCGGGCCCGCACTGCCCGCGTTGAGTGGAGGCAACTCAGACGTCGGAGGTCGCCGCAGAATGACCTCCTTCCACCATGAGCGCGGGCCTGGGGGTGACGAATGGATCCGTCTGTCACCCTAGCAGAAGCAGGCCACGGCGACGGCGCAAAGTGCCACCCCATACCCAGAAACTAGATGGGGACACCGTGGTCCCCACGTTAGGAAAGAGGGTCATCTCAAAATAATTGTCTCCGGGTCTGCCGGAGTGCGAAAGATATGTCTTGTGTAATCTCACCTCCGACAATCAAGGACCCATGGACAGCCTACGTTTTAGTCGGTTCGAGTCCGACATAATCACCTCCACCGGTTTTGGCGGAGGTGGTATTCGTGAGCATTTAGCGCACGCTAAAAAAAATATACCTATCAGCGGTCTACCAAGTTTTTTTGGGTATTATAATGATTACCTATTAGACTCGAGCCTCGAGTGGCGTGGTGGTAGTGAATACGACTGCTACGTAGGAGGTGCGGGTTTAATCCCCGATCAGTGAGAATTTTTTGCAAGAATATGGCTATTTGCACTAGTCTGGACGTGTCTCGGAAGCACATTAAGCCGTCAATCTCGGTTGTCATACAAACCTCTATGGCAGTCGTGTAGTTGGATCTCTAAAAAATTCAACAACTAGTCTAACCGTAGCTCTTCCAACTGTACAATCTGAATTTGCGCCTGCTTTTAGAAAGTAAATACTTACATCATTAGTGTTTTAATTAAAACTTTACAACATATTCTCACTAACGGTTTAGCAACAATGCAGCTGGACGACGCAACGATTCAATAATAATTAATTCCTGACGTACAACGATGTTAAGGTTTTCATTCACTGTGAGTATACTTTTAAACTTCGCGTTCCATATTTGAAATATACGTTTACCTTGATTGCGTTGATTCCCGATAGCATTATTGTATTATTTAGCGTGGGTACCGTGGCCTATAACCGTGTGCATTACCAAGCGCGTTACATTCGTACTTACCTTCAACCCCATATAAACCTTCTAAGGCCCTTTTTGAAGATCCTCACATAGTAGTTGTATAGAAAAGACACAACGAGAAGTTCATTAATCAGTGTGAGTAGAATGTAAACAATTGCATATTTTATTGTCTATTTGTCCACGAAACTGATTTTTTTTTTCTTTTAAAGATTGATCACTATTCTACTTAAAATTTCACGTGTGTGTGATCAAAAGTCGCGTTAATCGATATCCGAGTGGGCAGAGCCGGGAGATTAGTATCGCTATAAAATCACAATTACAATTAATATTCAATGCTCATAGTTAGTCTGTACCTTTATGCTCTAACATGACGCTTTGAACAGCTCGCATTCAAACACAAGCTTCACAAATAAAGAATGTAAATATGCGCTATGAGGGCGGGAGTAGGGTGAAGGCATTAGTTGTGGGCCTACTCTTACAATTAATAGTTTTATTACAAAAAAATACAAGAATTTTAAACTGTCACCAGGGGAATAGAGAATGTCGTCAGGTGAAATTGGCTAAGTTTAGTAATAAATATCATGAAAAAGTATGTGTATCATGTCTAATGTTAATATTGTTAAATATCGTTGTCTGTACAATGGAGAAATTTGCAAAAAATACTTCAGTTAAGTTATATTAACGATACCGAACCAAAACAATTGTGTTTTAATTCTTGCCTGTTTGTCTATCTAAAACACTATAATGAGACTTTGCCTTCAGTTTACCATCAGGCGCGGTAAAGTCAAATTGACGTACCCTAAATAAAAAGAAGAAACTAAACACTAAAACCCGTGAATAGTTAAGTGGAACCAGAGATATGATCAAAAGTTGCGATAATCGTAATAAACGTAGGCGGAGCCGCAGACATCGGCTAGTAAATTAACATTTCAGTAAAGAAAGCATTATAAATCACCATCACCCTGATCTAGACAAAGTTTGACAAGGCCACCGTCACACAAAAGAAAGCCATCACAACTTTTTTATGAGTTGAATCACCAAAAAGTGGCCATGAACGCTCATGAATTACGTAAACGGTTTTATACCAAACTGTGCGTGATTTTATATTATACTGAAATGTTTTTTTATACCACTTAGGTAGCATACAAGCACACGGTCCGCCTGATGGAAAGTGGTTAACGTAGCCTATGGACGTTTGCAATTATGTTCTTTCTTTATTGCCCGCAGCACGCGTGGGGTGTGGGTTCTGATACTGATCCCATTGCTAAGTCTTCGAGACTTCGCTAATGACATACTTTCTTCAAACTACCATAGTTTTCAAATAATTAATGGGAATAATATATATCAAATTTATTGATATTTATGATTACTGCTCTACTCCCTTGGATAGTACTGTAGCGTGATGGTAATATAGCATATGACACACACACACACACAAATGTGAATTATCTGTTGGCGAAAGAGTCAGTACATTCATTAAGTTAACTTCTTACTGTAGAATTTATCGATTACTAGCAGCCCGATACTTGCTTCGCTACGTATAAATTGAAATATTAAAAAAAGAAGCGGTTCATTCGACGAATTTTGCGCAAACTTCAAATAAACCATCTGCTAAATAGTCCAAGCAAAGCCTAAAAATTTAGTTTGGATAAGTGAGCCCGTTCTTGCGTTATAAAATTACGACGAAAAGTGGCACAGATTTTTATATATTACTAGATGACCCGCGCAACTCCGTCTGCGTCTCCCCGTTTTTGCACCATTTTTCACTTCTGCTCCGCACCAGTTGGTTGTAGCATGATGTTATATACATATCAACCTTCCTCTTCAATTACTCTATCTATTTAAAATATATAATTTTATAGATTTAAGCATACAAAGGGACATAAGGACATAGAAATATTGTGACAGAGAACGCGACTTTATTTTATACTCTGTAGTGATGGATTTCAATTGTTCATTATAATGTAAAGCATAGTAGTAAAAGTCGACAAACGAATGAATAAACAATTTTAATGCTCAGTCAATAACAGGACCAATCACCTTAATAGGGCATACCTACCAGTCGATATTTAGAAACGTGTTTAGCATGTGTTAATAGCTAATAAAGCGGCCATGATAGCGACAAACGCATCATCCAACTGTATAGCAAGTCCACAAACAATCGCACAAAACTGTTTAGTCGAAGCACATGCCGAACTACAAATGGAATAGATAATTTTGTGTTTTGTAAGCTGCATGCGTTTCAAATGTTACTACACAAATTACGTTTAAAACTTCCGGAAAGTTATAGATATAATGTTGGTAGGTAGATTTTATTTCTCTTATCGACTCCCGTCCCATATTTATTTTTTATTTATTTATTCATTTTTGTACCACTTTATTCCACTACCTTAACAGGGCTATCCTCAAGACATAGGATAGTAAGATGTACTATATATCTACTTATTAATGTAATTAAGTTTAGCCAACTCACGAGTTCACTAATTTTCTTATAAAGAAACAAGACTTTAATAGGTTATTTAATTAACACAATCTATGTTATTTTGATTAAATTACACTTAGGCTATCAAAGGATTATAGATCTTAAAGGTGGTCAGGAACTTTTGGAGCCCACTGTACAATTGGTTTTATCTAAGAGACGTCAATTTGACTTCACCTCGCCTGATAGTAAGCTGCAAGCAGAGTCTCAGAAAAAAAGGTCACCATTACAAACATTGTACAGTGTTACAATGGTGGCGCTCAGCTTGACGGCTTAAAACTATCCAACTACAATCTCAAACAATACAAAAAATATTTATTCTGTAATACATACCATTCGGTATACGGTACTTATAAGAGTCGAAATTAAAAATAAATAGGTCAGTTTAGCTAATGGACCACTGACTCGAAAGGCAGCCTCAGCCTAAATTAGACTCTGGCGAGAAACTCAGTTGGCTTTACTTTTTTTTAGTTAATTATAAAAATAATACCAATAATTCTTAACATTTAAAATGTATTTACTACTTGACACTACCGCCATCTATCCAGTCGCGGGGTAAGCTTGCGATTCCTTAATATTTTCTACTAGAGGCCGCTACCGATATCATTAATGTTTTCATAATAACTTTACCTATTGTTACACGATTAAAAATTAAATATGTATCAATATTCTATCGTAATAAGTCACGTAGACTATTCATCTGATTGGAATGATACACACACTACATAGTATAATACATAGTCACTTCTCGCTGTCTTGTCTGTTCCTATATATGTGTAAATATTTAAAACTACTCAACGGATTTTGATGCGGCTAATTGTAATAGGTAGAGTGATTCAAGAGGAAGGTTTATATGTATATATCATCAAGCCACGACCAACAGGTGTAAAGCAGAAATGAAATATATCGCAAAAACGGGGTGACGCTGACGAAGTTGCGCAGGTTAGCTATACTCAATAAATTGATAAACTCACGCCTATATCACCGAAGGAGTAGGCAGAGGTGCTAGCACCCACGTTTCGCCAGTTTATGTTTAGGTCCCAATGTAATAGATGGCGAGCTTATTGCCATTAACCGGGCACTTATAAACCGGCGATAAATACACACATAACTTCGAAAAGCATCAAAAAGTCATTGGTGTGTGTTCCATGGTAAAGCCTGGAATCGAATCCGAGACCTCATCTCTACAGTCCAAAATCCAAATACATACATATTATACATAGAAACACCCAGATGCAGATATTCATATTCAAGCACACAAATATTTGCACTGAGCGGGAATTGAACCCGCGCCTCCTGCGTAGCAGTCGCGTTCACTACCGCTACGCCACGGAGGTCGTCTATTGTACTACTATATCGTACCTTATAGGTAATATTACAGATAGGTACACCTAACTATAGTTTATATGTACAGTTGGCAGGCTCGGATATTTGGAACAGATTCCAGTCATAACTCACAGTTACATAGCAGAATATTGTATTTATTGGCTGACTTAGTTAGGCTTACTAACCACTGTTATATACACAAGTCTAGTTACACTATTGTAACACTATAAATACCCAGAAACAATTATTAAACTCTCCGAGCCCACACTCCGAATGGGTATTCTAGAGCAGGTCAAAAATAAGCAGCTTAAAGAATGGAGGACCCAACCAGGCCTAACACATTCGATGAAGTCAGCGTTACGATAGAAAGGTCTCGCGTTCGAATCCTGGCTATTACACTACCGACGTGAACCTACTCCTAACACAAGCCATTGAGCTTAGCTGGAGGGGTTAAAGGGAATATTAGTAATTTTAATATTCTTTAACAAAAATGCAAAAGTAACACCAAATCTCTAACAAATATGATAATAAAATCTTTTTTTTTTATTATTTTTTTATTATACTACGTAGGTGGCAGACAAGCACACGGCCCACCTGATGGAAAGCGGCCACCGTGGCCTATGAACGTGTGCAACACTAAGGGTGTCACACACGCGCTGCCCACCCTGAAGGGAAAGGGGGAGAGCTGGGAAGGGGTGGGGAGGCTAGGAAGGGGAGGGGAAGGAAGGGTATAGTGAGCTCTGGCTACCCTACTTTCCGGCGGGAACACAACACGATGGTTATTATGACTGCGGTCTTCTGTAGGGCGGAGGTACTTCCCCAGTTGGACAGCTCATTTCGGACGGGAGATACCGTCGTGTCCTACCTCCGTTAAAATCTAAAATCATGAAGTCACTTCTTACCCCAAGATTCAGCTGTACCTGATGGTTACGAGAATGGGATTACTGTTCCAAGCGGGCAGAATCTCTGATATCTCTTATCATTATCATTTCAACCATGGGACGTCCACAGCTGAGCATAGGCCTCCCTATCAACCGACCGGTTGGAGGCGGTCTGCATCCGAATTGGAGACGAATTCTCTGAGCCTTTTCCTAACTCTGTTGACTGAACGTGTTTGCAATGGTGACCCTCTTTCATGAGACTTCAGCTTAACATCAGGCGAGGTGAAGTCAAATTGATGTGCCATAAATAAAAAATAAAAAATAAAAAATGACTGCCAACTGACCTCCAGAAATAAATTGGCGACATTGATATTCTGTATCGACGTGCTATCCGAGGTCTGTCTGTTTGTCTGTTATACATTTGCACTTAAACCACTGAACTCATTTCAATGAAATTTGGTACAGGGATAAAATTTAAATGACTCAAGTGTCGATAAATCAATAAACTTGTTATTTTGAGGAACTATATAAAGGTTGCTCTGTACTAGTATAAATACCTCTACTTGCCTCACACAGCCATGAATACATTATTATATGAAAAAAGTATAATAATGATATCTTGTACTCGGTTTATCACAAAGATCAGTGCCAAAAGAGACGTGACGTATGGCATACACGAATGTATAGCAAGGCTACTGGTTTGACGCCGGACATGACAAATACACTAGCGTATAGTAAAGCCCCGGGTTTGATGCTAGACAAGCGTGTCACGATGTTACGTCATAAATTATCACGGCTCGAGTGAGCCACTGGACAGCGTGAACCGGACGGTAGGAGGGACTTTGTTATAAGCGGCAGCGATTAAATGAAAAATGTGTATTTCATAGGTTTAGTCCAGTTAGAAGAGGTAGTGGTGACATAATTGAAATAGCTGGCACACTACGGTTAAGACTGGCATAAGATAAAGTTCGCAGGAACTGTGTAAAGAAGGCTTTTACCATTACTTATTACACATTAATTATTACCGATATAAAAAATTAGCACTATATTTTAAGTCACAATTATTGTTAATTTATAATGTAAAGGACAAATGTAGATTTATTATTATTATGTATTTAATCCAGTGAGAGTACTGTAATCTAAAATAATGGAGTCACTTATTACTCTTAGAGCCAGGCGGGCTGAACCCCGGATTTATATCATCATCATAGGCCTGCTTATATCCAACTGGATGAATTGGAGGCGGATTCTTCAAGCTCTTTTCCAACTCGGTTAGAAATAAACGCATTTTCACCGCCATAACCAAATTGGCGATACCGATTTTCTGTTGCGTACGGAAACCGGCACCGATATGGTCTCTGAGGTAAGACTTGATTAATGCAAATAACCATATTCATGCATATGCCCGCAGCTCCGCCCGCGTGGCTGTCAGTTATCGCGACCTAAGCGCCTTCTGTGAAACTTAAATTCTATATTACCAATCATAACTCTGGTTTTACTCCACCGATTGCAATGAAACAAACGTTAGATTTTAAGTTGGATCAAACTCCTTCAAACCAAAAAACCGCATTGAAATCCGTTCAGTAGTTTTTGCGTCCATCGCGGACAAACATAAAGATAGATCTATCTATCTTTATGTTTGTCCGCGATGGGAATCAATCCCGTGACTCCAGCGTGAAGGTCACTTTTACTACAGCATATGTAACATTTATGTTCAAATTCTAGTAATTGTATACCTTTCCGCTATCGTTTTTAACTAACACCGCTACTAAATAACTGTAGCACGGGTGTTAAGCGTAGATCGTAAGACGCAGGAGAGGTCAGATGACGGGCTATGTATGTGAAATGTTATGATATGCTGTGGCTACAGCCAGTTCAGTGTTTCACTATGTACAGATAGTTCTGTGGTATTTTCAGTACCTTACATTATAATGGCGGCCGGATGACTCCTGCCGAAGACTCTGCGCGGGAATATAAATGGGTGCCCAATATGGGTAAAGACCCTCAGACCAGAAAAACTTCGATTCAAGAGATTGGCCTATAGAATATATATTTTTTTTAATTTTTGTTAATTGTATAGCGTTTAACTTGCGTTATTCGCTCTCCATCGTGTTAGTAAAGCTGAATGAAACAAAATACACAAAAAAAAATTACGAAAAAACTTGAACTCACAAGATGGCGCCAATTGTTTTTTTTTGCAGTGACGATTTTTTATGATATTTTCGTTTCGTTAAGCTTTACTGATAATGGAGATGAAGAGTAAACAATGCGGAAAACAATAAAAATTCAAAAAAGTTTCGATGTCGTAATTTTGCCATACCAATACGTTCTGTACCAGTAGTAATTCCATGGGCCTTCGACTTCGGGAGTGTTCCTCTTACACCCTGTACATCTACCTCTTAAGTACCTAGTTTATGATATACCTAAATTATAGTGTACCAGTGTACGGTAGGTACATTCTCGCTATACCTACTGTTGTACTAAGGTACATAATTGAGAGCTTTCTCTGCATCACCTTTAGTTGACTGGTAGAGAATGCATTATTATAATTAACACCGCATTGTACATGTGCGTGAAGCTTTATAAATAAATAAATACATTATAAACCGCGGTAGCCTAGTGGTATGGGTAATGAACTGCTGAGACGAGATCTCGAGTTCGATCCCAGGTTTTACCATGGCACACACCAATAACTTTTCGATGCTTTTCGAAATGTGTTTATCGCAGGTTTATAAGTGCCCGGTTAATGGCAATAGGCTCGCCTCGTATTACATAAAGACCTAAACATAAACTGGCGAAATGTGGCTGCTAGCACCTCTGCCTACCCTTTCGGGGATGCAGGCGTGAGTTTATATGTTATGTTATGTTTAAATACATTATAAGAGGAGAACAACCAAATAGCACCTATTCAATAGTAAGATACACGATGATACAATGATAAATAGTTATTTATGTACTAGATGTTGCCCGCGGCTCCGCCCACGTGAACTTCTGGTCCCGTTCCCGCTGTCGAGCATTTTCGTATTTATTCACCTTTTAAACCTTCTCTGGACTTCCACAAATAATTCAAGATCATAATTTGCCAAATCAGTCAAGACATTCTCGAGTTTTAGCGAGACTAACGAACAGCAATTCATTTTTACATACTTATATAGATATTAAAAAAAGTCTAAACGAATTTCTTGTAAAATCCCTTAAACCAATTACCCTAAATTGTTTTTAATCAAAACAGAACACTTATAAGGGTCCCATATAACTCTATCTCACGTAGTAATTGAAAATTGATTATGAATAAGTACTATTATAACATAGCCGTCTGTGTGATATTAGATATCTAATGTTTAAAGAAAGAGTTCGTAGCCGAGGTCTATAAAGGGTAACACCCCCGCAACCGTAGGCATACCTTTTTATTTCTTATTTTTATAACCTTGTGTCGTCGAATGACTTTGGGTGTGGTTCAGAGAATAGTGTCCGCCGCTAGAGATGTTTTACATAGAATAGCGAATTCTATTGGCTTGGATAGATATTTTAGATAGATAGATGACTCTTTTTTGTATATAAGAAAAGAAATTACAGTATAGACATAGTGATAAGTACACGTAAACAATTGTAAGTACAATCTGTTCCAGGCAACCTTGGGTTGTCTGTGATTTTTAACTCCCCGCTTAAAGGACCCGGGACTGTAGGAGAAAGGCAATACATGAGGTGGCAAAGCATTCCAAGACTTTATGCGCAATTAATGCGTAAAGAAAGACTTTCCAAACAGTTTCATTCTCAAAGGAATTGTTTGCACCGTAAGCAGGTGATCCGACCAGAAAAAGCACCCTAGCTTTTTTTCATGTATATGCTTAAATGTCGGTTATCTCAAATATACATAAGACTTTAGATTTGATTAATCTTTTTATAAAAAATAGCCGAATCAAATTCCACGCTTGTTAGTTTTGCGTACGTTTCTAGTAAATGAACAAAATTAACTGAGCAGAAGCGTTAATTTAACAATACCCTATTTTTTTTTAATTTCTCCAAATATTTTCATAATTTTTAATAAGATATGGTCAAGTGTGGTGATAGAAATATAATATCATCACCTTATCTCATTTGAAGGATGTCGTAGGAGGCGACTAATGGAAAACGCATATGATATCAGTGAAATTAAATCAATTAGATCTAAGTTGCTGTACTATGAATGTGAACTGTTTGTACACCTAATATATAATAATATAATAAATAAATAAATAAATGCAAGGCAAGGAAAACTCGAGTAAAAATCTTGCTTGCAGCTTGAAAACAGTAGCGAGTATTCTCCTAACATTGGGAGAGTCCTATGTACAGCATAGTTAAATTGATAAATTGATTCAAACGCCAACTGTACAAACAAACAAATAAAAACTCGTCATTTTAAAATAACATAATTCGAATAAAGGGAGTCAAGGGGTGATCAAAGTACTGCGATGTAAGCCCTTTCAGAATTATATAGGATACATAATGTTTATCTCATCACGCTCGAGGGCCTATAGAAATTCAGACATGTTATTCTCGTTACCATTTTAAAGGCTTTATAGATTAAAAATATTATATTTTTTTTGTATTTTATAATTACCTGTCAGTTCAAGTTCTTCTTTTGTTATATGTATTATGATGTATTTTTTGCGAGGACTACGTTTGATACAAATATATGTATGTATTTTACACATGCTTTTTAAAAGGTTTTTATTTGATTTTCAATCTTTGTTATGTTACTTTGGTTTGTTATAATCGTATTTCAAAGGTTCTGTATTTGATTGTAATTCTCAGTATGTTTGTTTTCTTTTGTCGTTTTCAACAAAATAATATAAAAGAGATAGATAACATAACTAAAAATTGTGAGTATTTCTATTAATGAAAAGCACGTTATAATCTAAAAAATCAGTTGCGTAGTTTGCTAGATCCAAGTGTGCAAAGGACGGGCAGCGAAGGGTTGTATGCCCATTCATACGTTAGCGTTAACTTCACCTCGCCTGATGGTAATTGCATTAATAAAATCATCATCATCATCATCATTTCAGCCACAAGGCGTCCACTGCTGAACTTAGGCCTCTTTCATCGACCTCCAATCCGACCGGTTGGAGGCGGATAAAAAAAATAAAAAAATATTAAAATCAACTTGTTTCAACAACTTGTTACAACAAGTTGATTTTATTATTTTTTTATTGACATTGAGATTTTAATATTTATTTATGAGAAATATTGTCAATTGAAGATTAGGTGCGTAGGATATAGATTAGACTCTTAGGTCTTCATGCTATCCCATGCATTTTTTTCTTATTAGAACAGTTAAATAACCATTCGCTTATTACGAGTGTAGTGTTTTTTGAAATAATACAATTTACTGTCTCGCAATCGAGTAGGTAAAATTTTTACTACCTACTTCACTACAGTCGGTGAGGCTTTGATGTCATTTCCGCTGTCTGACTCTAGGACTTATTGGGTGGCTGCATCTTATTGGGGGTAACGCCTACTGAGTAGGGGACTCCCAAGAAATACCTATATTGCCTATGTGGAATGAACGTCACGTGCCTAAAGAAATATGGCATTTTGTACTACTAGCTATTAACCGTCAATCCGCCTGTAGGTACTGACTATTTATCCCTGTGCAGATTTTAACCAGATCTATTTGAACGTGATTGATAGCAGACATCCAAATATTTTCATAAACTTAAATATTTTGTATTATTAATTTTTCCCTAATTTCATGTATAATATTTTCCTAGTTAAAATTCACATTTATATTTTTTTCTTATTTAAATATACATTTACATGTTTCATAATTTAAATTCGCATATATTTTTTTCCGATTTAAATTTACGTAAAGATTTCTTAATTTAAATCCCGTTAATGTTTTCCAAATTTAAATTCATATTAAATTTATGTGTTCCCTAATTGAAATTCACATTTATGTTTCCTAATTTGAATTTGCACATATTTTTATACTGATTTAAATTTACACAAAACTTTTTCCTAATTTAAATTCACATACGTTTTCCTACATTAAATTCACAGGTACTATGTACTACTTACCTACGTAACCTATTTATCTGTCTGCCAAGCAAACACTTAAACACGTGAAGCAGAACCATGGAACAATGTAAAAGCAGGAACAAGTCGATAATCGAAGTCTTAAGTACAAACAAGTCTCACTCCGCTCCTACTTGACTAACTATGTGGTTTTAGGGTGGTTGTACACCCGCGTGGACAAAGATATTCTGTTGTATACTTAGTATAAGGACCTTAACATCATTAAAAGATATTAAAGACCTAAACACACTTCAGTAGACTAGGGTATTGCGTGGTCCAAGGAGCTATACTGGCGGAGTCTAGCAAGAGGTTATCATAATCATAATAATTACCTTACATTTGAATATAAGCAAAAATTTGCTTAGATTACATGAAAAAGTATTTTCGAACATAAATAAGATAATTTTCTTCCTCTTTCATTTACAATATTATTTGAGTAAAATATCGAAAAATATCGAAGTTCAGTCGCATCACAGTTAGACTGGAAAGCCGACCCCAACTGTGTTATGGGGTAACCTATTGAAATATCAAATTTCTGTTACCCGAATCTTAAAACCCCGAAAACGGTTGGTAGAACTTTTAAAAGACAGATGTAATGAATGACAACTTTCTATAATTCCGTTTTTCATTTCCCAGATGAATCAATTTCCAGGTGCACCAAAACCAAATTTTCAAATAGTATTTTTTTGTTTTCCGTAGTGTCATAATCCAAATATAGTTATACCAGATTCTCAGAATATTTTTTTTTGTTTCCCATCGTACCATTTTCCAAATAAACTTTTACCAAATTTTTATAATCTTTTTATTTGGTTCCCATACAATCGTTTTCCATCTAAACTATGTACAGGTATAGTAAAAGTCAGTAAATTTATACGGTTCATTTATTAGGTGGGTACCTACAGCAAGTAATTTAGAAATTAGTTGCCTATTACAGATAGGTTTAAGTGTCAAATTCGACTCAGCAGGTTAGGTTAGGTTAGAACTGCGACCCCCGCACGAGCCGAGCGAGCGGAGCGAGCGTGCCGCGGCAGCGGCCGGCGAGTGCTAGCTACCTTGTAATTTTTCCATTGGAGTCATTTTTAAAAATCTGGATATTGTTTGTCTGGATATCAATAAACTGCATTTCAAAAATTTGTGTTTTAAAAATTCGGCTTTGGTGCATATGGATTACGGTCATCTGGATTTTGTGCATTTAGATTTCGTGTGTCTGGAATTCGTTCGTCTGGATTATAAAACGTCGTACAAATGAATAAATAGGAAAATGAAATTCGGAGTTGCGATTATATGGCAAATAAAACTTCGGAATTTGGAAAACCGGGATTATGAATAAATGGCCAAACGTTTTCTGGATTATGATATTCGGAATATTAAAATTCGGGATTAAGATAGGTAACCGTGTTATGGGAAACTGTCCCTATGTGCACTATAATAGCTTCCAACCCTCCACCATATCTACAATAAGTCACCAAAATTCATACCCGTATCCTGTGAGCACTAAGCCTTATTCAATACCCGATTCATACTTAAATTGAATCGAAGTGTGAAGTGTAACTAAGACGAAGCAGGATGTAGTTAGAAGCTTTGAAGTTAACGGTTTGTTCCAACTTTTTAATAATAATATGGTCGATAATACCTACCGAGTGAATTGGTAACTGTTCCGTGTAAATAATTATCATCGTTATTATTTCAGCCACAGGATGTCCACTGCTGAACATAGGCTACCCTCATAGATCTTTAATCCGATCGGTTGGAGGCAGTCTGCATCCAATAGGTACCCGCGACTTTGAATATGTCGTCCGTGCACCTCGTAGGAGGCCGTCCCACGCTTCGTTTATTGGTATGCAGTCTCCAGCCCCTCGTGTTGATTGAAAATGTAATCACTTTCATTAGGTCGGAAAACTATAACTTGTTTACTACCTAAGTGGTATGAATAAAAATACTCCCCCTGCAGTCGTGCCAGACAATATTCCCCTCCCTCCATTATCAATGAGTGGTCCATGGTAATTGGTAAACACTATCAATAGGAACCACGCTTAAATAATCGAATATTGTTCAATCAAGACGCAGGCAATTTCATTTTATTATATTCAAATTTTCGTCGCCTTCGACGAGGGGGACAAAAGGGAAGAAAACATTATAAACGTAAATAATAATAGAAAGAAAATTATGCTTAAAAATGGAGTAAAAGCAAACAAAAAACTAATTTCCGTATTTATTGGGCGAGGGCTTGCTAGGGGGTGAGTGGATACGCGAGGGGATGAAATATTTGATTGTTCAGTCATTTTATTGTCAATCGACAATCGCGCCGGAACATAGGAAATTGAGTAATAGCTCGCAGACTGCCTTGTTTGATAACTAATAAAACTAGGGACTTGGTAAAATTTAGCTTAGATACTGTGGTACGACTGGATATGATACCCCGTCGGGTCCTGGCAATAGGGGTAGGCTCAAGAAGTCCAGCCTTGATGTTGTGGAGGATGATATGAGTGCCAATGATCTCACTACGATTGACGCCCACTATCGTGCGAAGTGAAGTAGGAAAAGCGGAAGGCAAAACTTAGCTTGAGATAGTTTTTTTTTTTTATGCTACGTAGGTGGCAGACAAACACACGGCCCACCTGATGGAAAGCGGCCACCGTGGCCTATGAACGTGTGCAACACTAAGGGTGTCACACACGCGCTGCCCACTCTGAAGGTAAAGGGGGAGAGCTGGGAAGGGGTGGGGAGGCTAGGAAGGGGAGGGGAAGGAGGGGTATAGTGAGCTCTGGCTACCCTACTTACCGGCGGGAACACAACACGATGGTTATTATGACCGCGGTCTTCTGTAGGGCGGAGGTACAGTAGAACTCAAAAGTGCAGTAGCAATCCTACGCAACTATAGCGTCAACATTCTAGCGCTACTTGTGACCTTTTTCTTTTAAGACAATTTACGCACACATGTAAATTGTTCTTCTGTAGGAATATTATTGATTATTTCGTCATAATCATCTATGTAGTCCGTGGCCAAGTGGTTTGGCATAAGGATTACTAAAATGCAAGGTTGATGGTTCAAATCCTACGATCAACTATAAAACTTTTTGTGTTTCATTTATAAATTAACAACAGGTTGATGAATAAAATATGTTTCTTAAGTAGAATTTATTATTTGTTAAACTTTAGCAAAGATCAACATAAAATGTAAAAAGTATGAAGGTAGATTTGAAATAAAATGGAATAATTACTGACTTAGAGGAAATAAAATGACGTTGTTGTTTTTTAGTTGCTTGTTTTGTGCTTGTTATTCACGTGAATCGATTCAATATTCATTATTAAGTTCAACATGTCTACAAGTAATATAAGTATGGAAATCAATGCTAATATTGTGGCTTTATATATGAATGGACTAAATATAAGTGAAATTGCAAATGAAACTGGCATATCCGTAAGTATAATAATATACCATTTTATTTTTAAATTATACTAGCTGTTGTCCACGGTTCCGCCCGCGCGGATATCGGTTATCGCGACCAAAAATAGCCTATGTGTTATTCTGTGGTATATAAGCTATATTATTGTAAAGTTTCATTAAAATCTATTCTATCTATTGCTTACATTAATGTGTAAAAATGTTCTTTTTAGAGGAATACTGTGAGCTGCTGGGAGAAGAGGTTTGAGGACGAGGGTAGCCTGAAGGTTCGTGCAAGAAGTGGAAGGCCACCGCTGATTAAACACGACCAGCGGTGCTATATAGTAGCAGAGTATGAAACCAATAGTTTCATACCAACACGACGATTTGCCAATGAGTTTGAAACATCATTGAGGACTGCTCACCGCGTACTCCATGCCGAAGGCCTGCATCACCGGACGCCAGCAATAAAACAGGTTTTAACGCAACGGCATAAAGACGAAAGGTTACGTTTTGCCCGGGAATACCTTGATTTAAACAGTGGAAACAATTATATTCTCGGACGAAAAAGCCTTTTAAGTCCTGTCAGAAGGGAAGGATGCAGCTGTGGCGTAGGAACAATACACGCTGGTCTGACAGTAACATTGTTGTTAACACGGAGTTAGGCAGAATAAGTGTTATAAGCGCAAGGACAGGCGAACTGGAGTTTATTCTGCCGCGAGCGATCAGCAGAAGTTATGTGGACTTTTTAGATAATATAATGTTACAGTGCGCAGTGTTTTTCGTCATAGTTCGCGAATGGCTTAGAGAACATGCAGAGGTCAACGTTATTCCTTGGCCAACACGATCCCCTGATTTAAACCCTTTAGAAAATATATGCGGTAATGGTCCAAATATGTCCTAAATTACTAAAGCAACATTGCATGCAAATATGTGACAATTTACGTGGGACAGATATTTATCAGAATGTTGTGGGGTCCATGCGCCGACTTCTACTCAACGGTATTGAGAATAACGGAGGTCATAAAAAATATTAATAATTATTAGTACAAAAACTATTAGTAAGTATCTAATTATTAATATTTTGCCCGCCTACAATACTATCATTCTCTCTGAGCCTATTCCCAACTCAGTTGGGGTCGGCTTTCTGGTCTATTTAAGATCCGGCTGAGCTTAGATATTTTCCATGAAGCGACTGCCATGTGACCTCCACAACTAAATTGACGATATCGAAGATCTACAATACTAATTATACCTACTTAATTGAGTAATTGAAAAAAGTAATCCTGTTGTTGTAAATATTAAATCTGTAAGAAAGAATACTTTTGTTTCATAACTTACAAGTAAGTAAACTAAGTACTTATACTGAATGATCTTAAAAATATATTGAATAACCCAGTTATGTAAGAAGTAGTTTTGTGAATTTGTTAAAAAGGGGACGTGCTGGCTATAGGACAAGTTATTTTAAGATTGTAAGATTGAGGTTAAGTTTCAATCCTCTTTTCCTTGAGAAAACGAATACTTAAGCTATAAACCTCAATAAAATTTACACTGAGTAGGCAGGTAGATAGTAAAAATGAAATATTATATAATAATATATAATAATATATATAAGTTACGAATCAAAAATTTTGTATTATTTCTTATTATAACCCCATAATTACTTAATCACATAAATAATAATTAAACTTCATGCAAAATTACTTTATCAATATTAAAAATTATATTTATGTCATAAATATAAAACTCTAAAAAGCTGGATTCGAACCACAGCCATCTGTAATCACTGTAGTGTCTTAAGCCACTTAGCTATCAGTTAATTTACCAATCTAAGTGAATTACTGTATTAGTATCTAATGACCTAATGACTCACAGCAGTCGTAAAGAATAACACAGTTATGAAAACGAACATATTATTATACCTATCGTCACCTTCGTCTAACACGTCATATTTTGTTGTTCTGGTCCTTTACGCTATGATGCGTCGCGTCGTGTAGACGCACGCACACATAAACGCGATGGCCCGAGACACCCGCACGCTAAACCATTTTGAGCCTTGATGTGCTACTGCACTTATGAGCTCTGACTGTACTTCCCCAGTTGGACAGCTCATTTCGGACGAGAGATACCGTCGTGTCCTACCTCCGTTCCTCTCCTCGTTATAGTATTTGAAAAGCCCTTTTTTGTAAACACTTCGATTGAACACACATCGGTTTTGAGAAAAATCTACTACTCGCCGTAGGTGAGAAACTAAGTACCATAAGCACTTTGCAGACGGCGGAGCGGGCCCGTCGTTTTGACCGCTAAATAATAAAGAGCGCGTCTGCCTGTTAATGCCCGCTACTGCCCTCACCACGTGATCCATGGCGGATAACCTCAGACATGCCTCACCGCCAGTACCCGACCGGCACCTGTGGCGCTATTCTTTTTGCCATTCATGTGCGTTGATTGTATAGGATTCCTCTTGCGCTATCGTTTACCTTGAAATTGACCGGTCCAGACCACCCCACCTTCTGCAAAGCACCTAACAATTCGAATAAACATTTAGACAGACACAATTTAGGTAAAAAAACTCTAAAGAGAAATAATCCCTATAAAGTGTTCTAAGTTCATAGCTTGCCCGGTTATTGTAAGTCCTCACTCGCACAATGCGTCTGTGTCGTCAGGAAATGAGGGCTTTACCAGCACGCGTTCACGCCTCGGCTCGGTCTCGGAGCCAACGACACGACGACGATCTGGGGAGCTACTATGATACATCCGAAACTTCAAACCAACACAAAACTCGAACGACTTTTTGAGAGGTTTTGATGCTATAGCTGGAGAGGTTTTGTATTGTAAATGGAAAGACCGAGAAACCCTGCTTTGTATTCTGCACTGATAGCACAGAAACTCTATTAACCTTCACCCCTTACCCCTGCCCACTCCCTTTTACATGGTCGGCACCACGAGTGTGTCTCCACCTTTTTAATGCCCGCGGATACCACCTCCGTCAAAGTCGGTGGAGGTGATTATGTCGGACTCGAACCGACCAAAACGCGCGCCGTTTATGGGTCTTGATTGCCGGAGGTGAGATTATATATTACAAGACATATCTTTTGCATCCCGGCATATATTTTTTTGCGCCGCCTCTGCAGCCTACTTCTGTTATGGTGACAGGCGGTCCATAGGTCATAGTAACTACTTACCAACAGGTGGGTCTTACAGCAAGGTATAAGGTGAATCGAAGTGTTTTCGGAATAAATAATATGATCCTTGTTGCGAGTTGTGTAACCGAAACTTCGATCCGAAATTGCGGATATTTCATAGTAGACCCCATATCTGTACGAGCTATTCAATGTGACGTTGTTAGGCAATTATCGTGTGATTTAATCTCAGCCTTTTGTTTTCCGAATGAGGAGAAAGTTCAGGGAACTTTTAGCTAATAATGTGTTTAAAAAATAAATTCTGTTATCAGTACGTATCTATCAATCAATCAGTCTATCGAAGTCCACTGCTGGACATAGACCTTTCGCATCCAGTCTGTCCCAGTTCCTGCCTTTTTCAGGTCAACAGTCCATCTGGCTAGGGGTTGTCCTACCTTCCGTTTGCCTTCTCGCGGTCTCCACTCCATATCAGTACCTATTTCCCCTATGGTAGGCAGAAACATCAACTCGCTCTTTTTGATGTGACCACTTTGAACCGTGCACAAATTTTGTACCATGAAAATTTTTGGGTGATGAAAATTTTCGAATTCGCATTGTTACCTAACGCTATATCATGCTCCGATAGATACATCTATCGGATGCCACACGTCGATAAAAAGATATAATAATTAAATTGTATATAGGTAGCGGGTAAGTATTTAACAAAGGAAAAATGTGATGGTTCACATGTTAACAATGTTGGTAACTTTCCAATGACATTACAAGTGATGTCGTGGGATTAAAATAAATTCCCTTTAAAAAATAAAAAAATAAATAAAAAAATAAAAAGAAAAATAAAAAAAAAAAAAAAAACGGGTAACATCAAATGGAATAGACGTAAAGTATCAGAATAGCGTAATTGAAAATGTTAGTACGGCAAAATTTCTTGGGTTAACAATTGATGAACGGATTAACTGGAAAGCACATATAGAGCAGCTCTGTAAAAGAATTTCCAGTTCTGCTTATGCGTTACATACGCTGTCCAACATTGTTAATGGAGATACTCTCATAACTGCTTATCACGGTTTAGCTGCTCCACTGTTACGATACGGAGTTATTTTCTGGGGTAACTCAACAGATAAGGAAGTTGTGTTTAAGGCTCAAAAGAGATGCATTAGGTCAATGTTTAAATTAAAAACTACAGATAGCTGCAAAACATACTTCCAGGACAACAAAATTTTAACATTACCATGTATATATATTTTCGAGGTTGCAATATTTGTAAAAAATAATCCTCATTTATTTCCGACCTTAGAGGCAACAGTTCCGCGAAACAGGCGGGATAACACCAGGCTACGTTTACACAGGGCGACAACGGCTCTTGTGCGCAAAAGTATAATTTGTATGGCGCCTATAATATACAATAAATTGCCTAGAGATTGGAGGGAGTTGAACTGTAACAAATTCAAAGCAGTACTTAAAAATATGTTAGTTCAAAAAGCGTATTATAATGTAACAGAATACCTGAATGATGATTTGAATGAATAATGATTTAATTTGGTTGAATTGATGAATTTATGATAATTGATGATTGACATGCCTACTACAAATATTATAATTTTATTTAATTTGAATCTTGACATGTATAATTTGCAATTTGACATTTTTAATTGTTTTTTTTTTATCTTATTAATTTATATACTGACATAATTTAAAATCCTCTATCTCAATATTTGTACGCTGGAGACAGCAGAATATTATGGACATGTAACTATTTTATAACAACTTTTATACAATATTCTGACAAATAAATGAATCTAATCTAATCTAATCTTTGATACTACCAGTTTACTACAGGTCGTACCGGTGTACCTACTACTAACAGGTAGTTTTTTTTCCTAACATACTATACGAGTATTTTAGAAAAATTTACGAAACAAATACTTCTTCTTGACATTGACATTTTTCTTGGCAATTTGCTGTGTGCACAGTAAATAGGTACCGTTATGGTATGTTTTCCCCTAAGAATGATCTCGTTCAGATATGCTAAATGTAAGCGAAAAGGTTTACACGATTCCAGATATTTCTTTTACTCAAATCTAATTTGAATCCGATCTCTTGATTATTCTCAAAGATTTGGCTTTAAAAAGGGTTTTGTGTGGCTTACTTTACATATTCTTGTTGAAGGTTATATAGTTCTTCTATTAACATAATGAATGATTTGTTAAATTATTTGGTTAATCAATGTTTGTGGATGTTTTAGATCAAAGGAATTCAGAATATTGCCACAAAATTAATCCTTTAAAAGCTTTGTAAGCATAAAAGGTAGGGTTGTCTGTGCTACAAAACATTATTCAAAAATCCAATTACACAAAACAACAAAAAATAAATATATGTATCACATAGCAATCCATTTTGTTTCCTTTTTAAAATTTATAGATTAATATTCACACATCGTGTAGTCATCCTTTTGTGTGGCGGTACAAGCAGAGGCGGTGCTTAATGGCCCCTACGGCGATAAACCAATTTATTTACTGAAAATTTCACAAAGTTCAATATTTAAGTTGGTTTTGGATATTTATTTTCAGAGATCCAATGGTTTAGAACAAAACTCGAATGCGATTGATGATCTCATGATTCAATACTCACTTTCGCGTTGCATGATATTATGATTAGCGAAACCTGGGTGTAAACGCGATCTTAAGTTAAAAAGAATAATTTACCTTTTTTTTTATACTACGTAGGTGGCAGACAAGCACACGGCCCACCTGATGGAAAGCGGCCACCGTGGCCTATGAACGTGTGCAACACTAAGGGTGTCACACACGCGCTGCCCACCCTGAAGGGAAAGGGGGAGAGCTAGGAAGGGGAGGGGAAGGAGGGGTACAGTGAGCTCTGGCTACCCTACTTACCGGCGGGAACACAACACGATGGTTATTATGACCGCGGTCTTCTGTAGGGCGGAGGTACTTCCCCAGTTGGACAGCTCATTTCGACGGGAGATACCGTCGTGTCCTACCGTGATTTGCTTGACGTTTTGGTCACGAGAATAAGATCTTTGAAGACTCAATTAGCCCATCGTAGTCCAAAGCTGGACATAGGCCTCTCCCAATATGCGCCACTGCTCCCTATCCTCTGCCCTCCGCATCCAGTCTGTCCCAGCCGTCTTTCTCAGGTCACGAGTTGATCTAGCTAGAGGGCGTCCTACCTTCCGTTTGTCTTCTCGCAGCAGACCTAACGTGTGAGTACATCCGCGTAAATATTAACACCAACAATTCCTTGTATTTTGAGATAAGTTACACTTCCAACTATGTGACAGCTAACATCATTAGTCACTCCTTGAGCGTGTCTGTTAAAATGTAGCTAAAAGCTCGGACGAAATGTGAATAATACTAAAATATATAACGATAGGATTTAGTTTTAACTAGCTTGTGTTATGGGTTCTAGAATGAACGCATTAACATACTTAGTCACTTTTTTTGTATATATATAAATATTAGGTACTAGCTGTTGCCCGCGGCTCCGCCCGCGTGCACGTCGATTATCGACCGGATCTATTGAAATTTATAAATATTTCTCCGCTCCCTTGGATGGTATCGCGATGATACATAGCCTATGTTCACCGGGAATAGTTTAGCTTTTTAACGGTGAAAGAATTATTGAAATCGGTTCAGTAGTTTTGGAGCCTATTCGTTACAAACAAACAAACAAACAAATCTTTCCTCTTTATATAATATTAGTGTAGATTTCTCCACTTAAAAAAACATCAATTCGTCACTCCGTTTTGCCGCGAAAGATGGACAAACGACATCATCATTATCCACAGGCTGCATAGATTGTCTTTATGAGGATGTTAAAGTTATTAATGATGAAAATATTTAAATGTAATAATACTAAGTTTTCACTTCTGCCGGGAGTCCCGAAGTGTACCCCGGTTGTTTTAGGATATATAGATAAATAATATAGATAACGATTATTGTAGAGCTTCTCTATAAACAACATTTGACGTTAAATTATTTTCTGGTAACAAAATATACTGATGGTCGGGAGCCCCGACCCGTGATAGGGCAACGTAAAGTTGCCCATGCGTAAAACATTCTTTTCGTAAATCAATTCCTACTAATTTGAATGTTTGGCCCTGGGATTTGTTTATCGTTAGTGCGAAAGAAATTTTTACTGGAAATTGGAGCCTTTTGAAGGGTATAGGTAAATCAGTAGGACTCATGGGTATTCTTGGTATATGAGCTAATTCACCAGCTGCAGGGCCGGTGATAATCTTCGCTACTATTAAATTATCTTTTAGCTCCTTTATAAGAAGTCTCGTGCCATTACACATGTTAGGGGGGTTTAAATTTCTGAGAAGCATTATCGGTGTGCCTACTTTTAACGACAGTTCATGAGGTGGTAGCCCAGCGGGGTTCAGAGAATTTAAAAATTCCTGGGGATAGTGTACTGCGTCCTCGATGTTAGTGACGGTGTCTATGGATTTATAGCACTTAACTTCACCCGGTACTTTCTGCATAATTAAATTGTTTATTTCGTTGATTGTTTCATTCCTGGGAGAAACTATTGCTCTACAACACAGCCAACGAAAATCATTTTGATGTAAGTTTTCGATGTCAGGATATATAGCATCTATCAGACTATCTAAATTATGGACTATTTGGCCTAGAGACTCATCTAAAGTAACTGCATAATTGGTGCCCAAATTTAAAAATTGAAAAATTCCTTCTCCAAGTTTCAGCAGCTGTTGTGGAAAATTGCTATGCGTATTTCCATGTAAGTGAGCTCTCATGTTGGTGCGCAAATACAAATGTTGAACAGATGTCCAAAGTTGAGACGATTTCAAACATGCCTTCATAATATCTGCTCGCGTACCTCTGTTGACGACTGGAAGCGTTTGTCGGAAATCTCCAGCAAATACAAAAGTGATACCACCCATAACATTAGCAGAGCTTCGGAGGTCTTTTAAAGTACGGTCCACGGCCTCCACATGAGCTCTATGACTCATGGTGCATTCATCCCATATTACCAACGACGCGTCTTGCGCTTTCGCGCAACTGAGTGGTCCTTATATTTTGTTCAAGAAGACGTTGGGAACGCTCCAGCCTCGACTCTCGTGCACGTAACTCAGAGGTTCTCAGATTTTGTTGTGCAAGGCGTTGCGAACGTTCGACACTCGACTCTCGTGCGCGAGCCTGAGAGTTTCTCTGATGTTGTTCAGCAAGGCGTTGTGAACGTTCAGGTGAAGATTCTCCCATACGACGTATTCTTGCTGCCCGTGCTTGAGAACTATGGTTAGAAAGTTGGGACCTGGCTCTTTTAGGCATTTTCAAATGTTTAAGGAAATGTTAATAGCCTGTGATATTCTAGCTCTGAAAAGAACTGTTGTTTAAAAGAACTGTTGGGTAGCCCTGAAAAGAACTGTTGATTAGCTCTGAGAAGAACTGTTGTTTAGCTCTGAGAAGAACTTTTGCGTAGGTGTAGTTTTAAGAATGAAGTCTAATAAAAATCGAACGAAAATGATTAGACTTCGCGCACGACCGCTGCGTAGGGAGCCGACCGCGCGACTGAGCCGCGCGGGTACCTTACTCATAGACCTAAACTCCCCTCACGCACGCGCACCCCCGCCTTGGTGACGCTCACTTCCCAACGCAGAAATAGTAATATTTTAATATCGCCATAACTTCAAAACCAAACGTCCAATTTTAATCTTTTAAAAACCAAATATTATCTACATAAACTATACTTAGTGATGAAATAATTTATTTTGGTAAGGATTAATAGCATGAGTAAAATAAATGCGTTTAAATGTAGTCCAAAAAAAAATTAAGATTTTTAAATAAAAAAATGGTTGTTGTGCCTCACTCGACATAGATAGGTATAGTGTGTCGCGGACTTTTATGTATATATTTATAAGATCTCCAATTAATTAGAACATTTTATGGTTCTATCTTTTATAGTTTAGGCAGCGTACGCAAAATAAGTAACTTTTCTGGTTGATTTTTTACACCTTGTGTCCGAAAAACCCAAATATTTTACGGATCCCTATTTTTTTCCAAAATAAAATTTAGCCTATGTTACTCGTGGATAATGTAGCTTTCGAATGGTGAAAGAATTTTTAAAAACGGTCCAGTAGTTTTTGAGCCTATTCATTACAACCAAACAAACAAAGTTTTCCTCTTTATAATATTAGTATAGATATATAGAAACACCCAGACCATTGCAAATATTCATATTCATGCACACAAATATTTGCACTGAGTGGGAATCGAACCCACAGTCGCGTTCACTACCGTCACGCCACGGAGGTCGTCTTTGTGAGATGCACTCTGTACCCTTCTGTTATTTGGATAACATACTACGAAGCTTGACACCATTACGCCGTCCAGGAATTGTATTCAAAGAGCTGTAGCACTAGCATGAACTCCTATCGAATTCGTAATGTAAAGGTTTCGAGAGAACGGAGCATTGTGATTGGACCTATGTGCGTGTGCAGCCCGCCAATCGCAATGCTCCGTTCTGTCGATACCTTTACATTACGAATTCGATAGTATTTCGTGCTAAGACTACTGATAACATTTTTATAGTTGATATAGAATAACTAAAGTAGCTTGTTAACAGCTTCTTTAATTTCTCCAATATTGTTTTATATAAATTACGATGCGTAATTTCAGCGATACAGTAATGCATTGTTCAATGAACCCGATGATACCAATTAAATTTGTAAGCTCTGGTAATTTTACTAGACAGTGAAGATCGATGGTATTATGTTTACTTGATGATAATTTTCGTATCATATCAAATAATTATCAAGGAGGCAGGACACGATGACATCTCTCGACCTAATAAAGCAGTCTGATTAGGGAAATACCTTCACGCTACAGAATACCGCGGCTAATAATAACCTTGTGTTGTGTTGAACTGGGAGATAGGATATTCTCCCGTCCTATATAAAACAGTCCGACTGGGAAAATACCTCCACCCTACAGAATACCACGGCTAATAATAACATTGTGCTATGTTGGGTTAAACGTATTTTATGTTGAGTCTAAAACATAAGATATCCCGGCAAAAAGTTTTCATGACTTACGGGAACGGGATCAAAATTCCAGATGAAGAAGCCTAGCATCAGCTACTGTAACATAAATTTCTTAAATGTAAGCATATCAAGTAAATTAGGATTAACCGCCACTGATATATAGCCTATTTTGTGATACAAAGAGCATGTAATTAAAGTTTATTTCTCATAAACATGCTTAACTTTAAGCGCTTGAACAAACCTCAAATTACTAGTGATTTATTTAATAGTACTTGTCATAGTTTTATTCTATTGTACAGAGTTGAACTTAAGTCATTGTTCAAGTATTAAAGTTTTTGAGAAAGCAAAAGCCAAATTGTAAGTGAAAATATAAATCAAATGATAAGTTGAAATAAATCAAATGATGATTTTTTCTTGTCTTAACTCATTACTAATTTGATATAAAACCGTACCGTAGAACGGGGTGAATAGGAATCTAGGGGTGGATGGAAATAAATATTTTAAATAAATTATTTTACAAAATTTTAACTAAGCCCAATAACAGATATTTCGTGATTCTGTTAATACAATGAACTAGTTCAAATTTTCGCTTGAAAGAAAATAACTAGGTACATGATTTAGCTGACCATTTCATTTCTATTCACCCTTCAATCTCTATCCACCCACGTTTTGCCGCTAATATTTCTTAAATTCAGTAAGAGGAATATCGTTAATTTTTAAGAAAGAGTTTTTTTTGTCGCATGTGTCAAAGTTCAAATTAAAAATCAGTCATTTCTTTACTATAATAATATTAAAATTAGTATTGTCTGTATAAAAATCGTAAGACCGACCATATGCACTCTTTTGTATATCATTTAGGTGGCAGAAAAGCACGCAGCCCATCTGATGGAAAGTGTTGTGTCTGGAAAGTTACCGTGGCCTATGTAATGGACGGCAACACTAGAAGCGTCACACACTTGCTACGGGGGGAGGGGGGAGGGGTTAAGAGTGAATGTTAAAAGAGATTCCGGGCTGTCAGTGCAGAAGACAAAGCAAAGTTTCTGGATTTTCCTACTGACAGCATAAACATTCTCCAGTGAGCCCAGGCTGCTACTCACCGCTTATTACCACCACTTAACACAACACAAGATTATTACTAACCGCGATACTTTTGTTATGAGTCTTTCTCTATTAAAAAAATATTCCCAACTTTTTCTTTTGATGGTCGATTTCCATAATTTGCAGGTAACACCAAAAATTGTCCTCAAAAATAAATTACCGCCATAATAACCAAACCATTCTCACACATTCACAGCTATCAGATTTTCCAACAAAGCTTATGTTAAATTTTCATCCCTAATTTTATTCCAGGATTTTTGTTTAAAAAAATCCTCCCTTATCTATCTGAGGGTCGGTTTTCCTCAATACGTGCGTCCCACCCTTATCTCCCGCTTGTGAACGTATTGGCATACAGATAGAAGGAAATATTCGTGTGTGTGCTCACGATCTGGCCTTAAAGGGATGCGTGGACTCCAGCCAAGATATGAGATTTATCTCGGGTTAGAAAATGTCGGGATTAGGAGACAAACACTCAAGGGAATACAGTTGATATAGTTTACAATTTCATTTTCAGTATTACATAACATAACATATAACAACTCATACCTACATCCCCGAAGGGGTAGGTAGAGGTACTAGCACCCATATTTCGCTGGTTTATGTTCAGATCCCAGTGTAGTGGTATGGGTAATGGACTGCTGAGACGATGTCTCGGGTTCGATCCCAGGTTACAATGGCACACACCAATAAGTTTTCGATGCTTTTCGAAGTTATGTGTGTATTTATCGCAGGCTTACAAGTGCCCGGTTAATGACAATAGGCTCGCCACCTGTTACATTGGGACCTAAACATAAACTGGCGAAATGTGGGTGCTAGCACCTCTGCCTACCACTTCGGGGATAAAGGCGTGAGTTTATGTTATGTTAACATAGATAGAGTTCATAAAAAACTAGATCGAGGTCTTGTTTTTATATAAGAAAATAAGTAAACTCATGCAACTAGTATCCTAAAATAAATGAAAGTAATATAAGTTGATCTATTATATCCAGTAGCTTCTAAGACTAGTAGCTGTGTAGAATGCCACTCCACAGCTACTAGTCTTCACACAATTTTAGTTTCAAAATGTCCAGGAACTTAACTTTTACAGCCAAGTGATGCACAGTTGCTGGATTATACAGTACATGTTGAATCAATTAATGATTATTGAGCTTTTAAATATTATAACGATGACTAATAGCGTTGACCTACATGTCAATAAGTCTCCTGGGAGTTAGCGACTAGGCAGGTAGAATAATTTAGTATAAAATTTAATATTCCAGCTTTTATTTGAAATCAATACATTATCTTAATTTTTATTATAAACACCCTAAATATGAACTTTTACAACATTTCCTGCAGCAAGGATATTTATCCTTTTTCTTCTTTTTTAGACCATAATTCGGACATTCTTCCTTAACTTGTGAAGAAATCTTCTCTTTTCTCGCTGCCAAAATTTTTTTGTAATTCCGTATTCGGTCTCGTTCTTCCTTCCTTTTCGCTAGCCATGTTTCCAACTTGCCTTCAATTTCGAGTCTATTTTTCAAAGCAATTCTTTTTTTCTTCGATAACACTTTTTTACCATTTTTGTCATATTGAGTTTTACCGCCGAGAGATAATTTGGAAAATTTTATTATATTTGCTTTCAAGGGATCCTCGTCTGTTTTAATTAAGACATTTAACTTCCTTCTCCCACTTGTATTATTTAATAGATTGCCATGATCTGTAAGATTGTCAAAATCTTTATTATCCGTCATATTTATTGCTAGAGCAAATAGCTCTGTATCGTTATTAGTGATGGTATGTAGTTCTGTGAGTTGTTTCTTCAAATCTTTCATGTACTGAGCTCCTTCAGCGGCATCTGTATCATTCGTTTTATTTAGATATTTGATTGTATCATCTATAGCTACATTAATTTTGTTAAAAATATGTCTTTCATCACTTTTTAACTTTTCAATTGTGTTATTTATCTTAGTTATATTTGTAGGTGTCGAATTAGCTTTATAAAATAAGCACATTATAAATAAATATAGAACATTGTTCATGTTCTTGACGTATAAAACGTGTTGTGATAATAAATGTGAATATTATTTATCGAAATTGTGTTATGAAACAAGTTTTCAACGCTATTTATATTTAGGTATTTTATATTTCATGATATTATTTATTACAAAATTCAATTTCTTTTATTGATGCAATTCTAACATTCAAGGTTAGTTGTTGTGGCTATCGAACGCTGTGTTTTTGTTCAATAAACAAGTAGAAGTCGCTATTCTTAGCTATTAAAAACGTTTTGAAGTAAATTATTTCATTAAATTGTGTAATAAATTACTCACACTTCTCTAGCTCACTGTGTCCCTATACCACCGAAGTCCTTATTGCCGTTGTTGCCGTAGCCAAGAATTGAACCAACAAAATTATAACCCACGTCACCCCAAGACCCGAACTCATGGAGGACGGAGGTCATTCTGCTACCTCCAACGTAGGAGCCGCCTCCGCTTATCGCGGCCTGTGCCGGTCTGGAGTCTTCTCCAAACCCGTTTCGCCGTCTCCTTCTCGAGCAAAACTCTGAGCTCGCTGAAGGAGGCGGTGGAGGCAGCCCAAGCGCTCACGTATCGTACCATCGCCGTGAGCAAGGGGGGGAGCGAAAGGACTCGCACTCCAAGAGCCGCCACTAGCTCCCACGCATCACAGTGATGGCACCCGGTCGCACACTGCCTATTTCTGAATTCGTTGCAGGTAATCCCCAAAGCCTCCGTGCCCGGTGATCACCGGCGGCGTCAGTCGGTACGAGATGCTACCGTGTGGCATCTCTAGCCAGCCTCCATGACGGGTCTTACCGCCATTACTACGGCATACCCTTTGCTTCGCGGAGACCTATAATTGGCTGTCTGTTACCTAGTTTTATTGTATTTTGTGAAAATTTTAACTATTTGTCTCCAAAAAAAAATACACAATGTTATTGAAGTACAATAAAAATCATTAAGTCGATAGTTATTACAATAATATAGGTATAAGGGCGCAAAATTGAGACATGTACTCCAAATTAAGCAAGCTAAGTAATACATACAAAACCCGACCATCCATGTTTGCTAAAAGGAATCCCTCATAAAGTATCAAAAAAGTTCATAGAACGGAAAATTCGTTAACGAATGGCAGTGAAACAATATCTAAATTAACTAGCAATTACCTACACTAAATGGTGAGATAATGAGAGATAAGACGTCCTCAGCTTTAAAATAATAGAAGCTTTCCGGTCTTTTTCTTCCCTTTTTAAAACACTGCTCTGTTCAGAATATCCCCTACTACCGGAATTTTTGGTATTAACTATAAATGTAAGGTATACGCGTTAGTTGGTGAGATGCCGTTCTTGTGTACGTTTTTCGACTTCTAAAAATGAAAATCAGTTTTTCACTCATACACATAAAGAAAACTATGTATTATTGATATAATTTTTTCAATTATATTAGGATTTTAAATCCAAGTTACAACAATAACTATGATCTAGACACGCGGGAGCGTGTCAAGCCAAGTTCAAGAAAAGAACTGGCGAGCCGCACCGTGTGTAATATTACACGAACCATTTGGAGCCACTTTTGACCCCCTCATAAATCAAAAACTATTTTACATAAACGTATCAAATTTGGCTCATATATTGAGACTTGCGAGATACATATGTGTTCTAATTTTCATAAGCTTATCTCAAACGGTTATTTAAATATTAATGTTCAAAATTCCTCATTTTTATCACTGACTGACCTATAGACCAAAACTATAACCCAGTTCCAGATGACCTAGAGAGTTAAAATTTGGTATGCAGATAGGTAATTAGACGAATACAAAGGAAAAAATAAAAAGCTGGCAATTTTTAAATAATTAGATTCTATTATGAACGCTTATAACATAAATACCTTATATTACTTATAGGAGACCAAAACTCTAAGCCAGTTCCAGATGACCTAGAGAGTTAAAATTTGGTATGCAGATAGGTAATTAGGTGAATACAAAGGAACAAATAAAAATCTGGCAATTTTTAAATAATTCGATTCTATTATGAATGCTTAACATAAATACCTAATATTACTTACAGGGTACCTACGTTATTAACTGGGATTAATTATTATTTTTATATTTAGCGCACATCAATAGTGTAAAATCATTACCTAACCGCCCCGACTTAGCCACATTGAGTATAAACAGAAAACGCTAAAAAAAATTTCGGATACCGAATGGGCAATGCACTCAAATATTTCAAAGGTACAAGAAAATATAGAAAATAACACTGAGAAGAAAATTATACCTCGTAAACGTAGGAAAATACAGTAACTCATTCAATTGTTTCATATTTATAAAGTCTACTTTTAATTTTATTAATTTATTAAAAAAATCATTAATGCATCAATAAGACCTATACATAGCCGCCTGCTCGCCAGGTTTGCCCGGCGAGTTAGAACGGTGGCATTAGATATTGTAATCTATTATCCCATCAAAAACATAAATTTAAAAAAGGAGAGCCAAGTTCAATACAAAAATTATTCTCTACTGTGTGCTTGGCAATGCAATTGTTTTATATTTATAAAGTCAACTTTTAGTTTTGAATTTGTCCTTTTAAAAGGACTCACGGCGTTACGAGGATATGTACTTACCTACAAAAAGTAATGATATCCCACCAAAACATAAATGTAAAAAAAGGAGAGCCAAGTTCAATACAAAAATTATTCTCTGCTGTGGACTTCGCCGCAAAAAGAATGGAGATCAGAGATTGAGTGCCAAGTTCTATGCAAAATCCAAATATGTAGTCTAAGGGCTGACTTGGCTGGTTTTCCCATACGAATTATATAGCCTTCGCATGTTTTAAACCTGTTACCTTTCGGTTCTTATTTTATTATTCCGAAAATTTGGCTTGCTGGTATAAACTACCCATCGAACATAAGGCTCTTCCATGACTGTGTAAAAGTAGGTACTTAATAATAATTCGTATGGGAAAACCAGCCAAGTCAGCCCTTAGACTACATATTTGGATTTTGCATAGAACTTGGCACTCAATCTCTGATCTCCATTCTTTTTGCGGCGAAGTCCACAGCAGAGAATAATTTTTGTATTGAACTTGGCTCTCCTTTTTTTACATTTATGTTTTGGTGGGATAATAAATACACAAACAAACTCACACAAGCTCATGCCTGTATACCCGAAGGGGTAGGCAGAGGTGCTAGCACCCACATTTCGCCAGTTTATTTTTAGATCCCAATGTAATAGGTGGCGAGCCTATTGCCATTAACCGGGCCATTAATCCTGCGATAAATGCACACATAACTTCGAAAAGTATCGAAAAGTCATTGGTGTGCCCCATGGTAAAACCTGGGATCGAACCCGAGACCTCGTCTCAGCAGTCCATTACCCATACCACTAGGCTACCGCTAAAATAATAATAACTCTTTATTGGCATAAAATCTGGTGTGCAATTAGTTTATGATCCCCTGACTCGAGAGAATGATTTATCTGAGCATAGTCCCAACTCAGGTGGGGTCCCAACTCAGCTTTCTAGTCTAAATAAGATGCGGCTGTCTGTAGTTAGGCTAGTTGGCCTTTTGAGGGCTCCAACTATCCGAAACGACTGCCTTTGCTGTTCGTATAGCAACCGGGACCGACAGTAAAAAAATACGTACTTAGTCTGAAACGCGACGATGTAACGTTCCTCGTCCACGTAATAACAGAACACAGCGTTGTTTTATGAAATAAAGATGGCTGCCCGTTTGCAAATCTTTAAATTTCGCAAGAAATCACTTTGACTTTGTAATGGGTTATGTGTGGACACTAAATTAGCGTTTTACTTTTCTTAGTCGTATAATGAAAGAAAAAACGAAAACTAATTTATTGTGAACACAGTCAAATACATATCTAACGGCGTTAATATAAATTCAACTAAATAAATAATAAAAAACAGACAAGAACTATTAAATAGTTCAAGTAACGCAGAGAACGTTCGAAAACTCGATGCATTCTCACTCTTAGTACCGAAAACCGACCCCAACTGAGTTGGCAAACAGGCACAGAGGATGACGACATATTTAGCGCTCGGTATTCACTACAATATAACTAAACTCATAAACAGCTGCACTGATTTTAATGAAATTTTATGTATGGATTTATAGATTGAATTTTAGATGGGTTTCGATGCACATTTTTGTACGTTGGAACAGCAAAGCAGAATCTATTATTTTTAAGATCACTTGAATAATTTGACCTATAAAGGAAAAAAATCGTCTAAACAAATGATAATCCACAAAAATAATTTTGCAATATTTTCATCTTCAGCGTTCATCCTTACAATTATAATATCTTACATTATTCTTAATTTTATTGAAATTTGTTCTGTGATTTCATAATTCGATTGGAGTTTTGCGGCCCCACACCCAATAACAACAACAAAGGCCAATGTTCTGTCGATCATATCGATAAAGACGTTGATAATCGAATTATCGACGCGACGGGAACGATGATCGACTCGAAAGGGTTGACAATCGAGTCTCAATTCCCCCAGGGCACTACTAAATAGAGTTATCAACTCATATTGCATATTTATGGCGTAAATAATTGTTGATTACTGCGGCTTTGATCAAAGATTTCATTTATTTTATCATTAATACCAAGTCTTGTAATAGTGATGAAATAAATTAGATATTGTTGAGCACAGATATAGCGCGGTCAATATCCAACAGTAACAATTTGACTAAATTTATTAGTTTTAATTATTTGAATCCATAGACAAATTATAGCTTACCCCGCGCAACTTCGTCTGCATCACCCCGTTTTTGCAACATTTTTCACTTCTGCTCCGCACCAGTTGGTTGTAGCATGATGTTATATACATACAAACCTTCCTCTTCAATCACTCTATCTAATAAAAAACCCGCATCAAACTCGGTTGTGTAGTTTTAAAGATTTAAGCATACATATGGATATAGGGACAGAGAAAGCGACTTTGTTTTGTACTATGTACTGATGATACTTCTTATTTTTTATACTACTTAGGTTGCAGACAAGCTCGCTCCTGGATAACACCAGGAGCATCACATGCATTTTGCCGATCATATAGAAGGGTGGAGGAAAGGGGAGAAGATTAAGAGAGTTCCTGTGCTGTTTGTGCAAAGGCTTCTAAATATCGCATATCTATAATATTTGTCTATAATATTCATTATTATTAGGATAGAAGAAAATTAATGAGAACTACAAAGATTTTTCCTAATAGGGTAGGCAGAGATAGCCTATTTCCAATCACTACTACCCCGGTATAGATCTTTTACTTATTTTACTTTCATAATCCTTTTTGTTTACACTCTCCGGTTTAGGGTACTAGCGATATTGCCTTTTTTATAAAAACGAATTAAAAATATATTTGTGGAATTTCTAACTATTGGGCAGATAACTTTATTAAAATTTATTTCTACTTGTGGGAATATTGAAAACTGTCGAAACAGTTTTCCCAGCCGTCTTGATAATCATTATATTAATTAGATAACAACTGACATTTCTCCATTAATGGCAACCGTTAGATTGACGTAAAGCCTTATCGAATAACCCTCAATGATTTCGTGAATGGAAGTCTTAATGAGTCTTTGGATTGACTGCGGTTGACTGATAGTAACAGACAGGTCTATCTGACATCTTTTGTAGATAACTGATTGAATAAAATTCAAGTTACATTGAAATTTCTTGAGGAATATTGAACACGTCATAATAGCTATCTATTATGGCGATGAAGTTAAGTCATCATTCCCTGAACCTATTTCCCAACTCAGTTGGGGTCGGCTTTCCAGTCTAACTGTGATGCGGCTGAACTTCGATATTTTCCGTGAAGCGACTGCCATCTGACCTCCACAACCAATGGTCTAATGACCAATGGCGATATCGAAGTTCCAAGTTAGGCTGGTTGGACTTTTGAGGGCTCCAACTACCCGTAACGACTGCCATAGATGTTTGTATGGCAACCGGGACCGACGGCTTAACGTGCTCTGCGAGGCACTTATAAACCTGCGATAAATACACACATAACTTCGAAAAGCATCGAAAAGTCATTGGTGTGTCTCATGATAAACCTGGGATCGAACTCGAGACCTCGTCTCAGCAGTCCATTACCCATACCACTAGGCTACCGCGGTTGATGAACTTAAGTAACGTAATAAAATTATTAATCATTGATCTATCTCTTCTCTTTCTCCCTACTATCTGATCTCCTTCAACACGCTACCATCCAAGGGAGTGGTGCAATAATCATAAATCTCAATAGATCCGATAGATTTCTTTACATTGACGCTTATATCGTTAACTATTTCCCTTGTCATGACAGCAAGAAGAAGTAGTATAAAGAGGCAAGTAGAAAATCGAGTAAAGTCGTACAACGCGATAATCGACATCTACGTGGGCGGAGCGGCGGGCAACAGCTAGTTATTAATATTCTCCATAACCCATTGATCAAAATTTTCAACATCTTCCTACCCTTGTCCCAGTTATTTGGGGTCGGCGCAACATGTCATTCTCTTCCACACATTCCTATCGGATGTCGTTTCCTCAGTCACTTCCTTCTTTGCTATATCTTCTTTCACACAATATATCCATCTTTTTTGGCAGACCTCTGCTGATAAATCCGTCTAATGATCACAATGTTATTCGAGTAAAATCATTTTACTTGAGCATTCGAAGCTTTCAGGCTGCTCCGGATGTGAAGAAGAAACAAGTTGTAGCTTATTTTGTATTGTTAATCACGTCTTATAGGATAATGTTAGAATCCCACCCTCTCCTTGATAACACGTGCACGGCTTAGATGTCACCCGCATACAGTGCGGAATATTCCATCAAGAACCAAGTGGTTCATTGAGTCTTTCCTCTGCCGCACCAATAAGTTTTGGAATTCCTTGCCAGCTCACGTGTATCCTTCTTCCTACAGTCCCGGGTCCTTTAAGCGAGGCGTGAAAAAGCATCTGATGAGGCCGTAAAGCTGAGTTATTGTTACACTTTACGTGTTTGTAATGATGACCTTCGTTCCTAAGACTTCGCCTTGAGCTTACAATCAGGCGGTCAAGTCAAATTGACGTGTCATGAATAAAAACAAAAGATTTGTTGTATTGTAGCTATACTATACGTGAAGTGCAAACAATACTATTATTTGCAGCACATACCACTCGGAGTAAATCCACACATCCCTTTGTGCAGAACCTGTCTGTCTGTGCATATACAAACTTTCAGTGGCTTTACCCGACTTCACACGGGATATGTAATTTGATGCGTAAAGCTTCCATTTATACAGCAACCATGGTTCTACGGGACTTATGCTCTGGAAAGTTATTTTACGAGACGTATTAAGTTTTGAAATGTAAACTAGCCATGTAAGTACTAATTATTTGTGTTGGATTATTGTGTATGCATTAAGATTGTGTGTCGTGAGAAAATAATTATTTATATAAGATACCTCTACATCTTTTATATAAAAATGAATCGCGAAATATATTGGTAAGCGCATAACTCGAAGACGGCTGGACCAATTCGAGTAATTCTTTTTTTATTTGTTCCTTGAACTCTACGGAAGGTTTTTATGGAGCAGCGGGAACGGGATCAGAACTCCACGCGGGCGGAGCCGCTGGCAACAGCTAGTTTTATATAAAATTAGCAATAGGAAAAGGCTCAGAAAAGCGGGTTATCGTTAGAGATAAATAAATATTCTAGGACAATCTACATCCAAGCTAAGCATAGTTTAACTAGCTTGTGTTATGGGTTCTAGAATGCGGATAAACATACTTAGCTACTTTTTTATAAATACATACATATTATACATATAAACACCCAGACCAATGCAAATAGTCATATTCATACACAAAAATATTTGCTTTGAGCGAGAATCAAACCCACGCCACCTGTGATGACAACTATAATACAATAATACAATTTGATGTTGCCTGGAAGAGATCGCTTCTAGCGATAAGGCCGCCTATTGTACACACATTTATTCACGTAATATATACAGTTATGTTATGTATGTTAATTAATAATAATAATAAATACATAATGGCAATGATTATAGATTCAATTTAGATGTAAGAAATTGACAAATGTACAAAATTTGCACGGCATCACAAGGCAGAATATGAGCGAACTACACTATGTTATTATAACACCTCTATACACCATGTTCTAGCAAATAAATGAATTTGAGTTTGAATTTGTTTTTGATGTACAATAAATAGTAATCTATCTATCTATCTACAATTGTGTCAAATGGAACGATTGAAATATAGCTATAACACTATCCCTGTCGCAATACAGTCTATTCTAATTGCATTTTGGTAATTGCACCGTCACTATCTAGGTAGTTTTGTTACACAATACGTGAGTCAGAAGTACAACTCAGTTTTACATTAAATTTTAGACCTTAGTTGCACCGCAGCCGGCAAACAAATAGGTCTATTTCGATGGTACTCTCAGTGTTTAGTTATATTGTATGAAATTTTGTAAAGGCGTTAAAGAACATTATCTTACTTCAAGATTTTCACACATAATTAAGACATTTCAGAATTGATGTTATATCCATGGTCTCTAGAGAACCGAAATGTATAGGTAAATATAAAAACACGTTCTTTTGTGGCCTTTGTTTTAGTCCTGTTTTGTCATAATTCTCAAATCCTGGTTTGAGAGCTAATAACGTAAACAGTGAACTCTCCGGTAGATGGCGGTTTTACCAATTTCTCAGTTTTCAAATTTTCACTTCTATTTCACCCACTATTTTTTTTTTAATTTTACTGTTAAATATCTTAAACTTCTGCCGTACATTTGGTACGTGTCCTTGTTACTAGATAAAGCAAGTCTCGTGTGTGAAGACTAGACAAATTATATCCCTGTTCGTGAAACACAATGTATTCCGGTTGTTATCTTTACGTGTAGTAGAGAAGGTGTTTGTCTATTAAATTAGTAGATAACAGTTTAATTTTAAATGCTTCTTTGAAGGATAAAATTCGCAATGAGGTATCCAACAAAGAACATTCGCAGATGCGTAGAGATGTTGCGTACCTGACAGTATTTTACCGTCTCTACCATGGTGAATATTCTGATGAGCTCTTACAATTAATCCCACCCTCTCCTTTCCTACACAGGACAACACGGGCAGGGCACTAAAACGTGGGCTATAAAATGTCATTCGCATACGCTGCAGAATATTCCAACAAGAACCAAGCGGGTCGGTGAGTCTTTCCTCTGCCGCACCCTTAAGTCTTGGAATTCCTTACCAGCACACGTATTTCCTTCTTTCTACAGATCCGTGTTCTTTAAGCGGGGCGTGAAAAAGCATCTGATGAACCCGTCAGATTGAGCGCCACCAATGTAACACTGTACGTGTTTGTAATAGTGACCCTCTTTCCTGAGACTTTGCCTTTAGCTTATCATCTGCCGAGATGATGTCAAATTGACGTGTCATACATGAGTGACAATTCTGAAGTTTTATTTTTTTTTAATTGTGCAATAAATCTTCACGAATACTCCCCGACTTATCCGGTTGGAGTGGTTATGTCGGACTCGAACCGACTAAAACTTGCATTGTGTTTACACTGTATAGGTATATGGTGTTCTGTACCGGTTATCAAGAGCGAAGCAATTAGAAACACAATCCAACATCAAGGCGAAACTTCTGACAATCGACAGTCAAGTTCAAAACGGCATTTATGCTTGTAACATATTGAATTACCTTCATATCACTAACAGGTAATCAACATCACATGAAACCTATTTACTGGCATTCAAATACAGACGATAGTGTTAAATTAATTATGATATTGTTGATTTGGTACTATATTTGTTAGATAGCGACTTAAGTTAAATGGGGAGGGGTCCACAATTGCGGAATAATACCGGTTTAAAACTGCGGTAGCCTAGTGCTATGGGTAATGGACTGCTGAGACGAGGTCTCGGGTTCGATCCCAGGTTTTGCCATGGCACACACCAATGACTTTTCGATGCTTCTCGAAGTTATGTGTGTATTCATCGCAGGTTTATAAGTGCCCGGTTAATGGCAATAGGCTTGCCACCTGTTACATTGGGACCTAAACATAAACTGGCGAAATGTGGGTGCTAGCACCTCTGCCTACCCCTTCGGGGATATAGGCTTGAGTTTATGTTATGTTATGTTATGAATAATGCAATAGTATGGGCCCTATTATTGCATCATTCCACAATCGTGGACTCCATGAATTCCCATTTCCTCAGGTAAGAAGTATTTTTACTAGTAATATTTAACTATTGTTATCGTTGGAATTGTTAAAAGGTGGGTGAGACGTCGGAAAAAACCTGTATTTGTCAAGATGCAATATGTCGAAAATTTCAGTGTAAACGCAAATGTGTTTTGTACCTGTTTACAACTTGTTTCAGACCGTTTCAATACATGTATGAAACAAGTAATTGTATTCTGACAGGTTTTCTACAAGTTTTTGACTAATCTTCAACCAGTTTTGTAATAAACACGCTTACAACTTGTTTCTTGGTGTAAAATGGGGTAAGAGCTACGTTTTCATAAATAACAAAACTAAAATACTACAAAACTAACCTGTTAATAAAGAATAGGAAAAAGATAGACAAGAAAACAATATAAAATAAATTAATAAAAAATAAAAATATTTTTATTCTCTCAAATAATTAATACTTTTTAAATAAAACAATATTATTGTTATTTTCTTGGTGTATCATAATGGCTATACAAAAATTGTGAGACTGGTGCCTAAACTAGATGCGTAAAATAAAAGTAACACAAAGGAAGTCGCGTAATAACTTTATTTTTTTTATTTTTTTTTATAATATCACGCCTATATCCCCGAAGGGGTAGGCAGAGTTGCTAGCACCCACATTTCACCAGTTTATATTTAGGTCCCAATGTGATAGGTGGCGAGCCTATTGCCATTAACCGGGCACTTATAAACCTGCGATAAATACACACATAACTTCGAAAAACATCGCAGTCATTGGTATGTACCATGGTAAACCTGGGGTCGAACCCGAGACCTCGTCTCAGCAGTCCATTGCCCATACCACTAGGCTACCGCGGTCTTTTTACTTTACTTTTTATTATAACTTTATATCCTGTTTTATTAATAACGCCAACAGAACTAAGTGAACATGGCTTTCCACGATGGTACATCTCAAATCTGATTGTAGTAGAATCTATTGGCAGACAATGTTAGAATGTGATCTTTAAGTCAAACGACACGACACCACGACTAAGACTGTGTTATCAATATCAAATCAAACCTAGGTAGATAGAGGTTTTGTTTTGTTACTGGGAAGAATAAGAAACCCTTCTTTGTCTTCTGCATTGACAGCACAGAGACTCCCTTTACCTTCCCCTCTCACCCTTCCCTTTTCCGCAACTGATCACCACTTTCCATCAAGTGGGCCGCGTACTTGTCCGCCACTTAAGTGGTATAATAAAATTTAAAAAATTAGCACATGACATTATCTCCCGTCCCAATTGAGCAGTCTGACTGGGGAAGTATCTCCGCCTTACAGAATACCACGGCTGATAGAGCTCATTGAGAAGGTTTTATGTGGTCAGTAGAAAGACTGAGGCCTTAGGTTGTGGTTATATGAATTCCTGCCGTCATACGCGACAAACTCTTTTAACCGTCTTCCTGTCTCCTCTATAGGGTCGGTAGCAGAAGTGTGTCGCCCTTGGCATCCATAAAAAATCTTTTAGTGCCTCATGTCGCTGTCGTCACGTCGGGTGTAAAGGTTTCAATCGTATTGTCAGTATCGATGATACGGTGGTTCAGTGAGCTGTCTATCGAACTCGCTCAATCCTGCCCTCTAGAGATCTATAAGTAAATAGACACATTGTTGCAATACTCGAATTGCAATTGAATAGTTTATATTTTCTTGGTAGTGCTTGTGCAGCTAAGCACGTAAATAATTTCCTTGCAGTTAACACCGCATAGCAAGGAATTGGGTCAATTTTTTTATCCAAATTTATTTTTGGTTACATTTTCGGTTAGGAATTTATGTTCGGCATACCCATTTTTTCACCTAGTGCCCGATTGGCAGTAATAGGCTCGCCCCCTATTACGTGGGACTGAAAATCATAGTTGGCGAAATGTGGGTGTTTAATACACCTTTGCCTACCCCTTCGCGAATACGGGCGTTTGCATAATGTATGCATATATATTACATTATAAATACGGTACCCATTGAATTTCCTTGAATCATAAAGTTCCCGCTACTGGTTTATCCAAAACATGTGTCTTTGAGTGGTTAATTGGTTCCAATGTATTTGTTTACAAGTACTCAACATAAGAGTAAATAAACATATTTTTTAATATGTACAACTTGTTCACGTAAAACGTAATTAATGTCTAATAGAGAAAAATAATAACATATTTGTACAGGTTTGGTTGTACAACATTAAGAAACAAATTATTTGGATTGAAAGTTATTTTTATATGAGAATCACGGATATGCATCTCATTATTTTTAGTACAACAGAATATTAGCAACCACATTACTGATATTCCCTCTAATCCATTTAACTACAAATACAGATATTAAACCACAAATATATCTGTCAACTGACAACTTTTTTTTATACCACTTAGGTGGCAGACAAGCGACTACAATATGGGGTTCTTCAAGAAGGGCATTAGAAGGTTTCTACAGGGTAGGCAGCACGTGTATGACGGCTCTGGTGTTGCAAACGTCCATAGGCCACGGTGACCGCTGCCCATAAGGTGGGCCGTATGCTTGATTGCCACCTGTCATCTACCAAAAATTGGTGCAATGAATCTGCTTCAAATTCGTTACATGCATAGATCATAGTATTCTTTTTTTTCTTGGAATACTTAGTTTAGTTTAGGTTGGTGGGAACTGAATCAAAATTCAACACAAGCAACGGCAAGTTTGTTAGAGATAATTTTCAACACAGACAAAACAAGCCTGGTATCATTTTTATTTCTTCTAAGTCCGCTAATGGCAAGAGTCCAATCCAATCTACTTTATAATCCTCTTACATTGCAACAATTCACCTCAATGAAGCAATCAGTTTAAATCTGTAAACAAATACTCCCCTGTACTCTGTGGGTGGAGATACGCCGAGGTATGTAGTGGGCAGCGTTCGGATACCGCGGTGTCCACTCGCAGATCCCAAAGGATTTGCACTCGAGACGAAACATAAGAACTCATGAGAACAGGGACGGGCTTAGGCAGTTGCTAGTCATAAAAAAGTTTGATATCAAAGAGATACACGCTAATAAATTTTACTTTACTACTTTTTAATTAGCTTAAGAATTAATGTCATTGCCATATTCCATGTGAAATGTAAATAAGCTGTTGAGTTTCTAAATAAAAAAAATAATAAATACTTTTTGTTAAAGTTATCACTACAATATAATAGATTAAAAGTATTTGTAGTACCTATTAAATTAATAGCTCATTAATGAACATATTATTATGAGAAAATAATGATACTTATGACGAAAGTAAATACAACAGTTTATCTTTCTGACTGTTTGTTTCTAGAATCATTATGCGAAGTGGTCGATGTTGACAAAATTCCTACTGCAGATAGTTGATGTCAAAACCCCTCACATACAAGTTGTAAACATGTTTATAACAAAACTGGACATAATGATTTGTTTTATATATGTATTGAGACTGTATCAAACAAGTTGTGAACAAGTTTTAATCACATTTGCGTTTGCAATGTGTGCGTGCACATATTGTAACTTGTCATATACATGTTTTCAACCTTGGTGAAAACTAGGTGGAGGTGTACCTTCTTTTTTGAAAACATATAAACGGTTCTTCTAGACAAAAAAATAAAGCCCACGCCGCCGATACTTACAAGATACTTCAGTTGTATTTAATAAAATTACCTACAGATTATTATTTTAGTTTCATAATTTAATATTCTATTTATGGCTCGGGCCTTGAGTTTATTTCGTACATACTTTGATGATAGTCAGCTCTAATATCAGTAATAAGTTTTCGCAAATGAAGTAACAAAATACTAAAATTATGGCAGAAGACTCCTGTTATTATTGTAGTATTTTGATCTCGTCTACACCTAACGTATAGTTTGTGGAGGCTAGGTGGCTCCGGAACTGGACTATAAGTTGACAGCTTCGGTTGCGACCGAGCCTAACCCAAGGATGATGATGAAGATGATGATCCTGCTTCCTATTATGTTCCTCATACCGTTTTAAAATTTATTATTTTTTTATATACTATCACGCCTATATCCCTGAAGGGGTAGGCAGAGGTCCTAGCACCCACATTTCGCCAGTGTATATTTAGGTCCCAATGTAATAGGGGGCGAGCCTATTGCCATCAACCGGCCACCCATACCACTAGGCTACCGCGGTACTCTAATCTAAAAACGGTAAAATTTATTCGTCTTGACAAATATGCCATAGGCCATAGGCCACGGTTACCACTTACCATCAGGTGGGCCGCGTGCTTGTCTGCGACCTACGAGTACGTTGTATAAAAAAAAAGTTTTTTTTTTCATTTAGAACATTTCAATTTGACTTCACTTCGTCTGATAGCAAGCTGTAACCAAAGTCTCAGGAAAGAGGGTCACAGACAGGTACGATGTTACAACGATGGCACTCAGATTTACGGCCTTATCAGATACTTTTTCACGCCCTACTTAAATGACATGGGACAATAGGGACGTAGTACCCTAAAAAGACCTTAATGATGTTTTCAAAAATCGAAAAACACCACTAACAAGCACTAAAAAACAAAATAACAACTGATTCGCAGATTCAGTTCTCAAACATAATACGAGTAAGGATTTTCAGTTGAAATCTGTGTAAGTAGATATGCAGTAAACTGTAGCACAGTGCGAACTCACCCTAAAGAAACAACATGTAATATGAATGAAATGTAAATACCGCCGCTAACGCTACTTCATCTTTTAATTTATTTAAAATTACTTTGTGGAGGCTTAATTAAATACTAATTATGTGAAATGCAAAGATAAATTCGTATTTAAAATGTATGTTGTTATTGTATCCCAGGGGCAACCTTTATGAGAGATGAAACTCTGATTGTAATAAGGGACTACTCGTAATATGATGCGAGGGATACCTCAGGGAATCATTTAACATCTGCAATGATTTTACAATAGCGTTCGATGTGAAATACCATAAAATAATGAACTAGCTATTGCGCGCAGCTTCGTCCGCACGTATTTTTAATCCCGCTCGCGCAGCTTATTAGGCAGTAAATAAAAATGTTTGCTATGTATTATTACAAACTATAATTTATCCCTGTACTGAATTTTAGAGTGTGATTAAGTAAGAAAAATCAAAAACAAACTTTCTCACTAATAGGTAGGAATAGGAGGAAAAAAAATGTCACTGCAAAATAACAAGTGACGCCATCTTGCGAGTTTATGTTTTTTCTTTAAATTATTGTTTCATTTAGCTTTACTAACACGATGGAGAGTAAATAATGCGAAAAAAGATATTAAAAAACAAAACAAAATTCGTTGTCGTAATTTTTTTGTGCTAATATGTCGTATACCAGGAGTACTACCAGGGGCAGGGTCCTTCAGCTTTGGGAGTGTGCCCTTTACAACCTGTGTTGCAAAATCCGGCCCTGATAACCTAAAACAATTGGTTACTTTTTATCTTGTGTTCTAGTTACGGCGCGCGTTGCGTCTCGTATTTCTCTTAACTCGCGTGAAAAGGGTCGCCATATTGAAATGTTTATTGTGGTTCAGATAATAAATAAATTTATTTTTATTACATAAATAGCAGACTTCGAATACAGGTCGGCTCTTGCATCGGAGCTATTTGGAGTTCCTCGGATGTGGAATTACTCCACACAGAGTACCTTTTAACGTGTGCTGCATGCCCATGCAAATATACAGTGGGCCCCAAACGTGCCTGGACAATTAGAAAATAAAATCGTAAATGGTTCCCTGTATTAGGTCTTCAGTTATTGGAGTCGGAGTTCCCTCGGGTGAAACACACGTCCATACACCACGCTACCATGTCCATTATTTTCCGTTTCCATTAAGTGGGCTTGCGATGCATGATGCAAATTAAAACAGCATGACAAAAATGCCAAGAAAAATGACAATGTCCAGAAACACATGAATGAACAAACAGAGCCTCCGTGGCGTGGCGACTGGTACGAACAGGGCGCGGGTTCGAACCCCGCTCAGTGCAAAAAAGTGGTATGCATGAATATGACTGTTTGCATTGGTATGTCTGGTCGAGCCTCAGAGAGCACGTTAAGCCGTCAGTCCCGGTTGCCATACAAACATCTATGGCAGTTGTTACGGGTTGTTGGAGCCCTCAAAAGTCCAACCAGTCTAAATTGGAACTTCGATATCGCCATTGGTCATTGGATCATTAGTTGTGGAGGTCAGGTGGCAGCTGTATCACAGTTAGACTGGAAAGCCGACTCCAACTGAGTTAAGAAAAGGTTCAGAGAATGACACATATTGAGAACTCACTTGTACTTTTCCACAGTATTTTTATTTCTTAATAGACTTTTACAATGACATACCTTGTCGAGTTCTCAATATGTGTAACAACAAATTCCACCAAGTGCCATCAATCAACAGTATAAATAGTCTTCAGAGAGTGAATATGTCCAGAAACATTTTGCTGCATAAGTCTTTAAGTGTTTCCCCAACTCTATGGAAACGTAGAACAAAGGTGCATTGAACACTGTAATGTATACTGTGCACCCCGACAGATCGTTTCCTATTAAACCAATAGGATAGTGTAGAACGGATGCTCTAGTAAGCTAACTAGGTCCTATTGTCGAACGAAGGCAGGCATTTGTCGCCGATAATTGTTCGGACACTGCTACACCAATTTGTAAATGGAAGTAAGGAGACCAAATTTTTTGAAACTGTTTTAGCTTCAGTAAAATTGGAATGAGTACCACGGTGTTGGTGCGCAATCGTTAAACACTTATATAAATAAACAATAAATAAATATTATAAACACGCTATTTCGACCCAATTATGTAAATAGGTCTAGAATGCGGAAATTATTAGCGTTACTGCTTTTAAAAATAAATTAAAGTCACACTTGCTGGAAAAATGTTACTATAATATCGAAACATTTATAGAGGACAGATAATATGTTTTATATTTTTAGATGTAAGCGTAACATTTCCAACATAATTGTATATATTGTTACTGAAATAAATGACTTATGACTTATTAAAAAAAATATACAGGATGTTTTTTTTAAATGGGCATGAATGGCCATCTCCGAAATTATTATGAAGAGTAGCGTAAAATATTCAAAGAATTCGCAGAGATGATTTCAATGCAAATTACTGCTGCATACATTGGAGGAACTTATAAGCACCACCGAAATCACAATCCAAGTGTTAGCGCACTAGGAAAACAGAATTTAGGAGTGGAAGTTCCGTCGACTCAACAGAAGGAGAAGAATAAAAATAAAACTGCATCATTTCATTTTTGATATATCAATATAGGAATCTAAGCCGTTGAATAAAAAAACTCATTCTATATTATTACACCAATTGATTGCGTCCGAGACTCCTTGAAGTACTTTTCGCTATTAAAAATCTCTGTGTATAATTATTTCAAAGATGGCCTAGATTTACTTGAAAAAATCATCTTGTATACATTATTATAAAAAAAAAACAAAAAAATCTTGACAAATATCTGCTTCGCCCTAAGATTGACTGGTAGAAAATGCCCATGGCATTAAGTCCGCCTTTGTACATTATTTTTATATTTCGTGCAAAAAGTTTGAATAAAAAAATATTATACATGGAAAGATATATATATATAGGTGTGGATGTATTTTGTATATAGTTAGAATTGTTTTAGAATTTCAAATTTCAATTAGGTGATGTAAAAAACTATATAAATATATAAATTTCCTGAAAAGATAGAGACTAAAGCTTATATTCTTACTTAAAAATATTTGCACTGAACCGTAATCAAACTCGCGCCTTGCGTAGCAATTATACGCTTATGCTACGCTTTACCGTTACACCACACAGTATGTGTATGTACATACCATGATGTAGAACAGTGATGATACAGCGTGTTTCTTCGATTAGCCACAGCAGCAGGTGTTACGGGAGTGTGAATCTTGATATGTGCGCTACACTGATTATAATTGCTAATAATCGTCAGTTACTTTATACAGGATGTGTTTTATTTTATGTCGAATTATCTGTGCGTTGCGCTTTCGTTCGATTCTGGGCGTGTAGAAAGTCTCATTTTATTCGTAGAGGAGGTTGTTCGTCTCACTTGCGGAATATTGCATATAGGAAATCATATTTACAGTAGTTTGGCATTCCTTCATTAGTAAGTGGTTGAATACCCACTATTGACCAACATACATTGTCTATTACTTGTTACTCCTTTTTCGAACCCAAAATTAATTAACGTAATTATAAATTTTCCAGAATATTTTACACAACTTTTTGGGAATTTTATATACAAAAAACAAAAAAAAACCAGACAAGCGCGAGTCGGACTCGCCCAGGAAGGGTTCCATAGCAGCAAGTAATATAATATAAAAGTTCTGGTTGTTTGTTGTAACTTTGATAAATGTGTTTTTTTTATTTTTGAGTTAATTAAATGAAAGGCGAAAATTGCGGTTTACGACGTATTAAAAAAAATTATTTACTAGATCTCGTTTAAATCAATTTTCAGTGAGGTCTTACAGTTTCAGAGAAAAGTGACTGTGACATACGGACAGACATACATGACGAATCTATAAGGGTTCCGTTTTTTGCGATTTGGCTACAGAACTCTAAAAGACCCACAACCCTAGCTAATTAAATTATACTTACAATTAAGCATAACTTAACTAGTATGTACTATGTATTACTATTGTCAATTTACACTTGTCTTACAAGAACCTACTAATTGTCCTTCATTAGAAACCAGTGAACGAATATATGCGTACTAAAATCATATTCTTTTCTAAATACGTAGTATAATATGTATACATAGGAACACTATGGCATACCATAGTACATAGACCTCAGATATAGTAATCTAATGCTCTACCTATACGCTACAGAGATTGTCAATTCAGTTATTCTATCCTATTCCATCAAATGAAACTACAATATTGGAGATATTTAATTTAATCCTAACGCATATAACCAGTTCTATCACATTATATAAGTATTTCTTTGTACTTTCATTCACACGAAATTACGAGTATCTCTCAGTAAAAGAAACATCCTATACAAACAGATCAACAAAACTACCGTTCTTAATTTCCTGCACGTAACATCTTCACACATCTCCTCACTACCCCTAACCCCCTCATTATAATTCCGTAGACAATCAGTGATTGCTAGTGCAACTATCGGAGGTACTACTACATGTCTCTGTAGTAAACGGTAGGTATTGTAGTCAATCTATATTGTGGAGAATACACTTTTAAATTTCGCTTTGAATGATATATGGTTAGCAAATCCCTGGAAGTAACACTATTATATACTGTAAATTCAATAATTTATGCCGCGGCAGCCTAGTGGTATGGGTAATGGACTGCAGAGACGAGGTCTCGGGTTTGATCCCATGTTTTCCCATGGTACACACCAATGACTTTTCGATGCTTTTCGAAGTTATATGTGTTTACCGCAGGTTTATAAGTGCCTGGTTAATGGCAATAGGCTCGCCACCAATTACTTTGGGAACCTAAACATAAACTGGCGAAATATGGGTGTTAGCACCTCTATCTACCCCTTCGGGAATATAGGCGTGAGTTTATGTTATGTATGTTATTTTTATGGAAATTAAGTGCAGAATAGTTTAATAAACAAAACGGTTTTTACAAAATTATAAAATTGCCTCTAAGGCTCGCTTGGTCTCCGATCTGATTCCGTTGGTACAGGGAAACCTATTACAGTTATAAAAACATCTAAACATTTTACACACCCATAACACTATGATATTTTACGCAAAATGACAATTAAACTATAATGCCTCACAACAGATTACAATTGAACGAAAGCGCTTCACGTATTCTAAACTATAACTACAGTAGTAGAGAAACTTGTGCCCGTGGTAGGGGTCCGGAAGTAGCGCACCCCACGGAGGTAACCAACCGTGAGATTACTCGACAAAACTCGACACACTCACGCATCGGTATTCAAGAGGGAACCAGTGAACGGATAGTTACGTAGATAATAGACCCCACTGTATTACTACTTTATTGATTTGTTCATCAGATACCTACTGATGACCTTGTGAAATGAATTGGAAAGTATCTACTTTTACCTCGTGAAAAATCTTTTACAGATTAAAAAATCCGAATGAATGATAAATGAATGCTATATGTTTCATTAATTATTGTAAAAAAACAGGAAAATCTGAATAAGACAACAGTTATGTGCTATGTGTATTCGACAGAAGAAGAAGAAGTTGAAAATTCCCTTGTAATTTTATTAGGTGTTATTTCAACGCGCGACATAAATCTCTGGCGAATAAATTTCACTTCACTTCACTATAAACGATTGTATTTCCCTCTTAGTAATAAATCCCCACGGATACCACCTCCACCAAAACCGATGGAGGTGATTATGTCGGACTCGAACCGACCAAAACACACGCCGTCCATGGGTTCTTGATTGCAGGAGGTGAAATTATACAAGACATATCTCTCACACCCCGGCAGACCCGGGGACATCTCTATTGAGATGACCCTCTTCCCCCAATGTGGGGACCATGGTGTCCCTACCTAGCCCCTGGGTATGGGGTGGCACTTTGCGCCATCGCCGTGGCCTGCTTCTGCTAGGACCCTCTTAGTAACCTGAAAACTGTTTTCTCCGTTTTATTTGTAATGCATAGTGACCATTCATATCAGCTCGGAAGTCTATAAACCTTCATGGTCTTGTGTCAATATATACGGGGTGTTACACCAGATATACTACGTATTGGCATAAAAAATACGTTTGGTAATGCTTATTATTTATTTTTAATATATTTAAACATGCATTATTCAATCCCCATCGTGTTAATAAATTTGAATGCAAGAATGATTTTAAAAAACCCAATACGCAAAAAATGCTTTTGTTTTGTAGTGATGTTTTGTTTTTATGAAATTATAGTTTCATTTAGCTTAACGGTGAGTGAATAATCCTAATTAAACGATATCAAACAATCTTCTTCATTATTTATGCGGCTATGTACCCGGAGTACTACCACGTGCCTTGGCGAAATTTGACTTCAAGATAGTTTCCTCAACATTCTGTATAAATATAAACTTCTTCATAAATATTCTTCAATAAAACATTCCTAGTCGGGTACATCTTTGTTAGGATGAACATACCCACATATCTTCACTATCGACAAATGCGCCTTCGGTCCATGTGAGGAACGAATTCCATTAGGCAAATAGTTTGTTATAGAGCACTATTTTATTAATTACTTTTCTATTTAGTCGGTCAGCGGAAAGTTTTACTAATTTTGCTAATGAAAATGTTGTCTTGTGTCTAAGGGTCACTTCGCATTGGCCACTAGTCGAATAGAATTGAAGCTAATTCTTCACAATAGAAAACCAACCATCCAATCATCGTTTCCTTGTATAGGGAGATAAAGTCAAAGGTCGATGTAAATGTCGCTAGTACCAAGTTTGCTGTGAATTTGCTGTTGAACAATTTGTTACAGTAGCACTAGCATGAACTTCTATCGAATTCGTAATGTAAAGGTTTCGAGAGAACGTAGCATTGTGATTGGCAGTCTGCCCATTGTGAACCTGTGTGCGTGTGTAGCCCGCCAATCGCAATACTCCGTCTGTCGATACCTTTACATTACGAATTCGATAGTATTTCGCGCTAAGCCTACAGATCTATTACAGATTGTACCTTGGTCGGCACTGAAATCACAGAGCTGTGGTAGTCCATGCCCATCACAGTTTATGCTGAATGTCCAACCTACTTGTGGATACAGAGTAGGCGCATAATATTATTTACCTAAAGATTTTCCGAATTTGTTTAGCTTATTTGGCTGGAACATTTTCGGTTAGGAATTTATTTTCGGCATACCCATTTTTTTTTGAAAGTGCCCGATTGGCGGCCATAAGCTCGCTCCCTATTACGTAGAACTGAAAATCACAGTTGGCAAAATGTGGTTGTTTAATACACTACTATCTACTCTTTTGAAGATTACGGGCGTAAGCATATGTATTGTATCTAAATATTGTTCTGACAGTGCGACAAAATGGAATAGAAATGAGGCGAGTAAAATCGGGTTCACACAGCCATCCTCCCATCAAATGTATGAGAGAGCTTGTGAATACGTTTGGTTGTTGGAGCGATGAAGCTTAAGAGTTCCTGTGCTGTCCGTACAGAAGACAAGGTAAAGTGTCTAGGTCTTCCCACTGGCAACACCAAACCTCTCCAGTGAACTCTATCTACCGTACTCACACAATACAAGGATGTATTCTGTAACACATTGAAGTAATTCGGGATTTGCGAATGGGATCAAACTACCATAAAGCCGCTAAAACTATAAAGCTATGAAGAATTGATCTACTATTTCAAAATCAGAATAGTTGTTATTTGTGCAATTCCAATTGAATTTCTTTCGCCTGATTGTTAAATGTACGCTGATTGTCTAAGTATTCCTCGGGGGATTCAAGAAACATGTTCATTAAGAGGTTTTTACTGTGTCAGCAATGCACGAGTAACTCTCGAGCTGTGCAATCGTTTGCCATATTAATTTTGAAATTATCTGTTCACGAATTGTATATAAGTTTTTATTTGTATTCTCGATTTTATTAGGTCACATGATGTAATGTAAGTACTTAATATGTATCAATAGCAAAATCATCACAATTATTTGTATTTTCCATATTATTTTGACAGTCGATATAATTCAAGTAATAGGTATCAATAAAAATTTCATCAAAATCGATAAAAAACAAACAAACAACGTTGTATGTTATTTCGTAAAGTACGATTACAAGCTCTCGTTAATGATTTGTTGAGTAGTTAGGCAGGTAATAGGTAGGACTTTTTACTGTACACCCAAAAATAAATAACAGTAAAGAGAAAGCATTATAAGTACACGTAAATAATTTTATATAAATTGGAACGATTGCCATAAACATTCGGGATAGTGCAATAAATAAATATTCTAGGACAACCTACACAACATCACCTAGACCCATGGTACGCAAAGCTTAACTAGCTTATATTATGGGTTCTAGAATGCGGATAAACATACTTAGATACTTTTTTTTGTAAATACATACATATCATACATAGAAACACCCAGACCAAAGCAAATACTCATATTCATGTACACAAATATTTGCATTGAGCGGGAACACAACCCACGTCTCCTGCGTAGCAGTCGCGTTCACTACCGTCACGGCAGGGAGGAAGTATTCTGACAATAATTAGCTGCAAACAGTTTGCCAAATAGGGACACAATCTTATAGTTATTTGTCACGATCACTTTGTATAACGTACTTTTAATATAACTAAGTAGGGTTTTGTGAAGTCGACGCAATACATTAAAGTGTGAGATGCTTAGGGAAATGTCGCCTTGTGGACGGAACCTAATCAAATGGAAGATCTTTTGTTGTTATACTAGCTGACCCGCGCAACTTCGTCTGCATCACCCCGTTTTTGCAACATTTTTCAATTCTGCTCCGCACCAGTTGTTTGTAGCATGATGTTATATACATATAAGCCTTCCTCTTGAACCAATCTAACTATTCAAAAAAATCGCATCAAAATCCGTTGCGTAGTTTTAAAGATTTAAGCATACAAAGGGACATAAGGACATGAAAAATAGGGACAGAGAACACGACTTTGTTTTATACTATGTAATGATGAATATATTCTTGATGAAATTGAATGCGGATGTTTTTTTTAAAGTTTACAGATTTTTTTATAGTCGTTCACACCAATTTTGTTCGTGTTTACACATACTAATATTTTTTTTTGTTTTTCTAGGACAATCTAAACAACGTGACATAGACTAGCTTGTGTTACGAGTTCCAGAATGCGGATAAACATGTTGTTGTTGTTGTTGTTTGTACTGGGGTTTACCGCACTTAGCCTCTTGATTGGGCCATTGTGCGTGAGGTGGTGCTTCTCCCCGCTTACTCCAACCATCCCAGTTCCTCCCAGAAAGCCAGAAGCTTAGAGAAACTTCTGCAGGCTTCCGGAAGCGTTGCCGGTGATTGGAGCAGTTGTGCCCGTTGATGCGCCACACTATTACATTCCATAATGACGTGTTGTGGCGTTTCTTCCGCCTCCATGCATCCTCTGCATCGGGGGCTGTCGGTTACACCTATGGTAAACAGATGTTTGTTTAGGGAGCAGTGACCCGTAACTATACCTGTGATTTTACGTATGTTGTCCCTATTCAATCTGATGAGGTTGCGGGCAAACCTTTCGGATGTTACTGGGACCGATTTTTTGGTTTGCTTGCACCCATCATCGTTTGTCCACTCTTTAAGGTGAGTTTCTTCGGTTTTTTCGCGTAGCCATGACCTTACTTGAGCCTGAGGTATTGGTAGTAGTGGTGTCGGTCCGGTCCGTGTACCATTGTGTCTGATCCTCGTTTGGCTAGTTCGTCCGCTGCGTCGTTTCCTAGTGAGTTGCTGTGTCCCTTAATCCATTGCAAAGTGACCTTATTGGTGTTCGCAATCAGCTGTAGTGCCTCGTGGCACTCTAAGATTAGGGCAGAGTTAATCGTGCTTTTGCTTAAGGCCTGCAGGACTGATGCGCTGTCAGAAATGATCCTTATACTGAGGTTTTTCACACTTCTGGCTGCTACTGCCTGTGCGGCTCTGGTGATGCCCAAACATTCTGCTTGGAAGATTGTGTTAAGTTTGTCTAGTGTTGTGGATATCTTAATGTTGAGGTCGTTTGAGAATACACCGGCTCCTGTCCCTTTTTTTGTCTTTGAGCCGTCTGTGTAAATTCTGACCTCATTCACTTTTGAGATATCTACTGGTTCGGCTTTGAGCTGTACATTGTATCTTCTGTCGAAGATATAGTGACATGTTGTTTTGTCCGTTGGTGCTTGTAGAAGTGGGACTTCTTCTATAGCGAGCCTTAGGATTTTGGTGTGCGTGGTTTCGAAGTTTTGTTTCCACAGTCCGTGAGACTTTAGTCTTAGGGCTGCTGCTTTTGCCTCCTCTTGGATGACTAGATCTAGAGGTCTTAGATTGAGTAGATATTCCAAGGCAGCAGATGGAGTTGTTTTCATACATCCAGTAGTAGCTACGCTAGCCAGACGTTGCAGGCTTTGGAGTTTTGTTTTGACCGTGGTCAGTGTTGTTCTTGGCCACCAGACCACCGATCCGTAGGTGATAGAGGGCCTGATTATTGCTGTGTATAGCCAGAGTGTAATCTTTGGGTTAAGACCCCATTATTTACCCACTAGTCTTCTGCACTGATTAAATGCAATACACGCCCTCTTTGATTTGTTTTCTAGGTGGCTAGCCCAGTTTAGTTTGTTGTCCAACACCATGCCTAGGTATTTCACCTGTGTCGAGAGAGTAAGTCTGGTGTTGAATAGCTTTGGTGTTTGTAGTGCTGGAATCTTCCTTTTGTTGGTGAAAAGGACTAATTCTGTTTTTTGTGGGTTAACTGTTAAGTGGTGTTTTTCACACCATTGTTCTATTATCTGAAAGGCTGCTCTCATTATTTGACACATAATGTTTTCCGCATTCCCATTTATCAGAATTACTAAGTCGTCTGCATAACCAATAGTGGTGTAGCCTTTATCGTTTAGAGACCTTATCAGGCTGTCTACCACTATGTTCCATAGAAGCGGAGATAGGACTCCCCCTTGTGGGCATCCTCTAACCACTTTTGCTCTGGTCGTGGTTGTTGTAGCTTCTATTCGAACCGCCCTTGCGCTCACCAGTTCTGTGATCCAGTCTACTAGTACTGGTTCAGCTTTGAGTTTCGTCAGGGCGTGGTTTATGCTGTTGTGCATTGTCTTGTCGAAGGCTCCTTCAATGTCAATAAAGGTAGCCAGTGTTGATGCTTTGTTGTTTATAGCCGACTCTATTTTATGGACTACCATATGGAGTGCTGACTCTGTTGATCTGCCTTTCCTATAGGCGTGTTGTTGGGGATGGAGAGGATTTCTTCTTAGAACTCCATCTCTGAGATGTCGGTCTACTAGTCTTTCTAGGGTTTTTAGGAGGAAAGATGTGAGACTGATTGGCCTGAAGGATTTTGCTTGTGTATAGTCATCCTTACCTGGCTTTGGTAAGAATACTACTTTGGCTTCTCTCCAGTGTTTTGGTATATATTTGTAGGCTATGCATGCCCTATATAGTGGTGTCAGATGTTTTATTATCAGGTTGGGTTGCCATTGCAGGAGTGCCGGGAAAACGCCATCCAGATGCGGATAAACATACATAATATACTTTTTTTTTTTTTTTTTTTTTTTTTTTTTTTTTTTTTTTTTTTTTTTTTTTTTTTTTTTTTTTTTTTTTGCGGATAAACATACATAATATACATTTTTTTTGTAAATACATACATATCATAGGGACATCCATACCAATGCAGATATTCATATTCATGTACACAAATATTTGCACTGGGTAGCAGTCGCGTTCACTAACGCCCTTGCTTTCCTGATGCTGATCCTCCTCGAGGAGTTTACAAGGAAACACAAAAAAAATATAATAAGATAATTATATATAAGGCATACCCATTTTGTTACAAAGTGCCCAATTAGCGGCAATGAGCTCGCCCCCTATTATCTGGGATCGAAAATCATTGTTGGTGAAATAGCTTGATAAGAATAAATACATGCATATATATGCATGTATTTATTCTTATCAAGCCCACGCGGTGGAGCCGTACTAGTAAGTAAAAAAAAACAACTAGTAAATAAATGTCATCGAAACAAAACATGTTTGTAATCGAACTTGAGACCCTTTGAAGTCAAAGTAAGACAGGTAAGCTCATTTGCGTCAAATGATTGAAACGACATTCATTAAAGAAGTTATACGAGAACGCGACGGCTCAAAAGACAACGTCTTTTTGTTTCAACTTTAAATTGTATGGCATGAAGGGTAATCCCCTGATAATAAGAAAAAACGTATGTAACAAAAAGTAAAATGAGATAAAAACGTTTAAAGTTGAAAATTGAAAAACATTTGCTACGATTTAGTAACTGAATCTTTCGTAATTATGTGGAAGTAGGTACGTTTTTCACCTAAAGTGGGTGTGAAACTGATTAATTTTTAAAACTGTGCAAAGAACAAACTTCAAAGTCAATGTAATCAGATTCCCTAAAAACCATTATCCCTTGACTCCCTCTTTTTTTAACTGTTAGATTTTGCCAGAACTAAATCAGTTCTGAATATTTGAAAAAAATGGTCTCCTAAGAATGTTTTATTATAACTATAACGGTTAAGAACCAAGAAGAATCAAGAATCAAAGAATCAATTTCATTTATTCAGTTTAGGCACATAAAGAGCACTTTTATGAATTTGTCAAAAATATTATAATTTATAATAAAAAAAACACTTAGTAAATAAATCATTTGAAAATGATTCTTTCGCTGGTTCGGTAGTTAAATCTCCTGAGAAGAGACCGGCAAGAAACTCAGGTAGATTATCGTTATTCTTCATTTTCTTTTTAATATAGGTCATTCTAGGTCAAAAACATTATTATAGATCTAAGTTGCTGTACTATGATTGTGAACTGTTTGTACACCTAATAAAATAAATAAATAAATAAATAAATAAATATAATATAGTCTGTTTATTTATAATGACTGGGTGCAAGAGCAAGAGATTATTATGACCACGCATTTTTATCATCAAGATATTCGTCTACTTTATACTGAAAAGGTACCTACCCTTACTGCTCCGTCACAAAAATCCACTCTGTATAACATCGATTCTTTGGAAGCAAGGCATTGTGAAGCATACGATAAGATATCTTCTGTAAGTAAACGGTGCCATCGTTTTTCTTGTAAAAAAGGGTACCATCGTAATCTTAACATCATATTTATTGGAACGAATGGCTTACTTCGACATTGAGAGCGGAACACACGAGCGAAGCGCACGGTTCTAAGTTTGGTCTCGAATTTGAAAAATATCTTCACAGCGGTTTTTCAATTGAAGAGAGTAGATAACCCGGAATACTGGTAATATTTATTTGTTGAACTTAAACGAAAATCAAGTGTTATATGATGGCATAGAAATAGATACTGATTTAAGTATGAAATATTAGGATATGTGTAATATAAATATTCGTAATAAGATACATATTAAAAATGAAACAAAAGACGAAAATAAAGTATCACAAAATTATCACAATCTTGAACTATAAAAAGAAAAACATCAAATCAATATCAATAAAAATATATATAACAATATTCAATATATGGGATTGATTAAGACTGAAAATCAAGTAGTCATCATTCAATATTAATATACAGATAACTGTTAGATTAATCCACGATGAATGTTGTAGAGGTTTCGATCCTGGTTGATTTTCCAAATTTCGGGATGTCGTAATTATCTACAGTTAATCTCGGGATTCCGGGATAGCACTGGAATTATTTATTGCTTATGAAAAGTGGTAGCAATAAGATAGTAAAACTATTTTTTATTTATCTTTTACTTTTGTGAAGACATTGAATATTTAAGTTTTAAATCCGCATAAAGGCAGTTGAATAAAATTATATTTTCTTTTTATAAAATAAATAAACCAGGCACTTTTCAAAACTAACAATGATTTTTAAAAGTACCGGTCAGTAGCAAACGCAAGTGAAATGAAAACAAGATGGCTGTCAAAATATCAAATCAAGGTAAGTGAAGTTCACGCACACTTTTTAATTAAAAATCAATAATTTTAATTCGGATAATTGTAGATAATCTTAAAATCCCGGGCTTCGAAAAATCGACCGCATCGAATCCTCTAAAATCATTGTTGTTTAACTATCAGTCAATGATTAAGAGTTGCAGCAACTGTTATTGTAGGTACCAGTAGATAAGTAAATCTGGCACCGCGCCAGTACACAGCTCGCTGTATTTATGCCAAGCACTAGTCGAGTGTTGTGGCACTAATTATTCGGTATAAAATGTTGGTAGTCAAATAAGTGGCAACATAAAATTATCTTGCTTATGATAAGTATATAATAATGATGATAATTAATGAGCGTAAGAGTTAGTAGCTTTGTAGTTAAGGTCGGTTATACGATGAAGAGAGTCCCGGTTTTGAGTTCTGAATATTTCACTACCGATGTGATCTTTCTGTGAAAAAAAACCGCATCAAAATTTGTCTAGAAGTCAAACGTATCCAAACAAACGATTGTTCCCAACGTACCACTAAATCCATTCACCGAAGTGTTCAGTTAGGAATTTCATTCCTATCAAACCACCTAGACGTGTTACGTATACCTAAATATTCTTTTGTGTAAACGATAGTAATTTAAAGATAGTTCATAATATATGTCTGACCGAGTGAGCGTAGCAAGCAAGAGTCTCCGTTTCGACGAGATGGCTAATTATGCTTTTGTCCATATCTGTGTGTCAATTTCGGTGTAGACCAGCATTTCTAAACTGATTTTACCAAACATGGCACTTATTCTATGATTTAAAAAGACAACATTTTTAGAGTGTTTTTGATAGGAGGGAAAATGGGGTGAAAGGAGGGGAAGATTGCTGTCATTTAATAACAATTGCGGCTAGACAAAACTAGATAGTGCCGTTACCAACTGTACAACAAACTTTATTATTCTTTTGTCTATTTAGTTTTTTAGTCTGCTTTAAAAAGTTATATTTCAGAAGCACAAAAACAAATAGCACAAATGTATATTGGTAAGTTACAGGATTATAAAGTTTATAAATTGGTACAGGTAAACTTTCTACAGACTAGACAGGTTATACTACAGTGTATTCTTACCCTAACAGTGTGTTTGTTAAGCCTTTCACAAAGTGCGTGTTCAGCCAGATTCATGAGGCGGCCCGGCCGGCGCGCGGCCTCCACGCTATCTAGACGATACTATTTGTCGATAGGCGCACACACGTACCGATCGAGCGAGTAATAAATTTCATTTGAATTACTATTCAGATGGGTACCTAACAATGCGTTGTAAAAATATTATTTGTTCATTATTTTACTAGCTGACCCGCGCAACTTCGTCTGCGTCACCCCGTTTTTGCAACATTTTTCATTCCTGCTCCGCATCTGTTGGTCGTAGCATGATGTTATATACATATAAACCTTCCTCTTTAATTATTATATCTAATAAAAAACACATAAAAATCAGTTGTGTAGTTTTAAAGATTTAAGCATACAAACGGACATAAGGACATGAAAAATAGGGACAGAGAACGCGACAATGTAGTGATAAATAATGATTGACTAGGTTAAGACGACATTATGCCCAATATATTTATCAAATATTATGTCCAATGTGCGAAGAACAAACCTCGACATGTGTTTCGCATCTACACGAGATATCTTCTTCGAGCCGTGCGGCCAGCGATAAGCGAAGGCGACTCGGGCGTCGGAGGTCGCAGTATGACCTCCGTCCTCCATAAGCGCGGGCCTGGGCGTGAAGGGTTGCCGCCTGTCCCCTTGCAGAAGCAGGCCACCGTGGCGATGAAAGAGTGCGCCTCCCCACATTCGGGGGTCAGACTGGGACACCGTGGTACACCTGAAAGCGGTTATCTCGATAGAGATGGCCGGGGTCTGCCGGATTGCGAGGGATATGTTGGTTACTATCTCACTTCCGGCAATTAAGGACCCAAAGACGGCGTGCGTTTTAGTCGGTTCGAGTCCGACATGACCTCCCCGACCGGTTCTGGCGGGGGGCATCCGCGGGGATTATTCGCACTATAAAAAAAGGAAGGAAATCTTCTCGGGTATGAAGTCTTTATACTTGCTATAAGCCGTGTGGTTTGGCATTCCGTTTGTAGGTATAACAATTTGAAATATTTTACTATTGCCAACATTGAGATTGTTAAAACCTGGGTAAGTGGTGAATATCTCCCCCCCCCCCCCCCCTACATTAAAAGTAGGTGTTGCCCGCACTTTGTCCGTGCGCAATTTTGAACCCATTGACCGACTCCTGAGAATATAAAATAACTGATTTCCAAGGATAGAAAACAACGTATATTATGTATTGTTATCTTAACTGTAATCCATCCCTATACTAAATTTCATTCAAATCTGTCGAGCCGTTAAAGCATACATTGAAAATTAACATTCAAACATCTGTTTAATAGCAACTGAAAGCGTATGATTACTAGAGTAATTGTGGTTTTTAAGCCGAATTTAATCATTTTAGCCATAAGATGTCCACTACTGAACATAGGCCTCCCACATCGACTTTCAATCCGATCGGTTGGAGGCTGTCTGCATACAACGGGTACACGCGACTTTGACTATGTTATCCGTCCATCATCGCGGAGGGCCATTCTATGCCTCGTCTACTAGTACGTGGTCTCCATTTGAGAACCTTTCGGCTCCAATGGTCATCTGTTCGTCTTGCTATACTAAATTAAAACAAACCGGCGAATAAATGCAAACATCTTTGGTAAAAAATAAAAAGGCCGCGGTAGCCTAGTGGTATGGGTAATCGACTGCTGAGACAAGGTCACGGGTCCCATAACGCACACCAATGACTGCGATGCTTTTCGAAGTTATGTGTGTATTTATCACAGGGTTATAAGTGCCCGGTTAATGGCAATAGGCTCGCCATCTATTACATTGGGACCTAAATATAAACTGGCGAAATGTGGGTGCTGGCACCTCTACCTACCCCTTCGGGGAAATAGGTTTGATATTAAAAAAAATCTTTGGTAATAAAAAACCTAAATCATTGCCATAATATTTACAGTTGTAACAATGTAATATTAGTTGAAAGTTTTAGCAAACACAGCTAACTTAACTTCACCAAAAACTTCAGCTTGTTCTCAGTTATTATAGGAACCCACTATGGCAACATTCAGTGTAGCATACGGAACTTGGTGCAGTTTCCTAACTACCGTCGGTAGATGGCGCCAGATGTCACATTTAGATAAAGTTTTCTCGTTCAGTGGCAAGGTTTCAAATATTAGAAAGTACTAAACATAGTAGGTTTATTTCACTTCAAAATTATATTGAATAATAGTTATTGTATTGTATTATAATAGTAGTTATTGTACACACGTGCCTCAGAGAGTACGTTAAGTCGTCAGTCCCGGTTGCCATACAAACATTGGTAGTCGTTACGAGTAGTTGGGTTGAATTGTTATTGTAGCAGTGTGTCATTGTAGCTACATCATTTTTTTATATAACTTACCACCACAGACAAGACCGCCACCTGATGGAAAGTGGTTACCGTGGCCTAAGGACTTTTGCAACACCAGAGGCGTCACATTCGTGCTGCCGAACATGTAAAGAAGAGAGGGGAAGGGGGAAGGGGAGGGGAGAAGGCTAAGAGAGTTTCTGTGCTGCCAATGCAGAAGTCAAAGCAAAGTTTCTCGGTCTTCGCACTGACAACACAAAATCTCTCCAGTGAACTCTGGCTACCCTACTCTCCACCGGTTTACAACACAAGGTTATTATTAGCCACGGTATTCCGTAAATCAGACTGCTCAGTTAGGACGGTGAACTCCAAACCAAAATTTGACATAAAGAGAGTTCTATCAATCAATTATACTATCGCACAACGCTGTAGACACAAGCCGATCCCAATGTGCGCCATTGCTCCCAGTCTTAGATACTTTTTTATGCTGTCAGTCTTTCTAGATTGGGGACGTCACACCTAGTGTTGGGGTGAGTACACCGCCGGAAACACAACACAAGGATATTATTAGCCGCGGTATTTTGTAGAGCGGAGGTACTTCCCCAGTCAAACTACTCATTTAGGATGGGAGATACCGTCATGTCCTTCCACCGTCAATCCTAATACATAATGTACAATATGTATAAGGCCTAACAATTGCGGCTAGACAATGCAATGCACGAAAATACTGTTCAAAATATAATTATATTTTTGTGGTACGCAACTGTACGTACGAGATATTAAATAAACTAAATGAAGGCTTACATCGCATTGTATTATGAATTCTTGTTGAACCCTTTTAAGGTGAAGGTTATTTAGAACAAAAGAGTTAAGATGATATATTACACGTACGCTAATGTCATTGCAAAGCGCGAATCAAAAGGACGTGTCTACACTTGAACTAAAAGTGCCAATTAATGAGTCTATTGGACACTTAGTTAGGATTTAATATTATTAATGTGCGTTAGGATCACCGGTGTACATTGTTTCTTATTGTCCCTAAACATTTTTCTTTATAATATCATGCCTATATCCCCGAAGGGGTAGGCAGAGGTGCTAGCACCCACATTTCGCACGTTTATGTTTAGGTCCCAATGTAATAGGTGGCGAGCCTATTGCCATTAACCGGGCACTTATAAACCTGCGATAAATACACACATAACTTCGAAAAGCATCGGGTCATTGATGTGTGCCATGGTAAAATCTGGGATCGAACCCGAAGACCTCGTCTCAGCAGTCCATTACCCATACCACTAGGCTACCGCGGCTATCAATAGTGTTAGGTTAAATGGTTATAGGTACACCTTAGTCTTGTAAAAATGGGCCTGATCTTTAAATGTTGCGTATTAAGCGTTATACAGAGTGTTGAGCAGACTCCGAGGTAAAGGCATCAGGCGCGATCAGGACTATCGCAAAGATGATAATGATAAGGAAATACAGGGTGTTAGGAAAACGCTCCTAAACTCGACAACACCTGGTATAACTCTGGGTATAGATATAAAAGATATATTATAATATATCATTCTCTGTGCCTATTCCCACCTCAATTGGGGTCGAGTTTTTAGTCTAAATAAAGGTGCGTCCACAATTGTGACTTGAACAGCGGACCGGACAGCGTGACATGAAGACAAAACGTTGAGTGTGGACGTAACGCTTCACGTACGGACTTAAAGCTTAACGTTCTCTCCGAGGCCAGTCTAGTGCAAATAGACATATTCATGCTTACAAATATTTGCATTGAGCGGGGATCGGACCCGTGCCTCCTGCGTAGCAGTCGCGATCACTACCACCACGCCACAGGGGCTGTCTCTGGGTATAGTATAGGTATATTGGTATAAAAATAACCAAATCAAATCAAATCAAATCAAAACTCATTCATTCTGTATAGACCAGAAAACGGCACTTACAAAACGTCAATATCAACAATATTTTATCAAATGCAAAGGACTCCGGCAAGAAACACCATCCTTTTTACCGTTCACGTCAAAACTCATTTTTTTTCTTAAGTGTGTAGTGTTATAGGGAATAAATTCTAGTACCGGGTAAAACGGGGTGAATAGAGATCAAAGGGTGAATAAAAGTGAAATGATGAATGTTGTAATTTTATTATTTTCTTTCAAGCGAAAATTTGGACAAAAAGAAAATATAAATGTTTTTATTCTTTCAAACAATTAATACTTATTAAATAAAACAATAATATTATTATTTTCTTAGTGTATCAAAATGGCTATACAAAAACACTGTAATTGTGAGACTGGTGCCTAAACTAGAGACAATAATTTGTATCTGTACTTATAGGTCACCAGCAAACCCACGCAACCAGTAAACTTAAGTAAAATGAGTACAATTTATTGTGATACCAGACTAGTTAATTGTGATACCAGGATCATCAAATATCTGGTAATAAGTTACATAAAAAGAATGTGACAAAAATTATTGAAAATATTCTACTGACCATTTTATTTCTATCCACCCTTGGATCTCTACTCGCCCCGTTTTACCCGGTACTGTATCAAGTACAAACGTTTGCATTTAACTACCTTTCATATTTTTGTATCATAATTCGCAATCAATACAATAATGTATATAAGGATCCGCACTTAGTAGACAAATAATTTGTCTCTGATTGTTTGTTAAAGAGTGTAGTTAAGTTATGAAAAAGTTGATTATAACACCATATTTGTTGTTAGAAACAAGCTATTTCCCAGGGCTCTACTGCTATTCAATTTAGATCTTCTTGCAGCTAACTCTGCGATATTCTTTTTAAATTTTATGTTCTATAAACTGAAACTAAAGAACACAAAAAGTTTATGAAAGTTTTCTTATAGTTTGCTGTATGACACAACGCAACGGTTAATCGATTGAAACCTGTGAATATTATGGTATAACACATTCTATTCATCCCGAAATAGGTTTCCATGGGTTTAAGAATGGGATTTGAATACCACGTGGGTGAAGCCATGGGCAACAGTTACTTATGATTATTATACTAAGATGTCTTTATTTCTCAACAGGAATCGTACTTTAGTAATTACAAAAAAATACTATAAGATATGAGAATTAGGCGTAACATTGCAAAAATCTGTTATAAGAAAATATATTGAGGGAAGGAGGGGTAAGAAGTTTATTTACTCGCTTTGAGGGGTGCGGTTTGATATTATTGTCTATGGCAATTAATAATAGTCATATTTTGCTATTCGTATCATTGGGATTGTTAAACCGTGGGTGAGTGGTAGGTTCCCCTCCCTTCCCCAATATATTTTTAACCTGTAGATAACCTGTAGATACTTTTTAATAACGTAACATTAATAACGTGACACCGTTAGTGTTGCACACGTTCATAGGCCACGGTGGCCGCTTTCCATCAGGTGGGCCGTGTGCTTGTCTGCCACCTACGTAGTATAAAAAATAAAAAAAAATAAAAAAACGTAAACATTGTAAATAATTATTATATATTATCATAATCTAGGTACTTTAATCTTTATTAATCTTTAATCTTTATTAATCTAAATTCAGTATACATGCTTCATAATAAATATGGGACACTGATCTTCACACTAGGATTCCCTGTGTCGTGAAGACTAGTTCTCTTTCGCCAGATAGGTATACAATCGTTTTAAAAGTTTCTAATTTGTGTGTCTAATTTAGAATTACAAGCTTTCTTCGAAAAATGTGTTCATCACCATCAATAACAGTTTTAACATCAGCTATCAATTTGCCACAAACAGTTAGCTAAACGAGGACCATGCCATACAAGAGCCTGCTAATACTCCAATCTCTTCATACAAGAAGCTGCCCATTGAACCTTCGAAGCCATAGAAAACACTACATCAATAAGGTAACTTAGAAAATAATACCTTAATATTTCTTTCACTAGTGCAAAGCTATGTGTAAGAAAGGGATGGCTATATTTGTGGTGCCTTTGTGTAATTAGTTGGTGAGGGTATTATGTGAGTAAATGAACGTCGTTATCTGAACGGAGTGGCGCCGCGCGGCGAGCATGTATCTTGAAGATAATGTTCCATCCTTTTGTATTTTCCTGTTGAGTAAGTTTTTGTGTTTGGTTCTTTGTTTATGGTTGAGATTTGTTATAATAGTTTTTTTTATATTTATTTTTTTATATACTGTCTGTTACTCTCCAAGACGTTAATTGGTAGTGCTTGTGCGGCTAAGCACGTAATTAATTTCCTTACGATTTTAACCTATGTCGTTAAAATCGTAAGGAAATTAATTACGTGTACGTAATAAGGAATCGGGTTAATTTTTTTTTCCAAATTTATTTCTGCTGATATATTTTCGTTTAGGATTTTATTTTTGGCATACCTATTTTTGTAAAAAGTGCCCGATTGACGGCAATAGGCTCGCCTCCTATTACGTGGGACATAAGATCATAGTTGGCGAAATGTGGGAATGTGGGCGGTAAATACACCTCTGCCTACCCCTTTGGAGATTACGGGCGTGAGCATATGTATGTATGTCGGTTTTCTTAATTTTTAGGTGGAATTCCACCATTAGACTAGATTTTTCTAGCTGTGTTTTTCGGTTTAACCATTTTTTTATAGGATTTGTCATTTTGACTGATGGTAAGCTGAAGGTAATGTCTCAGGAAGGATGTTCAATATCACAAACATGAGCAGTGTTACAATTGTGGCGCTCAGCCTGACGGTCTCATGGGATGCTTATTCACTATTATTTTTCATGCCAATATGAACTACCCGTAACGACTGCTATAGATGTTTGTATGGCAACCGGGACCGACGGCTTAACGTGCTCTTCGAGGCACGACCACACCAGTGCAAACAGCCATATTCAATATATTCAAGCATACAACTTTTTGCACTGAACGGAGATCGAACCCACGCTCCATGTGTCAGTCAGAAATATCCTTAACACTATGTCCAACCCCAGAGCCGAATGAAAAGCTCAAATCTCGTGCACAGAAACAGCTACGAAAGAATATTGTTTAAGACATCAAACAAAGCAAAACAACTAATCTAATTTAACATTTGAAAAGGAAAAAACAAGAATAGCATAATGTCTTACAACAGCCCTTTCATAATGATATTGTTAAAAAAAACAACAAAAGCAAAAGTACAAAATAGGATCACAACATAAAAGGCACCTTTATATTTAATCGAGGGCGTGATTCCGTTATTTTATAAGTCGGTTGAAATATCGTTTCGATTCGACTTAATAAATAAATCGAGGCAAATCTTTAATTTACTGTTAAAAAAAATCTCATATTTAATCAGGGGGTGATTCTGTTATTTTATAAGTCGATTGGAATACAGTTTCGATTTCCCTTCAATGTCAATAACGGTAAATTCGTAATTAAATTAATATTACTAGAGATGCTCGTTCCAGACCTGAGGTTTGAAGTCCAACCAGACCAACGAAGCATATAGCTATACAATTGCACAATAAAGTAAGTTCTTACGACCAATACATATTAAATGAGAACTTCAACAGTTGTAAATTGAACTTTCAATCATAATGCAATGATTGTAAAGTCGAATTTCAATCGTAACGAAGTTAATAGGTTTACATTGAACCTTACTTAGGAACAAACTGTATATTTTTCGACGGCCCGTCATCTCTTGAGCCGTCCCCTTCGATTAGTTCCTGAACAAACACACTTGGATAGAAAGTTTTAAGTCCCTGCCCGAAGACCCAGAAGGTTGTTAAAGGTGATGTCACATTCAGGGCTATTTGTGTCTTTGAGCGGTTTAATATAATTTCATTGCAGTCTTCTTTTCGTTAATCCTGGTTACATACGGGATTACATCTCGGAGTCCGAGGCCATAATTTTTTTTTCATAGCTGGTTATCAAAGCTAACCGCAGAACTCTTGTGACCGCTCGATATAGCTCCATTTCACCATTTCATACTGGTGCAGTAGGTGTTATCAAAAATTAGTTAAATAGGTGGACCACGAAACTGCGTGTATGTCTGCACTTCGATATTTTTCGTGAAACCTTAACGTGTTCTGCAAGGCACGGAAATATCCAGACCAATACAAATAGACATATTCATGGATGCAAATATTTGCATTGAGCGTGGATCCAATCTATGACCTCTACCAATTATCACAATATCATTGTTGCTTAGTTTGTGTGTAGGTTCATTTGTTCACACATAGCTCCTAAACAACTGATTAGAACAAGATAAATTAGGTATCGATAGAAGCTCCTTAATCGTCCTCTGGTTATAGAATATATGACATTGGATCTAATTTGGTGCCCTCTAGGAGTCATGAAGTAGTGCATTAAAAAATAAATTTGAGATTTTGTTGTGTTTGGTATCAAATGAAAGGGTTTTCTTAACGCTTTTTAATTTAATTCTCTTTTTTGTTTTTCTTTTTCATTTTAGTTTTAATTTTATTTGAGTATAATACTTGTATTTATAAGAATATACCTAATTATAATTGGAAAATTTCCATTGATGATAATATTTTTTGTTGAAATCTTTGAGACTTATAATGGAATAGTAGAATATTTATATATATATAAAAATGAATCGCGAAATATGTTGGTAATTGCATAACTCGAGTATTCGACTAATTCTTTCTTTTATTAGTTCCTTGAACTCTACGGAAGGTTTTTATGGAGCAGCGGGAACGGGATCAAAAGTCCACGCGGGTGGAGCCGCTGACAACAGCTAGTAATGTAATAAAACAAAAAGATATCTAATGTTTAATTAACACATTTGGAATAAAATAAGATATACCTATATTTAATTGAAATTAAATACAAAAACAAGACACATCGTCATCAAAAATAGATACATTAACATAATTTTTTTTTTTAAATAATGCCATTATTGGTTCAGTATAGTACCGCCTTTAGCTCAAGGACTTCAGTGCACTCAACACTGTTTGTGTTGAACAGTATTTTGTTCATCGTCGGCTATTATTAGAAACTAAGAGATGTGTATCGTCAGAGTTCAGCATGTGATTGGACTGTAGTTATTGAAGGGGGTTGTACAGTCGACAAAAAAGTTACGGTACCACTTTTTCATATGTATGTAAATGTGGTACCGTATATCTTTTGTTGAATCTACTTCAACTTTCATATTGTGTACCTAATGCAAACTATTGCCGGCGTCTCTGCCTGGTTAGGTTAGGATTTTTTTTTGGACTGTCCTTCGTTTACGCCCTCGAACATCCCCGTACCAGCATCGGCCAGCACCGGCGAGCAGGGGTCAGATTTGAACCGGGTAAAATTTATTTTATTATAACCGCGGTAGCCTAATGGTATGTGCAATGAACTGTTGAAACGAGGTCTCGGGTTCGATTCCAGGTTTTACCATGGCATACACCAATGACTTTTCGATGCTTTTCGAAGTTATGTGTGTATTTATCGCAGGTTTATAAGTGCCTGATTAATGGCAATAGGCTCGCCACCTATTACATTAGGACCTAAACATAAACTGGCGAAATGTGGGTGCTAGCACCTCTGCCTACCCCTTCGGGGATATAGGCGAGAGTTTATGTTATGTTATGTTATGTTATGTATTTTTCACGAGCACTAGTCTACTTAAAGTCTAATTTGTGTTCTAGCTGTAAGTTTTTCTGGAAAAAAATTATATTTTTTTTTATACCACGTAGGTGGCAGACAAGCACACGGCCCACCTGATGGAAAGCGGAACCCGTAACAACTGCCATAGATGTTTGTATGGCAACCGGGACCAACGGCTTAACGTGATCTCCGAGGCACGCCCACACCAGTGCAAACAGCCATATTCATACATACAACTTTTTGCAATGAGCGGGGATTGAACCCGCGCCCCGTGCGTAGCAGTCGCGTGCACTACCGCTACTCTATAAATCTATTTTAATTAAGCTAAGTATCTTTATTCATTAAGCTCTCAAAAGACAACTCCACTCAACTTGTTTGCACCAAACTATTCAGCTAACAGCCATTCATTGAACGACAGCCAATTATTTGCGTGTTACAGTCCCAATTCAATTGTCTGTCGCTTTCACTCTTGGCTAAAGACCGATGATTGGAATGAGATGGAAGATGTGCCGCAATGTCAATTGTTTGATTTCCGTAGCGCTCTGCCACGCACTACCTGTGTCACTAAACGGGTTACGATTAGAGATGAGACATATTGCTGTGTAGAAATTGTTGTATTTAGTTGTATTCATATTGTATCAGTAGGTACATACACGTACATATGTGAATGTTTGCGTGTGTATAGAAAAAATATACTCGTAATTAGCACAGAAAACCATTGTTAACGAGTCACATTACATATACATATCACAGTCCATTGTTTTCCCTTCAGACCCACGGTACCCCTGGCCATAGCCCTGGTGGTACCGTGGGTTTTTAAAAGTTAAACGGTGCCACCGAGTATGTGACCCTAGTGATGTGTTGACCTATATAATATATATCTCATGATAACTAGTTAATTAGGCAAATAATAGAAAATGCATATTCCAAAAATGAATGCAGTAAGTATCTATAATATGCGATTAAATAGTAGGTAAAACCTGTTTTGCACTTAAATAGTGAAACCTCTTCTATTTACAACCTCTGGCGTTTTTATTAAAATTGTGTTATTATTATTTCTTCTTTCAAATGTTAATTTAATTTTGAATCATTTTCGATCATTTCACTCAAAAATAAACAAACTGATTAATAAAACACGGTCACGGTGATGCGATTGCTTCCAGTACTAGAGCAAGTTCACACTTTGGAGATGATTCCAAAAAAAGATCAAATCGTCAATGATGATTACATAATGAGCATACAGCTCCAAATTGTAAATAAAGATCTGTAGGCTACGAACTAGAGTAATTGCTTTAATTACGTAGTACCTATGCATTTCTTTTTGTAGTACATTAGTAATTGCCAATTTACTGTTAACGCCTTGTTTAATCAGTCATGGATGTTGCATCACAGCACTAATAGTCGATGGTACCGTTTAACTTTTTAAAACCCACGGTACCACTAGGGGTATGGCCAGTACATTTAAAATATTGAATATCTTTACCATAACTTAAGCCATCACAGGTTAAGTGAATACAACCTCATTTATCAAATATATTTTGCATTTCAACGTTTTCACAATATTAAAACTTCATTCCATTAAGTTTGCAACTTCGTCTTGTATTCTAGCTGGAAGCCGAATGAGATGTCATATTCTTTCTTATTTAATAATAACTTACTTGTTGTTGAGATAATTCAAAACTTTACAGTTCAATAATAAACTCATAAACTCACGCCTATATCCCCGAAGGGGTAGGCAGAGGTGCTAGCACCCACATTCCGCCAGTTTATGTTTAGGTCCCAATGTAGGTGGCGAGCCTATTGCCACTAATCGGGCACTTATAAACCTGCAAGAAATACACACATAACTTCGAAAAGTGGTGTGTGCCATGATAAAACCTGGGATCGAATTCGAGACCTCTTCTCAGTAGTCCATTACCCATACCGGCTATCGCGGTATATTAATATATCTTATATATGTACTATGTACTATTTACTATATACTATACATGTATAGTTATATCGTGTATGTGGCGTGGGGGCAGTGAACGCGACTGCTGTTCTATTACCGTGCAATGCAAATATTTGTGTGCATGAATGTGTTTATTATATGTATATTATTTGAAATTGTGTCTATGTATATAATATATATTGTAACTAGACACAATTGACAAAACAAATGTATCTAAATATATTTATCCACTTTCTAAATACACAAGACAAATTAGGTATGCTAAATATAGGTAATGATAGCACTGGTGAATCTGGTTGTGAGTATTTTTTCTCTGTCACCAGCCTAATAACGTGTCCGTTATGCTAGCGTACATCAGTGTTATATCGAGTTAGTTACTATGCCATTAAACTCTGTGTAAATACTGCCTAATTAGTGTAAAAATAAAAAAAACTCTAACTTTTTAGTATAGGAAATAAACACCATTTTTATTGTGTACGCGGACGTCACGATCAAGGAGTTTACACACAAAAACTCTGCTCTAAAACTTCTCCCTTTATGCAAAATTCCATAACGATTACTCTTATAGGAACAGAAATATTGAACAAGACTTTCCAATTTGGAACTGGCGGTATGACAGCGTACACATCTATTATGTGTTGTGTATGTATTCTTATAGAAAGAAAACTTTTTTTTAATAAATGCCATATGTATAAATAGTGCGTGAAATTGTCCCTCTATTAGTATAAATACTTTATGCAAACTCGCAGTGGAATAATCAAAAAATATACTAATTAATGGCATAATAACCAACTCGATATAGCTCTAGTGTACGCTAGCATAACGGACACCCTAATAACAGAATAAAAATGTCGCAGTAGATATACTTCTATTTGCTTTTATCGCCACATAAACAGGTGTGAATGATTCTTTACTCGTATAGTCCCACATCAGTAGCTTTAGCACGAAATACTATCGAATTTGTAATGTAAAGGTATCGACAGAACGGAGCATTGCGATTGGCGGGCTACCCACGCACACAGCTATGGAATCAAGCTCACTCAAGCTGTGGAATGAGCTCCCTGCCGTGGTTTTCCCAAGTTTCTACATGGTAGGCAGCACGTGACGCCTCTGGTGTTGTAAACGTCCATAGTCCACGGTGACCGCTTCCCATCAGGTGGGCCGTGTGCTTGTCTGCCACCTAAGTGGTATGTGGTATAAAAAAAACAGGTTCGCAAGAGGCAGACTGCCAATCACAATGCTTCGTTCTCTCGATACCTTTACATTACGAATTCGATATGAGTTCATGCTAGTGCTACTGGCTTCATTCGAATGGAACGTCAATCATTCGACGCTTCAATATCTAGGCACAGCCATGCGTCACTCACGTGTCACTGAGCCACTGGATCATAGCTTCACTGTTTATGTCCGTTGGAGCTTTCATTTTGCACATGAATGTAAGGGCAGCGCCACATTTACCAATAATATTTGAGGCACTGGTATTCGAATATTTGTGTCTATATTTTTTCCGTGGCGTGGCGGTAGTGCACGCGACTGCTACGCATAGGACGCGGGTACGATCCCCGCTTAGTGCAAAAAGTTGTATGTGTGAATATGGCGGTTTGCACTGGTCTGGTCGTGCCTTGGAGAGCACGTTAAACCGTCGGTTCCGGTTGCCATACAAACATCTATGGCAGTCATTACGGGTAGTTGGAGCCCTCAAAAGTCCAACCAGTCTAACTTGGGACTTCGATATAGCCATTGGTCATAGGACCATTGGTTGTGGAGGTCAGATGGCAGTCGTTTCACGGAAAATGTCGAAGTTCAGCTGCATCACAGTTAGACTAGAAAGCCAACCCCAACTGAGTTGGGAAAAAGGTTCAGAGAATGATGATGCTGTTATAATTATGTGTAAAAATCGTGTGAGTTTAAATCAACAAGTTAATTTTGTTTAAGTGAGAAAAGAGAAAACGGAATAGACGGACATCTGAGTTACTTTCACGTTTTATAATAAGTAATAGGTAAATTGGAATGTACCTACTATCACATTGCAATAAAAAGGCCTTTTATACCTTTATTTACTATTAATACCTTATAAATGATAAATGCTTTTATATCATATTAATGTTATTATTAATGAATGCATTTTTAATTAATAGACATTTTTGTCATACGTTAACCATCTGTTTAATACACTATTTGTACTAAACACTTTATGTATAATGCGCAATTGCTAATTTAAGTAAACAAATGTACACATGAATATATATAAAGAGTCCAAAGTAAACACCGGAATGATATATTAAAGCGAGGAAACAAGTACAAATCGCAAACACCACACCAATACCACAAAAATCACATACATCTGGTGAGTGAATACTGTACGAATTTTAAACAATAAATTAGTATATCAAAGGCTTAATTTAAGTACACCACGGCGGAATGGAAGCGAACGAAATCGTAAGTACAAAGCATAATGAACTTTATGTCAAGTGCATAACATACAGAATTATACGAGTCAAAAAAGGGGAGCGCGTCTTCCGCGGAATAGCCGCGTGTTCTCAAGACTTCTGCTAACTAAGATCATATCGCTATTGCCATAAAGTTTATTATGCTTTGAACCTACAATTTTGTTCGCTTCCATTCCGCCGCGGTTTAAATTGAATTGAAGTCTACTGTTGGCCATAGACCTCAATGTTGGGAGACTAGCCTAATGATACCACGCGGGCCACCCTCCCCATTCCTACACAGGACAACACGTGCAGGGCTTAGATGTCACCCGCATACGGTGCAGAATATTCCATCTAGAACCAAGCGGTTCGGTGAGTCTTTTCTCTGCCGCACCATTAAGTCCTGGAATTCTTTACCGGCGCACGTGTTCCCTTCTTCCTACAGTCCCGGGTCCTTTAAGCGGGGCGTGAAAAAACATCTGATGAGGTCGTCAAGCTGAGCGCCACCATTGTAGCACTGAACATGTTTACAATGGCGAGGTGAAGTCAAATAGACGTGCCATACAAAAAAAATACTATACTTATTAAATCATAGGAAAAATTTCAGAAAAATGAATGCTGTGCAATCTCTTTGGCTTGTGTTCACTTTAGTGACCAGCAGCGCCGCCTCCGGTTCGACACCCGTTGACTGTTGTAAGTAATATAGTTTAAATTAATTATTTATAGAGACTACTAAAATATTTATCCATGTTGCGCATTATATGATTTTTCTGTGAATGATTTATGTGCTGGCAAGTAACGAACCGAACTACACCTATTTTCGTACGGAAATCAGGCCGAATACTACCCTTGTCGACCATCGCGGGTGAATATGTAGAACTAGAACCGAATAAAGCCCCCTGCCATGATAATATGGATGGGGCTCCCCTGACCTAAGTCTAAAATTGCCTAGAGTTTATTCCATTGCACACGATTTGCAAGGCCATTTTTGAATTGGCCCCATCATGGCAAATGAGGGGACGGTATGATAACTAGCCATTCTGTCAAAATCATTTTCAGTAATGGAATTTAACAAAGTTTTATTTCAGGCCCTGAAGTATGTCTATTTGATGACGTAGATTGCTTGACTCCCGGTGGTGCTGATGTATATAAATCTATAGTCTGTGGAATAGAGGATCCATGTACCCGTATGGATCCATTACGTATACCAAATATCCGCCGCCCAGATGGATCAAAGACTTATAATTTAACTAATATTCAAGTGACGGGACTGTGCGGCTGCATAGTAAAGAAAGCACTGTAAGTAACATTTTGCACAAGTTGGTTACTCACTAACTATGAAATATCGTTGAAAAGTACAAAAGTGTTTTCAATATGTATAATTGCTTAAATTTGATTTTTTTTTAATTTATGGCACGTCAATTTGACTTCACCTCGCCTGATGTTAAGCTGAAGGCAAAGTCTCATGAAAGAGGGTCACCATTGCAAACACGTTCCGTGCTACAATGGTGGCGCTCAGCTTGACGGCCTCATCAGATGCTTTTTCACGCCCCGCTTAAAGGACCCGGGACTGTAGGAAGAAGGAAACACGTGCGAAAATAATTCTGAATTAATGTTCATTTTAGATTATACTCGAACGATCAGAAATATCAACAACATTTGAGTTGCCCTAAATTGTCCATTACTTACGAACTGCAAATTAATGATGGACGGTGCGGCAAACCCGTGCATGTGAAGGTTTCTGTAACAATAAGTAAGTATTTCATATTTTTTTTATATTTTTTTTTCCTTGACTAACTACCATAACTGGTTGCCCCAATGCGGCAGTTAGCAGCTTGTTAATACACAAAAATACTAGGTAGATATAACTTAGGTACTACTATAAGTTATAACTAATAATCTACTATATAAAAATAAGTCGGGTTTTCCTTCCTGACGCTATAACTCCAGAACGCACGAACCGATTTCCACGGTTTTGCATTCGTTGGAAAGGTTTCGGGCTCCGTGAGGTTTATAGCAAAGAAAATTCAGGAAAATATTTAACAGAAAAGCCCTTGTGAACTCACTCAGAGAACCCGTAAACACATCTACTATTTCGGCTATCATATTTTATTTAAGCACAGCAGCTATTTCAATAGGTAATCACTTAGTATGTCATCTGAGCGCTTATTACGCACTTTGAAGAGCTCGTCTGTCATAGCTATTGGTCTAGACAAAGGCGTATATGTGAGACCTGAACAGCTCTGTCAGTAGTTACTATTACTAATCACAGCTCAGCCTTGAAGGTCAGACGACGTTCGCTTCGAGGAATATTCAAGTGGACTAAGAGTAACTCGGATGGTCCTCGATTTCACTAATTGTTAACCATCGTTAAACCACTGAGGTTAAAAAAACTCTATTAAATTTTTGAATTTATCAAATACATATAAAGTTCAAAATTAAATGAAAAAGAGTTCATTAGTCACTCTACACGATGTCATTACACAGAATTAATGAAACTTTTTAATTTTAGGTCACTACGAAATAAAAAACTCGGGAACCTATGGGATATTTATTAGTAAAGGAGATAATTTGCCTCACTTTTATATCCAAGATGTTTGTACAACAGTTAAACTTGTAGGATATATAAAATATCATGTCTCAGCTACTTGCTGCTCTTCACCAATTACAGGTTAGTATCGGAACAAAGGTGATTTCAATGTGATTTGTTTTTTTTATATACTACGTAGGTGGCAGACAAGCACACGGCCCACCTGATGGAAAGCGGCCACCGTGGCCTATGAACGTGTGCAACACTAAGGGTGTCACACACGCGCTGCCCACCCTAAAAGGAAAGGGGGAGAGCTGGGAAGGGGTGGGGAGGCTAGGAAGGGGAGGGGAAGGAGGGCTACCTCTGGCTACCATACTTACCGGCGAGAACACAACACGATGGTTACTATGACCGCGGTCTTCTGTAGGGCGGAGGTACTTCCCCAGTTGGACAGCTCATTTCGGACGGGAGATACCGTCGTGTCCTACCTCCGTCAGATTTAGAACATAATCTATAAATACAGAGTGTTACAATTTTGAGCAACAATGCACCTCTGGCTAGCCGGTAATTAAATTACTGAAACTACTTTAGAAGCAAAATATGTAGCTACTCATACCAGTCACCTATATATTTTCAAGACCAAGTCTCTAAAAATAACTTGTGCAGCGAGGAACACTAATCTTCAACTCTGAAACAATTTACGATATGTTTCCCGAAAGGAAATTACTTGCAAAAGTCATATATGACTCATGAATTGCTTAGTACTTTTGACGTTTGTTATGCCGTTATTAATAAAAATCTCTTACAGTGAACCGCCCAAAGGAAAAAATATCTAATGATATTAAAATAATCATCAAAAAAGCTATGGAACTGTTGTGGATTGCAATTGATAAGTACGACAAAATACATTCATTGGGGCATATATTCCCGGCATCAAATGCTAAACCTTAAGGAAGATCATCCACTTGGATATTATTATTATTTAAAACCACAATAAAAATACTAAAACGATGTACAAATTATTTATCTATGAATATGATATTAAATATAAGAGGACACCCCTGTCTCACGCCCTGTCAAATTCATGCTGTTGCCCTTTCTCCATTAAACACATTTGTTGTTTCCTGTTCTTTGTATAGTTCCATAAATATTATTCGATCTTTGTAATCCACTGCCATATCCTTCAGCGATCTCATCATGTGTCTCCAGTCCACTCTGTTGGTTGCCTCTAACTCCAGCTTCATTTTCCTATCTGCATTTCAGGACCAATATAGCCTTTCTCGTTTCTCTTTGCTATCTAAAATCATACTGATCATCTATAGCCACTTCTTCTACCTTAGTTCTTAATCTATCTTGTGTTATCGTTTAGAAATATTTTTTAAATCTGTGAGATATGGTTGAAAGTGCGATGCCAGTGAAAATAGCTATATTCATGCTTACAAATATTCGCACTGAGCGGGGATCGAACCCGCGTGCCCCCGTTCACTAAAACCACGCCACAGAGGCAGAAATCAATAACATCATTAATGTAAACGACATTAGTGTATTGGCCAGTGCAGGCGCCTTAATAACACGACTGGGATTGTTATCATCACTAAACAAATAGTACAGTTCACCATCCCTATCTCTATACACATATACAATAATAACAAATATTATAGAGTCAAATAAATATATAAAACTTATGTATGTACAATACAAAGCCTACAATACAACAATACGATATAAAACCTATATAAAAATACAAAGGTATACATGGATCGAAGAAGTTCATCATCAGCTGTTTATAGCATTATTTGTTTATGAAGCGTTTCTAAACTATGTGTAAATACATTAGTATGAATGCGATTATACCTAATGTTTATAATCAGATTCATATTGTACAATCAGACCCATGCCAGCTTCGTCTGTGGTAAACTTGGGAATTCAGTACATACCCACGTAATTTATCATTTTCACGATATCTGCCGAATATAATAATAATCAAGGGATTGATGCAGAAGGCAGCACTCCTCTACACGGCACATATTGTGAGTAGGTTCCTCTCTCTGGAGCCCAAACCACCGGTAGCTTGGTCCCTGTATCCGATGCCGGTGGACTACTGAATTTTATATTTTTAATATTTTTTTGATCTACCTATTTAAAAATATATGTAATATGTTTAATAATTGAATAAAGAGACATAATAATAATAATATATAGAATCAACCACTTTATTCGACACGTAAATAATGCTATATTTTACTAAGAGATTCGCAATGCTCCATTCTGTCGATACCTTTACATTACGAATTCGATAGCATTTCGTGCTAAGGCAATTCTAATCCCATTCCTACAACACATTATTTAAAATCAGAGGGGACATAGTAAGCCTTCCCGAAGAGCGAAACCTATGCTCGGGCCCTCTCCGTGAGTAGCGGTGCTGCCGTGAAACAAATTACTACACCTCGATGGCAACTCCGAAATGCCATCGATTCGACAGAAGAAGAATTTCAGATGATTTCAAACTATAGTGCTGTTTCGCGAACAAGAAACACTATCGAATTAGTAACGTAACTATATCGAGAGCGCAAACTCTTGCAATTGGCTGGCTTTCCGCATACACAGGTTCGCTGTAGGCAGGTTGCCTATCGTAATGATCCGTTCTCTAGTGCTCGGGGCACTGCACAAAACTTCTACGTTCAATAGAAGTTGCTCACTCGGTCAATAAGGCAGTTTCACGGACACGAATAGCATATAAAGGTAATCAATTGAAAACGATACCTATTAGTTTCTGTTACAGCCACTTAATGTGTTGTTTTAACTATAATTTAACGACTATTTCATAGACCCGCGATATATGGATTAAATCAGCAAGTATGGTCAAATCACGTTTAAATTTTAATGTGTTATTTTATTGATAAAAATTATTGTAAACCATACAAATGAGTTAATAAATATTTATTATTTCACATGAATAAGACAATATTATATTGTTTATGATAATAATAGACAGTTTAATAATGTCACGATATTTATCTGTTATAATAAACATAATATATCTACCAAATCCGATACTCTTATTTGTTTGAAAGCGATCAACACGCTAAAGCAAAGATTTCATTTACTTTTTATATCGCAAATTATATGTATTATCATTTTGACAAGCGGTTATAGGAAGTTTTATTTAACTATGATTATGTTCAACCAACTGTACAGTAGATAACATCTAACATTTAAACGGTATCCCTTCACATAACCAAAAGAATAAATTAATTTATATGTAGATACATTTATTATTATTCAGTATGAAGTTTGAGTTCATTCTACAGCTTGCAGGGTTTATTTTAGTGTGTATTATTTTCTATATGAAATAAAAATCAAGTTACAAATAAATTACATTTAATAGATATTATTATACTCAAGTAAATTTATAAGTCTCTTATTATATTATATACCAGAAATAATGTTCACATAGGTAGCCAACAGATGATCAGAAGTGAATTAGTGGCGCTCCATTTGGTACATCTCATTCGCCGGCTGAAGTTTCTAGTGGTCAACAGTCTTTTGTTGAAGTAGGTTTGGATGTGCGTTTAGTTGTGGGTTTAGTTGTGGGTTTAGTTGTGGGTTTAGTTGTGGGTTCAGTTGTGGGTTTAGTTGTGGGTTTAGTTGTGGGTTTAGTTGTGGGTTTAGTTGTGGGTTTGGTTGTGGGTTTAGTTGTGGTTGTGGGTTTGGTTGTAGGTTTAGTTGTGGTTGTGGAAGTGGTTGTGGGTTTGGTTGTAGGTTTAGTTGTGGTTGTAGATGTAGTTGAGGGTTTGGTTGTGGGTTTGGTTGTGGGTTTGGTTGTGGGTTTGGTTGTGGGTTTAGTTGTGGGTTTGGTTGTAGGTTTAGTTGTGGTTGTGGGTTTAGTTGTAGGTTTAGTTGTGGTTGTGGAAGTGGTTGTGGGTTTGGTTGTAGGTTTAGTTGTGGTTGTAGATGTAGTTGAGGGTTTGGTTGTGGGTTTGGTTGTGGGTTTGGTTGTGGGTTTGGTTGTGGGTTTGGTTGTGGGTTTGGTTGTGGGTTTGGTTGTGGGTTTGGTTGTAGGTTTAGTTGTGGTTGTGGAAGTGGTTGTGGGTTTGGTTGTAGGTTTAGTTGTGGTTGTAGATGTAGTTGTGGGTTTGGTTGTGGGTTTGGTTGTGGGTTTGGTTGTGGGTTTGGTTGTGGGTTTGGTTGTGGGTTTGGTTGTAGGTTTAGTTGTGGTTGTGGAAGTGGTTGTGGGTTTGGTTGTAGGTTTAGTTGTGGTTGTAGATGTAGTTGAGGGTTTGGTTGTGGGTTTGGTTGTGGGTTTGGTTGTGGGTTTAGTTGTGGGTTTGGTTGTAGGTTTAGTTGTGCTTGTGGATATGTTTGTGGGTTTGGTTGTAGGTTTAGTTGTGGTTGTAGATGTGGTTGTAGGTTTGGTTGTAGGTTTGGTTGTAGGTTTAGTTGTAGGTTTAGTTGTCGTTGTAGGTGTGGTTGAGGGTTTGGTTGTGGATTTAGTTGTAGTTGTAGATGTGGTTGTGGGTTTAGTTGTGGTTGTGGATGTGTTTGTTGGTTTGGTTGTAGGTTTAGTTGTAGTTGTGGGTTTAGTTGTGGTAGTGGATGTGTTTGTGGGTTTGGTTGTAGGTTTAGTTGTAGTTGTGGCTTTAATTGTGGTAGTGGATGCGTTTGTGGATTTGGTTGTCATTTTAGGTGTGGATGTGATTATGCTTGGGGTCATGGTTGTTGTGTTTGAGGGATCTACATTATCAGGAAATACATCATTCAAAACATTTTTTGTGCAGTAGTCTTGGATTCTGATCATGATTAATATTTGCATTGCCTCCTTGATAATTAAAGAATTCAAATATTTGGCTGTTTCTATGCCACTGCAGTTAATACAACCCTGACATTCATTTACTGTAAAAAAGATTTTTAGAAGTAGTTAATAAGTAGTATTCATGATTTTAAATTAATCAATCAATTGACCTATCGCAGTCTACTGCTATAAATAGACCTCTCCACATGTTGAGAGGCTTTGATTTTCTGCTGGTCAGACGGGTTGGTACAAGGTTTTATTTCGCCTGCGTATTTGTCGTCTCTTCACCTCATTAAACCTTTTGGATTGTTTTCACAAGATACAATACAATACAGGGTTATTCCTTGTATTGTGGTTCCGGCGGTGAGTAGTGTTTTCATAACTAGGGAGGAGTGTTAGTGAGAAGACCAAGTACTTATTTGATAATGTGATGGAACGAAACCTGGTTTTGTCTTCTGCACTGTCAGCACAGAAACTCTCTTAACCTTCAACCCTTACCCCTCCTTCTAATCCTTCTACGGGATCGGTAGTGCTAGTATGACGCTACCTTTCTTTTCTTTTTTCTTATTTTTTGTATCGTGTGCAAAATCCCCATGGATACCACATCTGCCAAAATCGATGGAGGTGATTATGTCGGACTCGAACCGACTAAAACGCACGCCGTCTATGGGTCCTTGTTTGCCGGTATATCCCTAGTGTTGCAAACGTTCATAGACCACGGTACCCACTTCCCATCAGTTAGGACGTGTGCTTGTCTGCCGCAGTCGATAAAAAAATACATGACAATGTTATTTTGAATCTTACCGCCGTTCTTGTCCAAGTCACAAAGATGTTTGATGTCAAATGTCAAGTTTCCTTTGAAAGTCACATTGGTTTCACTTACACTCTGAACTAGGACATGAGGCATGTGGTCTTGCCTTTCAATAATAATTTTGTATAGTCCTACGTTTAGTATATCGCTATTATCTAGAAAAAGGTACATCAAATTGTTAGCTTGGATCGGGTAGGTGAGCCTCAATGAGCAATATTACTATGTCACATAAATACTCTTTGATATTTCCTCTGTTATCTATGATTATTTTACGCGCCAAAACTCGCGTTCTGACAGTTCTGACAGGAACACATATTTTTGTTATTTCTTTGTGCTGAGTGAATTTATTGAGTGAAATTAATGCATAGAAGGATTAAATATAATACCATTATAATAATTATGATATAAGAGGATAGAATATAATATATAATTATTCATTATCATGAACATATAAGTAACGATTGTTATCCGTAATGTGTAGTTATGTAGATACTGGATTTATTGGAAATGGAAATGGAATAAATGCATTCGTTTGAGATATGATGAAAGAATTTTTATTGATTAAACTCTGTCCCGAAGTGTAGCTAGTAATATTCACTTTTAAACTTTGATCATATCGCGTTTCGACCAGACCAGTTTACATTTGACAATTCAGAGCACTCGAAATCAGAGGGTTTGCATGAAAAGCTTGCGTAGGTACCTATAGGAATTTCGTGAAGTATGTATGGAGTTACAAAATGACGGGTTTTTGTCTCGTGTGTAAATAATAATTAACTTAAAATACTCACATGCTATTATTTTATATTGTTTTTCATGAAAGTCTTTCTTACAAGGTCCTTCCTTAGCTTTGTAGTCGAAAGTTGAAATTAATTTAGGACAATGTACATAATGCTTATATTCTGTCCTAGTTACATTTACTCTAAAATAAAATTCGAATGTATTAACACCACAATCATCATCATCTTCATAATCCTGGCGTTAGTCCCGGTCGCATCCGAAACCTCAGAGACCGTGGTCCCCTTTTTCCAGTCTATCTGCGTAGCGGCTAAATTGCGATATTTTCCGCGAAGCGACTGCCATCTAACCTCCACGACCCGAGAGATCAAGGAGGAAATAAGAGTGAGGACGGAGCACCTGGAGGGGATAATCAAGGCATACGAAGAGGAGAGGAAGCGGCTTTTGAAGAGGCAGAGCGCAGGGGGGGCAGAGACGACTTTCGTCATACCGGCATCTGCCCCCCCTGTCCCTGCCTCGGCGCTTCCTCCCGCCGATTTTGAGGAAGCCATTTTAAAAAAGCTAGGTGTGTATGAAAGTTTACTGAAAGAGAATGGAAGAATGATTAGGGAAATAAGAGAGAATGTGAGTAAAAAGGATGAAAGGGAGTGTGAGAGATTACTAAAAGAGAGTGTAAGTACGACGAAGGAAATAAAGGAGAGTATTGAGAGGCAGGATGAAAGAGAGAGAGAAAGGGAAAAGAAGGGGACGATGACTTACGCGGGTGCAGTGGCGGCCCGCCCGGGCCTTAAGCCTACGGGCGGTACGACACTGCACTCCGTGGTGGTCACGTCCAAGAATGAAAGTGATACGGGAGAGCAGGTGATGGAAAGATTGAGGAAGATAGCAAGCGAAGATGATGGATGGGTTACGGTAGAGAAAGTAAGAAAGGCGAAAGATAGGAAAGTGTTCATAGGGTATAAGACAGAAGAAGAAAGAAAGAGGGCACAGAAGAGGCTGCTGGAGAGGGAGTCTAACCGAGGAGGAGGAGGTCAAAAACAAAGACCCACTCCTCATACTGTACGGCGTCCTCAGAAGCCTCAAGGATGAGGACCTGCTCCGAGCCGTAAAGGCCCGGAACACTGATGTGTTCCGGAACTTGGCACCGGAGCAGGTGAGGATGGCCGTACTGTACCGGCGGACGGCGAGGAACCCCCACACGTGCCATGTGGTGCTGAGGGTCTCCCCGGCGATATGGGCCCGTGCCCTAGGCATAGGGAAGCTCCACGTCGATCTGCAGCCCATTAGGGTTGCAGATCAGTCACCGTTGGTGCAATGCTCCCTGTGCCTGGGTTACGGGCATACCAGGAAATTCTGCACCGGCACTGAGCCTAAGTGTAGCCACTGCGGCGAAGGGCATTTAAAAGCCGCATGCCCGAGCTACAGTGCCGGTGCAGAGCCTACCTGCACCAATTGCCGGAGAGAGAGGCTCAGCGGCACATGTCACAGTGTGTTCAGCCATCTGTGCCCAGTGCGTCAGAGATGGGACGTGATAGCGAGGACCACCACTCAATACCAGTGCTAATGTTGATCCGAGGAATGTGACCCCACACAGGATGCTGCAGGCTAACCTCCAGAGGAGTAAGCTGGCAACCGAAACCTTCGTTCTCGAAGCCTCGAGGCGCAAGGCCACAGCCGCTCTAATTCAGGAGCCCTATACCGGCAATACCGGGAGAATGAAAGGATACCAGGGCGTAAGGGTCTTCCAGAACACTGGACAAGGAGGAGGGACTGTAAAGGCGTCCATTGCCGTCTTTGACCCAAATGTGGACGTCATACAGTACCCGCAACTCACCACCGACAACATCGCGGTGGTGGGGATCCGGACCAGTGCCTGGGAGATCACGCTGGTATCCTTTTATTTCGAACCGAGGCCAACGCCGTTGGCTCCTTACTTGGAGCGGCTCAAGGAGGTGAGACGAAGCCTAGGTTCCCGGCTTACTGTTCTGGGTGGGGACGCAAATGCGCATAGCACCTGGTGGGGGCACCCAACCGAAGACGACAGAGGCGAGTTATTGAGTGGGGTACTCGCTGAAATGGACCTCCATGTCCTGAACAGCGGGGATATTCCAACTTTCGACTGTGTGAGGGGTGGACATAGGTACTGCAGCTATGTAGACGTGACGACCTGCACGGACAACGCGTTTCCCTGGATCGACGCTTGGAGGGTGGACCCAAGCCTATGCCCGAGCTCAGACCACAACGGTGTGGTGTTCAACCTCAATTTGACAAAAGCGAGTGGCACTCAAATAAAAAGGACCACTCGGGCCTATAATACTAGAAAGGCCAACTGGGAGGCTTTCGGGGCTAGCATGGCCCGGCAGCTTCCGGATATTGCTATAGGCGAAACAAGGCATACCAACGAATTGGATGCCTTGGCCGAAGCATATACGGAAGCTGTTGGGAGCGCGTGCCGCGAAAGCATCCCAGTGAAAAAACCAGTGGGGTTGACCACTGCACCGTGGTGGTCGGAAAGACTCGCTGGCCTTAAAAAGGTAATGGTCACCTTCAAGCGTCGAATCAGGTACGCCGCACCGGTCCGCAGGTCGTTCGTTATAGCTCAGTACCTGGAACGAAAGGAGATGTATGAAAGTGAAGTAAAAAAGGCACAAGTCGAAAGTTGGAAGAACTTCTGCGGAAGGCAGGACATGGAGGGACTATGGGAGGGCATCTACCGGGTGATAGGTAGGGCCACGGTAAGGGAAGAGGATACTCTGCTTTCCGCCAATGGATCTTACCTGGACGCAAAAGGTTCGGCCGAGCTGTTAGCTCGGACCTTCTACCCGGAGGACCGGGAGGAGGAGGACAACGAAGGGCACCGAAGAGTTAGGGAAAAGGCTAAGGGTTTGGAGCGGGATGAGGGTCATCATGAGGATGACCCACCTTTTACGGTCGGAGAGCTCTTCGGTGCTCTTCGGAAGTTCAATCCGAAGAAAGCCCCGGGGGCGGATGGCTTCACAGCCGACATTTGCACCCACGCCATTAGGGCCGACCCCTCATTCTTCTTGGAGCTGCTGAATCGGTGCCTTCGCCACGGCTACTTTCCTAAAATATGGAAGGAAGCCGTGGTGGTGGCATTGAGGAAGCCCGGCAAGGACTCGTACGCCGTCCCCAAATCGTACAGACCTATTGGTCTGTTACCGGTTCTGGGGAAGGTGTACGAGAGGATGTTGGTAACTCGTCTCAACTTTTACTTAATGCCGAGGATTAGTACTCGCCAGTACGGCTTTATGCCCCAGAAAAGTACCGAAGACGCCCTCTATGACCTCATGGGCCACATAAGGGCTAGACTTGATGAGAAGAGGATAGTCCTTATGGTGTCCTTGGACATAGAGGGCGCCTTCGATAGCGCCTGGTGGCCGGCTATTAAGGTACGACTGGCTGAGGAAAGGTGTCCGGCAAATTTGAGACGAGTTATCAACAGCTACCTTAGCGACAGGAGAGTGAGGGTAAGGTATGCGGGCGAGGAGTGCGAACGCCCTACGGGGAAGGGTTGCGTCCAGGGTTCTATTGGCGGACCCTTACTGTGGAACCTCTTGTTGGATCCCTTACTGCGACGGTTGGAGGATGGGGCAGCTCGCGTCCAGGCATTTGCGGATGACGTGGTGCTTGTGTTCGATGGTGACAGCGCCTTGGAGATTGAGAGACAAGCCAATGCCTCTCTCGAGCATGTGCGGGAGTGGGGCATCGGAATGAAGCTGAAATTCGCACCGCACAAAACTTGTGCGATGGTAATCACGCGGAGGCTTAAGTACGATGTCCCACGCCTCAGCATGGGCGGGATAGACATTGGCATGTCCAAGGAAATCAAGATCCTGGGGCTCACCATCGACCACAAGCTAACCTTCAACACCCACGTCACCAACCAGTGCAAAAAGGCTATCGCCATCTACCACAAGCTGGCGCGGATGGCCCGGATCGGTTGGGGATTACATCCCGAGGTGATCCGGACCATCTACACCGCAGCCGTGGAACCGACGGTGCTGTACGCAGCCAGCAGCTGGTGTCCAGCGGTGGAGAAGCTCGGTATCCAGAAGCAGTTAGCCGTGGTGCAGCGCGGGTTCGCGCAAAAACTTTGCAAGGGCTACCGGACGGTTTCTCTGCACTCAAGTCTAATCTTGGCTGGAATGCTCCCTCTGGACCTCAGAGTTCGCGAGGTGGCCTCACTTTATGAGGCCAAGAGAGGAGTGTCCCAGTCATGGTTGGGAGACAGAGAGGTCGAACGGATGGCCTCAGCAATGGAGGTACCTCACCCCGCGGAGCATATAAGTCTGGACTTCACCAGCCTGGTAGACGAGGAAGATTATCAGCGCACCAACACCATCCAGGTGCGCATCTTCACGGACGGGAGCAAGATTGAGGGTCGTGTCGGCGCTGCGCTATCCATTTGGAATAGCGACGCCGAAACAAAGACCCTCAAACTTGCTCTCGCCCCCCATTGTACCGTCTACCAGGCCGAACTCCTGGCTTTATGCAAAGCGACCAGTGAGGTCCTTAGGCGCGGCGCGGCCACGACGTTCGGCATCCTCAGCGACAGCAAAGCCGCTCTCCAAACGGTCGTCAACCCCCGTGCCCTCCACCCTCTGGCTGTCGAAGCCAGAGACAATATCAAGCGGGGCTTGGTCCAGAACAAGGAAATATCCCTGTTCTGGATCAAGGCCCACGTAGGTTTGGAGGGCAACGAGCGAGCGGACCAGCTCGCTAAGGAGGCGGCTTTGAGGTCGAAGACGAGGCCGAACTATGACCTGTGTCCCGTCTCATTTGTCAAGCGTGGCCTGCGTCAGATCACGCTTGACAAGTGGAACGGACGCTATAAAACGGGTACGACTGCTTCTGGTACCAAGCTTTTCTTTCCGTGCGCTGTGGCTGCGTACAGAACCGTCCGTAAGATGGAGATAGCCGGCACCACGACCCAGCTATTAACGGGGCATGGTGGGTTCTCTGAATACTTGAGTCGCTTCAAGTGTAAGGAGGACCCATCATGCGCCTGCGAGCCAGGGGTCGTGGAATCGGTTGCGCACCTGGTCGCGGACTGTCCCATCTTCGCTAGGGACAGGTACGAGTTGGAGTGTCGGATCCAACTGGAGGTTTGTGTAGCAAACTTCCCAGTCCTGGTGACAAAGAACTACAGGCAGCACTTCCTAGAGTATTGGGAAAGGGTAGTAAGGGTTGTTCTGAGAAGGAATAAGGCGTGATCGGCCTCATACAGCTATTTTTAGAAATAGCTGAGAGAGGCCGATACAAGAGTGGGAAAATGGACTGGGAAGTGCTGTCTGTGGTTCCGACGGAAGTTTGCTGATCACCCGGATGCCCCACGCCCCACGGGATGTATGATTAGTATGAGAGGGTTTTTAAAAGAGTTGGTAAGAGAGTAATGGGATGGAAGCAAGGAAGGAAATGAAAGTGATAGAATGAAAGAAGCACCTAGCTTAGAAGAAGAAATACCCGAGTGGGTACTTTTTAGGAATTAAAGTTAATTATCATTATTTTTATTATTAAATTTGACTGAAAATGGCTTCCTCGAAGTGCACAGCACGCAGTGGAAGGAGTTAGAAAAAAAAAAAATAAAAAAAAAAAAAAAAAAAAAAACCTCCACGACCTATAGTTGATTTCGAAGCACTATAGTTAAGCCAATTGTTGGATTTTTAACTCCAACTACCAATAACGTCTTCCATAGCTGTTCATATAATAACGGGAACCGACAGATTCACGTGTTCTTCGAAGCACGATCAGACCAAATCAAATAGCCACCATCATGCACACAAATATTTGCAACCAGCGGGGATCAAACCCACTATTTATAAATACAATTTTTTTTAAGATTCCCAGAAGCATAAAATAATACCACCCCATTCAGGTATCATAGTAGGCAACTAAAGGATAGGACTATTCCCCATATCATCAGCTTAACATCAGGCGGGGTGAAGTCAAATTGACTATGACCATAAATAAAACAAACATTAAAAAAAAAAATCCGACGGACAATAACCATGACGAAATGCCTGCTTAATGGCAATAGGACGGAAAATGATAGTTGACAAAATTTGGTTATTAATACGCCTCTTGCTAGTTCGGGCACCCAAAGAGGTCCCGAATCGGTGCGAGGGATATGTTGGCTACTATCTCACCTCCGGCAACAAAAGACCCAAAGATGGTGTGCATTTTGGTCGGTTTGAGTCCGAAATAACCTCCCCAACCAGCTCAGACGGGGGTTTTTCGCATGATAAAAAAAGGAACGGCAAGAGTGTGTATTCGAAGCGGCGGTAGCTTAGTGGTTAAGGAGTCGGCCTTACGATTGAGAGGTCCCGGGTTCAAATCCTGGCCATTACACTACCGACGTGAACCCACTCCTAACACAAGTCTTTGAGCTTAGCTGGAGGGGTTAAAGGGTAACTTCGGTTGCTAATATTCTTTATAAAAAAATGGATTAAAATGGATGGTTACATACCTTAATTGTGTTACAATACAGTTTTTCAATCCTATTAGTAAAATATTGGTTAATGTATATTTTGTTGATCCATTCTGTTTCTCAATACATTCTATATGTAATGGGTCCAGGGGTACAGAGCCATTGTTCTGAGTGACATACTTATAAACGGAAAATGATCCCCTTGTCATACACTGCAGGTCAGTAAAAACGCATACTTTTTCGCCTGAAATATTGTAAGTAAGTAATGAATTATATCTTTTTTGATGCTGACTACCTTACTAGTTATTCAACACTTTAAAATAATAAATAAAATATGAAACTAGTTTAATTTATGTTATACGAAGATTACAAAAACAAGTATTATGGAAAAAGAAATAATTATTTCAAGATATTTTACACATGGTTAAGCATCTAGAGTTAACTAGTTTGTGTTATGGGATCTAGAATGCTGGTATACGTAAGGCCAAATTCCGAAAACATCGTTCAATTGTGAATCACCTCTCACCATGACATTAGAACTGGTATCTAGAATACAATTCTTTAAAATATTTCCTTTAAAATATTTGCGTGGGAACATATACAATGAAGATTGATTTTCTCTAAAATTTGCCCTAACCCCTATTGAGTTAGCTATCCTTCTTAAAAGTATGTGATGTATAAAAATAAATGTATATACCAATCTACTTACAATGAGAAGGCGCTTTCGCGGCGTAACAGACAACCACACCAAACACAAACCAGAGATACAGCATAGTTCTCATTATGTCTGTAAAAATCAAACAAAATAAAGAATTTTTGGCTTTCGCGAGCCTGAATTTACGAAATTTGTTAATATTTATGACTATTGCTACGCTCCCTTGGGTAGTACCGTGATATTAAATACCCAATAACCTTTCTCGACAAATGGGCTATTGAAAACAAAAAGGATTTTTCTATTCGAACCAATAGATTCCAAAATTAACGTGATCAACAATACAAACAAATAAAGAAGCAAGAACTAAAACAAACAAATAATCAAACAATGAAATAAATAAACAACAAACTAATAAATAAATAAACAACAAACTAATAAATAAATAAACAATAAACTAATAAATAAATAAACAATGAAGAAAACAAACTTAATTTTTAATATTACTATAGATTTGAACGCGAATTTTTAAAGTTAGTTATACCTGTTAGCTCCTATGATGGACACTGATTGTGTCGTTCTAATCATTCTTTACCAACACTTTTATAGACCATAGACTAACGGTTATATTTATCAAAACATCTAATATAGTCAAATCACGCTTCAACTAAAACACGATATTTTTATTAATAAACAATATTGTAAAGTATACATAAACGACTTAATAAATATTTTATTGATTCAACATGAATACAAGAACATAAATCCAATATTAAATTACTTTAAAAAAAGAATATAAATATTTTTCATGATAGTAATAACTCCAATTGTCGTTATACTTTAATAATAGGTATACCAACAATTACACTTATATGGTTTAATGTCTATTTAATATAACTACTAAACTATATTATACAGTATCTCCTCTACATAACATTGACATTACAAACAGTTTTAAAGATACATGATTATGAAAAGGTAGGCTATACCGGTATCTCCCGTCCTAATTGTGCAATCCAACTGGGGAAGTACCTCCGCCCTACAAAATACCGCGGCTAATATTATTATTAGGTACAAGGTTATCCTTGTGCTGTGTTTCTGGCGGTGAGCAGGGTAGCCAGAGCTCACTGGAAAGAGGTTTTGTGTTGTCAGTGGGAAGACCGAGAAGCCCTTCTTTGTTTTTTTGCACTGACAGCACAGACACTCTCTTAACTTTCTCTCCTACCCATTCTCCTTCTCCCCTCTTCTCTATCTGGTCGGCGGCACGGATGTGACGCCCCTGGTGTTGCAAACATTCATAGGCCACGGTAACCACTTTCCATCAGGTGGCCCGCGTGCTTGTCTGCCACCTTGGTGGTATAAAAAATAAAAAAGCGCAAGAGAATATCGTATTTATCTCGATCTGTGTTACCTTTACACGTGTATGCAAAATAAAAATTAATTGAAATTCAATAAGGAATCTAAATATATAGGTATAAAAGAAACTCAATTTAAATGTTTTTATTTTTACCTACTTTGAAAGCTTATAGTAATGAAAATAGTTTTCCACAAAATTATGCAAAGGTGCGTCCAGATTTGTGTCATGAACAGCAGACTGGATAGCGTGGACATAATGTTGAGTGTGGACGTTGTACTGACAAGGCCACTAGTCGATCGATGGTTTCATTTAAGCTCAGCAGCTATCACGCAGCTTAATTCGCGACGCGAACTTCTGACACGGTCACGGTAAAATATTACGTAAATGTAGACGTGGCCAAGAGACTTCAGTAGTGATGGGTAGGATCGGACGACCTTAGCATCATCCATATTGATTTGAGTAACTACTACCTATATCTGCCGACTTCGTATCTAGTCTGTACCACCCTTTTCAGACCCTCAATCCATCTAGCTGGCGAGCGTCCCGCCTTTTTTTTTCACTTATGGCACGTCAATTTGACTTCCATAATTAAATTTGACTTCTTTAATTTCAACTGGTGGTAGAAATTTGATGGCACAAATTTGTCACAAATTTCGACCGGGTGGGTACCACCGTGCACATGTGCGGAAAACCCTCCATAGTAATCCAACCTCGGTTGGATTGTGTTCAGGGGTCAGCAAGTGCATAGCCGGGCAGAGGTGGTGGTAGTCGCAGCATTAGTGGGACCAGTGGGTCTTGGCGTAGTCTGGTGGGTATGGCGCGGGGCGACCCGCCGAGCAGGGAGACCCGTAGAAACGGTGGTGCCGCTGGCCGCCCGCGGCATAGTACAGGGGCCCCACTGGGGCTAACCACCCTGGGAGGCTGCCTCACCAGGCCGCGCATAATCCCGATATGGTTCGTCGTGCCGGTTGGTGACCGGACGGGACCCCGGCGACCATATTCGGGGGGGTACGGGGGCCCTTCCGTTCGGCGCATCGGCTCTCACCATGCCTCACAATCACAGATAAAACCAATCTCCCGCGCTTTGTCACGCGGTGCTGCGACGACAATCACCTCTTTTTTCACGCCTTCTCTTACCCTCTACCATGGCAGTGCATATTAGAGATTATGGCAACACAGCGGCTCTTCATGTTCCCACTAGCTCGCTTTTTGAGGTGGAGTCCACTAACATCTGTGGGCTCCATGCAAACCTCAACGCCGTCCACCAACATCTTGAGACGGCGAAACCAGCCATGCTCTTTCTGACGGAGACACAAATATGCCGCCCTGACGACACGACCTACCTGCTCTACCCCGGCTATGTTCTAGAGGAAAATTTCCGTGCCAAAGCCGGGGTATGCGTGTTTGTTAGGGCGGATGTTTGTTGTCGCCGTTTGCGCTGCCTTGAGGACCCATCCTTTTCTGTCCTGTGGGTACACGTAGACCATGGCTGTACTAGTCAAATCTATGTGTGCCTTTACCGTTCCCATACTGGAGATGCCGAGACAACTCGACTCTTTGAATATCTGAGTCAGGCGGCAGATGATGCGCAGGAGCGGTTTCCAAACGCTGAAATGGTATTTTTGGGGGACTTTAACGCCCACCATGAAATCTGGTTGGGCTCCTCCAAAACAGACCATGCGGGAAGAGCCGCCCACGCGTTTGCTCTGGCTCACGGCCTGACCCAACTGGTACACGAGGTCACTAGGATACCAAGGGGGCCGGGCCTAGCACCCTCCTTGCTAGACCTTCAGCTGACGAGCCACCCAGACCAGTACAATGTCTCGGTGCGAGCCGCTTTGGGCAACTCCGACCATTGTCTGGTCTGTTCCAAGGTGCCTATCATAGCGCCCTCACGACCAGTGCAGGGAAAACGGCGTCTCTGGCACTACTCGTCGGCTGACTGGGATGGACTGCGTGACTATTTTGCGTCCATCCCGTGGGTTGAGCGCTGCTTTGAAGGTAAGGACCCATCGGATAGTGCAACTGCTGTCGTCGGTGAGATCAGTCTGGGTATGGAGTACTATATCCCATACACTGATGTCACCGGTGCCCGCGGAGTGCGCCCTTGGTTTGGGCGCGAATGCGCAGAGGCTGTTCAGCATAAACAGTCTGCGTATCGCGCTTGGGTAAGGGCGCGCGCTACGCACGATTCCAACATCGGGTACTTTAAGGCAGCGTACAACAAAGCCACTAGGGTCTGCAAGAGGGCTTATGTCAGAGCAGATGCTCAGCGCATAGCACGGGTTGGTCAAGAACTAGTAGCGCATCCCACGGGCAGCCGTGGCTACTGGCGACTGGCCAAAGCCGTGCAAGCTAACTTCTGCCAGCCTTCGCTGCCCCCCCTGCGTAACCCTGATGGATCCCTGGCACATGAGCCGCAAGAGAAAGCAAATTTGCTGGTTAATCTCTTTGCGGCCAACTCCCGAATCTACGACTGTGGTATGCAGCCACCGACTCTACCCAATAGTGACCACGCAATGCCTGATATTCGTATCAGGCAACGCGATGTCCGAGCAGTACTGCAGTCACTCGATGTCCGGAAAGCCAGTGGTCCGGATGGTATACCAGCGGTGGTTCTTCAAAAATGTGCAGCGGAGTTGTCTCCAATACTCACGCGGCTGTACCGACTTTCCTACATTTCGGGTACAGTGCCGACGGCGTGGAAAGAGGCGAATGTACAGCCGATTCCCAAGAAGGGAGATCGCTCAGACCCAGCCAACTATCGGCCCATAGCCGTCACCTCAGTGCTGTGCAAGGTCTTCGAGCACCTTATCAACACACAGCTCATGCGTCACCTAGAGGATCACTCCCTAATTAATGACCGACAATATGGTTTCAGGCCGAAACGGTCAACGGGTGATCTTCTGGCGTATGTTACCCATCTTTGGGGTGAGGCTATGGACAAGCATGGTAAGTCACTGGCTATTAGCCTAGACATCGCCAAAGCGTTCGATAGAGTCTGGCACAAATCGCTTCTTTCCAAACTACCAGCCTTCGGTCTGCCTCTTAGACTGTGCAATTGGGTTGCTAGCTTCCTGCAGGGGCGCCGTATTCGCGTTCTCTGTGATGGACGAGCATCGGAGTTCCTGCAGGTAAATGCTGGTGTGCCGCAGGGGTCCGTCTTATCACCCACTCTCTTTCTTCTGCATATCAATGACATGCTGTCCACCGGCAGCATCCACTGCTATGCAGACGATAGCACTGTACACAGGAGCTACCACGGACATTCTGCGGCCAAGCAGTCCGATATAGCGGAAAAGAGGCGACTTCTTGTCACTGGGCTTGACCGGATCCTCAATCACGTTTCCCAATGGGGATCTGAGAACCTGGTCGAGTTCAATGCCAAGAAGACGCAGGCATGCGCGTTTTCAGCAAAGACATCTCCTTTCCTTCCTCCTCCCACTCTTCAGAGCACACCACTGCCATTACAGGATAACCTCAATATACTCGGTATGGACGTGCGCTGCAAACTGAACAACAAGAACTATATCGAGAGCATCATCAAAACAGCTTCGCGTAAACTCGGAGTCCTGAACAGAGTGAGACGTTTTTTCACGCCGGAGCAGCGGTGTCTTCTTTATAAGACACAAATTCGCTCCTGCGTGGAATACTGCTCGCATCTCTGGGATAGCTCCGCAAAGTACTTATTAGATGCTCTCGACAGGTTGCAGCGACGTGCGGTCCGCATTATTGGGAGTCCTGAGGTCACAGAGTCCCTCGAGCCTTTGCAGATGCGTAGAGATGTTGCGTCCTTGGCAGTATTTTACCGTCTCTACCATGGTGAATGTTCTGATGAGCTCTTCCAACTAATCCCACCCTCCCCTTTCCTACACAGGACAACGCGTGCAGGGCTTAGGTGTCACTCGCATACGGTACAGAATATTCCATCAAGAACCAAGCGGTTCGGTGAGTCTTTTCTCTGCCGTACCATTAAGTCCTGGAATTCCTTGCCGGCGCACGTGTTTCCTTCTTCCTACAGTCCCGGGTCCTTTAAGCGGGGCGTGAAAAAGCATCTCATGAGGCCGTCAAGCTGAGCGCCACCATTGTAGCACTGAACGTGTTTGCAATGGTGACCCTCTTTCATGGGACTTTGCCTTCAGCTTAACATCAGGCGAGATAAAGTCAAATTGACGTGCCATAGATATAAAAAAAAAAAGAAAAAAAAAAAAAAAAAAAAAAAGACAGTCTCAGGAATGGGGGTCACCATTGCAAACACGCTCAGCTTAACGGCCTCTTTAGGTGCTTTTAGTTGGAGCCCTCAAAAGTCCAACCAGCCTAACTTGGAACTTCGATATCGCTATTTGGTCATTAGACCATTGGTTGTGGAGGTCAGATGGCAGTCGCTTCACGGAAAATATTGAAGTTCAGCCGCATCACAGTTAGACTGGAAAGCCGACCCCAACTGAGTTGGGAAAAAGGTTCAGGGAATGATGACCTATAAATAAACGAATTCATGCAAAAAGATATATACACGGTTTTGGCGGGAACGCGAAAAGTGTCAAAGCGCTGCAGTGTTTCATTTTCTAAATTTGGTGTGCATTCGATCTTTTATGTGTAAAAATGGTGGAGATTTAGACATAAGGGCTTTGTCCAAGAAGCACACAAGTGTAGGAGAGTGGAATATTGTAGTGAATTGTAATTTTTCGTGTGGTGTCAAAATCTTCCAAAGAAAAGCTTCTAGTAAAGTCTCCACTACTTTACTAGGGCAACTATCATCCGTCATCGTCATGATCATCATCATCGTCATGATCATCATCATCATCATCATCATCATCATCATCATCATCATCATCATCATCATCAACATCATCAACAATCATTCCAACTATACTTATCACAAAATAAAAAGATTTTCCCAACTCGACACTGGCAAGATTGTCCCCTAAATTGGGTTGATGTGTTGCCATCTAAGAAAAAAAAGAAAAAGAAGATATTATTATATACACTGAGTGGGTGAGGGTGGGTGGGCTTTCGTATTCATTAATCAGTGTTGTTCATTACATAAAAGTCAATTTATTCTCAGTGTTAGGTACTTTTATTTTAATAATTTTCAGTGCTAGGAAAAGACATCGTGCAAATACATATAATAATTATTTAATTAGTAAATTATTCTACCCAGGAAGCACGTCACCCATAAGAAAACTTCTGTTATATACATCGACTGAAGCCAATAACATTATCATTGCTTTCTTGACTATAAGCGAAAGTAGAAATTCTGCCGTTTTCTTCTCACAGTTATCTGGATCTTCACATTTCTTAGATACCATATCTTTCTTAGATTCTTTCGATTCCTTTTCTTGTTTATCTTTCTTCATTTTCTCATCTTTCCCTGGTTTCTCTGCTTCTTTACCTTTTGCTTTGTCATCTTTATCTGATTTTGGCGCATCTTTATCTTTCTTTTCTTTCTCATCTTCTGCTGATTTCTTCTTTTCCTTATCCTTCTTGGGCTCCTTGTCTTCCTTATTTTTCTTCATTTTTTCATCGTCCTTATCATTTTTGTCTTTCTTAATTTTTTCGTCTTTCTCTGGTTTTTCTGTTTCTTTACATTTCTTTGTTTTGTCATCTTTATCTGACTTCGTCGCATTTTTATCTTTCTTCACTTTCTCATTTTCTGCTGATTTCTTCTTTTCCTTATCCTTTTTGGGCTCCTTGTCTTCCTTATTTTTCTTCATTTTTTCATCGTCCTTATCATTTTTGTCTTTCTTAGTTTTTTCGTCTTTCTCTGGTTTCTCTGTTTCTTTGCATTTCTTTGCTTTGTCATCTTTATCTTGTTTCGCCGCATCTTTATCTTTCTTCACTTTCTCATCTTCTGCTGATTTCTCCTTTCCCTTATCTTTCTTGGGTTCCTTGTCTTCCTTATTTTTCTTCATTTTTTCATCGTCCTTATCTGTTTTATTTTTTTCATCTTTCGCTGCAAAAAAATAAATACGTATTTTAATTCCACTGAAATGGTATTATCATTTTATGATGATGAATAAAATAAAATAAAAAGTTATCATTCATAGATTTTTAAAACTTACATTTTTCGGTCAAGTCACAATCATCATTTAAGGAATTTTTGATTTCATACATCAGCTGTCCCTTGAGGCTTACCCCTGGTTGAACAGACTGAATGAAAAAGTGAGGCATATGATCTCTGCTCTCAACGAACACTCCATATTGTCCTATGTTGAGGATATCGTATTTACCTAGAATTACATTATTTTATCAGATTTATATAATGACATGTAAGTGGGAAAGCTTGTAGCAGTCAACACTGATCAAATTTTCTTGAAAAGGAGATTAGACGTACTCTAATTTAGCAAGCTTGTGTGATAGGTTTAATTACAGCTAAGCACGTTCTCGTGAATATTTTAAGATAAAAACCAACGGTAGAATATTTTCTATCTGAAGAGAGAGAGGGGTAAGAGTAGTTAAACATAATTATCAAATTTACAGAATTCATAAAGCTATGTGCCACCAAAGTTTTTCTGCCAACAGAAATAACAAAACACTCACAGGCCGTTACCACAATTTTTTTACCACTTGGTAGGCATGTTCCATTATCCCCAATGTTAAAACACGCAGTCAGTTTGGGACAGTTTATATTGTACCAGTAGCTCTCCTCAGATACGTTCAATCTAAAATATAAATAAAATAATCAACAAAACAAATCTTCGGTATGCAAGGAGCTTCATGGAGGAGTGGAATGAACTTCCAAGCGACTACAATATGGGGTTCTTCAAGAAAGGCATAAGAAGGTTTCTACAGAGTAGATAGCACGAGTGTAATGCCCCTGGTGTTGCAAACGTTCATAGGCCATGCTGCCGCTTTCCATCAAATGAGCTGTGTGCTTGTCTACACCTAAGTGGTATATAAAAGTAAAAAAAAAAATAAAAATGAATCGCCAAAATATATTTCAGCGCAGAAGTTGCGAAAGACTGCACCAAATTGGATATCTTTTTTGTTAGGACTAAGCATTTAATCGAGACTATTTTGACACTCATTATCTTCATACTCTTTTTTTATTTTTTTTGCTTGACTGGTTGAAAAGAACTTACAGTCAAAATATTTTATTTATGAAAAAAAATGAACTCTTCATTTGTCACCTACCAGGGGACCAAAGGCCATCTTGGTTTTTTTATGCAGTGATGTTTTTGTATGAAATTTTCGTTTCATTTAGCTTTACTGATACGATGGAGACCAAATAATGCGAAAAAAAACTTGCTGTATGTGATTTTTTTTTTCAATGTCAATATGTTGTGTATCAGGAGTACTAACAGGGGCCTTCGGCTTCGGGAATGTTTCCCTTACACTCTATATAATATGGTGTGCAATAAAGAATTTAAAAAACTTAACTTAATTTTGTGACACAACAGTCTTGTAATCCCTTTAACACGATGTTAGTGATTGAATGGTTCGTTGAATTATTTACGCCATCAAGGTTAGGAATATGTAATGGGTCCATTGGTTCTATCAAGCCAGGGATTCCAGCAATTATAGTCTTATACTGGATTGCAGCTCCCTTCGTAGCACATCCCAAGTCATCGAGGACACATACTTTTTTACCTGAAATCATATGACTCATAAACTCACGCCTTTATTCCTGGAGGGGTAGGCAGAGGTGCTAGGACCCACATTTCGCCAGTTTATGGCTTGGTCTCAATGTAATAGGTGGCGAGCCCATTGCCATTAACCGGGCACTTATAAACCTGCGATAAATACACACATAACTTCGAAAAGCATCGAAGACATTGGTGTGTGCCATTGTAAACCTGGAATTGAACCCGAGACCTCGTCTCAGCAGTCCATTACCCATACCACTAGGCTACCGCGGCTTTTGCGACCTGAAATCAAATATTTTATATAACTCACTGGAGTGGTTTTGTGTTATCAGTGGGAAGACCGAGGATTTAATTCGACACTGCTATGGAATAGTATGAAATCCTGCTTAGTTTTCTGAACTGACAGCAACTCTCTAAACCTTCAACCATTCCCCCTCCCTTCCCCGCTACAGGGTGTGACGCCCCTAGTGTTGCAAACGTGGGTACGTGTGCTTGTCTACCACATAAGTGGTATAAAAAAACCATGTTTTTATTTATATTTAAATAGACTGAATGTCGTTTACTTCTTGACTACAGTATGTAAATATACTCCCTAATGAAATTACGGATTTACCTGTAAATAAAATTAAAAATGTAATATAAAATCTAAGATTATTTTGTTTTCATTGGCGTATTACTCGTTCTTTGTAGGGGACATAGTAAGCGTTCCCGAAGAGTGAAACCTGTGCTTGGGCCCTATCCGTGAGTAGCGATTTCAAATGCCGTCGATTTGACAGAAGAAGAACCCGTTCTTTTTCATACCCGTCGTTTACCAGTTTTCTTCTAGTTTCTTGAAACTGTAGTCTTCTTAGGTGATCGCAGGTTGAGTCCAAGATATTATGTAATGAAAATTAAAATGAGTTATTTACTTACACTGACTGGCCGCGGCGCAACGGGCGACCAAAGCAAACACTAGCCAGACATACAGCACCGCTCTCATTTTCTCTGTAAGAAAACAATATTGAGACTTTTAATTACATCATAAAAATCTATTTAACCTATTTTTTTTACTTGGCTTGTCAAATTGACTGCACCTCGCCTGATCGTAAACTGGGGTGCAGTCCAAAACATGGTGGCTGTCGCTACCGGTGCTGTTCCTGGAACGACGATCCTCACCCTGACGGCCTCGACAGTTGTTATTCACACCCCGTTTAAAAAAGGAGGATTAAGGACGTGTGCTGGCAGAGAATTCCAGGATTTATGATGCGATATAGAAAAGAGTCGCTGAAAGAGTGGTAACATCTAAGCCTTGCGCGTGTTGCCCTGTAGGAAAGATGAGAATGGGATCAGTTAGAACAGCACATCAGAGCCTATACCGCTAAAAACCGCCGGAGAAGCTATGCCTCTGTACAGCCACAGAGGCTCCAGAGGTTATAGACTTTTGGTGACCTCAGGATTAACAATGAACCGAATCCCACTGCAGTCAATCGAGAGTATATACTGTACTGAACCATCCCAGAGATGAGACCAGTATTCCATTCAGGAACGAACATGTTTCTTGTACAGAAGAAATCGCTGTTCCGCTCCGGCGTGAAAAACTGTCTCTCTCTTACGAGATACTGTTTTAACAATGCTTTCGATATGGTTTAGAACTAGACAATGGAAGACTAGAATATGAATAAAATACAAAAATAATAGACGGAAGGTGGTACCTTTTAGTTCCAGCGGTGAACATTGAATGTGTCACCCTTATTTAAATTTAACTACCTTTTTATAGACTCTAGACCGATATATTAATTTAACAGAATACTTAATGAATATAGTCGAATCACGCTTTAACTAAAACACGACATTTTTATAGATAAATATTATTGTTAACTATACAAACAACTTAATAAATATTTATTGTTTTTGCATGAATACAAGAATATTATATTGTTCTTGATAATAATCTAACACCCATAAAGTTGTTCTTAGAGGAACAAAGTGTGCGAGTAACATACGTATCTTTCCTCAAAACAAAGGCGTGAGAAAGTGACAGCAAAGACGTGATACGTTTTTTATAAGCCATTATCAACTTTGACAGATATTGTAGTAACGCCAATGCCTCGACACTAAAAGTTAAAGTTAAAAGTCACGGCCGCTGACTTTTTTAAAGTCGGTTACGCGGTAATGAGGAGATTTTATCTCTATTTGCGCTAGTAATAAAAAGTTTATGCTAATACCTACCATAAGCGCTATTATAGTTTCATATAAGAAATATTATCCTGCTAAGAAAAATAAAGAAAATATTGATAGGTACATTCGTTTTATTATATAACTACATATAATAAAGTAGTAACCTTGAAGATAGAACTTTGTAATTGATATAAAGATTCAAACAAATAATAAGAAACCGATATGGCGTGTAGTGGTATGGGTAATGGACTGCTGTGTCGAGGACTCGGGTTCGATCCCAGGGTTTACCATGGCACACATTACTGACTTTTCAATGCATTTCGAAGTTATGTGTGAATTTATCGCAGGTTTATAAGTGCCCGGTTAATAGCAATAGGCTCGCCACCTACATTGATACATTGGTACCTAAACATAAACTGGCGAAATGTGGGTGCTAGCACCCCTGCGTACCCCTACGGGGATATAGGCGTGAGTTTATGTTATGTTATGTTATGCTATTTACAAACCAGATATTTCAGAATAATTTATTAGTATATATTATTAAGGCAATAGAGATGTGTTAGGCTGTTTACACAGTGCGAATCCGTGAAACATGATTGACGTGTGTGTCGTAATCTCGTCGACACACAAGTGTGTTCGTGTTAACATCCCCTGAGCCTCAGTAACTATTATTATTGATTGTTAGATACCTAATTGAGACAGACAGACAACTGACTATACTAAAGTACAAACTATAATACTAGTTTTAAAGGTTCCCTAGCTCAAATGGAAGAGCTAAACCCTAATAGGATCATTTCGTTGTCGTTTGTTGGTCTGTCCAGACCATAGACATTGATATTACTAGCATGGATAGACTCGATTAAATAGGCATTTTTAATTTGCATACTTATCACAAAATAAAAAGATATTCCTAACTCGACACTGGCAAGATTGTTCCCTAAATTAGGTTGATGTGTTGCCATCTAAGAAAAAAAAGAAAAAGAAGCTATATACACTGAGTGGGTGAGGGAGGGTGGGCTTTCGTATTCATTAATCAGTGTTGTTCATTATATAAAAGTCAATTAATTATTCTCAGTGTTACTTTTATTTTAATAATTTCCAGTGCTAGGAAAGGACATCGTGCACATACATATAATAATTATTTATTTACTAAATTATTCTACCCAGGAAGCACGTCACCCATAAGAAAACTTCTATTATATACATCAACTGCAGCTAATAACATTATCATTGCTTTCTTGACTATAAGCGAAAGTAGAAATTCTGTCGTTTTCTTCTCACAGTCATCTGGATCATCACATTTTTTAGATTTCTCCATTTTCTCATCTTTCCCTGATTTCTCTGCTTCTTTACCTTTTGCTTTGTCATCTTTATCTGATTTCGGCGCATCTTTATCTTTCTTTTCTTTTTCATCTTCTGCTGATTTCTTCTTTTCCTTATCCTTCTTGGGCTCCTTGTCTTCCTTATTTTTCTTCATTTTTTCATCGTCCTTATCATTTTTGTCTTTCTTAATTTTTTCGTCTTTCTCTGGTTTTTCTGTTTCATTACATTTCTTTGCTTTGTCATCTTTATCTGACTTCGTCGCATCTTTATCTTTCTTCACTTTCTCATCTTCTGCTGATTTCTCCTTCCCCTTATCTTTCTTGGGTTCTTTGTCTTCCTTATTTTTCTTCATTTTTTCATCGTCCTTATCTGTTTTATTTTTTTCATCTTTCGCTGCAAAAAAATTAAATACGTATTTTAATTTCACTGAAATGATATTATCATTTAATGATGATGAATAATATAAAATAAAAAGTTATCTAATTAATGGTAGATGTTTAAAACTTACATTTTTCGGTCAAGTCACAATCATTATTTAAGGAATTTTTTATTTCATACATTAGCTGTCCCTTGAGGCTTGCCCCTGGTTGAACAGTCTGAATGAAAAAGTGAGGCATATGATCTCTGCTCTCAACGATCACTCCATATTGTCCTATGTTGAGGATATCGTATTTACCTAGAATTACATTATTTTATCAGATTTATATAATCACATGTAAGTGTGTAAGCTTGTAGGAGTCAACTGATCAAATTTTCTTGAAAAGGAGATTAGACGTGTTCTAATTTAGCAAGCTTGTGTGATAGGTTTAATTACAGCTAAGCACGTTCTCGTGAAAATTTTAAGGTAAAAACCAATGTCAGAATATTTTCTATCTGAAGAGAGAGAGGGGTAAGAGTAGTTAAATATAATTATCAAATTAACAGAATTCATAAAGCTATGTGCTACCAAAGTTTTTCTGACATCAAAAATAACAAAACACTCACAGGCCGTTATCACAATTTTTTTACCACTTGGTAGACATGTTCTATTATC